>OX244009.1:11498750-12997500 GCA_945859715.1 Apamea sordens
TAAATCTATACTTATAATAAATCTGTAGAAGTGAAAATTCTGTACATTGAAAATATCAAAAAAATAAATGGCAGGGGGTGTTACTAGACCGACACCGAACCCAAAAATGTGATTTAAAAAATTTTTGTCTGTCTGTCTGTCGGTCTGTCTGTCTGTCTGTGTCTGTTTGTTCAGGCATCACGCAAAAACTACCGGTTCGATTACGATGAAACTTGGTATAATTATTCTTTAATATCCTGGGCACCACACTGGGTACTTTTTATCGCGGAAAAGTATACACAATAGAAAACCAACTTAATTTTGCGGTTCGATCCCTAGACCCGATTACTGCACCAACCGCAAATAATAAGTTTGTCGTAGGTTAAGTCACCCGCAATGGAGTTCATTTTTATTCCTTTTAGTTTTTAGAGTTATTTAGGTTTATTTTTAAATAAGTCGTAGGTATAGATTTTAATTTTAAAGTATAGGTAGTATATTTGATAGTGTACGTAGTGACCGTAGGTTATTTTACAATACTGTTAGGTAGGATTAGTCATTCGTATAGATATTAGTTTTTAGGGATTTTGCTTATTTATTGAGTTTAGATTAGTTATCATCAGAAATAGGTTTATTTAGATAGGTAGGTATTAAATTTTCTGTTATTGAGTTATTTTTTTTTAATTAGGTAGGTACTTAGGTAAAGATATCATATAGGTGCCCTCTTAATCACCACTAATGAGACACAATTGGTTTTCTATTGTAATTAGCCACAAAGGGCCCGCGACATAGATGGCATTCTGGGGAAGCACATACATTTTATCCTGTTAGCACGTTCCCGTGGGATAATTTCCGACATCCACGCGGGCGAAGCCGCGGGCAGAAGCTAGTAATAAATAAATGAAGAGCGTTCAAATCTTCCAAATCAATTCGAGCGTGTCTTTATCATAGTTTTCAAAATCTGGATTAGTGCGTTCATCGTCGGTTCCAGAATCTACTCAATAAAAAAAAAAGTGGATTGACTAGAGTTGCTTTTCCTTCACTTTTTTGACAGTACAACTACTATCATCTTCTATATCTACTTCATTATCACGGGTTAGTTTAAATAATAATGTACATGGACAATCAATAAAAGCCTGTTGTCTTCTGTTCCAGGGTTACCTGCACGTGTGGCGGCGCGAGGTGACGTTCTCCGACGAGCAGCTGAACGAGCTGTTCAACAACATCGAGGACATCTACAACTTTAACAGGTAAAGCAATTCATTCACTGGCTACTAATTTTCCTTTGAGGACTTGAACATCTCTAGGAATCACTGGGATAAGCAGTGTGATGTTAGTTTGGATGGTACGTGCGTGTGCGTAAGGCGTAAGGAACTTCGTTCCTGATGGCGGCGCACGGCGGTCCACCGACTGCACAAGTTTTTGGAACGAAGTTCCTTATCGCGCGTTGCGAAAGGGGGCTAGACGGAAAAAATTAAGACCAAAAGTTGGAAAGACACTTTTTGCTATAGTTGTAAGCCGTGCGGCGTGCGCGTGTTTCTCTGTCTGTCTCTCTCTCTATCTTTGAACTTCGTTCCATCCGGGTGTCCCTTGACACCTCTCAAGTTTTCTTTTTGTTTAGCCTGTACTGTTCCACTGCTGAGCAAAGGCCTCCCCGAAGTCCAAGAACTCTTTTCCAGACTACATAAATTAAAAAAAACCGGCCAAGTGCGAGTCGGATTCGCGCACGAAGGGTTCCGTACCACGTTTGTTGTATGAGAGCCACACTTAAATATTTATTTTATTCTGTTTTTGGTATTTGTTGTTATAGAAGCAACCGAAATACATCATCTGTGAAAATTGCTGGGGTTTAAGGTAAACCGCGCGATTTTTTTTTTCACCAAGTTGATGAATAACTTTAATATAAAGTCCCGTAGTCTGCTTTCAACAATGACAGTTGGAAATATCAAATATTCCTTCTAATTTTACACGTCATAAACTATGTACTTACCTAAGTTTCCCCCATATTTCCATCACAAATAATAATTATACATTTCGCGAATTTGACAAATACAACAATATCGTATAACCCTGACATATGGCATAACGACGTCCCCTTCCATTCATCTTCACAGTGGCTCTCTGCTAAAACGTAATAATAGGGGGCTTCGTCACGCCCTTTAGTCTAAGAGGGTAGGCAGACCGTCAGGCGGAACGCAACCGTACATAAAACACAATTTTGGTTTTTTAAAGTTGCTGAGATTGCTAAACTTTGACAGACGACGAAGCATTCCAAAGGGGGATGTTTTTATAAAGGACCCCAAGTACTGGTGAAAGATTAAACCGATGAAAAGGATCAATAAAGCTCTTAGGATTGAGAGCTATGATTGGAGTAGCCTGTACCAAAATATGGAGCTTAATATCCAAAGTTAAGTTAAGAAGTTTAACCAGTCAGTGAAGATAGAGAAATTATTCTCTATCTTCACTGACTGGTTAAACTTCTAATACTAAATAAACTAACGAACTATTCAAATAAAAATAAATGGCCCAACCTGACTAAAACTATTATCAAACTAAAATATGGCGTCGCAAAATTCCTCTGCATCCCGTCGACTGGTAATACAGGGTGTTATTGACAGCCCTCCGCAAACTGATAGGGTGGCTTCAGTACATCATATTAAGATGACCGGTACATGTAATTCTTTCAGGAACATTAAGGGAATCCAAAAAACCAGATTTGTTTTATTACCTCACACGCAACGTATCGTTACCGTGGCAACACGCACGTAGCGGACGGCAGCGCAGCGAGCTTGAGCAAGGCTGTTTTCAGCTGTTTTATTTACATAAATGGAGTGTTGCATACAGAGAACGTAATTTTACATTGAAATAAAGGAATATCAGCAGAAAAAACGGCGTAAAAATTTTTTTTTTCCTGAGAAAATTTCCAGTGGGATATGATTCAGAATAAGGAGCTGAATCAATCCTGTGTTTTTGTGGAGGGCTGTCAATAACACCCTGTATATCCATGAAACTGGCGGCATTGCCACGTTGTATGGCAGTACTTATCCCCTGGCCACCAGCCGTTTGTAGGTTTCATTGAACAAGCCATGAGCACTCGGACCCAATTTTCTCTATCTTAGTTTCGAAACTCAGACATGTGGAAAATTCTATGTTTTGGGTGCTACGAATCCCCTCACCCTGTAACTGACACTGCCGAGAGAGGCCTAGGAAATGCTAGCATGACGACCTAGATGCGTTTATAGGAGATTGGTCGGAGAAGGCAACACACAAAAAAACAGTGGATAGCTATGTTAGACCTTTGCCAAGCAGTGGGCCTTTACAAATCAAACCGAAAGTAAAATATTCAAACCAGGCTGAGAATCAGCACTTTTTGAACGTCTAACTACATAAGAAGACAGTCCCCCAAAACGCCCGCCCTTCACCACTTCCTAGTGCTTTCGCTGGGAAAAAGTGGCGCAACAAACTCCCTAGTAGAATAGCATACAGCACCCTAATTGCGTAACACACAATCAATCGGAATCAGAATTTTGAAGCAAATTACTAATCCATTGCTTCATAAGTTCGAAAAATTTGTCTGCTCAACACGTAAATAACGCAATGAATGTTGTTGAACTGTCAAAATGAAACCGATTAAGAATGATTGTGTGTTACGCAATTAGGGTGCAGGTTGAAATAGTAGAACTCTGTGATTAGTGATTACACTTTAAATTCAGCGAGAGAACTTGTTGGACATTTTATCCATAAGCCAGCTCAGAATTACTCTGAACACCGTAATTTATTATTCTAATCGCGTACCTCAATTCAAGGAAAACCGTAACATTAACAATTTTAAAATAATCGCTTGTTGATGGAAAAATAACTACCGGAAAATCTGAGCAGTTTTTTCTAAATTGCGTTCGTACAATTCCGCTCTAAGCAATTATAAATGTCAGCTATGAGGAAGTAATATTACGGATATTTGGCCTACAATAACTTACCAGTTTAATTATTGTGGTTCTAATTTGTAAATACATGGTGTTAAACGAATATTGAACAGAAGCAATATGATATCGGTAGAAAAAGAAAAAAATATTACAGCAATTACAACACAGTACAGAAAGAAGAAAGAAAAGAAACAAAGAAAATACATTTATTTGGCACAAACTAAAAGATAGACAATACACCAGAAATAAAGTAGGAAAGAATCTCCTAGTTCTTCTTCTTCGTCGTATCGATGATTCCCGTTTATTAATTTTATATAAGCTTCGACCAGAATTCGGTCACATTGACAGCGTTAGCATTGACCTCGCAAAGGTCTTCCATAGTGCAGATGTTTGTGCACAGAGGGTACGACAAGAGGTGAGGCAGCGTTCATATGCAGTCGCACTGTGTCTTGTTAGAGCCACCTGTCTGGAAGCCGTCCAAACAATATCGACAAATGTCTCAGTTGTGTGGCTCTGGTTCGAGGGAGTCAAGTTTTTTATCTATGCTCTCAGAGAAGTGCTGCCGGTTTACTTTTTTTTTTTTTACGAAGTTGAATCTCCTAGTTGTACACACGACTACACGTCAAGCTATACAAAACCAGTTTGTCTTGGCCTCACTTTGTATGATATTTTGTCACAGTGAACGGTCAGCCAATACTGGTTTTGCATAGCTTGATGTGTAGCCGTGTGTACTACATCTGAGACGTATAGCTATAGAAACTATTTTTCCATTCGTATTGTAATCATCATTATAAAATTACTTAGTAATTCAATAACTATAGTCCATACATATCTAACACGAGGGAAATGGCTGATACGGAAGCAAAATCTTGTCTGAACTCAAACACTTCGGGCATTTCGGTCAAGATGTTAGCTTACATAGAGTGCTGCTTAGTCGTGAGACACATACAGTAAGGACACTAGCTCACTGTAAGCATTAGATAACCATCGACTCATTATTAAATTGAGTCTAGTATAACTGGCTGGTGGCCGCAACTCCACGTCCAAGTGCGTATTTTGCGTACGTGGCCTAAAGATCCCATCTATAGATTCAACCGTATTTTTAGAATTACTTCCTTAAATCCATCACGGGTTATATTTTATTTTTAAAGACCAGACAAAATGTACGACTGTTCTCGTCAAGTAGACTCGTCACAATTTTATTTTTACTTTTTTCTATGACATTGACGATCCCCTAAACTTCCTCCCATATGTAGGGTGTTAAAATAATAGCAAGGGTACTTTTGGGAGGGTTACTTTTACAAAAGAGGGTATGTATGTGTGGTCTGCAATGAACGTATATTGTGTATGTGTGGATATACATCTACAGGGTGTAATAATGAATCCGAAAGTGTTAAAGAGCTGGTGGTTTTATGTCTAATTTTGCATAAGAGAAAAATATATGTATAATATGTAGCAGCCTGCAGCCCGCGGTTTCACCCGCGCAAGTGTCGATCCCGTGGGAATATCAGGATAAAAAGTATCCTATGTGTTATTCTGATGTATAAGCTATATTATTGTTTTTATCAAAATCCGTTCAGCAGTTTTTGCGTGAAAGAGTAACAAACATCCATCCATACAAACTTTCACGTTTATAATATTAGTAGGAAAAGGATTAGTAGGAAGTAGGATTTGGTCTAGGGGACTATCAGCGAACGGTTACTAAGCGATGTATGGCTGATGGTTACAAAACAATACGATACTGTAATAATAGGGTAGTTGCCTGGGTAAAAAATAATAATAATATTTAGTCCGTCAGGTAGATTATCGAAAAATAATGGACACGTAGTTTTTCTTTTGTCAATCAAACAAAAAATGACAAAGATAAAGCGCGTAAAAATTTCGGAGTGGGGGCTCGTGACGTCACTTGCTTGCAAAAATGTCACAAGCAAGTTACGTCACGCGGAACTTTAACGGGCGATATCTTCATATTTTTTTATATAATTTGACAAAAGAAAATGTTCAATATTTTTTGATAATCTAACTGACGGACTAATTAGAATTCTTTAGGAAAACCGCCTATTGCATCGTTGGTCTAGTGATCGCATGGACTACATGAGCGTGAGGTTTTGGGTTCGATTCTCAGGTCGGGCAAAGTGTTAGTGGATTTTTCCATCAGGAATTTCTTAATAGCAGCCCGGAGGGTGGATTTGTGACAGGTAGATGGCATTAGGCTCGCCCTCTGTTACATGTCACTTAAACATACGTAACTGGCGAAATGTGGGTGTACTTTAAGTACACCTCTGCTGAACCCTTCGGGGAATTGAGGCGTGATGTTATGTATGTATACGTGAAAAGTGTAACTTTACTGCATCGAGTTCCATTTTTCCGTGAATCTCGTCAAGTGGCGTATTTTAAAAGCTTTGAGATAACTTTTTAAATCCATTTTGTTTCACCCTGTATACAGTATGTGCGTATCATGTATGTGTGTGTGTTAGTCCTAATAGCTAAGTTTGTGTGTGGTCCCCTTTTAGTAGAAGAGTATAGTTTCTGTACAGTATTGAATTACTATTATACTGTAAATTGAGTGCGGCTTGCTGTTTTACGATGATCGCACAAACGGGACATTTTTTTATGTTGGTATAATTTTATTATAGTGTACCTATTGGTAGATCTTAATCTCGTTTCCTGTTTTAACAATGCCATGATCTTATTTCGTTTTTTTTTTATTAACCCTATTGATTGTTATTTAATGAAATAGTCATTCTATGACGACACGGTTGGCGCAGTGGCTGAGCGATCGACTGCTGCGCTGCGTGTCGCGGGTTCGATTCCCGCACGGAACAAATATTTGTATTGCCTACAGGTAGTTGTTCCGGGTCTGGCTGTTTGTGTATTACATGTGAGTTTAAATGTTTGTAAACGCACCCACGATACAGGAGTAATTTATAGTGTGGGGAAACGTTTAAAAAAAAAAAAAATTACCTCCTTGCAGGTTGTTTGTTTGTCATTCAATAGGGTTAATATGAACTTAGAGGGTTGTACTGGGGATTTTAATGATTATAATTCTTTAAATATATACTGGTTACGGTCACTAATAATATTTTGTTCAACATACAACCTGCTATTTAATAACTAACATGCAAATTGCAAAATAAGTAAGAAAATTTGAATTTCGCGGGCTACCCTGGCGCATCTTAACAGTGTAAATTGTATCGTTTTTAGCTTGTTTTAGTTTATTTTCTATTCCTTCTTTATTTTCTTGAGATCTATTATGAAATTAAGGCTGTCTTGAACTCGGTATACTGCTGGTAACTAAAGTCTAAAAATAAGCGATGACTCAGTCAATTTGCTACTTGGTAAAACAGAAGCTACGAAATCTGTAATTTGTAGCCAATTTCACAGACGATTGGTCAGAAACAAGCTTATTGTTTTACACAGCATTGTCATGCAAATTGTGAGAATGACGCTTTTGGAAATTGAAGAAAATGACTTAAAGAATAGTGTTTCAAAATGAAATAAGTACAGTTCACTGACTTATCACGTGCATTTAAAAACTACGAAGCGCATATACCTACTTCTGTCGCTGACGCGTGCCGCCCGTGTGTAAGTATGCACATTTAATTTGCATGCTATTGATAACACGGGGTACAGTTAGTAATGAAATATTGAGAAAGCATTTGTGCTGAACCCAATAAAAGAAGATTAAGTCACTCGTCGATTAACAGCTTAATGGATGAGAGAGATCTGTATCGCCTCATAATCTCTAGTCATCCGTTTATGTCAATAATATCGTTGATTAGTTCCTAAATTGAGGATATTTTCTTCTGGCCTA
This sequence comes from Apamea sordens, assembly GCA_945859715.1. NCBI lineage: Eukaryota > Metazoa > Arthropoda > Insecta > Lepidoptera > Noctuidae > Apamea > Apamea sordens. Next base: position 11,506,464 of record OX244009.1, read on the forward strand.
ATTAGATAGCTAAGCTTATAGGTAAATTCATCAAAATTCAATATTTATTTAGTGCAGGGAGGCTAAAAAGGCCACTTTAAGCAATACCTCTAAAAGCTATTCATTACCTGAATTCCCAGCAGATCATTAGCAATACCTCTAATTTTCGTAAAATTTCATTTCATACTTGGTGTAACATTGCCGCATGAAAAAAATAAAAAACCGTAATTTTATTGTTAAATTTTTCATTACAGTTTTTATTAATCAAATTGGTCCTTTTTAGGGTTCCGTAGCCAAATGGCAACGGAACCCTTATGGATTCGTCATGTCTGTCTGTTTGTCTGTCTGTCTGTCTGTCCGTCCGTATGTCACAGCCGCTTTTTTCCGAAACTATAAGAGCTATACTGTTGAAACTTGGTAAGTAGATGTATTCTGTGAACCGCATTAAGATTTTCACACAAAAATAGAAAAAAAAACAATAAATTTTGGGGGTCCCCATACTTAGAACTGAAACTCAAAATTTTTTTTTTTCATCAAACCCATACGTGTGGGTTATCTATGGATAGGTCTTCAAAAATGATATTGAGGTTTCTAATATCATTTTTTTCTAAACTGAATAGTTTGCGCGAGAGACACTTCCAAAGTGGTAAAATGTGTGTCCCCTGTAACTTCTAAAATAAGAGAATGATAAAACTAAAAAAAATATATGATGTACATTACCATATAAACTTCCACCGAAAATTGGTTTGAACGAGATCTAGTGAGTAGTTTTTTTTTAATACGTCATAAATCGTAACGTAACGGAACCCTTCATGGGCGAGTCCGACTCGCACTTGGCCGGTTTTTTTATTTTTATTTCTACAGTTTAAGTGTTATTTCATTGTGATATGAATTGCACACAGATCATATTATGTTGTCAGTTTGTGACCATTTTACGATTTGTAATATGATTCATATTGTTATTCTATTATGATTCTGCCAAAGTGGCCTTTTTAGGCCCCCTGACTGCCTTGTTAGTCTACACCAAGCACCACTACTGAGCGTGGGGTCCGGTTCGATTCCCAAGTCGGGCAAAGTGCTATTGGGTATTTCCATCTGGAATTTCTTAGTAGCAGCCCGGAGTCTGGATTCGTACCCAGTAGATGGCAATAGGCTCACCCCCTGTTACATGGGACTTCAACATAACTGGTGAAATGTGGGTGTACTATTGGTAAGTCAGTAAAAGAGATAAGTATGCAGGGTCGTCGGATATAGTTGAACTTTAATAAGACACGGATTGATGTTTTCAGATACAATTTTATTTATCGACTTATTGATCGAATCGACCGGCTGTTCTATCTGCCTACCTTTTCGGGGATTACAGTCATGAGCATGACCATAGCTCATGACTGTAATCCCCGAAAAGGTAGGCAGATAGAACAGCCGGTCGATTCTGTAAAAATCTCACCGTGAAAACTCAAGTGAAGTGAGCTTGATGTGAGTTGTCAGTAGTGTCAATCCCTAGCGTTATTTGGAATGACAGCTCCCTCCACGCTCACATCGCCTAAGTTTTCACGGTGAGATGGTTACAGAATCGCACTGCTTACACACACGTTTGTTAGTCGTGTTTAGCTCCTCTATTAGGGGTACAGCCCATTGCCACCAGGCACCAACCGAGACTCCAGGTTGCTTCTGAACAATTCCTAATGAAAAACTCACCTCAACATTTTCCCTGACCTGGGTATAGAAACTTGAAACCAGGAGCTCAAAAGACGTGCTTGCAGTACTTAACTACTCGAACAAGGCAGTCAATCAATGTGCCTACTGCCTAGCCTTTACATAACTATGTTGGGGTCGGCTTCCAGTCCTAACGGATGCAGCGGAATACCAGTATTTTACATGGACTGACTTCTTATCTGACCTCCGCAACCCAGAGTCTGGGGTAACACAATACCCCTTGGTAAGACTACTTGTCAGACTTCTGGGCTTCTGACTACCCGACATAACGACTGTCTAAAGATCCACGACTGACGACTAACAACCGGGACCAACAGCTCAACGTATACGTATATGTAATGGATGGTCACCCATCCACGAACCGACCGCGGCAAGCGTAACTTAACCTTCAACCGACCCGTGCGGCTGTTAATATTTAGCCACGAGCCTCCTAGATGAACGAGGCAGTCTTTCATATAGTTAAGGTATAAAACAGAAGTAACTACTAATGAATGTAAGTGCCAGCAACGTTATGTATGGCACATTATGATTATGAAGATCACGGTGAAACTCTAATAACGTATAAAATGGGGTGGAAACATTCGGGCAGGGACGGTTGGGGCGGGTACGGTTGTGACCTAGTTACATACTAAACTTGCAGCTGTGCACAAGTACACATGCTTAGGTTCGGTAATGTCTATTGGTAGTAGCAATAATGCTTGTTCTAATTTCACTGGGACTATACATTAATTTTATTTTTTCGTGTTATTCTTGCTATATACACGCTAAGAATAAGACTGAGGCTGTCAAGGATCAGAAAAATATAATTATTTTACGTTGAACATTCATCGTAAAATATTCCATTCCATAGCTATGTTATTTTAGAGAAACAACATAGACGATCGATTCAGTAATGTAAGTTGTTTTTCTAAGGGCTGATTTTTCAATCGACAGATAATTTTTATTCGTGGCATAAAATTGAAGTCTGTATCGAAGAACTGTCAAAAATTCAAACTTATTCCTCGGATAAAATTATCTGACGTTGGAAAAATCAGACCTAAAATAACTATGAAATAGATAAAAGTCAGCTTTCGACGCTATCTCAATGTGTGAAGACAAATTATTTAAAAGAAAACACAAATATTAAAACAATATTTGCCTACGAACCAAAACTTCAAACAAACCTTTGAACTTCCTTCAAACAAGGCAACTAATTAGGTAAACAAACAATACTGATCTCCCCCGCGCCGCGCCCGTCCACACCACCTGCCCCGTATGTTTCCACAAGGTGTCGAACGCCAATTAGCTGTGAATGCATACCCGACCCGGTTTCCTCTCGGTATGATGTAACTGCACCTTTTAGATGACTTTAGTCCTTACTGTTTTATGATTTGTGGTCATATTATAAATATTACTTTCAAGAGCTTCAAGTTAATTATCTATCTATGGTAAATGTGTTTTACAGTATCTTAAGGGGGATGCGCTAGCTAGCTCACGAAATTAAAATTTTATTTCGTTTTTTTGCAATTTGCAGCCCAGTGTTATGTTGCACAAAATATGATTCGTGACCGTGACAAGTATTTACAGAAATATAATCAATAGGTACCCTCTAAGTTCAAATATCAATCAATAGTAAACCTATTGATTGATATTTGAACTTAGAGGGTTTCATTAAATAGTCATTCAATAGGATTACATGCACTTAGACGTTTGTATTGATGATTGATTTTAATGATTCTGTAAATACACAAATACATACTTGTTACGGTCGCGAATCATATTATGTTCACCATACAACCTGGCACTGCCCCCTAATTACGTGACACACTATCAATCACAAGTGTAATTTTGAGGGATATAGCTAATTCATTGCTTCATATGTACGAAAAATTTATCGCCTCAACAACGTAAATACATAACATAACGCAATGACGCATTGTTGGAACTGGCAAAATGAAAGCCATTATTACTGTTAGTGTTTTACGCAATTACCCCGCGGATCTGCAAATTGCAAAATACGTAAGACTATTTGAATTTTGCCCGCTACCTTGGTGATTCCCCCTTAAATGTGGGGATGGTTGAAAAACCCGGAAGATATCTCTGAGCTGTAAAATTGTTATGACTGCTAAAACTGAAAGAATGTTGTAACTCCATTCAGTGTTATAATAAAAATGACAGACAAGTCTATTTACATGATAGGTATCTATGGTTTTACTACATGTGTTTAACTTAATAGTATAATGTGTGTATTTTTTTTTTATAATAAAAATCTACGGTTTTTTCGTGAAAAACCACGTTTGATCCGCCGTGTGCGAGCAGTCGTCAGTGTTGGATTGTTCACTATTAAAAAATACAGAAGTGGTCGTTCTAGTATTACCTTATCATAATTCGGAAGCGTCCCAATTATTGTGTATGATGTCATATTACAAGTGCTACTTAACATATGTACTATGATTGAATGATAACAAAGATAGATTACTTTGTAATTTATAATTATGTCATGACATGACATGTCGGGAATTATGAGAAAATAAAATTATTATACGTATATTTAGGTAACATATAAGTAATTTAACTTAATTTGACTGGCGGTCTTGAATTTGAAAAAAGTTTTTTTATTTAAAAAATTGAGTTTGTTGGACAATAGCTAAAACAAATCGACCCTACTTCAACACTATCGTTTTTCTCATTCTAACTCATAAATTTTATTTTTTCACTATCCGAGCCCGCGTTTACCACTTGACTGAATCCTTACTTTCTCATAATGTGTGACTGTACTACTCTTTTAGTCTGGAGGTATATTAGTAAAACACACCTTCCAATGTATAAATAAAAGGATAGTAAATGTATTATTGACGTCCTTAGAACGACCTTTCCTTTGGTGCCCCCTTTAACCCGAACAGTGTTAAACTTAACTCTACGTAGATCCAAAACTTCGTTGTACGGTAGATACAATCACGAACTTTGGATCTACTTAGAGTTACCGGTCAACTATAACCAGTGTCAAATAATGATATACCGATCCGTTAAAATTAGAAAGTATAACGTCCGCACTCCGTAGGCGTCGAAAACATAAATTAACATTCAAACCGATATCTTTTTCCGTAAACTTCAACACCTACACGAGAACAACTACATAGTTTATATCACTGCTGACCTACATAGTACCAGTTTGCATAGATGACCACTGCCGAACAAAACAATAGGAAGGTAATGTCAAAAAAGAAATGGCGATCACATTATTAGCAAGTAATTGTCATGGTATGGGAATGTGATACGGTGCAATGAGGAAAATGTCGTGAGGAAAGTTTTGAGTATGAATGTCGATGGCTATAAGAGTAGGGGAAGACCAAAGAAACGATGGATGGAATGTGTGAATGATGATACGGTTAGAAAGGGGGTGACTACAGAGATGGAAAAAATATATGTTGCGTCGACCACAAATAAATTGGGATAAGGGCAGGCGAATGGTGATGATTATTAGCAATCAATATATCATCCACTAGCTGCGGCCCGCGGTTTCACCCGCATAAGTTTCCCCGAAAAGCATAAGATCCCGTGGGAATATCGGGATAAAAAGTATCCTATATGTTAATCCTGGTTATAAACCGTCTGTGTGCCAAATTTCATCCAAATCCGTTCAGTAGTTTTTGCGTGAAAGAGTAACAAACATCCATCCATCCATACAAACTTTCACGTTTATAATAATATATATTATATTATAAAATAAATTATAATATATTGTATTATAGTAGGATGGGATATAAAACAAATTAGCATCTACCTACGATTAAGCGAAAATAGATCTTATTTATAATCATCTACCTAGTCTTATCCATGTATATTCTAGTCGACTTTCATTCTTAACTCAACCGGCGGTGTTTCTAAGGCCAGGGGGTCTACTCCGAAGTAGTATCGGCCGAATGTTCGGCCGTTTCCTGCTACGAAGATACTATTTGGTTCGGTCGGTTGCGATCCTACACTCCTACACTCTTTCGAATATTGACTATGGTCCCGACCCAACTGAGCCGATCCGAACTTTTTTCGCATTTTTCAATAATATTCGGTTCGGCCATGTGTCGGACCGATCCGAACATTCGCACTTTGCACTTCGGAGTAGGCCCCCTGTTTATGACCGATTGTCGTTTGTGATCGTGATCGACATTTGGTTGAAACTGAAAGCTCGGCCTAAGTCTAGTCTTGTATTAACGACTGTCCACCCAATGAAACATTAATTGATTTTGAAATAGTGTCTGCGACAAGTGTGCCACTGTTCTTAATCAAATTGATTTAGAATGTCATTAAAATTACCAACATTACCTACAGGTTTGTGGAAAGATTGTTGCACAACAATCTTTCCACAAACAATAAATAATAAATAATGATAAATTAATAGGTTTGTACGACTTTTACACATCAATCATATTTTAAAACTACATGAGGTCGGCGTTTCCTATCTGAGTACTCTGAGAAGAAAGGCCGAAACAAACTCAACATCTTTTTTATGACTTTAATACTCTTCTAACTACTAGAAAACGATGGAGAGTAGGCGTTGGATAGTCTTGAAACTAAACCGATGTACCAAACTTTTTGCATACTATTGTCCATCCATGCTGTCCACTCGATATTATAAAAATGCGAAAGTAACTCTGTCAGTCTGTTGCCTTTCACGCTTTAACGGCTGAACGGATTTGGATGAAATTTGGCACACAGGTAGATCATGACGTGGGTTAGGACATAGGATATTTTTTTTATCCCGGTAGTATGTTTTCGTGGGATAATTTAAGACATGCATGCGGACGAAGCCATGTATAAAAGCTAAGAAAAATTATATATTGACTTAGGGCTGATTTTTCAAACACCTGATAACTTTATTCGAGGAATAATTTTGAATTTTTAACAGTTCTTTCATACCTAAAATGTCGGACGTCAATTTTATTGAACGAATAAAAATGATTGGTTGATTGAAAAATCAGCCCTCATATAAGTTTTCTTTGCTTTCACCAATGCAAGACTATAGCGTTGACATATCTAAATATAAATCCACAATATTGAAGTACTAAGTGCTGAAGAGCAATAACAATTAATGTATATCTCTGCGTACAATAATAATTGTATGAATGTCTGTAGATAATAGATATCTTGCTTCAGCCGTCGACCGCAGATGTAAGATATTGTTTCACGGTTTGTTTCATACGATATCTGTGTTACTAGGTACTGTTATTGCAGTAAAGTAGCTTGGATTAGTTCGTTATTTTCATGTAGAAAATGATTAGTTTTATATAGCAGATATGAATTTTATATTTGGTAAGTTTTGTGTCATCGAGGCTTTTGACTACGTTGTATGTGTATATTTTATGTTTTTTTATTATTTGTAACTAGCTGCGCCCCGCGGTTTCACCCGCATAAGTTTCGATCCTGTGGGAATATCGGGATAAAAAGTATCCTATGTGTTAATCCTGGTTATAAACTATGTGTGTGCCACATTTCATCCAAATCCGTTCATTAGTATTGGCGTGAAAGAGTAACAAACATCCATCCATCCATACAAACTTGCGTTTATAATATTAGTAGGATGTGGGTTTTGTTTGTGCAGAATAAACAATTTATCTTTCATTCCTTTCTTTCTTAGGAATGTTGTTTTTAGTTTGTCTTTAGACTTCTATGGGTTATGAAAACTTTCTATTTCAATAAGTCAGTTTTAGCTATTGTCTTCACTATGAATTTATTGTCGTTTCATATTTATTTGCCATCGACATGCTGTGACTTTCGCTACTAACTAAATAAAATGGTTTCTTTATTTTTTTCTAATTAAATAACATAACTTTTTTGTTGTTGTCCTGATAACGTTAGGTAGGTAGTCAATCACTTATTTTGCAGTCTCTCTAGTCTAGATAGACGGATATTTAGTCGTGTTAGAATCATACTTGTGCTCTCAGCTTCATAAAACACATTCATCTGTTGGGGTCCCAGCTATGTTGGGGTCGGCTTCCAGTCTAACCGAATGCAGCTGAATACCAGTATTTTACATGAAGCGATTGCCTATCTGACCTCCATAACCCAGTTACTAGGTAATACGATACCCCTTGGTAAGACAGGTTGTTAGACTTTCGGGCTTCTGACGACCCGTAACGTCTGTCAAAGATCCACCAATGACAGCCGGGACCAACTGCTTAACGTGCTTTCCGAGGCACGGAGGGGTCTTGGTATGTAAAGATGGTCACCCATCCACGGACCCACCGCGGCAAGCGTAGCTTAACCTAATCGATGGACCCGTGCGGCTATTATTAAATAAAAAAAAAAAAACAATATGCAAACTAAATAATTCCACTATATTGAACAAAAAGCCTTTTACAACACCGAAGTTAATAAAAACAGCAAAGCACAAACTAAGGTACCTTTTGTTATAGCACGTTTGTGTCGGTCGGGCTGCGAATGTAAAAACAATGCCGGGCCCTGATAGGGTCGCTCAGGTTACATGACCTCGCAAGATTCCTGATTACTGGTGCCTTAACCTTAGAAGTGTGTTGTTGAATTCGTTTTTTTTCGTTGTGTTTCTGCTTAGAGACGTTTTAGCGTGTAGGTGGCCGGAATACTGAGTCTGTATATGGAATGTGATAATTTATAGCCGGGTTTTGAGATTTTGCGCGAGTCATTTGCAAAAGATTTAGCGCAGGTAACTTTTTCAAGTGAAAACTTCTTTAGCGGTTGTGCACTTTTTTGTGACGGGTAAAAAATGTTAAACTCGCGTCAGGACACGTGACCGGCAATTTTGTTAGCAGTTGGCAAACTTTGTTTAGGTACCTATTGAAAAAGTGATTTGGAGAAAATCGATCCCTTAAATACGAAACCAAATTCACGTCGTTCTTGTTCATCATCTGTTTCTGTGCCAATTCACCAGAAATAACTAACATCAACTCCCTCCATCTTTCCAGGTCCCTCTGCGCCGAACTCAACACCTGCCAACTAGACGCGACATGCATCGCCCGCTGTTTCGTCAACAACACTACCGGTTTCTCCGTCTACACATCCTACTGCACCGGCTACCCGAGGACCATGGAGAGGCTCGCGGCTCTAGCCTCGGAACCCCTCAGTGCTCGGGAGTTTAGAGAGAGACAGATAGCTTTGGGCCATCTGTTGCCGGTCGCTTCTTATTTGCTGAAGCCGGTGCAGCGGATTCTGAAGTATCATCTGTTGTTGCAGGTTGGTTTGGAACTTCTTCTTTTTCTACTTACTTTACTTGGTTTTTATGCTATCCTATTGAAGGACCATCATAATCTACAAAATGTATCTCTGCTTCCTTTTCTCGTTGCCATACCTAAACCCATCCAAGAAATCACACAGGTGTTATCTACGCCTTCTTCAATGGCTTAGAAGCCTCAGGTAGTCACTTTTATTGAAAAGCGTGCCTTTCCGTAACACCCCAGTTTGACAGCGCAACAAATTGCACAGGTATGCTCAAGGTCCACCATCCAATAGTTATCTACCTAGCTGCAACCTTTTTAGAAGGGAATTTACGATTTTGTCACTGTCAGTCAACAAACAGACATTAGTGTGTGCGTGCACCTGTTTGATCATTCGTCCCTTTCCCTCTCATAAAGATATGTCGGATCTTAACAACGCTTTTCACTTAAGGCTAGTGCAATAGGTCAATTATTTAATTTACTACACAATCGGATTTTAATGTGCAATTATTAATTTAATCGTTGACTGTAACAAGTACTAAAAGTTTTAGATTGCTTGATGATAAAATACCAAAAGATATGGCAATATTTGAGCCATAATACCTACTGAAATCCGATAACATCTTTAACTTCGCTAAATGTGCTGATGTTAGGAATATGTTTGCCATTTACGGAATGAAGTAGGATTTGGAAATACGCAAGTATGCCCAATTTGGAGCCACGACCTTTTGTTAGCCAGTTAACAAATTAATATAAGGAGTTATTTGTCGATTGAAGACGAAATTGTATTGGGGTTTGAGTTTATTGTCATTTATTTCTTGTTAAGGCTTAATTGTAAATTACCTTTTTGGTCTTCTGTAGTAAAAGCAACGTCCTTGAATGCCTGTGTGCGATTCGAAGTAGGTAATCTAGCCGAATTATGTTACAGCTTCTAGCTATTTTAAGATGGTGTGCCTCAAGGGTCAATACTTGACCCTTTTCTAATATTAATTACCTACCTTATAAATAGTGATCTTTTAAAGACAACAGATATTAATTTATATTGCAATGTGTTATTTACAGAACGTAGTAAAGCAGTGTGCGTCTCGGGAGACAGAGTACGCGCTACTGAAGATGACCGGCATCGCACAACATATAGATGACATGAAGCGACGACACGAACATGCCGTCAGGGTTCAGGTGAGATAGAAAACCTTTGCTTGCATTCTTTTGTATAGGAACTTACTAGGCTTATGAAAAGAGCTCGTGCCCTGGCAACATTTGTAGCAGGCATCAAGGGCAAAGATTTAAGGGCAAATGTACGTCTGGCGCGCCCAGTCCTGCTACCACGTTGTTGACTGGCTAATATTTTACCACGACATGAGCGTCTCTTGTATAGTTAGCGCGCCAATACGTGAAGAGAAAGTACAAGTCAGTTCACAGTACGTAAACACTAAGCAGTAAGAATTGTTTTGATTTTTACGAAAATATTGATTTTGTTTATAGGAGATCCAATCGCTACTATACGGGTGGAATGGGCCCGACTTAACCACGTACGGAGAGTTGTGTGCTGAAGGGACATTTAGGTAAGTCTCTCTTGTTTTCTGCTTACAGTCGCGTGAAAGTAGCAAATTGCATTGTATCAACTTATATCAAGGGATTATCGAAAATAGCTCTAAAAGTAGCACGTGGCTTTGTGTCGAGTACATAACATTCTCAAAAATTCTTGATAATTTGGTTCAATGGGTTGTTGTGCTTCAACTACCAATAATAAATTAAAACATTTATTAATCTTTGCGTTGCAGAGTATTCGGCGCGAAGGCAATGCGTCACGCCTTCCTCTTCGACAAGATGCTGCTCGTCACCAAGAACAGGGAAGACGGCATTCTGGCATACAAGTCGCATATAATGGTGAGTACTCCTACTCCCGCCTGTAGTGTAGGTATTCCCTAAGGGAAGGTAGAGATGTGCTGTACGGTTACATGTCGTCGGTTATGATAACAGAACCTAAACCTATAGATATACCTAAGTGCCATAAATAGGGAAAACAGAGCTGTTACTAAGAATGGATTTTTCTTCAATAATACTTTGCCTGAACTAGATTCGAACCTAGGAACGCACTGCTGTTTTATTCCTCGTCTCAGAAAGAGAAGTATGTATATTTACCTGGTCGTCTGTGGTATTGTAGCTCCTAAACGGATGAACCGTTTCCAATGATGTTTCTGCTAGTAGTTGATTTTTTTTGTCTCTTTCGAACTCAAATTAATTTCATTCTTTCCTTCTTTCAGTGTAACAACATGATGCTAGTGGAGTCTATAGCGGGCGCTCCGCTATCGTTCCACGTGATCCCGTGGGATGCGCCGCGTGCGCAGCTCACGCTGCAGGCGAGGTCGCCGCGACACAAACGAGAGTGGACCTTACTACTAAAGAGGGTATGTAATACGTGATATAAATCAGCTACAAATGATCCTTAGTCTTTGCTTAAGATCGCTTAGTGCTTGTGCGGCATCGATGCCGCGGTATCCTTAAGCATGCCGCGACGTGCTTAGGCATCATCATAGAAATTTCAATGTTATTGTTATACTATTAAGTTAAATTTCTATTAGTCGTTATGTTTCTATTCGTAAAAATCCGTTACCGTGCCGTGCAGCCAGCGGGCGCAGGCCCTTAGGAAGTTAGAACTAAAAAAAGAGGTGTGAAGGCTTTGTGAAATGTATTGTAATGTTTATGGTTTTGTATGCACAAATAAGCGCCACTAGGTACTCCTACATTTATCATCACCTGTAATATGAATTGGCGAGCAAAGGTCCGTACAACTGACGCTAAATGATATTCGATTTCTAACCATGACTTTATTTTTTTAATTCCAGGTGATCTTAGAGAACTACAACGCTGTGATCCCATCACATGCGAGGCAGCTGGTCATGGAACTAGGACAAAACAAAACTGATGGTGAGCATCTTATACCTGCAGTAATTTAAATAATTAAATTATAATGTAGTGGATGTTTATCGCATAACATAACATCACACCTGTATTTCCTGAAGGGTTAGGCAGAAATGTGCCTATAGTGCACCCAAAGTTCGCACATTATGTTAAGACCCGTGTAATAGGACGCAAGCCTATTGCCATGAACCGCACCCTAATTGCGTAACACACGATTAATCGGAATCGGTTTCATTTTGACAGTTCAACAACATTCATTGCGTTATTTACGTGTTGAGCAGACAAATTTTTCGAACATATGAAGCAATGGATTAGCAATTTGCTTCAAAATGATTCAGATTGCGATTGATCGTGTGTTACGCAATTAGGGTGCCGTTTATGTTTATAATTCACGTTATTCTTTTCGGTTTTACAGATGACATGCTAGCAGAGAAATCCCACAACCTGATAACGCAAGCATCAATGAGAAAACAACTGTCAGCCCCAGAGTACCTCGAAAAACGAAAACTAGAAAGAGAAAGAAGAAAATCTTTCGAAAATGGTACCCGAGGAAGATTCAAGAAAGGCAACCGGAAATATACTATCCCTAGTTCTAGAGCGGAGAGTCAAGAGTGTGATTGTACTCAAGTTTCCGCTGAAAAAGGTACAGATTATACTTGTGAGAACTGTTACGTTGACTTATGTTCTGATTGTGAAACAGAACTAGCTAAAGCTAAAAGAGTAGACAAATGTAGCTGTAGACATGACAATACTGAACTAGGAGAAAAATGCCCAGAGTGTGATAGATCCCTGCATTATATAGATTCTGGTAGCGCCGAACATCTTGAAAGAAAGCTGTCAGCTTGCAAATGTTCGGACTTCAAATCATCGCAAGAGAGTTTCAGTAAAGAGTTCAGTAGCTCTTTGACTAAAACGCGAGGATATCACTCTTCTGATAACATTATAGGATATACTGAGACTAATAAAAGTAAGGAAGATCTTAGTGACACTAACAATTCTCTGACCAACGTAAGACAAATCCCAAAAACTTGTCTAAAATGCGCGAAAATCAAAGAAAATATTGTCACTGATTCTACAAGTACCATACACTCTAGAAGATCTAGGTGTAATGATACTGAGAAACCTAAAACTGATACTCTGATACGGTCTAAATCGAAAGATGACCCTCAGAGATCTAAATTATCCAAAATAGGAACTTGGAGACGAAAGTCTGAACCAGGTCTACAACAAAACATGATTGGAATAATTAGTAAAAAATCTCAGGATAGCGACAACGAAAAAGAAGTAAGAGGAAATGAAAAGATAGAATTTGAATGCAAAAACTGTGGTTCAAATAAAATCTCTAAGAAAGTTAGAGCCAGTGATGGGACCATCATATCTGACCCAGAGCTAGATAGCAGAAAACGAGTTGGTCCAGCTAAACCGGCCGTAGAAATTAGAATGTACAACACTAAAAACATACCAAAGAAGATTTCTAAATTAAAGAAGAACAGAGCTAAAGGATTACGTCTGGGTTCTGATACAACTGCGAAGTTCTACGCGGATTTTTCCACCGATGTTTCTACAGAAAATATTTTGCATATATCCGAGTCGAATGACAGTCTTAATGTTGATAAACCTAAAGACACACCAACCCCCGTACCTGAAACCATAAGTAAAGATGAAGATATTGATGAAGAAACGTATAAAAAACTAATAGAGAAAACCGATTCTTTCAAAAAGAATGAGTTAGAGAAAGTAAAGTACTTAAATAAGCAAAAAGTGATAAATGAAGGCTCAGAAGCGGAAGATAAAGCTGGTGAAATAGAAAAAACAGAAGAGGTGTTAGAAAGCTGTGAAGAAGTAGAACAACCTCTAGAACAAATAATTTCACAGTTACTAATGCAAAACAGAGAGTTTCAGAAGTTAATAAAAAAGCAACAACTAAGAAATACTGCTCAACGACGACATCAGAGACTAATGAAGTCTCATTCAAATCCCGAACAAGTTTTAATCGCAAAAAATCTAGAATCTCTAAAATTAAAACCTAAGTTCGGACGACAGACTTCAGAAAACTTAGATGCAGATAAAAATGACGACGAAGAAGAGGATGCTACCACAACGAGTTCTAGAACTGAATTGACTGAAGAAATAGACGAAGATCACATTTATGAAACTTTACGAGTAGTTGATAACAGAGTTGATGAAAGTTTACATTCGTTGAATACAAAAAGTAAAGTGATTCAGCATAATCCTCATGTTGGTAGACCTAAAAGGGTGCCCACGCCACCCAAAGACCATGAGGTCACTGAAATTTCTCATCACATTGGTCCTGATTCTGACTACGTATATTTATCGTTTGATAAACTAAATAAGCTACAGAACCCTGAAGGCATATACGATATCCCTGTAAGATCTCCGGAAAAGGTCAACAGAAATTCAGATTATTATGTCACTATGGAAAGCAAGGGTCCTATCATCACAGAAAATGTATACGACTCCTTGATAGAAGTTTGTAGGCGGAAAAAAGAAGTACCTAGTGACTTACCCGGAGACTACTTACCAATGAGTCCAGACCAGCAGAGTCCCAATACCCCTGAAATATGGCTGAGTAGGCAGAAAGAGCATTTTAACGTTTCTAGAGATAGAAAATCAGGTTCGTTACCGAGAAGTTTTCAAGTAGTAACGAGTAATCAAGAAGAAACTAATCTAGTTACGTTTAAATGTAAGCCTAACAGTAATAGTAAAACTTATTTGAACAGAGACGGTAAAGTAATGAGTACTGATAGACCGTACACAATAGCTTCCGATCAAAGTGAGATAAACTACGATGACATGAATGAAGGAGACATGCTAAAATTCAATAATTCAAAGACTAGTGAGACTGATTTCGTACAAAATATCAGTCAATCAACATTGGAACTGGAAGAAGAAATTGATAGATGTTACAAAAGTAAATTCCAGGATATAAATCTGGATAAGAATAAGAACGAGAATCTTTTAACTGTTTCTCAGCCAAACTTGAACGTATCTACCACATCGTCCTGCGAAGTGTTGCCTTTAGAGCAAAATGATGATACCAAGTCCAATGATATAGAAGTTATTCACCCAGAACACAAAATCTATAAACCAACTTCTAACATGCTGTCACTCAAAAATGTACTCAGTCGCTTTAAGAATAAAACTCCGAATAAAAATAATGAAGATACCGAAATTAATGCCAATGATCAAAGTAGTCCGGATAGCGCGAAGTCTGATCTCAAAAGTCCAACGAGTGAAAAAAGACCTAACTTAAACCCTAGAAGCTATTCTAAGAATCTCTTACAACGATTTAGGAGTATAATTGGGGATGAACATACGGATGATAATCAAAATAAACCAGAAAGTATAAGTAAAGTATTACACACTGAAGATATACAGAATAATTTGGTAAAGAGCGACATAAAAGTGGTGATTACATCTACTGATGCAAGTCCCACTACCTCGACCATAGTTTATGCGCTAAACAACGAGTTGCTTAGTAGGAGCGTATGTGAACACAGCACGATGTCTGAAAGTCAGGCTGAGAAGAGCAATCTGGATGCTTTGTCACTAAGTTGCGATAATATCATCCAAAAAACAGAAACACATCGCCCAAGTTATGAGAAAAGTGTCAGCATGGTGACTAGCATAACCAGCTCTATTGGTTCACCTTCAAAAACCAACAATAGTTCCTACCAAAGCTTGAACAAGCTGCCTATTTACATGCAAGGTAGCAAACACTTAGGGGCTAGAATAGCTCAATCCGATTACGTAGACCCTACGACTCTAGTTAGCGATAAGTCCCCTCTAAAAAAGGTCAATGTACTTATTAATAAAAATGCCGTGAGACCTGATAGTTTATTTTCAAATTCTTCATTCGTTACGTCGTCGAGCGAGGGAGCGTACCAAGAAACGCAAAATAAAGTAAATGCTAATCAAAACATCGTAGAAACTAAAGAAGAAACACTAGATTCTCTACAGATGAATTCTGATGAAAGTTACTATGAAAAATCGTTCGAAAAGATTGAGCAAGTGACGGACGAAGATGTGTTTAGAGATTCAGCTGTGTATTCTGATCAGGAAGATGTAGAAGAAACGAAAATAGAAGCTGTAGGTAAAGATAAGGTAATAAACAAGACTGTTACGAAAGTAGAGAGTATTAAACGTAATAATTCGTTCAAGTCCCAAAAGACAACGATTTCTACAACTGTTAATGAAAAATGTAACACACATACTCGCGTTGTAGTGACTACTAACAAAACAGCTAACATTGAGCATGTGAATAGAAAATTTGAAAAGGTCGTGAAGCCAAAAGTAGCCCCACCTGTTCCCGTGAAACCGAAAATGGCACAAATGCCATCTACATCTAACATTCAGAACAAAAATGTCACAAAAACGTTGTCAAGGAGTTCTGAACAATCATCATCTTCGGAATCCGTCAATATGAAAACTATTAAAAGAAATGTCAACTACAAACCAGCTATCATTAGGTCGGAATCTACTCCTCCGAGTGACAAACCCAAAGTTACTGAAGATAAAATGACCAAAAGTGATATTCCGAAGAAAGTTGAAGAAAAGACGGTCAAAGATGAAGTAGACAATTCAGACGACAAGTCAAAACCTCAAGGAAACATACAAATAAAAAGGCTTAGCTTCGAAAGAGCCAGCCTTGATTCTGCGACCAGAAAGCTCAAAACGACACACGACGTAAAAAAATCTCTAGAACAATCGAAAACATCGAAATCGGTCCTTGAAAGGCGAATGGAGATCGAACAAATGTCAAAAACTCAAGTGAAACCGAGTCAGAGCGCAAAGAAACCTTTACAGGCAACCAAACCAAAGTCCATTACGACAAAAGTAGCGAATTTTGAGAGAAGCGTCAGTGAAATAAGTGTGAAAGAGAAAGCTGTACCCACCCCCAGTACTGATATAAACATTCCTAGTAGAAATAATGCTGAAATCAAACCCGAAGTTCTAGAAGATGCTAAAGGCAGTTGGGTAAAACAGGTTGTTAATAAATTCCAATGAGCTTACATAAGAGTGATATTTTTGCATTTATACTTCACATTAACAGCCAATCAGTGTCCACGTAGACGTTTGCTAGCATCTGATTGGCTAGTTCAATTTATTGTCTTTGAAATGTGACATCTCAAAATTGAAATAATTTGAACACAATTCGTTTGTGAATAATAATTAATATTGTAATGGAATGTAATATTAACTTATAATGTTATTTTCTGAATTGTATCTCATTTCTAATAATAAAATAATTTTAAAAGGCCCTATCTGGATAGATGTAATAACAAGGTGTCACAAAACTGACATACAAGACTTGAACGAGGATTCCGTCTGTTTTTAACCGACTTCAAAGAAAGTAGGTTCTCAATTAGACTGTATTTTGTACTCCCAAGTTTTAAAATCCGTCAACTTAAATCTAGCAATAAGTTAGGGATTAGGTTGAATATAATACAACGTTGAATTTTGTCTATGGTCTTACGAAAATGAACTAGAACTTGAGCAATAATTCATATTGTTTTTTTAAGTTTTCAGCCACAAAAATCAACGTCGTATTATTTAAAATCTTAGAATGATAATTAATAAGATAATTGTTAATCATTATTGTAAATAATCTCCTATCAAACCTCCTTGAGCTTTGATACCTCGTGCCATAGACAATGAATTATAATATTTTGGCAAAAACATCACTACGCACAGTCTTCACATGTATATAATCTGTGGAAATGCTTATTTTGCTATTGTATTTATTCAAAAAGTGCCATGCGATATTAGACGAGTATTTAATAAAAAAAAGGAAATAATTTTTTTTCGTGCAATTGAACGATCTACTTAAAAG
Source organism: Apamea sordens (assembly GCA_945859715.1). Taxonomy (NCBI): domain Eukaryota; kingdom Metazoa; phylum Arthropoda; class Insecta; order Lepidoptera; family Noctuidae; genus Apamea; species Apamea sordens. The sequence goes on from OX244009.1 coordinate 11,524,101, forward strand.
TATTTATTTTTTGTTTAGTAGGCATTAAGTTTTGTTGTGTAGCTACTAACACCAAAAAGTAGAGATGATTGTTTTAGTATTATTTTTTTTACTAATAAAATTATTCAATAATATTTTCTTGTTTTTTTTTACCTCACTTCTTCAGCCCTAAGTATTTTAAAATACGTACGCAGAAAGGTGTTAAGTATATTCCAACAAAAAAAAACTTTTTTACAAAAAAAAAAGCAACCGCGCCACACCCTCATTTCGGTCAAAGTTGTTATTGGGGTACCTACCTCTAATCTTGTAAGTATTTACGAATTTGTGTGGGGTAGGTACAACTAAAAACTGAAAAATAAAAACTTTTTTACAAAAAAAAAAACAACCGACTTCCAAAAAAACCAATACAAAGAGAAAAATAACTTTAATTTCGGAAGTCGGTGTCGCTGGTTCCGCATTTTCGTTTTTTGACAATAACAACTTTGACCGAAATGAGGGAGTGCCGTGGTATACTGAACACATCTGCTTACCCCTTTAGAGGGTACAGGCGTGACGTTTGTGTGATTGCATAAATAATACATACTACATAAGCGATAGCAGCAATAGCCGTTGATTTGCTGGCATTTATTGAAGAGTTCCGTTGTCTGTCTCCGAAACTCATCATCAGATCTTGTCGAAATTTCAATGGGACCATTTCGGAAGTATACCTTTTCCAACAAAAAAATAAATTTTCAAATTGGTTGGCAAGTGACGGAGTTATGCGCGAACAAACATTTAAAAAAATACAGACATCCGAATTGAGAACCTCCTCAATTCGGATTATTATTCCTTTTTTTAGAAGACTGTTAAAAAAATAACAACAAACCAGTGTCTGACTTTATGTACCTCCCATAGACAACAATTAATTTGCGTAACTAGCAATGTTTGGCAGTCAAAACCACATGAAATCAACAATATAGGGAAAAGGCGGGAAACTGTAAAAGTGTAAAGGCGCGTTTTTTCAAACAAATTCACTTAAAAATTCATTTATTTGTATTGTATACATTTTCTTTGTAAATATTCATATAAATAGTTTGTTCATAGTGTACATAATCCATTAGAACCCCGAAATGGGGAAAAAAAGGCGGAGGAAGGACGAAATGTCCGATCCTGACTTGCAACAGCAACAGTTGGTCGAGTCTTCGGACTCTGATTCAGCGGAGTCTGAACAGACTATAATAAGCTCCAAACATAATGATGCAAAGGATAAGTACGCCATATACAAGGTAAAAGGGTACACACGCAAATATCCCGAGGAAACAAAACAAATGGACCTCATTGTATTTTTATCTCACAACGAAGAAAATGCGTCATTTAGCGATAGGGATCGTATGGCTCTATCAAAAGGTTTACGGGAGCATGGCGTTTCAGGCGTCATGCACCTACGTACCATCAATAAATATAAAGTCGGCATAACATTCGATCTACCAAATAATGCTAATATATTTTTAAAAAATAAAAAGTTATTAGATCAGTTGTCTCTTAGGGCAACTATACCGGCTGGAGATACCGAAGTAACCGGAGTCCTTACTTCGGTTCCCGTAGAAATGTCCAATAAACAAATTTTCTCATTGATTGGTAGTTCCAAAAATGTTATTCAAGTTAGGCGCTTCATGCGCAGGGTCAGAAGTGACGCTGGCGTAGCTTTCGTCCCTACACAGGCTGTTGCGGTAACCTTCGCCTCCACTATTCTTCCTCAGTATATTTACTTGGACTCATGGCGTCACGAAGTGAGTAAATACATACCACCAGTAAAACAATGCCTTAAGTGTCTGCGATAAGGACATATTGCCAAATTCTGTCGCAATACTGAGGTATGTTCAATTTGTACATTAAACCATAATTTTAAGAATTGTCGGGTTGACCCCAAGGACGCTAAATGCGCAAACTGCAAAGGTAATCACATAGCTATCTCCTCATCTTGTCCAATTAAAAAACAAAAAGTTGAAGAAAATAAAATCAAGTCACGAACTGTCACATACTCTGATCTTTTCGACATTAACGCATTCCCAGCTCTAACTGCTCGAACTTTAGATGTACAAATTAATAATCTAATGAAATCTGATAAATTTATAAGTACTTTAGTAGAAACAATTACAAAAATAGTTACCACTAAAGATGTACCTATTAACTCATCATCAATTAAAGAGGCTTTAAAAACAACTCTAAGTAGGAAATTTCCTTCACCCTCCTAATGGATCTGTCAAACTTAAATATAGTTCAATGGAATGCACAAAGTCTTAATAGCAATAAACATATATTTATTAATTTCCTCTATGCACAAAATATACATATAGCAATCATTTCTGAAACATGGTTCAGACCTGATCAATCTTTTATAATAAAACATTACAATATTGAAAGAAATGATTGCGGTAACAAACACAATGGAGTTGCAATTATAATTCATGAAAGCATTACATATACTAAAATTAACACCTATTTTGATAATTCGTTACAAAACATTTGTGTAAAAATTACAGTTAATAATAAAGAAATAAGTTTAGTCAGTTTTTATAGTCCTTTAAACTCTAATCCAGCTTTTAATAAAGGTGATTTTGACTCATTGGTGAAGTCTATTCCAGGTCCTCTTATATTTGCTGGGGACTTTAATGCCCATCACACCTCCTGGGGATGTGTTTCTGACTCTCCAAGAGGTAGAGAAATCTTAGAAGTCATTGACGAAAATAATTTGGTTCTGCTTAATGATGGTCAAGCAACAACAGTTGGTTCTCTAACATGGCGTCCTAATGCACTGGATTTATCCTTTGTTTCATCATCGTTGGCACTTAATTGTGAATGGTCTGTACATGATAGTCCTCTCGGTAGTAGTTATCACATCCCTGTAATCATAAAAGTAATGGTTAGCAGAAACAAAAATAATGTTTTATATGGGAATTGTTTGAATGCTAAACATTTGCCCATCTACCCAAATTATAAACTTGTAGATTGGCAAATGTATAGCAATTGTGTGGAAGAATTGTTACTTGATTTTCAAATAGATAATAAAAGTCTTCTTAATTCATATTTCCAATTTTGTACTATTTTGCGCACAGCAGCTGCAAATTCTAAAATAAATTCCAATAATTTGAATTGTTATGTCAACACAAATACCACCAATCACACTTGTCATAGAAATAAGATTAAAGGACCTTCCCTTCCTTGGTGGAATCAAAAGTGTACAGAGGCTGTACTAAATTTCAAAACAGCATATATTAACTTTAAAGATAATCCAACAGAAGAAACCTATCTTCAATTTAAAAGGCTCCGGGCAGTTAAAAAACTTATTTTAAAAACAGAAAGACAAAAAAGTTGGTTTTCTCTTTGTGAAACTTTTAATAGATGCACACCCTTAACTGTTATATGGAAATTTATGCGCAAATATAACAAGACATATATTTCTAATATCAATGAAAATGACGCATGGGTTTTAGATTTTTTAAAGAAATACACTCCAGACTTTGTGCCACATACTTCAAAAACTCTTACTGATAGTATCAATTCCAAAAATAGTTTCCTACTTAATCCTTTTACAATTAATGAATTATTATCTGCCATCTCCTCTCGAAGAGATACTGCTTATGGTCTTGATGGAATACCATATATCTTATTTAAAAAACTAAGCATTGCAGGTTTAGAAATATTTCTAAATATTCTTAATTTACTTTGGGAAAATAATATTATACCTCAAGATTGGAAAGTCGATTGTCTTGTACCAATTTTAAAACCAGATAAGCCAAAGTTATGTCCTGATTCTTATCGTCCCATAGCACTTACTTCTTGTGTTGGAAAATTATTTGAACAATTGTTGAAGCAACGTTTAGAGTTTTATGTAGAACAAAACAGTATCTTACCCTCTAATCAATTCGGTTTTCGTAGGAATCGGTCTGCTAGGGAAAGTGTTTGTCAATTACAGCTTGATATTCATAACTCTTTATTGGCAAAAAAAAATTTGGTTGGAGTTTTCTTTGATGTTGCAGGAGCCTTTAATAGTGTAAATATAGATATTCTTTGTCATGAATTATCGCAAATAGGCATTCCTGTCAAAATTATAAACTGGATTAAAAGTTTTTTGAGCAATAGAGAAGTATTTACTAAATTTAATAGACATCTCTATGGTCCTAGACTCTCATCAAAAGGAGTTTCTCAAGGCGGTATACTATCGCCTTTAATATTTATATTATATATGCGTAGATTAAATCTTATTTTAGGGACTCAGGTCAAAAATCTACAGTTTGCAGATGATTTGGTTGTTTATACATCTGGGAATAATTTATCACAAACAGTCCAAATAGTCAATGATGCATTGGTAAAACTTTATGAATATTTTTCTTACCTTGATTTAAATGTTAATCATTCCAAGTCCAAAGTTGTTATGTTTGGTAAACAGTGTCATAACATGCCCAATGTGCAATATAATAATTGTGCACTACCCATTTCACTTGAAGTTAAATTTCTGGGGGTTCTTTTTTCATATAATTTAACCTGGAATAATTACATAAAACATATTATTAGTAAAGCAAATAAAGCTTATAATGTACTGAAATCTTTGTCTGGCTCATATTGGGGTGCAGACCCAAAAATTTTGTTACTGTTGTACAAATCATTAGTTCGTAGTCATTTTGAATATGGTTTCTATTGCTTTGCTGCAGATGTTAAAATTGTAAATAGTTTAGACATTCTTCAAAATAAATGTTTGCGTGTAATAACTGGGGCATTCAGAAGTACTCCTATAAATGCAATGCAGATTGATTGTAATGTTCCACCATTATGCATTCGATTTAATTACTTAAAAGAAAGATTTATACTAAAACTTTATAGTGTATCTAGTAACAGTCTTCTGGTCAATTTGCTCCATTCAATTACTCCTTTAGTTTCTAAACCAATTTTTATGCTACAAGGTCTTCAAAGTCTCGTAAATTTTATTCAAAATTTGAATATCCATCAATCCAAACATATTTTGCCTTGCTATGAAGGAACTTTTATTGGTAAATTTCCAGCTATTAATATAATTTTAAAGAAAAAAACGGACTTGTCCACAAAAGAGGAAGTAAATGCAATGTTATCTGAGTGGTCAGATCACAAATTTGTTTATACAGATGGTTCCAAGAATGATAGGGCTGTGTCTTTTGCCATATATGAGCCCTCCTCAAATATAGGCATTGGTCGAAAAATTGACAAAAATTCAAGTATTTTCACAGCTGAAGCTGCTGCTATTTTGAGTGCTTTGAAACATGTTGAAAATTATAATTCAGGACATAATAAATGGATTGTTGTAAGTGATAGCATGAGCGTTCTGGAAAACTTGGCAAACAACAAATTAAATGCTAACACTAATTATATAATTTATTTAATAAAACAGTTATGGGTGGAATTATATCAATCAAATATTGTAGTTAGTTTTGTGTGGGTGCCTTCACACATTGGTGTTGTAGGGAATGAAAAGGTAGACTATTTGGCCAAAAAAATTGTTGATTTAGAAGAATTAATTCCCAATCCTGACCCTGATATGGATGTTTTCATACCACCTACAGATGCAGTTAGTCTTTTAAGACAGCGCATGTGGCAAGAGTGGGGAAGACATTCATATCAGCGCACTCAGGCTGAAAATAAAGGTACTTGGTTTGCTACCTTAGATGTTCAAATAAACTCTATACCTTGGTTCTGCAAATATAACAAATTCATAAATAGAAAATTTTATTCAATTATCAGTCGCATGCGTTATGGTCATTGTCATTTAAATTATCATCTTCATCGCCTTAGAATGGTCAATTCTCCTAACTGTGAGTATTGTCAATCACAAAAAATTCAGTCACTACACCATATCTTCTTCGAGTGTTCGTCTTTCAACATTCAGCGCCTTGTGTTGTCGGATGAACTGCTTAAAATTTATAGTAAGCCTGACGAGGTCCCGCAATGCATTCAGGAGCTACTTAAGAATGCCTCAGCTTATTTATACTTATACAAATTTATAGTAGAGACTGTAAATGATATTTAGTTATGTAGGTATTGGGTTTTTGTTTTTAAAGATTATTTGTTTATGTACTATATTAATACTTACTAAGTTTAGGTATAATTCACGAAAAATGTAAATAAAATAAATAACTTGTTATATGAGGAGATAGCTCGGAAAATACTGGAAATGGACGAAATAAAATGAAAACAATGATGAAAATTGTAAACATATAAAACGTTAATGTTCAAGACAATGTCAATTCAATAGGAACTTCAAGTACCTATTGGCAATTGACATTGACAAATGACAGAAAAATGGATTTGACGCAAAGACAAAAATAAAATGACTAACTATTGTATAGTGGAATAACTACGAAAGACATATTAAATAAAATAAATAATTGAATGAGCATATATACGAAAGACATTATTGTTTTTAAACTTACCACGGAAGACTAGGCGGTATGGTCGAAAGACTTTAGCCTGCCCATTATATGGGCGAAAAAAAAAAAAAAAAAAAAAATCAACAATATAGGACACGATGAAATACTGAAAAGTGTAAGTATGTACCTACGAGTAACCTACCCAATCAACTCACTCAACACAGTCCACTGCTGGACATAGGCCTCTCCCAGGCTGCGTCACAACACCTTGTCCTCCGCCTTCCGCAACAAGTCGGTCCCAGCCACCTTTTTAAGATCGTCGGTACACCTAGCTGGCAGCAGCCATGTTTGTCGAAGGACCGATGGCCGGTGGAGCAGAAACGAGTCCTAGACCGAAGACAATCGGCAAGCGTAGTGTGGGACGCCCCCCAGCTAGATGGACGGACGACCTAAAGACCTTTGGCTGGGACAGACTGGATGCAGAAGGGGGAGGACAGGGTGTTGTGGCCTGAGAGAGGCCTATGTCCAGCTGTGGACTGCAATCTCTCGGTGTTGAACTGATCATTGGGAATCCAACAGAGCGCGTCAAAATAACACACTGTTGGATTTTAGGTAAGTAGGTACTGTTAGTTTATTTACTTTTATCAAGCATGATTGGTCGTGACGCTGTTTGACTTCACATAGGTAATCAATTAACATTAATTTAATAATGATTAGGTATTCGGTTAGGTACGGACGCCAGCAGGTCAACCTACCCGAAACTGTCAGATTTTCCCAATCAACATTGAACCTAATGCTTTGGCAATAAAGTCGAAAATCTATTAAAGAAATTTGACAGATTATAGTAGCTTGATGTGCTGGCGTCTGTACAAGAAGATTGTGCAGTTATGAAATTACCCATATATTTAAATTGCGTAATTTAAAACACGTGCAATCATTACGTAGGTATAGTTTTCGATTTTATATAATTATATTGCTTTTTAAAGAACGCAAGACATTAAAATCTTGAAAAAAAATTAAATAAAAAATTTAAAAAACCCCCGACACAAAATAATAATAAAAATAGTAGGAATGTAAAAAGCCTAAAACAATTTAAAAAAATCTATTGAAAAAATAGTTACAAATAGAACAAAAAACGTGTAAGTATACGTGAAACCCTATAAATAAAAAAAATAACCTTGGAATTATGACCATACGTAAGTACTACATACGTATGAATTTTTTTGATTAAATGTTGTCCCGTCGGTTCATCCGTTCGGGAGCTACGATGCCACAGACGGACATACACACACACACAGAGAGAGACACGTCAAACTTATACAGGGAACCTTCTGGTTATGGAGATATTGAAGGTCAAAATTCCAACTTTTACTGACATTTATTTTTACGAAAACAAGTTTTTAATGTTACAACACAACTTTAAATAACCTACGACCCAAGTACCGTTACATGCACCCATAAGCACTATGTTTTGCGTGCGTTACGTTGCGCACTACCGTAAACAGCGAATTTTCACACCAAAAATGAAAGTGGTTTCCCAGCAATTATTTTTGCACAAAGTAAGTTGACGTACCTACAGAATAATAATAATAATAATATCCCTGGACATTTCACACAGCGCCATCTAGTCCCAAGCTAAGCAACCTAATGCTTGTGTTATGGTAACAAGATGGCTGATAAACTACTTATATACATTTTTTTTTTGTAAACACATACATATTATAGATAGAAAAACACCCAGACTCAGAACAAATACATGTAGGACTTACAAATATTTGTTCCGTGCGGGAATCGAACCCGCGACACGCAGCGTAGTTGACGGCTATATATGTCATGGGTCTCACCCTGTAGGTATACAGCATGTACGACGACCTTGATCCGCTGGTACAGACGCCAGCACATCAAGCTACTACAATCTGTCAGATTTCTTTAATAGATTTTCGACTTTATTGCTAAAACATTAGGTTCAATGTTGAATGGGAAAATCTGACAGTTTCGGGTAGGTTGACCTGCTGGCGTCCGTACCGCAAGGGTTATTATTATTATTATTTTTTGTTTTGGCAGGAGTGGGAAATCCTCATGGACGCCCAGACTGCCTCACTTGTGAGGCAGTCTGGGCAGTGCTGGACTCTTACCGGCTAAAACCCACTCCTGCCTTTGCTCAGTGTCCCTCTGAAGTAATCAGAGCCCTTTTTAATCATGGGTCCTGCATGTTCCTGGTCTTTTTTTTATGTAAGTAATTTAAGTCTGCCCTGTTTTAGGAAGTGGACATATGTTTTTGGAGGCCTTTCTCACTTCGTACTACTTATATTCTTAATTCTAAACAATTTACTACCGCAAGGGTTGGATCGGGGTGGCTCTAGAAATGGATGAGGATTTGGGGGAGGCCTTTGCTCAGTGGGACAATGTAGGCTAAGTAAAAAAAAATGGGTCAGTTGATATTTTATTCACGATTGTTATGTTAAAGCTTGCACAACTAAAATAGCATAACAAAAAGACATGCTCAACTTGAAACATCCACATAAAAGTCTCAGAATCTCTTGAAAATACAAGACGAACGATGTCAGTCACGCGAGCTTCGCGGAGTACGGCACTGACTTACACCAACCGATACCATCAGGTATAAGCGTGTGCAGTTTAGAAATACATTCTATTTGTCAATAAGCCTTGGTTCCTCCCTACTTACCTACTCAAAACGAGAATTTATTGTATAAAAGATTTGACACCTTCCGCGGCTTGAACATAATCTAGCGGGTGAGTGTCAGTGAAGGTCTATCCTATGTCAGGGCCGCGTCCGGGTCGTGCACACACAAGGCTCCATCGCCATCCCGGACACGGACGTGTCGAGTTCATATGAAATGTACACACCGATATTTTTTTGAGCCATTGACGGAGCACGGCCCATCCACGTCCCAGACATGGCCCTGATATTTGTGGATAGACTTTAACAGTAGCTACCTAGCTATTACTACCTAGTAAACCTCAATTGAGAGCCGTGGTGGCCCAGTGGTAATGCCCTGACTTACGAGTTGTAGATCATAGGTTCGAACCAGCTCCAGCAGTCTCGACATTCATAGCGTTCGCTTTACGACCGAATTCGGTCGCAAAGTCCTGTCACTCCATACATTACACCTGTCAATCCGGGACTTTGCGACCGAATTCGGTCGTAAAGCGATCGCTATGAATGTCGAGACTGCTGGGGCAGGACAGGAGTTTTACTTTGTGTAAATTATTTCATCACCACTGCTCTCAAAACGGTGAAGGAAAACATCGTGAGGAAACCGACATGTTCTAGAACCAAACATTGAAGACATGTGATATCTACCTACTCGCACTGGGCCCACTCCCCCTCATAGAGAGGACGCCTGTGTCCCAGCAGTGGGAACATTATAGGCTATAATTATGTAAACCTCAGTTGGGGTCGGTTTCCAGTCTCACCGGATGCAGCCGAATACCAGTATTTTACATGGAGCAACTGCCTATCGGACCTCCACAACGCAGTTACATACAATACCCCTTGGTAAGACTGGTGGTCAGACTTGCAGGCTGCTAACTACCCGTAACGACTGTTAAAGGTGTACCAATGATAGCCGGGACCAACAGCTTAACGTGCTTTTGCCACGGAGGGGTCTCGCTCGGTGTGTAATGGATGGTCACCCATCCACTTTGAAGATCAAAGCTTGCTGCTGTTATTTTTTTGCCACAAGCTCTCTCTTAGTAGGTAGTAAATTCGTCAAGTTACTGATTTTCTGAAAAGTTTTTCAGGAAATGCTTCACCCAAAACGGAAAACCCTATGCTTTATGCACCATGCTCTACGTGGGTCTCTACCTGGTGTAGCATAATATTTTATGCCTTTCATTGTATTACAAGAGTTTTATCGGTAGCTATAGCTGTCGACTACATTTTCGGCATCAACTTTTCAGCAAACCTAAATAGCAAAGTTGATGAAAAGTTTCAGTTAGTTCGTGTCTGATTATGCTGCTGTAGAGTTTAAGGCAATTAGCAAAATTCAAAGCATTTAAAAGCAGTAAATAAATTAGAAGCGACCAGGAAGGCTGCACGCTACCAAATTTAAAAAGAAAACCGTCATAATTCAAGGCATTGTTAAATTCAGCCTTCGTTTCAAATTCTATCACCTGAAATTAAAAACATATTAAAATACAATAATTTCCATAATTTTCGTAAACATTGTAGGAAATTACGTGGATCTAATTATGCGAATGAGTCAGTGAACGTAAAACGCTATGATTTGTGGTCACAGCCGCCATTTTGTCGCGTGATCACAAATGTATTTTCCCTCCAAAAAGTTATTAGCTCGTCTTCGATGCACGCTAGACACTGCCTGTCGCGTACTATAGGAGAGAGAGTGTGGGTTTCATTTTTCATCGGTGAAAACGGTTTAGTGAGCTTACTATAGATTTCGGTAGAGGTATTATTCAGATTTTCTAAACATAGGTAAGGGACGTTTATTATTGGATCCCAGTTAGGTCTTGAGACCTAACTTTGGTGTTCCTAAAAACGGTTGTTTGAAATGTTTGGGACTTGTTTGTAACCCAGCCTGTGCTTGATTCAGACAACAGCGCAAAAGTTGTATTCGAGTAGGTACAGTCAACAGCAAAAGTAGATGATCAAAATCAGAAATTCAATACTAATGAACGGAGTTTGCGTCAGAACTGTGTGGCGTCGAAGTGATTCAAAAGTATGTGATTGTAAATTATACCAAACATTTACTACTAGTACAGCTGCCATATAGCTGCGAACTCCGTTAATTAGTATTGAATTTCTGATTTTGATCATCTACTTTTGCTGGTGACTGTACCTACTTAATGCATTGATGGTGAACGAAGCATGATTTATTTATGCATTTAGTATTGTGTTTCAAATAATATTTCAATTTTCATTCCGTTAGTAAAAATGATATCGCTACAATTTTCCACGCTAGCTCCGTGCCTATGCATCCTGAAGAAAAACTTTTCCATCGATACGAAACAGACACAGCCATTATTCCCGCGCGTGTGAACGGGACAAAACACAGGAAGGAGCAAAAAGTTCTTATTCCTAAACTCATTCCTTTTTCGACAACCTTCTCTATTGGAGGCAGCGCGCGCCCGCGATGCCCTCCACATTCGAAAATTTGAATTTATAGGTTCTTTATCGTGTCGGTTTACCAGTATTGCAAAATACTAGTTTTAATATCTTTCCTGTTGTCATAGTTTTCGCATTGTTTTGAATATAAATTGCGCTAGGTTTCGAAAGTTGGCGTGTTAGTGATATGGGTTCGACAAGTTACGTCACGAAGCCAAAGTCGACGGGCTACAGAGCAAAGAGCGGCTCCAGTGCTGGCTCTGATAAGGAGATGAACGGGAAGCTAAAGCGCACTAAAATTCGGCAAGTACTAGCGACCTTTTAAATAACTTTTTGTGTGAAATGAAGCTGACGGCTGATAGCTGTGGTATTGTTTGAAAAAGTTTTGTCTACTAAAATGGAAGAAAGAATAAAAGTTTTTAAGCCTAAAGTTTAACTTCCGGTACGCAGTCTGTATATTATACTATCCTACTTCCTACTTATCCTACTAATATCTAAACGTGAAAGTTTGTATGGATGGATGGATGTTTGTTAAGTACTCTTTCACGCTAAAACTACCGAACGGATTAGGATGAAATTTGGCACACATATAGTTTATAACCAGAATTAACACTTACTAGGATACTTTTTATCCTGATATTCCCACGGGATCTAAACTTATGCGGGTGAAACCACGAGGCGCAGCTAGTATTTTAAATAAAATAAGCTTCGTTTATTAGCTGAATAAAATCAAAGAAACTATTTTGAAAAGTGCAAACGGATTCTGTTGCTACTAGTTTGAAAATAACTTTTCCATTTTTATCGGGAAAATTAGTTAGTTACTTTTCCCACCTTTTAATTTTTTTTGTTTTTTATTTAGCAGTGTTTTATGTACTTTCCAAAAAAGTTAGAAGGTCTTCTTCCGTCTTTCTCGGTCTAAAAATATTTTGTTTAACTAGGTATTTTGTACAACTAGATAACAACCTCAGTCAGCCTATCGCAGTCCACTGGACATAGGCCTCCCCCAGGATGTGCCACAACACCCTGTCCTCAGCCCTCCGCATCCAGTTTAATCCAGCCACTTTTTTTTAACGTCTCGATATGCCCCATGCAAATGGAACACAAAACTGAGTTAAAGTTATTTTTAACCATACCTATGTACATACCTCTACCTAGGCACTGAAAAGGAAATCAAGGAAGGTTATTTTGCCCGCATTAAAGTTCGTATCCCCTTTTTTTGAAAAGGGCCTTTGGGCTTTAATCCATTGATCGACGGCACGGTTGGCGCAGTGGTTAAGCGATTGACTGCTGCGCTGCGTGTCGCGGGTTCGATTCCCGTACGGAACAAATATTTGTATGACGTACATGTATTTGTTCCGAGTCTGGGTGTTTTTCTATCTTCTATACTTATAATAAATCTGTAGAAGTGAAAATTCTGTACATTGAAAATATCAAAAAAATAAATGGCAACAATTACTAGACCGACACCGAACCCAAAAATGTGATTAAAAAAATTTTTGTCTGTCTGTCGGTCTGTCTGTCTGTCTGTCTGTCTGTCTGTCTGTCTGTCTGTTTGTTCAGGCATCACGCAAAAACTACCGGTTCGATTACGATGAAACTTGGTATAATTATTCTTTAATATCCTGGGCACCACACTGGGTACTTTTTATCCCGGAAAAGTATATACAATAAAAAACAAACTTAATTTTGCGGCTCGATCCCTAGACCCGATACTGCAAAAACCGCAAATAATAAGTTTGTCGTAGGTTAAGTCACCCGCAATGGAGTTCATTTTTATTCCTTTTAGTTTTTAGAGTTATTTAGGTTTATTTTTATATAAGTCATAGGTATAGATTTTAATTGTAAAGTATAGGTAGTATATTTGATAGTGTACGTAGTGACCGTAGGTTATTTTATAATACTGTTAGGTAGGATTAGTCATTCGTATAGATATTAGTTTTTAGGGATTTTGCTTATTTATTGAGTTTAGATTAGTTATCATCAGAAATAGGTTTATTTAGGTAGGTAGGTATTTAATTTTCTGTTATTGAGTTATATTTTTTAAATTAGGTAGGTACTTTTTTTTTTTTTTTGGGGGTGGGAAATCATCAAATGACTCCTCCCGCTCTGGGTGGAGCAGAGGGAGTGTCAGACTCCTACTGACTAAAACCCACCCGTGTTCCTTCCTTAGCCCTTTATGTTCCAGGGCAGCGGTAAACCTTTCGGATGATCCCGCTACCTTTTACTATGCCGCTACCCTGGCAGGATTAGGTAGGTACTTAGGTAAAGATATCATATAGGTACCCTCTTAATCACCACTAATAATAATGAGACACAATTGGTTTTCTATTGTAATTAGCCACAAAGGGCCCGCGAGATAGATGGCATTCTGGGGAAACACATACATTTTATCCTGTTAGCACGTTCCCGTGGGATAATTTCCGACATCCACGCGGGCGAAGCCGCGGGCAGAAGCTAGTCTATAATATGTATGTATTTACAAAAAAAAAAAAATGTATATAAGTAGTTTATCAGCCACCTTGTTACCATAGCACAAGCATTAGGTTGCTTAGCTTGGGACTAGATGGCGCTGTGTGAAATGTCCAGGGATATTATTATTATTGAAAAATCAAGGTGAAAGCATCAGGGTAGCCTGCGAAATTCAATTTTTCTTACGTTTTTTCAATTTTCAGATCAGTATCATGTTGTATGTTGATCTAAATAACAGAGGACCGTAACAAATATTTATTTCTAGAATTATAAATTTATAAGAATCATAAAAATTATCAATACAATTATCCAAGTGTAGTGTGTGCCCTAACCTAATGCTATTAACTAACACAATGGACCTCAATTAAGTCTGAACAAATAAATGATTATTTCATTAAATCATGACATTTGAGGCCAATTCTAACTCAAGGAGTTGTATTGCTGTTTCTAATTATTACAATTCTGTAAATCCATATTTGTTACTGTCGTGAATCATATTTTATTCAACATACAACCGGACACTGACCTGCGTATTGTCAAAAACGTATTTCACATTTAAATACGTTTTTGGCAATGCGCAGGTCAGTGTCCGTCAGTGTGTTATTTCGTGGGCTTCCTTAGTGCATTCTCTATAACAAGTCTTATATCGCAGCATCATGCTGAGATAGGAGCATTTTGGCCTCGTATAGGACTTTTAGTTTCATTTTTCTTTTTTTTAAATATTTTTTGTTTTTATTTTTGACTGTATCATAGATATAGGTTTACATTTCTATGGACTGTATTTAGTTTAGTTTGTGATCTTCGTGTACGAGTCGTAAAACCCACATTTCACCTGTAATGTGTAAGTCCCATAATGATAATGGGGGCGAGCCTATTGCAATGACATGGATGTAAATCAAGACACGGTGCTGTTTTAAGCTGCACCGGACTTTACACTTTTTATTTGATCTTTATTTTTTGTTTTTATCTGAGGGGCGATTCTCTTAATTTTAAGAACGTTCACAGTCTGATCTCAGTCTCATTCTGTCAAAAATACGTCTAATTTCCCTACATTTTGACAGATTTTTGACATTTGTTTGTCGCCGAGATGAGACTGCGACTAGATTTTGATCGTTTTAAATTACGAGAGTTGGCCTTCAGATGTATGTACTCGTATGGTGTATTGTGTCATTGTGTGTCTTTAAGTCTGTGGTAAATAAATGTATTTTCTTTCTTTCTTTCTACGATTTCCTAGAAGAGCGGTGGCCATCATGTAGCGGCCGCAGTGACGGCTGTCATGATTCTCAGTTTATAAGTGTTATAGTCTATGGTCATGATAACGATGGAATCGGGATTTGACTTTACGGTGTCAAAAAACGTTCTCTAGAAGAACACACCAACTTACTTTTAAAATAACGTTTCAGTGACGTCATGCGACGGTAAATTATGGCCGCTATGTAGCGGCCACTGCAGTGTTAGGAAACCATAGCTTTACTGAGATTTTCTATTAGAAAAACTCATCACACTTTGTCCGACTCAGAGATCGAACCCACGTTCTACAGTGACGTTTCATGCACGACCGCTATACCAAAGAATAATATCACGCCGATATATGCATTAAAGGGGTCGACAGATGTGTAGGCAACTGCAGTTATCGATTGTTGCAACATCCATGGTTAGTTGATGCTGGTACCTATAAGTACCTATGCCTACGTGATATTAGGTTATCATCATCATCCGCCAAGCCTTTTCCGAACTGTGTTGGGGTCGGCTGCCAGTATAACCGGATGCAAGTAAATACCAGTATTTTACATGGAGCAACTGCCTATTTGACCTCCACAACCCAGTTACTGGGTAATACTTTACCTTTTGGTTAGACTATGGTCAGAGTTTCGGGGCTTCTGCGGTCGTCAGAAGCCTCGACGAAGTAACGACTGTCTTAACGTACTTTCCGGTCACGAGGGTTCACGGTATGTAAAGATGGTCACCCATATGTAAAGATGGTCACCCATCCATGAACCGACCGCGGCAAACGTAGCTTAACCTGATCGATCGACCCATGCGGCTGTTATTACTTACCCCTGCATATACTTACCTGCCATATTAGGTAGTGTATCAAAAGCATAAAAGCATCTTTTAAGAAACACTTAGGCCTGCTTACACCACAAATCGCTAAATGCGTTTAGCGCTAAACATATTAAAACATTCTGTCTCTGTTATTTTCAAACTATTGACAGAAACAGAACGATGTTTTATGTACGTTTAGCATTCAGTGAAATTTGTGGTGTAATCGGGCCTTACAGCTGTTTTAACTGAAAATCCAATTCAGGGCACTCAACATCGCGTGCTATCAATAAACCAATGACACGACAATGATGCATACTAATGAGCAGAATCCAATTTAAATCTATCTAATCTATTCGCTACAGATGATAAATCGATTGCATGTCCCTGCATTCGTCGCGAGGCATTTGTTTACCACAACAACCGTTACCATGGCAACGGCTTCGTGTAATCAATACCTGTTCAAATATCCTCGCACTCGGCAAGCCGGCGCAATGCGCAACACTACTTCCAAATTCAATATTTGATTTTTAATTTTTCTTTTTTTATTTAGAAGTTTAAAAATGTTTTGTTTTGTTGATCGTTGAGTTGTTTAGTTTTAATTATGTATTACACGAATTATTTGAACAGGCGGCCCAGTAAGATGAATGATTATGGGTTGAAGAGGATTCCGGATTATACGGAGTTGGCTTACAAAGAGGCGGTGTCGAAGCTGAGGTACTTCTTGTCGGGGAATTACGCGCCAAGTGTGAGTTGTTCTTTTTTTAAATTATTGTAGGTAGTGCTTTTGTTTTAAAATATTATATTTAAAGTATGATCAGTGATCATCCTTTTTATTTTGTTTAAATCAATTAAATAATTAATATTACACACAAATATTAATATTACACCTTACTTAATAATTTATATCACAACTTAGTTTTGTGTTTTAATTAAAAGAATCGAAACGTTGGTTTGAAAATAAATTTTAATTAAAACATTTTATAATAAATTAATATTTAAAAGGGATAGCTCCTTGACTATAAACCAATTACGACAAATAAGTTTGATTTAAATTAAATTAAATAATTGTACCAGCTTTTGAATGTGATTTTCGATACATATGGTAATCAGCAGTGGACGACTTTTGGATGTTGATTTTAATTTTCGTAGATCCCTGAAAAAAATATTAAATCATTTTAAAAGAAACATAAAATAAACAAGAACAAAAGAAGCTTACACTTCAATAATTTTAAAACCGCTTTTTTGGTTCGTGATTATTATATTAATAAAATCCTAATCAACTAAATTTAAATAAATTATAACTACAGCAGTATTTAAATAAGATATTTAATTAAAAATAAAACCCGTAGGTACGCAGCTACGGTGGCTCAGCATCAGTGAAGAACTTGGATGAATCAGATGGCGATGTGGACAAAAAGTATACCAGCTCCTACACCCTGGCTGAATACAAGCCACGCCCGCGGCTAACTGCTAAATACACTACACTATATGCAGACAGCTTGAACAACTACACCCCACAACATACTACACCCACTGGTAAGTTTTTTTTAAATATGTTAGTTATTGTCGCGGTCACAACACTCCACGACATACCTACTCCACCCACTGGTAATTTACTGTTAGGTAATAGGGATTAAAGTATGAAATTGCCGTTTTATTGGAATAGGTACTTCGAATTGACATAGAACCTTCATGGTTTGAGATTATGAGTGAAACTTTTTTCACATGGTACATGAAGTTCTTCTTTTAAAAAATGTGCAACATTCGATTATCGACCAGTGGTTTTTTTTATTCAGCTTAGAGAAGAAAGATGGATACTTCGAAAATTCGAGTTATTTTTGAATACGAGTTCCGACGCGGAAGTAACAGCTCGCAATATCAATGTTGCTGCCATAAAATAGGAAGGCATAAATGGCCTTCCTATTAGATGGCAACAATGTATAGATAATAATGGTAATTATTTTGATTAAATAAATATGAATAATTAAAAAAAACTAATTTCAATTTTTCAGTACAAATCGGCAATTTCATACCTATTTAACCCCTAATTGACCACGGCCGCGCTTACTGCTGAATACACTAACCTGTACGCAGACAGCTTGATTAAAGCTACGCCTAAGAATTACTCGACCTATTGTTAAATAAATGTACTTTCTATACCTTGGTTGACAACAAGCCACGGCCGCGGACACTGCTAAATACACCACCCTATATGCAGACAGCTTGAACAACCACACCCCACAACATACTACACCCACGGGTAAGTAGGAATGGAATGTAGAATGATCAGGGGGCCTAAAAGGCCACTTTAAGCAATACCTCTAAAAGCTATTCATTTCCTGAATTCGCAGCAGATCACGAGAACGAAACAACGACAACGCCTCCTCGCCTCCTCTCGGTGAGAGGGAGTGGGCTGTAATCTACCACGCGGGCCCAGTGCGGGTTGGTAGATGTCACATGTCTTCGAATTTTTGGTTCTAGGACATGCCGGTTTCCTCACGATATTTTCCTTCACCGTTTCGACAGCAGTGTTGATGAAATAATTTACACAAAATAAACACTGTCTGGGTTCGAACCTACGACCTAAAACTCGTAAGTCGCGGCCTTTACCACTGGGCCACCACTGATCACACACCTTTTAATAGAATCGGAATTCAGTGTCATTCAATCCCACAAAAACACACTACTGCTGATAATGTTAATTCAATTATTTTATTCAATTGTTATTTAATTTTTATTCAATATTATATAATTCTATTCCATTTTATACAATTTTATGATTGGATTTTTTTTTCTATTTTATTCAATTTGTAACAATTTTATTTTTAATCGTTTTATTTTAATTTAATAACTTGTAAATTTTATCCTAATTGTTCTGTAATTTCTCAATGTTTAATTTTTTAATATTTTAAGTAAGTATGTGTTGTAACTCACTTTGAATGTTGGTTGACCTATTATTGGCGACTGTATAGGTCTAATATTTTTGTTACCTATTGTTAAGAAACGCTGTATACATAAGCTGTTGGTTAACCTATAATAAATAAATAAAATACTGCTAAAAGATCCCACATTTACACTACAAAATCTCGACAGCCGTGCCCCCTCCAACCTCCGCGGCGGCCACTGCAGGCGACTTGACTGGAGGCACCAACCCTGACGTCATTAACTTCATCCAAAAGCAGGAGGAGTACATCGAACAGCTGGAGCGGGAGAGTCAGTACTGCAGGGTAAGTTTACCTCAATATAAGAATTTAGCTCGGATGAAAGTATTCAGGTTGGCAGGCTCAATACATTTTGACCGCGTAGGTGTATCGCACCCTTCTATGTAACAGCTGATTTTTTTTTTAATTTCTACGCTATTCTAGAATCATGTGCTGAATTCATGGTAACAGTTTGCGCACTGGTTAAATTTGATTCCTGTATAGATAGATTTCTAAAACGTATTCGAGCGTATGGCCTTCGTGAGCTCCATCTGAAAATCAGCGTCTGTAAGGTACTTAGTACATTACTGTTGCCATCTGACACTATGCTGAAGCCCTTTTGGCAATTAAAAAAAAAACTTTTAGGTGTTTTATTCGCATTGATTAAAAATACAAATAAAACACCATTAAAACGCATTTAGGTACTTAATTCTTACCTTGTGCGGTCCATTTGTATACGTCCTTCATCTTGATTGCTATACATATTATATGCCAATAATTAGATCATTTATCAAAATCCGATAGATTAGGTTTCTTTGTAAACGCACGTTACATTGTATGGGTGAATTCATTTAGGTAGGTATATGTATAGATAAAATGGAGTATCTACTCTTTATTGCAGAGCCTATCAAGGAAATACAAACAAAATTGATAGGAAGGGTGATACAATGGGCGGTTTTATCGTAATCAGCAATTTTCGCCAAACAATCTTCCCTACACTACACCACTCATAGGACGAGTTTCAATATTGTGTTTATGGGAATCAGGTTTACATTGTATGTTTTTTTGTTTTATAAACGGTTTTAAGACTGTGGAAATGAAGTACAATTATATTTGTCCTCTATGTCCTAACCAAAAACGATTGGCTCCCGAATACGCGGTCGAATATGAATTACTAGGTGCGTCCCGTCCAAGTTCTGCCAAGTCTCCATTTTCACGAAAGCATACGACGCGGACTCCAACTGCGCCTACTTAGTTTTTCCTACGTTTCTGAGTAACAGCTATTCTCCAGGATGAACTAAACAACCTCCTCGGCAAAGTAAAAGAAGTGATCTCAGAGAATGAGCATCTTCACGAGGCGCAGAAGAACAAGCTGATCTCGCGCATGTTTCACTCTTACAACGGTTCTGAGAGTGATGAGCTGGACGAGTTGGGCGATAGTACGGGACTAGATAGTGATAACAAGGTATGATAATATTTATGTTTAAAAAAAGTCGTGCTTTGAAAACAATTAAGGACGATGGTTTGACTTGGTTCCTGTTTTTGAGATAGAGGGGGAGGGGGAGGGGGGTTTATAAAAGCAAAATTACAAGTACCTACATGTTTAAATTACATGTCTAATCTAAATTACAAGTACAAGTCTAAATTAGTTTATCAGTTATTTTTTTTTTTATAAACCCAAATTACAAGTACAATTTTAAGCAAATTCAGTCGGAAATTCGGAATAGTCAAACCGAGATGATGTTTTTTTTACCTTCAGTAGCCGTTGTCAGCCCAAACATTTTCGATCGTGCAAAACAGCAGTGCGATTCTGTAACCATCTCACCGTGAAAACTTAGGTGAAGTGAGCGTGGAGTGAGCTGTCATTCCAAATAATGCTAGGGATTGACACTACTGACAACCGAAGTAGCACATGACAGCCGCACAGTGACTTGATTATAGAATTAGTGACTACTCAAGGCTGTTTTAGTTTCCTGCATAAGGGCTTTGTAGTTAGCTACGCAGCCTTTGTAATTCCGATTTGGGCCCCAAATTAACCAGCATTGAGCATTAAAGTGACTGGTTAACGGCAGTATAATCATTGAAACAGCTGTACAAGGCCTGTACATTGGCTTATACAGCTATACAACAGTCATTGCAGCCTAAGATTCAGCTTCTTTAGTTCTCTTCAACAGCTTTTAGATGTTTTGAGGCTTGTCAACAGCTTTTATTAAAGTATAAATCCTAACCAAAATTGTATAATAATTTATTTTGTGTATTTGTGACAGACGACAGTTTGTTAAAGTGCGCGGACGGATAATATTTAAGGTAAGATATTTTTAATAGTTTTCACGTTGATTTTGAGTGTCCTTGTATGTAAATTGGGTTGCGAGTACCATTTTACTGTAAATATGTATAGGTAATTACATCAAATATTTCACGCGCCATCAGAATAATACCGTTTTAACGAAAATATTTCACAAGATATATGGTGTACGAATACTTAATAGATTTATCACTCAAATTATTGCTTTTTAACTTATTGTGTTCCATTAGGAAATGAGTGGAAAATATATTGTTTGAATTAAAAGCTATCAAATATCCTTGAAATCTATAAGAAATCATCTGGATATTTAGTAACAAATCATTTCTGTAATGCTAAAATGGCGTCCATTTGTTATCCAGCACAAATTCTCCATAAATGCTTTTGAAAAGTTATTTACTGTAACAGTGGTGTTGCCAAGTCTATGTACCAGCTTAAAGCATTACGCTGGCTGGACAAAGGATTTGAATTAGCTTTCTTACTGTGTATTGGTATAAAGAGAGAGCATACAATAGGTTTTCAGGGATAAAGAAATCTCGACAGAAAACCATTTCATTATGTACCTACAATGTTTGGCTTTCGAAATACCGTTGCAGGCCCAGAAGATATTTTAGTTTTTTTAAATAACACGTTAAGAGACGGCTTGGCTCGCTCAACAGTCGCACAATAAGTTGAAAAAGTTGTGTTCTTCTTTTGCACGTTTCCGCGCTTCCCGTGAGGTAGTGTACTTGGCGCGTTTTTGAACATAACTTTTTGCTTTTGATATCTTTCGGATCTGCAAGGGCAGGTATTTGGAGAGCCAATCGTACATAATTTACATACAAACCTTCAGTTCATGTGATTTGTTTTTATTTTGTTTTGCCCTTTTCGTACTATATTATGATTGCTAATTACATTAATATTGTTTTCAGGATTGATAATGCTGTTTAAAATAATCAAAACCGTTGAAAAAGGAAAGGACAGATTAACAATTGTTCCAAGTGGAGCATAACGGGATTTTGAGACGGCCAGGAAAAACGTTTCTTTAAAATTGCTAATAAAAAGTGACAAATTGATTGATTTTTATTATAATATCGATACCAAATCTGGTGGCTGTGATTAGAAAATAATTCAGATTATGAAATGCATATAGCAAATGCATATAGCATTATGCATAGCATAATGCTATTACCATTTGCATTTTTATTTTTTTTGTTTATTAGCATTTGCATATATGCATTTTAGTAATTATGTTGTATTTCCACAAATTATATTTCATATTGATAACAAAACAGTACTTACAAATGTCTAAAACGATTTTTATTTTTCTTATTATGATTTTTTTCTTATTAAGGCTCAGCAGAATTACATACACTTTACTTGAAATAATAGTATTTAAAAAAATCTATTTCCATAATTGATTACAAAATATGTAAAAGGGGTATGAAATACAAGTTTAGTAGTTTTTATGCTCAATACATTATAAATTTAAACTTCACATCCAGAAAATGTATTTTCACTTCAATACGTTCTGCGTTAGGCCGTTTTACTTTAAATATGTCAAAAGTAGATGACTTTACTGGGTAGTCAAAAATGTCTATTAAACCTGTTATTTTGTAGCCTATAATTAAATTTTCATCAATATTTTGATCAAAATCTGTTTGTCGGGAACCCTCACTATACGAAAACGACACTGGCTTATAAACATAAGCTGCATCATTATTATAAGCCAATATTTTGGTCAAAATCTATTTGTGCGGAACCCTCACTATGCGTAAACGTCACGCTTGGCTTGTAAATATCAAATAAAAAAAATCAAATCTGACGTAATTTAAACACCAATAATCTAGATTTACTCTTAAATAACGCCGAAAGCTGTAAAATAGCTGTCAGCTACACTTTATGCATTGGCATTAGGATGGAGTACGCCTACTCCAATTTACAACTCAGGGTGAATTAATGATTCTCTTATAAATGTAACGGCATTTGTAGAGATTATATATCCACTTTTAATCAGCTATTAACAAGCTCGTTGAAGTAGAATTAGAATAGAATCAGTGTACACCAATTAAAAGCCAGTGGCATTATTCGATACTTTAATGCAGCCCGCAACATTACAAGAGAGGTAAATTTTTCGTATTAAGCAGTCGTTAACAAGCTTTGGACTTCTAAACCAGCTAGTAGTTTCACATGCAGCCAAAAGCTGGACTAGATCATTTTCAAATTCTACTTAAATGCTTTTAGTATATTTTTTCGCCATCATAAAGTCATTAGTCAGCTATGCTGTTTAATAGTGTATAATCTTTCCTTAATACAGTCTAAAGACTCGTCCTATCCTTTAGTACATCTGCATAAAAGCTGTAGACTATAATGTGGCTTGTTTATGACCTAATTCATCGCTAATGTGCTACTTGGGAACTCACATCAAGCTCACTTCACTTGAGTTTTCACGGTGAGATTTTTACAGAATCGACCGGCTGGTCACGATAACTGTACTATATATCTATGTCGTTGTAATCTTACAGGGACTTATAGTTTCGTTTGGGACCTCAGGTAACGGGTCCTTACCAATTTTGTTGACGCGATTGATCGTAGAGACGTATAGTACTTTTTGTCGTTCAACAGACAACTCCGCTAAAAGCCCGCAAGTCTGCGAAGTCTCGCTCCACCAGGTTGGAAGGTCCAAATATTGTGTTCGAGTCCCGCATCGCCGAATTGGAAGCGCAGCTCACGCAAGCCAAGATCGCCCTTAAGAAGATTCAGGTAAGGTGTTATTTGGGTTTGTAAGGGTTGGGTTTGTTGTTTGCTTATCAATACCCGTGTTTTTAAAAGTATACTGCACTTTTTAGCGAAAGCAATTTATAAAAAGGTTCATTATCTGAAACTGAGGCTGAGATTTCAAATTCTACGTATTTTTTTTTGTCTCCTTTTCTTTTTGGAAGACATGCTGCATCTGCTTGGTTTTCAAAAATATTTCAATAAGAAGCAATCAACATAATCAGTATCTCATCTTCGTCAATTATTCTTTTGTTTATCAGTCTCTTCTTTATAATTATGTTTTGTCTAGGAGGAGAATAACGAAAACAAGCGCAAGTTGGCCTCTGGGCTCGTTGACTCAACTTGCCTCGATGGCTTCAAGCGCCAGATCGACAACCTGCAGAGGTACGTTGTTTTTTATTTCACTAGGTGTTTGTAGCTAGTCAATTTCCTCCATCATTCTAAAATCCTGCAATTTTATTGGATTTTAGTACCCTTGTATTGTGCCAAATAAAAGTTTTGTTCCATCAGATGACAGCACCATTTTTAATACTGCCGCTGAGCCGTTAGTGTTTTTTCAGTTTGAAGGGTATGGGGTGGCCCTTCGAACTATTAGGTCCCATGATAGACCTCGTACGGGGATTAACTACCACCATACCTATTTGGTATATAATATTAAGAAATTATTATTTCCTTACCTATGAAATTGCCGATTTATGATACTGGCTATTGTGAAGATCGATATCTTTCATTCTATTTAGAATTCCAAATTCAAATTAATTTTATATTAAAGTATGACATTTTCTTTTATAATCAGTTGTTCATTTGTTTTCCCGCCGTTCGTTTTTTTTTTTTTTTAAATATCGCGGTTATTAGTAATGGCTAATACTTCGATTAACGAAATACAAAATGTATGATAAAAAAAATCTTTCAAATGTAAAATTAAAAAAAAAAATCATTTCATCTATAGATTTATGTTAGCACAACTCGACATAATTTATGGATCAACAGATTTTTTTTCACGATTTCAGGCTTGGTCCCGTAGTAAAAGTGGTTCATAATGATACTCATCATTATGAACAATGACCACTTTTATGGATTAAAACGAAAATTTAACGGTGTATACTAAATAGGCATTATGGTAGTTAATCCCTGTACGAGGGCTAACATTAAAAGCTCTACTACTACTGAATCTAATCAGTAATCACGGTTCAAGTTAATACTTCTATCACCATCAGGGACAAATCTTCATTGGAGGCACAGATATCGAAGTTGAAGCTAAGCCTGGAACAGCGCGATGAAGATGGACGGTACAAGCGAGGCTCTGATGCGGTGGAGCACCAGCTCAGAGAGGAACGGAACAACTTGGAGGCAGAAGTGCGTCGGATGAAGGTAAGGCAGCATATTGTGGTAACGGACGGGTTGGTAAACGCCTATTGCGAGATTCCAATTTCCAACTAACTGAATTTTTAATCAAGCCCAAAAAGAGAAAAGTAGTTCCGTAAACTAATAGAAAACGATCCATCTTTGGAAATCATACCTATTTCAATATTCATCATTAAGACACCCTATACTGTCTCCAGAGCTACGGTAACCATATTACGAGTTAAGTTCCTAGGATTGCTTTCTTGTGCTCTATTCAGTTCAGGGTCCGGACCTTCCGTCTATGTTTAATGACATATACTGATATGTGTTGTGTACGGCACTCGTTGGCCGCTGCAGTTGCCTCTGCCGTTGACGCGAGCAGCGCGTGTTTATGAGCACATATACAGTTTCTTCCGTACTGACTAAATATAATTTCCAGGATGACTTAGCCAAGGAACGCAACAAAGTTCGCGAGTTAGCCGGGGAGGGAGCTCGTCGTGCGATACAAGAGCGCAGTGCAGCAGAACAACGATACAACGCGCACTTCGACGAGCTACAGCATGACCTCGCCGCGCAGTATGACAATGTGGCTAAGTTACAGGTAGGGTACATAGCTAACCTAAGAAGAACGGCTATATTAGTCCTTCTTCTAGGATGTAACTTGGATGTAGGGGGTGTTCTCGGCCAAGAAGTAGATGATGAAGAAGGTCTTGGTGAAACCACTTGAAATCCGAAGATCCTCTTATTTGATTTCCACAAGTAGTGACAAATAAATAACATGACAATTAATAACGATGAACATCTAAGGAACATATACTATGATCAAATAATTTGCCTAATAATCGAAATTTCCAATCAGTTGGATCTGGAGCGTCAACGTCGTGAAGAGAACGAGCTGAAGCGGGAACTGTCCATGAAGAATGCAGCCATCGATGAGCTGAAGATGGAACTCAAGAACAAAACATGTTCGTAATACATCTTATAAATTCATCCTCATACTTACTCATAAATAAAAAGGGAATCCACGATCCACTTTCAAAGAAAATCAAGGACTATAAAAATTATAGAGCTGCTTTCAAATGATTAAGGTCAATTATGTTTCGAACCACAAACCAAATTTTAAAATGAATTACTAGAACTTGAAATAGAAATCATCATTAAAAAATTTATTCATCACTCATTGGAATTTCACCAAAAAATCTCATATTCATCAGCCTAGTCCTATTGTGTAATAAATTTTGGAATGAGTGGTTTTAATTACTTAATTTATCTTGCAGCATCTCTACAAGCAGACTTGGCTCAAGCTCACGCAGAGAAGGCGTCTTTGGATGAAGAGCTGGCGAGTGCTCGCCTGGCCATCGAGAGACATCAGCGCCAGGCCAAGCATGAGACCAACCGACTCAACTCTGAAGTAGGAATCTTCTTACATCCTCTGCTCTAGCAGCCTGTCTTGTTGTTCTAGTGGTCGTTGGCGCGAGTGATAGTGGAGTCCCCCAAGGCGCTTCTCGGGTCCGGCAAAATTTTGTTAGGTTTTCCGATTTGAAACTTTGTACGTGCAGCCTGGATACTATAACATTGGAGTACTTATCACTACAACAATTTCATTAATGAAACGTCTTCCACATTCATTCTATCTTGAAAGTAAAAAGTTGGGTAACTACGATCATTACAAATGCCATCTTTTTACTTTTTGTAACAGTTTCTTAGCGTAACTCCGTTTAAAACTCGTAGCAATTAGTTTCCTTTCTTATGTTGTTCGTTCTACTTCTAGATCCAGTCTCTTCGTCAACGCTTGGATCGAGCTGATGCTGACTTGGTACATTCACGACGCGAGAATCTACGTCTGTCTGAACAAATCTCAAACCTGGAGAAAGAGGTACCTATTGTTAATCTTATAATCTTCTAGCTTTGTATTTTTTTAAAATTACTGCTTTATTTTTATTTTCACAAGTCTATGTCCTAGGACCGTTTTGGGTCGAGAAAAATAGATGAAAAGAAGCAATGAATTGTTCTGTTCACAGCAAACTATGAAGAACTTAACACCGAATTCGCCTGAGAAGAAAAAGAAAGAAAAAGAGTTGTCAACCATGCTGGAGTCCATGGAGAACAAGCACGGTACGTACACGTTACACTCTCCGTAGTTTACTCTCAAAGTTGGGTCTAAGCAGTATTCTAAATCTTTGGGAAATAGGCTCATTCAATGGGTTAACTATTGATGTTTTGAAAGATTCTTCGCACTTAAAACGATTTGGAACAATACCTTCAAAACATTCATACTTTACCCTTTCATCTTCTGCGCTTGCATGTACATCTATAGTGCTATGAAAGGGCTTGTATTCTTTCTTAACTCTCAATAGTTTATTCATCAGATTGTTTACAATGACCTCCCCATAGTAGTGACTACGTATTAGAGCTAAAGCTAGAACATTTGGTTCCGCAGCTAAAACGGTGGCTGGGTTGGAGTCCATGATACATTCACAAAACAGTCTGATGGAGAAACTCACCGGCGAATGTCGTTTGCTCACAGACAAGCTCGACGACGCAAATCGTAGGCACAAGTACGAACAATTTACAATCTAATAGCATGATTTATATCACTTTCTTTTATAATTTCACCTAAAATTGCTGGCTGAAATATCGTTACCCATTTAAAAGTATTGTCTTAACGTCGTGCTGTGTTTTTATTGGTGGCAGGCAGTGCGCAGAGTCGCGGCCGTTCAGGCGAACCAATCAGAACACAGCGCGACCGTTCGAGATCACGAGACCGAGAGACTCGCCGTTCCAAGCGCCGCTCTGCAAAAGAGTCCGATTCGTCGAATAACTTCGTGCCAATAGTTGTTGGCCCGTTGACGACCAATCAGGATCTCACGAACATCAAAGGAGAGAAGATATACAACCTGCCGCTTATGATACAACAGCCCTTTTTACGGGAGAAAAAGGAGCCTATTAAAGTTGATATAAGTGTTAAGTTGGTACCAAAGCCTAGAAAGAAAGAGAAGAAGAAACGCGGAGCGCACGTCGAAGAAATAGTAGTGCAAGCTGATGATAATAGAGGCGTTAAGAATAGCTTTAGTATGGAAGTCTCTGACGGCGATGTACGAGTCCTGAATGAGACTGTAGAGATTATTGAAGATAAAACTAGTGCTGCAGAGGAAGTAGATCCTAAAGTCAGTCATAGCGTAGAGGAAAATGTCCAATTACAAGATCAGCAAAATCTGAATACAGAACAACCAATGTCAACAGATCAAAACAATGTTGAACCTTCTGAAGTTCTACAGGAAACTAAGAATGATAAACCACAGGAAAGTAATGAAAATCAAGGAGAAGCAGTATCAGATACTGTTAATACAGAAACTGAAGAAGTAAAAGAGGTTGAGACTGTTCAAGAACAAGATGAACAACAACAATAGAAGGAAGCTACTTAAAATGCTGTTAATGGGCATTTTCTGTTTGACTGAGTAAAGGAATTGATAGAGCAAAGCGAATGATATATACAAGTGGAGTTTGAGCAGTAGTTTAGATTAAGATAGCTTTAGGAATGGCACTGGTAGTCGTTCAAATGAAGCAGTTTGTTAATTCTATACTCTTTATATTGCTGAGAATAGTGATGAAATTAACTATTCTTGTTTTGATGATACCAATGAGTTGCTTCTTTAGCAATTTAATCAATGTTTAGAGGTAGTTTCCAAAAAGTTGTCATACTGTTTTTGATAAAAGCGTTATCTAAATTATTATTGTTCTCTGTTGTTGACTACCAGTGTTCAATATTAAATTCTTGTTGTTCTAAACGTTCGTGCAATGTAGTGTGATATTTGTTGGCTTGTTATATTATTTTGTTAGCATTTTATTCAGTGTTATCAATTTTTATCTCTCGGTGTTGTGAGACAGTACAAAATTTCAATAACTTTTAATGGGTAACGATTATATAAGTGTGTGCAATAAATAGTTGTTAAAAATCTATTTTTATATTCATTTTAGTCAGCCAGTTTTAGTTTATTAGACTTGAAATCATTGTAATAGCTTAAGAAATGATTCTATCTTTAATTCGTAACTTATATGATTTCTAGTCTTAGTGTTGCAAATTATCAGTAAAAATATAGAATCATTCATAAATTCATATAGCCTCATCTAGCCTCACCATATTCACTCACAAATTTCCATTTCAGAGGAGAAAGAACACAATTGCTTTGCAGGAACGTTGAATTAATGAGAAAGCTTAGAAACTTATGGAGTTCCCATAAGAAATATTGCACCACAATCACCCCTTTGAGAAGTTATACACCTTTAAGTGGGTATCCGCATAGTCGGACCTCTTACGACTTAGACCGCACGTATTATACTTCGACCCCTAATCATTATAGACATAGATTTAGAAGGGATAGTCTTCTGAGTGACTCCTCAAGGGACGATGTTGGTGGATTAACGAGGAATCTAAGTGATCTTTCCATTGATCGGATTGATGATTCTGATGATGATCCAGTGAAGGTAAGTGATGGTGGAAGTAGATTGTAGAGTGATGATGATTTTATAGTACTTATGTAGATAAGCATGGATGCATGTGTAATTGTAGTTTTAGCTTAGAAGACTAATATTAAAGCTCCAAAGCAATATGATGTTATTAAATTCGATCCAACAAGAATCTAAGCAATCAAAATACAGATGTATATTGTTGCTGAAGTAACAACCCATAATATTATCATTTTTAAAAGTCAGACAGCTACTTTCTTGAAAATCTTCAAGTCTATTATTGAATATACAGGGTGTTATTGACAGCCCTCCGCAAACTGATAGGGTGGCTTCAGTACATCATATTAAGATGACCGGTACATGTAATTCTTTCAGGAACATTAAGGGAATCCAAAAAACCAGATTTGTTTTATTACCTCACACGCAACGTATCGTTACCGTGGCAAAACGCACGTAGCGGACGCCAGCGCAGCGAGCTTGAGCGAGGCTGTTTTCAGCTGTTTTATTTACATAAATGGAGTGTTGCATACAGAGAACGTAATTTTACATTGAAATAAAGGAATATCAGCAGAAAAAACGGCATAATTTTTTTTTTCCTGAGAAAATTTCCAGTTGGATATGATTCAGAATAAGGAGCTGAATCAATCCTGTGTTTTTGTGGAGGGCTGTCAATAACACCCTGTATATAGTTTCAAAAGATCATAATATTCTGTAAACTCAAAAAATCCTGCTAAAGTAATATTGTAATATCTGTAACTCGCATGGTGTTTGCTATATGCCTCACTTTGTTTGTTTGTGTGTGCTCACGAATGGCGTGCTCAGGCAAGAACTGGCCACTCTCCAGCGTCAAGTAAACGGCATCTCGCGCTCCATGCAGACCCCACTCAACACGCCTAGCACTTTTGAAGGTATGTCAAAACATATGAACGAGTAAAACAACGGCAAGAAAATATTACGAAAATATATAAAAGGACCATATATTATGACGTGTAATAATTTGTTTGAGATATATGAGAAAGGATCATGGCTTTAACGCTTCATAATACGACCCCTGAATTTATGAAGACGGTTTAGAATTTGAAAAAGTCTTGAACATACATTATAAATGGTATATTATGGTTTTCCCTACCATAGCACTATATTGTTGAATATCCGCACTGTACAGCAGCAGAAATAAAACTCCTGAATCCGGATCTATATCTAATCTAACCTTCCTTACAGCACATCCCCCGCACCCGACCACTACCAACAGAAATGTACCACATCCCCCGTCCGACAGCGGACGAGACTATACCGGAGCTGAGTCCCCCGGACACACCGCACACGGACCGGACACACCAATCACAGCAATCCAACGAGATGACACCTACCAAACTGCAGGAATAACTGACCAACCAGAACATGACATACACGACCAAGAAATCGAGGAAGATGAAAATATTACTAAAGATATTAAACCCATCGAAACAGATTATCAAGAAAGTGAACATTTTGAAGAACAAGAAGAACCAGTTAAGCTTGAAAAAGAACAGGTACTTAAAGAAGAAGCAGAAAAACCCATGGAAGTCGAACATCCAGAAGAATTCGACCCCCAATATCAATATGATCAGAATTACGAGCAGCCAGCAGTGACTCCTGATGATCAATACCAAAATTATGAGCAACAACCCTACACTGATCAGCAATATGAGAACTATGAGCAGTATCCACAACAGGCACTTGATCCAGCAGCGCAATACGATCAACCATACGAAAATTACGCAACAGATGCTAATTACCCAGCTGATACGAACTACGATGCGACTCAATACGCTGAGGAATTACCAAGTGAAACTGCGCAAGATGATAGTAAAAACCCACAAGAACAGAGTTACGATACTGCTCCATACGCCCAAGAATATCAAGGTGATCAGAATGCGCAGATCCCAAATGAAAAAGTTCCCGAAAGTATAAAACCTCAAGATAAAGTACCTAGTCAGAGTTAGCAATTTTATTAGATTTAAGTTGTATTTGTTCGTGCAATATTTTGTTATTAAAATAGCTTGTTTGTTTTATGTATTTGTGCTAGTTTTAATACTAGATAAGATAATGAAGCTTTTGATGTTAGAGATGTTATAGTTAAATAGAAAAAAGACTAAAGCTGGGTTAAGAAACTTCAATAGGCTATTGAAAAACTTGTGAAAAGGTTAATAGAAGTTGCAAGTTTATTAATTCTGGTGTATGAAGGAAAGTTTTGAAGCAACTAACAAAAAATGTAATGCAGAGTAGTTATATTAATAAAAAGACTTTGCATAGTTGTTAAAGAAGAAAATCCGATAAGCTTATAGTTTGAAAATTAGAGATTCAATGTCCTTTAAAAAGAGTAAAATTATGAAAAGGACACTGATGATTATGATACTATTCTCCCTTTAAAATCCAAGTCATTTTTGGATATACATACGTAGTCTAGAAATCAATCGTTAACTACACTATCAACATTATCGTAGTATCAAATCATAACTCTAGCTGGGCACCACTAGGTACACTTGGTGCCAGTTTTTTTCAATCTATGTTTTAATACGCCCCCTTCACTCCACCCCTCTCTTCATCGACCTCGTATCTGTTAGTTGCTAGAAAATTTTCTAAAATATTCCCATTAAACATTGAATGTCCACCGATTAAAACACCAGTAAATTAAATTATTTTTGCTCAATATAATGTTTATAGATCATTTTCTCGTTTTATTTTACACCGTTCATGTTTAACGTAAGTGTTGTGTACCTATTTCATGCTAATTTGAGTTTAGGTACTGCGTGGAAATATTGGGAGTCAGTAGCGAAAGATGGGCCTACGTGGCTGTCGTAGTCAATGAAATAATATTGTATTTTAGCAATACACAATTGAAAGACAGACATGCAAAATATACAGTTCATAAAATTGACAATGTCCTTCCAACATTTTGGATATCAAGGAAGAAAACATAAGAAAAGAACTAGCAGTAAGTAACTATTTAATTTAAAAAATGTATGAAATCTGTTACGACCAACCGTTTCCGAGATTCTAGCTTACTAAACTTACTAATCTTTTCTACAATATATTATAAAATAACCGATAGCTGCTCCCTCAATCATGATAACATACAAATCCATTTAAATAGCCAACAATACAATTTAATAGCGACACCTTTAAGCAAATATCAATTTTGGATTTTATCGGAAAACACTAATTAGTGTTTCGTTAGGATTTGGCACGGCTAGGAGGCTGCGTTCAATCGGCGGCAGTGTGCACCATGAGAAATAACTTCCTTTATATTTTAATAATTTGTGCTTTCACTGAGATTTTAACGGTAAGTCTAGCTTAGTTTCTGACTAGCTTCTGTCCGCGACTTTGTCCGCCTGGACTGAACATAACTATCTTATGAGGCTATGACACTCAAGGATAATGGATAATGCAAATGTTCCTGACCGAGTCACACCTTAAAGCCAATTCCCGTAATAACAAACGTTCAAAATCTAGTCATAATCTCATCTCAGCGACAATCAATGTCAAAAACTTATCAAAAATGTCATTAGAGGTATTTTTGACAGATTGAGACTGAGATCAGACTGTGCACGTTCTTAAAATCACGAGTGATCACGAGAGTTGCCCCTCTGGTCGTCAACACTGTTGACGATCGGGGAAAAAAAGTTTCATTCGTTTAGTGTGGACGAACCGGACTTTTTTTTTGTTGCTTTTTTTCAATTATTCCCAATCAGTAATACCATGTAGTTTACAGTGTTAACGCATGTAATTTCAATAATGTATAATAATGAATAAGTATGTTATTATAATAATAATATTTTTGTACTTACAATTATCTCAGGAAATGCCTTTCGTTTTAGTATCACATATACCTGTCGATCGAGGCTTATTGTTTTTTATCATTATACTCATTAGGAAAGGAGAGATGGATTGTTTGAAAGATATGATGATAACGGCTGATTAAAAAGTAGCCCCAAATAAATTTGTATAAGATCAGGAGCTGATGATGATGACAATGTAATAGACACTCGATTTAGATGTTCGCCTTTTCTGCGTTTATTTCTAGTAGAGGCCTATGCTTTGGGCTGAGTATACGCATCACCATTCCATGAACGATTTGTTTTCTTTATACTTTTTTTTTTTACTGTGAAAATGGATGGAGCTGAAGTACAGTAAAATATTGAAGTCACAAGTAAACTAAATAGCAAGCAAAATTATGTAAAATTAAATGTTTTTTTAAACTATTAGCAATTACATTTCACAGAAAAATGAGGAAAAGATATCAGCAAGGAAAGAAGCCGGCAAGCACACAAGAGAATATTATGAAGAGGAAGCAAAGAAAGATATACAAAACCTACTCAGTCTTAAGAACCACAATTTCAGCGAAGAATTTGAGGATGATATTCAGCTGCTAAGCGCAGATGCACCTGGAAGCAACAAAATAATGGAACGAATAGACGAAATTTTGAAAAAGAAAAAAACAAAAAAGGCTAAACAGAAAAATTTAAGATCCAATGCTCCGATTACCGAGTATTTCAAACGTGGAGCCTTAAATCTCAGGAACCCTATTAAAAGCAGTTCAAATCTGCATAATATTGATGCTAATAATAATCAATTTCTACAGCTAATGAATACATTAACGATTCCCAACAGCGGTTTTGTGAAAAGTAGAATTAGCGGAGGTCATAGCGTAAACAATTTATTACGAAGCAGTGTGAACCTTGTGGACATAAAGCCTGAGGTTTATCCTATATTGATAGCTGAAGACCAATACGGCAGTAAAGAAATGTCTTCTGAAGAGGATATACAAATTAGTGATCAATATTATACGGACGATGAAGATGAATTGATTGAACTGCCGAATAAAGTAGAGACAGAGCACAAAAATCAGACCACTATAAGAACTGCTACTATACCGATGACAGAAAACTTTGATTTGGAAGAACTTTTGAAACAATTACACGTTAAGCGAGGTGAAGTTATTTCAACAAGAAAAGAAACTGACAATAATATCCAATTACATGATTTTTTTAATAAAGTTTACTTACAATCCGCTAATCACCTGAGGCCTGGCAATAGAGTAGAAAGTGCTCATAATCATTTGGATGAACTTGAGGATAACATAGATTTAAAGGATAGAGACAACAGCAAAACCATATTTCTAAGAAGTGACGTTATTGACAACATACATCCGAATGCTAATGAAAGATTAGATGAATCTATGAAAGATTTGGATATTGGGAAGAACTTGAGGACGTCGCATAACACATTATCTTATGGTAACAGTCCAGTAAGTAACAGCATACACTTTATTATTTCAGTAATGGGTCTCAGTGACACTGTATTTATCAAGCAATCGATTAAAATCTTGGTTGTTACCATTGTTTATAAACAACTTTCGATATATCATTAAGGTGGATGCTCCAAGGTAGCCCGCGAAATTCAAATTTTCTTACGTATTTTGCAATTTGCTGGTCTGTACTAAGTTGTACGTTGATTAAAATATGATACGCGGTCGTAACAAATATGTATTTATAGAATTATAATCATTAGAATCAGTAATACAACTTGTTAAGTTAGCATAATCCTAAAATGTCAAGATTTCATGAAATAGTCATTCAGTAGGATTACTTGATCTTAGAGAGTTGTGTAGATGACTTTAATGATTATAATTCTGTAAATACACATTTGTTACGGCCGCGAATCATATTTTAATCAGCGTACAACGTACTGACCAGAAAATTGCAAAAAACGTAAGAAAATTTGAATTTCGCGGGCTACCTTGAAGCATCCACCTTAAAAGAGTATACAAGCTCAAATTAAATTAGTTGGCGAAACTCCGCAGACGTGGTGGTTATCTAACCACGATAAAAGCAAACATACATAAATTCTTCTTTTTTCAATTTAGCATATTTTGATATCGATACCTATCACGTCTCGCTAGCTAATTTAATTTGACCTTGTATAAAAAAAGTATTTCTGAAAGCCTGATCAAGTCTCACATCAGTATATCTTTTGTAGCTGATGAAACTATGTACAATTTAGTATTTAAGTACTTACTAAAGTATTCTTAAATAACAAAGAACTGATTTATATTTTGCAGCAACCAGTTTTCCAGAGAATAGTGAGTATCATCAGTATTCTATAGTTAAACATAGATTTCTTCCCTAGATTATTAATAACGGATGGTTCTGAATTATCAGAGCTAGCTTTCGACGACTTCGTGTGAATTCCGAAAGGTCTTCTGTACCTTCTATACAGGCTAACAAGTCAGCAATATGACGGGCTATTTATTATGACAGTTTTTTTAAGGATCGGCTGTCGTGTCAGTATTTCACAATGGAATCTTATTTCACAAGTCATGTATTGTTTTTATCCACTGAATTTCCTTCTTAGGTCAGACAAGGTGACCGCAGAGGCCGACAAAGAAGATCCACAAACACACAAGCAGGTTACACACAAGATCCTGACACTTGCAAAACATATAATGAGAACCTCACAAAACTCTGGTCTAACCTGTCAAAACTAATAAACGTCACAGAACAGCCCAACGAAAGGGCTCTACACAACATAGCCATGATGATACAAGCATACTTAGAACATCAAAACGCAAAACAACCACCCCAATCACACAAAACGAAACACGAAGGACCAAGGGACAAAATAAGTGAAGTTATGCTTAAAATTAGGAAACTGTTAGTAGAAACTGAAGCTAGTGCAGAAAAAATTACAAAAGTTATCATAAAGTACCTCAAACCAGATTATACGGACGCCGAAACTGAAGACTGTCAACAGGTGAATGAGGAATTTATTAGTTCATCAGTTGATTTGTTGTATAAAAACTATTTGGAGAATACTGACTGTGACGGTGAAGACGACAGTGTGGCAAGAAACAAGAAACTGAGCCTGAGGGAAAGAAAGATTACATCTGGGAAATTTAGTAACGGGCACGCGACACTCTCACTGGCAACTAGTGATTTTAACCCAGAATTACAAACGGTACTTATTGAAAACGAGTTGTATAATGACTTCCACAAAGGAAAAGTGCCAAGAAAAAGACCGACTAATGAGTACAGAAGAGTTTTTAAGCAAAGTAAAAATAAAAGATCTCGCTCTGCATACAAATCAGGAAATCAGAATGAAAGTGAGAAACTGCAAACACGGTCGAAAGCATCATCGAAATCTTCCAGAAAGAAACAAAAGAAAAGTTCCCTTAAATCTGATCTGGTGAAAAGTAAATGTGAAAAGTACCTTACTCGCAAACTTATAATTTCATTGCGACCAGTCATGGAAAGATTTATAGGGCTTCTTGAATGTCAACTCGACCATACCTTGCGATCTGTCAGTTTTGGTAAAGACTCAAAGAACCCTTATTATGTTTATGCGTCCAAATTCTATTCTTATGACGACAGTCAACCCCATAGGAAGATATTGTCGAGGTTGCAAGCAAAAAATACAGGACGAAAAAGAAATAAATCGCTTAAAAAGCTACACACAAAACGTCACGATAGTTCATTC
This sequence comes from Apamea sordens, assembly GCA_945859715.1. Lineage (NCBI taxonomy): Eukaryota > Metazoa > Arthropoda > Insecta > Lepidoptera > Noctuidae > Apamea > Apamea sordens. The sequence goes on from OX244009.1 coordinate 11,561,367, forward strand.
GAACATGATAAAGATGTTCATGAGCGTGATGATGAAACTGACTCCGCGTGGGTTAGAAAATATAGTTTTGATCAAATCAAAGGTATGAACTCTGGGACGCATGCCGTCGCCAGTGATACAGAGGTCCGAGAGCTAGATACTAAAAACAACAAACAGAATGACAACAGCGACTACCTGACGACCTACAATGAATATTTCCAGTCACCACCACTATACGATGATTATGATGGAATTTACAAAACACACCAAATAAGTCATTCAAATGGATTTACAAGTTTAATAAACCCAGCGATTTCTCTTAATGATAAAAAAAATACAAGATTTAAGCCAATAAACCAAAAGTTAGCTTCATCTGATAAAGAACAAGACAAGGAAAAAGATAAAAACGATGAGTATGGTTTTTTAGAAGAGAGTTTTTCGGAAGAATCAAATCATGTGTTCAACTTTGATCAACAAACAGTATCAGATATTATAGAGCAGCCATTTATGGATTTAACCAAATTAAGAAACGACGATCAATTAATCGAAGAAAAAAGCAAAGTCCACGTAAAAACTTTTGAAAGCATTGCAGAGTTCCTTAAAAGGGCTCGTGATGCATCACTGCAGACACCGGAGTTTGCAGTGCCTTTTGCTCTAGACACTAACAAAGGGTACGTAGAACTCACACATCTTATAAAATATCCCAAAATGCTCGTGTATCGTCCACAGTTCCTAGTCAAAAACACTATGCCATACGATGATTTTCTAAAAACTATCAATAACATTAATATGACAAATGACGACGTACGACTAATGAAAATTGTAAGACATTTGCCCGACAGTTCTGTTCAAGTTCTATTTGAAACTGAAGATTTTGAGGCGCCACTAGAGGTTCGAAATCTTAATGATAATAGAAGAAGTGGTTCACCAGACTCCGTAGTAAATTACCAAGTCGAACACAGAATGGAAACGGGTAACGAAAATACAAACGCTAACTTGACGAACAAAGATAGTGAAGATTTAATTCTTAGTTCTCAAAATGAAACTCGCAGAGAAGATGTAGATGCGCTCGTTAAATTAGAAAGTGTTATCAATGATGACGATTTATCCCCAGATTTTAATACAGATTTGGAAACATTAATAATCAAAGAGGAGGAGTCCCCAAATATGTATTTTGATTACAATTCAGACACAAACATAACTTCAAATTCCAAACCAAATTCCACAGTATCAAGTTCATGGTTCAGTACCTTACCAAACTACGCCTCTGGGTATCCTATGCCAAGCTCAGATTCAAGCCAAGATGTAGGTCAAGGTTCAGCCGTAGGTTCGGCTGTAGGGTCACAAATAGGATCAGGCATGCAACTGGGATTAGACACAGCTTTAAATTTGGGTATCAAATTGAATCCGATACACTCGTCACCGTTAGGCTCATTCTTCAGCAAGTTGTTACCTTCCCATACAATTACGCAGTCCACTTCAAATCCCAGCTTGAACTCACAATCACACATGAATTCTCACACTGACTCTTCTGCCGGCTCACTCTCTGCTTCCAACTCTTACTCTCAATTAAACTCACACTCAGGTTCATGGTCAAACTCCAATTCAGGCTCACACTCATTATTGCCTTACACTGACAGTAGCAATATGGAAGTTGGAAACAACTTCTTTTCTTTACCTAAGTCTATTGTCATTGGCTGGTGGAGAAAGTGGAAGAACATAATCAAGGGGAAAATGAAGGTAAACTAATTGTATAGCTATAGAAATCAACTTATTATGAATCTGAGGTCTAGTCATGATAAAAGTGGAGAGCGAGTGTGAAAGTGGCCCAACATTCTCTCTGAGGCTTATGGGTTGGAGTGCGGGGTGAGGCAGGGAGGGTTGAGCTCACCCAGGCTCTTCAACCTATATATGAATGACCTCATAGTCGAGCTCAGCAGTATGCGTGTTGGCTGTCGGGTGGGGGGTGTTTAATATTAACAGCATCAGCTATGCAGACGACATGGTGCTGCTGGGCCCGACTGCAGGTTCTATTGGAGAGATGTTGAAAGTTTGCGAGGACTACGCGGCTAGGCATGGGCTCGTGTATAACGTGAAGAAATGTGAGTACATGGTCTTTGGGGTCGCCGGTAAGTGTACAGATTATTCACCTAACTTGAGCATAAGATTCAAATATCTGGGACATATGCTTACCGACAACCTGAAAGACAATGTGGATATTTAGAGGGAGCGCAGGGCTTTGGCGGTTCGCGGTAATATGGTGGCTCGTAGATTCGCCCGCTGCACGGACCAGGTAAAAATAACGCTTTTCAAAGCGTATTGTCAGGGTCTGTACACGGGTGGTCTGTGGAACAGCTACACCAAAAGGTCGCTAGAAGTCCTGCGCGTCCAGTACAACAATGTTTTTAGAATGCTCTTGAGACTGCCCCGGTTCTGTAGTGCGTCAGAGATGTTTACGCAGAGCCGTACTGATGGCTTCCACGCAATTGTGCGGAAGAAAATAACGTCTGTGGCAGCTAGTACCCGGGCCAGTGGCAACAGCATTATAAAAACAGTGACTGATAATGAGTTTTCCCCTTTTATCAGGCATTTTGTGGAGAAGATGACCGGTTGAGAAACTGGTTTCGTCTTCTTTACAAGGTGACTCATACTCAAAATGTTATTTTATTTTATGTATATACTAACACTAGGTATAAGGTAGGGGAGCATGGGGATCAGTGGATCCTTTTTTTTTGTAAGTGCTGTAACTTCACTTTTCTCACCCCAAATTGGCCAGTGTTTTGACAGAGTTCTAGAAAATATATTTAAGTTTGAAACTACATAACAAAAACAGCCTTACAAAGACTTCGATATGAAATAATCTAGTTTTTTTTTATTGTTGAAAAGTATCCACTGTGACCCATGACTGGGTCACAGTGGATACAGGTGTTGGGTTACAATGGATCGTATGGGGCACACTGGATAATGTCTATTTACAATCCAATAAAATATTTATTTACAACGTTTGTAGTTGCTTTAAGTTACAGTCTTAACATCACCTGTTACACTGTTTTATAATTAAGATATACTCTATTATCAATATAACATTACCTTTTAATATAGGTACTTCAAAACAGTCATAAAAGAAGCTACAGTCTTATATCACAACGTAGTAGATACATTAATTATCTTTTAATAAAATTAAGGAACACGTCTGCTGTCCTTTTAACCTATTAAAAAAAAAAGTAACAAAAAACAATAGTATAAGCACTAAATAATTTTTTGGCTTCAAAATACAATCAGTTAAAGCAGAACAATTGGCCTTATTGCCACGAGATCAATGTGTAGGTAATCTTAACTAATAAAAACTTAACGCAGATCTATTTTTGTGAAGTCAATATCGAAATGATACAATCCTTGGGTTCTTTTAGTGCTTCCGGTAAATCCTGGTTGAGGTAAAATCATTTTTATGTCATGCATTGAAACTGTTGAAATATCCGGAACATCTGGTACATGAAATTTGTTGGGATTCTTGACAGTTTTTCTGAGAAAACTGACCTCGATATTAAGATTTTTATCTCCAATAATCTTCGCGATATAATATATTTTCTTTTGTTTTACCTCAAACTCTACCAATATAAAGTGTCCTTCTTTTGGTCTAGTTTGAAGTGGATGGAAGTTTTTAGGGTCTACATGGATAATCTCGTCTTCTTCTTCGTCAAGCATCGGCTCTTCTTCTGAATATAAACTCATCGTTTCTTCCTCTTCACTGTCACTATCTAAAACCTTCCTTTTTGCAGGTTTTGCAGACTCCTTCCTTTTTTTCTGCTTATTTTTTTCTTCTGTCCTTTGCTCGATTTCGTTCTTATTTGGTGTATCAGTTGCTATCATACTTCTACCTTTTTTTCTTTCTGTTCTTGCGCGTTTTCTAGGTCCAGCTAGTGGTAAACCACGGAACTCGAATGGGCTCGTAAATTCTTTTGGCGTTTCAGCACTGTTTCTGGGAGTAGAAGGTGTGTCGAAAAGTGTTACAGTCGATGTTTTTCGTGGTTCAGCTCTAGATGTTGACGGTATACTTTCTAATGACTTTAGAATCGTTTTTTTCGGCGTTTGTTGTCTACATCTGGAACTTTCTATAACATTTTGTGCAGACTGTTCGAACACCTGAATAGCAAGTTCTGCTGGTATATTTCTTGACCCAGATGGCAACGGCTCGTATTGAACGTCTTCCATGGTTGGCGATACAAGATCTTCATCAGGGCGACGAGGCGACATTGCTAATAAATCGATTCCAGGTAGCAAGGGCTCGTTATGCACGTCTTCTATAATTGGCAACACAAGATCTTCATCGGGGCGACGAGACGACATTGCTAACAAATCGATTTCAGGCGATTCGTTACCAAACGGGAGTAAAACTGATGGTGATGGTGTTCTTGTTCTATCTCTGTCCTCGTCATCAACGTTGTGAGTATGACTGCATTCGGCAGTTCTATTATCCGGCAGTCTATTTTCGTTTTCGAGTTGTCGGTCGGTAACATAACTGGGTGCAAAGTCATCGTCGTTAAAAATATCTCTATTAAAGGGGAAAATACCGGTCGCCTTGAAGGCACTACAAATATTGTTTGGTGTCATTGTCTTCATGTGCGCTCCTTTGACACATCCAGCCACATCGTAAATGGAGAAGGTTTTACCAGGGTTGCGCATCATCCAACTGTCAACTTCCTTATTATACGCTACTTTAAACGGGCCAAAAACGCTAACATCTAATGGTTGCAATTTCCCAGTCGAGTGAGGTGGAACCGTAAGAACAGTCACACCATTGTCTTTGGCTAAATTCAATGCTTGGATGCATACATGAGACTCGTGATTATCTAAAATCAGGAGACTGGGATTATCTTTGCTGCTATTAGTGTGTTTTATGAAATGTTGCATCGTCTGAACAAATAACTCTCCGTTCATCCATCCACTTTGCGTTGCTAGGCCCAATGTTCCGGTTGGAGCCTCATTTACCATGTGGCTTTTGAAATGTACTCTAGGGAATATCATGACTGGTGGTAACGCATTTCCCAAAGCGTTCACAATATAGCACGTGGTCACAAGAGTCCCTCTTTCCGCACTGGTAACTTTGGAGACTTGCTTTTGCCCCTTGACTGCCAACACTTTAGCTGACTTCTGAACGGTCATGGTATTTGTCTCATCTAGATTATACACCCTAGTTCCGTTGCCGAACGCATCATGTCTAGACATGACATCTTCTAAATTATTGTAGAACATCGCCACGTTATGGCGATTGAAGGACGTGGCACGACTTAAACTACATCCCTCAGGTGTTCTCAAGCTTAGTATAGGATTTCTCTTTCTGAAACTGTGCATCCATTCGATACCTGCCAGCTTGGTTTCATGCCATTTTTGTGGCACTGAAATGTTATTTATGAATGCCATTTCGTAGGCTAATTTGCGGGTATCTACTAATGTAAGACCATAAAACATGTTGCTGCATTTCCTTAAATAATCAACCAAGCCCTTCTCTTGGGCATCCGTGAAAATTTTTCGCACCGAGTAATTCGGTGTAAGCCTTTCATTATTAATAGGATCAGCAGACAACGATTTTTTTATTTTTTCGTTATATCTGTGTAGAGTTGTGTAAGGAATCTTCATCAATTTAGCTACAGCTTTTATTTTTTGCCCTTCAGATATTTTCACTAAAGCAGCCCGCATTTCGTCTTCAGTATGCTGACCAATACTGGTCTTCCTTTTTCTGTCTCGTGGCATTTTTCCTACAAAAGAAGTTTCTTTTAACAGAGGTTTCGACCGGGGTACAGTGGATCGAGATCCACTGAACCCCAATTCAAAACGATCCGCTGTACCCCACTAGTACACGTCTTATACAAAAAATAACAATATTTTTTTAATTTGCTAAATAAAGAAATTAAAATGATAAAATCCCTCCACATTAACTATAGATCATGACAAATTATCAAAACTTGCAAAATTGTAGCACACGGAAAGGCAAAGCGTTTTACAAAAACACGTAAAAAAATATTTTGCGACTTACTTGTTGACCGATGCGCTGCGGCGCGACCTCCCGTTACGAAACTAAGATGGCGACTAGTTTGGACGCGGGGGGAGATGTAAGTACGCCAACGAGGCGGACGCGCATTTGTGTGTGTGCCATACATGTAAAGATATAACGATCTATCCACTGTGACCCGCGATCCACTGTAACCCATACTCCCCTACTTTACTAACACTTCGGATCTCTGTTATCCGATTATCTGAAAATAAATAAATAACGCGAGCGAGTCTGGAACGTATACTATAGTGATGGCAATGAACATTGCTAAGTCGGGACTCGGGGCTCTAATGGGAAGCAAATACTGGGATAGCTAGAATAGTGAGTCTCTCAGCGAGTGTTCTGTCTGCCCGCTTAGCGAGCGTCGCTGAACGAGAACTCTCTTTGATAGCTCTTGTCGCTGCGACAAACGAATACAAACGCCGACTTTACGAACAAAGATAATGAAGATTGACTCGTCGGCGGTGTGAACAGTCAGTGTTCAACTATTAATAAATGTGTCTCTTTTACTTACGCGGGACCTACAATCTGATTTACGTTTCATGAGTGAGAAAATCGTTGATTCCTCATCGGCACCGGCGCCAGTGGGACACGTGGGTTAATCTCCTAAAGATGGTCGAGCTCGAGATAGGCGTAGTAAGATTCGTGTTGTGTTATACTATGGTGGAAATGTCTGGAATTAATAAAACTAATTATTTTTGTTTATTTCTAGCAAATTATCGGGAAGATGGCTTTTCTTACGGACAAGGTCGACCACATAATGAAACAGTAAACCGCTCATCGGTCTAAACTTCACACTATCTACGATATTTACGGGATACAGGATAATTTAGTAAAGATCAAATACAATCTCGAGATCATACAATGTTTTATAATAATATATGCTGGGCATATTGTTCCACCAACCTACCTATACATGTGGCGGCATCTACATCGCCACATGCTAACTACGCATCATACTAACGTCATCATACAATCGCACAAGCAGAGTTTACCGCGCAACTAGCATAATATATATACAACGTCCCGACATCTATCGTCGGGCAGTTGCCCACCAGACGCGGCACCCGTCTGGCCTGAGGATCCTCCCTTTTCTATGGAGGACTAGTGAACTTGACACCCTGTTCCTCTTACCTCTATTAATATACCTACATGAACAGTTTTCATTATACCTAGTAATTATACACGAATAGTATCAGTAAACTGCATAATTCATTTGTTATAGTCTTATACATAGTCACCATTTCATTGTTAGCTACCTATAGTGTTCGCAAGTGTGACTACCTACTGTCAGGTTCTTGGCTTCAAAAGGAATTGAATTGAATTTCAGTGGCAGTCCTGGCAACCTACATTGATCAATGATGCAAGCGATGAGTCAATTAATCACCATGAATTGTAAATTATATTATGTAATAAATAGTTATGTTATTGATGTATTATATTATCTGCTCTTACTAAAATAAGGATTCTGACTTTGTAATTACAGGGTCGAATTAAATTAGCTAGTGAAACTCCGTAGAAAAAATGGGTATCGATATCTAATTATGATAAAACAAAAAAGAAAGCTCTGGAACTAAAGTGAAAACGATGTAACAGGGCTGGGCAGCTATTCTAGGATATAGGTTAAAACAAGACATACGGACGAAGTCGCGGGCAAAAGCGAGTTTATTCATAATCAATTACCTACCTAGCTATTAACGTTTCGGAACCGACACCTTAGTTGCGTAACACACTATCAATCTCGATATGAGTCATTTTGATGGATATTGCTAATCCATTGCTTCATATGTTCGAAAAATGTGTCTGCTCACCGACGTAAACAATGCAATGAATGTTGTTAAACCGTCAAAATGAAACTCATTGCTACTGATTATGTTTTACGCAATTACCCCGCTGTAGCTAGAGTAATAGAGATATGTAACAATATGGATACCTACCACAAATGGGATTCTACAAGGCTTGAATGTCTATTACTAAATATTTTGTAGAAAAGTAATACCTACTCCAAATTCTTGAAAACAACAGATACCTCTTCCATTCAATGAACCATGAAGAGAACCGTCATGGTATTATAGCTCTCTTTCATAACCATGCTTCTGTCGTATGCGAGTAAGCGAAACAAAACGCACATCTCTCTTTAACTGACCAATGAGCATACTATCCGGCCGACTGTCAGTTTGATGTTTCTGTTTCAATATGGCATTATACCATGTGAGATAGGAAATGTCAATGGGCATAACGCGTTCCACAGAACATAAATTCCCTAACGGAATGCGTTGCAATAACCTATCTCAGACCGTCGGAGGACTCTTTTGTGAAAAATAATGTTTTGTAACTATTATTTTGATTTTTAGTTATTTTATTTGAAATTATTCAAGTTCTTATTGATATTTTACGATGGCTAACTTAATTTTTAGTGATAGTGATAGTGATTTGGAAATATTGATGAAGTTATCGGATTGGGATAGCGAAGAATCTATCAATCGTAGTCCAATTTCAAGTCATAATGGAAAAGCACAATTTAGCCAGCCCTACTACTGACGAGGTGGAGCAGAATAACCAATCACACACTTTTGAAGATTGAGAAGAAATTATTTCTTCACGGCCTAACAACGGACTGGTCCAACAACGGAATGATATCGCCGCCGCCGCTTCTGGTGAAGGGTCGGTCCAACCGTAGAATACAAATCGGTCTGCAAACGCACCGGTACGACGGCTACACCGACAGCATAAGATTTCACGCCCTTTTAGAAATGTAGAAATAATGCAGTATCTAAATGATAAACGTAGACAGAGGATAGTAGGTAGACAAGTCCTCAGCGTATGCAGTATGAGATAGCGATAGTTCGACATAAGTACATTACTGCAGCTTTAATCGTCTTTTTAGATGAAATTATCACAATATTTTGCTTATTGACACAAAATAGTCTTAAGTAGGTACAATATTTTTTAGTTTACTTGCTTTTACAGGTAAAAAAAATAATGCTACTTACCGATGAAAGGATAAGTTTGGATGATTTCGTTCACTACGACTTTTTCAGCCGATTACACAGCAATTCACCATCATTACACACACCTTTTGGATCAATAAAGTCAGAAATTACACAAAGTATGCGTTTCATAGTTTATATCAACGAAAATATTTTAACACCACAATTTGTTTGCCATCGATGGCACACAACAAAAACCGATACGCAAATAGAGATAGAAAATGTATGCTATGTCCTGTTCACACATACACATTTTGACTTGTGTCGTCTCACTTTCGCAATTATTATTATTTTAACAGCATGTCTATTCTCTATCTACGATGATAAAGATTTTACGTATAGAATCAGATTGTCTAAAGCTACTGTAGAGGCACTTTTGACTGAAATGATGCCACATTTAGAAGTTACTTCTTTTTTTTAAATAATAATAATATCTCTGGACATTTCACACAGCGCCATCTAGTCCCAAGCTAAGCAACCTAATGCTTGTGTTATGGTAACAAGATGGCTGATAAACTACTTATATACATTTTTTTTTAAATACATACATATTATAGATAGAAAAACACCCAGACTCGGAACAAATACATGTAGGTCATACAAATATTTGTTCCGTGCGGGAATCGAACCCGCGACACGCAGCGCAGCAGTCAATCGCTTAACCACTGCGCCAACCAGACGGCCTAGACGGTTAGTAACTATTTTTATAAACCAAGAAACATCTAAACTCATTTTTTTTATTTTATGGACCATAATAACAGCTAATACTAAATAATGGTCATGTTGACAAAAAAGGTCGATCGCAGCTGTCATTTTACGGACGAACCCAATAACCTTTTGACAGATCGCTACACTGATGGTAGCAGTATAATATAAATGCCAGTATAATAATAAAATTATAATCATACAGATCGCTATTGATATAGATTATTGGGACGTTAAAACCAGAGATAGATAGGTTATTCTACCTCCAGTATGCCAAAACTGGTGATAATCTAGCAGAGCAGTGGTGGTCCAGTGATAACGGCCGTGACTTACAAATTGTAGGTCGTAGGTTCGAACCCAGACAGGCGCTTTACTTTATGTAAATTATTTCATCACCACTGCTCTCAAAACGATGAAGGAAATCATCATGAGGAAACCGGCTCGTCCTAGAAGCAAAAATTCGAAGACATGTGACATCTACCAACCCGCACTGGGCCCGCGTGGTGGATTACGGCACGCTCCCTCTCACCGAGAGGCCTGTGTTCCAGTAGTGGGAACATTATAGGCTGATTATGTTAGTCTATCAAATAAAAAATCAGAGTTTACCTTGTTGGCAAAATTTTTAGCAAACCATTACTTTATACCGAACTAGCTACGCCCCGCGGTTTTACCCGCATTAATTTCGATCCCGTGAGAATATCGGGATAAAATATCTTATGTGTTAATCCTGGTTATAAACTATCTGTGTACCAAATTTCATCAAAATTGGTCCAGCCGTTTGAGCGTGAAGAAGTAACAAACATACAAACACACACACAAACTTTTGCCTTTATACTATTTGAGAGCCGATCTGTTTGAAAAGTATTTTGAGGCACAACATTATATTGATGTTTAACTATAAGTATTAATTATAACTGTAACTATTAATAGCATTACTACCTTTCCTAAATATTTTGTTATATAATAAAATTGTAGAATGTTTATTATGTTGTTGGTATTCATTAATAAATAATAATGTTCTGATTAGATCCTATTTCCCGTTTATGACTGTTTTTTTTTAATAGATTTTTTAAAATAAGTATAGAAAATAAGTTAATAAATAGAGTAGGTACACACGGCTACACGTCAAGCTATAAAAAACCAGTTTGTCTTGGCCTCACTTTGTATGATATTTTCTCACAATGAACGGTCAGCCAATACTGGTTTTGCATAGCTTGATATGTAGGTAGCCGTGTGTACAGCACGGCACGATTCAGTTCGTTCAATAGTGGCGATACTAACATGAACAGCGCTTATTTCACCACGTTCATTAAAATTCATGTCGCACTATACCAACTAAACCCGACTAAAATATCCGATTACCCTTTTGGTTTAGTTAGACTATCTAGAATACCATCCAAATCTGCAAATGAAAACTTGACATTTTTACAACACGGAAGACTAGGCGGTATGGTCGAAAGACTTTAGCCTGCCCATTATATGGGCGAAATAAAAAAAAATTGACATTTTGACAATGACATTTGGTGGTATCCGTGATTTGTTTGTTTGTCAGCAAAGTTTCTTATAAATACAATTTTTCTTAACAAAACACAGACTGCATTTAACAATTATATAAAAACTAAGTTAATACTATATATACCACACATATTTAGTGTGTTGGGTGTATTTAACTTTAAGGTTATAATTTTGTTTTGCAAAAACAAAGGTCTACCAAAATGGTTTGTGAGAAATGTGAAAAGAAATTAGGCCGTGTCATCACGCCAGACCCTTGGAAAACAGGAGCAAGGAATACCGTGGAGTCTGGAGGGAGGAAAGTTGGTGAAAATAAAGCACTTACTGCGAAAAAAGGGCGATTCAACCCATATACTAGCAAGTTTCAGGAATGCAGGCAAGTTGTATAAACATTAGCTTATTTTATTATCAACCAACTAAAATGAGAACATAGTTGATTATAGTGTCACCTGTGTCCCTGTACTTGCAGCCACTAACTTAATGAATTTATACTGAGTGCTCATGAAGGTATAACTTAATTTGTGTACACACAAAAAATTTGCCTTTAATACTTAAGTCTTCTCTATTAGTTGTCATCTCAGTAGTCATCCCTATCTAGTATCTAGGCACACTAATTCCTGCATACTTACATAAACTCACACCTTCCTATGGCGTGAAAGGTAGGCAGAAACTACAGAACGCTACCTACTACGGTCCTTACATACTACTTTTGCCTCGTTTACGTTCATACATCTGGTCATACACGCCTGCCAGTTGCGGGAAAAATAAAAAAAAACTCAACTCAAATCAAAAAACTCTCAACTCATATCATTTATTTCAATTAAACCATTTACAGGCACTTTTGAATTGTCAAAATTAAATAGTCAGTCAGTTAGTTGAAGCTAGTTGCCCGTTGCAAAACGTAGATCTCTATGGAGCAGAACGGGCAAGAAACTCCAAGGACACTCTTTTAAATCAAGATAATTATTATTACAAAATCCTGGGTACATTATTCTTATTGCTTCTATATGCGAGAACAATGTAAAAAGAAAACAAATAAAGAAACAATTAAAAATAAGCCCTGGCAGTTAAGAGATGACCAGTCTCATGACGGCACCCATTCACGAACATGATGAGTGGGTCAGCACCACTCAGCTCAACCAATTTGTAGGGAACCAAATGATCCAACACATGCGCCACCACCAGTGAGACATTTAAGTGAGCATGACATATTCTCTACTGCCATGCTCTTTCAAGTTAACATCAAAATATCGTAATAAACGGATCCATGGTACATATTCATATACATTTAAAAATTTTAAAAATGCTTCTAAATTATACAAAACTATACTTTGCAATTTATTTATGAGATGAAAAAAAAATATTACTACCAACGAGGTCTTTTTTTTTAAATTCTTGAGTACTTCAATCTTGATAGAATAAAATAAACATTAAGTTCGTAATGTCAGAGACACTAAAAAAAAAAGTGTACTATGCACCTGATCATTCTTAAGGAACATCTATGAGGAACATTACCAATAAGGTCACTACCTATATGTCTTCTTTGAGCGTCATCTGCCTTGCACAGTAATGATCAACTATTAATGCAAAATCCTATCACTTTTTCCAGAATATGCAGAACAAAAGTGCATCAAGTGGGCTCCCACTACTGCCAAGCGTGTGCCTACAAGAAAGGAATCTGTGCAATGTGCGGCAAAAAGATATTAGACACTAAAAACTATAGACAGAGCTCCACATAATATAGTTTTAATTTTTATTTTTATGTTTAACTTTTAAGATGTACATTAAGAGAATATGCACACTAATTTGCATTCGCGAATTATTTTTCAAACAAATATGAGTTTATGGAAAAATAACTTGAATTCCTACACAATAAAGTTCAGTTTACGCTACAAATTCAAACATTTTTATAACTTTTTCAATAGTGCTAGTCACTCTGAAATAAGTGGTGAGTTAATATGTTGGTGGTTGTAAATGGTACACCACAGACTACCTACTATATTTGTCTCTCCTTCATTTTAATCCATCCAAAGGTTGTCTTTAAAAGATCGCTCTTAGCAATAAGAACGCCCATTGTGTCACCCTTTCTAAAATTGTATATATTTATGTTCTGTAATTTGTATGGTGTACAATAAAGAGTATTCTATTCTATGTTTAAACCTTCTAAATACAGACGAAAGAGTTACTAATTCCCTATACCCTGAAATTTTAACTTGGACAAGTTTGTTTATACTTTCATCAAATATTTTTGGAACAGACTTTAGAATCAATAAAATATAGAAGAAGGAGCAATAAAATATAGCTTTGTGTTATAGAGAAGTACAAATTACAGTATTGAGCATACCAGACTTCATTCTCATGCAAAGATCCAGACCTATCCAGTATGTCCTACATTTTAAATATTGTATTTGATTTTATGTTTTCTTTCTTTAGTGCTGTTCATTCCCATGTACTGATAATGTCAAATATGTCAATTTAATAAATCTGTACATATTGTATTTAAAGTTAAGAAAGTATTTTTAATAAAATGATAATAAGCTACAAACCATTTTTCCTTTAGCGCTATATCTATATATGTAGTAATGAAAGGCAGAAAGTAAAGGAGGCCTGCTGGTCTATTCTGTAAAAATCTCACCGTGAAGTGCAGTGAGCTATTGTAATTTCAATTCTTAGCATCAAGTGAAATCACAGCTCACTTAATCTGAGTTTTCACAGTGAGATTTTTACAGAATAGTCCGGCTATACCCAGCATGTGTGTGATTCCTTACTGAAAATAAGTAATCGATGTAGAAGTAAGAATGCTAAGGGCTTATTTAGATTCAAGCATTTGTTTATAAATAGGAGATAAATACCATACCATAACACGAGACCACATATCGTCGCCTGAGAGTTTTACGTAGGACTAGGACCTAACGTAGTTCCTTGGGGAACACTAGTTTTAATGTTTTGGAACCAAGTGATGTGACCTCTTGTTTTACATCAGGACAAATCTTTATGAGGATGTAAAAATAATTATAATAATCTCATTAGTACTTATAAGTTTTAATTCTAGGTAAATAATTCCTCGAGACTGACGGTTTACTCTATCAAACGCTTGGGAGAATTTCATCTTGAGAGCAACAATTGGCGGCTTAGCTTAATCCGTCGTCTACGAACCTATACCATCCTACCCACCTATACGTACATCTACATAGTTAAGGTAGAGTTAGGTTTTCATCGAATAACAATAAATTCATATTGAAGTATGTAATGCGAATAATAGGTAGGTACATGGCCTAAGAAAAGTTCGAAAATTCAAAGGTAATTCATTAGTGTGACTGTTCTGAACCGTTATAGACATAGCCACCTTAATTCTATCAAATCTTAACACGCGATGAAAGCAGAAATCTATGTTTTACTAAAACTTAATCAAGATAACACGTTTTGCGATTGTACGCATGTGAACTTGGCAACATAGTTATTTTGTAAAGGGCACCAAGTATTAACAGTTCAAATAATGGTGTAATTCTTCGGAAATGATTTTTTATAATGTTGTGGTCTATTGTGTTTTGATCCTTTTTCCTAAGGTATGATATTGTCAGCGTTACCTATCTTTCAAAACACCTGTGTCTGCCAGTCTAGTTACCTAAGACTGGCAGACACACAGACTGGATTATAGCCACCGCTGGGTTGACTTTCCTTAAGAGCTTTCACACTTAGGCACTGTAGATTTAACCCAGATTACCTACACATTAGCTACCGCAAATCGTGCGGCGACAGTCGGATCGTGTGAAAAGGAGCTAGCAGTTTTCCGCCCCATACTATACTTACCGATTCATGGTGACTCAAATACTCGTTCGCTTCAACAGCCGTCTTTTGCTAAACTATTTCACTAAATTCTTAACAAAACCACACTCTTACTCAGGAAGTTATTTCCAATGAAGGGAGAAAGACACCTTCCAAAGATAATGATGAGGACGTCAAACACACGTTCGCTAAACTCCTCAAGACAATCGTCAAGGTGAACGAAGAGAGAATGCAGGCGATGGAGAAGATGACTCGATTGCAGGACTACATGCTCACTAAGAATAAACTGAAGACTGACGATTATGCGTATGACTCCATGGAAGAGGAGGACAATCGGATTTTATTAGCTTTTGCGGTAAGTCTAATAATGTTAACGAAGAAGGTTAAGAAAATAGATTATTATGGTATACTTTTTAATGGAGACACAAAGAAGGGCACTAACGTATGAATCATACGTTCTAAATCTCATCGTATTTGCATACTGCGTATCTCGTCCCATTGTTTCGGGATCTACCGTATAGAGCTATGAGGAACAGACCTCCGACCAGACTGGGGTTGTGTCTGGTGGGCTACTGCTGATGGATGTCGGGACGTTGCCTATGCTAGTCGCGCGGTAAACTCTGCTTGCGCGATGCAGGATTTGCATGACTTTAGTATTATGAGAATTTGCATGTGGTGCTGTGGATACACTATCATTTCTACCAACCCCGTCCAGTAACGGCGTCATGTTTAGCACATACTTACATTAAAACAATTGAGGCATGTTTTTAATGAAGCCTTGTTAAATTGCAACAGAGGAAATTTCACACTTGTAACGGAGCGGATAACGAGTATTTTCAAAGATTAGCTGTAGCTAATCAAAAATCTACTAATATTTTTGCGGATAATCTGTGAGCTGGTCTGAACTGAAGGGACTATAATATCCCAACAGCTTAGATTGTAACAATTTTACAGTTTCTAAATACTTAGGTAGGTATACCTTAAGTGTACCTACTGTCTGCTTTTTTAAGTCGTACGTACCTACTTAGGAGACTTGTCAAGATTTTCAGTCAATTCTTCGCCCCTTCGCAAGTAATGTACCTCGCGATAGTCCAGCTCCTTAATTGCGTAACACAGTTTTAATCACAATACGAAGGATTTTGAAAGAAAATCCTGCACCCTAATTGCGTAATACACGATCAATCAGAATCAGAATTATTTTGAAGCAAATTGCTAATCCATTGCTTCATAAGTTCGATTTTTTTTCTGCTCGACACGTAAATAACGCAATGAATGTTGTTGAATGAACTGTCAAAATTAAACCGATTCCGATTGATCGTGTGTTACGCAATTAGGGTGCTGATCTGAATAATTCGACTGCTCAACAAACTCAAATAACGCAACGCAATTATGAACTGCGAAAATGAAAGGCATTCCATTGTTGTGCTAAGCAATTAAAACCCGATTTAATATCACTGCCCTTCAGTTACCCTTTGCCCTAGGTAGGTACTACCTAGCTACCATGAAAGGCTACTTAAAGACTTCGTCTCGATTTCAGGACTTGCCACAAATACGGAGAACAGAAGATGAAACGATAACCAGAGCGATGTGCAACAGATTTAATCTAGAAAGAAAGAACGTTCATCTATGGAAGAGCCAGTTTTTGAAGCTGGCCTGCCACAGCCACTCGATAAGATTATGTGAGAGCGCTTGCAAGAAATCAGTAGGAAAACTATGCGAGAAGTTCCATTGTAATCACAATACTCAGAGAGATTTTAATACTGAATGTCATGAAAACTGCAGTAGGTAACTTTTTTGAACATGACGAAGAATAATGTTACGTTCTTACGCACGGCCGCATGTTTGTGGTAACAAAACCAGTTTAAGGGGTTTTTTTTTTTGCAATTTGCAGGTCAGTGTCATAATATTAAACTAGGTAAGTACGCTAGGCCGGCTCAACGTAAAACTGTTAGGTCCACCAACGTGTGGCGTGCGGCGTTGCTTACATTATTATTTTATTTAATACCTAATCGTAAACTTTTTATTGTTTTAAATAAAAATATATGATTGTGTTGTGTCATTTCAAGTCCTTTTTATGATGATTTCGTCTCGTTTCGTGAAAGTGTTAACAATAGTTTAAAACCTTCATGCTTGCTATTACAATTATCAAAAAACGGTAACGGCTTTATCTGCAACTTACATAACATCTGTGTAAATTATGAACTCTTGTTGAACTCGCGTTTGTGGACTACCTACGAGAAAGCGTTCGATTCGATAGAGACCCGCGGGGTAATTTCGTAACAAAGACAAAATGACAATAATGGCTTTAATTTTGACACTTCAGCCATGTTCATTGCGTTATTTACGTTGTTGAGTAGACGAATTTTTCAAACCTATGACGCAATGGATGAGGAATTTCCTTCAAAATCCTTCCGATTGTCATTGAAAGTGTGTTACGCAATTTCGCTGTACTGAGTATCTTCAATGGTGCCAGATTGATTATCGATACATCGAGGTGTTGAGGTAGTGAAGTGTCTGTATCAAAACGCCATCATGTCAGTCCGACTCCAGGACCTGGCCTTGAAACTTATGCTTCTGCAGCGAGACGTGAGACAGGGAGAGGTTATCTCTCCGAAACTACCTCTGCATTGGAGGATATCTTTAAGGTTGGAGAGGGCTATACATCAACATCAATGGCGAATACATCACTCACCCTCGGTTTACCGATGCCATAGTAGGTAGTCATGGCTCATGGAGTACCTCAGTACCATGCTCTATGACCTCAGTAGAGCTTCCGAAAGAGTGGGTCTTAAAATGGACGTGGATAAGACATGTCCATGTAACATCAGATCGAAGAATCTACGCTTGAAGTTGTTGATGATAACCTAACTCGCACAAACTGTCCAGTTAGGTAGGTCCAACTTTGAGAAAGAGGTCAATCATCGAATCGGACTCGGCTGGGAAGCGTTTGGGAAGCACGCAATATGTTCTGTCAGTTCAGTCCAGTCTTTGAATATTGCGTATTGCCAGGGATACTTAAGGCATCGAAACGTAGTCGCTAACAATGAGTCTGAGAGGCTCAAAGTCTTCCCAAAGGGTAATTGAGAGGGCTAGATACTGGAGCTTGTAATTTATCTGCGTAATCAAATCAGAAATGAGGAGATTCACAGGAGAATCAAGGTAACGGACATAGCCCGAAGAATTGCCAGACTTACCTTGACGATGATGATTATTAAATTAATTACCTAGAAACTGATACCTATGTAATATTTCACTATGCCATAACAATCACATAATTGGCAGATAGTGTATCTCGAATGCAAATAAATACGTTTTAATTATACTAATAAAATAATTAATAACGTAACTTGTTTTCATAATTACAATTATTTGAAAAATCACATAGCTGCCCTACGTAGGCGAAAATTACACAGTAAAAGGAATACAAATTAACTAAAAACATCAACAAAGCAAATAATTGATTATTTTGTTCATTAAAATTACCAGTTTATGCGTGTCTTGACAATCCAATCAATTTCGAAACGGCTGGGAAGCCTTTTAAATCGACGTTGTCGTCGAAAAGTATCGTCCAACAATGTTTAGTGTAATATGTTTGTAATAGAGATTTTGTTATAAAATGACGCGAAGGATCACCTGTTATGTTGTTTTTGTCACACTTATATGGGGTGTAAGTATGTATCATTTTATTATATTTTAGTATTAGACTAAGAACAGCGGGGTAATTGAGTAACACACTATCAGAAGCTTTAATTTTGACAGTTCAACAACATTCATTGCGTTATTTACGCTGCTGAGCAGACAATTTTATCGAACATTTGAAGCAATGGGTTAGAGAAATTGATAGTGTGTTACGCAATTAGGGTGCTGTCTGGGTCCAGCATATCTACTCACAACCATTCGATCAATCAATGTTATCGAAGGAGTTCTCACCAAACAGACGATCACTATTCTTCAGAATTAGCGGTCGGGGATTAGGCAAGGTAATTTAATTGAAAATGTGTCATTTTGAACTCGGAAGCCTGTCGAATGGTTGTGATGTTGGGTTCAACTCTCAGAGTGCTATTGGATTTTTCCATTAGGAATTCCCGGTGAACGGTGTGATGACACCGATCAGTAGGTACGGAAAGCACGTGAAGCCCATGGTCCTGTGCCTGATCTCTTTGACGTGTCGGTTCGGACTGCGGTCCCATCAGGCTATGAGAGTGCAGAGGGAACAAACAGTGCACCTGTATTTTCGCAAACACTTGCACTATAATAGGTACCTCCTGCGCTGCGTTGATGGCTCGTCTCCGCTGAGATTGGCCGCTATATGTCGGTATCGCCATTTAGGTATGCAGCAGCCACATTATCCACGCTGCAATGAATCTAATTGATCAAAACATTGTTGGTTTTTATTAGTTTTCTGCCGTCCCTTCTGAATGGAATGACAACGTTTATTTCTAGATGACCCTCCTCCTAGGTAGGCTCCTCTAGGTTTTCTAAAGTAACGCTTTGAAATGCATGATTCGTGATGATATAATATGTAAGGCCCTAAAACTTCTTGAAAAGTAGCCTCCTATATTGTAGATCATCATCATCAGCCTGCAGCAGTCCACAGCTGGACATAAGCCTCTCCAACTGCACGCCATTCAGCTCGATTTTCGGCGACTCTCATCCAGCTGCTACCAGCCACTCTGCGAAGATCGTCGCTCCACCTAGCTTGAAGGCGTCCTAACTTACGTTTACCGATTCGCGGTCTCCACTAAAAAACACGTCTACCCGAACGGTCTTCGGTTCTACGGCAAATAAATGAACTCGTCTGCCTTCAAAGCAAGAGTGAACAGGCATCTTCTGAGCACGCTCGTTCCATCATATATCTCATCCATCGCTTTCCATCAGGCGTGATCGAGATTTAAGAGCAGGCCCAAATTAAATAAATTCAGCAATTAAATCAAATATGGCCGCCCACTACCACATCAGCTTACTTCATTGTAGATATACCTTCAAAATTGCCGAATGCCGAATATTTAATTAATTTAATTCCACTATTCCAATAGGCACACACAGATGATGAAGAGAAAGTGCGTGCCATGTTCAAATCCAACATGACGAGGAATGACTTCTCGAATCTCCTCCAATCCTTGATCAAGCTGAATGAGCAAAGAGTCAGCGTCCTTCAGAAGCTGTACCATCTTGAAGACTACGGAGTTCTTAGCGAGGTGCTGAGATCAGGCGATAAGAAAACAGGGAATGGGAACCCTAACAACCTGTTTTTGATTGTTATGTCTAAAGTAAGTTGATTCAAGTTTAATGATCAAGATAGATTCATCCATCTTCTTTTTCTTTTGGCGTGAACTTCACGGGAAAATCTGATGCCGTAGTTCTTTATCTACTATCAGCCGGTCAGTACCTAAGTTGGCAGCGGGATAGAATATCGGTCCACCAGATCTATATAAAAATTATACGAATTGCTACTTGGGGATAAATTTTTTACTTCGATTTCAATTTAGACGAAACAGTATTCTAATTTTTGGTCTATTGATAGAGGTTTATTTTATTCTCATAGAGCTAATGTTTTTTATATTTGTCATACAGGAGGTTTCTCTTACACACACAAAGTTCCACAGTTTCAAACCGGGTTTATGACAAGGATTTAAAGAATTAAATCCTTGTTGAAATATATACTTCTTCTAATGTCGAGACTAGGGTCCACTTGCATCTCAAATCACTGAACACATTTAACGCTAAACGAATTTAAGACATCGTTCTGTTTCTGGCAATCGTTTAAAGATGACAGAGAGATTAGCGTTGTATTCAGTGATTGGCGTTGCAAGAATATTTTCCTCTTCTAGGATATGAGAATAACTTTACTGTTCTATAACTCTTCTTATGTCTATAGCCTACCTGGGACCAACGCCGACGTGGCGGTCAACAAAGAAGACCGGAAAGAGTGGATTCTCAACGACTTTTGTTCGATTAAATTTTAATTCTATGGATTCTTCTGTTTCTTTGTTTACTGGGCCTTTACTCCTTTTCCTATCTCTTTTGCTTAATTAAGTTCCGTTTATATTATTTAGTTATGACTGCCTAGAGTACCTAGCGGCAACATCAGTTTCTAACTTACTTTCGTGAGAATATAGGTTGGTATATCTCATATTATATGGTACCTTAATGTGGTCTCACGATAGGTTAGAAGTTTTTCAACAACAGTGAAAAACAAAACAAAAAAAAAACAGAGGTAAAAATCAGGGAAAACATAAGAACGAACTTTTGTTTTTAGTATAAAAACAGATAAATAAAGGTAAAACCATTTAACTTTTACAAATTGAATCACACAGACTCTCAAAGTGAGACCCCTTTATAAATTTTAAAGTAGGTTATATTTTCCAGAATCAAAATGACCCGTCGCGGAGAAAAATTGGCTTTCAACTCGTGGATTCAGTTTCGTCACTCAATGCTGGAAGTAACAACAATCATCCCAAACTAGACTTTGTTTT
Source organism: Apamea sordens (assembly GCA_945859715.1). Classification (NCBI taxonomy): domain Eukaryota; kingdom Metazoa; phylum Arthropoda; class Insecta; order Lepidoptera; family Noctuidae; genus Apamea; species Apamea sordens. Next base: position 11,582,867 of record OX244009.1, read on the forward strand.
AGATCCAGCCGGTTATATTACTCAAAACATTCGCAAGGAAAATAGATTAGAATCAATCTTTGGAAATTTTCCCCGAGTTGGACCAACAAAAACACTTCGAGCCGATGATGGAAGTAAAAGAAACGGTACTACAAAAGAAACGTTTAAATTTAACAAACCAGGCCTAAGAGCTGAAGTAAAACATGATAGTAATGTATTAAGAGCTGTAACTAGTCTTAAAGCAAATGAAGGCAGGAAATATCATAAAGAAAGAAGTAGATATGAAATACTAAACAACAAGGGAAGACGTCCCAAAGCAAGTGAAAAACTTCTGGGTTACGATGACAACAGTAAACATCCTCAGACAGTTGGATACAATAGTCAGAGTAACGAATCTGTTGAAATAGATTTTACAATCAAAAATGAAAAATTGACGACCAAACCGAATATCATAAAAGACATAATAACAAGTAATCATCAAAATTCTAAGTATCCTGCAAGAGGTAAAGATGAAGATGATTACGGTTCTCCATTCGGTCATATCGAAATTGACCAAAATAGACAATATACTAAATTAATTAGTGATATTTCTATCAAAAAGTATCATGATATTAACCTTTATAATCCTGAAACAAATAAATATACCCCAAAGGTAAAAGTTCAGAGTAATCAACAAAAGGATAAACTGACGATTAAACCGATAATAATAAAAGACATATTATCTAGTAATTATAAAAATACTAAGTATCCTTTAGAAGGTACTCCTTTCAGTCATAACGAAAATGACCATAATGGACCATATAGTAAAAAAATTAGCAATATTTCTATTAAAAAACTGCATGGCAATAATCATAAAACAAATAAATATACCCCGAAGGTAAAAGTTCAGAGTAATCAACAAAAAGATAAACTGACGACTAAATTGATACTAATACAAGATATATTATCTAATCCTCAAAATTCTAAGAATCCCTTAGAAGGCAAAGATGAAGAAGATAAATATTTTTCTCTGCTTTCTTTCGAATCTCCATTGCGTAATATCGAAAATGGCCATAATAGTCAACATACTAAAATGGATAGTGATATTTCTGTCGAAAAGCTTCATGATAATAATCATCATAATCCTAAAATAAATAAATATACCCCAAAGGTAAAAGTTCAGAGTAATCAACAAAATGATAAACTGACAATTAAACCGATCATAATAAAAGACATATTATCTAGAAATCATAAAAATGTTAAGTATCCTTTAGAAGGTAAAGATGCACAAGTTGAAGATGCTTACGGTTCTCCGTTCGGTAATATCGAAACTGACCGTAATAGACGATATACTATAATAATTAGTGATATCGCTAATAAAAACGATCATGATAATCATCATAAAACAAATATATATACCCCGAAGGTAAAAGTTCAGAGTAAACAACAAAATGATAAACTGACGACTAAACCGATTACAATAAAAGACATAATGACTAGTAATCGTCAAAATCCTAAGTATCCTTTAGAAGGTAAAGATGTAGATGATTACGGATCTCCATTCAGTAAAATCAAAAATGACCCTTACAGTCAATATGCTAACATAAATAGTAATATTCCTAAGCTTCATGTTAATAATCAACAGAAACTAAAAACAAATAAAATTGACCCAAAAGTACAGAGTAATCAACAAAATGATAAACTAACGACTAAATATAGTAATTATCAAAATACTAAGTATCCTTTAGAAGGTAAAGATGAACTAGATGAAAATGATTACGGTTCTCCGTTCAGTAATATCGAAAATGACCATTATAGTAAATATAATAACAAAAATATTGATATTTCTATCAAAAAACTTCATGTTAATAACCATAATAATCCTAAAACAATTGAAAATACCCCAAAGGTAAACATTCAAAGAAATCAGCATCCTAAATTGAATCAAAATAAGTCTAACCTAAATAATCAGGGCAATGAGTACTCTAAAGTAAAAGCCTTTAAAACCAGCACCCCTAAAAATGACTATAGAATAAATGGTACAGTGAATAAGGCAACTGAAAATAACCAGGTTATTAAAAACCCTAACTTAAATAATGATAACACAAACGCAAATAACGACGATCTTACATATACTAGTATTAAAGATGAATATGCAACGAAGGATACTAAACTCCCTTCACTAGCAAGTGAAAATGTTTATGGTAGTAAACCAGTTCCTGAAATAACTAAAGATACGCAATATGGGAGTTATCCTGATTTGGAGGATCACAAAGATGTAACAGATAACTCCAACAAAGATCAGCCAGAAACAGTTAAAGATACACTATATGGGGACTATCCCGATTTTGAGGATCAAAAAGATGTAAAAGGTAACTCCAACAAAAATAAGTCGGTAACAGTTAAAGATACGCTATATGGGAACTATCCGGATTTTAATGATCACAAGGATATAAGAGATAACTCCAATAAAGATAAACCGAAAGCATCTAAAGATACGCCATTTGAGAATGATCCTGGCTTTGAGAAACTCAAAGTTGTTAAAGATAACCCTAACAAAGATAAGCCGAAAACAGCTAAAGAATTTGAGAATGATCCTGGCTTTGAGAATCTCAAAGTTGTTAGAGATAACCCTAACAAAGATAAGACGGAAACAACTATAGGTACGCCATTTGGGAATAGTTTTCATGGTTTTGAGCATCACAAAAATGTTGGGGTGAACTTAAACAAAGATATGCCAAAAACAGTTAAAAATTTGCGTCATAGGGATAAGCCTAATGTAAAATCAAAAAAAGATCCAGATTATTACGGCGTTAAAATGGTTGAAAACGGTAAAAGTGCCGAAGAATTTTCAGTTTTTATTACCAGTGTGGGAAACAAAACAGTAGAGGAGGTCAAGCACCAGAATGATCCTCAATTGCCTCTAAATGCGTTTGATAAACCTAGAAGCAAACATATTGCAAGAAAGCCTTTCGCGAAGTGTCTGAATAAAAAAGCGTTAAAATTATGTTGTAAATCGTGCATCAGTGCTTACAAAAATGTTTGTCGAAGGCTTACATGTACATCAAGATCAAAAAAAGCGCTGAAAAAAGAGTGTAAACGAAGTTGTAAGAAAACTTTTAAATCATCGTCTGGTAAATATAGTGATGAGAATAGTGATGAAGATAGTAGTGGTGATGAGTATAGTGATGAATCAGATAGTGATTATAGTTAAAAAATAAGTTAGTTAAAATCCTGAAAATTAATTGTATAATTGGTTACCGAAGTATTATTATTGAATGAAGAGACAAGATTGTTAAGTGCTGCAGTTTCCATGAAAAGAGCCTGATGATAGTCTTCGATATGGAGTGTATTGCTGAATAGACGAATTATATTTTCATAAAATATTTACCAAAGTTTGTTTTTCAAAATACACCCCATCATCGTTTCCCCAAAAGGTTAAGGTAAAATACACAAAATTAAATCTGACATATATTCAATTGTACCACAGATGGTATTCAATTTATTTGATAAGATTCATCTTGTTTGTCGACTTCTTTGTCAGTGGGGAAGCCCTCATAGACACCCTCCGCCAGGAGAAAACGGAGGGTTATGTCAGACTCCTATCGAATAAAACCTCACGAGTTCTCTTGCCACGATAACTTGGGAGCCCAGGAGACCTATCTGTGCCTAACCAGAGGAGGATTTATAGACAAATGGCAATCGCTTTCAAAGCGTTTCGCATTTCTACAATGACGTTAAAAGGGATTGGCATAAGATTTCCGTTATCCGTTGATGTCCCTGACACCCTATATATAATATGTCAATCCAATACAGTTTTGACTTTTCCATCATCCATATAGTATCACTGATAGAATGTCACTTTGTCTAGGCTCTTAGCAGTAAGTAGTACTTCTCGACACATTTCAAGCCGAAGTTCTTTTACCATTATTTACTTTCTACCTACTCCTACATTATATAGGAAAAATCATTAGATATACCTACATTTCGAACACTGTAACATAATGTACATACTCACAGTTACCTTCATTCATTTCTCCAGGTCAGAACAAGCATTCTGTGACCGTTAGGCGCTGATCTGATTATTCCTCACGACACGTTCTATCCACAATCGGTACACAGACACAGCTTCCAACTTTAACATGAGACTATGACGATTTAGTGTCATCCAAGGGTTGGTAGTTTCGCCCACATTGATGGATATCATTTTTCCTATAAACACTATACTTCTAATACAAAATAACTATAGATTTTATTGTATTTTATTATAATATATTTTATTATGACAGCTTTGACAACGACGTTTAATACGTCGTCATGGCAACGTACCTTTCAAATTCTTACCGGCCTGTATCATTTTAGTGGATTTGATATGCAAACTCACGTAAAAGAATTACTGGCTACGTTCCTATCTCAAATTCATATTTTCTACATAATGTTATTCTACGAGTTTTCTTTATTGATCCACGCAATACAAGGATCAGTTCTGGCTTCGCCTCTAAAGCGAACACTACAAGGAGCCTGATACTCCAGGGTCACCTATCCCGGGAATACCTAGCGTACCTCTCCGCTCCGGTACCTGACGGACCCTGCCTACGCCTCCGTCCTCCGTCCTCCGTGAAGAGGGCTACCTCATCTATTGGGCCGCGCCTCACCTGAGGGCTGCCTCACCCGAGGGCCGCCTCACCTGACGGGCTGACAGCATCTCCGCCGTGCCTCTCTCTCCTGCTGCTGTGCTGCGTCCTGGCCTGCTGCGTGGGCCCTCCTGTCCTCACCTGGCGGGCTGACAGCGTCTCCGCCGTGCCTCTCTCTCCTGCTGCTGTGCTGCGTCCTGGCCTGCTGCGTGGGTCCTGCTACGGGTGTCCTCCGTGTCGCCACGCGCCAGCACCTGTCATCACCTGTTCCTGCTCCTGATCGTGGATCGGCAGCTGTACCTGCCCCTGTCGCCAGCACCTGCCTCGCGACTACCTCCTCAACCCACCTGAATCTTCACCTCAGTCTCCTCAACCCATCTATCACGCATCATCACTCATACACCCCACCTCCACATACTACACACCACTCTTCAGTCCATCTCCATCCTTTTCTTATAATTATATATCTTTGTCTTCTACCTCCCTTTCTTTTAATCCTTAACTTATAAGCTTAGCTTTCCTTGTCGCTACACGACATTTTGGCGCCCAACGTAAATTAGTTCTCTCTCTCTCTCTCTCTCTTTCTCTAGTTCTTTGAATTCTCCTAGTTCTCTTTCTTTCCTTCTTTGTCTTCTTACATAATTTTCATACATCCATTCCTTTCACATTCCTAAATTCTAAAACAACGCTTCATCTAGTGTCATTTAAACTCTTTGGCTAATTTTATTTCCTTTCATCCAAACATCACTTAAGCACACTGTACTAACTAACATGAATATTTCTAAACATCTATACTCTTTACAAATAACTTAATTTTTTTTTTTTCAACAGGAAAACAGAAATATTTTTTACGTAACTTTATATTTATTAACTTTTAGATACTCGTATTTTTATGTAACTTACTTTTCAACTTATAATTATGTATATATTGTATATACTTAAACATCACTCTCTACATTACCATATCTTTATTCTATTATGTTTATTTAACTCGTGCTCTTAAGCACATCTATTTGGTAAAACCAAACGGTTTTAAAAGATGATGGCCTACCCCATCCATCTTTTACTCTTCTATAACTACGGCCCTACAGCCATAGTTATGATCATGGTGCTCTACTGCATTGATCACTGGATATGCTTTATCAATTGGCTCTAAACCATTGGTAATTTAAGCTATCCAATCTTAACTTATCTAACTATTGTATATATGCATATATGTATATGTATTCTAAAGAGCGGTTGCAACTCTATAAATAAGCCCTTGCAGGAGCGGTTGGTTACTCCCTAAATAAGCCTAAACTAAATGTACAAATGTATCTATCTACTACTACTTAACTTATTACTTAACTCTATCGCTCTTTAAATGAGCTTAATTTCCTGTACTTAATTTGTATAATACCTTTTCTTTTCTTTTTTTCCATGTTTGGAGCGGCTGACAACTCCTTAAATAAGCCTTGACGTCGTTTATAAAACACCCTTCTAGAGTGGCAGTCATTGAATGTGAACTCCACCCTTACCGGAATGCAGGAGATTGCTTAAAAGAGATAGTATGATTGAGTGAATGGAGAGGTATGAATCTGCGAAGTTGTGTTTTACAGTTTCCTTCGGAAAGCTTCATTAAAATTTTCTCTGAGTCGAAAATTTTCTAGGGTCGGGGGGAAAATGTAACATAATGTACATACTCACAGTTACCTTCATTCATTTCTCCAGGTCAGAACAAGCATTCTGTGACCGTTAGGCGCTGATCTGATTATTCCTCACGACACGTTCTATCCACAATCGGTACACAGACACAGCTTCCAACTTTAACATGAGACTATGACGATTTAGTGTCATCCAAGGGTTGGTAGTTTCGCCCACATTGATGGATATCATTTTTCCTATAAACACTATACTTCTAATACAAAATAACTATAGATTTTATTGTATTTTATTATAATATATTTTATTATGACAGCTTTGACAACGACGTTTAATACGTCGTCATGGCAACGTACCTTTCAAATTCTTACCGGCCTGTATCATTTTAGTGGATTTGATATGCAAACTCACGTAAAAGAATTACTGGCTACGTTCCTATCTCAAATTCATATTTTCTACATAATGTTATTCTACGAGTTTTCTTTATTGATCCACGCAATACAAGGATCAGTTCTGGCTTCGCCTCTAAAGCGAACACTACAAGGAGCCTGATACTCCAGGGTCACCTATCCCGGGAATACCTAGCGTACCTCTCCGCTCCGGTACCTGACGGACCCTGCCTACGCCTCCGTCCTCCGTCCTCCGTGAAGAGGGCTACCTCATCTATTGGGCCGCGCCTCACCTGAGGGCTGCCTCACCCGAGGGCCGCCTCACCTGACGGGCTGACAGCATCTCCGCCGTGCCTCTCTCTCCTGCTGCTGTGCTGCGTCCTGGCCTGCTGCGTGGGCCCTCCTGTCCTCACCTGGCGGGCTGACAGCGTCTCCGCCGTGCCTCTCTCTCCTGCTGCTGTGCTGCGTCCTGGCCTGCTGCGTGGGTCCTGCTACGGGTGTCCTCCGTGTCGCCACGCGCCAGCACCTGTCATCACCTGTTCCTGCTCCTGATCGTGGATCGGCAGCTGTACCTGCCCCTGTCGCCAGCACCTGCCTCGCGACTACCTCCTCAACCCACCTGAATCTTCACCTCAGTCTCCTCAACCCATCTATCACGCATCATCACTCATACACCCCACCTCCACATACTACACACCACTCTTCAGTCCATCTCCATCCTTTTCTTATAATTATATATCTTTGTCTTCTACCTCCCTTTCTTTTAATCCTTAACTTATAAGCTTAGCTTTCCTTGTCGCTACACGACAACACATTAAAGGACGAACTTTAACAGCTTCGTCAACTCACATTAAAACTGTAAATAAACACAAGATCCACACACATAGTTAACAAGTTATTTTATGGAACTACCACATCCTGCGCGTAGCAGTCATCATATAATTCAAATAACGGAATAAATATGATTTTAATTTAAATTGGTTTCCGCAAATACGGTCTTACTTCATCATGACTAGGAAACAATTTTGTATAATTACGAGTATATAAAGATGAAATTGCTTTTGAGCGTTGTACCTATAATTTTGTATGCTATCGATCGCAAAACTATACATCCTAAAAAACACTACAAGTAGGTTACTCAGGTCACTCAGGTGAACATGATTAGGTAATGTATTTTATTTACACTTCTTCACCTATAGCGGTCCATTGGCTGGACATAGGACTTTGAGGGTCGAGAAGTTGGAGTCGCGTCACAACACTAACTTCAAGTCGTTCGTGGTGCGTGTTCCAACACATCTACTCGAGAAGTTCCTCAAGGAAGAGGTCTGGCTGAAGGGTGTTGTGTACCGCCGGTTTCGTGGCCGGCTACATGACACCAGTCAGCGAAACACGACGCAGACACTTCGTGTGCATTAGTTAGTTCTTAGTGTAATTATAATGTTGTATGTATTTATAGTATATTTTTAAGTTATATTAATATTGTATTGTATGTGTTTGTATGGGCCTTGTTGCCTGAAATAAATGGATAAATAAATAAATAGGATTCTCCAATCGATTCGCACGTCATTTAGCTGACTCGTCGGCTACTCTCTTCCAGTAACCTGCCTGACTTGAGGGCCTCCAGACCTTTTACTACTACTTCTCATTACTTATAATGTTCAATAAATATATATAGAATAAAATACAAATAAAATAACACAATTTTACTTCTTTTTTTAATCAATATGTCAACTCAGTCTATCGGAGTGATTCGCAGGCCTCTCCCAAGCTACGCCACAACATTCTGTTCTCCGCCTTCCGCATCCAGTATGTCTGTTGGATGTAAGTGCACTTAGAAACTGACAGTCATCGAAATCTGAGAGAAATATCCGACTAAACCAGTTGAATTAGGTACAATATTTGTGTCGCAGGACCCGCAAGCAATAGTAAATTTTCCTTGTAACATTTCTTCCCTAGGGTGCCGTTGATGCGAAGAACATCGTCAAGAAATACCAAGTACTGCTAGATGATGGAGAGAGTCGATTGGCAGAAGACAAAGAACCGGCAAGTGACGATGAAATATTATATGAGCTACTAGGACTAGTCACATTGGAGGTAAGATTCTGTATTCTTTCGTAATTGCTTTCCCATCCTAAAAAAAGCCAGTCATTTATTAAACGCTGTAAAAAAATGGTAGCTATGTAAATTGTTAGTGCAATGACACATTTCGCAATAAATTGGCATGCAAATGTTAACTAACAAGGTGCTAATTTCACTGTCACTGTGTTTGTCATAAAACGAATATCAAATTGTCTATTGTCACTTAGATAGTACAAGATATTTTTCTTTGAGGGTAAAAAGTTGCAATGCGAAACGATAGAGAAGCTAAATCATTCTTAGCGAGAGGAGGACAGTACAGTCGCGGACAGTAGTTAGCATTATGTAAAGAAAACGGTTGGTGATAAAAAAAATTGTACTACCTCCAAAATTCAGGTGTAACGAAGTTGAAAATGCGTAAAATATTCTGTATCTGGCCCTCTAAATAAAAGTCCAAAAAATGTGTGATGTGCTCGCATTTTTCTTGTTTTTGTGATTACATTCATAGGATACATTAAAGTTTATAATTATTAACGGTTTCATGTTCTCTCGGGTATGTTTCGGGATTGCTCAACTAGCTTCGGAATCTGATCTGCGTAAAAGTGAGTTGTACCTGTAAGTAGGTGAAGTGGCAAAATTCAATGGCCAATAGGATGTGTTAGTTAAGTCCATACATATGTACAAGACGTTCATAGGAAGGTAGCGGTTACGAATGAGGAAGACGACAGAATGTATATAGTGAAATGACAGAGCGAACAAAGTCTGTGCGCCCCACTATCATACCATGAAACTATTCAGGCAATCCCGAAATAAACAAGTGAGTAAATCCATTAACAATAAATAAACAGAAATCATAATGTAGTTCAGAACTCCAAAATAGTACTTATAGTAAATTATACATTTCAGAGTAATGAAACATTAACAAGAAGAAATATAGACGTCGCTGGCAACTCAGCCGGCTTTGAGAGTGAAAGTGAAGAGGATGACGACATTGAAGAAATTGAGCTACGAGCTCACGACAAACATAAGAAAAAACATCATGCTAAAGATAAATCTAAAAAAAAGCGAAAAAAGTCAAAAAGGAAAGAAAAAAAGACAACGAAAAGGCATACAGCATTGCGCGAACGTGACGAAAGTGAGTCAGTAAAGAAGGAACTGAAAGCTAAATGTATAAGCGAAATCGATTTCAAAGTAGTCAAATGCATTCAAGCATGCCGCAGGACACATCAAGACGTTTGTAGTAGACTTGCGTGCTCTGTCAGATCACGGAAGGAGCTTAGAACGGAGTGCGATAATAGTTGTGCAGGAACTTTTGTTCCTGAAGCTTGTTAGAAATTTCTCCGACGAAACCAATAAACTTTTCCATTGCAATATTATTTTATTTACTCACTTACTTAATATATTTTTAAACTTTTGCTTGCGCGATGTAGGATTTTTCTACAGATGTCTAGCATTGTTCGTGCCTATGTGGCGGAATAGATGTTGCTACACACCGACAGTTCAAGTTCAGCTATCGGAAGTGATCCCACGGGAAAGTACTACTGGTATAAAAAGTATCCTATGTCCTGACTCAAACGTCTATCCATAATATGTGAAATTTCTCCCAAATTATGCGTTCAGTCGTTAAGTCGTGAAAAGTAATAGACAGACAGACATACAGACAGAGTAAGGAATTATAAATAGAAACATTTGATTAGAGGCGTACAAAAACATGAGTACCAATTTCGCATTTTCAACAAAGGTCAACAAGGAAAGTGTAATTTAATTTAATAATTATGCTTTTTCAGACTGACCCTCCTACAAGAAGAAATATAGACGTACCTGGCAAATCGACAGAGGTTGACAATGAAACTGGAGATGATGAGGCACGAATGGACAATTACCCCGATATCAATATATCTGAAGAACTAAAAGACATAGTTGAACCACCAGCTATGCGAGCTCGTAAAGAACATAAAAACGCACTAAGATCTAGAATACTACGAACTGAATGTATCAATGAGAGTCATCAAGACACAGATAAATGTTCGAAAGCTTGCAACAAAGCCCACATAGATGTTTGTGCCCGACGCAGCTGCTCTGTTAGAGCTAAGAAGACTCTTAAAACTGCGTGCAGAGTCAATTGTAAAAAACTGTTCAATTCTAATGTGTGTGATAATTAATATCTACAACATGTCTGGGGCATCAGCTTCATTGTACTCTGTGAAGTCTAGATTCAGTAAATAAAGATTTACCTTAACATTTTATTTGATATCACCTATTTCGTTCCTTTAATTGGAAGCACAATATGAAGTAGCAGACTTATTTATGTGCAAGATCTTCATAGCTATTCACATCCATCCGATACCCTGATTTGTCTTGCCCCCGACACCAAACAGCTGTCGAAAGAATAGAGGTCGTCTATTTGATTTAATCTGACACAATTTTCTGGTTTAGGACTTGTGAACAGCGTTTAGAGAACTCTTTCGATACCTTTGATTGATGTTCTATACGGTTTAGAAGCGTATCGAGTGGTTGAGAACACTGGTAAAGTTAATAACAGTTCCAGAACTGTTATGGTAGAGCTCTGATTCTGAGCTGATGTTCAGTTCATCAATTTTGTTTTTCAGTTTAAGGAGTATTGCTACCAGTAGTACAACAAGCACTTAAGGTATCACGAATATTCAGGAATATTTTAAGCAACTGAATTATATTGAGGAAGGTACGTATATATTGCAAGTAAATAATAACTAATACCGAATAAATTAATAAAAATAACAAAATGATATCCTAACTTAACTAAAACTATACACAAACTAAAATATAGCGTCGAAAAATTCATCCGCATCGCTGTCAACTGGTAATGTACCCAAGAGACTGGCGGCATTACCACGTGGAATCTTTTAGGTCCCATTTAGGTAGATATACAAAATGAAATGCTAGCAGACCAAATCTCTCTTGCAAATACTTTGTGATGATCTGCTATCATGGGTTTATTTGATTTAGGACAATAAAATAAAATAAAAACATAAAAAAATACGTGAAATAAAGTTATAAATGTTTATTTACTCATTTTACGACGACCTTGTCACACACTCACATGGAACATGAAGTTTTTGGTAGCGATTGTGATGCTGAAAATTTTTGTAAGTAGCTCCTGTTATTAGTTTTCTAAGATTTATGTGACATCAGCAATTTTGCTTAGGTATATAAGGGTGACAATAAAATAACTCTTAACTAGATGTAATCAACAGTGTTGATATTTTTGTCAAATATATTCCGCTTGGGTCCGCTTTGCCTTTTCAGAAAGATCATCTTTCTTGTGTAGTTGCCTCTTTTTAATATGGCACCTCCCAGGTCATCCTATGAGGATGTTTGCTGCTTAGTGAGATTCCAGTACCTAATTACCTCCTACCGGTATTTTCTTTTTTACTTACTGTTTACTAGCTACCCAAGTTCAACAAATGAATGTTAGGTTTCAATTTAAGAAATTCTGCTTATCATATTTAGTTTTCAGGCAACTATAAAAGCGAGACAAAAGTATGTCAGTTCTGATATAGCCAGCGGACAGGGATACAGTCACCAGGAATTGTCTACAGACGAAGCCACTTCAGGAGACATGACAGACTACTTTGAAGACGTACCTCCTGGTGACTCTATAGAACATTTCCATAATTACCATAACAAAGTAGCAAGAAAACAATTTGAAACTAGACGATGGCATAAAAGTTGTATCCGCAAAGCGAGTAAAATGTGCATGAAGGCATGCCAAAAGGCTTACAAATCTGTTTGCAGGAAACGTAAATGTTCCAAAAGAGCCACGAAGGCACTAAAAAAGGAATGTCAAAAGAGCTGCACGAGGAATTTTGAATTTGATAGGGACAGAGCTGCTTATGAAGAATAGACATATTATGTACCTGATTAAGTTAGGAATAAGTCTTCAATTAATTTTAAGAATAAGAAGTTATCTAAATAAATTAAAATGATGTAACAGCTAATGTGGCAAAACTCTCAGTGCACATCCTAAGGAGCAGTGGCTGGTCAAATTTATGATTGGTTGTTCGTAAAATAAAAGGATATATCTTGAACATTACTGACATCGGTGAAGGAAAACATCGGCTGGTATTATTATTATTTATTGATCAGTAACCAGTAAGTTGACTAGGATTTCAGAAACCCGGAAATAATCTAGGCAGGCAAGACATTTACATTTGGCCTTCCTGCCCTAACTCGACTGGCTGGCTGGCACTGTCTTCCAAAGTAGGTGTAGGTCCAAAGTAGGCCATGTAGTTCACCAGTAGGTCAGTTTTCAAGACACCCAGACGTCTTATTCGACGAAGACCAATAAGTTAACACAGATAATTTTAGGATTATGTAAGCAAACTACAATAAAATAAAACAATAATTCTACAAAGGCAATCTAAAAATTAATTGAAAACGTGATGCTGGCGTCTGCATAGATGGGTGATTTTCTTTTTTTAGTCACTGCAATGGATTTTCATAGAGTTGTTGTTATGCTATTGTTTTATGGTGTAAGTACATATTATTACTATGGAATAAAAATATTATCTTCAAAACAAGCATTTTCTGAAGCTACTTTTAATGTCATAAAGGCGATAAGATTTCTACATGATGAGCATCAGCGATGTCTGGAAAATATTCAATCTATAAATCCCACTCAAGCTTGTCGATACCGGAATTAGCATAGCCTCCATGACTGGTAACTGTAGTCGTTTTAAGGAGAGCCATGTCCAAGACCGTGAGTGAATACACACATAACTTTCGAATGAAAGACCAGCATAACCATTCGCAGCAATTCGACAGTGTGTCGAATCAAAAATGACACATTTTCAATTACTAATTTTCCTTGTTCCGACAGCATATAGCCGTCAGAAGAATGGCGATCGTCTATTTGATTTAAACTGACAAAATTTTCTGGTTTTGGAATTGTAAACAGCCTTTAGAGGACTCTTGATAACATTGATTGATGTTCGATTGGGCACGGAAGCGTAACGAACGGTCGTGAATAGATATGTTGCATGCGTTCAGCGCAGATCAGGGAGAATAACAACGAATGCCAACAATACCTAATAACCCATTTCTGGGTATAGACCTAGCAATGGGTTATATGTATTGTTGATGATGATTGATGACGCGAACGAAGGCTAGGTATGACGCCGCATGGCATGCGATCATGGTGACGATGACAATTACAAATTCCAGGCGGTTAAAGGAGCGAAAGAGGCCTTACTAGGTGGAGGTGATACTTTCAATGTGCCTGAGAATAATTCTGAAGAGAAGCCGCCAAAAGTGTTGGCCCTGGTTATCGTTGAAGTAAGGCCTAATCTACTTGTTATCAGTAAGTGCGGATTTCGCCAGTGAAACTGAAAGCGAACAATTTTAATTCGCGTACAGGAGCTGCCCGTGTCAATATTTCACAACAGTTTTGACTTGAATCCGCGGGGTAATTGCGTAATATACTAGAAGTAGCAATGGCTTCTATTTTAGCAGTTCAACATCATTCATTGCGATATTTATGTTGTTGAGCAGACAAATTTTTCAGACATTTATGAAGCAATGGATTAGCAATATCCTTCAGATTAAGGTTGATAGTACGTTACGCAATTAGGGTGCTGCTTTAGACGTGCTGAACAGTTTCATTGGTGAAATTCTCCCTTACACTCTGTCTACATGTCTTTATGTTCCAAATCCAATGATTGAACCGGACTACAACAAATGCTCTGCAACTATTGCAAACTTATTGTTTTAGTATTTCTTAAATGCGATGCCGATTTTATACTTTAACTAGCAGCGCCCCGCGGTTTCACCCGCATAGGTTTCGATCCCGTAGGATTATCGGGATAAAAAGCCGTGTGTGCCAAATTTCATCCAAATCCGTTCGGTAGTTTTTGCGTAAAAGAGTAACAAACATCCATCCATACAAACTTTCACGTTTATTATATTAGTAGGATAGAAAATAAACACTTTTTTTTTCTATCTTAATCCTTCGGCGCAGGAGATATAAATACACAAATATATGGATTAAACAAACGAAATCAATTTACAATAACTATTCAATATAATGATTTACAGAACATCGAGGAAGATACAGAATCAGAAGAGATAAATCCCTCTAAGAAAAACGAAACACCAATGTTGCCATGGATAGAAAACCCTCAAATAATGTTGCCATGGATAGAAAGTGAAAACAAAGATGATGACGAAGATACATCAGGTGAATCTAACTCTGACGAATATCCCGATTCCGATACGGAATCAGGAACAGACAGCGAATCTAATTACTATCATGAGGATGATTATATAAAAGACAAAATAAAGAAAGAAATCGAAAATAATAATTTAGAACCTTTAAGAAAAAGTCGTTGGAGGTCATGTCAGAAGACAGCGTCCAAATACTGCCGCAAAGCATGCAGGGCGTCGTACAAGCAAGCGTGTAAAGAGCAAAAATGCAAAAAAAGATTGAAGAAAATATTAAAGAAACAATGTAAGCATAATTGCATTGATTTCTTTGAATAGAATATCATATTTTCGTTTTCATTAAAATATGGTACAATAGGATAATTCTAGCATAGCTATTCTCAACCATTTGATACGCTTCCTTATCGAATTGAACATGAATTAATGGAGAGTTCCGAAACCCAAAAATTTTATCAGTTTTTGCTGTCACAAGGTAAATCAGGTCATCGAAAATGTGTAATTCTTGACTCGGAAACCTGTCGAATGGTTGTGAATAGCTGTGCTGTTAAGGTTAGGCGTTTTAATTTTTTTAATGAGACGTGTGTGGTGTTATTCTAGCAACGTCAACGCCATTATTTTGACAGTGCACCAACTTTTTTTGCGTCATTTACGTTGCGGTGCAGGTACAGTCAACAGCAAAAGTAGATGATCAAAATTAGAACTTCAATATCTAATGAACGGAGTTCGCAGCTATATGGCAGCTGTACTAGTAGTAAATGTTTGGTATAATTTACTATCACATACTTTTGAATCACTTCGGGTACATCCCGATTCAAATTTTGTAGCGCCTCTGAAGTGCGCTACTCGCTGCGCAGTACCGCACCCCTCACCCCCGCTGACACGTGAATCTGTTACTGCGCAGCAACTCGCCTCATGTCCCAAGACGCAATAAAGTTTGAATCGGGCTGCATCTTATTAGTGAATGATATGGTCGCCTATAATAGGAAGCGCACACTTGTATTTATCCCTTTGAAATCATGCATTTTTTTGTGTTTAATTGTGTAGCCTCTGTTGGATATCATACAATGGAAATAAAACAATGTCCAACATTTTATTCGTATTTATTTTATAATACATCGATAAAATACAATATCTATAACTGTGACATAATAACATGTTAAACTGTAATTGTTCCAAGTAGACCGTTATTTACTTCATCATCGACTTTTATCAACTTTAACAAACATAATGTTAATAAATATAATGGCTTTTTTGCATAATGGCCGACACTCAACTCTCGACACTAAACTGTTACAAATGTTTTGGTATATAGGTTACATTTTTAAATCCATTCCATCCGATGACAGTTCGATTTTAAAATGGAACTGAAATGTTGCCCTTGCAAAAAAAATCCGGAAGGTATTAAACTGCCAGTGTTAAGTTCATAATATTTATTATTTTCATCAATTTGTTGATCATCAATGTATCGAAGTTGTTAACAAAACCATTATGTAAAAAAACCATGAGAATTAAACTATACTTAATAAAGAAAATGGCCCAGAAATCTTGGTTTCTGCTATAACCGCTGCGAACCTAAATAAGTTCTTAAGTACTATAATTATAAACTTAATATTTAATATTGGTAATACTTTCGGACGGAATGTCAAATGGTAATATATAAGCATATTTTAATTATACAATAATTATACAATCTCATGATTATTTCATTTGTTTTCTTTAATATTATATTGTGACATAAAATAAAATTCTATTAAATTATTTAGATTTATTTTCACAACCTAAAATCTGTCAAAAAAGCGAGTAAATAAGATATCCTTAAATATTTTTATATAAAATCGTTATAATAAAAGGCACATTTGGAATAAAAATTTAGAAAAAAAAAAAGAAAAGTACCTATGTATATTAAAAAATACATTTTAGTGTTTGTGGCACTTTTAAGTCACTTGAAGATTACGCCTAAACCTAATTAATGCATATCTTTTAATAAACTTAATTACTTTTATTAAAACTTATGTATATCAGGATTTTATACAATTTGTATTCAAGTACTACTCTAGTGTAGCTTAAAATATACATTCACATTTTGATAATGTGACCCCCATGTATAGAGTTTTAAAGATCATTACATACATCAGATGATTTATCTTCGGCAAGGTTGATATTTTTGCCATTTAAAGTCATGCCTATGATTCTGAACTTGTATAGCCACAAATTACCATAGCTCGACTTCGGCGATACCCGTCTGTCAAATGTCTACTGAAAAGTCGCCATTTTGAATTACATATATTATAATGTCATCTGGAAACGAAATGTATTTTGTGGTCTGGAATTTACCACATTCTATGTTACTCGAACATGTGCAATAGTCTACCTGCATCTTTCTTTAGTTACGCTATCTGACATCGTTGGAAAAGGTGAGCATCGTAACAAACCATTTAGTAAATGGTTTCTGGTCTGACCTTTGTAGTGTAATGATGATCTTTAAAACCATCTTAATAATATTAATCGATAAAATTATTCATATTTTCCCACCACTAGGACTTTTAGAACTGCTCTTAATTATTGATGTCACAGAAATGTTACCAGAACTACTGAATTGCGGTGGCGGCGACCGAGGCAGCGAAAACTTTGTATCACTCAAATTCTCCTGACTCAACGACTTTTGTGTAGTAAAAACCGGTATTTTCGACGAAACTCCTGGCGCAAGAGGTTTTTGTATCATTTTTTCTGCTTTGACGATGGGTATGTTACTCGGTTTCACGGAAATCTGCGGTTTTTGTTGCTCTTGAGACCGTAACTGTAGTTGGTCTAGTTGTGATAGTCTCCTGTTTTCTAGATCTGTGCTCGTGACTATGGTGCCTTTAGGAGATTCGTAGGTAGCTGTACGGAATTTTATGGTAGTGTTTCTTGGTAGGTCGAAGTCAGAATGACGTTGTTTCTTTGGTTCGTTCGATTGGTTCGATTTCGATCGTTTTTGCGCGTCAACTAGTTGTTTAGCTGAAAAGTGCCTTTCATTGAGAATGAAATCGTTTAGCAGTTCAATGTCTAACTCGTAGGATAGAGGGGGTTCTTCGTAAGGCGGTGCTCTTTGTCTGCCTAAGATTTTGTCTTTACTTTCTTTCTGTTTTTGCATTTGTTCTGTGCGAGGTGTGACTACTTGAATTTCTGTGATGTGCGTATCTGTATTACTGTCGATTTCTTTACATTCTCTTTGTATTTCAGTGATCGTTGGATTGATGGAGTATCTTGTTTTTGTGAGTTCGACTGCATCTTGACTTGAGGTTTGTACGTCTTCTAGATCTTGAACGATTCTGATTCCCATACGCGATAGTTCTTCAGGAGTTTTCTGTGACATGAAACTTGGATCATTCTTAAGTTTTTCCATCAACGCTTGTGCTTGTTCCTCATCCATTTCTGTAGTGTTTAGAATTATTGTTTCTGTTCTGGTGTAAGCGGGTTCGTCTGTAGTGAAGTGCATGTTAGGATTCTGCCTTCTGATTTCATCTAGCACTCTCTTATCAATATCTTTTACGTCTCCTTCTTCTAACTGCATTTCATTGATCTCTCCACCTCTCATTATACCGAAGCTAATCTGTTCTACTTGTAAAGGCGCTTCAGCTTCCGTAGTGATGTACTTGGTTGATATTTTCTCAACATTTTGTGTAATTACTTTGTTCCCAAACTCGTCTTCGTTTACATTGACTGTTACAGTTTTCTGTACGGGTTCCTGTGTCATCGTTAGGGAAACGTTGGCAGGTTCCATGTATAAGGTCCTTTCTTTTTCATCATGTCTTCGTCTTATACCTTCAAGGACATCGGGCGGCATCATACGTATAGTAGGCTCGCCTATCTCAATGGACTTTGTGTGATCATGAAACGTTTTTCGTTCCCGTTTTTCTTCAACAGGCTGAATTTTCTCTGTAGATATGGTTACTACATTGGTATTGGCGTTTAAATCTTTGGGTTCTTTCCATTCTGAGGAGAACGTTTCAAGTTTTTTCTTGTAATTGAGACTGTTGTTGTTTGATCCTATTCTGATGTTACTGACGAAGTCATCATAGTCTCGAACTTTTTCTGCTTGTGATGTTTTTAAGTCAAAATTGACGATGTCTGGTTGGTGCATTGCTGATTTGAAAGCATCTGTTTGTGGAGTCTCCTTACTGGTACTTGCTTCATGTTTTTCTTTTTCAGGGCTTTGGTCAATGTGCACGTTCAATATAGGGTTTTTGGCGAGCAGTTTCTTCATCATATCGGACTTAGGTCTCTCTAAACTGTTTACGTATGTATTACGGGACATCTTTAGGTCATCTGGTACGTTAGTATCATACGTCATTGCTAGCTTTTCTTCGTACTTAGCAGTTCCTGGTTTGGTTTCATTTAGAACCGGTACGATTTCTTGCGTACTATCCAAAGAGCTCATGTTACTTCCATCTGATGTGGATTTAGCGAATTCTGATACAAGTTTCAAATGAACTTTCATGTTTTCATCCATTATCCGTCTAGCAAGGTGATCAGACGTTTCGTGTTCAGATTCTTTGTACAGCTCAAAATCTTTGGGCTTAGTAAAGCTATGATCGTCATTTCTTTCGGAATCCACTGAACTAGAAGATCCCTTCACTATAGCATCTTCTAAAGTACCAAATTCTGAACCTTTCTTCAATCGATTTCTCTGGAAAGTGTTGAGCCCTTCCATAGCTGGTGTTTTAGCAATATTCAAGCTCAATCTAGGTTCCTTGTGTTTGATAACTATACCTTTATCCGAATCAACCATATCTGGCAGAACATCTTCGTGTCCCGCATCAAAGAAGGTAGTTTCTACTACTGACATTGCCTTTCTTTTCTTAGGCGACAACGTGCTTTCCTGATGGTTCTCAGCATCTTCTGCAGAAATATCTAGACTTTGAGCCCTTTCTAGCGTGCCAGTTGCAGGCTTGCTAGCTTTAGCCCTCATTTCAAATCTGGATAAATCGCCGAGGGAAGCAGCTTTACGTTCATTCTCATCCAAAATGGAAGTATCATCAGACACAGAATGGACTGTATCGTTATTTGGCGAACTGTGGATAGTAATATCACTGTTATTAAGCTCAATTGTGGTGGAACCTTTATCACTCTTATCACTTTGGTTCAATGACCTCACTGAATGAACATCTTGATTGGAAGACATGATGGATTTTGAATCTTCAAAGAAATTGTTGAGGGAATCGCTTTCTCGTTTGAAAGGCTTTGTGACAATATCGTATATATCATCTTGACTGAAGTTCATAGATTCTTCGAGACGAGTAGAACTCTTCATTTTGCTGACCTTTGGCGTTGAGGTATTTATTTGTGATGCATTGGAAGACCGGTGTGAAGTAATAGAGTCGTGTAAAAGACTCGAATGTTGTTTCTCATTGCTTAAGAAATCATTAACGTTTTTTAATTGTTCGAGAATACTGTCATCAGTTTTGTTTTTGTCTGTATCTGGTGGTGAAGGAGCTTTGCCTTTTGATTTCTTCGGTTTAGGAGCTTCTTCTTTCTTATGATCAACTTTTTCTTTTTCATAAATCACGTCTGTGGAGCTCTTTCTGTTGGTTCTAGCTGCGTTGGCCGCATCCAGCATATGTTGTGGTAACTCCTGAGGTATGCCATTCTCGTCTCTTTTAATTCCGCTAGAGTTGAGGTCACATCTTGCAAAAATCACTGAAGTCTCGGATGTTCTTGACGATTCTAGACTCATAGTTGTGTCAGATTCATTCGCTTTGTTTCTAGCGTTTGGAATAGGTGGAGCCATTTTTTCTCTACGTTTAGCGACAACAGGTTTCTTTTGTTCTGTCTCATTCTCGTGTTTAATTTGAGTTGTAGGTGCGGGGCGTTGTGGTTCAGGCTTGTCTATTTCGTCAACAGACTTCTTCTCTACAGCAACGACTCCGTTTTCGACGCTCTTTTGTTTTAAGACACCATCGTCAGGTACATTTGGTGGTAGGACTCTGATACCGAATTTCATGGCTCTTTTCGGATCATATTCTCTTTTCTGAGTCTCAGATTGTTCCATATGCGTCATGGTGGCGATACCATTTTCTGGTTGAATAATTTGAATGTCGCTGTCAGTTGATTGTCTCTTATTCCTCTCTGGTTTGTTGACAGGTGCTGGGATGTCAGAAAGTCTAGATTTGTTTGCAAGTTTGCTATTCTTTTCATTCTCTCTTTCTAGTGTTGTGTGGCCATCTTTCTTCTCTTTCTTATTTCTCTCTAGAGTTGTAGATGTGGTGATCTTTTCTGATATTATCTTCTTGATGCCGCTCTTACTCTGTTTGGTTTCTAGCGTGGAGTTGTTCGAATGTGACGTATTTGGTGACCTCGGCGGGTGCAGGAGCTTTCCTTCTTTTTCAAGCTGAAACAAAAGATAAAATTATTACAGCTTTTTGTTTATGCTATTCGTTGTTTACGGTGAGGATAGTTAAAATGAATTGTAAAGATAGATGGAGGAGGCTATGAATGTGGAGAGTGAAGTTATGTAAAACTTTATAAAAACTATATAATTTTCAAACCCAGCTTAACTATTACAGGTTATTTGATTGATACTCATTTGTTTTAATTCAGAATTCGATCTGTTTATCGTTGGTATCATTGAAACTATTATCTGATTTCACACAGCCAATCACGTTTATCAACGTACCAAAGCCGGCTTGTTGTGTGATTGAATAAGAAGGGGAAATAACATACATTCTTTATAACTAGTTTAAATATCTATTTCCGTTGTAAAGGCATTTCCTCTATGCAAACCAGCTAAGCCTTCTCATTCCTGATTGTATGATTGCGTAATATCATGATTTGCTGGCTCATTGCTTGTAGGGTCGTGATTGCCGAGCACCTGAGCTCGCACTTAGATTAATAGTGGTACATATAGATTAAAATTGTAGTGTTGTAATATCGATTGAAATCGATAGTTTTTAATGTGTTTTTCTGCTTGCTTTTCCTCATGGAAACATTCTATATTCTATGATGAATTCAACAACTCACTGTTATCAGATGTGTCATAAAAGGCTGATTTTTATCTGCATCTGACTCATCATCATCATCAATCTCCTGCCCTTGTCCCAATTTATTTGTGGATTATTCTAGCCAACATGTATTATTCTTCCATACTTATCTATTAGTCGTCATCTCGGTAGTCACCGCCTTTCTAGCCATATCATCTTTCACACAGTCCATCCATGGTTTTTTTTTCTGTCTTTCCCTACTCTTATAGCCATCCACATTCATCAAAGATTTGAGTATTGAGTACTCAAAACTTTCCTTACGACATCTACATCTGTGACGATGACCATCAAACCAGCGGGTAGCTGCGTGACACCACCGGTAGCAATGGCTTGACAGTTCAACAAAATCCATTGCGTTATTTATACTCGTAGTTACCAGCACGCAGTGGCGTGCGGTACATAAAGACAGAAAGACACTGCCTACCCTAGTTCTGATAATAGATCTAATATTATTTTATCAATAAACAAAACAACATAAAAATCTTAAATCATAAATCAGCTCCACCTATCGAGTGCCGGTGTTATCATTAAGATCGATACAGTTTACTGCACTAGCGCCACCTCGCCTATGCCACGGCAAAGACACAAACTATTCGTCTCTGAATATTTTGTATGTGTGCTCCGTGGAAACTCGTGGTCATGCGTATTTTTATGTGTGTGCGTTCCTATAGCTACGTGGGCTTTGCTGACACACAATGACAAAAATCACGCACACAACTGCATGAAAAGCCAGTGTCTTGTTCGAGTTGTTCTTTAAAGCTAACACGAAAAATTACGATCCTAACCGAACATTTCCGACGAAAGTTTGCTATGTAATGCGAATATTTTAAGAAGTAATATTGTTTCATTGAATTTTATATATTTAGATGGCCATCATTTTTTGTCGTATTAATTTTCCTTTTCACTACGTAATTTCAATAGTCAATAGTTGTTTGTGACTTACGCTATCAGATATTTAGGATTTTAACATTGTGATTAGAGTGAAAAATGGATAATATTGTCTGTGAAAGTTGTTCAGATGGTGTGTGTATTGATAAAATAAAATATGACGCGTTTTCAAAACTATCTTTTAGTGAAAAAAAAAACAAGTTATCGAGTTATGTCGTCCTACACCGGATTTGCAATTATTACAAACTAAAGGTAAAGTCAATCGTAAATTCAATACAAAACAATATGATTCATATCATTGGCTGACAGGTTGCATACACAGTAATCGGTTATTTTGTTTCGTTTGTCTAGTATTTTCAAATAATAAAACCGTCTGGAACGACATCGGTTACGCTGATATTCATAATTTTCCTACCGCCGCGAGAAAACATGAACAATCTGAAAAACACTTAGAATCTTCCCTTCCCTTAGTTATGCAAAAAAAGACATCAGATGTGACTTAATGCATTAAAAAAATTAGGGACTGAATCGTTTTTGGAATAATTCAGATCTAGGTTTGAATTAATTTTTGAAGGCGTAATAATAATCACAGGGCCGCCAAAACAAAAACGTAATGTTGTGGACGCGAAAACCAATTTTAAGCGGATTTTCAAAATTATAGAACATTTTTACGAAAATAACATAATACAGTTTTTCCCGAAGTACTGCGTTTGGCAAAATTAATTGTTACAGTTCCCGCGAGCAGTGCTTCAACCGAAAGGTCATTCTCGTCGCTAAAACGTATACACACCTACTTAAGAAATACACAAGGCCAGCAACGACTTACAGATCTTTCCACGATTTCAATAGAAAAAAACCTTCTTACGGAAATAAAACGCCTTCCGAACTTTTACGATTCCATATTTTTAATTTTTATTTATTATGGGACAATAAACAGCTACAATATAAAATGTTTACAAATAACAATAAAATAGGCTCATAAGTAGTATTAACATTAATATTGCAGATATTCTTACAGAAAGATAGGCGTGTAGATTTAATATACAAATAAAACAATCCTATATACTTAGTATACTCACACCACCATCTTTTCAATGATTTTATTTAAATTCTGCAAATCACACAAACATTACAAAACATCAAACAAACGCGCTGAAAGGCCACTTCGAATATCCGTAAATTGATATGTCTATAAAATCAGTCAATCTAAGGATATTTGAGTGGGCATTTGGCAATTACCTACATCATCAATCGACAAGACGACGAACCAAAACCAACGTGTAGTATTTTTGGTGAGTACAATTTTCTGCCTACCCTGTCATAAAACTGTGTGCACGCCACTGCCAGCACGTAGGTACGTTGGCAAAAGATTTTGTAGTGGGGTAAGTTCGCGCATGTAAAAATCTATACTTATAATAAATCTGTAGAAGTGAAAATTCTGTACATTGAAAATATCAAAAAAATAATTTACAGGGGGTGTTACTAGACCGACACCGAACCCAAAAATGTGATTAAAAAAATTTTTGTCTGTCTGTCGGTCTGTCTGTCTGTCTGTCTGTTTGTTCAGGCATCACGCAAAAACTACCGGTTCGATTACGATGAAACTTGGTATAATTATTCTTTAATATCCTGGGCACCACACTGGGTACTTTTTATCCCGGAAAAGTATATACAATAAAAAACAAACTTAATTTTGCGGTTCGATCCCTATACCCGATTACCACTGTCTGTACTGTACCAACCGCAAATACTAAGTTTGTCGTAGGTTGGGTCATCCGCAGTGGAGTTCATTTTTATTCCTTTTAGTTTTTAGAGTTATTTAGGTTTATTTTTATATGAGTTGTAGGTATAGATTTTAATTTTAAAGTATAGGTAGTATATTTGATAGTGTACGTAGTGACCGTAGGTTATTTTATAATACTGTTAGGTAGGATTAGTCATTCGTATAGATATTAGTTTTTAGGGATTTTGCTTATTTATTGAGTTTAGATTAGTTATCATCAGAAATAGGTTTATTTAGGTAGGTATTTAATTTTCTGTTATTGAGTTTTTTTTAAATTAGGTAGGTACTTAGGTAAAGATATCATATAGGTACCCTCTTAATCACCACTAATGAGACACAATTGGTTTTCTACTGTAATTAGCCACAAAGGGCCCGCGAGATAGATGGCATTCTGGGGAAGCACATACATTTTATCCTGTTAGCACGTTCCCGTGGGATAATTTCCGACATCCACGCGGGCGAAGCCGCGGGCAGAAGCTAGTGTATGAATATGTGTGTACGCGAACTCCCCACACTACAAAATCTTTGGCCAACTTACGTGCCGGTATCGGTAACTATACGTTGTTGAGCAGACAAATTTTTCGAACATATTATGAAGCAATGGATTAGCAATATCCTTCAAATGATTAGAAAGGCGGTGACTAGCGAGATGACTACTAATAGGGAAGTATGTAAGAAAAGACATGTTGCGTTGACCACAAGTAAATTGGGATAAGCGAAGGAGAATAATGATGATCCTTCAAAATGATTCAGATTGAGATGAATAGTGTGTTACGCAATAAGAGTGCAGTTGAAAAGTGTGTGTTTTTATAGGAAGTTTCTTTTGCCCATTCATGCTGTATCTTCTAGGAGGTCCAAGTGCAGTAGAAACCATACACGGACGTCAGTCCGTCAGTCAGAAGTGACTATTTTCATCGCCATATACGTCAGTATATGGCGATGAAAATAGTCACTTTGAATAAATTAAGATATCGATTCATCTTAATCTATAAGCGTGCATATTCGTCAAAATAGCTCCACAAAACTGACCATTGTTTAGCACTAAGACAATAGACAGACATTCCTTCGACAACGTGGATTGTATTCTAAACATACATTGTTAGTTTGGATAACATAGTGATACATCGGCACTGGTATTTGATAAACTTCCTTAAGATGTAATGTTTAGCGTTCAATGTTTTTAGATTTAAAGAAAGGAAGGAAAATAGGTAGGTTTATTTGTAGGAAACACGTGCATACAAAAAGATTCGATAACTCGAATATTATAGAAACGTAACAAAATCATATTAAAATAAAAATAAATTAAAATCTAGATGGACTAGGTGTAGTGTATTTTTCTTTAAGTAATAAAAAGCCTTAATTACAATTTACAAGCTAACACTAAAATATATGTATTATGAGTAGGTACCTATATAAAAAAAAAGAAAAAGGGAGGAGCTTTTTGGACATAAAAAAAATTAGTCCGTATCGCTGTCAATGGTACTCGTATAAGCCTTTTGGGCACGTATCCCTTTACCAGCGATGCTTTCAGTAATTGTCTTATTTGGTAAACAAAAGGCTATCTAAGATTTTATTCGATTTCGATTCGATTCTATGTGTGTTTGCTAACTTAAAGTCTACGATTTATGCCAAAACTAAAGTACCTTGTTTGTTTACCTAAGGGCGGATTTTTCCAACGCTAGATAATTTTATACGAGGAATAATTTTGAATTTTGACTGTTCTTCCATACAAAATATGTCAGAAGACAATTTTATTCCACGAATAAAAATTGTCTGTCGATTGAAAAATCAGCCCTAACTATAATTTTTCCATCGCCAGTTTTTTTTTTTTTTGAGGAATAACATTGACGTTTCACAGTTTTTGTATGAAATAACTGTTAAAATTATTCCTCGAGTAAAGTTATCAGATGATTGAAAAATCACCCCTAAGAGTTGTGAAGAAAAACACACTTTAATTATTATCATTTGCCATTTAACCACGCCAACTGTAACTTGACGTCTGTCAAAATTACAGTTCTTGAGATTCGAAGTTCAAATAGATATCTACATTGTTTTTTTTTTTGAACGGATTGCCAATTTAAATAATTTGTATGCTTGCATAATGACAAACTGTTCATTAACATACATGTTTTATTCATGAACTGTAGAAAGAAATAGCTTCGGTGGACATTATCGTGTTTTTATTACCTAGCATTTGCGTTGCATCGTCTATTAGGTTTATTATTAGTTCATTGTTTTTCGCGCGAAATGACTCAAGTTATGTAATGCAGCCTCTTTAGTATTCAGTGTTGCCAGTTAGTGACAATGACAGGATATATTTTTGGTTTTGCTAATTAGAGATTCTGAACGCACCCCTAACCTTAGCAATGACACTAATTATCAATATTGTCTAGTGTTCTCTCTCTTAAAAAAAAAAACAATTGTATAAAATAAACACACACTACAACACCACTATATTTTATTCGATTGTTTTTTTACCAAATAAAAAATAAATAAATAATCTCTTTCTCATACGAAATATTGTTATAAATAATTCCAGCCTATTACTGTCCCACTGTAGGGCAAATGTCTCTTCTCATACAGAAAAGGCACGAGCATGATCTCCACGCTTGCTCAAGACGGGTTGGCGTTTCAAACACTCATATCAAACTCAAACTCAAAGTATTTATTTCTATTAAACCAATTACAGGCACTACATATTCACAGTTTTTCCTTCACCGATGTCATAAATGACCAAGATAAACTCCTCAGAAAGTATATAAGTAATATAAATTGAAAAGATCACATGGCCTAGATTTGACATGGCACGTCTTTTATTTCGTACTAGCTTCTGCCCGCGACTTCGTACGCGGATCCAGTCCCTTTCTCGTTCCGATAGAAATTTCGGCAAGAGTTTGAAGTGTGCGTTGGTATGTCAGCCAATAAATCAGTCAAAACCGATGAAGGATTTCGATTAAGTTTGGTATAACTTAGATTAAGTGTTGTAGACTGGGTAGGTTATAACTCCATTAAAATAAAAAGGTAAAATTATTTTCATTCCGAAATTATGAAGCGAAATTAATATCAATTAGTTAACATTACTATTCTAAAAAAATTATTTATAAACTATATTGTTGGTTTTTCCGTCGGGTGCCAGAATATAAAGCCCGGAAGCGTTGCTAACCCTTGAGAAAGCAACATAAAGTTGGCCATGAGAAAAACAGCCGGTTCTCAAATCAACACCAGCAACTTTCAGTGTCTGTCTTCACTCGCGAGACAATGTATGACGATCACGATCAGCCGTAAGTCGCGCATCAATATCTTCACTGGTTTCTAGATACCTATAGGTGGATGTGCGGTTACGCTGGGAACTCAAGCTTGATTCGCTTTCCGTGAATGTTTCCGACTCGCGAGACAATGAATGACGATCACGATCAGCCGTAAGTCGCGCATCACGTTCTTCACTGGTCTCCAGAGATCTAAAAGTCAACGTGCGAATGCGCTGAGAACTCAAGCGTGATGCTTTTTCTGTGAACGTTTCTGATTCGAGAGACAATGCATGGCGATCACGATCAGCAGCCAGTCGCACTTCACGTTCGTCACTGGTCTCTAAAGACCTAGAAGTCGACGTGAGAATACGCTGAGAACTCAAGCGTGATTCTCTTTCCGTTAACGTTTCCGACTCGCGAGACAATGCATGACGATCACGATCAGCGGTCAGTCGCGCATCACGATCCTCACTGGTCTCTAGAGACCTAAATGTAGATGCGTAAATACTCTGAGAACGCAGGCGTGATTCTCTTTGTGTGTAAGTGTCAGAAACGCGAGACGATGCATGACGCTCACGATCAGCGCTAAGTCGTGCTTCGCGATCCGAAGAAGTTTCCGCGGGGCAAGATACAGCCTGATGTTGTCGAAAAGCATCAAGTCTTGCCTGGCGTTCTTCATTCGATTCTTGGGATCTAATGATCTTCAATCTTTTAGCTCCTTTCGAACATTGCGAAAGATTTGACCTCTTTCGTGGCATGGTTATGGTTATTAATGTACTTTAATAACTTTGCAATTAAGATCTAAGTGACTGCTCCCCTGCGTTACCGGGTAGACCGTGTCTCGAAGATAAATGGAAAATGAAATTAAACACTCAAATAACATAAGCCCGAAGGCATATCTATTATATATATATAAATGGGAGATTTAGCCAGTGAAGCCAAGTTATCAATGATTTACCATCGTCATCGCAAAGAAGTCCCAAACTGTTACTGCCTTCACCGCGTGGAGGTACTCCCAGCTTATGTTAATATATTAGTATAAAGTGATTTCCACATCAAATGTTCCTGATCCTTGATTTTTATTATCTCGGCGGAAAATGCTCATCAGACCAAACAAATTTTGTCTATTATATATATATAAATGGGAGATTTAGCCAGTGAAGCCAAGTTATCAATGATTTACCATCGTCATCGGAAAGAAGTCCTAAACTGTTACTGCCTTCACCGCGTGGAGGTACTCCCAGCTTATTTTAATATATTAGTATAAAGTGATTTCCACATCAAATGTTCCTGATCCTTGATTTTTATTATCTCGGCGGAAAATGCTCATCAGACCAAACAAATTTTGTCTATTATATATATATAAATGGGAGATTTAGCCAGTGAAGCCAAGTTATCAATGATTTACCATCGTCATCGGAAAGAAGTCCCAAACTGTTACTGCCTTCACCGCGTGGAGGTACTCCCAGCTTATGTTAATATATTAGTATAAAGTGATTTCCACATCAAATGTTCCTGATCCTTGATTTTTATTATCTCGGCGGAAAATGCTCATCAGACCAAACAAATTTTGTTAAAATGTCATGTCTGTATATGCCATAGTCTAGCTGTGCTCTCCGAGTTCCACATCAGATGTTTCAATCTTCGAATTTTATTCTCCCAGTAGAAAATACTCATCAGACTGAACAACTTTTGCAAAGATGTCATTCCTATATATGTTATGGTTTAGCTGTGCTCTTAGAGTTCCACATCAGATGTTTCAATCTTCGAATTTTACTCTCCCAGCAGAAAATACTCATCAGACTGAATAACTTTTGCTAAGATGTCAAACCTATATATATTATAGTTTAGCTGTGCTCTAAGAGTTCCACATCAGGTGTTCCGAATCTTCAATTTTATTCTCTCAGCAGAAAATGCTCATCAGACACAACATTTTTTTCTAAGGCGCCATTTATGTAACTCTTATAGTTTAGCTGGTCTGTTGCGGTTCTGCATCAGGTGTTCCAGTTTCCAAAATCAATTATAACCTATATGTTGCCCAGGATTAATAGCTAGATAATAAAAAAAAAACATTCAAATCCGTCCAGTAGTTCCGGAGATTAGCGTGTACAACCAGACAAACAGACAAACAGATAAACAGACAAACAGACAGACTTTTTTTATTAGATTCGTGTTCTATTACTGTTTCTTAACCCCCCTCAATTATTCTTTTTTAAATATATTCAATGTACAGACACAACTTTTTTACATTCTTATTATAAGTATAGATGATTCAAAAAAAGAACTCAATCATTCTGTTTCTCAAACGCACCCTGGCACCCATTTTTCTTAAAATACGTAGATAATCATCATTTATAATCCAACAATCATGCATGAAAGGAAATCAATCAGAAACGTCCAAGAAAGCGTTGTCAAAGAAAATCTATGCGAAGCGTGGGAAAGTACCGTCGACAAGAAAGTTCTTGGTCTCTGTCGGTACTGTTCGCACTTTCCAATACACCTGCTAAGTGATGTATTCGAACCTAAGTAAATTTAATGTTTACAATGGGTAAGGTGCACTTAGAGGTGTAAAGAGTATTGGCATAGATTTAGGCAATATACTCTGTGGTCTGTGGCGTTTGCGCGGCGCCATTTTTTGTTCTGTCTGTCAAGACGTTCTTGCTTGCTGAATAAGTGACACTGCAAACGTAAAGTGTTTTAACCCGGACGGAACGGGACGACAATTTTTGAAAGTCCACCAGACCGAATTTTGGCCACGGTTCGGCCAATCTCAACGGAGACTAGCCTTCGGCGCGGGAGACCTATAGTGCACAAGTGTGCGCGCAGACACAGGTGCACCCTGTTCCCTCACTCTCATAGTCCGATGGGACGGCAATCCGACACAATCAATGACAATATTCATATTTTTACAACAACAAGACAATGACAATCTTTAGCATCATATGTCATAGACAATGTGTACGAAAGTATACGTAACGGATGCACGGACGGGACGGCGACGTGACACCCAAGGGACGGGGAAAATATCGTCGGTGACAATATTTAGCACGTAGTACCCCACGACTAGATTTCTTGTTTTTGCTTGGATTCGAGAGTCATACGGAATAGAAATACAAATTCGTCTGGAAGAAGACTAAGGTGACTGGCAGATCATGAGCTAGGCTCTTGGGGAAAGCTATTTTCCTCCTGCTACCAACATGATAAATTTGGAATATTAGATACGAATTGAAGAAAATCACATCGAAGGCCAATTCTCGTAATTTAAAACGTTCAAAATCTAGTCGCAGTCTCATCTCGGCGACAAACAAATGTCAAAAACTTGACAAAATTTAGGGAAATTATGAGTATTTTTTGACAGATTGAGACTGAGATCAGACTGTGAATGTTCTTAAAATTACGAGAATTGCCCACCAGATTCCTCCTATAGAGTAGTTACTCTACATGTCGTGAGAGGTCTGTTCGATGTGGCAACGTTTGGGGAAGGTTTATGTGCAGCAGTGGATGTCTTTCGGCTGAAATGATGATGATGATGATATTATTACTCTTGATCAATTCTCACTCACCGTGCTAACATCGCCCGTGGAGCCAGCGCGCTTCAGCAGCGGATGGTGCACCCCCAGTCCCGCGCCGCTCGCCCGGCCCCCCTCCACCACCTCCAGTTCCACAGGGTAAGGGGACGCCAATGATAAGATGGCGACGGCGTCCTCTAGCGGCGTACCGGTGAACTCAATCTTTATGCTCTTGATTTTATCACCTGGAATTTTGAGAAGGGAATAAATTAATAAATGTGTCATTCAGAATGTCATGTCAGAAAAATCTTAAAGTTTAAATGGTTTGGACCGTAAATGGATATGAAAGGAGGTCTTAATATATTGTTTCTCTTAAAATAAGGACACCCCGAGACTGATGTTTTTTGTATCTTGCTTTAAGGCATATACAAGCTTGGTGGCGGGGAGAAATACATAGTGTCATCATTACCAAGTTTCATACAAATAGTGACAATACTGTTACCAACCTAGAAGCCCTCCAAGAAGACACGCAGATTTATGCACTCGGTCAAGTCTTTCCAAACTCCGGGCTGTTAGGTACAGACGCCAGCACATCAAGCTACTACAATCTGTCAAATTTCTTTAATAGATTTTCAACTTTATCTCTAAAGCGTTAAGGTTCAAGATGGATTGGGAAAATTTGACAGTTTCGGGTAGCTTGACCTGCTGAGGTCTGTACCTACTAAGAAATGCCTAATGGAAGACCCAATAATATTTTGCAAGCACGACTGCTGAGCGTGGCGTCCTGGGTTCGACTATAACATATACCATGCATGCTCTACGTACCTTTTTTGTTCATTGTAGAAAATTAAACGTTTTACGGACGTAAATAAATAAAGCGGACACTTTTGCTTAAGAACCCTGGCCGTGCACTTGGTAGTGTGATGTGTAAAGTACTAAATAAATGCCCAGTTTCTCCGAACTACGTAGATCCTGGCATGAAGCCAGACATATTCTTGTATGATTAGGAGTATTTACGTGGGTTCTAGACTCAGAATAAGACTATGGTTTCTCGGTAATGTCGTAAGCTGCTAAAATTAAGAAGTATGGCATTATTGCCAAAATGTGCTAACTGTCTGCCAATAATGTTCCCACTGCTGGGACACAGGCCTTCATTCTTCGAGAGGGAGTGGGCTATAGTATAATCTACCACGCGAGCCCAGTGCGATGTCTTCGAATTTTTGGTTCTAGCAGGAGTCTGTATTATCAATATTATTGCCGACTAAGAAAATTATACAAGGTGTCGTTTTGCATCCTCGTCAAATTCAAGGACGTAACTATGCTACTGATTCTCGACACCATAGATATCCGTGCTCGACACGAATCAATAATAAAATAAGTAGGTATTTTTTTTTTCTAATTTTCGGAAATCGGCATGTGTGGGACTCGCATTTTAAAACGCGGCATTTTTAAGACTGCACTATAACTGCCCTTTTACACACACATAAAAACGTGGCCGCTTATACGATACCATAACGCGATTCTGTTCTTTGAAAGTGGTGTATTCTGAAATACCTACTGTCAAGCTTAAATAACTAAAAAACAAGTATGTATACATTATTTACCAGGGATCGTAATTTTATTTGATACTAGCTGTGCCCGCGACTTCGTCCGCGTGGAATAGTGACTTTTCGGGCAGCATATTTTGAATTACATATACCGTCGTTTGGGTAGCAAAAAATTTACTTTACAGTAATGCTTCTCTGTATACGATATTTGACGTATGGCCATCGGGGATGAAAGCATACAGGCTCCTAGGATTGCTAACCCGTGACAGAACCACATACAACTGACCGTGCGAGAAACAGCTGATACTTACATCTGCTTTATTAATTGTCATCGCAAAACATAGGCTGACTGGAAACTGGACTCGTTTAAAACTAAATGGAAAATTGTTTGGAATGAGAGGAATCTGAGGAATGAAAACACTTTCACCTTTTCCACACCCTGTTAAAATCTCTGCTTCTATCAGATTTCGTTGTAAATTGGTCACTTCTAACCTGGTACCATTGCAAAGTTTTGGGGGGCTTAAATTTCTAAGAAGCATTAGGGGTTCGCAGAAGTCTCAGACTCACGCGATAGCGCGTGAGCTTCGCGATCGACAGATAAACGTGCCTTTCGTTGTTCCCTATTTCGAGTTGTCATCATTCGAGAACGATTTGAACTCAGTCGAGATTCTCGCTGAGTCGAAGTTTCTGCAGCACGAAACCTAGCTTGATGTTCCCGAGTTGCAGAAAGCCTTGCCTCACGACCTTCTTCAGATTCCTGTGATCGAACTAATCTCATCCTTTTAGCATTTTTGCTACATTGGGAGAGGTTGGATCTTCTTCGAGGCATTCTTACAATAAAATAGTACTTACTACTTAACACACAGTTATTTAGTAAACACGTACTATCGTAAACAATTATTTTAAAGAAAATTAAGAAAAAGAACTTAACCTACAAACCCTAAAATATAAATAAATGAAATATGCAGTCAGTTTTTTTTTTCCTTGAGAGGCCGTGACTACTTAACCGGACTATCCTGTGGTTGCCTAAGGAATTCTTAAAGCCTCCAGCCAGGGCTATATCTAGAATAAACTAAGCGACTTAGACTAAGCGACTGCACGCTAAAGGCGCCCCCTGTGGGGTACGAACCTTGGCTTAGGGCGTCGCTGGGAGAGGGCAGCAAGGGGACAGGCTGGATCGAATTAGTAGTATTAATGCTTTGATGAGCGCGGCGTTTCCTAGGACTATCTCTGAGAGGAAAGGCCGAAACAAACTCAGAGGTCTCAGTCGGGGAATTTAAAGCTACAGGCTCAGCTACGACGCGGGCTGGCACTTCAGCGGGCAAGGGTCAGGGGGGAGAATTTACTTGGGGGCGTCGCGAGGGACCTCGGCGGTGAGGTCGGAATGTCGGTAATTTGTGTTTGTATACTGTACTGGTTGCCCTATCGCTCTCCTGGAGGAGGGTTATGGGGTCATCGGGGTCGTCGAGAACATGCCTTGGACGGCGAATTTTACTGAGTTTGGAGGGGGTGTAGTTGGCGGCCGCGACCACCAGAGGGTTGGGGTGATTAGCGGCTGTGGCAAAGAAACGCTTGGAGAGGCGTTTCATGAACTGCTGGATAGTGGGGATCTTGAGATCAACATGGAGGATCTCATTGCTAACGAACCAAGGGGAATTTGTGGCCTTGCGGAAAAATCGGTTCTGCAGGGTTTGCATCCTATGGATGTGACGGGGCTTTGCGTGAGCGAAGACTACGCAAGCGTAAGTCATTATGGGACGGATGCATGCTGTGTACAGGCGCTTTTTGCACTTGAGTGACAGCTTGCTGCGTTCATTGAGGACGGAATGAAGGCAGCCTAGAGCGAAAGAGGCGCGCGAACGGACCGTCTTTATGTGCTCTGAGAAGGTGAGGAGAAGGAGAAGAATAAAACAAAGGTATTTGGCTCGCTTTTCCCAAGGGATCGGCTTGCCGAACATGGTGATTGGTGGAGGGGGGGTGGGTTGTCGTCTGGGTCTCGAATAGAGCACCGCTTGACTCTTATCGGTGTTGACTTCGATTCGCCATTTCCTGAACCAAGCAGCCAACTTATTGACTGTGGTTTGGAGACGAAGTCGTAGTTGGATATGGCTGCGACCAGTGTAATAGATGGCTGTGTCGTCTGCGCACAGAGCCAATTGGGACTTAGCATCTTTAGGGATGTCGCTAGTGAACAGCGTAAATAAGAGAGGGGCGAGTACGGAGCCCTGAGGGACTCCTGCTCTGATGGGGGGCAGCGGCGCTGCTCTCAGCGCGCTTTATATAGCCATAGACGCACAGGCGCGAGGCCTGTACGTACTCTGATAGAATACCTTAACAAATGTTCGCCGTGATTCTTTAAATTGACATAACTTTTTTATTTATGAACCGATTGACATGAAATAAACACTAACTGTTAAGTGAAGCTTACTACAATATATTAGTGAAAACCGCATATAAATCAAATAGGCCGTTTCTGATATTAGCGTGCACAAACAAACAGACAAACAGACAAAAAAAAAATTAATTACAATTTCGGGTTCGGTATCGATATAACAACAACCCCTGCTACTTTTTTTTAATATATTTCCATTGTACAGACACCACTTTTCTACAATTTTATTATATGTATAGATTTAGTCTTTCATAACAGCCTCCTGAAATTTAACGAGGATGCAAAACAACAGCTTGTATCTACAGCTCATTGGGTAATTATTATAGTTATTCAACTGCCTCGTTGGTCTAGTAGCAAGCGCTACTACTGAGCATGAGGTACTAAGTTTGATTCCCGGCTCGGGCAGTGTTCCTGGGGATTTCCGTCTAGAATTGTTAGTAGCAGCGCGGATTCTGGATTTATGCGCGGTTCATGAAAATAACTTAAACATAACTGGCGATATGGGGTGGACTACAGCAGTGCGAATCTGTAACCATCTCACCGTGAAAACTTAGATGAAGTGAGCGTGGAGTGAGCTGTCATTCCAACTAATGCTAGGGATTGACACTATTGACAGCTCACTCTAAACTCACTTCACCTAAATTTTCACGTAGAGATTTTTACAGAATCGATCGGCTGGTACACACGGCTACACGTCAAGCTATACAAAACCAGTTTGTCTTGGCCTCACTTTGTATGATATTTTCTCACAATGAAGGGTCAGCCAATACTGGTTTTGCATAGCTTGATGTGTAGCCGTGTGTACACCTCTGCCTTACTCTTCGGGGTGTACACACGGCTACACATCAAGCTATGCAAAATCAGTATTGGCTGACCGTTCATTGTGAGAAAATTTCATACAAAGTGAGGCCAAGACAAACTGGTTTTGGATAGCTTGACGTGTAGCCGTGTGTACAGACGTGATGTTATGTTATTGAACATCCTGACGATCACAAAGACATGACATGGCGTTTATTGCTACCATGTTACCATGTTAGTGTTACCAAGCAGAAATAATATAATCAAATCTTAATTGGTCAATTGACACGACACGGTGGCATTATAAAAGCTATGATAAAAGTAAGAACGGTGTTATGACTAGACAGGGGACAACTTTCCCCTGTCGTTTGTCGACCTCACAAATGTCAAACTTAATGTTGTCTCTGACATTAGATAGGTTCCACCTCGTTACCTTACGCGTTAAATGTCTAAAAATAAAAGTTATGTGCCCAAAAAAAGTTATTGCTCAATTTATTAGCAGCTTCTTTGCGACGCTATGTTGTTCATAGTATTATCTATTTAGTGAAAATCTGTTTTTTTTTTCGGAAAGGACTAACACCTATTCAGGCTATCATTGTCCTCTGCTAAACGTGAAACTATTCAATTGGAAGTTGGTTCTATGTCTTCTGGAAATCTGAACTAGCGTCCTTTAGCCATACTACACCAAAAAGACCACGGAATCGTTTTTTCTATTCCGTGGAAAAGACAGTGCACAGACAAAAGACAGTATTCCAGTAGCGTTCTACTTCATAAGTATAATACGATAAGAAACCTGATTATATACTTTGGTAGGATTGTTGTTAACAATATCTCGGGCGTAGTTCAGCCGGAGAACGCGTACCTACCTACTAAGAGAAGGCTCTGTAATTTTCTTCCCTCTTCTATTAGCAACGGACTGTGATGTAGTACATTACCTGGCTGTAACTTGGCAGCGGCTGCAGGCCCGCTCCTCAACACGGAGTGGACATGCACGCCGTCTCTTGCGCCGCCTCCGCATCGTAGACCTAAGCCAGTGAAGTCACGAGCCCAGAGTTTTACGCGGCGGGTACGAGCTCGCTGTGGACAAGAAACGTTGGATATTAGACCTTAAACTTTAGTGATAAGGGGTCATTTTGAAATGAAGAGCTTCAACTTTTGTACTATACAATAAAATAAGTCAAGAATCTAAAAAATATAAGGAGGTCTATAGAATTATCGATGACATTTTTACACAAAAATGTGTAAAAATACTGCTGTTACTCGTACTTTTTACGTTTAGATGGCTCATATCTAAATATTCGTCATTTTTTGCAAGCAATCAATAATAATATAATTTCGTTAATCAATTTTACGATGACACAGCCTGATCAAATCCTATTCTTACCCTGAAAATGACTCGTGAACGCAATTCGTTATTGCATGTAAGATTAGTTAATTATAAAGAAATGCTGTCAGCAAAAGTAAGGAGTTTTATCAAAATAAGTATGCGCCTTTAAATGGACTTTGTGGGAAAACAGTGAAACCACTAACCAAGCACCCATAGACCACTTGAATTACGAACATACCATTCTGCTTTTTATAACCCTTCCCCACCAGTACAGAAATTATCATCACCAGTCCTTCAACGGCGGATCAATGGGCAATTCAATGCAAATGTAATAGGCAAGTCTTGCCAACCTGTGCTTATTGCATACCTCGCTATAAAAATATACGCGTCGACTTGAGAACCTCGTCCTTTTTTTGTCGGTTGAAACTTGGAAGCGATTCGCTTGATACTTATCTGTCACCATCATTTTCTTTGAAAATGCATGAAACAGCAATATAAATTATGGAACGTATTAATTTTATAGATTCTTTGCTGTTTTACAAAGGACATGAGATTATGAATATGAGGCGACATCTACATCGCCACATGCGAACTACGCATCATACTGACGTCTCGCAAAATCCTGCATCGCGCAAGCAGAGTTTACCGCGCTATTAGCATATAATTATTATACAACGTCATACAAAGATATCAATCGTCTGGTAGTAGCCTACCAGACACAACACCCGTCTGGTCGGAGGAACCTCCCTTTTCTATAACTTTACACCCTGTTCCTCCTCTATAACAATAAAAACTGAATTCAGAGTAAATTAGAATGATTTAGAATAAAAGTGCGAGTGTCAGTCTGTCTGAATTGCTTCTTATCCAGTCGGATACCAAAATCTTGGTACCCCTGGATTCTGATAGTTGAAGAACGTTCTCATTCATCAGCTTTTGTGACTGGAAGACCAAAAGACCAAAAGCTAATGAAATAATTTCACCAGAATTTGGAGTTTTTGACAACAGGCTTTCGAAATCTTGATATAGCGGTATTTCAAAGTCTTCATCCGTATTATAAAAACAACTCTCCTTCGCTTAGGTACACATGAAGGATTAGTTCATTCATTGTAATAGACCCGTATTAATTACACGTGATTCAAAACAGGTGGTATTACCTACAAGTACCTACCTACATAATTATAAGATGCGCAGGCGATTATACAATTCACGTGTTTACCAGTGCAGTGTAAATATTCTGTGTTCGGAATTTAGTTTCCAGAAATGTAAACATGCATAAATTTATTTATTTGAAATAATAACTTTAATAACTACACTTTAAGGTTCAATTTGCACTACAACTCCAACAAAGTTTTATGACTTTTCTAATGGTAGTAATCATTCTAAAGTCAATTTTATTTACCCTGGCCATTAACTTTGTTTATGTGGAAATTAATTAGAAACTAATTTTAATAGGTCTTTAGTAATCTGTAATAATAGGTACAGACGACAGCACATCAAGTTACTACAATCTGTCAAATTTCTTTAATAGATTTTCAACTTTATATCTGAAATATTAAGGTTCAAGATTGATTGGGAAAGACAGTTTCGGGTAGCTTGACCTGCTGGCGTCTGTACCTACTACTGATATATTTAATGTACCTACTCTGTGCTACTGCTCATCTTTGACAGTTGTTGCGGGACGTCAGGGGCCCAAAAGTCTGGCAACCAGTCATACTAAGGGGTATCGTGTTAGGTAGGTACCCAGTAACTAAGTTGTGAAGGTCAGATAATCAGTCGCTCCATGAAAATACAGGTAATCAGCTGCATCCGGTTAGACTGGATCCGACCCCAACATAGTTGGGAAAAGGCTAGGCAGAGATGCATAAGTACAGACGCCAGCACGAAGTTACTACAATCTGTCAAATTTCTTCAATAGATTTTCAACTTCTCTAAAGCATTAAGGTTGATTGGGAAGATTTGACAGCTTCGGGTAGCTTGACCTGCTGGCGTCTGTACCTACATATTTATGAGCATAATGCTAAATGACTAGCCAAACAGTAAACACAGAGATATTTTAGGTGTTCGAGAAAAATAATGCATATTTATTAGGAATAATCATAACAACGGATTGTTTACAATAACAAACAACACCAAAGCAACAGCCATAACCATTTTAAAGGCAAACTCCCACACAGCCAATGTTTTAGTCGATTTATTTTTAGCTTGAACAAAAAATAGTTATATCTATCATTTGTCATCGATCATTTTACTGGCGTACCTATTATAATATAGTGTAATGATGACTCTAGAATATTCTAGATAACTTGACGGTCAAGACAAGGTGACGTCATTGAAAATGACATCATTAACCAAGAAGTTGGTCGTGCTGTGCAGCCGTTTAGTGTTGCCATTATTATAATATGCATATAGGTACTTAGTTATTAGTTACAAAATGCGGTAGATAATTTGAACACCTGATATTGTGAAATCCTACTAATATTATAAATGCGAAAGTTTGTATGGATGGATGTATGGATCTTTGTTACTCTTTTACGCAAAAACTACTGAACAGATTTGGATGAAATTTGGCACACAGATAGACTTTTTATCCCGATATTTCCACGGGATCGAAACTTATGTGGGTGAAACCGCGGGGCGCAGCTAAGTAAGAAATAAGTCTGAAAGTGGCACCGGTATCTGAAAAGTTGTTTGGAAACCGGTTGTCATGGTATAAGCATATGATGCAGAGGAATGAGGAAAATGTCAGGAGGAAATTTTTAAGTATGAATGTCGATGGCTATAAGAGTAGGGGAAGACCAAAGAAACGATGGATGAACTGTGTGAATGATGATATGGTTAGAAAGGGGGTGACTACCGAGATGACGACTAATAGAGAAGTATGGAAGAAAAAGACATGTTGCGCCGACCCCAAATACATTTTGGATTAATGCACACAAATGATGATGATGATGAGTCACGTTCATTGCGTTATTTACATTGTTGAGCAGATTAACTTATCAAACCTATGAAGCAAGGGATGTTAAAATATAAAGCATTGCGATCAGTTGCTATTGTATGTTACGAAATTACTCCACTGGGCAATAATTGTATTCAATTAATAACCGTATGTACCTAATTATCTATAAGTAATCACTTCAAATATTAAACGGTGTTAGAAGTACATACACATAAAAATACATCCGGTAATTGACCCCATCACGTACGTGATAAAAACTACACTGACCTACAAAATTACCCCCAAATAAAGCAACATCCGACCATATGGCAACACCTTCTTAAGCTTAGAGAGACGACCTTGCAAACAACCTTCAGGTTGCCACCATTAAATTAAACCACTCCATTAAAACTTGAGCATAGACAAACATTGTATTGTCATCTCTGACAGTTTTTGAAAGATTTGCATTTGTGTTTATGATGGGTTAAATGAATGAGCAACATTCCATGTATCTTATGGAGGCTTCATTGTATGTCAATCATAGATAATACGGAACTTAAAACGTACACCATTCACACAACAAGCTGGGGTCAGAACTAAGCCGAAGCTCGTACGGATATCAAAATATCGCAGCGGGATTTTATCGCACACTGGATTCTAAAATCTCGGTGTTGAGCCGAGAATTGAGAATCCAACAGCACCCTAATTGCATAACCCACTATCAAACTCAATCTGAATCATTTTGAACGATATTGCTAATCCATTGCTTCATATGTTCGAAAAATTTGTCTGCTCAACAACGTAAATAACGCAATGAATATTCTTGAACTGTCAAAATGCAAGCCATTGCGTAATTACCCCGCAGGGCCCTAATTCACTAAGGCCACTTAACGATTCCTTACTTCGAAACCACGTCATCACGACATCTGAGGGGCAATTCTCGTAATTTTAAGACCGTTCACAGTCAGAGGAGCAATTCTCGTAATTTTAAGAACGTTCACGATCGGATCTCAGTCTCAATCTGTCAAAAATACCTCAAATTTCGGTACATTTTGACAAGTTTTTGACACTTGTTTGTCGCCATGACACTGCGACTAGACTTTGAACGTTTTAAATTACGAGAATTAGCCTTCAGATCTCAGTCTCAATCAGTCAAAAAATACTTCTAATTTCCCTACATTTTGACAAGTTTTTGACATTTGTTTGTCGCTGAGATGAGACTGCGACTAGATTTTGAACGTTTTAAATTACGAGAATTGGCCTTCTGGTGTTAACGTATTCTCTATGACACAATGGCGTGATTTGAACTGTCGAAATACATGTTGTCCGTACGGTTGACATTTCGATTCCTTGCCGTTAACCAGACACAATATTGACGTGGTTCGCACGTGGTAAGATTTCGCGGGGAATAATACAGAATTGGAGCCCAGAGCGCATACGAGCGCGTCAAAAAACACACTGTTGGATTTTGAACTCTCGGATTCAAGCAGAACGTTGAAAATCCAGTGCGTGAAAAAAAATCGCCACGGGAAAATGTCACCCGTGCGTACCTGCCTATCTATTCACAACAACTCGATTCACTTCTGTACCGTATCGAACCGTAGGAGACCTTTAAACGCTATTCACAAGTTCAACAAAACCCGAAAATGTTGTCAGTTTTTAAATAAAATAGACGACCTCTATTCTTAATAATAGTTTTTGTACTATGCCGGAACAAACAAGTTAAATAATAAAAAAACAGGTATTTAAATTGTTGATTATTTGGAATGTGTTGAAAAAATATATTTTGAACCTTTGATGTAAGAAGAAATAAAATCAAAACGACTGCAACGTTCAAGGCAAATTGCCGCAAGCATTAACTAGAAATTTTGTGAAGAAAACGATACTAATGCCTCCGCCAACCCAGTTGGGTTGGCGGAGGCATTAGTATCGTTTTCTTCACAAAGTTTTCAATTGTCAAGAAAACAATTTGAAAGGCAGATTGGTTGAGGCGGAAGGTATTCTACATCCTATTGATTAATATTTCATGAAATAGTCATTCAATAGGATTATATGAACTAAGAAGGTCGTATTGGTGATTTTAATGAGTATAATTCTGTAGTCATATCTGTTACGATCCCGAATCATATTTTCATCAACATTTGACAACAGTTTTAATTTAAGCTGTTATAAAAAATAAATTTCAAAAACGTAAAAAAATAGTAGATTATTAACCAAGGGGATAAAGCAGTGTCTTCTGTCGCGGGTGACGACTAAGAGAGAGCTTTATCACCGAGGAAAATACGCTACTTTTCGTACCATTTGTGAAAAAATAAACTTAACGTTTATGTATTTGAACAAAACAAAAACGCGGCAAATTCCTAGACTAATATTTTTTTGTCGGAAAAGCAAAGGCATCAAGCTCATACGGCCTCGTCGTAATTTTATTTAATAATCATAACTGCATAATAAATGCGTACCTATTCCTTTTTCAAAAATATGTATAATGCTTTATATACAAACTCAATGGTGTAAACACAGAGTAGTTCAGTATAAATTTCGGTAAGTATTCCAAATTTAAATCACATTCTCCCCCTAGAGGATGAATGAAATTCAGTACAATTTTCTTTCTCTGTTTTTAACAGATTAAAAATGACTATTGTTATGTTCGCTTTTTGTGGCATAGAATGTCACTTTTTTGAGCAAGTGGTATGAAAAATGAATTTCGCGCGCCCCAGATCATAGCTTTGCCGCTTAAAAAGGGTGCGTTCCTGATCAAAAATTAAACGACTGACACCTACGTGTGCGGCCGTATCCAGTGAGTCAGCATGGGGCTGCCTCAGCACTCAGGATACTGTGGGAGCTAGCACGTAATCTACCGAGAATAGAAGCGCACCGTTTCCGTATAATGGCATGAAAACCATCAACCCTGGCTTCGGGTAATGCATTCTGATTCAAAACCCATTGCCCTCGTTATTTCTTTGTTTACTTTTGATTCAGAACCAAGCGTGAGAGATTGTACATTGTTATGTCTAAAAATATTAATAGATATCATAATTATCTTCAAATCTGATCCGTTGCTGCACTTGACTTTGAAAGTTTGAAGACCGTCTGGTTTTTTACTATCTTATTTTTTGGAAGCAAGATTGCTGCTATAATTTATCTTTTCGATGCAGACGCTGATGTTGATATTTCTTATTTAAGAAGTTAATATTATTTGTGACGTCATCATTATTAACATTTTTTTCATAAATAGTCGCTTCTGTTGCGTAGCTAAGAGAACAGCTTATGCCATAGTCAATTAAATACCTAGTCTAAAAATAATTGTGTCGAGTAGGGTTTACGATACAACAAGTGTCAAAATGAAGTTCAGTCGGATCCGAATCTACCGAACCAAAAAAAATGAACTTCGCAGTAGCTGTAGTAGGAAACGATCGAACATTCGGCCAATACGATAGATTTATCACTTCGGAGGTTGGTACAGGTTTAGACTGTAAAGGATGCCAAACATATATACACAGCATCACTTACTCCTGCCGATGTATTCTGTACAAATCTTACCGTGAAAACTTAGGTGAAGTGCGCTGTCAAAGTCAATCCTTAGGAATTACAGCTCACTTCAAGTTCACGCACCTAAGTTCCCACGGTAAGATATTTACAGAATAGACCGCCCGGTTTCCTGAATTCAGTTTTAAAATCTTTCTACTAAAAACTTCAAACGTGAATCACATTATAAATAGGTACCTATTAAAACTTGAGTTACTACAAATGAATCAGAAACACCAATCAACATTACAGAAATCGAAAACATTCCTCACTCCGATTAATCTAAACGCGACATACCGCGAGTTCCACCGTAATAATCACCTCAGTATAATTATATTTTAATAGCCAAAGGAATATTCCACAAGATTACTATATGACTAACTTTATCACGGTTTAAACGGCTCTTAATCTCGTGATTTAGGTTAACTGGCGTCATCCTAGCGTTTCGTCATTAAAAACAATTATAATACTGGTTTTTAGTTAATCAGTTTTATCATGAGTGTTTTGATATTTTCGTAATTATTTTCTGTCAGATATGTTGATGTGGTCAGGGTTTAATTGTCGGTTACCTAATACTATTAACTCGTTATTGAGTAGTTTGTTGTGTTACCTACACTATTATTTCAGTCCAATTCAAACCTTATGGCGGCTCGGAAAATGAGGCGAGTCGTTGCGCAGTAACAAATTCACCTGTCAGCGGGGGTGAGGGGTGAGGTACTGCGCAGCAAGTAGCGCACTGCTGAGCCGCTATAAATTTTGAATCGGCCTGTACCAGCAAGCTACCGAGTCCTGCCGCCTGTCTATTCTGTAAAAATCTGATCATGAAAACGTACTACGTGAGCATGAGCTTAAAGTGTGCTGTCAT
This sequence comes from Apamea sordens, assembly GCA_945859715.1. Taxonomy (NCBI): domain Eukaryota; kingdom Metazoa; phylum Arthropoda; class Insecta; order Lepidoptera; family Noctuidae; genus Apamea; species Apamea sordens. Next base: position 11,627,599 of record OX244009.1, read on the forward strand.
TCATCTATTTTGTTTTATTTTTCTGTTTAAAACATCGTCGTGAGGAAACCGACATGTCCTAGAACCAACAATTCGAAGACATGTGACATTTACCAACCCGCACGGGGCCCGCGTGGTGGATTAGGGCCCACTCCTACACACAGAGAGGAGGCCTGTGTCACAGCAGTGGGAACGTTTATGTTATGTATTTTTTTCTATCTTTCACATTCAACAAGATACTAGGGATTGACGCTATTGACTACTCACTTCACCTTAGTTTCGATGGTGAGAATTTAACAGATTTAATAGATCGACTGGAATGGAGACTGCAATAGGCTAGCGTAGCGTGAGACCGAAGTTCTTAAAGAGGTGGCTGAAACAGACTGGACGCGGATGGTGGAGAACAGGGTGTTGTGGCTCAACTTGGGACAGGCCATTGTCCAGCAGTGGATTATGATAGGCTGATTAAAATGAGAGGGCAACATATCGAACCACCGGAAACATACTTAGATTGTAATTCTAGTGACTGAAATGAGAAAGAAAAAAAGAAAGAATAACGTTTATTTGGACACAGTTCGTGAAACACAAAACACAAATAAAAAGGAGAAAATAATGTTTTAACTACAATAGTGTGTACCTCACGGGTCATGTAGGCAGTCGCTCCGTGTAAAATACTGGTACTAGCTGGGGAAAGGCCAGGCAGATGATTAGTGTGTGCCTCACGGCTGCGCCAAAAAGGTTAATTTCAGCATTCATGTTAGACATGCCAAAGATGCCAGACTATGAGCTAGATGGCATCATCATTATTACAATCAAGCAGAAGTAGATACTGTTCCTAGTCAACGTCGAGCTTAGGCAAGTATAGCAAAATTAACCTAAGTATTAATGTTTCCACTACTAGGCCACTCGCTGGCTAGTAAGGCCTTTAAAACCTAGGCCACAGCCATAAGCAACTCAAATATAATTGCGAATGTCACAATATAAAGTAACTGTAGATAGAAGCCTTGTTTGCAGACAGTTGTTAACAAATCTCTTAGTATTAGTATCATAGCACCAAGCGTTGAGACTAGAACAAGTTCATTCACATCGCAGAGCAAATCTAGCCTGGATCGATTTGTAACGAGTCGCATAGGAATGCAGATCGAAATTATACTGCAATAGGGCTGACACTGGTGGGCTACTTATAAGTTACGCTAAGACTAGTATTCATAGTACTATGCTATAGGGACCTTTGGTTATTGTGGAGAGCGGCCAAAATCGGAACTAACGTTGCCATCTTAAATATCCTTGTAGCACTTTAATTTGCTTGGAAACTTTCAAGAGTCATTCAAAGAACTCCTTGAATTGGGAACGTTTTGGACACCACTCACAAATATGGGCGATTATATGCATTTTTTTTAATTCTACCAGATTTCCTTAGACAGAGGCTGAAGTATAAGAGACTTACTAACTAAAATCCAAGAAGGCAGTCTACAGCAAATAATTAGGAGCTTCAAAATTCTCCGTTGACCCTCAGCCCTCAACTACATATGTCCTAGGTAGGCCATCGAGGTCGAAGCCATATCTCATAAAATAAGAGAAGACAGTCAGAAACATTTTCCACCAAACTGTCAATCCTCCAAACTAAATAAACCACATTCTCCAGATCACAATACGAAATATGCATAATTCGGTCATTATGCAGAACTGCCTGTATAATGTGCACATTATCCGGTTAATATGAGAATTATTCATTGCATATGAACGGTAACATATAGGTGCATTAGTAACGCTTTCAACTCGGAGATAAATAACTAAATTTGGTGATATATGGTCTATTTTCTAATTGTGGAATGATACTTTGGTCATTCTGGTGCTGATGCATTAAAAAAAACGCAATAATGCTTAGATTGTTGTCATTGCGGGGAGAACCTGGATGAGGAGGAGCGTGGGGGTTAGAATAAGAAAAGGGAAGCCTATGCTCAGTAGTCAGGTGAAGTCGGGCTGTCGAGGATGCTGATGAGTAAATCAGTAATGCTTAAATTGTTGCCTTAGCGGGTAGAACCTGGAGGTGACTTGCATAAGAGAGGGGGATTGGCAAACATAGAGAGGCCTATGTCCAACTGTGGGCGAAGTCGGGCTGTAGATGATGCTGATGGATGATACTGCTTAGATTCAGCTGCATTTACAGCCAGTAGTGTCCTGAAAGAAGTTTTAACAACTTGGAAGCGCAGAGCTCTTATAGACATAGCCATCAGAAGACAGTGGGATAATTGCGTATAACACATTTACAATTGCAATGTCTTTAATGTTGACAGTTCAACAAGATTCAATGGGTCATTTACGTTGTCGAGCAGACAAATTTTTCAAACACATGAAACCTTGGGTCAGGAATTTGTTTCACCCTTTCCTCCTCCTTCCCTCCTCCTTATTGTTTTTTTTTGATACCTTTGGATTGTAAAAAAACATGTGATAAGCAATTGCGATTGGATTACCTAGCAAGTCCAGTTTTGTCATCTCTAAACTTTCTATATCTAAAGACACGCACGTTTCTTTATTTACTTTCCTCTTTACCTAGCAGTGTAAACCCTGCCTATTGCCGATGTACGTGCTACGATAACAACCAGGGGAATGACAGGAGACGGAATGTGTGCATAATTTGAAAGTTTACTCGAAAGCTGCGCGCGCGCAGAAAATAATAGCACACGTTATCTTTACTACTATTTTATATTTTACGCTCGATGGTAATCTGCGAATGAACGTGTGTTGTTTATTAAATAGAATTAGTAGGTGTAATATTATTGGCTTTAACGTTTTGTGTAAAGGCTATCTCGTCACACTAAAGAATTTTTTCCGAGGCTTAAGTTTTTATTCATGTTTGAGTTTGTTTCTTAAGTGATTCGTTAAAAGACTCGAAATGAATAAGACTCGAATGGCTTTAACCAGCTTTAACACAATATAAAAACAGGTTGCACTCCGGGAGTGCCGGCAGAAGTGAAAACGTGAATATTAACGTTGTGCATTTTTGATATTTTGGAATGCGGTCTACTCTCCCTCCGTCTTACGAATTTTCGATCAGGTCACGTGTCCTGACGCGAGCTCCGTCTTACGAATTTTCGATCAGATCACGTGTCCTGACGCGAGTTTAACATTTTTACCCATCACAAATCCATTTTTCACTTCAATAACACGCCCGTATTCCGCGAAGATTTAGTCAGAGGTGTATCTATAGTACATCCAAATTTTGCCAGTTATGTTGAAGTCCCATGTGATAGGGGAGAGCCTATTGCCATCAACTGGACACAAATTCAGATTCTGGACTGCTGCTGAGAAATTCCTGATGGAAAAATCCTACTACACTTTACCCGACCTGGGAATCGGATCCAGGACCTAATGCTGAGCAGTAGCGCTTGCGACCACAACAACGAACGCCCAACGAACGACAACAGCATTGTGCGACATTGTGTCCTCTCGATCTCGACCCACTACAGGGGGCCTACTTCGAAGTGCAAAGTGCGAATGTTCAGATCGGACCAACACAATGGCCGAACCGAATATTATTGAAAAATGCGAAAAAAGTTCGGATCGGCTCAGTTGGTTCGGGACCATAGTCAATATTCGAAAGAGTGTAGGAGTGTAGGATCGGAACCGACTGAACCAAATAGTACTTCGTAGCAGGAAACGGCCGAACATTCGGCCAATACTACTTCGGAGTAGACCCCCAGAATTTGATCGGGACTAACTTATGCATTCATGTTTGAGTGGGTTCATATGTGATTCCTTATAATAAAGAATCTAAAGGATCTACATCAGAGAACAGGAACTCTTCGATCTATTTCTTTTGCGGTCATTCGAACACTTAAAGGAAGACCCTACATTGCAAAGGAATTCTATTTGAAAGAGGTCCAGCAAGTGGCTAAGTAATAACACCTGCACGGTTCGATCGATCAGGTTAAGCTACGCTTGCCACGTTTGGTCCGTGGATGGGTGACCATCTTTACTTACCAAGACCCCTCCGTGCCTCGGAAAGCACGTTAAGCCGTTGGTACTGGTTGTCATTCATGGATCTTTGAGAGTCGTTACGGGTCATCAGAAGCCCGAAAATCTAACAACCAGTCTTACCAAGGGGTATCGTATTATCCAATAACTGGGTTGAGGAGGTCAGATAGGCAGTCGCTCCATGTAAAATACTGGTATTCAGCTGCATCCGGTTAGACTGGAAGCCAACTCCAACATATGTAGTTGAGAAAAGGCTAGGCAGATGATGAGAGGTCCAGCTAATCTATTTATCTATAACGTCCGCAACTCGAGATTTTGATGACTTTAGAGACTGTGCCTACGAAATAGAAAGGACAAGTTATGGCTCAGGTGACACACTTTAAAAGATTTAGAAGCCCCATCAAACTAACGTACCGAAAACCACAACCTCTTTACAGCCATTTTATTACAGATATTCATTTTATAACACGCATTCAATTGCCCAAAAACCTCTTGTATAACATGCGTGACAGTATGTAACCGAGTATTACATGGTTATGAAGCCATTTTGACATTACAGCTCACATCATAGCTTGAGGAAGTAATGCAGTTATGTAATAGTGTCTGTTGATTCAATAGTTTGTCAAAGAGTGAAGCGTCTTCGGAGTAACACTTTCGCTTCGAAGATCTTGCGTTGGGATGTGAATTTTCGATTTCATGTATGATTTGTTTAATTGTTTTTGTACCTGTCTGTAGATGGTTATGTAAGTCGTTGTCAGCCCGTGAATGACTTTTATCATAGAACTTAAAGTATTGTAAAGACATTTGAGACAGACATACAGACCTGTGAGCTTTAATATGATGTACTGTATGTCAATGTACATGCATATTTTTTATTAGGGCATATCTCTATACAAATTTCGGCTTTGTCCATCACAAAGATATTTTGGTGAATGAAAACACTCATATGGACAGACGCCAGCACATCAAGCTACCCGAAACTGTCAAGTTTTCCCAATCAACCTTGAACCTAACGCTTTAGCGATAAAGTTGAAAATCTATTTAAGAAATTTGACAGATTATAGTAGCTTGATGCACTGGTGTCTATACATTTATACACTCATAACACTGCAAATAAAAGCTGGTGAAGCCGTGGTTACATCTCACTACTAATCCCGTAAGTTTCCAACCAAATTTGAACCTAAAGCCATAAAGATTCCTCTTTACTTCAAGCATACTTTTCTTAGACAGCTAGACTCTATAAACATCTTAGATAATCCCATCCAATTCGTTGAGACAGAAATAGCCAGCCAATAGAGCTGAATTGGCGATACCAGCTCGTTCAATAGAGATACCGTAATGGACGATAAACGTCTGGTTATCTTGATGATGTTTATTTGTTACCCTGCAATGTACTTACTTGTGGGATTCTCAGGGACTTGAATAATACTATAGAAAAACATGGGATTTCCGAAAGGTCGGATAGATTATTGGATTTTAGTTGTTGGTTCTGGAGGAGTATTAGGTCATCGAAGTTTACTTTTGATGTTATTGATTTTATTACTATCTCGTTAGAGAAAGTAAAGGTGCTCAGTGCAGAGCCTGTAGATATAGGAGAAGGAAATATAGTTAATTCAATTATCTGTTACGAAATAACTAATAGGTACAGCGATTAAGAAAACACAGTGCCAGGCTGATAATTATGAAGTAAATGTTACTGTCCGAATAAAAAGGTTTACCATTTCAAGTGAAACAGTAAACACTGCCAGTCGCAATCATAAAGCACCAATACAACAACAACAACATTGGTGTGTCAATTAGCTTCAACTTCAGGGCCCTAATTCACTATGACCAGTTAACGATTCCTTACTTCGAAACCACGTTAATTCCTTAGCTATTCCCGCCAATCTCGCAATCATTTCGCGCGGTTTCGTTGATTGTGTTATAGAGAATAAGACCTCAGGTAAGGCATCGTTGTGATTGTGATAGATAGTTTGCTTTAATTATTGGAACGAAGTCCCTTATCGCGCGTTGCAAAAGAGGGCTAGATGGAAAAAATTAAGACTAAAAGTTGGAACGACACTTTTTGCTATAGTTAATAATAATAATATCCCTGGACATTTCACACAGCTCTTCAGTTGTAAGCCGTGCGGCGTGCGCGTGTTTCTCTGTCTGTCTCTCTCTCTCTCTCTCTCTCTTATAGAAAGCAAGCCAGTTATACTTCGTTCCATCCGGGTGTCCCTTGACACCTCTCAAGTTTTATTTGATAGATTTTGGAGCCAAAAACTATAAATACAAAACCTAATTGCCACAAGGGCAAGGCATATATTCATTATTCACATCAAAATTCTTAGTATTTCGTGCGACACGTGTGTCAAATTATATCTATAAGTGGACCCTCTACTTGTACTTTGATTTTCCTAAAATTTCTTTCAAAAACATTCTCCAATGATGAATAATATTTTTACTCATAAAATTGTAAATGTGAGTCATTCTGACTGTGTTCAAGCTTAGTAAAACTGTATTTTTTTTGTGCTCAATTTGTTACCATAAGTATACTCGTACATATTCAGCCTATAATGTTCCCACTGCTGGAACACAGGCCTCCTCTCGTCGTGAGGGAGTGGGATTTAATTTTTGGGCCCGGTGCGCGTTAATAGATGTCTCATGTCTTCGTTTTGGTTCTAGGATATGCCGGTTTCCTCACGATGTTTTCCTTCACCGTTTTGAGAGAAGTGGTGAAGAAATTATTTACACAAAGAACAGTGGTTACCTAGTGGTTATGGACACAACAGTTGTAGGTTTTAAGTATACTGTGGTGTAATTACTAGCACTTGAGACATTTCATTTTTGTCTCTGAGATGACAACTTATGATGATGCCTCTGATATTGTAGATACCCAAGGCTGGTGGTTATCACGTACCACCATATTGTTTGTCGTCGCTTATTTCTCATCTCATATCATTAAAATATAGTGTCTTACCTGTAAATGTGAATCATCCTTGCTGTGCTCTGGCTTGGTGAACTCCACATGCAGACCCTGATGCTTCCCACTAAGAGGCAGGGTTGGCGCCTCATGTTGCCAAGCTGTACGTTCTTCTTGACGAAAACCAGGGTTGTCGAACGCGAACTCGTCTTTCACGGATTCAGGGTCCGTTGTAAAGACCAGGTGCTTGCCTGTGGACAAAAAAGGTAGTTTAGAATAAGATTTGTGTTTTCGATAATGAGTTTTGTACTACAAAGGCTACTACTGAGCTAACACCACACTTAGTATTCTTACAAATAGGATTGACAAGGCCAGCAAGCAGCTAATCTATTGCGTCATAAGTTTGAAAAATTCGTCTGTTCGAAAACGTAATTAACGCAATGAATGTTGCCGAATTGTCAAAATGAAAGGCATCGCAATTGTTAGTGTGTTATGCAGTTGTAATTTTCGGTAGTTGTGTTTTGTATAAAAGTTTGAAACCCCAAAATCAAACAGTCAAACTAAAACTTTCCGGAGAGAAACTCAGGATATATACTTCCTGCGGATCTTCTAAGGTTTTATTAATATAATGTGATCTTCAATCTCAGCAGTTTCGTGTGAGTCAAATGGTTAGACCGTTAAGGCAATCGAAATAATATTGAATAAGTAAGTCACAATATTTTTAAATCGAACCATCTCAAGTTGCACAAGTAGGCAGACGTGCCAATGACCGTTCGTTGTATCTGAAAAGATATATCAACAAACCGATCGGCCGGTAATTTTAGAGTTATTTCGCTGACCGTTATTATTATTAATTTTTTTAAGACTAACAGTCAATATTATAGATTACTAACTGTGCCCCGCGGTTTCACTCGCATAAGTTTCGATCCCGTGGGAATATATAGTAACTGGAGAAACCTCGACCCCTGTCACATAGGATGTCCTAGTTCAGGGGTCAAGACCTCATTGATGTAAACTTAACTTGTACAGAAGTTTTGGAAATACATTACTATTTACAGATAAAACACATGATCCTCCATCTCCTATCTCAATTCGGTGCTGCTGCACCGGAATCAAATGAATTATGATATAATAAATTAATATATGATATAATAAATTATAAACAAAATTAAAATTTTCTTCCTCCATAAAATTTCTATCTGCCGTCATCTCAGTATTAACTCCTTCCAGGCCCATTGTCTTTCATACAATCCTGAATCATTCACAAACACACAAAAAACTCATTAAGAAAATGATGACTCTATCCCAATTTATTCTGAGTCGCCGCGACATGTCTTCTTCCAAACTTCTCTCTATTAATCGTCATCTCGGCAGTCACTCCCTTTCTTGCCATATCAAAAGATGATACACACAGTCCATCCATCGTTTCTTTGCTCGCATAAAACTACGAGCAAGTATTAACCATTAGTTTTATACAGGAACCGGACACAACTAAATTATTATTTATGAGCAGATGTAGAATATATATCTACAAGTGTATTTACTTGAGTACTGGTGAGATGTATCTAAGTAACGAGCTTGTGGTTGCGGTCAAGTAAATTATACGTGTTGTTAAAACTGTTAGCATCAATGCGTTGGTGAAACCGGTTATAGCTCTTACGAAATGCAACTGTAAAAATATATGATACGAGTCTTAACCAAACACGGAATTATATCCGTTAATAATGCCGTTTGTAAAACTAATGTAACATGGTGGTTCTAGTATTTTTATTGGAACGAAGTTCCTTATCGCGCGTTGCGAAAGGGGGCTAGACGGAAAAAATTAAGACCAAAAGTTGGAACGACCCTTTTTGCTATAGTTGTAAGCCGTGCGGCGTGCGCGTGTTTCTCTGTCTGTCTCTCTCTCTCTCTCTCTCTCTTATAGAAAGCAAGCCAGTTATACTTCGTTCCATCCGGTGTCCCTTGACACCTCTCAAGTTTTTTATTTTTGAATGGGTCTGCTTTTGACCTCGATCACGCTTGATGAAAGATGGATGACTTCTATGATGGAACGAGCTTCCCCAGAAGATGCCTGTCCCCTCTGGCTTATAGGCAGACGTGTAATAAATTAATTCCCGTTGAATATATCTCTCACCGTATGTTATTTGTGTCATCAGGGTTATCAGATTTTAATGAGCTACCAAAAACCCACCTTGTTACGTTGGTTGAGATGTTTAACAGAAAACTTTCCAAAGAAATTCCCCTGGAATATTTTTATACAACAAAATCTTGATATTGACATTGTCGCATCGTAGACAAAGATAAAAGAAAATCTGAAGTCGCATATCACTAAATACAATTGAGGTGTCTGTTTTATAATGTCAAATAACAGCTTTTTATAAATGCTTGAGAAAGTATATAATATGGTATTTATAACAAAACAACTGTTTTTAAGTTTTTTGTGAAGACTAGACCTATTTTTACGGGATTTCACTGGCTCAGCTCAGGTTATTAGGCTACTTTTATTTTCGAAAAAGAATTAGGGTTCCGCGCAAAAAGTAGAGAACTGTAGGTACTTCTTCATGCTAAAAGTTTAATAAAAAATATGAAGCCAAAAGGAAGGCCCAATATTGGGGCGCGGAATCCTGTTCCATCCTTAAAATGCGCCTCAAGTAATTTCCTGGCCTGTCACTTTTCATAAATCGATCCTAACAAATGACGTAACAACTGGCCAGCACGATATCAATTTTAGCGCGGGCAACCCTGTGTTTAATCTTCGTATAGCGCACACTAATTGACATGCTAGTGAACAAAGCGTAATACCAGTGCTAAGAATTTCTCTTTATTTTACTTTTTTTGTTTTTCCTTCTCGTTTTAACCTTGGGTATGTTAGAGTCTGGTATTGTGGCAGCTTTGAATACAGTCATTAGCGCTTCGTCTAAAGTCAATTGGTCTTAACAATTTAATTGGGTTGCTTTTACACTTATATTGTGTGTTTTTGTAAGAATACTGGCAATTTGTAATGCGCTACTGGTTTTTCCAAAGACATTCACTATAGCAGGGTGTTCCAGTTGATACAATACATGTAATGCTCTATTCCCTTTTCTTATCAGTCATCATTAGTTACTTCAACTGGTGTCCTTTTTTTCTTCCACAATATACACATCTTCAATTCTTCTTGGATCAGCATGGGACTCATACTTTAAGTAAGAGGAGGTCAATGATCAGCATTGATCATAGAAGCTTGTCTTACAGAGCGAAAACTCCATACGGTCATCTATCCTCATATAAAGTATAACCACTGACAGTACGTCAGAATCGAACCTTTACACTCTTAAATCACCATTATTAGGATTCATCATCTGCCTAGCCTTTTCCCAACTAGTGCCTGTATATTTAACCCGTCTGCCTTCAAAGCAAGAGTGAACAGACACACATACACACACACACATACAGACTTCTGGGGGCCTACTCCGAAGTGCAAAGTGCGAATGTTCGGATCGGACCGACACATGGCCTAACCGAATATTATTGCAAAATGCGAAAAAAGTTCGGATCGACTCATTTGGGTCGGGACCATAGTCAATATTCTAAAGAGTGTAGGAGAGTAGGATCGTAACCGACCGAACCAAATAGTAACTTCGTAGCAGCAAAAGGCCGAACATTCGGCCGATACTACTTCGGAGTAGACCCCCAGGTTCCATCATATACCTCATCCATCGTTTTCCATCAAGCATGATCGAGGTCAAGAGTAGGTCCGTTCAGCAATTAAAAAACTGTATCGGTGTCGGCTTCCAATCTAAACAGATGCAGCTGAATACCAGTATTTTACATGGAGCGACTTCTTATCTGACTTCCATTCATTATTATGAAGCCAGATTATTGTATAAGGCCGCCCATTGTATATTTTGCAGTGTTTGATGAATTTTTTATGTTATGTATTTTGTGGTTAATAAACTAATAATATTAGGAATATTGAGGAGATATTCATTCTAAATGCAGTAGTAACTTGATAATAGTATTTTGTTACAGTATACCCAGTATTGTACGTAACCGGTGCCACTAACCCACTTCGGTCTCGTTGTCATGGTAACATGCGCAAGATTACCACCGGTTTAACGTTTTTTTATAACAACTGCAGTTAACAGCAATTAGTGGTGGAAACAGTGGCTATGAGTGCAGAGTCTCGTTGTGGCTAGTTACAAATTACTATTAACAATGCTGTTGAGATGTAGTAAGGTCAGAAGGGCAACACCATAGTGCCTAAGGACGAACATACCAACGCACTTAGCGGATAAATGGACATTGCTAGAGCAACATGTCTTTCATAAACTAGCAGTAAGTAGCTATCAGAATGAGGTTCTACTTCGGAATAATTAGCCAGTTATGTTTTCACTGCTGGCTCCTCTTTGTGAGATGGAGTGGGCAACCTGTGGGACCAGCATTCACCATATCCCGTGCGAGTTAGTGGATTTCACGTCTACGAATTTTTGGTTCATTTTTGGACATTTCCGTATGGTTTTCCTTATGATGAATCGCTAACCGTTTCGATAGCAATAAATTGCACAAGTAAATTAGTATGTAATAGAATAGAAATACTCTTTGAAATACAACCAAAAGTTTTTTTAAACAATACAGATATATAATTAAAAAATTTAACACAGGGTGACACAATAGACGGTATTATCGCAAAAGCGATTTTTTAAGACAACCTTTGGATGGATTTAGGTGCAAAAAGTCTCTTTTTACTATACTACAGAACTACTTCTGTAAAACTTGATTGCAGCTTGGCCCAGTGATAACGGCCCAGCGTTATCAAGTTCTACTTTGAAGCAATATAACTTCCAGACCTCCAGAATGCTATTATAGCATTAGCAGGGTGGTGAGCGCTGCGCTATTCATCTTGCATCGCCAACAGCCCACGCTGCTGCATTCATTTGTTATATACATTTGTGGAACAACAAAATGACGAGGGATGATGACGAGAATGTTAGCCGTCTCTACAAACTAAACTATTTGATGATTTGCTAATCATCAAATAGTCCCCATTCCTTCATCAAGAGTAAACCTTCTATCATCTTCTTCAGTGATATAGCCCAGTTGATTTCATTGAGTGAAATCATTAGGCCGGGTACGCACGAGCAGATAAACGCAAGCGTTTATAATCTGTAATTAGTCGATCGCACGCAACTGCAGATTAAGGTCGAGTAGGATGTTGTAATTAAAAATAATTGAGTTATTTATGTTTTATTTATTATTATTTATTGGCGAATTTTTCATACCGTGTGTGAACAGTGAACGTAGCAGTTATTTGTTTTTGTTAAATGTACATCATGAAGTAAGTTGCAGTTACACGTATACGCGAAATCATTTTTTTTTCCAATAAATAAAAGCTATACTTCGACTGGAGTGGAGACCGCGTATCGGCAAGCGTAGTGTGGAACGTCTCCCAGCTAGATGGACCGACCACCTTAAAATGGTGGCTGGGATTTGGGACAGACTGAATGCGGAGGACAGTGTTGTGGCACAGACTGGGAGAGGCCTATGTCCAGCAGTGGACTGCGATAGGCTGAGTTGATTGCTTCCTTCGACTGAACATTTCAACACAGTTACTAGTCTTGTTTTTTCAGAGCGCTAACAAAAAAGTTGTTTCAACACGTTTTCGCGAAATTCAACTGAAAAGTAAAGTAGCTGCAAATAGTGCAAACTTTTTGCACATTGAATATATATTTCTAGTGCCTATTGCAATATTTTAACAAAAAATTAATATCCAACGAGTTTATTGAACTACATATTAGTTATAAGTATTTTAAAAAGTTGACAATAGAGACGCGGCGCGAAAATATTAAGTTAGAGTTAAATTGCTTATTAGTCTGTTAGGCTAGATTGTAAATGCATTAGATTCTCTTTACCGAATGTTAGAAGTAGTCAATGTCACGTTGTATTGAATAAGGAGATACTGGAATTCGTCGAAAATACGGTTTTCTTGGGGATCACGCTTGATTCAAAGCTGCAGTGGGGTCCTCACTTAACATCACTTGCAGGGCGGCTAAGTTCAGCCGCTTACGCTGTTTGGAAAATCCGTCAATTAACAGACGTGGATACCGCGAGACTGGTCTATTTTAGTTACTTCCATAGCATAATGTCTTACGGTATTCTGCTGTGGGGACGGGCTGCAGATATTGATTCTATCTTTATTCTGCAAAAGAGGGCTGTTAGAGCCATCTACAATCTCAGCAGACGCGAATCTCTAAGGGAACTGTTTAAAAACATTAACATCATGATGGTTCCTTGTCAATATATATACGAAAACATTATGTACGTTCGAAAAAATCTACATCTTTTTAGTAAGATAAGTGACAGGCATAATTTTAACACTAGGAATAGGAACAAACTAGATCAACCGTGCTTCAGATTGTCTAAAGTAAAAACTTCTTTTATGGGGTACTGTGTAAGATGTTATAATAAAATACCACTCAATATTCTTCAATTAAATGAGAAGAAATTTAAAACATGCATTAAACGCACACTATGTAGACAAGCATATTATAAGTTGGATGAGTATATCGTAGATAAAAATGCTTGGCTTAATGCTGGTCCTGCTCCACAGGCACTTGGGCTCACTAGTTGATTACAATTTCAATATTTGGAAGAGATGCTTCCCCTTTTTTTGTGTTTCTGACATTACGAACGTAATGTTTATTTTATTCAATCAAGATTTAATTCTTAATACTTAAATATTAAATACCTCTTCCTGATTATTCCTATAGTTTTGTATAAATTAGAAGCATTTTTTTAAAATTTTGTAAATGTAAGAACCATGGATCCGTTTTTATGATATTTTGATGTTGACTTGAAAGAGCATGGCAGTTGAGAATATGTCATGCTCACTTAAATGTCTCACTGGTGGTGGCGCGTGTGTTGGATCATTCGGTTCCCTACAAAATGGTTGAGCTGGGTGGTGCTGATCCACGCGTCATGTTCGTGAACGGGCGCCGTCAGTTGAGACTGGTCATCTCTTAACTGCCAGGGCTTATTTTTAATTTTATATTTTAAATTGTTCTTTTTTTCATTGTTCTCACATGTAGAAGCAATAAGAATAATGTACCCAGGATTTTGTAATAATATCTTGATTTAAAAGAGTGTCCTTGGAGTTTCTTGCCCGTTCTTCTCCAAAGAGATCTACGTTTTGGAATGGGCAACTAGCTTCACTTTCTGACTAACTGACCGACTATTTAAAATGTTGACAATTCAAAAGTGCCTGAAATGGTTTAATTGAAATAAATGATTTGAGTTTGAGTTTGAGTTTGAATCCATTACTAAGAACTTTCGTTCTTATTAATAAAAAAAAAAAAAATTAAAAAAAAAATAGAGACTCGGGAAGGTTAGGTTTTCACGAACCCGTACTGGACCCGCGTGGTAGATTACATTACAGCCTCTAGAAGAGAGGAGGCCTGTGTACTAACAGTGGGGACATTATAAGCTGATTATGGTGGGTAGGTTTCACGACAGTCAATGGAGTTTTTTGATTAACTTTATCACAGAGCCGCAGAAGATCTTTGATAGTCGTTACGGGTCGTCAGAAGCTCGAAAGTCTGACAACCAGTTGCTAAGCAGTATCATGTTATCCAGTAACTGGGTTATGGAGGTTACATAGACAATCGCTCCTTGTAAAACACTGGTATTCAGCTCCATCCGGTTAGACTGGAAGCCGACACCAAAATAATTGGGAAAATGCTAGGGAGATAATGTAGTTCCTTATCTAGAAGTAAACAATGGGTCACCATTGATACCCCCACTTCGGATGAATCACAAAAAAATAAAAGCACAGCCAATATCGTTAAACAGCCTACTCAAATCACGCTTCAAATGACAGGTTGCACAGCACTAGCGGTTAATTCACACGTAATTATCGACTCTTGCTTTCGATAGACATCGGATATACAAAGTGGGTCGACACTTTCACGACACTAGCGTTTTTGCTCTATTTATGTGTCGACGGTTTCAATTCCTGCGAATGATAAATTGCTTTCTTTGAAACTTGAAAGATGAAAGACGTGTGATTTTTTTTCCAAGATGATCAGTTATTTCAAAGATGTCTAGTGTTAGCTGGCGCGAGCCTCGCATTGCACTAGTGGAAACAGTTCAAATTTGAATCTGTCTCTCGACAAAAAGCACATGAACACTGCAACGATTTGCAGTGTTCATGTGCTTTGACGCATTTTTGCAATGCGGCGCGCTGGAGCCCGCGTCTCTTCATAATTTGCGCTTGGTAGCCCGCGAAATTCCAATTTTCTTACGTTTTCTGCAATTTGCAGGACAAATTAAAGTTATGAATGTTGTTGTTGTTGTTGTGTATGATTCGCGAGCGTAACAAATATGACTACAGAATAATAATCATTAAAATCATCAGTACAGAATGTACAGATCTCTCTAAGTTCATATTTCCCTATTGAATGACTATTTCATGAAATATTAATCAATAGGATTATTTATTTCTCCAAAATCCTTCGGATTGTGATTAATTGTGTACCTATTTCGGAATTAGGGTGCGGGTAAAGCATACGCATCATCAGCCTATAATGTGTCCACTGCGGGACACAGGCCTCTTCTCTGTAAGAGGGAGTGGGCCGTAATCCACCACGCGGGCCCAGTGCGGGCTGGTGAGTCACATGTATTTTGGTTCTAGGTCATGCCGGTTTCCTCACGATGTTTTCCTTCACCGTTTTAAGAGCAGTAGTCATGAAATCATTTACAAAGTAAAGCGCCTGTCAGGTGTCGAACCCCCGACCTACAACTTGTAAATAGCGGCCGTTATCACTGGGCCAACACTGATGGTGCGTTAAAATCATGTCTAAGCATCTAGAGACAGATCATTTCCCGCTGGTTCTCGTATAAAATCTTAAACGGTATACTTAGTAGTAAACGAGAAACAAAAAACGATCCACGTGCTAGCGCCCAATGAGCCGGAACAGTTTTTCTCTTGTTTTGCCTCAGTGGCGACATCTGGGGTAATGAGATACAATAACAATCACGCGGTAGATTCTTCATGGAAATTATGAACAATACCAAGGATGAAGCAAATAGAATAAAGTTATTTGCGGCCAGTTTGTCTAACGTAAATAGGTATGTCTTTTTTTTAATATTGGCACTTGGCACCTTGTAGGTAGGTATTTTCTTAATATTCAAGTAATTTCTTATTATTTAATCGTGCGTAGGTATTATGATGTGCCATATCTTTGGTTTCGACCACAGCATACATAATTATATTTTAACTTAAAAAATCTATTCAAGAGAATTTTCTTTCTTTAATATTATAGTTCTGAGTAAAAACTTGCAACTTTCTAGTCTATTAAAGTCTAGTGCATAGATAATGGATGCTATTTTTTAATGCTAGACACACACACACCCAGCGAATTTAGTCGCCAGAGCAATTCGCCGGCGATTTCAAAATATCAAGCCCACACACAGATTTTGTAGTCGCTAGGTGGCGGCAAAGTTGATGCCAAAATCTATAGCAGTAATTACCTATATTTCCTTTAGCACCTCAATTTTAAGCAGGTATTTTAGCTGGTCGCGTTTAACGTTTTTGACCACACACTTTGGCAGCGGAACAAATCATTATGCCTTGTCATTTAAGACCCTCAAATCCTCAGATTAATTAAGACCAATAGATGAAATGTATTTTAGCAGGAACCTACGACTGTAATGCTATCCTTATTACGTAAACTAAAATGTACGAGTGAAAAAACAAGATGGCAATATTTTTATCAATGTGTCAATTTCATGCCGCGTACAGCCCCATCTGTCAAATGAGTGTCAAATGCTAGCAGCCAAGGTTGTGCAGAATAGTTTAGTCAATATCGACATAATATGTCGATATTATCACATTACAATAATATCGTTTCAATATGAAATAATGTGATAAAATGATATTTTAAAATGGGTTGTATTAAATCGGTCATCAAAATCAACGTAACCTGATAATTATTACATGCACCACAAAACTTGGCACAAAAAAAAAACGTGACCCAAATCGTAAAGAGAATGAATTTTATCTCTTATGTAGTGAAGAAAAAAACCATTATCAGCAAATACTTTTAATCAATTTATATTATAACTAGCTTTTGCCCGCGACTTCGTTCGCGTGGAATAGTGACTTCACCAATAGATGACACCGACTCTTGACCAATAGATGGCGCTGTATGTCCGGAATAAATTTTATTTTTTATTTTATTTTTTGTAATAAAAACTATCCTATGTCCATTCTCAAGTTCCAAACTATGTCTGTACCAAACAAATCGGTTCAGTAGTTTAGGCGTGAAGCAAAGACAGACAGACAGACAGACAGAGTTACTTTCGCATTTATAATATTAGTTTGGATTCAACACTTATTGGCCTCTAAAAATAATTGTCTTTGTCAGAAATGAACGAATTTTTTCTATTGGCGCAGTAATTTGCTTCGTCATGTGATGTATTCTTATTTTTAAATAAGTTTCGCTGACAGACTTCAATAAAAGATTGCGGTGGTCATCGAATACGGAGTTGTCTAATGAATGTTCATGTAGTTCTTCAAGAACTTTTGTTTGTAACAATCTTTGTGATATTCGGTTAATCATGGCTGAGAAATATTGTGGTTTTCCAACAGATTTTTTTGTTACCACAGCCTCAAATTCTCTCAGAATTTTTTCTGCAACTAGGCAAATTTTTTGAATGCTTTTTGAAGGTTTAGTAAGCCCTCCTCTGTCTTTGACACATATAAGAGGCATCATGTTAGCACATCCTTCTAGAGCTTGAAGACATTTCTCACAACGCAAACTCTTTTTCAGTTTTCGCACCACAAACCCAGCTATATACTGTACCACATCTTGTGAATACTCAGATAGCGAAGATGGATAAAGGCAGTAGTCGTGATCTGGGACGTCGAGTGACACCTCTGACAATAAAATGGATTCTTCAATAAGTCGAGTGTTTCCAGTACTTTCATTAATGCGATTATTGAATTTTGATGCGTTGAGGACTGGTATTTGGTCAAGAGGGATGCAGTTACCGCTCGCACCGTCTTTCAGCTGAGCATGTATTAAAAGCCTTTTGTAGGCAGCTCGAAACATGCGCGCAGAAGGATTGTTATTAAACCCACATCGGGATCTTATAGCACCAAAAAACAACTCCAGATGGTCCTGGCTCATTTTATACGTACATATATACTTCAAGTAGATTTTTTCCTCAACTAGAGCCTCATAAATTTGAAGCAGTGAAGCCATGGTGGTTAAGAAGCCACGAAATCCAGTGGACCTATTTGAGTGCACCACTAAACAATTGTCATTTGCAAATCTCAATGAATTTATGTATGCTTCCGCTTCAGAAAAAAAATCTTTGATGTCTGCGATGTTACATGGATTTGCTGCTTTTTTCGACCCTTTTGCATGTATGCTCCGGCTGTTCATGATGTCAAAAAGTTTGTTGAAAATCCTTATAAACTTGATGGTTCCATTGCAATCCTCAAATCCTGGAACGATAGCAAAACAAGATAGGTACAAAAAATTATCATTCTATTCTTCAAATAAAACTTCAAACAAAAAGTACCAAACCTGAGATTTCTTTTTGCTGGCAATATTCTAGAGCATCTGCCACTGACTGGCTAAGCAGCTGTGTAGCCAGCCGAACTTTCATTTTCTGTTTCTCAAAATTTAGATGTTCATCTCGAAGTCTGGTGCCCAAATGAATACCTTCATCCTTTTGAATTTGGTTTAGCTGTTTAATATGGGTCCATGAAATATGTTGCCCCTGATCATCCACAAGATCATGTTTGTCAGCAAAGGCGTTTCGTATCAGTTTAATATTGTGGCAAGGATCTGGCCAAAAACATATGTCTTGATCTTCATTCCGAAAGCTGTTTGAAGGTATATCGTTGCTCAGATGTATACACATAGCCCTATTAGTGGCGGCGCCATCGAAAGTAAGTGACACGACGGTAATGCCACATTCACGCAGCAATGATAAACATTGTTTAACAAGCCCAGCTTTTTGTAGTGATGTGATACTATTTAGCAAAAAATATCCCACCGGGATTTTCCAATTGTCGTTCATTGCCGTGACCATGAATGTTAATGCTTCCTTAGCTATTGGAGCATCATCAGAATCAATGTCACACCCGATATTAGCATAGCCAAAATAACGACGTCCATCCCATTCAATGATCTTTCTGATTGCCATTTCGTCGATGCTGACAGCACAGTATAACGGTTTGCCCTTATTTTGAGCCACCCTTTCCTTAATAGCGTCTAACGCTTCCTTAGTAAACCCTGGATCGCAATCAAGAGTACAGTACCTGTAACGGACGCCGAGCGTGTTATGTAATTAGAATATTATGTAATTAGAATATAAGATAGTCGTATCAGACACCGAGTATGTTACGTAGTTAGAATGTAAGCACCAGCCTTCGTTGCGGACATCAGGAGGGGCCCGTGTTTACGGGCCACCGCAAAGCATTTTGCGGCCGGGGGGCAACGCCCCGGCACCGCTCGCCTCACCCCCTGACGGGGGTGACGCGATCTCTCAAGAGGGCTGGCACCAGTCGGCAACCAGCTCTCATCCGAAAAACATCCCTCAAGAAAATAAAGGAAGAAACACTCAAAAAGTCTTTTATTTGACTACAACAATACAGTCCTGAATAGTACCATTTTGAAATTGTGTTGGGGTGTGGCAGGATATTTTTTAATTCTTCACGTACATAGCTGTAAGCTTTTGGTGAAAGGTAATGAAGAGTAACTGCAAACTTTTTGAGTTCCGATGAATACTCCTTTGGTGTACTGCCTTTCGCCTTGGATAAATATCGTTCAATTATTTCATTGCTTTTGATGTTTTTCAACATAATGAAATACTCTTCATCTAATTTTTCTTTTCGTAACAATACAAGTAACCTCTGATTGATGGTCGTATTCTTTTTATTTAAACGGCGAGTTCGTTGCTTCTGAGCATTTAACTTTAACAAACGATTCTTGGCAATCAGCTCCAGTTTCAGTATTTTTTTTTCAAGTTTGCTAATTCGCCCTTCGTATATTGCTTTTAAAGTCGTCTGGCTTACTGTCGTTGTTTCTGCCAAATCCTGCAAAAAAAAAAATGAAAAAAAAAAATGAGCAGACTTAGGACTCAAGGCAAGCAGGTATATGAAGTGTCATAGTTTAATATTGCTTGGCAACGACTTCATAAAGTATAGAATAGTATTTGATTTCTAACCTTATTAATTTTGTACAGATACAAGTATTTTAACTTTTTAGTAGGTACGAGTTAGTATCGGTACAAAGTGAGAGGTGTAATTGTTTGTTTGTTGTTGACTTCAGTTAAAAATCATCACAAGTGAGTTAACTTACACAACACATACAAATTCTATATTTAAAACGCTCCTCAGGAATCCATCAATACCAATCCTTAAGTCAAAATCGGAACAAAATTGATATATTTAGAAGAAGCTCACCGTAGTACTAGTTGCTAGTGGCATAGGCAAAACAGATACACCCATGCTTTGGTGCTGCCTGTTACTTGGACAGGTCTGAAAAAAAATATAGATACAATACTTATTTACATACATTAAAACACAGGTTGCTTTACTTTGGTTGGTGAACAATTATAGAAGCTTACCATGTCATCAGTTGCCAATTCACTCGTGCTTCGTTGTTGTTCCCTTGATTTGTCCAGAATTGCAAAGTCCTAAAAACAAATCTTGAATTTCATACTGACATCACAATAAGTAAAATATTATGTATATATTTTTGTGTATCTTTCTCACCAAAGCCACATCGGTGATACTGGACAAATTCAAAGTGGGCACTGCATTTTCTTTTAACCGAGCTCGCATTAGATTTCCACCCACAAAGCAGTCAGGATGGAAGTGTCTTGAACACACTCTCCAATGGTGTTTATGCTGCTTCTCACTCCGACTTGTGACAGTGAACCATTGCCTACGAATCTTTTCAGTTTTCGGAAACCTTAAAGAAAGTATTAAAAATATAAGTAAGTTTGCCTGGAAAAGATCTCAGAAAGCGATAAGGCCGCCTATTGTAAATTTTTTAGTGTTTGATGAATTTTTTATTTTAGTATTTTTGTGGTGTACAATAAAGTATACCTATATAAATAAATAAATATAAGATTTAATATATAATTTAAGCTACACATAGCAGAGGTGCACTGATCGACTGATCCAAACTAATATTATAAATGCGAAAGTAACTCTGTCTGTCTGTCTTTGCTTCACGCCTAAACTACTGAACCGATTTGTGTGAAATTTGGTACTGACATAGTTTGGAACTTGAGAATGGACATAGGATAGAAAGAAAGAAAAAGAAAGAAAGAAAAAGCATTTATTTGCGGCAAACATGACGCATAAAAAAAAGGACAAAAACACACAAAAAAAACAAGTTGGGGGTAAACATGCGTCACCCGTACGTGATAGTGCATCGTGCGTGATAGTTTTTATTACAAAAAATAAAATAAAAAATTAATTCCGGACATACAGCGCCATCTATTGGTCAAGAGTCGGCATCAATTCAGTACTGAAAACATCCACGCGGGCGAAGCCGCGGGCAGAAGCTAGTCATTAATAAATCATCGATAACTATTTTTGACGGCACTAATAACCTCAAAATTGGATTGATTAAATTTGCGATTTCTGTGCTTATTTTTGTTCTAACTTAAATGAAATTGTCTTAGCGTAATAAAATAAGCGATCGCATGTCTTTTTCCTTAAATGCCATAACATTTCCTAGTTATTTACAGCGAAAATATAACTGGTATGTACTCACTTGTGGAAACTTATATTTTCGCCGGAGTTTTCTTTATAGCCAGAATGCGATCTGCAACCGCGCACGATGCAGGACATTCTCCTTGTCCTCAGCCCACTTTCGGTTACACCAACACACCACAAACTTTACGAATTCTCTTGATATCTCACGATGTTTACACACAGAACACTAATTGTTTACATGGACAATGACGGAAGTCATAACGCGACCAAATTGCAAAGTATTGCCAATGTTGCCGTCGTAGAATTTTAAAAGTGCCTTTCTCATTCGTTAGCATGGACAGGAGTCTTTAGGAGTCGGAATGACGTTTTGGGTAGTACGGTGTGACGTCATCAAGATTTCATCTATTGTAGTATTTAATCTGAGCTCAAATCCTATATATGTTTACCAAGAATTGAGGACCGTTTTAAACTTCGAACATGCCAAACTGCTGACGTAACTTGATGATGGTGACATCATGTGTCGCATCGCCGTAAGAAGGTAGAGGTACGATACTAATTTCATAATGCAACGTTGCATTCAAATCAGTCGGTAAATGTAACTAATTTGCACATAAGGTGCCGTCGCCATGTTGTCTTTACAATGAAACGTCCGTGAATATATTATTAAGAGCGGGCTTCCACTTACAAGAACTGAGTGCTGATTCATAATATTCTTGTGTAAAAAAATTATATATATATATTAGTAATAACGGCTGAACGGATTTGGATAAAATTTGGCTCACTGATAGACCATGCCCTGACATGACATAGGATACTTGTTTATACCGGTGGTAGTACATTCCTGTCAGATATTTTCGGACATATTTATGTACATGCGGCCGTAGCCGCGGGCAAAAGTTAGTAGTTAACAAAATCAATATCTTAGTTATAATAATATATAGGTAAGCTTATATACCATTATTTGGGATGATGGCACGGAATACCTCAAATAATTTAAAACCACATCTTAGTTACAACCGTAAATAGCTAAAGGTTATCTTTAAAAAACAATCAATTCAAAATTAAGTTCATGATCAATTAAAAAAATGCACACAAACATACAATGAAGGTATGTTCCCACACCTACCGTCGCTAAAGTTTCGCCATTACATTTTGACAGTTGACAGCAAGTGTCATCAACCTCTTTGCGTGGGTGCTACAATAATGGTATGTCTACACGAGGTTTAAGTAACAGTCATATTGACATTCAGCCGCTCTTAGCAAGTCTAGCAACATTATGGTAATGGGAAAGACTCGTCGAAAAGACGTGTTGGTAAAGTTGGGAGAATAACGGTTTTGTAATATCGGTGAGTTAGGGACATAGTGAGAACCTTGATGAAAACATGGCGAGGCTTACCGTTGGAGGCCGCCATTTTGGAAGACACTTAAGAAAACCAACTAATTAACAAGTAAAAGTTATGTAAGCAAATTGTTACATACACTACAAATAAAATAGGTGTAGTTGTTGGAAGGACAGATACAAAACTGCGACTTTATAAAAATATAGTCGATATCATAACAATGGTATCTTATCTATGGTATCTATCTCAGTAGATAATATGATGATATCAATATCTTCAACATGTCTATAAAGAATGCAGATACCTTTTAACACTCATTCAGTTCTGCCTAGCCTCTTTCCAACTGGGGTCGGCTTCCAGTTTAACTGGTTGAGCTGAATACCCATATGTTACACGGAGCGACTGCCTATCTGGTCTCCAAAACCCTGGTAAGACTGGTTATCAAACTTTTGTGTTTCTGACTCATCAATGACTGTCAAAGATCTACGAATGACAGCCAGGACCAACTTAGCGTGCTTTCCCATCCACGAACCGACCGTGGCAAGCGTCGTTTAACCTTCGATCGTCCCGTGTAGTTATATCATTTAGCCATGAGCCCCTCCTAGCACTCATTATTCTCAATAAATTCTTAATTAAAATTTTTGCACACAGCTTCATTGAAATGTCAAAACTGTCATTACGAAAACGTGACGTTTTGATTTTTTTTTATATGGCGCGAAAGCAGAGGCGTTAAATTATACAGACTCCTAACGTTTGTAGAAATTCGGCACACAATAAAATATCATGCATAATTGTATGTAATATTGCAGTATTCGGGTCACGACGAACGCACTGACTGGGTGGACGAGTCACGTTGCCAAAATTATGGTCGCAACGGGTGGTCTGCTTAAAACAATTGGCATGCGTGAAAAGTCTACACTAATGCCCGGGTTACACGAGGCTCAAACTTCAAAGCATTTATTTCAATTAAACCATTTACAGGCACTTTTTAACTTTGAAAGAGTCGGTCGGTCAGAAATATGATGCTCCATACCAAAGGGTAGTAGGTAGGTACCTACTGCGCTTTGGTGGAAGAACGGGCAAGAAACCCCATGGACCCTCTTTAAATTGTTACATCATTAATGTTGAATTAAAACAACAAAAAAAGCAATCCAAAAATAGCCTCGTGTAAGCCGGGCATTAGGACGTAGGTAATTTCAATGTGTGAACTTTAATTTGTATTACTTTCGAGAACAATTAGACGGATAGAATGTTTTGTATTGTTGGCAATGCTTTGTGTTTTTGTAATCTGACCTTTTGTTGATATTTGGGCAGCCGACTTTGCCTTTGGCGTTAAAAGTCAATGACCAGCAGACATAACAAACATGCAAATAATACTATCATGCAAGAATGTATGTAGATATTTGCATTCAATGAAATATGGTATGGCTGCAATCTAGACATTTTTCACGAGGTATATATGTATAAACTCACTATCTCTTTATAAATATAATATTAGTATTGAGAGTCCTTCAAAAATTACTCAGAAGATTCGTTGCCTCGCGATCGATATACATATATATAGTACCCAAATTGTCAGGCATCCATTATAGTTTTCTTTTTTTATCCTAATTTCCACTGTTCTGTCATCTTCCATCTACCATTAATCTTCAACAGTCATATTATATTTAGTTAAATATACCCTGACACTAAACTTGACCATTATTTTACTTGGCGGCATTCAAAGATGACTTCACACCATTGTCATGTCAACTTTGAACATCCTTGTGTGAATCAGTACAGTGATTGATGTCACAGTGATTCTAATCTTCAAATGAAGCATCTTAATTTTAATAAAAATGTTGTGACTTTGGTTTGATCGTAGTTTTTACATTGTCGTATCCGGTGTGTACATATTCTATGTTTTTGGAAGTCGTACATAATCAACCTATAATGTTCCCACTGCTGGGACACACGCTTCCTCTCTGAAAGAAGGATTGGGCCACAATCCACCATGCGGCCCCAGTGCGGGTTGGTGGATGTCACATGTCTTTGAATTTACAGTTCTAGGTTATCTATA
This sequence comes from Apamea sordens, assembly GCA_945859715.1. Lineage (NCBI taxonomy): Eukaryota > Metazoa > Arthropoda > Insecta > Lepidoptera > Noctuidae > Apamea > Apamea sordens. The sequence continues at coordinate 11,652,582 of OX244009.1, forward strand.
TGTTTTCCTTTACTTTTTTGAGACCAGTAGTGATGAAATACATTACACAAAGTAAAGCGCCCGCTTGTGTTAGGCAACCTAACCAGGTAATGGATGCATGGATGGGTGCTATCACATCTTAAGTAATTTGTTGCATTGCTTGGCTAAGCTGTAAACCACCTAGATGTTGACATGAGATTTCATTTTCTGAAACATAGAAACCGAAGACATTAGGACACTTCTGCATTCTACTACAATTTGTAGTTATAAGCACAGTCTTAAGGCTATCGAGATTTTAAAGTGCCATATCATAGGGACTAGAGGAAAGCCATCAACCAGTCACAAGCTAACTTATAGTCCAACCATCGAAAAAATGCGTTCCAGACGCCTGTCAGTGCGACAATTCTAGTAACTAATAAAGATCAAATTCGTAAAACACGTATGCGTTTGTAAGAAACTGACAGGTGTCAAGGACTCATTCTCCCAACGGCTGGACTAGATACCTATATTTGCCATTACTCAAGTACAGTTACATAATGTTACCTACATTCACCATTCATGCAACAACTAAGTATGAACACGTCAGTAAAGTGCAGCATTGCAGTGACAATGACCCGCATCATCGGGTCACACTTTCACCGCATTGTTAGTTCTAATACTAAACGAAAGGCTTTCTCAACTGAAGAACAGTTTCTAGTTTTACCATTAGTGTACTGGGAATTTATAGTGACATTGATTCCCACTATTGGTTGCTATACTGCGTATATATTCATCATTCCTACGGTAATCCTTATTGAGATAGACAAAAGAAGAAATAAATAATATACAAATGGGTCTAGGAGGCAATATGAGGGGCTGTCATTAATTAATTGAACTCTTTTCAACCTAGGAGGTGGTTGGCTGCTTAACCAGGCTGTCCTGTGGATGCCCCTCTGCCCCCGGATACCCCCGGTACCCTCTGAGGATTACGGACCTCGGCTTAGGGCGTCGTTGGGAGACAGCTGCAAGGGACAGACTGGATCAGATCGTTAATTGAACTTTTCTGAATTTAAGCCTTTTTATTGGTTCAGTGCTCAAGACTTAGGTAAGGTAACCTAACGCGATCAAGAAGGCTGTCGGACCTTGCGGTCAACACTGAAGAAGACTACATAGCATGGGAGACGCGTTGTATGTGGTTATGATCCACAGCAAGAAAGAAAGAATAACGTTTATTTGGCAAAAAATAATGTAGGTAAGCAGGGAGCGATCGACGACTAAGAAGAATTGGTCCCTTAACCAATTAATGGCCGATTCCTATAATTTACTAACCGTTATTAGTTCAAATTAAGACTCTTGTATCTTTACCAATAATGAAACAAAAACCTCATAGCTTTGCATAGTAGATCCTCACATATGGAAGTAGCTATCACAGGTAAAATTAGCTCAAGGATCTATTTATATGTCCAGTTTGGCAACAATAAATTCTACCATTGGTAAGCAAAACGATTCGTTTTTGTTTATAGGAACCGAGCATAAGAGCATTTAAAGGATGCCGTCGGAATTGCTATGGTTGGAAGCGGATTTTCCTTCCGAGCATGATGTGATTCAACAAACATGATAGCCAATTAAGGAAAAAAAATTGAAGTACTATACGACGAACGGTACGATATTAATAACTGTGATTAGTGACATGCGCAGTTGTGAACGTATCCGAGACAATTCCTTCGCCACTTTAATGACAATTAGTAAAGCAACATCCGACAATACTGCTACTGGGTTTACACATAACATTACGCCTGTAATTCCCAAAGGGTTAGGCAGAGTTGTATCTATAGTACACCCACATTTCGCCAGCTGTTTAGGCCCCATGTATTCCCCTCGGGGAATGCAGGCCTGATATTATGTTATAATATCTTTTGACATCGAACAAGACATAATATTTACAAATCGCTACAACAACATTTGAATAAAACATGCATCGAAAATCGCGACGCTAAACAAAAAGTTTTCTTCAAAGCATTCGACACGGATGATCACATCTGAGCGGTGTATACCTCTTATATCAAGTCACAGGTGTTATATGATATGTGTATTTTGCGATAAAAAAATTATTATACTTGCGTTCTTTTCACATATCTTGGAACAAATGCCTTTGAATAAGAGCCTTTTGCCATCAACCAAATAAAAACACCAAATTAATTAAAATTTCTCCGAAACCTTAAATAAATCATTTTACTACGCAATGTTTGAGAAAAACCCTTAGATATAAATAGAATCCTAGCCAGCTAGCTAAGCTCAATCAAGGTGTAAATTATAAAACACAAATGAAGACGTAATTATGAAGATAATGACTAAAATGAGAGGAATGCGCTGTGCTGACATGACTTACGGATAAACATCTCATGTCGGCTTAACTGCATGATATACGTAATTACAGGTTGGGAAAAAATGTTATGAGAAATCCTACTGAGAGACGAGGAGGTAAGAAAAGTGAAGGAGTGGATATGATATGCCACATCAAGTAGAAGATTGGGCTTAGACGGCAATAGATAAAACTCAGTCAAAGGACAGAAGGGAAGCCTTAGCGCTGAGTAGGGCACTAAAAAGTACTAACAAAGAAAGATGCTGACAAACACCCACTAATCACATAAGTAGGTTCACACTCCACCACTTGCCATAAGATTAGAATAAAATAGAACATTTTTTATGTGTTTTTGGGGACTGTCTTTTGTAATTTTGACGTTCGAAAAGTGCTGATTCTCAGCCTAATTTGAATAAATGACTTTTGATTTTGATTTTATATACACAATAAGAATTACAGATATTAATGTAGAAATTTTACAAAGGGTAACGCAATGAACGGTCTTCTCGCTAGAAAGCGATTTTTTATAGACAGTCTTTGGATGGAGAAGTATGGATTGCCTCATGAAAATCGTCGAATCTATCGTCCTCAAAGGAGTCCTTAAGAGAACCTATGCAGCATAATTATAAAATAATTATTTACTACATTGATAAATTAATGAAATGCAAGTCACGTCGCAGAGAAATCCCTCACTTATCTCAACAAAGTAATTTCAATAATGTTTTTAAATCATAAAACAAAAGATGTATGTCATACTTAACGTATAGGTATGTCAAACCAAGTTCAAATTCATTGACAACTCCACAATAATTTGGTTCCAAACATTCATTCTCAGCTCCGCGTTCTTTTAACTTTATTTTCCGGAAAAATGCACTTTATTTTTAGCAGCGATAAGGTCTAATTTATTCTGATAAATTCTGTATTAAGAACGAAGACGCTAATTGCATAATAGCAACTGCAACTCGTGCAAAAACTGTTCGAAACAGAAATAACAAAGCTAATTGATTAATTGCGCGAATTTGTCAAATTTTGGAGTTCACATGGTGGCAATGGCGGCAAAAACAGTGAATTGCGTGTTCATGACGCCATCTTTGTTTAGCGTCAGCGCGTTTTGACAGATTAATTCGAGGTTTGAGGAGTTATTGATGTTGTTTGTGGCTTGTCTCTCTGTTGAACATGGCTTTGCCTCATAGATCTACAGCTTACAAGGTCCTATGATCGTAAACATAAATATCTTCTATCATTCCTTATGTGGGCTGTGCATAAATGTTGTGTACATTAATTTTCTAACAGCAGCATTTTTTAACAACGCATATTTTTATAATACGACATTCTAAAAGAAAATCTTTGCTATGTAAAATGGACACTTGAAAAACGATGCTTACTTACTGTTACTGCAATTTAAAGTTACAAGTCCATGCTGCCAGTTCATTATGGCGCCAAATGTCATCCATACGTCAAATAATATCTTTTTTTATTAAAATCGTACCATTTTTTATTTTCAAACATCCACACTTGCCAATATATATTATACGGAATAGTCTGTATCATCAGAACCAGTTTCAGATGGAGTGGAACTGCGGAACAGGTCGCCAAACGGGCTGTTCATGTTTATTTAAGGAAAACAATGTTACGCGAAACGGTATACCTCGGCGAAAACGGAATACTTCAACTGTACTGTTTATTACCATGGCTTTATGGGGTGCAGCTAATAAAATGAGATTGACATTTAATTTTAACGGCTTGTGAACGCCATTGTGTCATAACTAAGTTCAATTTTAATAACTTGTGAGCGCAATAAACAAGTTCATTGTTTCAAGAAAGTGTTAATGAATTACTTAATTGATTTTTGAAGGAATTCTTTTTTCTTTTAATTATATTTTCATTAAGCGGATGATGTCGCTAAATGCGCCATTTTTGCTTTTGCTTCATGAAATGAAATCAAATGTTTATTTCTGTAAGTAGATATTTTAAGACACTTTTACACGTCAACATGTTGTTAGCAAATATTTTAAGACTATACACCGTGACTTTTTAGTCGTCTGACAACGGCAGCCCACTTCATGTATCCAATGACTACTACACATTCATAACAAAAAAAAACCGGCCAAGTGCGAGTCGGACTCGCCCATGAAGGGTTCCGTTACGTTACGATTTATGACGTATTAAAAAAAACTACTCACTAGATCTCGTTCAAACCAATTTTCGGTGGAAGTTTATATGGTAATGTACATCATATATTTTTTTTAGTTTTATCATTCTCTTATTTTAGAAGTTACAGGGGGGGGGGGGGGGGGACACATTTTACCACTTTGGAAGTGTCTCTCGCGCAAACTATTCAGTTTAGAAAAACTAAAAATGGCATTTAAGAGAAAAAAAAAATCAGTATTATGATGCATAACGTAGTTGAAACATTCTGTTGCGAGCGAAGATCTATCTACTCGACTCGTGCGATGGTTAGGTATGTTCTACTGTTTGATACGTAAACATTATTAACAGGATGTTTCATAATTCTAATGTTTTTTTTTTTTTTGTACCTATTATCTTAATTAATGGTAAAAAAAACACGCCTAGAGGTATTTTATGTCGGATACATTGAGTGGACCACCTTTGTCAGACGACTAAAAAATCACGGTGTATAGCGCCGGCATTTACTAGCTGACTGGTCCCTTAGAAGACATTCTGGAACAAACTTAGAGGTCATGGTCTCTTTTGAAGTCCAAGCATTATATTATTAGGATTTTATGTCAGCCTAACAATACAGGGCCAAGTCTGGAAGGGCCTTTTGAAGAAACAGCCATTGCAGCTTTGAGTTGACCTGTGCCAATAGACGGCATGCATGCATCAGTTATCGTGTATATGAACCCTATTTTAGGGAGCTCAACGACCCGTCATACTACGCTACCAGATCGGCAGGACATATATATTATCCACAAAATACTCAAAACCGCCAGAAAAAAAATAGTAAAGGTAAGTCATGTATTCAATCTAGCCTGAATGGTATTCACAAGGTACTATCGCCAAAAGCTATACCTACTATTTTGAAAACAAAATCACGTGCACATGATGACGACAGCTGCGTCCGTAAGAAAAACAAAAGGGGATCCTGTTTAGGTCGACTAATAATATGCACTGCAAGCAGGAATAGTCCTTACGGTGATCAGATATAGATTTTGGCGATAGTACATACAAGTAAGAACTACCGCCATCACTTCATTAATCACCAGACTTGGTGAGCTCTTTGCTACTAGAGGAGCAAATTCTCTCTTCTAGAATAATCATTTGAATACCAGTTACCGGCTTTAATTTATACAGTCAAGTCATGGCCATCAAGTCCTAGAACGAAATAGAAAAGTTAAGGTTAAAGAATCTACTTCATGTAATCCTATAATACGATGTCTTCTCACGAGAATTTGCAGATACCATCTATTTAAGTAATATTGTTTTCATCATGATAAGTTTAACACTACGAATCCAGTCTTAGCTCAAGCTCGTAAAACTTATAAAAACCTAAGTCGACCTGGTTCCATTAAACCGGTTTGAAGCACGAAACACAAGAATAGGTAAGTACGAAGAATTATTTTTATTTTTGACTAGCTGCCGACACAATAAAATAATAATTTTACTAGACACATTGCAGACACTTTCTACTCTAACGAAGATTACCTATTTTCTAAGGCAAATCAGGTTTATGATTTCCCAATCAATAGATGTTTCGGTCGCAAAATTGGAAAGCTGAAAGCGTATCTTTACATATTAGGTATACCAGACATTTACCAATGCAAAGACGTCGAATTGTACCAGGGATATTTACCAACCGATATAAAGGGAAATGAAAGAGCAAAGAAACGATGAAAAGACTGTGTGAAAGATGATTATGGTTATAAATGGGGTGACTACCGAGATGACGATAGAGAAGTATGGAAGAAAAATATATGTTGCGCCGACCTCGATAAATTAAAATAAGAGCAGGAGAATGATAAGAAAGGAACAGAAAAGGAGATGTGAAAGTCTTTCTGAGAAATAAAACTCCTAGATAATTATTAAAACCGAAATAAAGAACTTAGCTACAGTTCTACAGTTCAATAAACAAATTAAGTAGGCACGTAATCCAACATTGCAAAAAATGTTGTAACGGGATCACTTCAGAAATCATTTCGGGTAATCTGCGAAAAAACGGTTTCATGGCGTTGAAGCTACAGAAAGCCGTTATTGAGCATTTTTATCAGATTGACAATAATAAATAGGTTACGAATCGTGGTTATGCCATTACCGTTTGCCAATGAATATCTTTGCAAGTACAGTTGGTACTTTTATGAGGAAACGCGGTCACGTGGGCTTCGGTCCTCTCAATCTGTGTGGTTCTTTCCTCAAAAAACCACTTCAGACATCGATCTACATGGTCTTCATATGATCTGACCAAGATTATGTCTGGACTTTAAAAGAGACTGTGACCTCTGAGTTTGTTTCGGCCTTTCTTCTCAGACTAGTCAGATAGGAAACGCCGACCTCATCTAGTTTTAAAATATGATTGAGGCTCAGACCAATAAAAAAGTTATTGGTCTGAGGATTGAGGTGTAAAAGTGTTTGTACAAACCTACTTACAAAATAAAGTCATTTATCATTATCGACGTACATTCCATACTAGTTATCGTATTTATCAGTTTTCTCCCTGGTTAACGATAGGTCCTGTACTATTCCAAATATTGTTTTACGACATAACATATATCTATATATATCCTCTGCAATGTCCCTATGTTTTGTTTTTTGGCGTATTAATGTAAAATATATACATTTTTTTTTAAATATATGATAACGCCGAAAAATAAAACATAGTGTCAAAATATTTGGGCTAACTGATTAAGCTTACTCAAAAATCTCCCAAAGTAAAAATTGGTTCATATTGTTTTTTGGCTAAAGCGCTAAACCGTTTGCGTGACTGAAGATAAGCCAACTCCCCATACTAAGGTTGCATAAGCTGACTTATCTTTAGCCTACAAAACCGTTGAAGACAACGTATTTCTTAAAAGTATTACTGCTTTATCAAAGTATAAACAATGACAGAACGCCAAAAAGGCTAGAGATAACGCAGTAAAACCATGACTAAAGTTGCCAACCGGACCTTCAGTAAACATGCTTATGGAGGAAATAATGATATAAACCAATTAGTGAGTCAAAATATTGTGGAAACTTCGCCTTGACTGGAATTTATCGGTGCCTGCGGGCGCGTGTTGATACGTATGACAAGTTTTATGTTGGATTTAAGCAATTGCAGCTCTATCAAACTCGAACACTATGCATTTATTTTAACTTTTGAACTGTCAAAGAGTCGGTCTGTAAGTAAGAAAGTTGAAGCTAGTTGCCTATTCCAGTTACGTTTCATTTATTCCACATTCCACAACGTTTTCAAGCTCATTCTTCTCCACAGAGAAGAATGGACATATCTTTTTTTTTTATCTCTTTTTCTCTCTCTCTGCATGTGTTTCTGTGTTGTCTTTTTGTGCCTCTTTGTCATGTCTTATATACCTTCGTTTCCAACAGCTTTTGAAACGTATATAAGACACTTTTGTGTTCGAAGTCTACATTTCCCATTTTGTCCAGCTACCAGTTCCTTAACCAAGATATTGAAGCCTCATCTATAGGTATATACGATATTGCACTATTGGAAGCAGGTAGCGTTGAACCTTGAGGAAATGAAACAAGCATTTGTGCATGAATTAAGAGATGGACCAGAAAGAAGAAATTGAAGAATGAAAAATGGAATAAACCAGTGCTTAACGAGATAAGCCATTAAAAATAACGATGAAATTGAAAGGAGAAGCAGCCATGACCTCGAATAACACCGTGATAAAATCGCTCATGAACAAACGTATAATACAAGTACCTAACCATTGCGTTTTATAATACAAACCAATGATCTAAATGCAACTTTATGTGCCAACACGACTTCTATTGTAGCCATTCAAGTATCAATCGAGCAAACCGGTCGCCATACCTCACGGTCGTCGCCATCTTGGTTTGACAGCTAACTTATAATGGCGGGACTGTTAAGTAATTGTCTATGGTTGAGTAATAAATTCGATACGGCATGTGACGCTGGCTGACTTGAATGATTTCTGTACTATTGCGGTTTGATTTGTGAAAAATTGTCAATTGTTTTTTTTTTTTTTTACTTTTTTGTGCTTTCGGGTTGCATGTTGTATAATCTCTACATTTGTAACTGTAGTTTTGTGTGGTTAGAACTGGTTTTAATTTCACGTATCTACATTAGATTTGGGATTTAACAATAGATGAATAACGAATACTTTTTAGATAGACGGCATTATTTCTATCAAACTTTTTTTTAAATCCTCAAGCTTTCAATATTTTTCTACATCGCCATTTATTTGCAAGATTTACCAAGTTATCAATCCTTAAAATAACCTTGTTATTTAATAATTGAAAAGCATAATTTTACCACAAAATTCCGCGTCAAATAGTAGAAATTACACAGAATTATTGCCATTGTAAAAAGTCTACAAATGACCATTAGATAATAGTGCCATTCCCGACCAATAATTATCACTATTATACAATTCTATTTGAATAGGTTAATCAAGAGCTTCAGAAAAAATCAATTAAAAGTAATTGTCTCAGTATTACTCTGCAAGGTTGATTGCTGACCTTGACACTAACTTCACGCTCATCAACCGAGGGTTAGCAGAACTAACAAACAGTAATACCGAACACAATAAATACGGCAAACTAGTAAACGAGACAGGAAATCGATTATTACCGATATTCGAATCGGATCGAATTATATCAATTACAGTCTTGATTGTTATTTTCTTGTCTATGGCCTATGTTTTTTGGAAGTTTTACCTCGATGACTTATTAGTGCATTCAGATTTCGAATTAAAACTAATTAGTCTGAACAAACAACATTCCTAAAGGCTATTTACTAGTACCTAGTTACTGCCTAATCCAACCAAAGTGATGAATTTTTTTCTATAACCTAACACAATAAAGAAAATGTACGCACTTTCTACGTTACAAACAAAAGAGAACTTAGTATTTAAAGCATCTTACTCTCTCCTCATAACATTGTAGCGGTATCTACAACGCCACATGCAAACAACGCATCATACTGACGTCACGCAAATCCTGCATCTCGCAAGCAGAGTTTACCGCGCAATTAGCATAGATACAATTTCCCAACATCAATCGTTGGGCAATTGCCCGCCAGACACAACACCCGTCTGGTCGGAGGATCCTCCCTTTTCTATGGAGGATGAGTGAACTTTACACCCTGTTCCTCATACCTCTAAAACATCATGCCTGTATTTCTCGAGGGGTTTAGGCAGAGGTGGACCCATAGTACACCCACATTTCGCTAGGTTGAAGTCCCATGTAACAGGGGTGAGCCTATTTCCATCAACCGGACTCGAACCCAGACTCCGGGCTGTTACTGAGAAATTCCAGATGGAAAAACCCAACAAGACCTTGCCCGACTCGGGAGTCGAACCCAGGATCTCATGCTGAGCAGTAGCGCTTGCGACCACTACACCAACGAGGCAGTCACTCTCTACGTCTCTAACATAATCAGCCAACAATGTTCCCATTGCTCGGACACAGGCGGAGGCCTGTGTCCGAGCAGTGGGAACATTGTTGGCTAGATAATAGCCCACTCTCTCTTGAAGAGATTATCTACCACGAGGGCCCAGTGCGGGTTGCTAGATGTCGCATGGCTTCGAATTGGTCATTCCGCAATGCATTTCGATGCGCCGGCCTGGGTTCGAACCCACGACCTACAACTTGTACGTCGAGGTCATTGCCACAGAGCCACCACTACTCTCCGCACTACGTCTCTAATCAATATCATTCAAATACTTTCCCATAAACAACGAGTAAGAAAACAATACACTCCTTACAAAGTACACGAATGAGTAACACATGACATACGTCAATGTCACGTTGATCGACACAATCGCTTCTTTTAATTAAAAACGTTTTGTTTGTCTTTGCCCTATCCGCTTTGACAACACGTGAGTCAATGGTTCGTGTTTTTTTTTCATTCGGAATTTCCGCGCGTGGTTTTGTACCTAATTAAAGTGTTTATTACTTGTCATGACATTTTGTACTACATTAAAAGATAATTACATAATGATGATTGCCGAAATCATATTTGAATGGTAACGTGTAACTTGCCATTTAGTTTGTGACATTTATTTCCGATGTATTTCGTCAGATTTTCCAGATGCATTTAACTTTTAATCTTTCTCTCCAATTTCGCGGCAATTTCCGTATTAAACACAGCCTAGGTATTTATTAATATATGTCCTTGCCCTTCTACATATTTGGCCTCATTTTAAACACTACCGGTGTATTTAAATACGGTTTTCACGACCACTAAACGGTTTACCACAGATTACATAATTTGTTCACCGAAAAAAGTTGGTTCGCTTACGTATTAATTTAACGTGTAATGATGTGATGCTAGTTAACAATTAACTCTTATTTAGTAACGGTAATCGTGAGAAATTACAGTTTTTTGTCATAATGTAGCTGTAAAAATTATTGCTAAATAAAATACAGACCGATTCAAACTTTGTGGCGATGGCGGCTCTGAACATGAGGCGAGTCGCTGCGCAGTAACAAATTCACCTGTCAGCGGGGGGTGAGGGGTGAGGTACTGCGCAGTGAGTACCGCTCTTCAGAGCCGCCATAAAGTTTGAGTCGGGATGTATAAGACTTTGTAACATAATGTACATACTCACAGTTACCTTCAATCATTCCTCCAGGTCAGAACAAGCATTCTGTGACCGTTAGGCGCTGATCTGATTATTCCTCACGACACGTTCTATCCACAATCAGTACACAGACACAGCTTCCAACTTTAACATGAGTCTACGACGATTTAGTGTCATCCAAGGGTTGGTAGTTTCGCCCACATTGATGGATATCATTTTTCCTATAAACACTATACTTCTAATACAAAATAACTATAGATTTTATTGTATTTTATTATAATATATTTTATTATGACAGCTTTGACAACGACGTTTAATACGTCGCCATAGCAACGTACCTTTCAAATTCTTACCGGCCTGTATCTTTTTAGTGGATTAGATATGCAAACTCACGTAAAAGAATTACTGGCTACGTTCCTATCTCAAATTCATATTTTCTACATAATGTTATTCTACGAGTTTTCTTTATTGATCCACGCAATACAAGGATCAGTTCTGGCTTCGCCTCTATAGCGAACACTACAAGGAGCCTGATACTCCAGGGTCACCTGTCCCGGGAATACCCAGCGTACCTCTCCGCTACGGTACCTGACGGACCCTGCCTACGCCTCCGTCCTCCGTCCTCCGTGAAGAGGGCTATACTACATCTATTGGGCCGCGCCTCACCTGAGGGCCGCCTCACCCAAGGGCCGCCTCACCTGGCGGGCTGACAGCGTCTCCGCCGTGCCTCTCTCTCCTGCTGCCGTGCTGCGACCTGGCCTGCTGCGTGGGCCCTCCTGTCCTCACCTGACGGGCTGACAGCGTCTCCGCCGTGCCTCTCTCTCCTGCTGCTGTGCTGCGTCCTGGCCTGCTGCGTGGATCCTCCTACGGGTGTCCACCGGTTGCCACGCCCTAGAACCTGTCCTCACCTGTTACTGCTCCTGATCCTGGATCGGCAGCTGTACCTGCCCCTGTCGCCAGCACCTGCCTCGCGACTACCTCCTCAACCCACCTGTATCTTCACCTCAACCTCCTCAACCCATCTATCACGCATCATCACTTATACACCCCACCTCCACATACTACACACCACTCTTCAGTCCATCTCCATCCTTTTCTTATAAATATATACCTTTAATTGTTTTCTACCTCCCTTTCTTTAATTTCATTCTAACCTTAACCTATAGCTTAGCTTTCCTTGTCGCTACACGACAACTTGAATAATCTTTTTGGAACGTATGACTTGACAAAATCACCCAGGAAGTCTACCTGTTGCCATTATTGATATCGGGCAAAAAAATCGCGTTTGTTGTATGGGAGCCCCCTTTAAATATTTATTTTATTTTGTTTTTAGTATTTGTTGTTATAGCGGCAACAGAAATACATACTTTGTGAATGAAATTTCAACTGTCTAGCTATCGCGGTTCTTGAGATACAGCCTGGTGACAGTGGTGACAGACAGACGGACGGACAGACAGCGAAGTCTTAGTAATAGGGTCCCGTTTTTACCCTTTGGGTACAGAACCCTAAAAACTGAATCATCATTGGTTTGTTAAAATGCATGATTTAGTACTGAAAGATTCTGATTATTATTTTAAACCTAATTGTAGTGTGTGTAGTTTGCAGATGCTCTATCGTAGTCGACGATTTTAGTGAACTGAGATTAGCCTTCATACTTACATGCTCTCAGGCTCATTTAATAATTATAGGTAAACTGAGAACGCGAACAGTCATCATATGCCTAGCCTGGGAGAAGGCTACAACACTACATATGTTGCGGTGGACTGCCAGTCGAACCGGATGCAGCTGAATACCATTATTTTACATGGAGCGAATGCCTATCTGACCTCCACGACTCAGTTACTAGGTAACACGATACCCCTTAGCATGACTGGCTGTCTGACTTTTGGGCGACCAGTGACTACTGTCAAAGATCTGCGAATGGCAGCCGGGACCTACCACGAACGCAAACGGTCTCACAATAAAAAAAAAAAACATTTAGAAAATCTAACCGCACGTTGAGATGAGCCTTAATGGTTAACATACTCGGCAGGTAACTTAAATTTTATAATTTTCTGATGCAAAAATGTCTAGTTACCATAATGTAACATGTTTTACTAATATTACCTAGGCACCACATAACCATTACCATCAGACATTGTAGCGCCAAGCGGCCGATGGCACAACTAGTTCTGTATCCGCTTTAACATCCCGCGTTTATGCATTACATCCTCTAAATGCCAGCTCAAACTGTGCGTCCTGTCGCTTGCGTCTAGTGGCTGCAACAAGACGCATAGTTGTCGTTTGTATCTGCGTTTTGTCGCTGCGCCTAGGCACAGTACTGTCGTTTGCATTGTCTTTATGATTTTACGACAGATGACGTGCAACGTTCACGTGAACGTTCATTTTCTTTGAGTATTCGAGAGAGACGGTCCTGTTGACCCGTCGCATGAGCGATAATTTCCTTTGAATATTCAGGAGGGACGATCGTGATGACCTGTCGCATGCGATAACGTCGGGTCTAATAGTCGCTGCGACAAGTAGCGAAAGCGCGACTTCCCTAAGCTGCCGTTGCGAGACTCTGACACTTGACGTCAAGTTACGGAGCTTTGAACAAAATATGTATATGAAAATTGTGGGCCGCTGCCGCTCGTAGCGGCTAGGCACCGAGCTGTCGCAGTCGCATGTCGCATAGTGCGCGCCATGTCTAATGTAAAACAGACCGGTTTAAGTACTATTTTGTTTTTAATTACGTACGATCGTTACTGTTTCTTTAACTGCCGTTTTGTGTGGTGAAATCGGTCCATATCCGAGGAGGAAGCTTGGATTACCTGCAACAATAAAAATAAACGTTAAAACTGATTTATGAAAAAAGAAACAAGAATTATTGTCTAGGGAAGGAAGTCTTTAACAATAGACTACCCTTCCAAGTTGGAATACTGAATAGCCATACATGTATTCTATTTAGTTTTTTGGGTGTACCTTCCTGACCATTAATCATTTCAAATTTGCACAGTAGTTATGTAGCTACTGACGTGGCGGTTCTATTTTATGTAAAGTAAGGGAAATTAATATTTAAACAAATTAACTTTATAATTGACGTGTCAATTTTCATAACAACTAATTTCCCTGATTGTACCTCTACCTAATGCCAATGTTTAAATGTTTCAAAATACTACAAATAACCATATCTACAAAACAAAATACGTAGCTAAGCCTTAAATAATTATTAATATTCACTTCATTTACATTTTTCGATCAACATTCGAAAGTAGGTACATCGCTAATTTGCAAATCGTGAACAGCCAAGGTCTTTGATCTTTGATGATCATAATCGTCTTTAAAGGACGCATTAATTTGTGAGCAAGTAACTGATTTATAATCACTTTTAATTAATACGTCTTTGAATTGATATAACAGTTTCTTGAGCAAAGGTTTGGGAACCAGTGTTAATTGGGTATTGGTATTTTGATTACCAGTATTTGATAATTATGGTGTCATAAGTAATAATCTAGAATTTAAACCACGGCGCAGGAGGTGTAACGATCTGTAGTGCGATTCTGTAACCATCTCACCGTGAAAACGAAGGTGAAGTGAGCGTGGAGTGAGCTGTCATTCCAACTAATGCTAGGCATTGACACTACTGACAACTCACATCAAGCTCACTTCACTTGAGTTTTCACGGTGAGATTTTTACAGAATCGATCGGCTGATAAGGTTTGCAGGGCCAACATGGCCAGAGATCGCACAAGACAGGGAGGTTTGGAAGGAAACAGGGGAGGCCTTTGCTCAGCACTGGGTCACAAAACAGGCTAACAAAAAAAAAACAGTTTAACTATTCTATTGCAATTATACAAATCTAAAATAAATAAAACATTACCGAAACATCCAACGGCATTATTATCATTTGCTGTTTTCTCCGTCTTCATTTCTCTCACCAATTTCCAATTATTCCATAAACTTTTCAATCATTTATTCTTCAGTTTATAACAGAAACTCCATAGTGGCCACCTATGCATCTATCAAAATGGTGGTATCATCATTCCACCTGCCACATCGATCATCGCGAACTATTCATTAGGAGGTAGGTCAAGCCAACAGGTTTATAGCAACCATAGCTACAGATGAATAACAGCCGAAGAAACAAACGTCTTAACAAATACACTCGATGAAGATGAGCCTACCAACACACCTCAAGTAAGAGTAAGTAACCATTCACACACACACACGTACGAGCATACAATATTCAATATGACACGCGTTATGCATGTGTAATCGACTCGGATGCCATGCTCATCGTGGAAGCAAATGATAGAGAAACTACAGAAGGCAAACTGGGGGCGGAGATCAGCACATCTAAACTGCGTCCAAGAGCAGACAGCTCTTGGACGCAGTTTAGTGTCAATTATTTCATAACAATGAATACACTGATAGATCATGAAGACAGTTTAGACGTGCTGATCGCGTTCAGTTTCAGTGGTGTAATTGGTACTGAATAAGAAACTCAATTGGAGGACCTACAGGAGATCGCAGGGAAGACCTGGATGAGTTCACAGAGAAGGGGCCAAAGGGTGGAGGCCTATACTCAGCAGAGGATGGAACAAGGCTGCCAATGATGATGATGAAGAAACTCACAGGTGAGAAGAATAAACAAGTAAGGCAAGTATGCCAAGTGAGTTAGTCGTCAAATCAAACGCAAGCTTATTTAGAATGGAACAAGAGATGTCGATACGGTTTCATTATCTGTGTTGGTAAAAGAGAAGCAATCTTCAATTACTGCAGTAACTGTAGCAAATTATAAGAGTTTTATTGAGAATACTGTAAGTTGTCGACTGTAAGTTGGTTTACAGGAATTAATTCCAAAGAAGCTGCACCCACTATGTCTAAACTGCATTATATAACATACTATATCAGGCGTTGTTTTCCTCGAAAAGTTGGGCAGAGGTGTGCCTAGAGTAGACCGCAGACCCACGTTATATAATTACAAATTAAGTAAGAACTCGAATTGCACTGTTGCGTTTGCAATGTTCATTTCTTCATTTTTAGGGTTCCGTAGCCAAATGGCAACGGAACCCTTATGGATTCGTCATGTCTGTCTGTCTATCTGTCTGTCTGTCTGTCTGTCTGTCCGTCCGTATGTCACAGCCGCTTTTTTCCGAAACTATAAGAGCTATACTGTTGAAACTTGGTAAGTAGATGTATTCTGTGAACCGCATTAAGATTTTCACACAAAAATAGAAAAAAAACAATAAATTTTGGGGGTCCCCATACTTAGAACTGAAACTCAAAAATTTTTTTTTTCATCAAACCCATACGTGTGGGGTATCTATGGATAGGTCGTTTGGTTTGGATGAGGTTTCTAATATAATTTTTTTCTAAACTGAATAGTTTGCGCGAGAGACACTTCCAAAGTGGTAAAATGTGTCCCCCCCCCCCCCCTGTAACTTCTAAAATAAAAGAATGATAAAACTAAAAAAAATATATGATGTACATTACCATATAAACTTCCACCGAAAATTGGTTTGAACGAGATCTAGTGAGTAGTTTTTTTTTAATACGTCATAAATCGTAACGTAACGGAACCCTTCATGGGCGAGTCCGACTCGCACTTGGCCGGTTTTATTTTTTCATTTTATTCGTTCAACTTTTATCAGAGTATGACTTGGTTTTCTCACATTGTCTTGGAGAAATGACCCTTCTGTATCAACTTTATGGTCGCGTACACCATTGTGGTTGTAAGAAGCATCGGACGGGGCAGGTGATGTCATTTTAATGCCAACACTGTCGCAGGCTTTTATAGCAGCCATATTCACATCTATTGCTATGTTTACAGTACCATCAAGCAGACCATTAATAATTCTATTACCATGGGAGAAAGTTAAATTTTGGTTGACATGGATTCTGTTGAAGGGATCAATGTTTGTTTAACACTTTTTTATACTATAAACACATGAATGATCGCAGATAATACTATGAAACTGGAATCAAGGTGTGGTGAGGTTATGACCCTCGCGATTGGAATTTACTGGCCAACTAACTGACGAGTTTTGAAGTGATTTTCTGGTTTTCAAGTGCTTTTTAACGATATAAAATGATGTAGTTAAACTACCGTTACTAAGGGTAACGGTGGGTGTCATGCGACAGAACTGTATGATATGACACCAAAACTAAGCAAGTTAGCTTTAACATTTATATCCTTGTGTGATTAGTATATGAAGCCTAATCAAACGATTGATCTTATGACCGAGCGTTATTAATATCTCTGACTCACAAATATTTTAAGCACCTACCTACCTGGGAAAACCAAATATATTTTAGTGTTTTATACCTAAGTTATTATGAAAACATGGACACATATTTTGACTTCTTAAGCAGCATTATCTAACTAATGAAATCTTCTTCACCTCTCTGAAGAGAATAGCATTATAGATAAGAAGAAACATTTTGTACAGACGCCAGCAGGTCAATCTACCCGAAACTGTCAAATTTTCCCAATCAACCTTGAACCCTAATACTTTAACGATAAAGTTGAAAACATATTAAAGAAATTTGACAGATTGTAGCAGCTTGATGTGCTGGCGTGTGTACAACATATTCGTCAGAAAAGATACAACTTACAAAATAATGAGACTTGACAACAACAACAAAATGAATAACTGTTGTTAACAAGAAAAACTAATAAAAAATTCGTAAACATGTTTACAAGCGAAACAAAACGTCAACCGTACAAGGTTACATGATTTGTGTTGTTTTATAATCACGAGCTTTAAGTACAGTCAGCCTCCAAAAGATAAAGATACATCGAAAATAATTTATTGAATTGTATACAATCTTTGTTCCATAACATTGTATTAATGTGTAGCCACAAAACATATTACTACACGTTTGGTACTTAATTGTATCTACACATTAGAAAAAAAGTGTAAAATATTATGGAACATAAATTGTAGACAATCAAATGAATTCTTTTAGTGACCTTATTGGTGATGTTTTTCAGAAAGGTCAGGTGCATATGAATGTAAACAAAGCAGAAGGAGCTGCCTACGCCCATATGAAGAAGGTGTGAGTTTATGTTATATTTCAAATGAATTCATGTCGATGTAAACATTTTTGAGTCTGACTGTACTAGGTATACGTAATGGTTGTATAGAGATGGTCCCAGTAAACGACCTTGTAGAACACTGCGAGCATGCATTCGCAATGCATCGCAGTTGGAGTTCTTCCAATACCAAACACCTTGATGGCATTGGGAGGTTGATGTCATTTGCCATAACAAGGTAGGTACATGTTTTTAGGTGCTTGTTTTCCTTAAGGTGTCAGGATGTCAAAGTTATTGCTTTGCTACTCGTAATAAATAAATGTAATGAATATGAGATCTTTAAGTGTGATGTTAAAGATAACACGTGTAAGTAATTAGTGACTAAGCTTGGATATTGTTAAAGGTAGGAAGAACTCAATTATCATTAGTTTAAGCCGACCGTGTTCTTCTAACTGAACAGACAGCTGTGTTGCTGGGGAGGATGTTGTACCACTTCTTCTTTCCAGTTAAAGCACTAGGAAGTGGTGAACGGTGGGCGTTCTGGGGGACTGTCTCATGTAATTTTGCTATCCAAAAAGTAAGTACTGATTTTTAATCTAGTTTGAATAAATGCTGTAATGGCTTGGCTTTAATGTAATTTCTCCAGTTGATTGTTCTAACAATATGGGATATGAACATTGACACACTTCGCCATTTATTACCAGATAATATGTGAATAGAACTCAAGTATAGTTTCTTTATCGAACAATACAGATATCGTATAACACCTGTGACTTGATATAATAGGTAATACACCGCTCAGATGTGATCATCCGTGTCGAATGTTTTGTAGAAAACTTTTTGTTTAGCGTCGCGGTTTTCCTTGCATATTTTATTCAAATATTGTTGCAGCGATTTGTAAATATATCTTGTTCGATGTCCGAAGATATTATAATGTACTTGTATTGGTCGATAGAATGTTTTTGACACCATCTGTTGATAAGAATCAATTTTACATAACATCACTCCTGTATTTCCGAGAGTCACGAGCAAAAGTATGTATACACTCGGCTTTATTCAAAAGCGATTTACTCCTTTATTTTTGAATGAAATTTTATGTTGTTACGATCATAGCATTTTCGAACCCATAGTTTTATGTAATGTGTCGTATTTTAACGTTGCATTCGTTATTTCACGAAAAAATCGCAATTGAAAGTTGCCAAGTGTTGACATATTGGTGCTCGTGACTGTACCCAGTACACATTTCGCGAGTTGTTTAAGTCCACCGGCGAAGTGTTGCCTGTCTGTCCGTCTTCTACAGAATTTACTTCGGGGAGTGTGCTCAAGAGCTACATGAGCTCATCCTGCCTTCACCTTTCTACCATCGAGAGTCCAGACGCACTGCGGGATACCACCCCTATTTGGTTAATATACCATATTTACGCACTAAGCGCTTCTCGTCATCTTTTCTGATGCGCACAGCTATGGAGTGGAATCGTCTGCCTGCGTCTGCATTCCCGAGTTCATACAACCCGAATCTCTTCAAGGCGAGAGTGAATAGGCTTCATCTGAGCAGGCTCGTTCCACCGTAGATCTCATCCCTGCCTCTGGACTGGATTGAGGTAAAGCGTGAGCCCATTGTCAATAAAAAAAAAGGCACATGTCGTAGGGAGGCGAGCGGTTTTTGACCGTAATCAATTTGTTGCCCCGAGTTGGCACGCAGTCACTTTAAAAAGCAGTAGGTATATCAATTATCATTTCAGTCAACCGGAAGAAATTATCAGCTATATTATTATTAATTCTTTACGATTCCGTTTTCCAATTATTCAGACCAATTATTATTTTAAGACAAAGAAGTTAAAAAAAAACCTTGATTGACTCCAGGCTTCATTAGGTAAATTGACAACGCTTTAATAGAATACCATTATTATGCATATGAATTCATTTTGACAGTAAAACTGTTCAGACCAATGTTTTTCCTGCATATTTTGCCTTCAAAACTTTAGAATTTACTACCTTATGTCTAAATGTCATATCATGTGATATGTCCTACTGCAGTTTATTGTGATAAATAACTAATAAGTA
This sequence comes from Apamea sordens, assembly GCA_945859715.1. Classification (NCBI taxonomy): domain Eukaryota; kingdom Metazoa; phylum Arthropoda; class Insecta; order Lepidoptera; family Noctuidae; genus Apamea; species Apamea sordens. Next base: position 11,672,713 of record OX244009.1, read on the forward strand.
TACATTCCGTGTAGTTTGTTGCGCATATTTGCATTCAGTTTTGATTCGAAGAAACAGAAGACTCGTCAGACACAAACGAGGATAGAGGAAAATATAATAATCTCAATAATTTTAAGTATATTGATGTATGGGAGAACATGTTTTTTAACTACAGTGTTAAGTTTGTTTTTGGGGTAAATTCGTCCCAACTACGGAACCCTTCATTGTGCGTGGTCAGTTTTTTACTTTTTCAAGACTAATCGATTCAAAATTACATAGCAAATAATCGACTACAGTTTTTGCCTGTTAATTAATTTAGTTTCAAACTCAAACCCAAAAATAAAAACTTTCGGTGAAGTCGGTTGTTTTTTTTTGCAAAAAAGTTTTTATTTTTCACTTTTAAGTTGTAATTTTTACCAGTAAATTTGGTTTAATAACTAAACTACTGAACCGTTTTTAATGAAATTTCTATGGGACCACCTCAGAAGTATCTCCTTTAAAACAAAAAAACTAGAATTTTGAAAATCGGTCTACAATTGGCGGAGTAATCGCGTAACAAACACACAAAAAAAAAAAAAAAACACCGTCGAATCAATTCGACGGTATGTTTTTTTTTTTTTTTTGTGTGAAAAATGAGGAGGTTCTCAAGAACCTCCTCATTTTTTGAAGTCGGTTAATAAATAAACCAATTACTTTTAAACTGTTAAGGAGTTGGTCAGTCAGAAAGATGATGCTAGTTGCCCATTCCGTAGTAGGTTCCTATGAAGAAGAACGGGCAAGAAACTCCACGGACACTCTTTTAATCAAAAGCATCCGCAATCATCAAGCTTTTGATTAGGTACTTGATTTCTATTTGTTTCGAGACTAATCGATTTTAAATTACATAGCAATCAATCGTCTATAGTTCAGTTTGCTTGTTAATTAAGCTACCTAGATTCTCCATTCCACATTTCAATGCGAAATAAACTTTTACTATTTACTAACTATGTTTGAAATACCTGCCCTAACTGTTAATTACCACAAACAAAATAGTGTCTTGAATAATCGCTGTTTACCAAATTATGAGTATTTGGTAAACACACTTTATAAAGTGTATTACCTGTGATTATTGGCTTTAGAAACCTTTATTTCCTTCGAGTCCATTCAACGACCTTCGCATTTACTGTCAATTTTCGACATTTTATCCATACATATACTGTCAGACGTCAATGTCGGAAAAAACAGCGCTTATATAGGCACTTGTCCCACCGCAGACAAGGAACCGACTAGCTATCAACGACTTTCTCGCTGAAGAAACGTACAAAGGATTGTAATGTAGGTCTCGTGTAAGTAAAAGAGATACAGATTCATATTAATACTCGTAGCTGATGGTTGACTTTTCACACTGCTAGCGATTACTCGCTTGTTATAACAAGAGTTATCATTTTATCAAAGAGAGTACTCGCTCAGCTACTCTCGCTTGGCGGGCAGAACACTAGCGTAGAGACTCACGCTTGGTTCAAATGCATACCAGCGAGTAATCGCTCGTCACCGTCGCGCACTCACTGCTCGTAGCTCGCCAACTCATTTTTAGTTGCTAGCTCTACTTGCTTCTTGTTAATCGCCAGTGGGATTCGCCTTAACCCTTCGTATGAGTACAATGCGAGACACAATGGCTTTTTAATTGTTTCTGTAATTACGGCATTCAACTGGTTAAACGAGCATCTTTTTGTGTCAAAGAGCATCTTTTATCTAGCTTATTAGCAGTTGACGATCGGTTTGCCAATTACTTAGTTGCTACTAGATCGGTAATTTATTAGCCTTCACTTTTACGTCATCTAAAGATTCATACACATTACCTATCCACCTGGAAGGGAAGAGATCTTGCGGCCGGTAACCAAACCGCTGGCGCTGGTTAGACCAAGTAACCGGCCTCACTGGCACTCGAGTCTCTGTTATGACCGCCCTGAGAGAAGCTGAGAACCGAACAAAGTGGGTGAACATCGTACATACTTGTCTAGTATGTACGATGTTCATCCACTTTGTTCGGTCTTTTTGGGACTTTCAGTAATGAAGTATGTTCCCAAGAAGAAGACCAATCCACCGTGGATTGGTCTTTTAACATTTTATTTACCTCGTCCATGTCATGTGGAGAAACGCTTCCTTCGCGAGAATCGCGAGTCCGTTCATATGCAAAACATGCAAGTTCGTCACGACCTCCCCGTTAACAAGTAAACAGTTTCTATACTACTTAGAGGACTTAACGATAACGCTATTTGTCTTCTCTGTTTATTATTTTCCATGTGCAAAGGAAAATGTTTACTAAACGAATATGTAGTACATTTCCTTTTGCTTATCTGGAGGTTTAGGAAAGCAGCAACCATTTCAATATGGAATATCTTCACTATCATCATCATTTCAGCCAAAAGATGTCCACTGCAGGACATGGGCCTCCCCCAAGCATCGCCATTTCGACCGGTTTTGTGCTTCCCATAATTTAAATCGAATTTGTTACTGAGCAGTGAAAGTTTTTTTTTTAATAAATACAATTTATGTGGGGGCCCCTCTCTTGTGGAGGCCCGGGGCAGTTACCCCGATTGCCCTCCCTTAGATCCGGCCCTGGGGCGCAGCGACTCTCTTCACGTTCCGAGCCACCATAAATTTGAATCGGGCTGTACCTCAGTTCCCTAATTCAGTGTCGGGGGGTCGGCTTCCAGTCTAATCAGATCGCAGCTGACTACCAGTATTGTAAATGGAGCGATTGCTTATCTGGCCTCCACAACAGTTACTGGGTAATACGATACCCCTTCGTAAGACTGGTTGTCAGACTTTCGGGCTTCTGACGACCAGTAACGACTGTCAAAGATCCACGAATGACAGCTCATTTCTGTAACATTACACCTTTATTTTAAACACTAGCTTCTGCCCGCGGCTTCGCCCGCGTGGATGTCGGAAATTATCCCACGGGAACGTGCTAACAGGATAAAATGTATGAGCTTCCCCAGGATGCCATCTATCTCGCGGGCCCTTTGTGGCTAATTACAATAGAAAACCAATTGTGTCTCATTAGTGGTGATTAAGAGGGTACCTATATGATATCTTTACCTAAGTACCTACCTAATTTTAAAAAAATAACCTACCTAAATAAACCTATTTCTGATGATAACTAATCTAAACTCAATAAATAAGCAAAATCCCTAAAAACTAATATTTATATGAATGACTAATCCTACCTAAAATAACCTACGGTCACTACGTACACTATCAAATAGACTACCTATACTTTAAAATTAAAATCTATACCTACGACTTATAAAATTAAACCTAAATAACTCTAAAAACTAAAAGGAAGGTCGCACAGATACAGATAATACTGCAAGTGACGTAAACTACGACAAACTTATTATTTGCGGTTGGTACAGTAATCGGTCTAGGGATCGAACCGCAAAATTAAGTTTGTTTTTTATTGTATATACTTTTCCGGGATAAAAACTACCCAGTGTGGTGCCCAGGATATTAAAGAATAATTATACCAAGTTTCATCGTAATCGAACCGGTAGTTTTTGCGTGATGCCTGAACAAACAGACAGACAGACAGACAGACCGACAGACAGACAGACAAAAAAATTTTTAATCACATTTTTGGGTTCGGTGTCGGTCTAGTAACACCCCCTGCCATTTATTTTTTTGATATTTTCAATGTACAGAATTTTCACTTCTACAGATTTATTATAAGTATAGATAACCTGCATATTATTAGGTGCAATATTTTGTTTAAAAATATTGTTTATTGTACTTATACACATAATCAAAATATGATTGTTTAATTTCCGTTTGCCTGATACGAAGTGTTCAATCTCCAATAGGCTTCAGTTCGTGGGACAGTAAACAGAGGATTGTATTCAAATCGCCTCCGCCACGTCCGGTGGACCTGGAGATGGGTTTATGTATGGACGTTTGTGTATGAGAATATTTTATTAAAAGGTATTTAAATGCAGGTGTGAGTTCCGCCCAGTCGGTATATTCTGTAAAAATCTCACCGTGAAAACTTAAGTGAAGTGAGCTGCCATTCCACCAGCCGATCGATTCTGTAAAAATCTCACCGTGAAAAGTTAAGTAGGTGAAGTGAGCTTAGAGTGAGCTGTCAATAGTGTCAATCCCTAGCATTAGTTGGAATGACAGCTCACTCCACGCTCACTTCACTTAAGTTTTCACGGTGAGATGGTTACAAAATCACACTGCTGAGGGCTATTTCATAATAATGCAAGGTGACAGGTGACAAAAGTTTTACCCGTCGTGAAAATGTTACATCATGTATGTAATTTTTTGAAAAATATGTCGCGTTGTCAGTTATATTATTAAACTAGCTTCTGCCCGCGGCTTCGCCCGCGTGGATGTCGGAAATTTACCCACGGGAACGTGCTAACAGGATAAAATGTATGTGCTTCCCCAGAATGCCATCTATGTCGCGGGCCCTTTGTGGCTAATTACAATAGAAAACCAATTGTGTCTCATTAGTGGTGATTAAGAGGGTACCTATATGATATAAAGAAATACCTATATGATATCTTTACCTAAGTACCTAACTAATTAAAAAAAAACTCAATAACAGAAAATTAAATACCTACCTACCTAAATAAACCTATTTCTGATGATAACTAATCTAAACTCAATAAATAAGCAAAATCCCTAAAAACTAATATCTATACGAATGACTAAACCTACCTAACAGTATTATAAAATAACCTACGGTCACTACGTACACTATAATCAAATATACTACCTATACTTTAAAATTAAAATCTATACCTACGACTCATATAAAAATATACCTAAATAACTCTAAAAACTAAAAGGAATAAAAATGAACTCCACTGCGGGTGACCCAACCTACGACAAACTTAGTATTTGCGGTTGGTACAGTACAGACAGTGGTAATCGGGTATAGGGATCGAACCGCAAAATTAAGTTTGTTTTTTATTGTATATACTTTTCCGGGATAAAAGTACCCAGTGTGGTGCCCAGGATATTAAAGAATAATTATACCAAGTTTCATCGTAATCGAACGGGTAGTTTTTGCGTGATGCCTGAACAAACAGACAGACAGACAGACAGACAAAAATTTTTTTAATCACATTTTTGGGTTCGGTGTCGGTCAAGTAACACCCCCTGTCATTTATTTTTTGGATATTTTCAATGTACAGAATTTTCACTTCTACAGATTTATTATAAGTATAGATATAGATAGGACCCTGATGCTAGGACACTATTGACAGCTCATTTCATCTCTACGTACTCAAGGTGAGATTTTTACAGAATACTTCGGATGGTACACAATTGAAAAAGATCCAAAATCAAACTCAAGTCTCAAAGATTCTCAACCAATTGAAGTAATTATTCAAGTATTATTTTAATATACATCATCATCTGCCTAGCCTTTTCCCAACTATGTTGGGGTCGGCTTCCAGTATTATTATTAAAGTATTATTTTAATATACCTACTACAAAAAATAATGAAGTACCTACCGTACTAGTAACTATGTGAACAAATCTAAAATATTTTAGAGCAAAAACATTGAATAGTGCGAATTGAAATACAAAAACATGGTTAACCATCTTTTTGTCCAACACAAGGCTGTGAACATGAATACAATAATTTGCTACAATTGTATCAGGAAGTCTTCAAACATTGTCAAATGTTTTAAACCGACCTTATCCTTTTGTTTCGTTTTTAAACTACTTAAAGATTGTTCTAAAATGGCTATTTCCTCAATCTCCGCAAAAACATCTTGATTTTTAAAATACTTACAAAAAATAAAGTATAAAATTGTCGTCACTTTAACAGCTGATGAGTTCATACACGAAGGCCTTTCACTTAGACTCGAATCGGGGAACAAATAAAATAAACTTACAATAAAAATACCAATATAAAACGCTAATGACCATATCGATAAGGAAATAATCGTAAATTTAATTACACAGTTTTATCAACTGCAAATTCATTGTCGAAATCACTGAAAAGTAACTTTATGGTTGAAGAAATTTACTTCTCAACAAGAAAGATTTCACTTACTTGAGAACATTGTTAGGACTCTAAATACAAGGGTGGCAGGGAACATCGTTGTACAACCGGATACGCCATTTTGTTTTGGCGGTAAATATGACAGTTGTTTCATGAAAATAATTTTGTGTAGATATACGGCAAATTTGTTTTGGTGCGTTTTACAACTGAACAAAGTGCTTTAATTATTAAAACATTCTACTCAACCCAATCATTTATTGCGGAAACTCTAAGAAAATTGCGGCCAATTTTTGGTAGAAATCACTTAGATACCTTCGCGGCTAACAATAACTCGTTTAGTGATTAAATTTGAGAAGCATGGCATTGTAACAGATAAAGCAGTTTTCTTACTTCAAGTGAATCCATTGGGCTTAGGAAACATGTGGTTCCAAAAAGACGGGGCCACATGTCATACGGCACGAGCCACTATCGAGACATTGAAAAGAACGTTTCCGGATTGATTAATTTCAAGAAATGGTGACAGTGATCGACCCTTTTTTTTTTTTGAGGATGTGAAATAATCAAATGACTCCTCCCGCTCTGGGTGGAGCAGAAGGGAGTGTCAGACTCTTACTGACTAAAACCCACCCGTGTTCCTTCCTTAGCCCTTTATGTTCCAGGGCAGCGGTAAACCCTTTCGGATGTTCCCGCTACCCACAGTGATTGACCCTCAAGATCCCCGGATTTAACAGCTGACTTTTTGCGGGGCTATCTAAAGGGATGTGTCTGTCTATGTTTACAGGCCAATGAACTTTCAAGAATTAAAACAAAATATCTGAGACACAGTCACTAAAATAACACAGGAAATGTGTGAAAATGTCATGAAAAACACAGTAAAAAGAGTTCACATCTGCCATGCTACTATAGGTGGACTTTTGTCTGAGATTATTTTCATACAGAATTGCCGGCCCTAAATACTATATTTAAACAAAAATCTATACTTATAATAAATCTGTAGAAGTGAAAATTCTGTACATTGAAAATATCAAAAAAATAATTTACAGGGGGTGTTACTAGACCGACACCGAACCCAAAAATGTGATTAAAAAAAATTTTGTCTGTCTGTCTGTCGGTCTGTCTGTCTGTCTGTCTGTCTGTTTGTTCAGGCATCACGCAAAAACTACCGGTTCGATTACGATGAAACTTGGTATAATTATTCTTTAATATCCTGGGCACCACACTGGATACTTTTTATCCCGGAAAAGTATATACAATAAAAAACAAACTTAATTTTGCGGTTCGATCCCTATACCCGATTACCACTGTCTGTACTGTACCAACCGCAAATACTAAGTTTGTCGTAGGTTGGGTCACCCGCAGTGGAGTTCATTTTTATTCCTTTTAGTTTTTAGAGTTATTTAGGTTTATTTTTATATGAGTCGTAGGTATAGATTTTAATTTTAAAGTATAGGTAGTATATTTGATAGTGTACGTAGTGACCGTAGGTTATTTTATAATACTGTTAGGTAGGATTAGTCATTCGTATAGATATTAGTTTTTAGGGATTTTGCTTATTTATTGAGTTTAGATTAGTTATCATCAGAAATAGGTTTATTTAGGTAGGTATTTAATTTTCTGTTATTGAGTTTTTTTTTTAATTAGGTAGGTACTTAGGTAAAGATATCATATAGGTACTCTCTTAATCACCACTAATGAGACACAATTGGTTTTCTACTGTAATTAGCCACAAAGGGCCCGCGAGATAGATGGCATTCTGGGGAAGCACATACATTTTATCCTGTTAGCACGTTCCCGTGGGATAATTTCCGACATCCACGCGGGCGAAGCCGCGGGCAGAAGCTAGTACTTAATAATTTTTATATTTCATAGAATAAAATTTTAAAAATAAAGTGTAAGTATACCTCTTATTTGCCCACCCTGTACTATGGATTCAGTACATGAATCTGGACCCGTGTTGAAATCATTCGCCGGTTATTAAAGAAAGTTGCGGTTTACTGTTGCATTGTGATCTACGCGATCACAGCAACAGCAAACCGCAGTTTTTTATTTTGCATTGTACACATTTTTATGTAATCAACGAAATATATTCTATGCTAGAATCATTGTGCTGATTTATGGTTACAGTTTGTGCGTCGATGTCCCTAAGTTGCCACCCTGTATAGGTAGTAGGTAAAACAAAAGACCAGCAGTGCGATTCTGTAACCATCTCACCGTGAAAACTTAGGTGAAGTGAGCGTGGAGTGAGCTGTCATTCCAAATAATGCTAGGGATTGACACTACTGACAACTACATTAGCATTAACATTATTTTTTCTACGCTTGACTACGAGTCTTTTAACTAAGTGTATCTTATGTTTTATTTTTTTTATTATTATTTTTATTTTATTTTTTATGTAACTGTGCGTTCTGTTTGTGCAGAATAAAATATTTTTCTTTCTTTTTTTTTCTTTCTAACTCACATCAAGCTCACTTCACTTGAGTTTTCACGGTGAGATTTTTACAGAATCGACCGGCTGGGCCTGCTTCGCATGGGGCGCTACCTATCGGGTCCAAAATTATCCTACCTTTCAAGCAGGAACCAACCATAAACATTCACAAAATTTCATTGAAATCGATCGGGTAGTTTCGAAGATTAGCGTGTACGAACATAGTGAGAGTGACGCGTGATTTTTATAATAGGATAAGAACTTGGACATACAAACTAAGTAATTAATTAGTGTTAACTTGTAAAAACGTAATTATTAATCTGTGTATGTTAAAAAAATACTTAATAAAAAGTAATTATTTATTTTCTTTTCAACAAATCATTCACTAAATAGAATTCCATTTCGTATGCAAATAACTTTAACGAGCACAAAACTTAAAACTTTTACAAATAAGTAAAACAACTTTTTCTCAAAAACAAAAGTAAAAAAAAACAATAAAACTGTATAGTTATCGCCGATTCGAAACCAATACAGCATTGCATGTATTTTATAAAAGAGAAAGTGTCGATGAAATATTTTGATTGCACAGCCAATTCAATCCAGATTTCAGCTCAAATCTATCTATGATACAAACCTATGATATTGCGTGTTAACCAACTATAAAGGAGGTACAATACGTAACGATTTCATAAAATTATCGCAATATTATTCAGTCTGCACAAGTCCTCGGCGATCGATAGATATTTCTTGCAATAAAAGATTTAAAAGAAGAGATTTATGAAGTGGAAATAAATCGTACCTAATTCTGTTTTAATACATGTGAGAATGATGAAAGGAAATAATACATCAACAAGTCATCATCATTCCAAATAAGGAGAGAATTAACTGAGTGCTCAATCTATGATGAACACTTTCTTAAATACAATATACAAGCTTACACTAAAATATATTCATATTATGTACAAACATATAAAAAAGGGAGCATTAAAAAACTCATCCGCATCGCTATCAATGGGAAAAGTCCCCAAAAGGCTGTCAGCATTGCCAAATGGTATGGAAGTTTATTTGGCCAAAAAATAGGGCAGCTCGCTGGTCACGTGAAGAGTCGACCAACCACTTGGCGATGTCCCGAAATACACTATGAGCAGTCGGACCCCACGGCCCTAGTGTTTCAAGCCCAAACGGCTCAAACAACAAACATTATAGTGACAAATTATTTAGATTTCACAATTCCCATCATTCTCTGAAATCCTAGGCTGAGATATGCAGCCTTATTAGTAAGTATTTAACCGTTAATTAGGAAAAACACTGACATTCATTATGGCAACAGCTTTCATTCGTACACATTTCTGACAGTTCTGAAATGATGTGCAGTTTTCACGATTACTACATCAATGCAATAAATGAAAGAATACCGTTTCAAAAGCTAACCATCATCATCATTTCAGCTCGGTTTCTCCCACTTCTGTGTTTAGTCTTCCCCTTTTTTTTGCCATACTTCCCGGTTTCGTGTGTCCCTCATCCAGGTGTTACCCACGACTGTGACGATATCGTCAACCCAACGCGCTTTTGGACGGCCCTGGTTTCTTTGGCCTAACCTTGACCACTTTCCGGTCACAGCTTTACTCCATCGCATCGGCCATCTCCACGTCTAACCAGATCACGATAGCTAAGCCATTGAAATTCAGGTGTCCGACTTAGACGCACCCGATTTTTACTAGGTATCTAAAATTACTTAGTACTAAAATTATTATGAGTCTTCAATGTTTGTAATAGCATAGATCCCTCAAGATTCGTTGATAAAGAAGAAAATTCTACAAGACCCTCAGAAAAAAGCTAATTTCTCAATCAATCTTTATTTGTAAACATAGGTTACAACAGTACCTACAGGTGTTACAGTCAATGTTATACATTTATTAGTTTCTCTATGTTTTGCCATTTGGCGTACAAAATATACATTTAAAGGAGGCTTTTGCCAATCAAGTGAATATATAGGTATGTACTAGTATTATAAAAAAGGTAAAAGTTTAATTAGTAATGTCAATATCAATTTTAATAAAAATGCATTAGGTAATGTCAGGTATTGTCAATCTTTAATGAAATAGGTCTATATTATAGACTTAAACGTCTTTAATTCTTGATACAATGTTTTCCTGTTACTACCAGATCTTTATGCCCTCTGAATCCACCTGCGTCTGTAATCCCCACAGCTAGGCAGCTGTAGTAATACAACAATGTACAACTACCAACAGAATGCCAATGAATTCGTGTGTTGTAACCTTTAGTGCTATACTTTGTATGCAGGACACAAGCGGTGTGTCCAACGCTTTGCCTTGTATGGTAGGTAGGTACACGACATCTTATTTTGAGTCTAGACCCGCCAGGTAAATTTCCATAGTGTTATATTTTCTGTATGTAATGGTTCCAGGATTTCATAACCGTTACTAAATGTGTGAAGGATATGCGCGAAATTGATATTTAAAACCAAAGAAAACTTGACCACACATCAATCACCAAGAAGCAGCCAAAGAAAGAGAAAGCAAAAATTATGGTGAGAGTTTCTTGCCAACTAGTAAAGTAGTACATACGACGTAAGGACCAACTTTATGGACCCTTGGAACTAAATTCATGATATTCAGAGCCTACAGAACACAAGTAATTTCAAATGTATACAGCCGATCTATTCTGTAAAAATCTCACCGAGATACCTTATGTGAAGTGAGCTTGAAGTGAGCTGTCATTCGGCCAGCAGTGCGATTCTGTAACCATCTCAACGTGAAAACTTAGGTGAAGTGAGCGTGGAGTGAGCTGTCATTCCAAATAATGCTAGGGATTGACACTACTGACAATTCACATCAAGATCACTTCACTTGAGTTTTCACGGTGAGATTTTTACAGAATCGACCGACTGATAAAAGGGATTGACAGCTTAAGCAAATAAGCACTATTTCAGCACATTTTAACAAAACAGACCGGGTGAAACTTTGTAGGGCAACCGGCAACCGTTCTCAAGTGTTTAATCTGTTACTGTGACCGTTTCAGAGAGTCGTCCAAACTTCAGCTTCTACTCTTCTCCTACATCGTGTACCCACGTCTTCAGATCAAGGTGACAGGTGTCAGAGATGTCCCAACATCTACTAGGATTCCGCACCAAATTTTATGTGAAATTGAAATCCTTTTGTTCTTAATTCGTAACACGTTTGTCAATAGTATATTGTTTGTTATGTAAGTTGATTGTGATGTAATATGTTGTGAAGATCAAAGTTGTCTTTCTAGGAAATCCTGGGTCACGTGACAACGGTTACCTACGAGTACGTAGCATTTTTTGAAATCTTGGCTCCTCCTTATAACACTCCAGTCACCCAGTGGCACCCAGCAGTATGCTTTTGGCACGAGCTATAGCGCTATTCTGTAAAAAAACTCACCTTGAAAACTTAGGTGAAGTGAGCTGTCAATCTAGCATCAGCCGATCGATTCTGTAAAAATCTCACCGTGAAAAGTTAGGTGAAGTGAGTTAGAGTGAGCTGTCAATAGTGTCAATCCCTAGCATTAGTTGGAATGACGGCTCACTCCACGCTCACTTCACCTAAGTTTTCACGGTGATATGGTTACAGAATCGCACTGCTGGTAGAATGACAGTTTAGTTCATAGGTGAAGTGAGCCGTGAGATTTTTACAGAATAGACCGACTCGTGACGTCTTATTTATGAAAATGACATTAAGTATAAAATTCTTCTGCCCTTATAGGTGCCAGTTTATTTAAATTCGGCGGCGCAGTTTTTAATCTTCTTCTGTATTGCCGATCATTTTGACGTCACTTGTCTTTTACAAAAAAAAAAAAATAATAATAATTATAAGTGCTATTCATGACAACGAAATTAACAAAAATAAATGAGTCTCCTATCAAAATAATGGCGCCAAGTGATTTCACAATTTTTACCAAAACTTTAACATAATCAAACAATGCGACAAAATTATACCTATTTATAAATCAGTACTTTAACCATATTCATACAATCCTTATCAGATAGCAGGCACCTGATAACACGATTTGTAAACATACGACACTATTCCTCGCCGCGTTTGCATACTTTGTCTTAAAAATATTTGCGATCTAATCTTTACGATGACGAAATTGAAGTCACGTATGTTTTTAAACCTAGTTCATGAAAAGGAGGTTAGTTCTTTGTTTTTTATGGGTTAGGTTAGTATAGTATAATTGAATAGTTGTTGCTATGTAAGTATATCTTAATAGCCCTACAGACCGGATTTCGGCCAATCTCAACAGACTAGCCTTCGGCGCGGGAGATATGGGTTTTTTTTTCAATAGGATTTTCTTTGTAGTTTGGAAGGTGGCGCGCCACCTTGATACCCCCGTGCCTCGGAAAGTACGTTAAGCGGGTGATGCTGCGCCAGATCTCTCTTCGGTCGTGTCGGGATGCCGTCCCATCGGACTATGAGGGTGAGGGAAGAGAGAGTGTACCTGCATCCTGCGCACTCACTTATGAACTTCACCTCCCGCGCCGAAGGTCTCCGTTAAAATACGGTCTGAAGGACTAATATTATTACTTACTTGTGAACTAACACATACGAAATGAAAGTGATTCCAGAACATGAACCTTCAAAAATTTTGCTGTAAGTATTTATTTGAGCAATTTATTAGCAACATCCAAGTCTAGCTCTTTCTTAATATTGATTCAGTAAATGTCAAGCACTCACAGATGGTCTGTCGTGCTAAATCTATTTGTAAACAGTTTCATTGAAAACACGACGAATTCCAAACGAAGGATAATATTTCTAAGGCTATACCTACTTAGTTAAGTACATTTTTATTCGTGTTTAGAATGTAATACTTAGTAGGAATAAACGAGATATTTTTTTGATTTACAAGAGTTCCCGCGGAGTTTCTTGCACGTTCTTTTCCATAAGAAGACGTGGGCCACTAACTTCATCTTTCTGACTGACCGACCCATTGACAATTCAAAAGTGCCTGTAATTGGTTTAGTTGATATATCTACACTGTGCTGAGTTTGAGTTCGATACTTTCATTGGAAAAGTTGCAGTTCGATGCAACGCGTTTAACTTAGAAAGTTCGCCTTTTCCAATAACGCTTTCTGAAATTACTTTTACGACCTTGCCTTTCAAGAACATAACTCAAAGAGCAGCAGCTGACATATTGCAGAATTTGCATTACTTGCTGGTAAAAATGTAAGTTAGTATAAAAATTGAATTCGACGCAATTTTATCTTTAAAAAAAAATAGTTTTTTTTACAAGTCTCTCTTTCCCGCCAGATTAAGTACCTACGGTGCGTAAATTCAATAAATATTTTGAAATTAGAATACGACAGTGTTGCCAGCGCTCATCTCGTACGCACCGCGGTCGCTCGCAGGTGGGAGCGGCCGGCTGGGTAGCATTCCACGAGTGACCCACATAGCTCGCCTCTAGTGCTCCCGCTACGAATTGGCCACTGCACCATAAATGCTGTTTTATCACCTGTTGAAATGTTGAAGGACGAAGGCTGCATTGTATCGAAGAATGCAGTTTATTGAGAAATGATTTAGTACAGAGTTATCGTAATTAACTAAATAAATGTCACAAGTTTGGTACTACAGTGTAAATGGTTTCAATTTTAATGTAGAAAAAGATTATTTATTTATTTTATTATTTATGTACACACAGTAAAATACAAATTGATATGACCTAATTATAATATGAGTACTCATATTATTATTATTATCTTAATGTCTTATCTTAAACATGCTAAGTACTTAACTTACGCCATTGCATTCATAAAATCTACATACTTGCACATTTGCACAATCTCGTGTTTATAATGACCATGAAAAAATCACATACATATAAATCAAACAGGCCACACATTTATCAAATCAATGCAAATGTTTCAACGTTCTGCGCCGTTGAGCAATATAATGTGCAAAACAACTTTAAATTAACATCTATTTTAGGAATGAGGCATTGATTACCTAATTGATTAAAAACTGATAACCCAAATTAGACTGCAAGATGATGTCAGTTTTGGTTTTGAATCTTTATATTTTTCTGGCGAGTTAGCTTGCGAAAACACGTTTTCTTAGATAAGAGATCTTTCGGGCTGTTCGGAACTACCTATATGGTCTTAGCACGACGTTTTATATTAAAATTTATAGTTTTTTTTCGCGATGACTCTCATATATAGATTAGATACTAGTCTCGTTTAGTGATGTTTTTTTTTTCGTTGCTTTTTCTAGCATTAGGGCACGTATCGACCTGTGGCATTCTTAGTAGGTACAAAATACCAAAAAGCACGCATCATCTACGTGTTTTATATAAAGCTTGTTAACTCAATCAAGCTGTGTACAAATAATTTGTTACACTGTTTATAATAATAATAATACATAGACACCTGTTTTTCTTCCGTAACCTTGCCTTTGAAACTGATTGTTCACATTTGTAATGATAAACATACGTATATATGTGTTCCATTCACTGATGAAATATGTTACTGAATACAGTAGGTAGTTATTTACTTACGTACTTACATAAGTAGTATAACTATGATTGGAGTTTTTCATGACAAATTGGATCAACTGCGGTTGATTCTAGGTTGGTATTGTAATACAATTATTTTTTCTTTGGCTCAAGAATTTTCATCAAAACAAATTGTTGTTTTTATGCTGAAAATGAAGGAAAAATACAGCGTTTTGAGTATGATATTATATTTTTGCAGCTAAAAAAATTGTTATGACAAATCGATATATTTTTTACGCTAGAAATTAAACGAAAAATTCAAGAAAAAATTACCTACAAGCGTATGTTTCTTATATCGATATTTATCAAACAAAAACAAAATTAATCACGTCCCAACGCCAACTCTTGCCGACCCCACTACACAATAACTTGAAGTACCTGTATCAATGACGTCACCGTCCTTCGAATGCCGAAGGAGTTTTTTTCCCCCGTTCCCACTCCCAAAACAATTAGGCGGGCTTTTGTTTTTGTTGGCAACATTGTTGACGTGCTTCAATTTTGAATTTCGAACTTCGTGACCGAAAAAAATGGTCGGCCAAGGTTCTTGAGTGCATGTTGATCAGTTTTATCGTTCCACTGACATAACCAAGGGCGTAATGGAGGAAGGCTCAAGATTTTATTACGTCATACTGCATTCTTTAGCTGTGGGAACTTAGGTATGATAATTTACGATTAAAAGATACTTATCGATAAATTGTTGGCACAAAAAAACAAAGGGTTTTTTAGACCGGAAATATGACTCAAAAGTCAAATCATTTTTCAAATAGACATTTAACGTTACAAGAAAATATAATTGATTCTAGTGTCGTCTCTTTCAAAAGGTAGTTTCGTATGGAGAAGAATGGGCAAGAAACTCCATAGTTTACTCTTTTAAAATATTTTACAATATATTGTATACGTTAATTATAATATGTGAACACGATGTACCTTGAATAAAATTACTACTTATATCACAGGTAAATTAATGCTGTAGGTAAGTAATCAAATTCAAGCAATCTCAAACGTCACACAGAAACGATATCAATTCGTTATCTCGTCGGATTGGCGACTGAAGATTACAAACTTTGATTATATATCAAAGATTACAAACTTTCTAGTGTTTGTAAACAACGCAGCAAAACAAGCGTTTGTTTTTTGTTTTGTTGTTTCGAAATGCATGGAATGCCATACAACGTTTGTAGATGGCCAGTCTGTACCTACCTCTAGATTTATTGGTTATGGTTAGATAGACTGGCCACGTTTGCCGTATGCCTAAAAAACTGTGGACCAAAATATAAACATATCAAAAGTCATTTAGTCAAATGAAAAAGCTGAGAATCGGCACTATTTGAATGTCAAAACGCGCGCCATTCACCACTTCCTGGTGCTTTAGCTGGGAAGAAGTGACGAAACAAACTCCTCAGCAGTAAGAATAACTTGATTCTATACAATAACACTATGTTAAGCAGTGAAACTGCAAGATAGGGACCAACAAGCAATGGACCGAAATAATGGGAAGTCATTGGGGAGTCTTCTGCCCAGCTGCAGCAGCAGGAACAGCAGACTGAAGGTATCTAACCGTTAACCAGGAGGATATTATAAGAAACATTAAAAACAAAACATCGAAGTATCCTTTTCCACTATCAAACCCCTCAAACATAATCAAGGGTTTATTAATTTATTTATACTAAAACTTGAAGTTTAGAGACGTATAAACGGCAAAAATATATTGTTAATTGGTTATGCAGTCGATAGCAAAATAAAGGGGTCAAATCAAAGAGTTTTCAATACGAATCTAAAAACTAAAAAAGGTTTTACTCTTTGGTTTAGCAACCAGCCACATAACTGTAATACCGGCCAGATGTAATAGGACGTATCCCAATAAGGCAACACGCTTCGCACACAGAATAGAAAGATTCAGAAGGGCAATGAAAACTAAACCAAAATCCAAGGCACAATGGTAGCCCAAATAAGTCAAATTAAAGTAGATCTAAATAAATTATGAACGTCATGCCATGTCTGTGAACAGACTGATATTGAAAACGTTAATCATAATGATTACCTAGCTAGCTATTTAAGATTTTTGATCATATTTAGTTGCTATTTTTCCTGATACAAGTGTTTTTGAGAGGATTCCAGTTTATTTATTTAAACTTTTGCACACAAAAAGGTACAAAAGCGGACTTAATGTCTTAGGCATTCTCTACCAGTCAACCAAGGGTGGTGAAGAGACTAGATAGCAGGTGCTGGTTGAGAGGAACAATGATAAAAATAACTATCAAAAATATCATATTACCTAGATCTGCATTGCTGTGTTCCGATTTGGACAGAATTGGCTGTTGAAATTTTAGGCACATCATCAGGCACTATTAATAACTTTATCTCAACAGTTGGCGGGCCCTAGCATGTTACAGGTGCCTATAGATAGTCCGCGAAAACCACTTTCCATCTGATGGCCTGCTAACCTGTTCGCCAATTGCACAAAAACAGAGGGACTACATAAATAAAATGATTGCTTGTGTCTTTCTTTCCGCATTCTGTTCCAACTGGTCCTTTTCTACCTTTCTTTATTGTCAATACGCCCAGCCTGGCGAAACTATTTTAGTTTGTTTTTTTTTTTACTGAAGGATGCATTGGACGTAAAACTTTACTTTTTTGGCTCGGCCATCTTACGGTACTGGACATTACGGTATTTTATTGACGTTCCGAGGACATTTGGGGATAAACACCTTTCAGACCCGGGGTTTTGGTAACTTTCAAGAAAGTGCTTAATATGAGGTCTTGTTGAAGTATGTGGTCTTGTTGGTCTAGACTGGTCCTGGGTTCCATTCCCAGATCGGGTAGTGTTATTAGGTTTTTCCACCAGGAATTTCTCAGCAGCAGCCCGGGGTCTGGATTTCTGCCCAGGTGATGGCAATAGGCAATAGGCTTGCTTATTACATGGGAATTAAACATAACATAGTTGCTATAGGTACACCTCCTCTGCCTAACGCATCGGTTACAGGCGTGATGTCTTGTGTTATGTGGTCTTGTTTTGTCATTGCTTGATGAATGTTTACAAATAACTACAGTTTTAAGACACAGTCAAGCAATTCTTGCCATTTTATAAAACAAAACTCCAAACTTCTTGAAACTTATTCCAGTTTTTTGTATCTGTGGTCAAACTTAATTGCTCTCACACGACCATCACTCTTTTCTTGCTGTCATTCAAATCAAAAGGCCAGCGTGAACGTTCCAATTTCAAACACTGTTTATTAAATTACCTTCGTGGAACACAAAAACGTGAAACAAACATTGAATTGAGGTTGCTAGTACTTAAAGCACCACAGAGGTCGGTATCAATAATACATAGCTCATCCATAATTATTTAGTATCGTGTGCACTTCGCTTTAATCCGTTCAATTATTCATAAACACTAGCTTTTTGCAAGTTATATTACCTTTGAAGGGCTGCACTTAGGGTTGCCAACCCTACTATACATAATAGTATAGTATCCTACTATATTAGAAGATATTTAATAAAAGTAGAACATTTTTAATAAAAGTTCAAAGTAGCAAAAAATATGTATTTGAAAAATAAAATATTTTTCCAAAATCTACTGTATTTTATTAATTTTTTCGCCATCATCATAATTATTTTTATTTTTACAGACAATAATAATAATAATAATACAGGCTTGGAAACTAGGTAGGTACTATATTTGATACAAAAAAAAATGGCAACCCTACCTGCACTAGACGAGGATAAATATAAATAGCTAACCAGTCTATAAATTGGATAGTTAATAGTATTTAATTTTAAAATTAAACCTTTTTTGTGATGATAAAAATAGCGTCGGTCATTTATTAATTACTGTTTCTTTTGCAACGGCTATCAAGTCTCTTGTCAGAATATTTTTTAAACGTCATTACTTTTAATTACTGGTAACCCGTCCTCTACTACGGTTAGCCAAGATTATCGCAACTTAGGATTGGGAGAAGCCTTCGCCCAGCTTTGACCAGCGGGTTAATTGCGTAACAGACTAATGGCTTTAATTTTGACAGTTCTACAACATTCATTGCGTTATTTACATTGTCGAGCAAACACGTTTATCGAACATATGAAGCAATGGATTAGCTTGAGATTGATATAGTGTGTTACGCAATTAGGGTGCTGCACTAAACCGCGATAGGCTGAGAGGATTGATATACAAATAATTTAAGTTTGTAACTCAAGGTTTTAGTTATTACTTACTAGCTGCGCCTCGCACTTTCACGCGTATAAGTTTCAATCCCGTGGGAATATCGGATTAAAAAGCATCCTATATATTTTTGGAACGAAGTTCCTTATCGCGCGTTGCGAAAGGCTAGACGGAAAAAATTAAGAACAAAAGTTGGAACGACACTTTTTGCTATAGCTGTAAGCCGTGCGGCGTGCGCGTGTTTCTCTGTCTGTCTCTCTTTCTCTCTCTTATAGAAAGCAAGCCAGTTATACTTCGTTCCATCCGGGTGTCCTTTGACACCTCTCAAGTTTTCTAATGTATAAGCTATATTACTGTAAAGTTTCATCAAAATCCGTTCAGAAGTTTTTGCGGGAAAGAGTAACAAACATCCATCCATCCATCCTCACAAACTTTCGCGTTTATAATATTAGTAGGAAATTATGATTAAACCGTTTTCAATACCTATTTGACTTTTACCTAAGTGCCTTTACAGTTTCCAGTATTTCAGTTACTCAGGTCTTAACTCTTTCCTCTCAACAAAGGTAGATTCCAGGTATCATCACAAAGGTAGTTCCCAGGTAACTCATCTCACTTTCACCTTCCACGTACGTCGTACGCGTGACGAATGACGACCCATTGGTAGCTATTCACCCGCCTTACGTTAACTTACATCATAGTGTGGTGTACTGGCGCAACCTTTAAGGGAAAGTACACTTATTTAGCTTTCACACATATGTATACGAAATTAAGTCAATTATAGGCTTTGGGTGAGCTGTGGGAGAGGCTTAAATCCAGCAGTTGTTCTTGCTGCCTCGAAGAGAGATTTAGGAAACGGTGGCTCTAAAAACTTTTTTCAGGTTTCACATTAAAATTAGACGGTAATTTCTGCATGCACAACAATGTCGAGTCGAGAAGACGTGCCGGTTTCCTCACGATGTTTTCCTTCAACCGTTTTTGAGAGCAGTGGTGACGAAATAATTTACACAACGTAAAGCGCCTGCGTCTGGATAGATAGATAGATAGATAATACGTTTATTCAGTGCAACAAAAGTGACAATACAAGTAATAAAAAAGAAAAAACATCAAAAAAAAGGTGAAACATAAAAAAAAACAAATTAAAAAGCTAAATTGACCCATAGACACCTCGTACAAGTAAATCTATAACGGTCGATCACTCTGGGCGGTGCGTGTCTCATGGTTGCACCAAATGGGAGTCCAGCTCAGTATGTGCCAGGTATAATACCTGACGCTGGGTTCGAACCTACGACCTACAACTCGTAAGTCGCTGGCGTTACCACTGGGCCACCACTGCTCTCAATCCTTCCATAGTTCTTGGTAACTAGTCCAATTTAACTACCCAAACCCATAATCAAATTTCATTTTTCCATATCCTGCAATGGTCCAACAACGACCGGAGGTTGTCCTTGGGTGCACTTGCACAGTGCATACAGGGATAATCGCCAGGTTGTGCTTCATTTCCTTTACTTAAATGTATAGTCTAACGGGCATCTGCGAATTGGCTTCGGCCCCTCGTATACCAAAGGTCCGTGACCCTATGCTCCCAAGATATGTGAAAAGTTTTGGAACGAAGTTCCATAGGGCGCGTTGCGAAAGGGGGCTAGACGGAAAAAATTAAGACCAAAAGTTGGAACGACACTTTTTGCTATAGTTGTAAGCCGTGCGGCGTGCGCATGTTTCTCTGTCTGTCTCTCTTTCTTTCTCTTATAGAAAGCAAGCCAGTTATACTTCGTTCCATCCGGGTGTCCCTTGACACCTCTCAAGTTTTAATATAATAATACCAGCCTATTACTGTCCCACTGCTGGGCAAAAGCAAATACAGAGAAAGCACGAGCATTGATCACCATGCTTGCTCAAGACGGGTTGGCGATTTCAGACTTATATTACACAGTGTAACTATACAGTATGAGTATTTATAAAGTGCACATATTAAAAAGGGTGAAAAAAAAAAACAATTTTATCGACGGAAAAAATGTCAAAAAAAAAACCATTTTTTTTCAAAATTTCTTTTTTGAACTTTTAATTTTTTTTACTCTCGTCTTGGTACCCCATGCAAACAACTGTTAAGTACTACTTTTAAACTAAATGTGATAATATCACATTTAGTTTAAAAGTAGTAACAGTTTGTTTTACTACTTGGTTGTGGATTCACTATAGGTACGTTATTTATTTAACACAACAATAATAATTAGCAACTCGTTCACATTTATTATTATTATTTTATTCAACAACACTCGTGTTTGATACTATTATTACTATGGAGAAAGCACAAACATTTCTCTTTAATAAATTACATAAAGTATGGACTGCGTTTTATGGCCATTAAACGTTAAAAAAACTGCTTTCTTTACGCAAATTGTATAATGTGTTTAGTGCCAATAAAAAAATACGTATCTTTTATAGGTAAAGAAGTTCTAACAAATACCCTTTATAACCGAAAATTATGTGACACAAATATAGACGACGCCACTTGCTGCGCCGCCATATCTAGATATCATTTCCTCTGCACCGTTCAAGAGGCCACTAGGCAACAACATAATGAAAGTTTCATGTCAACAACAAAACCTGTTACCGTGAAACTTGAAAACGCACAAAGTAAACAAAAACTTTCTTTTTTACAACGTACAAGTATGTAGTACCGTGTACCGTATAGGTAATCTCCTCAAGCACTATAACTTGTGTGACTTCCGGAAAGTGGAAATTGGAATGCGTGAAAAATCATTTTTCTCTGCCAGGCTGTAGCGTAGTTTCCGGCATATGATAATCCAGCTGTTCTCTTCCCGTGATGGTTGTTAGACTACTGTATATAAGAAATAGCAAAAAAAAAAGTGTTAATATTCAATAAAACTTTTTTTTTACAAAGAAAAACCACCAACTTCCGTAAAAAACACCACGAAGTGAAAAATAATTTTAATTTCGGTGTCGGTGTCGTTGGTTCCGCATTTTTAGTTTTTGCCACTGACTTCCGATATAAAAGTTATTTTTCACTTTGTACTGTTCTTTTTTTGTAAATTAGTTTTTATTTTTCTTTTTTAAGTTGTATGGCCAGCAGGTCAAGCTACCCGAAACTGTAAAATTTTCCCTACTTTCTTTTTCCTCTCCCCACATTCTTGTTTTACTTCAGAGATAAAGTTGAAAATCTATTTGACAGATGGTAGTAGCTGGATGTGCTGGCGCCTGTAGGTACCTACCCCACACAAATTCCTATAACACTACTTGCTATGTAAATATCAGCGACAGGAAGTTATTATAACATCATCAATTTAAACTAGCTAAAGCTAATTAAAAAAAATTCAAAATCTACCCAAGCAAAGTTAATAAAATTTATATGGACCCCTGAGGTATAAACAATCCATAAAAAAAGAATTTTCGAAATAATAGATCCATGCAATTGCCGAAGATATCGCGTATCTAACATACATACAAAAAAAAAGATACAGTCCAATTGAAAACCTCCTTTGCTTTTTCTCTTATACGTACGAGGCTTTTGACTAATCTGCATTCGCGACATATTCGCCAAAAATGTAAACAAATATGAGTTTATGGAAAAATAACTTTAATTCCTACACAATAAAGTTCGGTTTACGCTACAACTTCAAACATTTTTATAACTTTTTGAATAGTGCTAGTCACTCTGAAATCAACTTAATTACTGAGCCGTTTGGGGTTGTAACACCAGGGCCTTGGGGTCCGAGTGCTCATCGAATTTTTCGGGTCATCGTCAAGCGTTTGGTTGACTCCCTACGTGACCTGGCCGGCCAGAGAGCTGGCCTATGTTTAGCCCAAAGAATCAGCATTGCCATCCAACATGGTAATGCTGCCAGCTTTTTGGATACCTACTTATCCCATTGGCAGTGATGTGGACGAATTTTTTTATGCCCAATGAGCTCCTGCCTTTTTCTTTATTTTTTTTTATTATACATATAGGTAAGTACTTGTATAATTATAATACATTTTAGTGTAAGCTTGTAAAAATAGTATTTGATGTGTTGAGTACCATTAAAATTACATAATATTGTCATTAAACTTAATTGCCATTAATATAAAGTTGATACTTGTTTATCTTGAAATAACGTCAATTTGAAACATAACATTTGAATAAACGTTGCATGTGTATATTTTATGTTTTTTTTATAATTTGTAATGTGACCTCCTTTCAAAATGGTGTCAGTTTATCAGGATTTTGTGAATTGGTCAAATATTTTGCAGACGTGCGTTTATATTACCTACCTTCTCATAGAAATCGCATGCGCAATTGCGCACAGGAGTGCTTATTTATTACCTACTGTATTAATTCAATTAAAATAAACATAAATTACCAATATTTTAATGCATTCAAAGGCAATCACTTTAACTACCTTCTACGAATTTTAATGCATTCATAGGTGCACATGGCCAGACATCATCATAACCAGTATAAGCTGACTTCTGATTATACGAAAAACCTATACAATGCGAGGTCAGCTAAGACTGGAAATTAAAAACTTGAAGTGTAGCCGTGTGTATCTAATCAGTTCAGATATAAAATAGTACTAAAAGTATCTGTTCTGTATCTTCAACGAGATGATCCGGCAGAGAACCAAAGTTGTCGACATAGCTCACAGAATAAGCAAGCTGAAGTGGCAATGTGCCGGCCATATTAGCCGTAGAACCGATGACCGTTGGGGTAGACGTGTTCTTGAGTGGAGACCGCGAATCGGTAAACGTAAGATGGGACGCCCTCAGGCTAGGTGGAGCGACGATCTTGGCAGGATGGCTGGTAGCAGCTGGATGAGAAAGTCAAGCGAAAATCGAGTTGAATGGCGTGCAATAGGAGAGGCTTATGTCCAGCAGTGGACTGCTATGGGCTGATGATGATAATGATGATGAAGTATCAGTTAATTATTCATTAAAAAACATGTACTTATATGCAAGTTTTACACTTCATTAGATAAATCTAAGTTCTTCTTAGTAACTTATTTCTGTTAATACAAAAATCCGAATTCAGAACCTCCTTCTTTTTTTTTTGAAGTCGGTTAATTATGCAATGATTGAAATTTTAATAAACACTTCAGCATAGTTTTTAATCAAAAGTACAGTACTTGGTTTCTCCATGTATAGAAGCTAATAAGTAGGTAGTTATATTTTACATCAATAACAAGCATGTTCAATTGTTCATTCAGGATTTTTTGTGGCACAGGTACCTACCTAACTACCTACTTATCTAAAGTCATTCTGTACGAGATCGTTATAAAAAACGGCCAAGTACGAGTCGGAATCGCTGAGGAAGGTTTCCCTACCAAAAAGTAGAAAACGCATTTTTTTTTACTAACTTTATTTTTATTATTTTTGTTGTTATACTGGCAATAGAAAGAGCGAAGCAAATACCAATAACATTATATTTTATTAGCTTCTGCCCTTCGTCTGCGTTTTATATGATACTGTAGCTTTCCATTAGTAGAACAATTTTCGTAATCGGATCAGTAGTTCCGAAGATTATCCCCTATACAATGTGTAACTGAATTAATGCATTATGAAAGTAGATTGTTCAGAATCGTTTTCTGAATCGATTTCTGTCATTTTTAAAATAGGTAAGTAATATTTTATCCCAAAAACAATTAAAACTACGTAAATTACTGTCACACTTCCGCTGTACAGTCAAAACAAACCAAAATGGATGAAATACCCACTGTGCTAGACCCTTATACAAGTAAGACTGTGTGCATGCGTACATTTGTAATGTGACCATAATTTTCTTCCACAATCAGTGTAACTAATTTATTAAAAAAAAACAATGTTATTTACGTAATAATAAAAAAACAGTGTATGTATTATGATTATGACATAATATTCTAATTGGGGTGTCTGGTGGTATGCGTTAATTCCGGGAAATATTGTATACAAACTCACACATTTTTCCTCTAAAATTAATAGTATTATTATTTTTTATATGAACAGACAAAAGTACCTGTCAGTTACGCAACAGCGGAGAAATTGCATAACACGCTAACAGTAGGAATGGCTTTCATTTTGACATTTCGACAACATTCATTGCACTATTAACTTTGTTGAGCAGACAATTTTTCCAACATATGAAGCAATGGATTAGCAATATCCTTCAAAATGATTCAAATTGTAATTTATAGTGTTTTGCGCAATTAGGGTGCTGATGAAATCTTTCAATCTAGACACTGTCAAGACAAGACTTAGACTAACTAAATACCTCAGAACAGTCTGACGACTGCCCATACCAGTCTAACTAGATTTAAAAGAAAAATCATTAGACCGGTCATCATGATTGATCAACGTGATCGAATGATCGGAACTGGTTCTGAGCGACCGACAGCTTTACCTGATGACATACATATCCTGTTGCGGGTGTTGCCGACCTCTACGGTGATTTTGCAATAAAAATATTAAGCTTTTTGCTGTCTACATATTATAAATTGAAAGTTGCTTTAGACAGCCATCGCGACAGGAAAATAATTGTTTATGAAATTGACACACTACGCCCATTTTCCGTGTAAAAGTCAAATCGTACAACTGTCACAGAATGACAGCTGTGATTTGACGGACATTTTTAGTTAGCACTCAATTTGCTTATCAATAATTTTCCCTGACTACATCAAGCGTTGGTCGCACGATCAGAAGGCCAATTCTCGTAATTTAAAACTTTCAAAATCTAGTCGCAGTCTCATTTCAGCGACAAACCAATGTCAAAAACTTGTCAGAATGTAGGTTTTTTTGACAGATTGAGACTGAGATCAGACTGTGAACGTTCTTAAAATTACGAGAATTGCCCCTCTGATGAAGCTATGCTTGCCGCGATTCATATCTTTACATACCGAGACCCCTCCGTGCCGCGGTCTCGGCTGTCATCGCAGCTCGGAAGTCTGACAACCAGTCTTATCAAGGGGTATCGTATACCCAGGAACTGGGTTGTGGAAGTCAGATAGGCAGTCGCTCCATGTAAAATACTGGTATTCAGCTGCATCCGGTTAGACTGGAAGCCGACCCCAACATAGTTGGGAAGAGGCTAAGCAGATGACTGACTGCATACTGTAGGAAATGTAGGAATACAAGACACCATTATGTTAATTAATATTGCCATAGAGAGCACATAAAGCGTTACTTTATCTACATAATTTTTGTATCATTAACTACCTATTCAAACGATCGCGATAAAGATATCGCGATATCAAAACAGCGTTCAATAGTTAAGGAATGTTATCTGTAATCATCTTTTTAACGCTTTAATTTTATCTGATAATTTTCGATTGGATTTTATACTATTTTATAGTTCTATCTCACTCTCTCTTTGAGTAATGATAAGGGATAGAAGATCCAGTACAGACAGTATAAAATTCAATGAACTGTGTTGTCCAATATTTATTTTTTATCTTATCTAATAATTTAAATTTTGATCGAAGAATGTCTGATTGATAAATTTATTTATAATTATGTTAAATAGTTTTGCATACTTGAATTAAGTATGACGGATCACGGACGTTCAAACAGCATAAAATAAAATCAATGACTCGTCAGCACATTTTGGCTGGATGACTTGCGCAATCGAGAATGGAGATTAATCAACGAAACGAAATGATACGGTTTAATTGTATAGTTATTACATTACTAAATAATAAATTAGGTATATTTGCATTAAGAATTTGAGATGCTTTTCAAGTTATGGAACAACAAACTGAATGTCAAACTCAACAAAGTTCAAATTCCATTGCAACCAAAAACTTATTAGGACCTTTTTGTTACAAATGGTCACTCAAAAATCAACTTAGAATACATTTCACTAAAGTAGATAACTAATTAAGTGGCGATGCAATGTAAAATATCTGAGATTATGAACAATGCTATATGTATAATTTTTTCGCGACGTCCTCCAGACAGCCGAAGAAAAGATGGATGGATTGTGTGAGGAATGATATGAAAGAGAAGGGAGTGAATGATAGCGTGACGGTTGACAGAGGAGAATGGAAGAAGAAAACGTGTTGCGTCGACCACAAGTAACATGGGACAAGGGCAGGAAGATGATGAAGAAGTCCTCCAGACCGAATTTCATCTATGGCGGCCAATCTCAGTGAAGACTAACCATCGACACGGGAGATATTACGAGTATATTGCACTAGTGAGTGTGCAGACACAGGAGCACTCGGTCTTCCCTCACCCCCGCATACTCCATTAGGACGGATTAGACACGGGCAGACAGACGCGACGTGACTAGCAGAACAATTTCTACGAAAATTCCATAAGAATTGTTCTACAAGACTCGCGACGCACCGTTGTCACTCCTGTCTGGGGGAGCCTTTACTTGGTCCCGCCATCCTGACACACACTAAAACCAGCGCAACGTGTTCCGTATGTAGTGCATGTATTATAATATAATCATATTTGGATTCCTTATCTTATTTGTGTAAGTTTCAAGATAAGTAGTAAGTACAATTAAGTCTACGCAGGAAACCGGGTAACTTACTTCGGATCTTAGGCAATGGCCGACATTACAACCATATTTGCTGAGTGGAGCTACGCACTCGAATTGCGTAACACAATTATCAAACTATCATTTTAAAAGATATTACTAATCCATTGCTTCATGTGTTCGAAAAATGTGTATGCTAAGCAACGTAAATAACGCAATGAATATTGTTGAACTG
The DNA here is from genome assembly GCA_945859715.1 of Apamea sordens. Taxonomy (NCBI): domain Eukaryota; kingdom Metazoa; phylum Arthropoda; class Insecta; order Lepidoptera; family Noctuidae; genus Apamea; species Apamea sordens. The sequence continues at coordinate 11,700,492 of OX244009.1, forward strand.
TCAAAACGAAGCCCAATTGCTACTGATAGATAAGTAGTGTGTTACGCAACAACCCCGCTGGTTTCCCAGAACAGCATGTATCTACATATAACGGCCGCTGAGATTGCTGTCAGAAAATGATGGCATCGGGGTTTGACATTATGGTGTCAAAAAGGCTCTCCAGGAAAACACATCAACTTACTTTCATAAATAACGTTACAGTGACGTCATTCGGCAATAAATTGCGGACGCTAGTGGTGGCCACCGCCGCAGTCTTAGGAAACCTTAGCTTATGAAAGAGGAAAGTATGCGCTGGTTTTTCTCTATGATCACCAGAAAAATTAGAAAGGAGTTTTAGACTGTCCCTGAAGTCTTAGCTACGATTGATAGAAACATAAACGGATTTTATGTAAGTTATCTCTGTAAACTATCAAATTTTCCCAATAAACCTCGAACCTTAATACTGTGGCGATAAAGTTGAAAATCTATTAAAGAAATTTGACAGATTGTAGTATTGATGTGCTGACGTCTGTACAATCTTAATTCTTTAGTTATCATCAGTCATCGAATTTTTATCTTATTCATTAAATTCATTCAATAAATTTTAATTTCACAATGATTAGTTTTTTATTACTATTAGTTATACGTGATTTAGAACGTTTTTGACATTCAAAACATTTACCTAATACATTTTTCGCCAAATAAAGATAATAACTGTCTAGCTAAGCCAAGGTAGGTATTTAAAACTAGATTCTCCAGTTCTACAACTTTTGAGATTTAAATTATTCATAATTTTATCTGGCTGTTTGAACGTCTTCCTTTGCAAGGTCATCGCGATAATTTGAATATAATTTAAAACTGTTTTGTTTGAGTTTTTCTTAACTGTGGTAATTTTGCCTGCCCACAGATTATGTAAATGTTATGTACGCCAGTGAACAATTATAATATTGAATTCTTCGATCAATTGAATTCGTAATTACTTCAAAATGGTTTCTCAATTAGCTAAAATTAGCTTTATTAGGTAACATTTTCGCTCACAGTATGAAGGTATCGGATTCTCGACTTAATGAACCTGTTGCAGAAATGGTGTCTGCATGGAATTAATTAAGTAACTATTAGGTAGGTATGTCTTTAGTCACCTGACAAACCGCTAGTCGGCAAACTTGAACGTACCTAGTATGGGAAGCCCCCTGGCCCAAGGTAGATTAGAGATGGAGTCATGATTAGACACAAACGTAGAAGGATATTGAAGGAGGAAAAAGAAGCAATATTCTACAGCGCAAAATCAAAACTGCAAAAGTTTGATTTGATTCATTTGATAGTGTAAAAGATAGTACGGACGTTACGGGTAGTCAAAATCCCAAGACTGACAACCAGTCATATCGAGGTGTATATCGCGCCTCGGAAAGTACGTTAAGCCGTTGGTCCCAGGCTCCCAGCTGTCATTCGTAGATCTTTAACAGTCGTTACTAAGTCTTTCCAACGGTATCGTGTACCCAGTCGGTTGAGGACGTCGAATAGACAGTCGCTCCATGTAAAATACTGGTATTCAGCTGTATCCGGTTAAAATGGAAGCCGAGCCCAACGCAGTTGGTAAAAGGCTAGGCAGATCCGCAGATTGATTCTTGAAAGGATGACACTAATGGCCAGAAAGAGGGTTAATACTTAGAGGGGGATTAAAAGAGATTTATGTAGGTATAGAAAAAGAAAGACATGCTGCGCTGACCCCAACTAAATTAGGCCACCCAATGGTCGAGACGATGACAAATGTAAAAACTTCAACATTTGAGATTTTCTTGGTTAAAATTAAAAAAATAAACAATAGCTCGATCGTAATCGTGAGGAAACGGACATGTCCTAGAACCAAAAATTTGAAGACATTTGACATCTACCAACCCGCACTGGGCCCGCGTGGCGGATTACGGCCCACTCCCTCTTACAGAGAGGAGGCCTGTGTCCCAGCAGTGGAAATATTATATGCTGATCAAGAAAAAAAGAAGGCTGAACATGCTAAACAATAGGTGCCTAAAAATATACACCACAGAGTTATTTCTTTAAGTTAAGTATATCACAGATTAAACCACTGAGACAGTCTACTTGTCTTATCTATGGAATGTTAATACGCAACGAGGTACGCTAAATACTATTGTGAGTTGTAATCCGACTGCGTACCTACTTACTATTAAAGTATGTACTTACAGGAGTTCTTGCTTGATGGGCTTGTCGTGGGAAACAGCAGTAATGTATTTTGATTGTGGCCTATGGAAGTAATACTCTCGGCTAATTACAGTGCATTGCTGGCCATAGGGATTTTCTTATGAGTACGAGTACGAGTGGTCGGTGCATTTCATTTATTCGCAGTACGATACGACATTAATCTAATTGATACATTAGATTAATGTCTGAAGATGATGGCAGATGACGCCATCATCACACAATGTCATTATTACAAAGTTACGAACACCCTAATGATGCATTTGACAAGACTGTAAGAACAATCACTTACCGGCGACCATAAGCGAAGTACCCTTGAGTTTAATGGCATAGTTTTGTAAGTAATGGCTAACAAGTACTAGGCAGCCTACGCATTTGTATTGTTAAGGCTTTTTCCTCTACGTAACCGGTGGAATTTAATCCCCACTCGAGCGTGAATGTTTACATGTACTTAGAGTAGCGTTTGTTGATAGTCAAGCGTACATTCGATTAATGAGACTTGATTTGGGATTTACTGGGTTATGGAGGTCAGCACCCTTATTGCGTAACACACTTCAATCACAATCTGAATTATTTTGAAGGATATTCCTAAACCATTGCATCATAGGTTCAAAAAATTGTTTGCTCAACAACGTAAATGGCGCAATGAATGTTGTTAAACTGTCAAAATGAAATACCCCGCAGATTGGAAGTCGCTTTATACGTGTTTTTTTTTTTGATATCCCAAACTCTAGGGGTTCATTGTACTCATCATGATGAACAACTTTTACTATGGGACCAAACCCGAAATCGCGAAACAAAAATCGGCACCCTAAATGCGCAACATACGATCAATCGGCACCCTAATTGCGTAACACACGATCAATCGGAATCGGTTTCATTTTGACAGTTCCACAACATTCATTGCGTTATTTACCTACGTGTTGAGCAGACAAATTTTTCGAACTTATGAAGCAATGGATTAGCAATTTGCTTCAAAATGATTCTGATTCCGATTGATTGTGTGTTACGCAATTAGGGTGCTGGTGTTCCCTATATTTTGACGAGTTATACGATCATTAATGTAGGGAACAGCAGATTTTTTTATTCAGAATTGCATTCGGTTTGATTGGAAGCCAAGCCAACCCTAATGTAGTTGGGAGAAGGTAAGGTAGATGATGAATTGGGGGCATTTTGTCTTGGCGAGACGAAAATAATGTATAAGAAAACCCCATCGTAAAGGATTTCAAAGAAATGCATTGGAGAGTGCGACAAGGTATATTAGTAATGCCCAAAAATAATTGTGGCCTTCCCAGGGATTCCCACAGCCATTTTTACCGTCGTTATGACAGGAAAGGGGTCTATGATTGTCAGTCCAACCTTTCGAAATGTTTTACGATTCAACCAGAATACTGAGCTGCTTATTCATTCTTTGATATTCTAACTCCCCATAAACAAATTAGGAGAATATTCACCTCAATTACCAATTAAAAGAACATAATCATTGGCCATTTTGTAATTCCCTACATCATAATTTCTTTGGTGCATGTTGGGTGCGCGTACGTAAAATAGGACGTTTCGAAATGTTGCCACTACATAAAGTATAAAATGTTTATTGAGAATGATATTCTCTTGGCATGTATATTTCCTTTTTTTAATATTCCTGTTTGTTTCTATCACATTTAAATTAAATTGTATTATTTTGCTTTAAGTACGCTGTACCAGTACAGCGTCCGAATAACTGTTAGCTTTAAAAATAAAAATCATTGTTTTAATAATTGTTGATGAATAATTTGTTTGCTGCACCGGGCGATGTCATTACGTCGGCGCCGGCAGTCGCTGAAAACCAGCACTGGGGCTCTGTCTTGCATAGGGTCGCAGCATAATGCTGAGCGATAGCGATAGCCGTTTTGCGTGGATGAGACGCATGTCAACCATTTCTTATTATTTTTTTGTTTTTATGTTCTTTTTTGCGTCATGTTTACCGCAAATAAACGTATTTTCTTTCTTTATTTCTTCTATAAGAAAAACATTATATACATAGTATACAGTTATAGATTGAAAGCCAAAGATACTCCGCTTGAATGCGTGTTGCGTGTATAGCCAAGTATAGCCGAGTGTGGCGGGAAAGATTTAGCTTAGTAGGTCAGAAAGAGGGCTTCTATAGACGCAAGCGTGTTATCAGAAAGTCTTAAGTGTCTACAAGGTTAGCATGAGTAGAAAACTTAATTAGGTTGTGTAGATAAAATATTAACATAGCCATTAGGCAGACAAGAGTTAGTACTTAAGCGTAGTTGTTAAGAAGGTAAAGATCGAGCAATATGGTGAAGATTGGTTCTGAAAATGGTTACTGAGATCAGGCTGAGATAGGCCTAAATATGGCTGAAGATTTTTTATCTGTCTCCAAATAAAGTGAGGAAGAAAAGGAGGTATTACTTAGGGTAACTTAACGGTAGATTGTGTTGAGGTTAAGGCACATGAGAGATTATTTATGTTTCAATTGGAAAAGGTAACTGAAGGTGATTGCCTATAGTTTCCAGGAAAAGCAGACTCCAGACCTTAGCATAATAAGCCTATAACGTTCCCTCTGCTGGGACACAGGCCTTCTCTCTGTGAGAGTGAATGGGAATCTTTTTATCCCAAAATTCCCACGGGATCGAAACTTATGCGGGTGAAACCGCGGAGCGCAGCTAGTAGGATATATATGTTAAAACATGTGAATGAGGTCGGTCGGGCTGAAGCTATTGTGGATAAAAGACCAAATCAAACGCTTTCTAATGATGTTAAGTGCACGAGTTTCAAAATTATCAAGTCGGAATAGACCCAAATGTAAAAGGTTAAGAAGAATTCAAAGGCTTCTAATATATAAATCATGTTTTCTAAGTAGTCCTACTGTGTGGAGGTGTGAGGTGTTGTGTTTATATTGATGACGTTGTTCCTACACAACTGCGGTTACAATGACGTCTGTGATTTGACTCAGATTCTTGTGGTCAGACCTTCAATCAGCAATAATTGTAGATAGAAGATACAAAGGTCAAACTCGATCAGATAAGTAATACTCGTAAGGCAGTGTCTTCATCGCATGATGTTGACAGGGCAGGAGAATACCCAATTTCCTGTCAATCTCACGCCTTCTTCTCAGGTGGAAACGCAAACTTAAAACATTTATTTCAATTAACGATTTACAGGCACTTTAGAATTGTTAAAGAGTCGTTTAGTTAGTCAGAAAGTTGAAGCTAGTTCATCATTCCAAAACGTAGATCTCTATGGAGAAGAACGGGCAAGAAACTACACACCTGCCACCTGCTACGATCCTTACATACTCCTTTTGTCTCGTTTGCGTTCTGTCCTTATCTGAATCTCAATATTTGTTTTGTGTCTGTGTGGTCAGTCTTGTTGTTCCATACATCTATATCAGTCATCATTTCAGGATCTTTCTCATCCTCTTACTGTCTCTATGTCTAATTTTATACTTCCATCGAATCCTCGTTTCTTCGGTCTACCCTAAACGGTATGGTATTTATTTTAATTCTCCACATTTGCTATGTTTTATGAAGCAGTAAATTCTGGGGGCCTACTACGAAGTGTAAAGTGCGAATGTTCGGATCGGACCGACACATGGCCGAACCAAATATTATTGAAAAATGCGAAAAAAGTTCGGATCGGCTCAGTTGGGTCGGGACCATAGTCAATATTCGAAAGAGTGTAGGAGTGTAGGATCGAAACCGACCGAACCAAATAGTAACTACGTAGCAGGAAACGGCCGAACATTCGACCGATACTACTTCGGAGTAGATCGAACCTGAATTTAATGCTTCATAGAATATTGTAAAACAATAGAAACTTAACCTTCGAAAAGGTTTTACTCAGCTTAGAATCTATGAATGAATTTGGTTTTTAAAAGGTCACATCGTAGCCATGGATGCCACTCTTGTTTCACAAAAATGTCGTCGCATTTGGGATTCAGCTCATATAATAAAACAAAAGATGGTATTTAGGAGTAGTTTCCTGTGAAGCATGTCGGGACTTGGTTTTAACGCTTCTAAAAATAGTCTGAGAAATATTTGAACAGTCAACGGCACGTAAATGGCACAAAACCAATATAATCTGTTCCGGCATTTTATTAAAACTCCATACCACGCTAGACCAGCACCCTAATTGCGTAACACACAATCAATCGGATTCAGAATCATTTTGAAACAAATTGCTAATCCATTGCTTATAAAAATAAGTTATAAAAATTTGTCTGCTCAACACGTAAATACATATAACGCAATGAATGTTGTTGAACTGTCAAAATGAAACCGATTCCGATTGATCGTGTGTTACGCAATTAGGGTGCAGTTTGAGGTCATATTGTCCAACTATACATACAGTCACCAAAAGAGATAAGTAACCGGCACCCTAATTGCGTAACACACGATCAATCGGAATCTGAATCATTTTGAAGCAAATTGCTAATCCATTGCTTCATAAGTTCGAAAAATTTGTCTGCTCAACCAACACGTAAATAACGCAATGAATGTTGTTGAACTGTCAAAATGAAACCGATTCCGATTGATCGTGTGTTACGCAATTAGGGTGCAGGGTTGTCGAATATACATACTTGAAGTTTGTAAGAAACCGTTGCATGTTTTTGAATGAAATAGAATATCCGATGACCCTGGTTACTTATCTCCTTTGATGACAGTACCACACAAATAGCTTTAGAACCTTTTAATAATAATCTTACGAACCTTCTTAATATTTTGTGTTCTCTGCTTTGCTTGCGTTGTACGAGTTTCTGGTTCACTATATATACTACCTAGAACGATTGCCACCTGACCTTTGCCTTAGCCTTCGTCTAAGAGAAACCAGATTTCTGCCTTATGATTCTGCCTCATTAAGCATTCCTACGCTTATTATACCGACAAACACTAGGAGTTTGTTTTTATTGATAGGCTATAATTATTAGCTAACGAATATTATATTTCAGTCGTTCGAAGCTATTTTCGCCAAGAAACACCATTTTCAAAGAGCGATTTTTTTACCCACTGCACTTTTTCCATGTAGTGACTGTATTGGACCTTATTGGTGATGTTCTTCAGAATGGTCAGGTGCTTAGTACTCGCAAAGGGCTTGCATATAATATGACCAGACGTATGAAAGTAAACGAAGCAAAAGTAGTATATAAGGATCGGAGCAGTAGTGCGATTCTGTAACCATCTCACCGTGAAAACTTAGGTGAAGTGAGCGTAGTGTGAGCTGTCATTCCAAATAATGCTAGGGATTGACACTACTGACAACTCACATCAAGCTCACTTCACTTGAGTTTCACGGTGAGATTTTTACAGAATCGACCGGCAGGTGGCGTTCCGTAGTTTCTGCCTACTTCTTCAAGCTCACTTCCATGAGAAGAAGGCTGAGCTTTTGTAGTTATGTACTTTTTCTCACATAAAACTCTTTAACAACACATTAACACAGGGAAAAAAAGGGTAAAAACTAAACATCAGACGATCAGCGCTAAAATCAGCAGGCCTGCAGCGATGAATGATTGATGCGCGGCGCTGTCGTTAGCATGTGAAAATCGTGAAAGTGCTTACTTCGCTGACATGTGATATGCGCCGTGCATTATAGACTATGTAGAGGTTTTATAGAGGTTGTCTATGCGCATCGATAATGGCTATTGTTGTGCTAATTCGTTGCCTTTGCCAGCGGCGAAAGTTTGTTTTTGAGCAAATTGCTATTTAATTTTTAAATATGTGGCTTGCGTTTCTGATTGTTTTAGAAAATTTCTTATAGAAATTGACCATGAATTTTGTCAATTTTGACAAACATATTTTTTGGATATTTACTCGTCCTATTCTACTGTTCTATTAAGTATGGGTTTTTCGTTTTTAATGTTTCTGTGGTTTTCGAACTTTTATTTAATATCTTAAAGTCAATAAAACTACGGAATTCTTTGAATAGGCAAAATAGTTCCCTAGAACTACCTACCTCGAAAGATGTGGCAAGCAGATTTTTCATCAAAAATACTTTGTCAACTTTTAATACATTTTTTAGGTTACTTGTAATCGTTGGTAATTTTGCAATTTATCAAGAGCCGAGACAATGTGTACGTATGTAGGTGCCCAATTCTTGGAACACTACAAAAACATTGTGCTTAGCAGGTAGGTAGAAAAAACAATTACTTAGAATAGGTACCTAACATAATTATTCGAATGTATGATTTATGTCAGATGCATAAGGTAATAATTCATTTGACCTTTGAGGTCTAAGTAAACCTACAGCTACCTATTACTTATGTGGTTGTTAAGAATCACGAGTCGATAGCTTATTTACATACCTACCTTCCATAATAATTGCCGCTTGTTTAGTATACACTTAGAGCGAGTTTTGCCAATGAAACTGAACGAAATCGGCTCATCTAAACCGCGTTCAGTAGGTACCCTAATTGCGTACCTAACACACTATCAACCTCAATCTGAATCATTTTGAAGGATATTGCTAATCCATTGCTTCATATGTTCAAAAAATTTGTCTGCTCGATAACGTAAATAACGCAATGAATATTGTTGAACTGTCAAAACACTGCTACTAATAGTGTGTTAGTGTTACACAATTAACCCGCAGGAGCAGGCTGTCACTCTTCTTCTTAGCGTATCGATGGCAAAAAGTTTATACCTACATCTTTGGCCCAAAATTCAGATCATGAAGTGCACAGGTGACAGTGCATGCGGCGCAGGATGGAAGGTGGGCCATTGTTTCTGGGGAGTCGTCGTATACGCAGTTGAGATCTGAGCCGTCTTTGTACTCCAATCTGTGGAAATTGTCTTTGCTCCGGCTGACTTGGGTTCGAAGTCTATTTAGAGTCGGCGTCCCTAGCTGGAAGGCTCTTAGATGGTTCGATAAAATTGTCAAGGGGCTTATACAGCTCCAAACTCAAACTCAAATCATTTAATTCAACTAAACCAATTACAGGTACTTAAGTACTTTTGAATTGTCAAAGGGTCGGTCAGTCAGAAAGATGAAGCTAGTTGCTCCCACACATCACATCTAGTCATTGTCATCATTGTTGTGGATTATTGAAACTGACAACTCTTGAACGCGGTTAAGATGTGTTGATCGAGTTCAGTTTCATTGGTGAAAATCGCCCTTAGGCACGGCGCGGCATGCGGGGTTGGATGGTTTTTGTTTCTGTTTGTTGTCCTCTGGATGCTTTTAACGTGTACATCTTTTTACATGGTTCCAACATACTTATTATTACTACCTAATTCAACATTAATGATTTAAAAAAGTGTCCATACTCCATGGAGTTTCTTGCCCGTTCTTCTCCACAGGCACTCTACTACGCTTTAGAATGGACAACTAGCCTCATATATTTTCTGACTCCTTGACAATACAAAAGAGCCTGTGTAAATGGTTTAATTGAAATAAATGCTTTCAGATTGAGTTTGACCTACTTGTACGGTAATTCCTAAATTCCTGGCCATGTTTCAACCAAACTTCGTGCACAATTCAATCACATTTTGGGCCAACTGGCAAATATCTCTTGACCAATATAGAACCTGTTCTCATGGTCGATTACACCTGTCACAATTGAAGCCTATTCGACTATATACTATAAAAATATGGGACTTAAAAACCTGTCTCTTCGAATAACATTTAGCTATGTCCCCATAAAAGGTATTATTCCAAACCAGTTTGTATGTAACCAGCTTCTTGTCGGAATATTTCGCAATATAGTCACGTTAAGTATTAAACTCAGTCATACATATTCAATGAACGTTTAAAACAGTACCTAACTTGGGAACTGTTTGAACGGATTTACGATCACAAATTCGTTTATTTTTGCAAGTTCAATTAAAGTTTGTGTTTGCGAGCTTGACCATAGTAAATGGACTTCTTTTTTTCTAATACATACCTACTACCAAAAAAGGCAAAGGTCGTTGTATTATAATTCCAAGTTAGAAATACGTGGGCCGCAGACTCATCATTAAACGCCGCAAGCGTTTGGCAAAAAAAAAACTTGGAATAATTCACGTACCTTTCCGCGATTTCCAATACAGTTTCCTCAAGTAGTAAGCAGCTGCTACCAAAAGAAGAGCTGCAACAAAAGCACCGATGGCTGCGCCAGCGACGCTGCCAGCTCCATAGCACGCAGCAGCCTCTTGGCCAAAAACACTAGGCACCAAAACGGTCACAAATAAAACCAAATTTAATAAAACACCCATTTTTAATCCACACAAATTAACATCACTGTATATGGCACATAGATGGTTCGACGACGGACACCGTTCACATTCCTAAAATTTGAATTTTTCGAATTCGGAATGCGTTGTAAAACTTTTTTTTATAGCGCAGTAGCAAAGACGTGCGCCGCGTCAGCCTGCGCGGTCGACTGTGGCTGTTCGTTCTCTAATTCTCTTTCGTAGTAGATCGGTCGTTTCGGTTGTGAAAAGGCTGTGATTGTGGGACAGAGAGCGTGTGTGGAGAACGTGTTTTGACAGCCGGTGGGTGTGCATTAGAACGGCGGGTACGCATTAAGTTTAGGTTTAAAAGAGTTTGAAAAATGGGTTATCGGTTATATTGAGCTCTAGTTTAAAGGCTGTTCATGTAAAAATATTTGGCAATAACCTGCATACGTCTACGTAATACTTAGGTTAACCTAAACTTAGGTTTTCATAAATTAGGTACACAGTTGATAATTTTTTCGTGATTACGATGTTGGTCCCATGGAAAAAAAAATTCAGTGTGATGGTTTGTACTCTCTTAAATTTGATTACACCTTTCTGATATTCGCTGTATAAGTAGATACCTACGTACGTAGTTTAAACTAAAAACATGTTCAATAACAACCATATTAAAATACCACATGGTTCCGTCACACTGACGGACAAACACACCTGTGAGAAGTAAGCGCAGGTATCACACACACAATGACACACACACACACACTATTCAATGTAGGTATGCGCGTAGTTTGTTGTGATCCGAGATGTAGGTACATAATCACCTTTTACAAGGATCGGGTTCTGGCATCAACATCATCAAGTTTAAAGTAAGTGTAATATGTATCTACTGTGAAGAGAAAATGTACCTGCCTGTGACTACCTACCTTTTTTTTTTAATGATTCAATGACATTTTTTTTTGTCTGTAAAATAGTTGTAAAAAACACGTTTACACATCTAAGGGCGGATTCCACAAAACTTTTATTAGTACATACCTAGGTTATAAATCTAATCTTGAGAATAATTGAGAATTTTTGACAGTTTTTCCATACTAGAAACTGTCAGACGTCAATTTTATTACACGGATAAAAAATATCTGACTTTGGTGATTAAATCTCTTTAAGAAATAATATACCTACTTACTATTTTAAAACTAGACGAGGTTGCTGTTTCTTAGGCGACTAGGTACGTACATACAACACCGAAACACACTCTTTTGACAATATGCAGTAGCAATAGTAGTAATTTGTAGTATGTAGTAGTGAGTATGTGGCAGTGTGTATTTTTTTTATAACATAAACAATGTTTATTATTAACCGACTTCAAAAAAGGAGGAGGTTCTCAATACAATATTGTCTTTTTTGAAACAAAATTAAATCATGGCATAGTGTGTTCAGAACAAATTAAATTTGGTGAATTAATTAATAAATTATCTTAATCTATAGCTACTTAACATTCTAAAGAGGTAAAATTCGTTTGTTTGTAAGTTTGTATGTAGGGGTGATCTCCGGAACTGCTCGTCGGATTTGAAAAGTTATTTTTGAATTTGATAGCCTAATTGTTTAGGACGGTTATAGGCTAATTAACGTTACGCTACAACCCTTAGGAGCCGAGCAAAAGGAAAAAAAGTCAGAAATAACGCTAAGATAAAACGAAGTATTAGCATGGGTGAGCGTTGGGATGCGACGCGATAATTTCACGCGGGCCAAGTCGCTTTCAACTTTATCTCTAGGTTTGTCAGTTTCGGGTAGCTTGATCTGCTGGCGTCTCCACATTTCGCCATAATTTATGTTTAAGTTCCATCCATATGGGTACCTACCGTGCCTCGGAAAGCACGTTAAGCCGTTGGTCCCGGCTGTCATTCGTGGATCTTTGACAGTCGTTACGGGTCGTCAGAAGCCCGAAAGTCTGACAACCAGTCTTACCAAGGGGTATCGTATTAACCAGTAAGGGTTTTGGAGGTCAGTCGCTGCATGTAAAATACTTGGTATTCAGCTGCATCCGGTTAGACTGGAAGCCGACCCCAACGTAGTTGGGAAAAGGCTCGGTCATAGATTTCTATGGGCTCTGCAGATGATGATGTACCTAATAGGGGACGAGGCTATTGCCACAGGGCACAAATCCCACCTCCAGGCTGCGAAATTCCAGATGGACAAACTAATAATAGTTTGCCCGACCCGGGAATCGAACCCACTACCAGCTCAGAGGACAGCTTGCAACCACTACACCAACGAGGCAGTCTTCATTCTTATTAATGGCTAATAAACCAGCCACAGGTGTAAGTATAATAAATATCTTATTAACAAATAACTTGTCCAATCGTAACTCACTCCAACCTGCCGACTTGCCGAGACACTAGACATACTAATTTATAGATAAGTTTAACTAAAATATTCCAAATTACCGGTTTTCTCCGCATTATCTATGATTACGAAATAATTTTGTACGACTGCCAATTAATTCCGAACCTTATTGTTAAGTTTTGTAGGTTGATTTTTGACTGTGGGCTCCTTTATTTTGAGTAGTTGTGGCTTGAGAACAATCTTTGTTTGGTTTATTAGTTTTGATGTGCACTTGTTCAAAAATGAGGTACCTAAATTATAAAACGACAAATCTACTTCCTAACATCATTAACTAAAAGAAATGCATTTTATTAGAGTGAAACAACCAACTCCTTCGGCGATTCTTACAACATAGGTACACACGACGACATAATATAAAGCCGACTTCTCATTGTATGTACGAAAAGCCTATACAATTAGATTAAAAAACAATAATTAGATAAATTCCCTTGCAATCACTACGAACAGACGAGTGCATTAACAATGCAAACGAGGCACAAATGCGCCAACAAAAACGATTTATACTATGCTGTGTTTGTTTTAAGTACCATCCGAGGACGTGCGTATGAATACACAAGGCACGACCGAGGACCTTTTCAAAGCGAGGACCTTTTCGAGGGTCCTCGGTTTGACTTGACCAAAGATTCGTATTCTGCAAGCGATTTTGAGTCTTTCTATATACTTATTACGAAAAAGTTGTCTGAACCTCGGTTTGATCAAAAATATTCATACGCATACACAAACATTGTGTATCCACCAGATGGTGCCACTCTCGCCTCATACACAGGCTCTTTACACTCATTTCACGTTTGTTGTATTATCCGAGGACCTATGTGTTAACTTTAACACAAAAGTCCTCGGTTAGGTAGCTTTTCCACACAATGTGTATTTAAGACCTCGGTTTGCTAGATTTTCCGAACAGTGTGTATTCTAGTCCTCGTTTCGACAATTTTCCTCGTGTGTAGAAGACGAGTGCTATCATTTAAATAAAATTATGAAGGAGAAAAGCGAAGGTAGACTGAATCCTTAAACAAATCGTTAGTAGCTACTAGGTGCACGAGGAATAATCAGGCTTCTTCTGCAGTATGTGCTAAGTACCTAGGCCTGCTTAGATTATACAACATTATGATTTGCACCATAAAATATTATATTGGCAGGAGCTGAATACGTGTGCTCTTCATAAAGAACCTAAAGTAAATGTCTTCCAAGGCGAAATGTCAGCAGCAAGATTTGAAGCAAACAAAAAGTACAAAGAAATAAAGAATATGAACGTACTAAAGAAAACAACATAAACTTTACTGAAATAGAAGTAAGTTTATTTTAAAATGAATAGAATAGATCTTTATTTGCACAGAAAGTAGGTACAAGTTACAGATGTTAAGTTTAAACTACCTTAACTAGGGCACGCAAACAGTTTTAGCTAAAAATGATCGGACACATACATTAAATACTTTTCTTTAATAGGGCGGTATCGGAACCACTAACAATTAGCAAATTTTTATATTGTCTCCTGATTGTCCGGTTTCTATTTGCGGACACTTTATTAAACAAAAACGGCCACCTCAATAGTATAAAGTGACGGGAATGTTAATAATTTTAGGGACTTAAATACGTACGCAGCTATCTGTTACTATTAAATTGCACACATACAGCGTTAGGTTAAAAAGTACATACGCATCTACACTAAGTTTTTTGCATATTTCTTCTGCTTGTGGTTTCTAAGTTAATTGGCTATCTATCATAATGCCAAGGAATTTGGCAACTATGTAGTACTTGGTCAACTTTTTGTCCATTATAGTGTAAATGTAAGACTTCTGGTGGAATCCATTGATAAAAATGCATTAAGTACATTAGTCTTTGGTATATTAATCATTAAATTATTTTGGTCAAGCCGGCGTATAATGTTTATTAACGTTTCATTTATATCATGTTCGTATGTTTTTTTTTTGTAAATATATTTAATTAAGGCACTACTATCATCAGCGAATAAGACCATAGGATGTTCAATGTGGCGAGGTAAAACATTAACATATAGCAAAAATAATAAAGGGCCCAGGACACTGCCCTGTGGTGCGTCGTACCTAATAATTCTTGCTTTAGATAAATATTTTTCTTCGTGCTTACTTTTTAAACATATTCTAGATATTTCTGTGTGCTGCTTACGATTGTTAAGGTATGATTTTAAGAGATTAAGTACAGACGCCAGCACGTCCAGCTACTACAATCTGTCAAATTTCTTTGATAGATTTTCAACTTTATCGCTAAAGCATTAAGGTTCAAGGTTGATTGGGAAAATTTGAGAGTTTCGGGGAGCTTGACCTGCTGGCGTCTGTACATTTCCTCTGATGCCTATGATGTCTAGCTTTGTTGTTTTAATTTCATGATCAACACAATCAAATGCCCTTGTCATGACCGTGAAAATTGCGCAAACTGGTACTTATTTATCCACATTTTGCAATATGACATTTATTACGTAAACCGCTGTATCTATACCCTTATTTTTTCTGAAACCCTTTTGTTCCGCACTTAAAACATTATATTTGGATAGGAAATTATTAACAGAGCTATAAATAATTTTTTCTATAACCTTAGAAAAATGTGCAAACTGATAAAAAAACGCAGCGACCTGGTTGACGTCCACGCAGACTCAATATCGACGTTTGTCAGACGCCATTAGTATTATTATCAAAGAAATATTATCAAGTGAGATCAAAATAATTTGGGAAGCATGAAACTTAATAACTAGCTAAAAAATGATTAAAGATAAATCATTCATGTCAACGGCTTGTGAAATTCAAAAGTTATTGCTTTTTTCGCTAAATAACACAATGCGGGATCAAGGAAACTGATAATAAAAAGGATTAATTGTTGTATCATCAGTTTTGATCAACGTATTTATTAGTTGTAAGTAGCGAAAAACGCAAGAAAAGAAAAAAAGGCAGGTGAGCTGACATGTGACATGTACCTTAAAGAAATAATTATCTTTGGTATAATCAACACTATTAGTTACATCACGTTTAAAAAAACAAAATAGCAAACATTCTTTGGAATAATCAATACCAGCATCTTTGAGATCTAGAATTGTCTCTTCTTTAACCCGGCTTATCTGAAAGAAACGAAATACCTAATAACTTGATATTGTATTGAATACCTATCATTTTCGTAAGCTACCAACTATTGACGAGTTCCCCCATAAAGAAACGACCCTGGCTGCAGCATCAGCACAAACCGGTTATTTTAGTTTTACAACTTAAACCTAACGCGTATGCTAAATTTGAAGACGCTGCTATCAACTGTTGAGGAGTTCTCTCATGAAGAAATGACCCTGGCTGCAGCATCAGCACAAACAGGTAATTATTTTGGTGTTACTAGATAGACTTGAGGAGTTCCCTTATGAAGAAACAACCTTGGCTGCAGCATCAGCACAAACTGGTAATTATTTTAGTTTTACTACATAAACCTAACGCGTATTCCAGATTTGAATACAATGCTATTAACTGTTAAGGACTTCCCTCATGAAGAAACGACCCTAGCTGCAGCATCAGCACAAACTGGTAATTATTTTAGTGTTACTAGATAATGCGATAATGCGGATGCCAATTTTGAAGACGATGCTATCAAGTGCTGAGGAGTACCGTCATGTAGAGACGACACTGGCTGCAGCATCTGATACTATAATAATATACTCATTTTAAAGTTGTTTATATAAAGTTAAAAACTTACCTTTCCTCCACAGTGATTATACCCATCTTATTCGCGGTCCGCATCAACGACAAACGTAAAGACATCGACTCGTCCTCGCTTGGTACTTCGTTTTAGAAAAAGTGTGTAAGAAGTAAATCGGAACATTCTACTAACATTGATATAATTATTATCTTACACGAAAAATGTTTTAGGTAGGTAGATTTTCCAGGTCCTCGGTTTGTACAAGTTCTACGCGGAAAACTGTCCTCGGTTTAGTGATATAAAGTCTAACACAACGTCCGCACTTTGTACAAGCTATAAGAAATATTGTGTAAAAATACGTCCTCGGAAGGGCGTCGCAGGGCATACGTCAGAGGTCCTCGGTTGGCTTACACAAAGTCCTCGTATGTGCATCGCTGGTCACATTTAGCAGTGTATTTCAGGTCCTCGGTATGATAGCCGAAATTCATACAGAAAAATGTTGAGATAGCATTATCCCAATAAGCTCATCACTATAGATTTACTCACCTGTCTCTTTCTATCTTACTCTAAAAGGCCTACGAGGTATTTAAACCAGTTTTTTGGAGGGTCCTCGGTTCGTTCTAGGACTAACAAGGTCCTCGTAAGGGTGTCTGTACAAACAGGGGTGCGTTTGTTTGCGTTCCATTCATGTTTGAATGGAATGCGGTGTAAACACACCTTCAAAGGTCTGCTCAACTAGTGAATACAATGAGCTGTCACTGTCATCAGTCACAATAGAGTATGGGAGACACCTGAAGCACACCTATCTATTTCCACTAGAGCAAAATGTATGTGTTTTAAAGCGAAAGCGCCAGAATAGCCCTTATTCAGCCTATAATGTTCCCACTGCTGGGACACAGGCTTCCTCTCTATGTGAGGGAGTGGGCCATAATTTATCACGCGGGCCAAGCGGGTTGGTAGATGTCACATGTCTTCGAATTTTTGGTTCTAGGACATGCCGGTTTCCTCAGGATGTTTTCCTTCACTGTTTTGAGAGCAGTGGTGATGAAATAATTTACACAAAGTAAAGCGCCTGTCTGGGTTCGAACCGACAACCTACAACTCGTTAGTCGCGGCCGTTACCACTTGTCCACCACTGCTAATGATATAAATAAAGTACCTAAGTATATTCAAATACTAGTTTTTATTTGATGTTATTTCGACTTATACAAATATCAACTTTATGTTAGTGCGAATTAAGTTGATTTCAGAACGACAAGTAGCTATTGAAAAAGTCATAAAAATGTTTGGAATTGTAGCGGAAACTGGACTTTATATGAAAGTTACGTATGTTTGGAAAATAAATCGTGAATGCAGTTTAGATGGGATGGGATGGGTGTAATCTCAAAAATAAAATCAAAAATGTTTTAATTCATTATTACACGTTGTTACGTTATACAGTTGGTGGCGTCTCCTTCTTTTAAACATATAGGTAGATGCCTGAGCCAGGAGGCTCAGTGTAACATGTTACAAAATAAAAGTTTTTTATTTGTTATCATTAGTCTGTTTCTGAGTGTGTGTATATTATGTGTGCGAGGGTGCGTGAGGGTGTGGGGGGGTGTGTGTGTATGTGTATGTGCGTGTGTGGTTGTTTAATACGGAAACGGTTTTACCTTTTAATTAATAGAAATCTACTTCATCGTAGCTTAACTAGTTTATCCACTTAATCAGCAACGATATGCATTCTTTAAAAGGTTTAGTATTTCTATTTGTTTATATTTATTTTATTATGTGTGGTGTATATGAAAGACGAGCGTTTGTCGTACTGAATATTTGCAAATTCTGTTTTTACATATCACAAGTTCTATAAGTACTACGCTGTACGCAAGCCTTTCAGGTTTTGAAATAAATCAGTGATGAAAGTGAGCAAGATGTAATGTGCAAATTAGTTTCTACTGCACGGTCTGGTTAACACTGAAAGAAATTCTATTATACCTAATAATATTATTATTCTGCATTTTATCTTCTAACTAACATTTGCCCGCGACTTCGTCCGCGTGAGATTTCTTTTTCTTTTCCCCCCGACCCCCCCACCCCGTCGCATCGCATCGTCTGCCCGCGCTATTAATTCGTTTACGCTTAGCGTTTTGTTAACATTTTTCTCTTTTTGCTCGGCGCCTAAGGGTCATAGCGTCATGTTAAATAGCCTTTAACCTTCCTTAAGAATTGGGCTATCAAATGCAAAAATAATTTATCATGTCCGACTGAAAATTTCAGAGATTATCGCGTTCATACAAACAAACGAACAAACTCTTAAGCTTAATAATAATTTTTATTTATTTTTTCCCCACCGCCGCGCGCCGTATCTCTACGTTGACGTCGTGGTGGGGCTTGCGCGCTCTAAACTCTAGGTCTGTGAAGAGTTTACTTTGCCGGATCAGGTTTAGGGTGAGGAGCCAGACCAAGAGAGATACAGGAATCCGCAGGGCAGCATGTGGCGAGCTGTTGGGCAGTAGCGACACCACGGACCCTATCTCCCGGGGGAAGACTTGTTCCTCACCTATGGCTTGCCTTTATTGGCCGGCTGGAGTGAACCATGACGAGGAACAGAGCTCCCACCTCATTCTTGCCTTTATTGGCTGGCTTGAGTGGAGATTCGCAAGAGCAAACGTGCTCGGAGGAAGGAATTATTTCAGTAAGATGCTGATAGGGATCTTGACCGTACTTCCGGGATTGTCCTGATAGCCGTGGAATACCTCTCCACTCCTCACAAGCACCTCAGGACATGTTGCCGCCTTGTTGCTACGACACTGTGTGCTAGCGAACGTTTTCGGGGCCCATTATTGAGTGTGCAAGTCACCCCCTGCCATTCCATCTGTGAATATTATATTATCATTAGTCAGGCAGGGGACATTACCTTCCATACCTCAAGGTAACCGATCCACTATAGCTACACAAACCCATAGCCCAGTATATTTTGTTTCCATGTTCTGCAATTAGTCCTGTACCAACCGGGGGTT
Source organism: Apamea sordens (assembly GCA_945859715.1). Lineage (NCBI taxonomy): Eukaryota > Metazoa > Arthropoda > Insecta > Lepidoptera > Noctuidae > Apamea > Apamea sordens. The sequence goes on from OX244009.1 coordinate 11,719,882, forward strand.
GTCCTTGGGTGCACTTGCATGGTGCATACAGGGATAATCGTCGGTTGGTACCTCCTCATCATTAGAATTGTGTAAAGGGCCCCTGCGATTTGGCTTCGGCCCCTAGTAAGCCTTTCAAAGGTCCGGGACCCCAGGGTCCCGAGATATGTAAAAGATATATTTTTATTAGTAGGTATAAGATTATCCTTGCTACTTTTACCATCTTCCTGGATAGCGCAGGTGGACAATGCGATGTTACAGGGTGGGTTGGAGGGACAAGAAGCTAAAATACAGTTCAGCTTCAGCTTTTCCCACAATATTTTTGAATACTTACTTAATCGCTAACCAAAACCTTATATCATACCTAGCGAAAAAGTTTTAAAATATTCTTCCTTCTTGTCTGTATTCAAAAACTTTTAATGTTGAACATTATGGTCACTATGGCATGGTGGAATTATGGCATAAGCCGGTTATTTTACATAAATAAGTAATAAAATTAATATACCACTTATGTTTATGATTCTAATTATTGTGAGATAGTTCGTTTGCATGACAAACAGGTGCTCTGGAAAGATGTTAGTCAACTTAGTAATTAATTCTATGTTAGTCAAGGCTCCCGCAGACAGGCGCAAGGCGACGCTAGTAGAACAATTTCTATGAAAACTTCATGGAAATTGTTCTGCTAGAGTCGCATCGCGCCTGTCTGCCTTTAGACTCAGTTGCATGACCTCATCTCTCATGACATTGTAAAACAATAACAAATACATAATATCATGGTACAGACGCCAGCACATCAAGCTACTACAATCTGTCAAATTTCTTTAATAGATTTTCAACTTTATTTCTGAAGAGTTAAGGTTCAAGGTTGATTGGAAAAATTTGACACTTTCGGGTAGCTTGACCTGCTGGCGTCTATACCTTGGATAATCGTAGACACTACAGTGTAGGTACCAATACCAATCAATCAGGGGCTCGTGGTTAAATCATAACAGCCGCACGCGTCGATCTTCAATATTAAGCAACGCTTGCTGAGGTCGATCCGCGGATTGCTGACCATTTATTATAATACCGAGACCCCTCCGCATGAGCGTAGCCAGCCATGGGCTCAGGGGTAGCAGTCTAAAATAATATGTAACTAGCAAACTATACCCGCGGTCTTACCCCGGTTAATTTTTTCATACAAAAAGGTTACACCCTATAGCACCCTGTATCTGTATGTACCTATCATTCGAATTATCCAAAACACTTTCTTATTGCTCACCTACTTACCCACGAAATCTTCCATCCAAAAATGTGTAGCTCTAACTTCAGCCGTTTGGGCTCTAAATGTATGCCAATTTGTTAATCAGTCAATTTAAAGGGTTATACCTATCTATAGATACATTTATATTTAAAACAAAAAAAAACACGAAATGTTTTTTATTAAAGACCATAAAATAACCTATCATTCTCCCATTTACTATTGTCGTTAGTACTTACCTAGATAATTAAGTTTGATTAGGTAGGTACCTTACAGGTCAGAGCCAGGGTGGGGCAAGCGCCCCACCCTGCCCCACCGTGGCTACAACCATGCCCCTCCGTGCCTCAGCAGTTGGTCCCGACTCCCGGCTGTCTTTCCTAGATATTTGACAGTCGTTACGGTTACGACGAGTAGTCAGAAGCTCGAAAGCAACCTCATCTCAGCGACAATCAAATGTCAAAAACTTGTCAAAAACGTTGGGAAATCAGAGATTTGACAGATTAAGACTGACATCAGACTGTGAACGTTCTTAAAATATTATGAGAATTTCTCCTCTGGTGTTCAGCTGCATCCGGTAAGACTCGAAGCCGACTCCAACATTTCGGACCCATGCAGCCATGGGCCATATTATCATTCTCACATTCTGCATTCATCGTCTCCATTTCCAATAGAATATTTTGTGCCGATCTGTAAATTAGGTAAATTCTCTACCATAGACACAGTCAGTAGGTTTTTTTGTTCTGGAAGAGTCTGGCTACTACTAGTCTGGCGAAAATTCTGTGAATCTGGGAGACTGAAACGATTCAAAGAATTTAGGTATGTTATGTAGTGATATTTATCTAGTATTTAGAAATTAATGAAACTTACTTATTTATTTCTGTGCCATGTTAAAAATAGCAAAAAATGAAATGTAGGGTTGTACTTATTCGCAGTAGTTACTTATTACTAATATGAGAATAATATTTTAGTCGAGTTATAGTTAAAGAATGGAAATATCACCATAATTTTATAATTAGTAGGTAGGTAATAGTAGGTACTATATTCATATTTGAGTAAAAAATGTGTAAATATTATATCACACAGTTTTACATAAATAATTTCCACATGATTTTATTTAAAACCCCGCTCTCTAATTGCGTAACACACTCATTACAATCAATCACAGTCCGAGGTTTTTGAAGTAAATACCTTAACCATTGCTTCACTAATAGGTTTTAAAAAAAAATCGTCTACTCCATAATGTAATTATCGCAAACGTAGCTGAACTGTCAAATTGAAAATTATGGCGATCAATTGCCATTTTATTTGTTTTACGCAATTACCCCGCTGTTTCATTATCACTAATCAAACGTTATTATATCTTTATCTTTAATAACTAAACATGACAGTATTGATTATAAAATATATCATACTTTATTTACTATCGATTAACTCGACTACACTATGTTCTTGAGACGCACAGACTAGACAATAGACATCCCTAGTAATCAAAGCGACATTTTACGGCAATCTGACATTTGATTTTCTTGGAGATTATTGCCGGCCGAGTTTATTTTCATTAATTACTACTATTTAATCCTACGAATGCTGTGTAAACTTCCTTAAATATGGAAAACGATATATTGGACTCATTGAACGACTTGGGGTAAGAAAAATATTTATAATTTTAGGTTATAATGTCCCCTTTACCTATACAAATTATGTTTATTGTTATGATTATTTCTCGGAATAATTATTTGCAAAGTGTAGCATTATTTGCCGTGGTGAATAACATGTGTGGTGTGTGATTGTTCTCGGCATTGAGAAGTTTATGATTAGCTAAAACGTGGCTGTCTTAGGTCTTTTAAAGTAATCAATATGCTAGCTTTTTTGAACTTGTTGCGTTGGCGAAGCATTCATCAGACGCTACAAATAGATTGCTGCTCATGTCTACTTAACTTAGAACTATAATATTATTCATTCATATTTTTGCAATCAAATATTCATTGCTAATTATTTTGCTAGATAATTATTATTTTTGTCAACAGCCAACAAAAATTTTGTAGGATATTAAGTTATTTCAACCTAAATTCCAACTAAATATTTCACTTGTTTTATTTAATTTATTTCTATTATCTATGCACAGGCAATCACAAAAAAGTCACTAATACCTAAGTTACAGCAAAAGCTTTTATTTCTTTTAAAAGCACAACTTTTTTGAGTTGTGATGTAAACTAACATCACAACTCAAAAAAGTTGTGCAATACAAGTGCAAAAGATTTGTACAAGTAGTAAGTATTTGGTTTAAAATTAGATTGAAAAAATCAAGGTATAAAGTCTGATGAAATCAAAGCATTAAAAAAATATTGTGTAATCTATTGTCGTGATAAGCTTATGAAAATGAATTACTTAAAAGCTGTCATCAAAATTTATGTTATGATAGATGATTAAATAAATTTGGCAAGAAGTTTCATTTAAGTACCTCATATAACTCATAAAAAAGTTACTCATATAACTAATCAAATAATTAAAAATTTCATACCTTAAAATGATTATGATGATTGATTACCTACATAAAAAATAATTACATAATCTGATTCAGAAAAAGAAGAGGATGACAAGAGGTTCAATACTCCTTGTAATAGGCACTTGAATGATGTTTCTGATACTAACTTCTTTTATTTATATCCTTATTCAAATTAATCCAATAAAACATCTAAGGATGGAGAAGTCAGATAGGCAGCTGCACCATGTAAAAAAAACTGGTATTCAGCAGTATCCAGGTAGACTGGAATCCAACCCCAACATAGTTGGAAAAAGGCTAGGCAGATTGATTTTGAGCTGCACGATTTTTTTTCGTGCTACATTAAATTTTCTTAATGGAGTATGACGCTTATCCAAAATAAAATAATTACTATTGAATTAATAAAAATATTTTCTTGATAAAATTTTAACAAATGACATTATACCACTATATCAAAAGCATTCTAATAAGGAGCTACAATTTCCAGCTATGATGGGCCCCTCTCCGATGAGGCTGCCTTCTCCAAGGCAATGGATGGCGGAGCCAAGTCGCTGGAATTCACCAAACTCATCCATATCCTGGCTGAAGAGATTAAAAGACTGTGCAATCTGGAGGAGACTGTTAATATGATGAATGATGCTGAAGAGTCAAGCTCCTTTCTACTTGAGCTCAGTTCCTTTCTGAAGGAGTTGAAGTGTCCATATAAGAAGTTGGTAACAGGTATGAGTATAACAATATTGAGCATTTGATTTTGCCTGTAACTTCATTAGTGGGAAATCTTGATCCGCCTAACACACCCCGTCGCATTAATAATAATTATTTATTTATTCAGACTACAAATGCGGTTATTGCATCCCCTGCCTGTGATATTACTTTGTTTTTGTTTACCATTCTTTCTTACCTTTTTTATTTTTGCTTGGCTCCTAAGACCAATGTGATGTTACAGAATTAAGCTATCAAAAGCAAACAGGTAGTTCTAGAGATTAGCGTGTCATCAAACAAATAAACAAACATTGTGGGTTGCCAACTAAAAGCGGGTAGAATAGAGAAGATAGGATAGGTTCTATTGAGATAAATGCATAATATATTATTGGGCATCTGTCTTACAACAGTATCATTTTTTAAACTTTTATAGCAAAGCCTTGTTCAAATCATTCAATCATAAGTTGTTTTGAACAACCGTTTTTTTTCTATTTTTACTGACAACTTTCATCCTTCCTTAGATTGTCTGAAATTGCCTTGATCAATGAGACCTAGTTTGCATTTGTTTTTTTTTTAATGTTTTATAAATAAAATAAATATTGTATTGTGTTTCCAGGTCACATGTCGTCCCGTCTGCAAACAAAAGAGGATCGCCTGCTGCTGTTAGACTACTTAATATCGGAGCTAATGGCAGCACGGATGGTGAACGTAGACTGTCCCAAAGAGAAGCAGGCTTCTGGCATGGAGATTGTTATGGTATGACACAACCAATCGATTTTTTCCAGTATTTAATCATTTTTCTGTTTAGTTATATAGATATGAGAAACAGGGTGTAAAGTTCACTAATCCTCCGTAGAAAAGGGAGGATCCTCCAACCAGACGGCGGTGATGTCGGGTGGGCGCTTAACCGCTGATGGTTGTCGGGCTGTTGTATGTACGCGGTAAACTCTGTTTGCGCGATGCAGGATTTTTGCGAGACGTCATTATGATGCGTAGTTCGCATGTGGCGATGTAGATACCGCCACAATAACTTTAATAAAATGGTTTCTATTATATTATATTTATTTTAAACGTTTTTTTACTTTGCTGATGGTGTTCTTCGTTCATTTGACTATCTAAATGTTTCTCTTTAGTTTCGATACTTAAATTTGTACACCCATCATCTTTGGGCGGGGACGGGCGACTTTCTACTCAAATCTGAGAAAGGGCTTTAAAGGTCCGTGGGCTATAATAATATGCTGTTCGACATTTTGCATTTTCTTTTTTTCAAAATAGCGGCCACGCATTAAATCTAATATAAATTGATAGCTGACATCAATGCAAACAGAAAAAAAACATGTTGATCCATGATCCATAAGTGGTATGGTCAATCTGAACAACTAAAATTCTAATAAAATTCTTCTACTAGGGCAACATATTCAAATAATGTATTATTTCCTGTCCACAGCAAGAGTCACAAACAGCCAAAGACCTGAAGGAGATCCTAATAATCCTGAAGTTCAACAAGCCACCTCCAAACATCGCGCCAGAGATGCTGTTCTCGAAGCTTGAAGCCAAGCTCAAGGATACTTTACAGAAAGAAGGTACCATTTCACATTTTATTTGAATTAGTTAATATTAATTGGTGGGGCCCGTGGCTAAATAATAACAGCCGCACAGGTCGATCGGTCAGGCTAAGCTACGCTTGCCGCGGTTGGTCTGTGGATGGGTGACCATCTTTATATACCGAGACCCCTCCGTGCCTCGGAAATCACGTTAAGCCGTTGGTCCCGGCTGTCATTCGTGGATCTTTGACAGTTGTTACGGGTAGTCAGAAGCCCGAAAGTCTGACAACCAGTATTACCAAGGGGTATCGTATTACCCAGTAACTGGGTTGTGGAGGTCAGATAGGCAGATTGAAATAAATGATTTGACTTTGAGTTTGTGTAAATAATTTCATCATCACTGCTCTCAAAACGGTGATGGAAAATATCTTTACGAAACCGGCATGTCCTAGAACCAAAAACAAAAAAATTGAAGACGTGACAACTACGAACCCGCACTGGGCCCGCCTGGTAGATTACAGCCCGCTCCCTGTCACCGGGGGAAGGCCTGTGTCCCACCAGTAGGGACACTATAGGCTGATTATGATATGCTGCAAAGAGGCTACAACACCAACTTCCCTAACATGTTTAATTTACATTCAATTTATGTCTTTGCCAGGTGACCAACTAGTGGGTAAGCCCCTGTACAACAAAGCAATCACAGAGAAAGACTGGAAGCAGATAGAGAGTACATTCACAGAGATGTTCGAGGAGTACAGGCTTCGGAGGGAGACGCTTATCACTCGGCTTGAGTGCACTATACAGAGTTTTGAGGTATGTGTCTTAAAAAACATAAGTAATAATAATATAATAATTTATTGTCTCCAAAAAATCTTAGTATTAAGTTACACACAATTTGGCAATAATATGTACTAACAATGTAAACTACCATCTGTAACCGAACTAGGCAATGCCTGTATTTCGGTTATCAGCGTAAGCGCAAGTAGCCTGTGAAATTAAAATTTTCTTATTTATCTATAAATATGTGAGCAGTGATGGCTCAGTGGTAACGGTCGTGACTTACGAATTGTAGGTTGTGGGTTCGAACCAAAGAAAACACTTTATTTTTTGGAACGAAGTTCCTCATCGCGCGTTGCGAAAGGGGGCTAGACGGAAAAAATTAAGACCAAAAGCTGAAACGATACTTTTTACTATAGTTGTGTTGTAAGCCGTGCGGCGTGCGCGTGTTTCTCTGTCTATCTCTCTCTCTCTTTGAACTTCGTTCCATCCGGGTGTCCCTTGACACCTCTCAAGTTTTTTTTTAATTATTTCATCACCATTGCTCTCAAAACATCGAACAAAAGGAAAACATCGTGAGGAAACCGGCATGTCCTAGAATAAAAAATTCGGAGACATGTGACATCCGCCAATCCGCACTGGGCCCGCGTGGTGGATTATGGCTCACTCCCTCTCACAGAGAGGAGGCCAGTGTACCAGCAGTGGGAACATATAGGCTGATTATGCTATAAATACATTATTAATATTATTATGTATTCACTGTTCATGAAAAATGTGCTTTGTATAAATAAAAGAAAATTCCCTTATTTTGTGAACTAATAAAAAATCTTTTTTGCCAATAAAGCATGGTGGTGGATTATGTTACTGCACATTTTATGCCCATATACATATTAGTTATATGCATTTAGCATATAAAAATACGCTAATTGCAGAAATATCTATTTCCCCATAGTGGTCCGACCGCCTGAAGTCTAAGAAAGACGTCATCCAATCAACATACCGCCCCAAACGCGAGAACCTCAAAGTGAAGCCGGACATCAAACTGTCCGACTTCCTAGCGGCCCGGACGTCGCTGCTATTGGTCGAGAAGACTTCCAGTGCGTCTGTAAGAAAGAACACACAGACTGATGTCAACAAAGTTATTATTGGACAGGTAAGTTCAAACACAAAAGATTCAAACAAGAATTTTCTATCTTGGCAGGCTTCGATCAATAATAGTACTAGATTAAGGATCAGGAACAAAAATCAGTCGCTCAAGTGGCCACGTTTGCACACACGTAAACATCTACATTTCTTAGATTTTTTTTAAATAATATTAACAACTTCAGTTTATTATAAACCTTAATGCTTAAACATAAAGTTTAATTACCATTGCGAAATATATTTAAAATGTCGCTTGAAAATAAAATCATTCTATTTTTAAATTTTCAGTCATTTATTCTAAAATGAAACTTAAAGTCTAAGTAATAAGGTTAAAAACATACTAATTTGAAATAAGACCACAAAAGTATTTGTGGTCTTATTTTTCGGGCCGTTTTTGAACCGCTTATCGGGAATCTAGTACTATTATTGATCGAAGTTGGCAGGATATAAAAGCACTGTAAGGTCTATTTTTGACTGCACCATTCAAGTAACTTATCGCTTCGCCGGCTAAATGTTTGTTCAGTTTGGTTAACAGCAATATGCGCCTTAAAACTCGATTGAAATCGTAATGAAGACTGATTTACGAATCGTAAATAAACTGTGTCTCTTAAACAAAGCTCTAAAAAGTTGTAACACTGAGCAAGAACCTAATGTTTATGATAGTATTAGCTACTGGAATAATTGTTCAATATTGTTTTATTTGCAGGTCCCGGACCGAGGAGGTCGCCCCAACGAACAACAGCCCCCTCCTCCCGAGATGCCCTCCTGGCAACAGAGACAAGCCGTGAGTTCCTTTTTTCATTTTACACATTTTTGAGTTAAATACCAGGACCCGTATTCCCGTAATTTAAAACGTTCAAAATCTAGTCGCAGTCGGCGACAAACAAATGTCAAAATGTAGGGAAATTAGCTGTATTTTTGACAGATTGAGACAGATCCACTGTGAACATTCTTAAAATAAACGAGAATTACCCCTCTGATCCCTTTATCCGGATAAAATGGACAAAGGAAGAAGGAAGGGGTAGAGGGGTTCTGTTTATTGCTTTTCGAGGTTTTACAAACTGAATTCGAATTTTCGAAGTCTAAGCTGAATTAAAAAAACAACTGAAAGTCGATAATCGAATGTTGCACATTTTTTAGAAGAAGAACTTCATAGGTACCATGTGAAAAAAGTTTCACTCAAAAATCTCAAACCATGAAGGTTCTATGTCAATTTATTCGAAGTACCTATTAGAATAAAACGGCAATTTCATACTTTAACCACTATTATGTAAGAAGGACGTAAAATATAAATATTTGTACAGGGCGGAGGCGGAGGCCGAGGGGGGCGCGGGGGAGGCGGCGGCGGGTTCAACAACTCCAACCACAACAACAGCTCCTTTAACAATTCACTCGGCAGCGGGCAGGGGGGACACGAGAGGGGCAGGGGAGGGAGGGGAGGCCGAGGTGGAAGAGTGCAGGGCGGGTATAGTCAGGGGGGAGGGGACCATGGTAGGGGGGGAGATCATGGTAGGGGAGGAGACCATGGCAGGGGGGGAGATCATGGCAGGTAAGGATTGAGCAAGCTATTGGAACTATCTATAAATATATTTTTTTATATAATTTCATTTAGTATTGATAATGCAAACATCCATTTATTTTGTATCTTGTATTCTAATACAAGATAAAAAAAACTTCAACAGTATGATAAAAAAATATGACGAAAAGTGAACTGTGTGTGTAATAGGTGATTTTTTTTTTAATTTTTTTTTTATGTCATAAGTTTTTTAGTTAATGATGTTGTTTTAATGGTGAATGCTGTGTAGTACTTTTATCATGTTATTTTTCTGTTTTAAATAGACTGCCTAATTTTTCAATCAACAGATAATTTTTATACGTGAAGAAAATGTACAGCTGAAACTATAGAAAAAGTATGGACATTTCTAGGAACGTAAAAATTACGAATGCGTTCACAATGTGAGAAATGAGATATAATATCCTGCGTTCGAAATTGTATTTCTGAATTCTGAAGATACCTGTACTTAATTTCTTTTGCTTTTAAAAATAAATGAACGATATCTAATGATTACATTAACAATGTACATACTTCATTTTGTTTTATAGTCTAAATTATGTGGCTTTCTGGTCCAAAATGATTGTTTCCAATATCTTCTGCAAAGGGCGATACGGTCGATGAATCATGGCCGGTCATAGGCTCTCCGAACTGCTCTCACTCACACTCGATGTCGACCGATGTCAGCGCTGACCGTCGATCGAGCATTAGATCCAGCCTTAGAATGTGAAAAAAGCTGTAGCTCTCTAAATTTGAAGATTATAGTAGTAAGGTTTACCCGTTTTTTCATTAATTTACAGGCCTCAACAGAACAGGAACTACCAAACGTACGAAGTTCCCCCCGGTGGTTACAACAACCAAGGTCAGGGGACCTTCAACCAAGGGCACACACACGATAACTATAACCAGCATGTTCAACATAACCCAGGATATGGGGGGGGTTACAACCAGGGCGGGTATGATAGTATGGGGAGTTTTAATCAAGGAGGTTATCAAGGTATGTAGAACTTAAAATTAAAATCGGTACCAGTTCCAAACTTTTTGATAACAGGCCGAATCGATTTTAAATTGTCACAACATATGGCTACCACAGACAACCGGCTCACAACACAGTTTAGTTGTACCAGCGATGTAGAAAAATCACCGTTCAGAGACAAAAGAACGACGAACCTTGTTGATGGACATTTTTTATTAAAAAAAAAAAAGATAATTTCACAGAACAGTTCACAACAAACACAGTTTTGTTTTCTGAAGTCAGCCCACATTCAAAAATCCTAGTGTTTTCCCGCATATTATTATAGGATAGATTTTTAACCAGTGAGCTAACTGTAACCATGAATTCAGCATATGATTTTAGACCCCCTAGCTTAGAAATTTTTCGTCGGTTATGTGCCTGGTTACAGTTTCGCGCTGGTTATTTTTTTCATCCTGTATAGGCTATAAGGCAGTCTTGATTACACTTTAACGTTATCCTCTAGTTCTGAAGCGAGCATTGAGATTGATGCTCTTTATGAAGGCGTAGATTTTTTCTCTTGAGTTACTAGAGCACGATTCGAAGAATTAAACTCTGATTTATTCCGAGCTACTTTAGATCCCATAGAGAAAGCATTGACTGATGCTAAGCTAGACAAGAGCTCCATACACGACATCCTACTCGTATTCCTAAAATACAAAGCTTGCTTCAGAATTTCTTTAACGGCAAGAAGTTTAATTTATCTATTAATCCTGATGAGGCCGAATTCATCTTGCCATCTGAATGAATGAATAAACTGATCTACCAAATAATAATTAGACATTCTTTTTATTTTTTTTTATTCATGATTACTCTTTATCCCAGGAGGCGGTGGAAGCGGTGGAGGTGGCGGTTACAAAAAGCCCTTCCAAAACAACCAAGGCTACCAACAGAACCCCGGCTATCAATCTAACCAGGGTGGCTACCAATCTAACCAGGGTGGCTACCAATCTAACCAGGGTGGCTACCAATCCAGAGGTGGCTACCAAAACGAACACGACGATAGGGACCGACGCGGCCGGGGCGGGTACAGGGGGAGGCGTTGACACCGGTAACCAACTCACTGGTGCCGCATTGTGACGATTCAATGCCATCATCTTTACAGTGTAAGAGAGAGAGAGACGGAGCTATACATGACCGATAGCACCATCCCTTTTTCGCACTGGGATCATGATGGCATTAATACTTCGTGATACGGACCCTGTATGCAGTTTGCGATGATTATTACTTAGAACAAACGGCGGTGGTTTTTGCATTGATATTGATTAAAGCCTGTTTACACCACAAATCACTAAATCGTTTGATTTAACAGCAAGAGTTGTTATTTGCAGTGGTGTATTTAATTTCATCACCACTGCTCTCGAACGGTGAAGGAAAACATTGTGAAGAAATGTCCTAGAACCAAAAATTCTAAGACGTGACACCTGCCAACCCGAATTGGGTCCGCGTGGTGCGTACAGCCCACTCCCTCTCACTGAGAAGCCTGTGTCCAAGCAGTTGGAACATTATAGGTTGATAATGTGGTTGACGTTAGACCTAATGGTGTTTTAAATAAACGTTTAGCGTTAAATGTAGAAGGCTGCAAGAAAAGGAGCAAGGATCCTTTGGTGCCTGAATGACAGTAAACAGGGCTTTGTCAGTAAACATTTGCGAAGTTGTGACAGAAAGTGTATTGAAAAAACAAGATGGCGGATTTAGTTCCGATTTTTGCCACGGTCCTTGTAGCGCTGTATTTAGTGATTTGTGGTAGATCGTAGAGTATGTATACAGTTGATAGACTATGACACCAGTCTGGCTAGAGGATTTGCCCTTTTACTGGAGGAACATAGTCTATACCCTGTCTATTAGGTTAACCGATTTTTGACAGCTGTCTTAGAACGTACAAATTCCTAATTACGTAAAAGTTAACTTTGAAATGCGTAATAAAATAAATATATAAACTACCCTACCTTATTAAATTGTCTTACATATTTATGGCTTCTTACAGACATTGTCTACACTAGTTTCATCTGTCAAATAACAGTTTGCCTAATGGACAGGGTATACAATATTTCATAGAAAATGCTAGAAAAAATGATATTATGAATAATCTGTTATTAGTATGGTATATGTATCTGGTATACAAAGAGATTTATTATATATAATAATAACATGTAGTAAGCTAGCTATTTCTTTCTTTAGAAGATATTATAATATTATACGTTCAGCTCAATACGTTTAAAACTCCTATGATAGGTACAGGAATTTTCGTAGACCTCAATGCAAAAATCATCGCTTAAATATTTAAAATACAAATTTAATATTGTTTCTAGCAAAATTACTTTAAATATATCAAATGGCGAGCGACCTATAGATTAGCAAATATGAGCAATATGGGGTTGATTTATAAACGTTACTTAAAGCTAAGTAATGATTAGCGACTGTTGAACCATTCATTTTGGACGTTTTATTACGTACCTCCACAACCCAGTTACTGGGTAATACGATTATCCAGATTATTCTTAAAACGTACCTCAGAAAGTATGTTAAGCCGTTGGGCCTGCGCCTGGTCTCTCTCCGGTCGTGGCCCATCGGACTATAAGGGTGATAGAAGAGAGCACACACTTGTACATTATAATATCTGCCGTGCCGAAGGTCCGCTGAGATTGGTCGCCATGACAAAATTCGCTCTGGAGAAAGAAAGAAAAGCATTTATTTGCGGCAAACATGACGCATAAAAAAAAAACAAGTTGGGGGTAAACATGCGTCACATTCACGCAAAACGGCCATCGCTCAGCATAATGCTAAGACCCTATACGAGACAGAGCCCCAGCGCTGGTTTTCAGCGACAGCCTGCGCTGGAGGACTTTAATACGATACCCCTTAGTAGGTCTGATTGTCCAGATTTTCGGGTTTCTGACTATTCGCAACGACTGTCAAAGATCAACGAATGACAACCGGAACCAACGGCTTTACGTGCTTTTCGAGGTACGTAGACCCAACCAGGTCGATCGACCAGTGCGACTGTTATTACTTAGAGCCTGCGCGCACTAGCGATTTAAGTTGGCCGATTGTTCAGTCGCAATCGTAATAGTCCTACATCTGTTAATCTTCAAGTGTGCACACTGTCATATAACTCTATACTGATCCTCTGACCGATCAAACTATCGGCCAAATTAAAATCGCTAGTGCGCGCGCCCCACGTCCTTGCTTTAAGTAACGTTCATAAATAAACCCCTGAATTATTAATATAAATCAGATATTTAGTAATAACAATAGTAACAGCAGGTTGTAACATTAGAGTGCATTAAAATAAGTATATTGTGATCAAAATAGGAATAGAATTGATCCTCGAGATTTTACAGTAGACTGTAGGTCACTGGTAACACAACCAGTTTAACCAGTAGATCACATGGGTAAACCATGATCTGGAGAAGGACATAGGCTACTTTTCATCCTGGATCGCAGACGAAGTCGCGTGGAACAGCTATAATAAATCAAGTAACAAAATGGCGGAGTCAGTCCTGTTCTTATATTGATCGCATTTTGTATTGTGATTTGTGGTGTGTCCTATGTGTAACCGATATCGGTTGAATTTATTACTATAGACAAAATTATAGGATGCAGCTTTGCAATCAATATCTTACTAGGCTTATTGGAAAGTTTACCGACTATACAGGAAGTACCTGTGGTTGTCAATAATTTATTGAAAAAATCTCAAATTTTATATCTGGCAAATTTAGAAACTTTTCATAATTTTTTTTCAACAGCGCCTTGTAAAAATATTTCAGTTCAGTCAAACACTTGGTTTTCGAGTAATGACCCGCAAGATTTAATTTCTACCTTTCAGCACTCAGTTCAGCTATGTACCTCATAAAATCTTCTATTCTTGCTCATTCGTAATCTAAAGACATCGAATTCGTCTAAATTATGTATTAAACTATTTACTCAGCACATTTGCATTAGTGGGAGAGACCTAATCTTATTAATCTTAAACAAGGTACAGGTCGATGTATTCCGTTACTCCACCCTTAGGTGGATCCGGAGACGTGGAGACAGACCATTGAAATATTGATAAATTTTATTCCGGTTTCCCACTGAAAAAAAAAAAAATTATAAATATTTCATTGGTCCGCCCTGCTTCACTCCGCGTCGTAACCAAAGCAATCTACGCAATCGTTTGTATGAATTATACAAAAATGAAATCCACCTTAGGGTGGAAAAACTGGGTTGGATCTAGTATCGTTTGGCAGGAGTTGGGGAGGTAAAAGAGGTGAGGAGGGTGTGGTGAGGAGGGAGAGAGGGATCCCCGTTCATAACGGTGCCACTCTTATTAAAAGTTATGCATATTTAAAGGTGGGGCATATTTTTCGAGAAATGTAATTAAATAAAAAGCGAAAATGAAACGATAAAATGGGCGAATGACAACCAAACATTCTGTCCTAGTATGTTATCCGTGATGTAAAATGTCGTGCAAAATCGATAAAAAGGAAGTTAAAAAATTATAAGTATACATGAATATTTTGTTGTTTTATAACAACCTAGAAATTCTGGTCAGAAGAAAGTTAGTGTACCCCCACTGATCGATCGTATATGTGTACAAAAGGCAATGTTACCTAGTAACAGTAGTCTGTTATCAGGAGAACTTAGGATGCAAGTGCGAGCGAAGCGAGCTCGGGACTTGGGGCACCCGACTATTTTTTTTAAACAATCTTACTACGCCTTTTAAGCAACTTTTTAAGTGTTTTGAGGTAAGGTTACAATAATTGGGTTTTCTCAAGAAAGGAAAGGTAACGCATCGTCGTTACCTTTTCATGGGAGTGGTGCCAGAGGAGAGGGGGCACTCCCCCCCGATCCCACCCCCTCCTCCTGCCAAACGATACTAAATTTTAATCAAAAAACTCTTTGTTGAAATAAATATACTTAGTATTTAATTATGTGATAAAGTACATCATATTTATTTAATCACTGGATCGTTCTTTGCGGTCGCGAATTCCCGGCTTTATATAGCTATCAGAAAATTATAATAGAACAAATAAGAATGATAACAATAGATATTTTGTTAATATAGGTAATAGAACTGAGTCACATGAACGATTCTAGCAATTTTAAAAGAAATAACTTCGCGAAGAAATTGTTATTGTAACCCATTTTTAGTATTTTCTTACCAAACTATTTAACTTTTTATAACTTATCTATAAACATTAATTAATCCTACTACTTAATAATTTTACTCACAATGACTAACAGTACAGACGCCAGCACATCAAGCTACTAAAATCTGTCAAATTTCTTTAATAGATTTTCAACTTTATCGCTTAAGCATTAAGGTTCAAGGTTAATTGGGATAATTTGACAGTTTCGGGTAGCTTGACCTGCTGGCGTGTCTACATTACTATGTGTGACTTAAGTAGTAAACGCTGTGCAGGTGCATTAATAGACTGTGTACTTAAGTCACACGTATCGTATACTATAAGTCACGCTTTTCTGTGTAAAAATGGACTACTTAAGTCACACATAAGCGTGACTAAAGTGCAGTGCTATAATTTTTTTTTCATTTTCGCGAAGTTATCAAAAAAATAGAAGCAAAGGAAAGAAAAAAAGGAAAGGTCTGTTGTGGTACTATTCATATACCTCGCCATAAGAATTACTGCTTGAACTCAAGGCATGTGATAAAAATGTCTCTACTAGATGTAGTCAAATGTAGAATAGCAAAATCAGATTGAAAGCTAGAAAATCGAATATGATTTTGTTATTTTTGTATAATTTACTATGTTATCTATGAAAGGACATTTGTTTCATTTGCATAACACACTTTCTTTCAAAATCCAAAGGATTTTAAAGGAAATCCATTGCTTCATATGTTTGAAAAGTTCCGTCTGCTCGACAACGCAAGTTGCGCAATGAATGCTGCCGAATGGTCAAAATGAAAGGCATTGTAATTGTTAGTGTTATGCAATTACCACGCAGATTTATCTCAATTTTTTTTTAAATTACACTAGCAACAAAATAAAGTTTCGCATTTGATTATATTTAGTGTTTTTGATTCCACAATTTTTTAAACTGTGAAATTTTGTATTAGTATATTTGTTCCTCAATAATGCATAAGGCTGAACCAAATTTGCTGACATTTGTCATAATAAGGATACACACCAAAATATCCTGGATTTACTCGTAGACTCTTAGCCCAAGAATACTGGCTAAGCTATAAGTACGTGTAAAGTATATATTTAATCGAATCTCAAAAAAATCCCATTTTGCGCTCCTAAAAATATGACTTAACTCTTAATATAATGATTGCGCCTCTTTTTGTGAACTTCGAATACTTAATTCCTTTTTTGGGGTCCTTAAAATACTAAATTGCCAAGTAACTGCGACCGACTTGGATGTTGCGCGGTGTTGTTGTTGGTTACAGTTCTAACTTAACCTAACCCATTTGATCGGGGTGGCCTAGCATAGTTACTGCAACCTCTTCGGCTCGCGCGTGGTTAGTCGCAGTTCCGACCTAACCTAACCCGTTTGGTCGGGGCACCCCAGCTTAGTTACTGCGACCAGCTGTGAGAAAAGGCCAGAAAGTTAAATAGAGGCCCAGTTATTAAAAAAAACCGCATCATAAGAAGCGCAAAAAGTTTTTTCGAGGTTAAATTAAATATTTCCCATCTTGTATATTGTGTATCTTGTACCAAACTGCATTCATGAATATCTGTAGTTATAAGAGTTTGATGTCTCTAAAACAAACAATTATTTTCCTAAATTTACGTTTCCTATTAAGTATAATTAATTAATACTCTTCACGCTCCATTAAATACGTTTAATTTATTTTTATACATGAGGCCTTCACGTAAATTATAGCAATATGTATTTAGCATTGACATTACTATGAAGCAAATACTAATTTTATTTATTATTGTAATATCTGTAGTTAATCCTCTGATTTACAAGTTTTCTTACTTATCAAATATATTATATAAATATTTATCGTGGTTTCATTTGATGCTGTTATTTACTTTATCTTGGAGCTGATGAACCTGAAGTATCTCCTCGCCACTGCTGCTCTAAAGTCAAAGTCAAATCATTTATTTCAATTAGGCACATAAAAGGCACTTTTGAACGTCAAAATTTAAATTAAAATAAAATTGATTCTAGTCGCCCCTTCCAAAAGGTAGTTTTCGTATGGAGAAGAATGGGCAAGAAACTCCACCGTTACTCTTTTAAAATGTTTTGCAATATTTTGCATACATTAATTATGTAATTATATGTGAAGACGATGCACCTAAACATAAAATTACTATACCACAATAGGTAAAAGAATTAAAATGAATTAATGAAACCATGACATATAAATTGACTATGTGATAGGTACAGACGCCAGCACATCAAGCTACTACAATCTGTCAGATTTCTTTAATAGATTTTCGACTTTATTGCTAAATAATAATAATAATAATAATAATAATTTAATTCAGAAGATAAATTCCATATAAAATGATTAGTACGGCTTAAAACTATGTTAGTACCTTAAAACTATACTTATATTAATGACTGACATGAATTTAATTTATTTATTTATACCTACATTAATTTATCTAACATTAAATATAACAGCACCAGAACTATGTACCTTATTCCAGTGCCTCACAATCGGACACTCCACCTTCTCAGTTATCGTGTTTAGAAGGCCGTTGGGGCTGCCCCGCACACGACACATCAAGGAGGCCACTCTCTTACGCACAAGCGCCCTACAGCAGTCGGTGTTGGCCTCCGCAAACATCCCCGACGCACTACAGTATCGCGGCAACCCCATCAGCATTCTAAACCCATTATTGTAGACGACCCGCAGGGCATTGAAAGCCTTCTGCGTATAGCGGACCCACAGGCTGCAGGTGTACATTGTCTGGCAGTACGCCTTAAACAGAGTAATTTTAACATCGTTTGTGCACCTCGCAAACCTGCGCGCCAGCATATTACATCTCACTGCCAATGCCCTGCGTTCCCTCTCAATATCCAAGTCATCCGAGAGGTCCTCAGTGACCCAGTGCCCCAGGTATTTGAATTTGGTGACTCTACTTATCGAAATTCCTCCTAGTCTAACCGGTGGAAAGGTCGTGGGAGTTTTTTTACCTGCCTTGAACACAAGTAGTTCACTTTTTTTGGTGTTGTACCTGAGGCCATGTGACACTGCGTACCTCTCGCATATGCCTATGAGCTTGTTGAGGGCTTTAACAGATGGGCTCAGCAGCGCCATATCGTCGGCGTAGCTAATGTTGTTCATACAATTGCCATCAATTGAACAGCCGACACCAGCCCTGCTGAGCTCATCTATCAGTCCATTAACGTACAGGTTGAAGAGCCGAGGTGACGTCAGGCCTCCCTGCCTCACTCCACAATCCAACCTGTATTCTGTGGAACACGCGCCCGCCCACATAACATTATTTGATTGGTTGCCATACCAATATCTCAGTATGTTGATCATGTCCCTGGGAGTGTTGGTTTCTTCCCGGAGCTTATCCCACAGCACATTATAAGCCACAAGGTCAAATGCCTTCGACAGGTCCAAAAAACAACCGAAAACAGGCGTTTTTCTTGTCACGTAGTACTGGATAGTATGCTTGAGTCGCAGTATTGCAGCTTCTGTCGAAAGCCCAGCTCTAAATCCGAACTGGGCATCATGCAGATGAATATGCTTACTAAGGTGACAATCAAGCAAACCATCCAGCACCTTGGCGATCACTGTAGCCAATGAGATGGGTCTGTAGTTGTTCCCGTCGGAGGCATCGCCTGTCTTATTTTTGATAATAGGAATCACTGTGGTCTTCATAAGCTCCTGGGGTAAATACGAATGTCCTAAACACAAATTGTAGAACATGACCAACACCCTGGGCAAGTGAGTACCCGCATGCTGCAGGTGCTCGATGCTGAGGTCATCGTGCCCTGGAGACTTACCTCGAGTCATACTCTTAATGACCTGAGCTACTTCTTTTATTGTAAACTTAAACCGCACTCCATCCTCAACTTCAGCATCAAGCCCCTGCCGCACGCCTGGTAAGGGAGACTCAACCTTAAAACGTTCCCTAAACAACTCAGCAATTTGCTGGGGCTCATTCCTACCCTCAACACACGCAGGCACACACAAGCCAGTTTCCAGTTTTCTGGTATGCTTCCAGAAACGCTTGAAGTCCTTCTCCTTGTGGTGTGTGGCTAAAATGTCCATTTTAATACGCTCGACGTTGTCTTGACACCATTTGAGTTTAGACTTAAAGCGCCTCCTGGACTCACACATGGTATTGTAAACATCACCAGATTTGGGTTCACCATACAGCAACCAGGTCTGAAAGCTGCTTCGTGCTTCCAGATGAGCCTTTTGCACATATGTATTCCATCCGATAACATGCTTCTGTTTCTGATGATTTCTCAGTCTATTACTGCTACGGGCAGCTAAGGTCAAAGCACTAACAACACTGTTATATAGTTCATCAATTATTGCATAATGACACTCATTACTACAAACATTATCCGCACATGAGCCAAGTTCCATTGGAAAATCAATGTCCCTTAGTTCATTGTTACAGAGTTCGCTATATAACCTTATCTGCTCAGCATTTCTCTCACCCCATCTCACTTCATTATATAGGTTCCCACTACAATATTTTTTTCTCGGTAATATTCCCATGTTACAATACACTGCCATCGGAAAATGATCCGACCAGTACACATCATAAAAAACCTTAATATCAGCTACACATTGCCAAGCTGCCTCCGTAGTCAGACAGTGATCAAGCCATCTTTTACAATTGTTGTGACTTTCACTAACAAAGGTGTGCGTATCAGTAAAAGTATTTAACTTGATCACATCCGCACAGAGCCAGCTCCGCTCCGTACAAAAGTTGCTTAATTCCCTAAAGAATAGCTCGTTTGGATGAGCGTTGAAGTCCCCGAGCATTATAGCGGATTCAATGTCACAACTCTCAATCACTGCATTTATTTCACTTAATACTTCCGTGAATTCCAAAAGATTATCCGCACTATCCGTCGGCATATACACCGAAAACACTAACGACTTACGTTCACCCACACATACCTTAATAGCTGCTAGCCGCACACTACTACAAGGCAGCACCGCAACGGAAGAAAACACGCCCTTTCTCCACATCAGTGCCACCCCACCATACGGGCGACCGCGCAGTACGCCGACCGAAGTATCTACCGCTGACTTACTGGTATAATCGAAGTTCTTGTCAATCGATCCAATGTAGGCAGTGTCATGTGGCAATAGCCAAGTTTCCTGCAGTGCAATAACGTGAGCAGTTTTACAGATTTCCCGTATCCCCTCCACAGACCTTGCAGCTGATTTGCAATTAAAGCTAACCATTTTAACAGTCTTATTTGTAGTACTTGCCATAATTACTCGCTTATTGTAATTGCCTCAGTCCCGGCTTTATTCAACCCTATTGTAGATGGACTACCATGCAAGCTTCGCAGCTTGAAATTAATAAAACGACGAAAGGAAATGCCTTCAGGCCACAACTGCTCGTCAAGGAATATTTCCAACTTATGTCTAGGAACAAAAACTTTGAAAGCCTTGTAATCTCTCTGTCGTTTCATTTTTATCTCAGTTAATTGCACTACAACATTCGTCTTACTTAATATGTAGTCCGCAACGTCCTTGACTGTTGACTCACTATCCACATTATATAAAGCATTAGGTTCAATTTTGATTGGGAAAATCTGACAGTTTCGGGTAGGTTGACCTGCTGGCGTCCGTACATGGTGCTCACATATTTACAAACATTCCAAAAGTAGACTATTTTCATAAATAAATAATAAGGAGTAATAATTCCGGGTGACTTAAGCAATTACAGAATGCAAATCAATGTCAAAGAGAATAAAAAAATAAAAAATTATACAATTACATTAGCAACCAGTTTGACTTTGTCTAGACTCTAGAGATTGTCCTATGGAGCAGGACCAGCATGTTTCCAAGCATTCTTATCTTGGATATAATCCTCTAATTTGTAACATCCTTGCTTACAAAGTGTAATTTTAATATAAGTTTTAAATTTTCTTTCATTTAATTGCAATATTTCACAAGGTATTTTGTTGTAACATTTAACACAGTACCCCATAAAAGATGTATGTACTTTTGATAATCTGAAAAAAGGTTGATCTAATTTATCTTTATTTCTAGTATTAAAATTATGTCTATCACATATGGGGCCGTCTCAACGTGCGAGAGAATCATGGCGATATTATCGTCGTGTCACGTATTTCTATACCCTCTCTTAGAACGCGTCCCCACACGGCGAGAATTGGATGGCACGACGATAATATCGCCGCGATTCTCTCGCTCGTGGAGACGCAATTTTGCAGACTGTCAAAGAGGCGTTTTGTAGTACTACTTATAGTTTGGATCGAAGAGCACGAGCTTGTATTTTTTAGTACATCACACAAGATTCATCAGACAAAATGGTGTCTGTACTGAGTGAAAGATCACTCAATCCAAATGCACATCACCCCATGTGGTTATAACTGATCGCAATGCAGGCATTTGAAGTCGAAAATCGCCCTAATTTAAAAAAAAAATGTAATTTAATCTTCGTGCTCGAATTGAGGAATGGAATTCTTTGGAGCCGTCCCGGCCCTTCGTTGCCACTAGTACCATTAACAGTTCAATGATGGAACTACTGATGTTTTTTTTTAATCACCACCTAGTTCCATTTTAAAATAATCTGCTGCCATTTGTAGATCTTAGACAGTCGGTACGGGTAGTAAAAAACCGGACAACCAGTCTTACCAAGGGCTATCATGTTACCCAAGGAAGCCGACCCCAACATAGTTGGGAAAAGGCTGGGCAGATTGATTGCTGTTGCTTTTTTGCTGCTGCGCTGCGTGTCGCGGGTTCGATTCCCGCACGGAACAAATATGTGTATGACCTACATGTATTTTTCCGAGTCTGGGTGTTTTTCTATCTATAATATGTATGTATTTACAAAAAAAAAAAATGTATATAAGTAGTTTATAAGCCATCTTGTTACCATAACACAAGCATTAGGTTGCTTAGCTTGGGACTAGATGGCGTTGTGTGAAATGTCCAGGGATATTTATTTATTTATTTATTTTATTTATTATCGTGGTTTCATTTGAGACAAAAAAGAACAAAATTACATTGTCTAATAACTTTAATGCTATAAAAAATATTTACAATCTTTTACAAACATAATTACGTAATTTTCAACACAACATCATAAGTCCTATCACGCTAATTTCATCTTTATACCCGTGTACATAGAATGCATATTACAAGTCTTCAGTGCTCCACTTATAAGCCTCTTCTTCCTGCGCTTTGCGTTTGCTCTGCTGGTCGAAGTATTTCTTCTCATAGCCGTTTGAACGGTCGACTCCGTCCCAGCGGTATCCAGGTCGAATGTTGAAACGGTTCGGCGGGAACTGGCCTTTGTATATTGGTTTTTCTGTGGAAAGAAGAAAAACAATTATTAGTTAGTATTATTAGCAGTGATAGGAATAGGTAGTGCCTATTTGCCTAAACTTCGAAGAACAGAGACAAGAAACGGAGACTTCCTTAGGACTAAATTTCTTCCGGGACATCTGTCCAGAAATTCGGGTCAACACTTTTAAATACATTAAAAAAATATGTTATTTGGAATAAGTAATTCGTCTATATTTTATTTACCTAAAGTTTGCGACTACACATAACATAATAAATAACATTCATAGTCGTTAAAACCATAAAATATTCGGAATGTTTTTTTTTTGAGTTTGTTTTGAAATGGCTTGTTGATCTTAATACTATGAATCACAATGTTTGTATAAGGAGCCGTACACGTTCCGAAGTAAATATCTTCTTTCTAGCTCACTCTCGGCTACGTTTAATGAGATTTCTAAAGTTCAAGTGTATAATTAAAAAAAAAGACATTTTGTCTTTATAATAATAAAACGGTAATTTTTAGCATTCTCTATAGTAGGACGAATTTATCATTTCAAAAACAAACTGTATTTGTATTTTATCTTAATGAAAGATATATAAAAATGTGCATAATATTAAAATAATGGCCTTATCACATTGTTTAGTAACACACTTAAACTTTAAAAATCTTTAAAAGCATCATTTAATCTTTATTCCACCGAAAGTACAATACGACTTTTACGGCAGCGCATTTCGTTATCTATTCTTAGAAATTTCAAAAAGAAACCGCCATTGTCGCATACCAGCCAGATGTCACGGAAGAAATTTAGTTCTAAGGAAGTCTCCGTTTCTTGTCACTGTTCTTCGAAGTTTAGGAAAATAGGCACTACCTATTCCTATCACTGATTATTAGTATAAAAAAATTCATGCGATTAAAACCAATATTGTTTTAAGATGTATCAGTTTCTAATCGCAAACTATTCAATCAAACTTTTTTTTATATAAATTGTTTTTTTTTTGACTGTGTTTAGTTTAGTTTCTGATCTTCCTGTACTAGTCGCAATAAATACTTTTTCTTTCTTTCAAACTAGAAACTCCACCTCCGCAATATCTTATACCAAACTTGACTATAGTAGGACCCTATACGATCGTGACAGTCTCGGTCATAGAACGTGGGAGCGAGATGACACGAGAGTCAGAGCTTTATTTATTAACGTTGCTTAAAGTTAAGTAATGTTTAGCAACTGTAACCATACATTTTTGACGTTTAAACTTTTCTTAACTTAAAGCAACTTTTATGAATAAAGGGGTCAGTTTAGAGTTTTACAAAAACTGGGTTCGAACCTGCGACCTACTACTCGTAAGTCGCGGCCGTTACCACTGGGCCACCACTGCTCTATTGTAGTGTAATATAGTATATTTTGTAGTATTCAATCTATTTTTTTATTTATTTTTGTGGTGTAAATAACGCATAATATATAAATAAATAACACGTTGCCTGACCTGGGAATCGAACCCAGGATCTCACAGTACAAGATCTACTTACAGAAATAAACATTTCATTTCAGAAATTCGACGGCACGGTTGGCGCAGTGGTTAAGCGATTGACTGCTAAGCTGCGTGTCGCGGGTTCGATTCCTGCACGGAACAAATATTTGTATGGCCTACAAGTAGTTGTTCCGGGTCTGGCTGTTTGTGTATGTGAGTTTAAATGTTTGTAAACGCACCCACGATACAGGAGAAATTCCTAGTGTGGAGCAGTTTAAAAAAAAAGAAATATTACTCTACCTTCATGGGGTACAATTAAAATGTTACAATAAAATACCTCCCCACATACTCCAACTCAAGGAAACAAAATTCAAATCTTACATAAAACGCACACTATGCAGCCTAGCATATTATAAGTTGGGGGATTACATCGCTGACAAAAATGATTGGCTAAACGCCGGTCCTGCTCCACAGGACGCATAAATAAATTGATTAGCATTTGAAAATACTTCACACACACCTACCCTAACTACATACTGTTGGAGCTGCTGAAGATTTTAAAATACTATTTTTGCATTATATAAATTCAATCTCCTAGTAATAATAATAATAACGCAAAACGCACGTCGTAATTGCATAGAACGTATGTGAGTACTATGTACATCCTATAAAGCTACCATTTACTGGGTACGTCTTTCATTGACTTGAATGTGCCTTGGCGGCTGAGAGTATGTCATGCTCACTCTAATGTCTCGCTGATGGTGGCGTATGTGTTGGATCATTTAGCTCCATTCAAAATGGTTGAGCTGAATGGTGCTAATCTATGCGTCATGTTCGTGAACGGGCGCCGTCAGTAGGGACTGGTCAACTCTTCGCTGCCATGGCTTATTATGATTTAATTTAATAGTTGAATTGTTTTTTATTTTATATATTTTCATTATGGACGCATTTAACGTTCTGCATCGTTCTCACGTGCATAATTTTGAACATGAATGATGTAACCAATACTTTCCAACAATATTATTATGATTTAAAAGAGTGTCCATGGAGTTTCTTACCCGTTCTTCTCCATAGGTACCTACTACGCTTTGGAATGGGCAACTAGCTTCCTCTTTTTGACTGACCGACCTTGACAATTCAAGAGTGCCTGTAATTGGTTTATTTGAAATAAATAGTTTGAGAGTTTGAGTTTACTAACCTGGCCCCAACTCCCCCCTCTCCCGCTTCCTATCCCTCATATACTTCAACATCGGATCTCCAGCTCGCTCCACCTGCCGCAGGTTGTCTTCAAGGTCGCGGTCGTCTTTGAATCGAGCTAACGGTTTGGAGGCCTCGTGCATGAACTCCTGGACGCGAGCCTCTTGGTCTTCTAGCTGTTTTATTCTGAAAATAATTTATAAGAATAGTTTTACTAAAACAAAAATAAACATTACAGATTATCATCATCTGCCTAGCCTTTTCCCAACCACGTTGGGGTCGGCTTCTCGTCTAACCGAATGCAGCTAAACTTGGTAAGACTGGATGTCAGACTTTCGGGCTTCTAACGACTCGTAACGACTCTCAAAGAACTAAGAATGACAGCCGGGACCAACAGTTTTATGTGCTTTCCAAAGCACGGGGTCTCGGTATGTAACCCATCCACGGACCGACCGCGGCAAGCGTAACTTACCTGGATCGACCCGTGCGCCTGTTATTCGCAATACATTACAGAATGTATTACAGCTAAAACATTTTGGTTTCCTTAGAATTTAACACAAGAACCACTTCTAGTGTTCCTGCATTAGTCTATGGCTGTCCTGCTTCGATCAATAATAGTACTAGATTAAGGATCAGGAACAAAAATCCACAACACACCGTAAACATCTACATTTCTTAGAAAAAAGTTTAATAATATTAACAACTTCAGTTTATTATAAACCTTAATGCTTAAATATAAAGTTTAATTACCATTGCAAAATATATTTAAAATGTCGCTTGAAAATAAAATCATTCTATTTTTAAATTTTCAGTCATTTATTCTAAAATGAAACTTAAAGTCTAAGTAATAAGGTTAAAAACATACTAATTTGAAATAAGACCACAAAAGTATTTGTGGTCTTATTTTTCAGGCCGTTTTGGAAGCGCTTATCGGGAATCTAGTACTATTATTGATCGAAGCTGTCCTGCATCAAATGTAGTGTGTTTCGAGGCCCAGGAAGGTCCTGACCATGATATATGAATAGTAGACAACAGTTGTGCCTGGTTGATGCAATAGGCTTTTATACCATGGGCCTAAACATAACTGGCGAAATGTGGGTGGACCATAAGTACACCTCTGCCCAACCCTTTGGGAATTAGAGGCGTGATGTTATGTTACGTGTATACAAATGTCCTGTCTTTCGGGGCGAGGAAGGTCCTGACCCTGATGTATAATTGTAGTTCCACTGGAAAGTTAACCTTGCATGATTTCGAGATGAGTCCCTTTCAGAAGTACTAGGGGCAATGTATTCTCGGTATACGAATGAAAAAAAAAAAACAACGGGTTGCACTCCGGGAGTGCCGGCAGAAGTGAAAACTTGAATATTAACGTTGTGCATTTTTGATATTTTGAAATGCGGTCTACTCTCCCTCCGTCTTACGAATTTTCGATCAGGTCACGTGTCCTGACGCGAGCTCTATCTTACGAATTTTCGATCAGGTCACGTGTCCTGACGCGAGCTCTATCTTACGAATTTTCGATCAGGTCACGTGTCCTGACGCGAGTTTAAAAAAATTTACCCATCACAAAAAAAGTGTACAACGCCGCTAAAGAGGATTTCACTTCAAAAACTTAAATTCTATTACAATCATTTTTATTATTTTTCAACGTTATCCCCCATTATCCCAATGCATTTATTACATCTCGAAATTAACTTTTCAATACCCTGTAAAAACAAACTTTTCTCTTTTTCTAAAAAATGCACATTTATTGCTGTCTTGAGCTCTTCATCGTTGAAATCGTTTCCCACAAAGGACTTTTTTCAAATTAGGGAACAAATAATAATCACTCGGGGCTAGGTCTGGGCTATAGGGTGGGTGGTTTCTTCTAAACCACAATCTCGCACAGCAGCCTTGGAAACACACGCCGTGTGGACCGGGGCGTTGTCGTGAAGAAGCAACACACCGGTGGTCAGTTTACCCGTCTTTCTTCTTTAATTGCTTTCCGTGAATTTCGTAAAATGGATGCGTAAGATGCTGCATTTATGATTTCACCTTTTTTTTGTGTACTCAATCAGCAAAATCCCCTTTGGAGTCCCAAAACACTGTGGCCATGATTTTTCCGGCGGACGGAACGACTTTGAATTTCTTAGGGGGCGCAGTACCCTTCTTGTGCCACTACAGGACTCTTGCTTACTTTCAGGGTCATAATGATGAACCCACGTTTCATCTCCAGTAACAATTCGATCGAAAATACTTGATGGAAGCCACAGAGCTCTATAAACTCTCTACAGCACTCGATTCGCACTTGCTTTTGAGGCGCCGCCGTGAGCATTCGCGGCACCCATCTTGCACTGACTTTTGAAAGGTAAAGAAGGTCATGAAGAATAGTGTGTATGGAACCAACAGAGAGATGAGTCATCTCTGCTATCATTTTGATCTTCATTCGGGCATCCTCCAGTATGCTTCTCAACTATTTTCACGTTTTCTTCCGTCAGTAACCGGGCCGCCCGAGCGAGTATCGTCTTCTATACTCTCTCTGCCCCTTTTAAATTAACTTGACCACTTTTGAACCGTAGATAACGAAGGTGCCGAATCTTGGTAAACAGCCACCATCACTTCTTGAATAGTTTTTTGACTTTTTCCTTGTTTGGTAAGCAATTTAATAACAGCGCGGTGCTCGATTTTCTTCAACATTGTCACGTTAGCCATTCCAGTTGTCGTTGACTAAGGATAACTAGCAAACTAATGATCACAATTATATGAAATTTTACCTTAATATACTTTTTTTTTTTTTTTGAGGATGTGAAATCATCAAATGACTCCTCCCGCTCTGGGTGGAGCAGAAGGGAGTGTCAGACTTTTACTGACTAAAACCCACCCGTGTTCCTTCCTTAGCCCTTTATGTTCCAGGGCAGCGGTAAACCCTTTCGGATGGTCCCGCTACCCTGGCAGGACCTTAATACCCTTAGATAATAATAATGTCATTAATTAATTAGTCAAATTACCTACATCATTAGTAAATCACTCTGATACCAGAAATATATTGAACACCCCTAGTAGTTGGATAAACGGAATTTATAGGCTTAGGATGGATTTTCGGACATGCGTTACCGCCAATCTAAGTTTGGGTGGATTTTTTGGGGTGGATAAACGGAATAACCCAAATTTTAAGGGATTTTTGTCAATAAAAAAAAAACTGGCCATTTGCGTGTCCGACAATGCACATTGAAAAGTCCCGTAGTTGGGATGAACTAATCCCAAGATCAAACTTTACATTGTAGTTGAAAAACATCCCAACATTTCAACTGCAAATTTTATTGTAAGTTTGTACGCACAATATTGAGAGATTTACCATGTTATTTTAAGACCTTTAAGACTTTTTATAGTTTTTCCTGTAATTCATAAGTATATAACTGTTTTCTGAATTTTTTTCAAAATTTTAGAATCAATAATTTCGGAGATATGGGGGGAAATAATATGAAGTCAATTTTTATCTATGTTCTAGCTTTAAAACTATTTGTTTTTTTTTTTTTTTAATAGAGACCCTCTATGTAAGCCCTTTCATTTGATAATATCAAATGAAATGTTTTGCAAATTTTACCGTGTGACATATTATGTCACACGGTAAAATTAGCAAAACTAAAAAAATACACTTATTTGCATCGCAAGACAAAAAAAAATTGAATTATATTCAAAATTCATTTATCGTATCGTAAATCGTTCCATTAGATTCGTAATAAAATAGCTGTGACAGACGGACGGACAGTCGGACATACGAGTGATCCTATTAGAGTTCCGTTTTGTCATTCAGACGTACAGAACCCTAAGAACGACTACATCTTGCCACTTACGTAAGTGTTTCGATCTTATAATATCCTCTTCTTGTTCCTCTTGAATCATGTAGAGGACACTCTGCAGCCTCTTGAATAGTTTTTCGTAAAAACGTTTTCTAGCAACGAAATATTACTTCGTCATTTTTTTTTTGTATGACTTTTCTTTTTTCTTATCTAATCGATAGTACTACTGAAATGAACTATTCAGAATTTTTCTTGATCGAAAATCAACTCATTTTTGTTACGAATTCTGGTAAAAAAATGGCAAAACAGAATAGTCTTTTAGAATAGACTAGCTTTAGCCCGCGGTTTCGCCCGCGTGGATGTCGGAAAATATACCACGGGAACGTATTACCAGAGGGGTAATTCTCGTAATTTTAAGAACGTTCACAGTCTGATCTCAGTCTCAATCTGTCAAAAAATACGTCTAATTTCCCTACATTTTGACATTTGTTTGTCGCCGAGATGAGACTGCGACTAGATTTTGAACGTTTTAAATTACGAGAATTGGCCTTCTGGATCAAAAGTACTCTAGAGGAATAATTCCGAAATACATTGTTTTCATATATATATAACTCTATTGGTTTACGCGGCACACGCCAGTAAAGCTTCCAGTCGGCATGATTTTTTCCGACATCTTCAACAATCATCGTCATATTTCAGCCAATTTATACGAAACCATAATGAATTGTACACCTAAACCTTCCTCATGAATCAAATCGGTCGTTTTTGAGTGCATCGCGGTCAGACAGACAGACAGACGCGGCGGGGGGACTTTGTTTTATAATATGTAGTGATTTATTCACAAAATACGTATATGACTCACCCTTTCGTCCATTTCTTATACTTTTCGTCTAATTCTTTCTGACGCTCAGCCTTCTCTTTTAGCTTAAGCCTTTCTTCCGACGTTTCTCTTTTGCCTAAAAAAATAAAATATTCAATAAAATTTTGACTTCAGAAAAAAATGGGTAATATTGGCGCCGATTCCCTTGTTCACAAACTAAACTAAATTTAAGTTCAGTGCATCTTTTTCTTTCTATTTCATTAAGAAAAGGACAGAAGATAAAATATTAGTTTAGTCCTGTCAAATTAAGATTACCCCATAGACAGTTAAGACGTGATTAAAAACATGGCTACTAAAAATACGTCAATTTACGTTAGGCGCTGACTAATTTGACAGGACTAAACTAATATTTATCTTCTTGTCCTTTTCTTAATGAAATAGAAAGAAAAAGATGTACTGAACTTAAATTTAGTTTAGTTTGTGAACAAGGGAATCGGCGCCAATACCTTTGGAAGATTTTTACTCACTTTTCCTAGAAACAACTTGAGCATTCCTCCCGGACACGTCATCAGTCATCTTATTGAAGACGTCTTCTTCCCTTCTCCTAAAACTCTCATTCTCTTGCCTCAACTGTCTTGCGTCTTGCAAACCCGCGAGTTTGCCTTCTAAAGTCTTCGCCATTCTTTTGTTCGACGGCGGCGGACTGTCATTGCCTCTCTTACTCCTATCTCGTTCAGAAGTATCCCTGTCTCTTTCCCTCCTAGGAGGAGATTGGTCAGAGTCGCTGTTGAACTTTCTTTTATTATTTTCTGGAGGTTTTCTGTTCTTTTTTGGTGGGGAGATGGATTTGTCTCTCCTATTTCTCCTGGGTGGGGAGAGATCAGAATCTGAGGAATGTATTTGTTTGTGAGGCTTGTCAGGCCTTGGATTGCTTTGATACCTATCAGGTCTATCTTTGTGACCCTGTCTTTGCGGAGAGTATCTCTGCTTTTTAGATGGAGACAAGAATTCTTGCGATTCGTTCCGCCTCCTGGTATCTCCTTTAGATTTTCTTGGAGGCGATAGATCTGAACTGGGATTCTTTTTCGACCTTTGAGGGGAAGAGTCGTGAGGTTTCTTTGATTTTCTCGGTGGAGATTGGTCTGAATCATAGTTCTTTTTAGATTTTCTTGGAGGAGATGTGTCTGAGTCGTAATTTTTGGATTTACGTGGTGAAAATTCTGTTCTGGTCTTTCTGGAAGGCGATGAATTGCCTGCTTCTACTATTTTAGGGGAAAATTCTGACGTTGAAGGCTGCAAAGTAGCAGGGTCTTCTGGGCCGAAATCTCCCCATCGGCTAGGTTTGCGCACTCTCTCTCTAGGTTTTACAGGTTTAGGTGGTTCATCCCTTTCATTTCTGCTTTTTTCTTTAATGGGTGATCTTTCATGACTTTTTATTTTAGGAGACTTGTCATCACTTTTCCTCTTAGGAGATTTATCATCGTTTATTCTTTTATCATCACTTCTTTTAGTAGATTTGTCATGTCTGTCATTAGGAGATCTGTCATCCCTTCTTTTAGCAGTTTTATCTTGCCTTTCATTAGAAGATCTGTCATCCCTTCTTTTAGCAGTTTTATCTTGCCTTTCATTAGAAAATCTGTCATCCCTTCTTTTAGGAGACCTATCATAACTTTTCGTTTTATCATCACACCTCTTTTTAGGGGACCTGTCATCCCTTCTTTTCACAGAATTGTCATGTCTTTCATTAGGAGATCTGTCATCCCTTCTCTTAGTTGAATTATCATATCTTTCATTAGGAGATCTGTCATCCCTTCTCTTAGCTGAATTATCATATCTTTCATTAGGAGATCTGTCATCCCTTCTCTTAGATGAATTATCATGTCTTTCATTAGGTCTGTCATCCCTTCTTTTAGCTGAATTATCATGTCTTTCATCCCTTCTCTTAGCTGAATTATCATGTCTTTCATTAGGTCTGTCATCCCTTCTCTTAGCTAAAATATCATGGTTTTCATTAGATCTGTCATCCCTTCTTTTAGCAGGATTAACATGTCTCTCATTAAGAGATCTGTCATCCCTTCTTTTAGCAGAATTATCATGTCTATTATTAGGAGATCTATCATTAAGGCTTCTTTTGGATCTATCATCTCTCCTTTTAGGAGATTTATCATCATTTTTTCTGTTAGGAGACTTAACATCCCCTTTTCTGGGAGGGCTAATATCACTATCACTGTCTTGTTTTTTGGAAGATTTTACTTTTTCATCAGTCTCCTGTTTTCTTGGAGGAGAGGGATCAGAATCATTTTTCTCCTCATCTTCTGAGTCACTGTACATTTTGCCAAAGATTAATTCATTCTCTTTCTCAGTCTGTTTAATGTCACTCTTAATTTCTTCAACTTCTAATTTACTGTTGAAGCCATCATCCTGCGAATACAATTTTGGTTATTTTCTACTTCTCTTTTGTTCTAGTGAACAGCATTTAATTCAGTGTCCTGAAAGGTGAAATCAATATTCTTATAATCAAGGCAAGATATAATGATATTTTTTTTATTTGACTCGTTTTCTCTCATACTCATAGTTATTATTATTTATGAAAATGTTTTGTTGAAAAAAGTTTTCAGGAAAAGGCTAAAGAATTACTCTTTCATCATGCTCGGCTCCTAAATGTCCTAGCGTGATCTTAAATAGCCTTTCTCAAGAATTGCAAAAATAATTTTTCAAATCTGACAGGTAATTCCAGAGATTAGCGCATTCAAACAAACAAACAAACTTTATCATTAGTATATACCTAACCTGATTAATAATCTTCCATTTAGAGCTAGAACTGAACTGCTCCGCTTTCTTCACTTCCTCGGGCCTATCATCAATGATACCAGCTATCTGAGGGGCATCTTCGCCCTGGTCAAATACGTCCAGTTCATCACCGTCCAAGGTACGAAGCTTAGATAGGTCAATGTCATCATCTATTATTTTGAATCTAGAATGAAAGTAATATTCAGAGTTCAACTGACTATCTTATTGATATACCTCTCTCATGGAGAGCAGGCCTGAGCAGTAGGAACAAATGTGTGTCCTTTTTGTTTTATATGGTATGTACAGACGCCAGCAGGTTAAGCTACCCGAAACTGTCAAATTTTCTTAATCAACTTTGAACCTTGATACTTTAGCAATAAAGTTGAAAATCTATTAAAGAAATTTGACAGATTGTAGTAGCTTGATGTGCTGGCGTCTGTACAATAGTGTTTAATAAATAAATAACAATAAGGGCTACCTATGTATGTATCTAAGTACAGGTGGAGTAAGGCTGTCACAGAGTGGCGTCCACGGACTGGAACACGAGATGTCGGTCACCCAGGGCAGATAACATTGTTGCCATTGCAGGCAAAACCTGGATGCGGCTGGCACAGGAACGTGTGGATTGGCACAAGAAAAGAGAGGCCTACGCCCAGCATAGGGCAAAGTCAGGTTGTGGATGATAATGATGTATGTATGTATTTTATTGGTCTAATGCAGTGTTTTTCAATGTGTGGGTCGAGACCCCCTAGGGGTCGCCAAGCCTCTTTAATGCGGCTGCTGTTTCTTTAAAATTATAGGAGATTGCAAATTAAATCAAACACTTCAAAGCTTCAGTGGTTGTCTGTGGGAATTCTACTTTTTTAACCCCCAACGCAAAAACGACAGGGTGTTATTGTTTAACCAAAAGGTACCTACCCAAAGTGACAGACTTGAATTCCAAGTTAGAAGCAGCAGAGGGAAGGGGGTCGCGAAATATTTTCCGTACTAAAGGGGCCACGCCATGAAAAAGGTTGGAAAACACTGGTCTAATGGTTACAATGATGATTGCTTAGCAACAATTCTCATGTTGGCAGTATTAATGGGAATTTTCAATAGGAATTCTCAGTAGTAGCAGCCCTAGAGGGAGACTAGATTTTTGCCTGGTTTGTGGCGAAAAGCTCCTCCTAATACATGAGACATGAAACACATAACTAGTGCAAGTTTGCTTCACATCTTTGCCTTTTTTTTTTTTGAGGAATATATGCATGTTATGTCCACCAGTCAATGAGTGTGACGCTTGGGTTAGTCAGTCACTTTCGTACTCCGAACTAACCTATGTATGTAAAACTATGGTTTAAGAGGGAAACGTTTTTACAAGTCTAATAGCACTAGATAAAAATCGATTGTGGTTATGTTAAGAAACGATATTGCAATCTCGTACCAACGACTAAACCTGTAATAAACAATGAATTGTATATGTTTTGATAGGAAAATCTTTATTGTAAAGTGGTTTGACATACCCAGTGCCTTTGACGGCTTTTTTCTTCTTTTTCTTTTTGTCTCCTGACGGTCCACCGAGATATTTTTGCAAATACGTTTTCTGACTTATACTTGTAGACGTTTTACTCATTTTGGTGTTTAAATTTTATGTTATTTCAATTCAATTCAATTAATCTTTACGACGAGAAAACCAAACACTTCTCTTGACATTTACTTGAAAAATTTTAATGTGCGTAGGATCTTTAACATTGCCAATGTGTTTCGGTATCTCTTTCTTTTAGTTGCAGGTGAACGAGACGGGCTTAGGCTTAGCTAGCATAGCCATGCTCCATGCTTCACTTTTTGACGTTTTCGGGCACTCACTAGTGTGGTGGCGAGCTTCGTTACTCGGTGAAGTACGGTTTTAGGATTTTATTTTGAATACCGTAGACAGACAGAGGAAAGCATTCTCTGTCTACGTTGGTCGTTGAATAGGTTAGGTACAGTAGAACCTCGATATCACAGCACAGACTAAAATATAGTCACAGGCAACAATATATTTTAACCGTTATAGGGTTCGATCTAACTGGGGAAGCGTCAGAGTAACCCGCGAAATTCAAATGTTCTTACGTTTTTTGGAAATTGCAGGTCAGTGTCAGGTTGTATGTTGAAGGAAATATGATTTGTGAGCGATTAACAAGAATGTATTTACAGAATTATAACTATTAAAACCATCAATTCAACCCTCTAAATTCATAAATAATCCTACTGAAGACTGGTTGACACTTCCCATGACCCAAGGGCTGACTTTTATCTTGCCCAGTGGCTAAGCATTGCCATACAACGTGGCAATGCCCCCAATGTCTTGAGTACATTACCAGTCGACAGCGATGTGGATGAATTTTTCGACGCTATATTTTAGTTTGTAAATAGTTTTAGTTAATTTAGGAGATTATTTTGTTTTTTTTTTTTGTGTTATCCTATGTATTATTCTGATGTATAAGTTATACTACTGTAAAGTTTCATCAAAATCCTAAAAAAATCCTACTGAATGACTGTTTCATGAAATATGAACTTGGAAGGTTGTGACGGTGAGGAACCAGGCCAAGAGAGATACAGAAATATCGACAGCGTCTCTATGTAGTAGTAGTAAGTAAAAGCCACCCCGGCTTTTCATAGTTTATGTTTTACCACTGGCGTATACATGTTAAAATAATTGTGAGTAGGTATAGAGTTTCAGCATCGCATTATAATGCGATACAAATAAAAACAATAAACAGTATTTTGCTGCAGCTATGCTCTTTAATAATAAATTGATTCAATGCTTTAACAAAAATAAGCAAATTTCCATATCATGTCCGTCTGTGAGTAGCAAGTGGTCGTAAATATAACATTTATTGAGATTTTGGAGTGTTTCATTTCTTTTGATCATCGTCATTCTCACGGAGATATCGTGATTGTCTCTGTAAAATAAAATAATTAATTTAAATATTTGCACGCAACCATAGAGATATATAAAAATAGGAAAGTGAAAGGAAAATCTACCAAAACATTTAGTAGCTCGATCACGGCTTAAAAAAGTAAAGGATACACTAACAGGAAGAAGAGAACAGCTTTGTAAGCTTGAAGGTAGAAAATAAAATGTAAGTATTTTTTTAGAAAATTGATAATCATACTACCGCAATATAGATAAAAGGAGCACCAGTTCGGTTAATAATTATTTTGGATAGGTACTCACATTCCTATTCTGGTATAAGTTATTGTAATTGAGGGGAAAATACTAAAAAGAAACATAACAATACAATATTAAACTGACTGATTGAATTGTCTAAACTCATTGTGTCTCGACCTTTTGCAAAGCATACTTTGCTTAAATTATTATCATTTGAATTTGTGAACATTAAGCTTTCGCTCGTAAGTGCGTAGGTTTTACTCAACCGTTTCGCAGTAATGCGTCAAACAGTACAGCGCAATAATAGCTGCGTTGCATGAAACAGGACATGAAATCCTTAGAAAAGGTAATACGACCTTTGCAAAGACACCATGAGCAGCAGGATTTGACAAACTTTTTCGTACCGAGCCGCACATCTGGCTACAGGTCAAAGGGTATAACGTTTAGCCACGATGTGGCAAAGTTCATATTAACTCATAGTCATCTCCAAAACATACGGTTTTAAAGGAAGAATGTAGAGATGTCCCCCAATTCATTGGATTCGCATAGTCTATAGAAAAATGTTAAGTATAATTTTTAACTTACGTTGTTTTGTGAGTTGGCTCTGTATGCCGGCGATCGATCACTCTAAATAAAACGAAAATTACACTTTAATTTAGGTGTTCCCTTTAAAAAGCTAACACAACTAAATACATTAGGTATATAAACATAAACACCAACGAGTTCCTGTGGAGAAGTGATTAAATTCGCGTAGTTTCGATATTCATTGCTCCATTCGTGTACAAGACGTCTTTAATTAAACTAATACTCTATCAATGAACATCAAAAACACGCTGACATTGATCATAACTTCAGTTTGATTTCAGGTTAGAGTAAATATGACGAGGATTTATACATTAAGAAACATTTACTTACATTGTAGTCGTGAATTGGTCGACTTCCCAACAATCCGAGCTAGCGAAAACGATACCGATAAATTAAAAATATTAACATTCAATACATATACTTTACCATTTAAAGAAGTCTTGGAGCATATTAGCTGGTGTATTATAGGCCTAGTTGCAGTAAGACGAGAGGGCGAATATACAACAGAGCGAGAAAACAACACGCTAAGACAAAAACAGTCACTGTAATCCAGGACTATCCTCCGACATCTTTCATTATCAACGATGAAATCGAGTTCAGGGTTCAAAGAAAAGAGTTATAATCCAAAGAGGTCAACCATGTTCTCCAACAGAGAGTAAAAAATCCGCATTTGTAAGTTTGTCAACGAGTTAGGGAATGGAACGAAGCACAGTATTTGTGCCAAGTTCACGGACCTCCTTTGTACCAGAATAATAACTGACGCTGGCCACTTAGCTCCTGGATGAAAAGTAGAACTGGGCTGGTCACATCTGTTGCATGACAGATGATAAATGGCAAAAAATAACAACACATAGAGGATCCCCAAACGGCATAAAACGGCACTTCGGCTGGCCCAGAGACAAGATACAGAATGTAAGATGCAGTAGAGATTGAACGCATGTCCCAACTAGGTCTTCTACTGAAATATGGCTGTTGGTCTGCAAACTTTTCGCCATTATAAACGTTAATTGTTGATTCGTGTTACCTCGCTGTATCTCTGCAGTGATTTCAGATATGGTGCAATCTAAATACAAACAAAAGATTTTTAATACACAAAGAAAAATGGTTTACGGGTCATTTGGTTTATGCTGGTGAACAACAGTTCCATAGTTTGTGTTTTTCTTCGCATTTGGAAAGTGATCTTCACTATGGTGATGCTGATTATTTTGATAGTTCGAGATTTTCTTCATATTATGGCTTAAACGATCGCTATTGTAGTAAATATGCGGTCCGATTGGATAGTTTTGATGAGATCTAACAGGATTTCTATTACTTACATATTTGAAGTTAAGATCCTGGAATAAAAATATTATTAATCATTTTAAGATTTTGTATACGTGCTAATTATATTAACAATAGTGTAATACAAATTTATAATATTACAGAAATATTCAATGATGTTCGGTGTATATTAATTATTATTCCTAATGATTTATTGCTTTTATGATTAAAATTTTGTTTACTTACGCCCAAGTCGTGGACTCCTGAAGTTCGCTAAATATTTACAAAAATTATGGTGTTAAAAGTGTACTATGTATGTCAAAATAATTAAAATTTCGATATTATATAAAATAATTACGTACGCTTAATCCATTGGGATTTGGTGGATTCTAGAAACAAAACGGAAAAAGCGCGTTTTTAATCAAATATCTCAAAAGATAAAAAGAAATAAAAATGTTTGCTTAAAGGCATATATTTAAAAAGCGTTCTAATGAAATGCGATGCTTACGTAAGAAACTTTAAGAGTCTGCGAAAATAAAATAGATTGAAATATAGAAAAAAGATCTATCTGGTGGGATTATTTGAAATATTTACGAAAAAAAAAAACTTAAAATGCAAATGTAGACTCAATAGGAAAGTACTATATTGTCTACCACAGTTTCAGATAATCACAGTCTTCAGTGACTTAAAGAAATTGCCGAATCTCTAAAATTAAGTAGGTAACCGTAAAATTATTTAAGTCAAAATTATACTTACGCCTTCACCTCCGTATCTCTAAAGCGAACAAAAACGAAGCAAGTAAATAAACATTTCAAGTTATTCACATGTGTGCAAGGAATAATAGATTTAATAAAAAATGCAAAACAGATTGAAAGTTTCAACAAAGTTTTGAAGAACTTGTTTATATTGCATTTTTTATGAAATCTATTTATGTAAGGTAATTATGTAGGTACTAATCATTTATACGTGAAAAGTCGTGGCAAGAACAACTATCTTACGAAGGCACTTAAAGAAATAACAGTAAGAGATAGTAATATTTATTTGCGCCCCACACAAGCATACACTATTATGTACATACATACAATTTATTATTATGCGAATGGTTACAAAAATTGAAAACATGCATTATGAATAGTTGAATAATAGAGTAGAAAATAAGACATAGTTAAATAATATAATTACTAACTGATGATAGTTCGTCCACATTCTGGGCGAGGATGTCCAACTGTGAACTCTGTAATCCAAAAGTCTATTTTCCATTTTAACAACAGCGGTTTTCTACTTAAGTTACGGTTTTTGAATGCACTACAGTTTATTGGACGATTTGATAGCTACACCATGGCCCACGTTGGCACTTTTTCAATATACATTGATAGTAGTTTTGTGAATTTATCGACGTCTTGTATACGAATGGAGCATGGACATTGAAATGTGGTTTTGTGAGCCATGGTGGGCCAGCGATAACAGTGCGCTCAGTATATTTTTAAAGCAGCGTTTATGCAATACTTGTACTGTAATTTAACGAAATTCTTTAATTAGCCGCGTGTTAAGATATACTGGGCATTCTGTACAAGTAAATATTTTTATTCATTATTTCCATAAGGGGACGGAAATAGAGAATGAAGGAGTATTCGAGGGTGGCTTGATAATATTTACCCTCAATGCATTTTCATCATTATCTTCATCATCATCCTCGCGATCGTTTTGATTCCTCTGAAAATGACATGATTATATCATAGAAGTAGCTTCATATAAATACCTACATATAACGGTACAAGGATCTTTTGGCGCGTGGCAAAAATCGGAACTAACGCCGCCATCTTGTTTTGTCAATACAATTTCTGTGATAATTTCACAAATTTTTACAAACAACGGCATCTATCAATGTTATTCAGGCGCCATAAGATTCTTGTAGCAATATTAGTGAGTTAAAAAAAAAACCGATCTGTTCCGTACACCATACTTACAATATTTTAACAAACCATATTTTTTTAACACGTTTTTTGTGTGGTATGTATGTCCCCTGTGGTATGGCGAAAATTTCAACTGTCTACCTATTTACGGGTCATGAGATACAGCCCGCTGATAGACAGACGGACGGACGGACAGCAGAGGCTTAGTAATAGGGTTCCGTTGGCACCATATGAAGGATCTTTGAAACTTACGTTGTTGTAACTCCGGTCGCGCCTGTCGTCCTGCAAATATTTTAGTAGGTAATGTACTGATTACTTATTTGCATCTTTGTTAGTGAAACAGTTTTGTTGTTATACACAATGTAGTTTCGACAGTTAAAACAAAAGGAGACAAGTTTAATAAAGATTTTAGAAACATAAATAAACCAAGGTATCACGACGTCATATCAAGCTATACATTTCCAGTTTTAGCTGACCTCGCATTTTATAGGCGTTTTGTACAATGAGGAGTCAGCTGATATAATATCAGTGATATTAGTAATGTCTATGATATGCCGTCATGCGTACAACCGTAGACTACGAAAATTCAAATAATACCACCCAGATGTTGGACTAATGACGTTGGTCCTTAGCCGGAAAGTTAAAAAAAAAACAGCGTAACCATTATTATTTGTTTGAACATAATAATTTAATTTCAATTTCTTTAACAAGTTTAATAGCTTTTTGAGTCCATAAAAGTCGAGTTCTTTGAAACGGTAATCATCGATAATTTCAGGAAGTCAATAGTCAAAAACACAAGGGTCAAAAGTCAGTCATCGCAAGTCGCCAGAAAAAATATCATGAAAACACTACCGGGGTGAATGGGGATGCAGGGGTGAAACGGGACGAACTTTAAAATGGATTTTAACGTTGAAACACCAATATGGACAATAATAATAGTTAATTATAATACAGTAAACACATCAGAGTCCTTTTTGGCAACAAAATTATTTAAATGTTTAAATCCCTTTTAATATTTCGTCCTGATTCACCCCGTTTGACCCGTACTGTGTAAAGTAATGTAGCTACTAGAAATAAATTACGTGAAAATACTACTACGAATGATATACATACATGTATAGACGCACTATTCCGAACAAATAAAGAAAGTTTTCCAAAATAGTCTGCTGTCAAAACACTATATTCCCAATTAATCATTTATTAAGGAATATTGTTTACGTGAACATTGCCCTAACAATTTTGGTTCTCCTTATATGATTTCGATTGTTCAAGGGACTGTATCTTTTGTTCAGGTTAGCGTGTTAATCATCGAAGCATACCAAGTTACAAACAAGACTTACATCTTGTCTGTCATCGTCCCGTCGGTCATCATTCCTGTCTGAACTACGTTCCCTTCGATCATCCTCCTGTCTATACCTTCGGTCCTGATCTTGCCTCTCTCTCTTAGCCTGTTTTTGTCGTTTCGCTTGTCTCTGTCTCCTAACTTGTTGATCCCTTCGAGATCTCCTGTTGCTGTCTCTTCGGTCGTCATCTTGTCGGTCATCATCTTGTCGGTCGTTATCTTGTCGGTCGTCATCTTGTCGGTCGTCATCTTGTCGGTCGTCATCTTGTCGATCATCATCGTTTCTGTCATCGTCTTGCCTGTCATCGTCTTGTCTGTCATCGTCTTGCCTGTCATCGTCTTGTCTGTCATCATCTTCTCGGTCATCATTTCGCCTATCATTTGATCTATCTCGTTGATCTCGTCTGTTATTGTCGTATCTGTTTGAGTTGCTTCTATCTCTGTCTCTTCTGTCGTTGTCGTCATCGTCGTCGTTTCTATCGTTATCATATCTATTTCGTGAGTTGCTTCTGTCATTGTCCAGTCTGTTGTTGTCCTTTCGGTCGTTATCATATCGGTCATTGTTGTATCTGTTGCGTGAGTTGCTTCTATCGCTTCGGTCATCATCAAGCCTGTCATCGTCGTTCCGATCGTTATCATAGTTGTTTCGTGATTTGCTTCGGTCATTGTCTTGCCTTCTATCGTTGTCTTGTCTATCATTGTCTTGTCTGTCGTTGTTTTGGTCGTTATAATATCGGTCATTACTGTATTGGTTGCGTGAGTTGCTTCTATCGTTGTTATCTCTTCGGTCATCATCAAGCCTGTCGTCGTCGTTTCGATCATTATCGCCTCGTGAGTTCCTTCTGTCGTTATCATATCGATTATTGCTGTATCTATTGCGGGAGTTGCTTCTATCGTTCTCTCTACGGTCGTCGTCACTTCGGTCATAGCTGCTATATCTGTTTCGCGAGGAGCTTCTATCTTTGTCATATCGGTCACTGTTGTATCTATTACGGGAGTTGCTTCTATCGTTGTCTCTTCGGTCATCATCCTGTCGGTTGCTATCGTATCTATTCCGGTTGTCGCGCTTACTTCTTCTATTATTATTAGGTCTGCTGCGTTGAATACTCCTATCTCTGTATCGTTGATTATTGTCGTATCTGTCATTGTTCTGCCTGTCATTGTCCTGCCTGTCGTCGTCCTGTCTATTTTCCTCATTTCTACCGCTAACAGGTCTGCTTCGGGCGCTACCTCTGCTACATTTTCCACACCTGGCACTTGATCGGTAACGGTTATCGTTTCTATTGCTTTCAGATCGACTTTGCTGTGATTTGGATGATCGATCGTAGTCCATACGGTCGCGATCGTTCCGTTTGTCTCTCCTGTCACGACGGTCCCTTCTGTCTTGGTCATTGTCGTCGTTACGGTCACGTCTCTGTGAAGTCAAATAATCGAGTTATATAATGTTTTACATACGATTTGTATTGTTATTCGTATTGTTTTCTATTATAATTAATTCGTTTTATGTTTTGTAAGATTGATATTCCATCTTTTAATGTTACAACTGATTAAATGTAAGTCAGTGGCATTATGCCATTAGTTTAGAGCAAACATTCCGGTCTGTTCTGTTTTTGGGTAGGTACACATAAGCTGAAGTATTTATTTGTTAGAGGCTATTTCTTAGGACCATCTGAAGATGAATGTGGACTATCGAAACAACGACAGCCTATCATCGTGAAGTTGTAGTTCGTTAAAGCTAAACCAGTAAAGAGGAACATATAGAGTATAACCGTCTTATTAGGAAAACGAATTCCTACTTTAGTCCCAGCCCAAACCTTCAAACCAGTTGTTGTATTTTGAAGTTTATTCCGACGGATGTAAAGCTCTTAATACAACACTGACAACTTACATTCTGTTCTCAAGTCAGTTTTTGTATTAAGAATTTTCAGTCGTCGGAATAAAGTTCAAAACACTGTCTTGAGGGTTTGGGCTCGGGATAAGGTAAGAACCTGTTTTGTAAAAGATGGTAAAAGTTTAGGAGGCAAAATACTCAGATTACCTCTGTTCTTGTCCGGCACAGGCTCGGTTCTTTGCCGGGCACATCGCGGGCTGGTAGCTTGAGAGCAAAACCGGATATCACACATGGACTCTCATATACTTAGTAATATGGATAAGTGTTATTAGAATTTCTATCAGACATTTCACAATAGCAACCCGGAGTTTAGAAGTTGGCGGTGTAACACCCTCGTGCCTCAAAAAGCACGTTAAGCCGTTCGTGAGTGTGATCTCTTTCCGGTTGTGTCGGAGTCCCGTCCCATCGGACTATGAGAGTGAGAGAAGAGAGAGTGCATCTGTTTCTGCGGACACACTTGTGTAAGTACTACATATCTCCCACGTCAGTGGATAGTCTCCGCTGAGATTGGCCGCCATGACCGAAATCCGGTTATGAGGACTAATAATATGGTTAAATCTATAAGTAACATCCAAAGGGACGTCATTCAATGTCCTATCTATATAATTTGTTAACAAATATCGTGTCAAATGTGACATTTGCTGTTTCCCTGGAAAAGTGCAAACTGTATGTACAAGTAGGAATCCCAGAGGTAAAGCAATCTTTTGACCAATGCGAGTGTGAGCGTGTGCTGCGGGCGTTTTTGTTCAGAGAGTATCTATGTTTTGTATACTTATAACATGTAGTAAGAGTCTGTTAGCTTTATTATTGTGTAAACCTTAAACATTTTAGGCTTCATAGACTACTTTACGATAACTCTGTTCAGTTTTTTTACCCTACAGTCCACATTGCTGTGCATACGCCTCTTCTATAGCTTTCAAAAACTCTTTCAGTGTTACCTCTTTTGCCAATATGTCGTAAAGACATCTAAGTTTCTTATTTCTGCAATATCGAAACCACATTACATGCTATTTCAGTTCCCTAATTAATGTTTACCCACGCAGATTGATCC
The DNA here is from genome assembly GCA_945859715.1 of Apamea sordens. Taxonomy (NCBI): domain Eukaryota; kingdom Metazoa; phylum Arthropoda; class Insecta; order Lepidoptera; family Noctuidae; genus Apamea; species Apamea sordens. The sequence goes on from OX244009.1 coordinate 11,763,983, forward strand.
ACACATCAAAGGCGGCAATATCGCGAATAGAAGTATTCTAATCTCTAGTCAAAATTAAGAGATATCATCATCATCATCTGCCTAGCCTTTTCCCATCTATGTTGGGGTCGGCTTCTAGTCTAACCGGATGCAGTTGAATACCAGTATTTTTCATGTAGCGACTGCCTATCTGACCTCCACATCCCAGTTACTGAGTAATATAATGCCCCTTGGTAAGACTGGTTGTCAGGCTTTCAGGCTTCTGACTACCCCTAATGACTGTCAAAGATCCATGCATGACAGCCGGGACCAAAGGCTTAATGGAGAGATATATACTATCCTAAAAAAGGCATCTCGGGTTTTGGATTCAGATGCAGGTGTGTCAAAGGAATCAATATTATTATAAGTATATTATACCAAATCGTCATCGTCGTCGTCATCGTCATCGTCGTCTCGATCGATTTCCTGTGAAATTTAAAAATATATGTTCTTCAATCATAATTTCTGATGTCTCTATAAGAAAAAGTTACTTAATCATTTCTTAAGGATCTTTTTCCGCTCGAATGACGTTGGCCCTGTGGCATTGGTAAACATTTGTGGATTTCTTTTGTGAAATTTTTTGAAAAGCCTTGTAGAAAAGAAAGAAAGCCTTGTAGAAAGAGTCTTGTAGCGTTGTATATTGAAATGGCTGTAATCATCTCTCCTCTTTTTCTTTCTTGAACTTATTTTCTGATATTTTTATTTTATTTCTCAAGTTTCCAGAGAGTTTTAGTCTTAGCACCATTTGAAGGGCTAAGGAATATTAAAAAACAAGGACAAAAAATTGAAACTTACGTCATTATCATCTCGATCTTCAACCAGCTGATGAAAGAAAATCAAGTTATTTTAGTGGTAAATATCAAAGTAGGTTGAAATGAACATGAAGAAATTAAAATAGCAAATGCTAAAGGTAGATACACACATAGACAGGTTATCTTATTGATAATTTTGTTTATTTGATAACATAAAAGAAGGTAGAAATAGCGGCTGGAGAAGTCAATCAAACTGTAAAGATGAAAGCTTAGCTTAATGAGGAAGTCTAATTAACTGACCAGGGTTTTGCGTAACCTGGCTTTCCTGAACATAACAATAATTTAGAAGACACATCAACTTACAAAGGACATGGAGTTGATGGCCAACTTTTGATTATTAATGAAGCACCAAATAAAAAAGAAGATATTTATGCAAAAACTATCAAGAAGTCTTTAATACTTTAAAGGTATAGAAAAATGTAGGAAAGGTAAAAGAAATGAGAAAATCAGTGATGAAGTTTCTGAAACGAATAATCCAGTAGATGAACCTGGCAATATAGAAGAATGTGAAAATAAAAATGGTTGTTTAAATTAAAAACATATCGTTACATTTAAACTAAGCCTGTGTAGTCGTCGTCGCGATTCTTGCTGTAAACAAAATGGATTTATAATAGTTAGAAAGAAAGAAAGAAAGAAAAAGTATTTATTGCGACTCGTACAGGATCATAAAACTAAAACTCCTAGATAAACTAATAAAAATTAAAATAACATAATTAGTGGAGTAGATGTTTATCAATGAGATAAGCAGTTTAGCTGTTTTGTTTACCTTTAACATAAACTGTTCGGGTTTCTTTATCAACAACCACAGCTTATATAAACATGTCAAGCTCAACAGGACAAAATGATGCTGGAAATTTAGTTACTGCAATAGGACAAGCAGCTGTATCTCAGGCTTACGACATCCATTGGAACCCTTAAGAATGTTTGGATATGTTGTAGCAGGTGACCGGATGGTCAGCTTGTTGTGTTTTGTAGTTGTAACTTTTTGGTTGTTCCCATCATTCTGAACTAAAGTCAATGTTATTTTCTTCATAGAATGCTACTGCTACAAAACTGGCACGGACAGTCATATAATTAACCATCAATGAGGCCATAGAAAATCAAATTGTAAAAATGTAAATCTATCTTCTAAAGGCTGATTTTTCAATCGACCGATAATTTTTATTCGTGGAATAAAATTGACGTCTGGCAGTTTTTGTATGAAAGAACTGTCAAAAATTCAAAATTATTCTTCCGATAAAGTTATCTGGCGTTGGAAAAATCAGCCCTAAGCACGATTAGACTTAGAAGTTCAAGGATCTCCATCATGTAATCCCGTAGTGAGTCTTGAATGTAACCTATTTATAATTAAAAACATTGAAAGTCTTACCTGGTCATCTGACTGGCTTGGCTAAAAAAAATCAGAACATTATTTTAATAACAAACATTTTACTTTTATTAAGTTTACAAGATAAGGTCGCCATTTTTGTTTGTGACTAGTTCGAATAAGGTTCAAGTTTGTAAGAAACTCAGTGTTGTTATGAAAAAGTTAACAAACGAAAAATGAAAAATATTATTCAGCGTACAGTTGTTCAGTCGTTGTATCGCTCATGAAAACGATGACAGACGGTGCGTGTTATAAATATCATTCATGAACGGACATTCATCACATCATACATGATTCAATTAATTTCATCATTCATTCGCGAATTATTCACATAATTCGTTTTAAAGATTTAGGTACCTATCTTATTTTCTTAGATAAATTACGTTATTAATTTATTAGTAAGTAAATAAAAAGATAGGTTCAGAGGGGTAAATCTCGTAAATTTGAGAACGTTTACACTCTGATCTCAGTCTCAATCTGTCATAAGTACCTCTAATGTCTCACAAGTTTTTGACATTTGTTTGTCGCCGAGATGAGACTGCGACTAGATTTTGAACGTTTTAAATTACGAGAATTGGCCTTCTAATATTATCTCATATTTTACTGGTAGGTACCTACCTTCTTACAAACACTCAGACCTACCTACACCAAGTTTAAAAAACCTTTCCCAAATCCTGGTAGTAGTAGATAAGTAGCTCACAACAACAAACTTTGCTCCAAAACTACACTCATTTGTTACAAAACTGAAACAAAACACTACATTTTCACCGTAAAGAGGTTATGTAACTTTCATTTGTTTTTTCACAAAAAATGGCGCGAAAATAGAATGTTTTTTTAAACTTACTGAATAAGGTGCAGCTAGCACGACAGCGAAGCAAAGAGAAAAGAGGATTATCCACCTCATCTTTGCTGTGAGCCCAACAAAACGCTACAGAAGAAACCTCCTCACTCAGTATATATAAAAAACCGGTGAATACCGTAAATAATCAATATTAATGATTGCACGGTCTTCACTAATCGGGCGTGAAATCTCAGCACGATTGTGTAATGAAAAGTTTTAGATTTTTTGGATTTTTAATTAATTATTGTGTTATTAATAATTCAATTATAGTCTTATGAGGTTCTAATAATTTTTTTGATTATTTTGATGTAAAGAAAATTAGATTTTTTGTTAATCGTGATTAGTGACACTGGGCAAAAGAAAAGCCGTTGCCATGTGGTTTAAACACGTCACTGAAAATGTACCTACATAAATGATATTCAGCTTAGTTCAAGGGCTTTTATACACTCAAAGTTCACTACAAAACTATTTGAGTTACATCAAGATAAAAATTCATTCATATCAGCACGTCTTCTCACAAAAACGTATTTTATTATCGAGTTCCTACCATAAACTAAACTTTTTCAAGTTTTTTACTTTTTTTATGACTTAAGTAATCAAAATATTCCTGGTTGTGTATAATTTACATGGACATAACTTCTTAATTTGACATGTAATTGTGTACATAAAACTATTGAAGCAATGTGTAATTTGAAACGCATTATTATGAATATTATGTTTCTCTGGCTGATTTTTCAATGGACAGATAATTTTTTATTCGTGGAATAAAATTGACGTCTGACAGTTGTTGTATCTGTGTTGGAAGAACTATCAAAAATTCAAAATAATTCTTCCGATAAAATTATCAGAAGGCCAATTCTCGTAATTTAAAACGTTCAAAATCTAGTCGCAGTCTCATCTCAGCGACAGACAAAATGTCAAAAGCTTGTTAAAATGTAGGGAAATTAGAGGTATTTTTGACAGATTTGAGATTGAGACTGAGATCAGACTGTGAACGTTCTTAAAATTACGAGAATTGCCCCTCTGGGGTTAGAAAATCAACCCTTAGAAGAAGTCAGACAGAAACACTCTATCGTCCACTAATATGTAGTTAAAACTAGAGGAATAAGGTACAATGTGACAAGGGACATTCACACCCAGTTTCAGAGAAGATAATTCAACCTGCGTAGTCCTACTTAGTCTTTTTCCAAGTATGTTGGGTCGGCTTCCAAATACCAATGTTTTACATGCAGCGACTGCCTATCTGACCTCCACAACCCAGTTACTAGGTAACACGATATATACCCCTTCGTAAGACTGGTTGTCAGACTTTTTGGGCTTGTGAATACACGTAAAACGACTGTCAAAGATTTATGAATGACAGTAGGGAACAACTGCCTAAGGTGCTTTCTGAGGCATGGAATGGTCTTGATGATATGTAATGGATGGTCAACCATTCAAGAACTAACCGCAGCAAGCGTAGCTTAACCTCCGATCAAGCCGTGCGACTGTCATCACTTAATTACTAGCCTCTCAGAAAAGATAATTAATACAAAAATTAACTAACGCACACAAAGGAAGATGCCGAAAAGGCGATCGCGTAGGTACAGACGCCAGCACATCAAGCTACTACAATCTGTCAAATTTCTTTAATAGATTTTCTACTTTATCGCTGAAGCATTAAGATTCACGGTTGATTGAAAAAAATTGACAGTTTCGGGTAGCTTGACCTGCTGGCGTCTGTACCTGCACCTTTTAAGGGACCTTATGGGACCTTATAGTAGGGCCACCTTAGGACTCCTTTAAGGTGGGCCGACACCAGGTCGCAGCAATCCGCTGGATAAAGACAGCGCAGGACCGATCATTGTAGCGAAGGTTGAGGGTGGCCTATGTCCAGCAGTCTTGCGGCTGAACCATTACACTACATTCTACGAAGATCTTTTGGCGCTCAAATGACATTGACAGGGTGGCGCTATTGGTAAACATTGTTTTGTACGAAAAAACAAGATGGCGGCGTTAGTTCCGATTTCCGCCACACGCCACAAGATCCAAGTATTAAATAAATCATCATTCCGTCAACGTCAAACGATTGACAGCAAATAGAACGTCGTTTTAAATATTTTAACGTTAATTGTATTTAGCCAGCTGTCGTCCCATCCCTGTGGCTGTTACACAATTTAACTCACAAAGCTAATTCTGTTAAAAGCTTAACAGAAGTTTATTTTAAATGAAAAGTTTCAAGGGATTAACTCAACGGATACTTTCGACGTTTTACAAAATGAGTTTGCATTTGTTTCATTTGCAACGGAACATAGACGGAAGGTTTTACTGTTTTTTTTGTCTATGGCTAGAGCATGTCTTAGAAATTCTAATTTAGGAACTACTCAGGATCTTCAAACTTAACTGAACCTATTTGTTTACCTACTTCATTCTAAATTTTCTTTATGCCCTACCTGCCAGCCTTCTTGTACAGTTTTATTGAATTTTAATATCACCTGCTTAATTTAAAATTCCGATAATCTATGTTATGTTGTACATTTGGTTAATCTGTGTCGCTAAATAAAAAATGACGAGCGACGAGAATGTAGATCTATGATTTTTCAGTCAAAAATATCTGCCCACCGCAGTTGTTCGTTACCTTCTGCATTCAGCCTGCCTCAGCCTCCTCTCTATGGTTATTGGTTCATTTAGCTGAAAGTCGGCTACGCTTACGCGAGACCGACTGTCTAAATGGTAATCCGGCTAGGTTGCAGGTGACTAAAATTGTAGGTGACCAAAGTAAAGTAGGTTTCGAGTTTTGTTGTGCGGCGACAGGTCGCATGCGGCGGGTGACTAAAATTGACCGTGAAAATTCTCAGGCGATGGCCCGTCGCATGATGATCGAAATTTTGATGCAAAATGAATTATAAGTACTTACCTAGTTACCTGCGATTTTTATCGATCTGTGTAAATGGGGTGGCGATTTGGCTAGCCACCAGCCACACGGTGAAAATCGACCTAGTCTAAATCCGGTTCTGATTCGTGGTCTCCAGGTGTCCACTCAAGGAAACAAAGCAAATCACCTAATATTCATTCAGCCATTACAAAAAACCAGCCAAATGCGTGTCAGGCCACGCATAGAATAGGGTTCCGTAGTCACCCATAATGACACGTGGATTTAGAAGGATATTTTACATGTCTACATAATATTTCCTTATTTGTATACGAAGTTTTTCAAGTAAGCGCATTTTACAAGTTAGGCCTCTACAACTCTTGAACTAACGAAGTTATCTAAGCCGTTATAGTTTTCCTTCAAAGTTCATCACATGTACTACCATCATTAATTTTTTCAGATTTTTCGAGCCAGCCGTTTAGCTTTTAGAGGGGGGGAGGGGGGGGACACGCCCTATTTAAAAAAAATGCGCTTTAAACTTGAATATCTCGCAAACGGATACCTAAATCAAAAAATTGTCTTACAAACCTCTCAATGTTTTTAAATACCTATCTAATGATACCCCCACACTACGGGTAGACGCGAGAAAAAAAAAATCATCCCCACTTTACGTATAGGGGAGGTACCCCAAAAAAATATTTTTCTTGATTTTATTTAAGCCCATTGTCGACGTGGTAAATACACATATCCATGAAAAGTTTCGTCTGAAGCTCTTATCCTTATTTGAGAGCCCTTTGGGATCTGGCGCGCTGCTCGCTGCCCGCGCCGCTGTGCTCGTCGGAGTTTGATTACCGAAAGATTACTTATATTCGAAGTTGAAATGTCGCACATTATGGTTTGCCAATTACAGGGCGAGTTGGCCGCCATCCACCATTTATCGAGTACAATCGAGCATATAATTTTCTTGAGATTGGGGTTCGAAAGTCGAGTTTGAACGATTGGCTTTTGTACTACTGGTCGGTTTGAATCCCGTAGGGGAAAAATATTTTCGTATTTTATTGAAATGGTTTAGCTAACATGATTTGTATGTTGAGTTTTGTGTTGATACACACAGCTTTACCTTGTGAAGGAAAACATCGTGAGGAAACCGACAAGTCCTAGGACCAAAAATTCGAAGACATGTGACATCTACCAACCCGCACTGGGCTTGCGTGGTGGTTTATGGCCCGCTCCCTCTCACAGAGAGGAGCCCTGTGTCCCAACAGTGGGACATATACACGCAGCTATATGCAGGAGTATACCACACACACTACATAATAATTATAACGCCTGTATTCTCCTAGAGAAGCAGCAGAGTACACCCATAGCTTCTTCACGGCAAACAAATTGTTTACGTCTAAATGATTTTTTGGTTTGTATTAGTCGTTCGTATACTATTTATTTCCTAATTTATTGTTTTTTTCGTTTATTTTTATTTTTAGTGTTTATCAGTGGAAACTTGTAAATGGCCTTCAGTTTCATTTTTTTAAGAACACTGTACTTGCTTATAAGGAGTTTTATTTATTTATTCAAACTTTTCGCACTAAAAGGTACAAAGGCGGTCTTAATACCTTAGGCATTCTGTGTTCTCGAGTTTTCCGAATAGAAAAAATTAAATAAATAGTTTAGAGCCTGCCACGAACGTGAGACGTAAACGTAAAGTTAATTCGAAAGATTTTTTAATCGACAATAATTATAATACCATCTTTTATCATTTTGGTTTATAATAGCAACATGCACGATTATCAGTCATAGAAATGGATAGTCTTAAAACTTAGTTAAGTTATTTTAGCGCAACGAGTGTTTTCAACTTAATAACAACTTTAAATTAAAAAAAAAAATAACACTACAAAGTTAAAAATAACTTTAATTTCGCATGTCGGTTTCGTTGGTTTTGTGTTTTTGTTTTTGCCACCGACTCCTGAAAGTTTTTTTGGAAGACGGTTTTTTTTTGTGTGAAGTGAAAAATAAAAACTTTATTAGTTACTTACAAAAGGTTTTATTTTTAATTTTTTAGTTGCGTTACCTACCCCACACATTCGTATACCTTCACTTAAAATAACAGTGACAGGAAGTTATTATAACATCATCAACATAAACGAAGTGGAAAAAATATACGTATTATTGAAGCTAACTCTAAAACCACTCATCAGATCAGAATTTGACCTTTATATGGCCCACCCTTTAAGTATACCCTTTCAAACAAAATAATTTTTCGAATCGGTTTATAAATGATGGAGTTCTGAGGTAATAAACTACCTCCTTGTTATGAAGTCGGTTAAAAATAGTTTGAATTTGTGGTACGTAGGTACAGTCACGAGTAAAAGTATGTATACACTCGGCTTTATTCAAAAGCGATTTACTCCTTTATTTTTGAATGAAAGTTTATGTTGTTACGAACATAGCATTTTCGAACCTATAGGTTTATGTAATGTGTCGCAAGTTGGTAAGTGTTGACATATTGGTGCTCGTGACTGTACGTACCTATGCCGCGCGTGCGAGCTAAGCCCACTTTTGAAGTCTTACAACAGTTGTCTCATCAACCGGACGAGAATTCCTTAATTAAAAAATCCGACAACACTTTCCTCTACCTAGGGATCGAACCAAGGAACTCACTCTTAGCATCATCAACCTATAATAGTCCCACTGCTGGGACACAGGCCTCCTCTCTGTGAGAGGGAGTGGACCACGCGGGCCCAGTGCGGGTTGGTGGATGTCATATATATGTCTTCGAATTGTTGGCTATGAGACATATGCCGTTTTTTTCACGATGGTTTTTTCACCGTTGTGAGAACAGTGGTGATGAAATTATTAACACAAAGTAAAGCGCCGCGATGACCGTTGGGGTAGACGTGTTCTTGAGTAGAGCCCGCGAATCGGTAAACGTAAGGTGGGACGCCCTCAGGCTAGGAGCGACGATCTTTGCAGAATGGCTGGTAGCAGCTGGATGAGAGTTGCCGGAAATCGAGTTGAATGGCGTGCAATAGGAGGGGCCTATGTCCAGCAGTGGACTGCTATGCTAGATGATAAAAGCGCCTGACTGGGTTCGAACCTACGACCTACAATCGTAAGTCGCGGTCTTTACCACTGGGCCACCACTGCTCACCACTATTCAATTCAATTAAATTTTATTGCATCCATAATGTACACATACGTGTGATAACTATAAAAAAATAGAAACAATTAAGTATGGACCCTCTCGGGCACAGCAAAATTTAAAAAACTTAAAAAATACTCAAACCATTTAACCATTTACAGGCACTTTTGAAATGTCATGAAATCGGTCAGTCAGAAAATATGAAGCTCGTTGCCAATTCCAAAGCGTAGTAGGGACCTATGGAGAAGAACGGGCAAGACACTCCATGGCCAATCTTTTAAATTATATTGTACAAAAATATTAGTTACATAATTAATATTGAATTTATAATTATATGTGAGAACGATGTAAATAAGTGACCCCTCCGTGACTCGGAAAGCACGTTAAGCCGTTTGTCCCGGTTGTCATTCGTGGATCTTTGACAGTCGCTACGGGTAGTCAGAAGCCCGAAAGTCTGACAACCAGTCTTACCAAGGGGTATCGTATTACCCAGTAACTGGGTTGTGGAGGTCAGATAGGCAGTCGCTCCATGTAAAATACTGGTATTCAGCTGCATCCGGTTAAACTGGAAGCCGACCCCAACATAGTTGGGAAAAGGCTAGGCAGATGATGATGATGAACGATGTAAATAAGTAGGAAAGAGGAAGAGTGTTTTTATAACGCGTAGCTGTGAGGTATTTATGGTGCAGAATGTAACAAATACTATGTAAGAGGCAGTTTATCCATATTTTATCTTATTACCAAGTTATGTCTCCAACTAAAACTTTACAGCGAAGAAATTAAAATCTCCAGCAATAAAAAGTGCTGCCATAAATAAATTAAGCTTTCATGATATTGTTCGCTACTTCAGCTTCCTTTCGCAGACTTATGAAAAATTTATAAAGCGCATAACAGTGTCCGGCATTTTAATAAAATCTTCAATGGAATTATTTTCTTGTTACTTCACGGAGATTTTTGTTATAAGTAGGTAGTTTCATTTATGTAACAGCCTTTCTGTAAAACTACCCCAGCTAGATGGATCGACGACTTCAATACGGTGGCTGGGACAGACTGGATGCGGAAGACAGTGTGTTGGAGCGCAGCCTGCGGGGTAATATCGTAACGCAATAACTTTCATTTTGACAGTTCAACAACATTAATTGCGTCATTTACGTTGTTAAGCAGATTTTTTTTTCGAACGATTCAGATTGCCAGCGAAAATTCTCAACCGCCTGCGTACTTTACGGTTAAGAGTCATGTACTGAATCTATGGTAACAGGGCCTCAAGTCTGCTATTACAATAGTGTCAGAATGGTATAGCATTGATTTCTTTATTGTTGATTTTGACAAGTTTGGTAATCTACTAATATAATGGCGTCATTATGACTTTCCAGTGGTCAACCACTGACACTCCAATGAAAGACAAAATGGCAGAAAGCGTGTCGATGTCCCTGCCACCCTGTATGCAAAGTCCTTGGCAAAATAGTAATGTCGAGAGAGTGTTGAATCGCAAAGAATTCATATTCCAGAAAACCAGTCCTGTGAGTTTCGTCCAAAAATAGGATAATTTACAAGGAATAATCCAGTTTGCTTTGATGACTTCAACAATTTCTGTGTTGATACAATTTTTAGATGATCCGCCGTACCTAGTAATTTTCTCTTTTATTTTATACGAACATTTTCTTATCAGCTTTAGACTTTTATGGGCTCTAATATAAAGAAACTTTATGATAGAATAAAGCTGCTAAACAAGACTACGTAATGCTGGCGATAAATTGAAATATGTACATACGCCAGCACATCAAGCTACTACAATCTGTGTATCTATACTTATAATAAATCTGTAGAAGTGAAAATTCTGTACATTGAAAATATCAAAAAAATAATTTACAGGGGGTGTTACTAGACCGACACCGAACCCAAAAATGTGATTAAAAAAATTTTTGTCTGTCTGTCTGTCTGTCGGTCTGTCTGTCTGTCTGTCTGTTTGTTCAGGCATCACGCAAAAACTACCGGTTCGATTACGATGAAACTTGGTATAATTATTCTTTAATATCCTGGGCATCACACTGGGTACTTTTTATCCCGGAAAAGTATATACAATAAAAAACAAACTTAATTTTGCGGTTCGATCCCTATACCCGATTACCACTGTCTGTACTGTACCAACCGCAAATACTAAGTTTGTCGTAGGTTGGGTCACCCGCAGTGGAGTTCATTTTTATTCCTTTTAGTTTTTAGTTATTTAGGTTTATTTTTATATGAGTCGTAGGTATAGATTTTAATTTTAAAGTATAGGTAGTATATTTGATAGTGTAGGTAGTGACCGTAGGTTATTTTATAATACTGTTAGGTAGGATTAGTCATTCGTATAGATATTAGTTTTTAGGGATTTTGCTTATTTATTGAGTTTAGATTAGTTATCATCAGAAATAGGTTTATTTAGGTAGGTATTTAATTTTCTGTTGTTGAGTTTTTTTTTTAAATTAGGCAGGTACTTAGGTAAAGATATCATATAGGTACCCTCTTAATCACCACTAATGAGACACAATTGGTTTTCTACTGTAATTAGCCACAAAGGGCCCGCGAGATAGATGGCATTCTGGGGAAGCACATACATTTTATCCTGTTAGCACGTTCCCGTGGGATAACTTCCGACATCCACGCGGGCGAAGCCGCGGGCAGAAGCTAGTATTTAATAGATTTTCAATTTTATCGCTAAAGCATTAAAGTACAAGGCTGCCATCGTGTTGAGCACTTTTCCTGTTGACAGCGATGCGGACGAATTTTTTTGATGCGGTATGATGTTTTTCATCTCTTTTTATATACCTACTTGTAAATATTATTAATATTATTTTAAGTCTGTTAGCTTATTTTATTTATCAAGATAAGTTGTCAAGTCAACACAATCCTTGGCAGAAGGATAACTTTTATAATCTAGAATTTTATTTTGTGTGTTTGCCTTTGAACTAAACAATATTCTCGGGGGTATAAAGCACTAGAGGGTACGGATAATTTAATACTATGTAAAAGTTTTCTTCTACTTGCTCATAAAAAATATGCTTGAAGAGTTTTCTGGGATAAATTTTATGACATAGGTATTTTTGCCAAGATTGTCATGTTTAGGTAGAAAGAAAATAAATAAAAATAGGTTTATTTGTCACAGAAACAAGTGAATACTAACTATAGAAAAAAAAAAAGATCTGTACCATCATAGAATAGAGGGGCAATTCTCGTAATGTTAAGAATGTTCATAATCTGATCTCAGTCTCGATCTGTCAGAAATACCTCAAATTTCGCTACATTTTGACAAGTTTTTGACATTTGTTTGTCGCCGAGATGAGACTGCGACTAGATTTTGAACGTTTTAAATTACGAGAATTGGCCTTCAGATATAGTCGGCAGCCGCACGTCGTCAGTGTGGCAATAAGGCTTCCGCTCAGCATGATGCTGTGCTATCGGAATGGAAATGTGTTTACGGTCACCCATTAAGGTACTTATAACTAAATCAGCCTCTAATCATCACCAAATCGCCCTTTTAACGTTCACTTCTTCATTGAACTGTCGAAGGAAACATCGCCACTGCAAGTAGCTTTTCGCAGATAAATTGGTGAGCGTAGTACCTACCTATATTCTATTGCGTAGTATATAAATGCTTTGGGTATTAGTAATTTACTCTTGACGTTAACCCTGACTGCCTTGTTCGTCGTAAGCACGACTGCTGAGGATGGGGTCCTGGGTACGATTCCCAGGTCGGGCAAAAGTGTCATGGGGTTTTTCGATTAGTAGTTTCTCAGTAGCAGCCCCGCAACCGACTGTCAAAGATCCACGAATGACAGCCGGGATCAACGGCTTAACGTGCTTTCCGAGGCACGGAGGGGTCTCGGTATGTAAAGATGGTCACTCATCCACAGACCAACCGCGGCAAGCGTAGCTTAACCTGACCGATCGACCTGTGCGGCTTTATTATTTAGCCAAGGGCCTCTCCTATTGGATTGAATCATTGATTCGAATAAGACTTAAATGACATCGTAAGATGTAGTTAATTTCCAATAAAACCACCAAAAAAAATGTAAGATTTTATTTTTCTCTTAAAGAAATTACCTACTTGCTATGTGAGTTTCACTTGCACGTACTTAACTAACTAAACGAGATGTGCTAGTGCTAGACGTAGGCTTACACGAGAAGGCCAATTCCCGTAATTAAAAACCGGCCAAGTGCGAGTCGGACTCGCGCACTAAGGGTTCCGTACCATTATCTATAAAAATAAATCATGGTTGATTGAATGAAAGGTAAATTGCGGTTTACGATTTATGACGTATTAAAAAAAACTACTTACTAGATATCGTTCAAACCAATTTTCGGTGGAAGTTTACATGGTAATGTACATACATACATCATAATTATATTTTTTTACTTTTATCATTCTCTTATTTTAGAAGTTACAGGGGGGGGGGGGGGGACACATTTTACCACTTTGGAAGGGTCTCTTGCGCAAACTATTCAGTTTAGAAAAAAATGATATTAGAAACATCAACATCATTTTTGAAGACCTATCCATAGATACCCGACACGTATGGGTATGACGAAAAAATTTTTTTGAGTTTCAGTTCTAAGTATGGGGAACCCCCAGAATTTATTGTTTTTTTTCTACTTTTGTGTGAAAATCTTAATGCGGTTCACAGAATACATCTACTTACCAAGTTTCAACAGTATAGCTCTTATAGTTTCGGAAAAAAGTGGCTGTGACATACGGACGGACAGACAGACATGACGAATCTATAAGTAAGGGTTCCCTTTTTCTGCCATTTGGCAACGGAACCCTCAAAACGCTCAAAATCTAGTCGCAATCTCATCTCAGCGACAATCAATATCAAAACCTTGTCAAAAATTTAGGAAAATTAGAGATATTTTTGACAGATTGAAACTGAGATCTGAAGGCCAATTCTCGTGATTTAAAACGTTCAAAATCTAGTCGCAATCTCATCTCAGCGACAATCAATGTCAAAAGATTGTCAAAAATGTAGAGAAATTTTTCGCTGGTTATCTGAATCGTTCGAAAAATTTGTCTGCAACAACGTAAACAACGCAATGTATGTTGTTGAACTGTCATAATGGAAGACAAGCCATTGCTACTGATGGTGTGTTATGCAATTAACGGCACGGTTGGCGCAGTGGTTAAGCGATTGACTGCTGCGCTGCGTGTCGCGGGTTCGATTCCCGCACGGAACAAATATTTGTATGACCTACATGTATTTGTTCCGAGTCTGGGTGTTTTTCTATCTATAATATGTATGTATTTACAAAAAAAAATGTATATAAGTAGTTTATCAGCCATCTTGTTACCATAACACAAGCATTAGGTTGCTTAGCTTGGGACTAGATGGCGCTGTTTGAAATTTTCAGGGATATTATTATATTATAATTAACCCGCTGTTTATGACTAATGATAGCGTCTTATTCTATAGTAACTCCGTAACTACGTCAGGCCAGCTCAAGGGCAAAATGTTACCACGGACACGTACAGCTCACTGAAAAATCAGTTTTCAGCCCGTTACAGCATTGTGACGTAAAACAGTAAAAGTCCCGTTTTTCCTTATCAACGACATAAATTGTTAATTACTGTGCAAATGAGAATGAAATAAAAAATACTGTATTTTAATATGACGGCTATAAAGCCATCGCGTCCATGTTATATTTAATTAATTTCTATTGAATTAAAAGAACAAGGAGTCGTTTCAGATGGCGTGTTTCATTTGATTTGTTATTAATTTTTTTTTGGAATTGCGTGGGTTGTTGTTTTAATGGTTTTTGGTTCTGTATATTAGCCCCTTTATTCATAAACGTTGCTAAATAAAGTTAAGTAGTGATTAGTGACTATTTAACCATACATTTTTGACGTTTGAACGTCAATTAACTTGTGTATAATTCATACAAGATGATTAAGTCTATTTTAAGCTTCGATCAATAATAGTAGGTACTAGATTCCCGATAAGCGCTGCAAAAACGGCCCGAAAAATAAGACCACAAATACTTTTGTGGTCTTATTTCAAATTAGTATGTTTTTAACCTTATTACTTAGACTTTAAGTTTCATTTTAGAATAAATGACTGAAAATTAAAAAATAGAATGATTTTACTTTCAAGCGACATTTTAAATATATTTAGCAATGGTAATTAAACTTTATGTTTAAGCATTAAGGTTTATAATAAACTGAAGTTGTTAATATTATTAAACTTTTTTCTAAGAAATGTAGATGTTTACGTGTGTGCAAACGTGGCCACTTGAGCGACAGATTTTTGTTCCTGATCCTTAATCTAGTAGATTGTTGATCGAAGATTTTAAGGAAGCTAAATATTACAGGCTTAGCATAATCAGCCTATAATGTTCCTACTGCTAGGATACAGGCCTCCTCTCTGTGAGAGCCGTAATGCACCACGCGAGCCCAGTGAGGGTTGGTAGATGTCACATGGTCATGACAAGTTTACAAACCTATAAACAAACAAGTATACCAACTTAAAAAAGAAAAAAACTTGAGAGGTGTCAAGGGACACCCGGATGGAACGAAGTATAACTGGCTTGCTTTCTATAAGAGAGAGAGAGACAGACAGAGAAACACGCGCACGCCACACGGCTTACAACTATAGCAAAAAGTGTCGTTCCAACTTTTGGTCTTAATTTTTTCCGTTTCCCTTTCGCAACGCGCGATAAGGAACTTGTGCATGTGTGCTGTTTTATAACAGCACACATTCACTACTATTTTTTGGAACGAAGTAGTAGTATATCGTCACGTTAGAAATTATTTTCTAACGTGACGATATTGTCGTGAACGTCCGCGTCACGTCATATCACGTTCACGATAACAGGTATAGAAATACATATATGAAGACGCTTTTATATTTCCGTTCACGATAACGTTATAACGTGCACCTTTTCCATACATTTTATGGACTTAAACGTCCACAAAATTATAAACATGCGCAGAGTAGTAAAACGTGTAAGTCGGATCTGTTAATCGAACAAAATAAAAGTACGTAGTATTGTCTGCTTCCTTAAGTAAAGTTTTTTTTACTTTAAACGAACCCTCATTTTACTTAGTTGGGTAAAAGTACAAAGAACTACTACCTCACTTGTGAAGTCAGGTGTTATATAAAATCCCAGTTTCCCCAGACTTGTTGGTAGGTAGTAAGAAATAAACAATATTTTTCCATTATAACTTGTTCAACTTTGTAACTATTGTGTGAAACTTGTTGAAACACGATTTACAATGGAAGAAAAGGGTTATTGCGTTGCTAGATTGTTTATTTTTAAATATTCAAGCTCGTGCCTTCTCTCTATGACAAGAGGTTTTTGCGTTGCAGTGGGACCATAACAGGTTGGTATTATTATGTAAATAAAAAAAAATAGGGGCCCATCGGCATCGGGTCTAAGCTGTCGGTGGTCAGGCCTCTAGAGAGGAACCTGAGTGTACTACGGGAGCTCGACAAATGGATGTGCTAATAACACTTGTGCGACAAAACTGTACTGCGACTCACCATAGTTCGAATGCACGCTTGTGCATTATACATTATGATTATGAATACTAATGTGTCTTTATGTCGCACTAGCGTGAAGTCGAGCTTCGGTGTGTCGCACAAGCGTGCATTCGAACTATGGTGAGTCGCAGTACAGTTTTGTCGCACAAGTGTTATTCGAACATCCATTTTTCGAGCTCACGTAGTACACTCGAGAAACCTCCTCACTATGCGTGCCGTATCCAGAAGTACTGCTTTCTGGAGCAGGCCCATGACCCAGCCGCGCAAAGAGAGCCTCCGGAGGTGTTGGTCGAGGCTCTCCGCTAGTAGGCCATTTACAGTAACGATTGTCGATACTGTGAAAAGCTGATGAGCTCTTTTAAGAAATCAGACAACGTTACGATATCTTGACGTTTCTTTTGACATAACGTCTTTACGTTTTACTAATTAAATTATATCACCGTTTTCTTCTAAACAAAAAAAAACCTAATACAAAACGTTTGACAGCACGTTCTAAACTCGAATGCGACCAGAGATAATTTATTGCCAGCCTGCACTACTACATATCTACTGCCCGAAGAATTGCCAAACTTAAGTGGTAGTGGGCAGGGCACATTGCTCGCAGAACAGATGGCCGATGGGGCCGAAAGGTTCTGGAGTGGCGACCGCGTACGGGAAGACTTAGCGTTGGAAGGCCTCCCACAAGGTGGACCGACGACCTTGTTAAAGCCGCAGGAACCCGTTGGATGCGAGAAGCACAGAACCGGTCGAAATGGAGGTGCTTGGGGGAGGCCTATGTCCAGCAGTGGACGTCTTTCAGCTGAAATGATGATGATGATGACTACATAAGATCGACTTTAGCCGACACCTTTACAGTACAATGATTGCAGAGTCCACATTCTACTTCCTACTAATATTATAAACGTGAAAGTTTGTATGGATGGGTGGATGGATGGATGGATGGTTGGATGGATGGATGGATGTTTGTTACTCTTTCACGCAAAAACTACTGAACGGATTTGGATGAATTTTGGCACACAAATAGTTTATAACCAGGATTAACACACAGGATTTTGGAACGAAGTTCCTTATCGCGCGTTGCGAAAGGGGGCTAGACGGAAAAAATTAAGACCAAAAGTTGGAACGACACTTTTTGCTATAGTTGTAAGCCGTGCGGCGTGCGCGTGTTTCTCTGTCTCTCTCTCTCTCTCTTATAGAAAGCAAGCCAGTTATACTTCGTTCCATCCGGGTCTCCCTTGACACCTCTCAAGTTTTTTATCCCGATATTCCCACGGATAATTATTTATTATAATCTTATATCATCATTCGATGAAGCTCTTTTAACACACCCCAATACAAACGTTTGATGTCCACATTACAATATCACGTTCCCACTTATCGCTTCGACTGTAGTCACAACAAACTCAGACCGCCATGAAAATAATTACAGGCTTAACCTCGTTATTTGTGCCCAGCTGTTTGCTCACAAACCGTTGGAATCCGCCATCCGAACAGCTTGTTTACACGAGTACAGTTTGTAGTCTCGAATAGACTATGTTCGGAAGGAGATAGAAAATTGACTCGCGTAAACGGCACGTAGTTACAGAGGAACAGTGTGACTTCTCAGGCTCGAAAGAGATGAGAGTGTACAACAATGGATCAAAGACCGACTGCGGAACTACTAGGTATCACTAGAATCACAAGTTCGAGAAAATTGCACGAAGAGCCTCGTAATGATAGAAATGTGGGCGAGATTTTGTTTTTTTTTTATTGTTAAATGGCCCTGCTCTTGACCTCGATCACGCCTGATGGAAAGCGATGAATGAGGTCTATGATGGTACAGTCACGAGCAAAAGTATGAATACACTCGGCTATATTCAAAAGCGATTTACTCCTTTATTTTTTAATGAAATTTTATTTTGTTACGAACATAGCATTTTCCAACCCATAGGTGTATGTAATGTGTCGTATTTCAACGTTGCATTCGTTATTTCTCGAAAAAATCGCAATTAAAAGTTGCCAAGTGTTGATATATTGGTGCTCATGACTGTACGTTGTGTCCGCATGGAGCGTACCCAGAAGTTGTCTATTTGTTTCTTTTCATAGCAAGATTGCGTAGTGTGGGACGGCTCCCAGCTGGATGGACTGACGGCAAAAAGGCAGCTGGCTGGGATAGACTGAATGTGGAAGGTGGAGGACAGGATGTTGAGGAGCACCCTGGGACAGGCCTATGTCCAGCACTGGACTGCGAAAGACTGAGTTTATTGATTGAGATTCGCCTCCGAAGCTGGCAATTTTCGCCTCTCGTTATACGAGACCCTCGCGTACTGTAAACGAGCTTTAAATGAAATATTTTCAATTTCGTATTCCATATTTGTTCGTTGAGTTATCAGCATTCCGGCGTATTGTGCCGGTCCATTAATTATGTTATAATTACTGGAGATTCAATTATCAAAATGTATGAGCAGATGATGTTGTTACAATGTTACAGTTGTGTTTTGTATGTGATGTAATAAATGTACCTACGTTATTATGATATGGGTTATGTTTGTATGTTTTCGCCAGGGGAGGGGCCGCCTTAGAAGGACATATCTTGACATATAGCTTATTGGTGATGTTCTTCAGAAAGGTGCGTAGTACTCGCAACCGGCGCGGCGGCGTGCGTATATGACCAGATGAATGAAAGTAAACGAAGGAAAAGGATTATGTAAGTATGGTTGCAGGTGGCGTTGTGTAGTTACTGTCTATCCCCAGGGGAAGAGGGCATGAGTGTGTTGTGTATGTGTTTTCTGTAGTAGACCCACTCTGAGAATTCATGAATTGTATGGAAGCTTACGAAAAAATGTTTCGCATAAACGGTTGGTTAAGCCCAATTCCTTTATCTAACCGACCATTATAGCCAAGCTTATCATCGTCTTACCTTCGATCTTAATGAAGCATGCTTAACTTGAAAGACTCTTTCATTCTTAAGAAACGTATGTACAGCCAGGGAAATTTGTAGTTTATGAAATAACAATTGATATACTACGGCTCGATACGTGCGAGTTGTAGGTTCGGACCCCGACTGGCGCTTTACTTTGTGTAAATTATTTCATCACCACTGCTCTCAAAACGAAGGAAAATATCGTGAGATCCTGATCCTAGAACCAAAAAATCGAAGACCTGTGACATCTACCAATCCGCACTGGGCCCGCGTGGTGGATTATGGCCCACTCCCTCTCACAGAGAGGAGGCTTGTGTCCCAGCAGTGGGAACATTATAGGCTTATTATGCTATACTACATAAACCCGTGTTATAGCCATTTTATACAACTGTAAAATAACGACAGTTGTGGGGGGTACGGACAAATAAAGTCTGTGGTTAGTATTAGAGAAGTATGGAAGAAATGGATATGTTGCGCCGATCCCAAATAAATTGAAATAAGGGTAGGAGTAGGGTAGGAGTAGTGTAGGAGTAGGGTATGGGGTAGGAGTGTAGGTCACCACGCGAACGAAGTAGCGCCGGGCAGCTAGTAAGTTGAATATATTTAATGTCATAAATAAATGGCAGATGCAAGAAGATAAATGACTAAATATAAAAACTATTTACCATCATTTGCACCAATTCAGATATAGAATATAAACATTTATTCAAGGACGAGTTGAACGGACATTTTGCGAATGATGATGAAGATCAATTTGATACACAATAAATAAGTTGAATTAAATCAAAGTCTAAATCCAACAAGGTTTCGTAATCCCCGCGAAATCTCCACGAAAATAAAACAGGAACAAATGAAGAAATGAAACAATCCATTCCGGGTGACGCATATAAGCCCGGATGTCCGAAAGCATGTCACAATGACACAGTATTGTCGTCAGGAAACGCTTAATGTCTTACTGCGGGCGGAGAATTAATCAAGGGGAAGAGTCGGTGAGGGAAACTCGGTTTCGGCTTTCTTTTTTTTCCTGTTAAATACACACGATTGGCTTTTTTGATTTTATGACAATATTAGATTGGGAACAATTGTTGTTTATAGTACATTACAAAACGTAGGGTGCTAAACACCGTGCATTAATAGACTACTCTTCTCCTTCGTGTCGCTGGCACGACTGAATTTTATATCTTGTTGGCTCAAAACTTTACCACTTCCACGGCATCGTCAGTGGCAGCGCATAGGTCGCTTTGAATACATGTTGTGGGACATTAGACTATTTCTTAAGTCACACGTCATCATCTTAGGTAGATGATGACGTATGACTTAAGAAATAAAATAGAAATAGCCTTCTCCCAACTATGTTGGGGTCAACTTCTTCTTCTAGTATAACCGAATGCAGCTGGAGCGACTGCCTATCGGATCTCTACAAACCAGTTACTGGGTAATACGATACCCCTTGGTAAGACTAGTTGTCAGACTTTCGGACTAGGTACTGAAGCCAGTAACGACTGTCAAAGATCCAAGAATAACAGCCGGGACCAACGGCCGGCTTAACGTGCTTTCCGAGGCACGGAGGGGTCTTGGTATGTAAAGATAGTCACACATCCACGGACCAACACGTATCGTATACTATTTTATAGCTCGTGTGACCTAAACCCTCAAAGTAACGCTAAAGTAAAGTAACCCTAAGTCACGGTTTTCTGTGTAAAAATGGATTACTTAAGTCACAGAAAAGCGTGTCTTAAGTCCTAAGTGTCGTAAGTGTTCACAGGTCACACAGTTCTAAAAAACAATTAGATATAGACATTCACACACAATTTATAAAAATCTTCATTGTGATTGTTTTCCAATAAAAATACTTTGAAAACAAATTAAAATCTTTTCGTACACTTTATCAGGGCATGCTCTGAAATACAAAATATGGTTTAAATTTGTTGTAAACTTGAAATTAGGTCAAAATTTGCGCAAAATGTTAGGTAGATAGACAATAAATTGCAAAAGTACCTATGTGTAATAAATAGATACCTACAAAGACTGTAGCTAAGTTAGAGAGATGTAATATAGGTAGGGCCTGCTCTTGGAAAAATCCCTTGATTGTATAAAATCAAATTCCAATTCAAACATTATTAAATCGAATTATCATAAAACACACCCATAGCCGACAAAAAAATCAAATTAGCTTTTAGCTCCAATAAAAAACAATTTATTCCATTTTCAAATCCCCTCACAAAATGGCGGCATTGACAGCTAACGTCAATTTTAATTATGGAACCGCCATATTTCAAAACAAGTGCGAGAGCGTACATTTAAAAATTCAAAATAGATACGCAACGAAATCGGAGCGTAGCTCGCGTCGGGGGAACGATCGCCCGTTGCCTAGCAACCGTCTCCGGGCGATCGCCATAGACCTATAGGAATTTCAGACATGGATATATTGGGGGAGATTTTTTAAATTATTTGGGTCAGGACCAAATTTTTGACTACGCTTTATAAAATATACATGTCCTGCTAAACTACCTAAGAATATTATGGTCGCTGTTTTTTTTTAACGTAACCTATCATTTATAATTTAATATTAATAAAGCCTCATAAACACTACTAATCGTTTTAATAGATAATAGCACAATGAACATCGTTATTATAATTTATACAAGGTAAAACATACATCCCAAAATTCTTTCCGTTGTAATACTCCTGTTGTGCGACACCATTATTTTGAAACCTACAAACCTATGATAGAAGTTTCTTGACTATTTAGTATGGCAAGATTGGCTTCAAGTATTGGCCATGTATTCCGGATAAGCCGCCATGTTGTTTTACTGTCATTTTAGCATTTTGTTTGTATCGTCAGCGTCATTCCGTTGTGATTTCCGTTGTGCAATTACGTCAAAAATTTGGTCCTGACCTATTTATCCCCAATAAAATATTAGGTACTAAAGGTATTAAGTACTCCTTTAATTATGGGAGACCGCAACATAGCATAATCCATAATCAGTCTATGATGTCTGCCTAGAATGTATGCCTGTGTTCCAGCTGTCGGAACATCCCACTGTGGGACACAGGCCTCTACCCTGTGAGAGGGGAGCGTGTAACGCGGGCCAAGTGCGGGTTGGAGCGCAACATGCACCCATAAAAAATCAAGACTTCATTGAGCTCATGTTCAATAAAAGTACCTGCTGGTTAACGATAGTCTGATAAAATTAAACAGCACCCTCATTTAAGACTTCCCGTTCAGTTTTCTGGAGTGCCCTATGTGCCCGTTCTCCTGGACCTTGGATGACTTAAAGAATGCCACTGATGCCGCAACCAACGTGGCCACCTACTGGGCACAAACAATATACGTATAATAGAAGAGTACCATCGACACAAAACGAAGAAGATTCAGTTTTCAAGGACATGAGTCCCACTGAAAGCAAAATCAATAGAAACATTTTGATTTGGACACATGACGCCAATGAAACCACTTTCAAGTGTAAGAAGTCAAGTTTCTCTGTTTATTAAAAATTACAAACCCAATAGGTAATACAAATGTTTGCACCTTGCAACTAGGTAATTAATTAAAAATCGCTTCTACATAAGTACCCATAAACTAAAAACAGACCACATCTGCACAAACCACGCACACGACGACGCGCCTAACACGCAGTAATTGATTGATGTGCACTAATTGGTTTGAATTTGGAATGCGCTGCAATGGCCGCGGTCGTTAGGCTCCAATAATGATGGTGCAGGTTTTGATTTACTGCATTTGGAATTATCTGTTGGCTGATTATAATTGGGATATGATTAATTGGGAAATGACTGTTGGGGAAAATGCAATATTATCTTCTTAACGTGTCGAGGGCAATCTAGACTCGGCCCAGAATTCAGCTACGTGTTCGCCATTACTAGGATCCATCAGTTCCTGTATAAACGTGCAGCTGTCAGGACACGTAGGACATGATATCAAGGCGGAGTCTATGAACCTCCACCTGAACAGAAATTTTACAATATTAAAAACTCAAACTCAAACTCAAATCATTTATTTCAATTAAACCATTTACAGGCACTTTTGAATTGTCAAAATTAAATAGTCGAACCAAATCGAAAAAAATCAACCTAAACTTAAGAGTTTTAAAGTGATCAGTATGTGGGTAAAAACCCACAGCAATGCGATTCTGTAACCATCTCACCGTGAAAACTTAGGTGAAGTGAGCGTGGAGTGAGCTGTCATTACAAATAATGCTAGGGATTGACACTACTGACAACTCACATGAAGCTCACTTCACTTGAGTTTTCACGGTGAGATTTTTACAGAATCGATCGGCTGGTAGTAAGATTATAACTAAGATACTAATACTTTTGAGAAACTTCGGAGTTTCAGAGGTACATAATTATATTCTTGTTGAAAAATAGTCTTGGGGAAAAAAATTACATATAAAAATAGTTTAGCATAATCAGCCTATAACGTTCCCACTGCTGGGATACAGGCCTCCTCTCTGTGAGAGGGAGTGGGTCATAACTCATAATCCACAGAACAGTTAAAAGGTCTATCTGTTCTGTGCCATAATCCATCACGCGGGCCCAGTGCGGGTTGGTGAAAGAAATAGTATTGTGAGTTTGTCTGAAGTCTTTTTTACACAGACCATCTGCGGCACGAATGATCCTACTCCAATGCCTACAAAAACATGAACTTTATTGCCTTAACCCAAAAGAGAAAGTAACTAACCGCCAAATAAAGAAAAAACAATTTTTCAGCCGCAAAAAGTAATAAATCCCTCTGTCCGTTTTCATTAGTCTGTGTGTGAGGCAGACATCACGTCGCCCGCGTGAGAATTCGCTCCCCACCCGCCCGCTACCATGATACATATAAAAACGTGGTGTCCTATTGTATCGCTATCGTTATAAATAAATCTATGTTACCGTAGAAATTCGAAAGATGAGCGAACGATATTCACTTCCAAATCTATTTATTTCTGATATTAGAAGTTGATGGACTGGTTGCCAAACAAAATTAGTGTCATTTATTGGGATTAGTTTGTGTGTTTTTTCTCGTTGGACGCAAGCGCTGCTGCTGCGTATGAGGTCCTAGGTTCGATTCCCAGGTCGGGTAAAGTGTTATTGGGGTTTTTCATTAGGAATTTCTCAGTAGAAGCCCAGAGGCCATGGGACTTAAACATAACTGGCGAAATGTGGGTGTACTATATAGTAGGTAGGTACACCTCTACTTAACTCTTCGAGGATACAAGGCGTGATGGTATGTGTAGTGTGTAAGTTACTGAAATTAGCTTCAATAAATTATTTTTAATTTCAAACATTTTTATAACTTTTTTTTTTCAATAGCGCCTAGTCACTCTGAAATCAACTTAATTTGCATTAAAATAAAGTTGATATTGGTTTAACTTGAAATAACGTTAATTTAACACGCGCTGGAACACGGGTGGGTTTTAGTCAGTAAGAGTCTGACACTCCCTTCTGTTCCACCCAGAGCGGGAGGAGTCATTTGATGATTTACCATCCTCAAAAAAAAAAAAAAGACCGCGCTGACAGATTTATTTTAATTTATTTTGTTAACGACAATATACGAAAACTATGCTTTCTTACATTAAAGTGCCTACTGTAGTTATTATTGTTGTCGAGTTTACTAACACCCCAACAAAAAGGGGAAGTATATTCAAACACAAATCGCGTTGATCTCATGGTACCAGCTAGACACTATCATAATTTTATTTACTCGCGTTGCCCGTAGATGTGAATTTTCTCGTAATGCGCGCTACATGCATAGCGGTCTCTGACTTGTTATAATACTCTGTACAATGTGTTATGGCTTTTAGACTATGAAAACTATATTTAAGGATTTACAAAAGGTCACCATCACCATCACCATCTGCCTGCCTTTTCTCAGCTACTTTTGGGGTTAGCTTCCAGTCGGTTTGATGCAGCTAAATACCAGTATTTTACATGGAGCGACTGCCTATTTGACCTCCACACCACAACCCCGTTACTGGGTACCACGATACCCCTTGGTAAGCCGTAACGACTATCAAAGATCCACGAATGACAGCTCTCCGAGGAACGGCGGGGTATAAAGATGGTCACCCATCTATGGACAGACCGCGGCTAGCGTAGCTTAACCTGATCGATCGACCCTTTTTTTTTTTTTGAGGATGGGAAATCATCAAAATAATGACTCCTCCCGCTCTGGGTGGAGCAGGAGGGAGTGTCAGACTCTTACTGACTAAAACCCACCCGTGTTCCTTCCTTAGCCCTTTATGTTCCAGGGCAGCGGTAAACCCTTTCGGATGTTCCCGCTACCCTGGCAGGCTTCGGCCCTATGGGGCCCCGTCGCTTTTGCTGACATCTCTTTGAGGCGCGCGTGGAACACGTACACGCCGTCCGGCACGGGCCTAGTCCTGATCGGACGGAGAGCTACCCATTACTCTCCGCCCGCAGGACCGCGCCTACGGTGGCCGGGAGTCGTCACGCGGCTCCCGACGCCCATCGATCGACCCTTGCAGTTGTTATTACTAAGCCATGAGCCTCTCCCATTTATTCTTCTATATCTATGCATATTATAAATTGAAGTCGCTTTTCGTGTCTGTGTGACTGCGTTGTTTGGCTACGCAACGGATTTTGGTAGCGTTTTCACCATCATTTATAGAATTTATTCGAGAAGGTTTATATGTATAACATCTTAATATTATATTAACGTGGTGGTAATGGCCGTGACGTACGAGTTGTAGGTCGTAGGTTTAAATTATTTCATCACCACTGCTCTCAAAACAGTGAAGGAAAACATCGTGAGGAAACCGGCATGTCCTAGAACCAAACATTCTTGACATGTGACATCTACCAACCCGGACTGGGGCCGCGTGGTGGATTATGGCCTCTCATCGAGAGGAGGCCTGTGTCCCAGCAGTGGAAACATTATAGGCTGATTATGCTGTATTGTACAGACGCCAGCAGATCAAGCTACCCGAAACTGTCAAATTTTCCCAATCAACCTTGAACCTTAATGCTTTAGCGATAAAGTTGAAAATCTATTAAAGAAATTTGACAGATTGTAGTAGCTTGATGTGCTGGCGTCTGTACATACATTTAATCAATAAATCTCAGTATTTTGTGAAGTCGTAAAACCGTGCGAAGTAGGGAAAGCCGCTACGCTAGTGAAAGATGTGTGAGGTTATTGCATTACGTTTGAAATTGTATTTCCTTGTTATTCGAGTGAAAGGGAATGGTTTATACGCTTATGGGGTGATAATAATCAATGGTGGATACTTTGTTGTCTGCAGTTGGGAGTTTGGCGATGAATTCATAATGTGCGTGTCTTTGTGTGAGATACTTACATATTATGTTATGTTACTTTCGGGGTGGAATTATATTGTATTTTAATATTGGTTGGTAGGGTACACGCGTAATCACCATGGATTCTGTACAGTACCAGATTCTGTAGAATTGCGTCGATTAGGTATTAAAAAAAAAAATTGTTTTTTTCATGGATTTTATTTATTTATTAATTTATACTTTTCTATGATACAGCTGTTTTTTTTAATAACCAACGAAAAATTTCTACGCTATGGGGTCTAGTATCAGTAGTTGGATTTATGGTTTCAGTTTGCGCATCCTTGTCACCCTGTATATTGAAAATTATTGTTTAAGAGCTATTGAAAGAAACGAAAAATTAAATCTAAAAATATCCTTCATTCGAATAAGGTTTTGAAGATTTTACAACTTTTGCTTTAGGACGATCAGCTCTAATGGCATCATTTCATCTCGAAGATTTTATCATGTAGTTTTCTGGTGAAGTTTCTCATGTATTTATCTAAGTTTAGGTATCTTTCAGTTGTTTTGTATCCTAGAACGATGATCAATAAAACAAAAAGACGAGAGGTGTCGTAGGACACCCGGATGGTAGTTCGTTTCGCTGCATATTATGTACTAGCTGCACCCCGCGGTTGCACCCGCATACGTCTCGATCCTGTGCGAATATCGGGATAAAATGTATCATATGTCCAAATCCAGGTCTTGGTCTACCCATGTGCCAAATTTCATGCAAATCCGTTCAGCCGTTTTAGCGTGAAAGTGTAGCAAACAAACATACAAAAAATCAAATCTTTTCTCTGTATAATTTTAGTTTAAATAAATAACAGAAACAAAGATAGAAAAATATTTACTGTACAGGTAATACAATTAGCAGGTTCACAGGTTAACAGAGTGGCAAAAAAAAAACCTACAGCTAGGTTACAATATGGTATTTGCTAGTGAGCCCCAAACTAGGTAGTTAGTCTGTATCTTGGGGCTCAACAGGCACAACAGGCACAATGAAATAAATTAACAACGTTTGAGAGTAAATAAATAAAACAAAAACATATAGCAAAAATACTGTCAAAATGATACACATTTTCGGTCGAGCCGATTATTCGCCAAGTGCACAGAGTACCTTATAATGCACGTTATAGAACTTCATTCCAAAAACTAGATAAGTACCTACTAACAAATTATTTTCATCCAATAACATCCGCGAGAATTAATCATGCATTCAAATGAATAGGACATCATTTATATTCACACTAGGACACGCAACATACATATCACATAAGCGGAAAACTCGATTAAGTAATAAAGAGAAGTAGGTTACCCTCGTATTTGCCAGCGACGTGCGTGATTGAGATATCTAAATCGTACAACACACTTGAAGTGTAAAGCCACCTACAGATTATCCATCTCGAAGGACAGGAGTGCACGACAGTCTTGTCCGATCGTCATCTGCGCACTGTATGTCGTGCAAAGTGTCGTGTTTGACGATTTGAACAGAATCTAGACGCGGCAAAGTGACTATTGGTGAATTAGGGCCGGTTGCTTTCGCCAGGGCTGCGGGTTGTTTGAAAGAGATACCGTGGCCCCTGGCACAGGCAACTGAAGGAACACGGGTGGGTTTTAGTCAGTAAAAGTCTGACGCGCCCTTCCGCGCAGCCCAGAGTGGGAGAGGTCATTTGGTGATTTCCCTCCCAAAAAAAAAAGGGCTGGTTGCTTCAATCGGCTGGACGTATGTCAAATAATAATGATTACGTACTCGTTATTATTTGACGTACAGCAAGGTCATAATTTAGTAATTGTAATTTTAAACAACGCTGAAAACAGCGTTGTTTAAAATTACAATTACTAAAGGGAAGGCGGGAGGGAGGGCGCTAATTATCGTCAAACCAAAAATGGTTTGACGATAATTAGCGCCCTTTTATAAGTATACGCGTGCGTCAAGTGGACGTGAAACAACCCGGCCTTAGGTATGTGATTGAGAAAATGCTTCAGGAAGCCAAATGCCGCCAAAGCCGTTAGATGCGAGAAGCACAAAACCGGTCGAAGTGGAGGTGCTTGGGGAAGACCTATGTCCAGTAGTGGAGTTCTTTCGGCTGAAATGATGCTCTTGAAGGGTAGTGCCCGATCATGTTCTAAGCGCTGCGTGTAGCCTCCACCCGTTGATTCCCACCTAACAAATGATGACAGAATAAAAAACGGGTGTGTAAGTACCTTTAAAACTATATCTATACTTATAATAAATCTGTAGAAGTGAAAATTCTGTACATTGAAAACATCAAAAAAATAAATGGCAGGGGGTGTTACTAGACCGACACCGAACCCAAAAATGTGATTAAAAAATTTTTTGTCTGTCTGTCTGTCTGTCGGTCTGTCTGTCTGTCTGTCTGTCTGTCTGTTTGTTCAGGCATCACGCAAAAACTACCGGTTCGATTACGATGAAACTTGGTATAATTATTCTTTAATATCCTGGGCACCACACTGGGTACTTTTTATCCCGGAAAAGTATATACAATAAAAAACAAACTTAATTTTGCGGTTCGATCCCTAGACCCATTACTGTCTCAACCGCAAATAATAAGTTTGTCGTAGGTTACGTCACCCGCAGTGGAGTTCATTTTTATTCCTTTTAGTTTTTAGAGTTATTTAGGTTTATTTTCATATAAGTCGTAGGTATAGATTTTAATTTTAAAGTATAGGTAGCATATTTGATAGTGTACGTAGTGACCGTAGGTTATTTTATAATACTGTTAGGTAGGATTAGTCATTCGTATAGATATTAGTTTTTAGGGATTTTGCTTATTTATTGAGTTTAGATTAGTTATCATCAGAAATAGGTTTATTTAGGTAGGTATTTAATTTTCTGCTATTGAGTTTTTTTTTTAATTAGGTAGGTACTTAGGTAAAGATATCATATAGGTTCCCTCTTAATCACCACTAATGAGACACAATTGGTTTTCTATTGTTATTAGCCAAAAAGGGCCCGCGAGATAGATGGCATTCTAGGGAAGCCACATTTTATCCTGTTAGCACGTTCCCGTGGGATAATTTCCGACATCCACGCGGGCGAAGCCGCGGGCAGAAGCTAGTTAGAAATAAAGCCAGTCGGAGGCACACAAAGATTTGTGGGTCGTGGGTTACAATTGACTGTTGTCACTTCTGCAGGGCGCTGTCGTGCAAAGTATCCATCTTGACCTATGAAACTGAAACGATTTTTGCAGGATGGTCGGTTTAGTCCAGTGGTCACACGTACGACTGCTGAATGTAGGATGGAAAATTATAGGGTTTTCAATCAGGAAATTATGGTACTAAAACATAACTGGCCAAATGTGCGTGCTCACTCTTCTACCATAACCCTTCCGGGAATACAGGCGTCGAGTTATGTTCGTATTTATTTACTAGCTTCTGCCCGCGGCTTCGCCCGCGTGGATGTCGGAAATTATCCCACGGGAACGTGCTAACAGGATAAAATGTATGTGCTTCCCCAGAATGCCATCTATCTCGCGGGCCCTTTGTGGCTAATTACAGTAGAAAACCAATTGTGTCTCATTAGTGGTGATTAAGAGGGTACCTATATGATATCTTTACCTAAGTACCTACCTAATTAAAAAAAAAACTCAATAACAGAAAATTAAATACCTACCTAAATAAACCTATTTCTGATGATAACTAATCTAAACTCAATAAATAAGCAAAATCTCTAAAAACTAATATCTATACGAATGTCTAATCCTACCTAACAGTATTATAAAATAACCTACGGTCACTACGTACACTATCAAATATACTACCTATACTTTAAAATTAAAATCTATACCTACGACTCATATAAAAATAAACCTAAATAACTCTAAAAACTAAAAGAAATAAAAATGAACTCCACTGCGGGTGACCCAACCTACGACAAACTTAGTATTTGCGGTTGGTACAGTACAGACAGTGGTAATCGGGCATAGGGATCGAACCGCAAAATTAAGTTTGTTTTTTATTGTATATACTTTTCCGGGATAAAAAGTACCCAGTGTGGTGCCCAGGATATTAAAGAATAATTATACCAAGTTTCATCGTAATCGAACCGGTAGTTTTTGCGTGATGCCTGAACAAACAGACAGACAGACAGACAGACCGACAGACAGACAGACAAAAATTTTTTTAATCACATTTTTGGGTTCGGTGTCGGTCTAGTAACACCCCCTGTAAATTATTTTTTTGATATTTTCAATGTACAGAATTTTCACTTCTACAGATTTATTATAAGTATAGATAGATATCAACGAACCACGAAACGTAACGACCTTGATCCGTTTTTGGATTAAAAAAACAAAAAAAAAAGCGTTTTGCACGACCATTATGAAAAATGCACGACATTCACTGTCGTGCAAAATTTCGGACGATCTTTTTGTGTCGTGCAACCTACACGGACGAACAGAACGAATGTATAATGCGTAAAGGGCTTTACCAGAGTGTCTCATTCAGCATCCCTATCTCATCAACCTCAAGGGATTTCGATTACTGAGACGAAGGTACACAAAGATGTCTATTAGTCAGAAAGCGGTCGTTTATGGTTTAACGGAAGCTTACTATGCGTAATGTAACTGTGTAGCAAGGTTTATTGGTGTTGTGATAACAGATTTATAGTTATGGTAAAAGCAGTGGAGTAATTTCATCAGTTTTGAGATTCGTAAATGTTTAGGTACCTAACATATTGCTACTTGAATATGAACAAAATAATAATGCGTTCTATTACAGCAATCAATAATATAAAATCAATATCATTTCAAGTATTTAAGGAAACACTAATCATTTCCGGGTCTCTTTTCCCTAATGGCGTTATTTCACTGTGTCATAATTAAAACTAAATAGCTGTGAAATCAAAGTTAACAAACATGTAACTTGTTCAGAATTATTTCCAAAGGAAAACATTGAATCTGTTTTTTGAATTACACAGGGAACCTGTAGGAATCTTTGTGATGAACACAAATGCTGTCGTACACTAAGGTTTCATCAAAAAAGGTGTTGTAAAAATCTAATTCCTATTTACGCTATAAACACTATCATCGTCATCATCCACAGCCTGACGTCACCAATTGCTGCGCATACACCTCTCCTTTCTTGTACCACACCACGCTCTTGTGCCAGCCTCATCCAGGTTGTGCCTGCAATGGCAACAATGTCGTCTGCCCATCTCTGCCGCCGGATGGCCGACATCGCGTCTTCCAGCCCTTGGACACCCCTCTGTTACAGCTTTACTCCATTTGTCATCGCCGGGCCTTACCAGGTGTCTTGCCCAACTCCGTTTGAGTTCCATAATACGCTTTCCGATATAGAAGACCTTCGTACGTCTTCGTATCGTTTGGAACTCGGTCTACTAGCCTGATGCCAAGCTTGGAACTCTCCATGGCTCTCTGTGCAACAGAGTACACAGTGTCCTGCGTGAGCGTGAGTCTCATGCGTCATGTTCGTGAACGGGCGCCGTCAGTAGGGACTGGTCATCTCTTTGCTGCCATGGCTTATTTTAATTTAATTTAATATTTGAATTGTTTTTATTTATTTTTTTTAAGTATTCCTTACGGCGCTTTTAACGTTCTGCATCGTTCTCACATGCATAACTTCTAACATGAATGATGTAACCAATAAATTGTAACCATATTATTTTGATTTAAAAGAGTGTCCATGGAGTTTCTTGCCCATTCTTCTGCATAGGTACTTACGCTTTGGAATGGGCAACTAGCTTCATTTTTCTGACTGACCGACCCCTTGACAATTCAAAAGTGCCTGTAATTGGTTTAATTGAAATAAATACTTTGAGTTTGAGAGCGTCCACGTCTCAGCACCGTACGTCATAAATATAAATATCGGTTTCGATAACGGCGAATTTATTATTTCCTAGAGTAAACACTAACATTTATCTAGAACCTAAACCGTATAGTTTCCTCTCAATAATCACGCGGGTCTACCGCTCACCGCCAGCGCCGGCCATGCGTGTCATTAGGCCTGATTAGGGCATTATTCCGGTAGGATGAGCAGCATTTACATAATTTATCGCTTTGATCCCCGCGTGTACTCGTAATTAGTGACGAATCGAAACTTTTCGATAAAGTCCTGGATCGATTTTATATCGCCGTTGACGTAAAACGTTAAGAGATAGCACGGTGTGACGTCAATTTCGATTCGATATCGATAAAGTTGTGTGAAGTTGGCTATCGATACAAATTTGTGAATCGATTGAAATTTGAAAAGGTTTTCATCCAGCCAGCACCCTCATTTCGTGACACACTTTTGATCACAATCCGAGAGTTTTGAGGGATATTGCTAATCAATTGTTCATTCATTTGAAAAATTCGACAGAATAAAAAGGATTTGCGATCGATTGTTATCGTATGTGTGGTACGCAATTACTGCGCAGGCTGCGTTTTATGGAAATACGAATGTAGTGGGTTCTAAAATAAAATTATAGTGTGTTGTTTTTATGTCATTGGTAGTATGGCTTCAGGGGGTCCCCTGGCCGATCGCATACGTGGTGGAAATTGGTTCGTAAAGACACCGGTAAGACCAAAGGGTTTGCAATAAATTAGGTCGCGGTGAAGAGGCTTTGAATTTGAACCCCCCTTACTCGCTTGATGCAAAAGGACTCTTCACTTAGTTACTGGGGTTAGCAGAGACGATAGCAAAATGTGACCCAAATTGCTGCTATCGTAAATTTAAAGACTAGAGCTTCAAAGAAAATTGCTTACAGACACTAAAGGGGACAATTTTCCCCCGAAAACGGTGTAGAAAAGTAAGTAAACGAATAGTATATAATACTACGATCACCAACACGTTTTTAAAGTGTAGTAAAGTCCCCCAAAATACGGGGGGACGAATCCCAGACGTTTTCCGGCATACTGAATTTGAGCTATGCGAGGGTAGGAAGCACAAAATAATAGGTACAGAAGGCTTGCTCCATATAACGGGCGAGAACATGCGCACGCCTAAGGTCTATTCAATTTTCTATTTCCAATTGATTTTATTTTAAGTTAAACAAATATCAACTTTACTGATGGTAATTAAGTTGATTTCAGGGTGACTAGCACTATTGAAAAAGTTATAAAAAATGTTTGAAGTTGTAGCGTAAACTGAACTTTATTGTGTAGGACTTTAAGTTATTTTTCCATAAACTCATATTTGTTTACAATTTTGGCAATTAAATCGCAAACACAGTATATACTATAAGCTCTGTTCCAAAAGTATCTCATAGAAAATTAAAAAAATGGATCAGGAAACGTACTTGTGTTATGCTAATTTGTAGTGCTACTCAGAGTGCATACACACGAGCGACACAACAAAGGGAACTGCAGTCGTCGACAAGTGTCACATGACACACACACTAACAACCTCGTCCTGCAGTGCGATTCTGTAACCATCTCACCGTGAAAACTTAGGTGAAGTGAGCGTGGAGTGAGCTGTCATTCCAAATAATTCTAGGGATTGACACTACTGACAACTCACATCAAACTCACTTCACTTGAGTTTCCACGGTGAGATTTTTACAGAATCGACCGGCTGGTCTCAGACGGTACCGAGAGCTCTTACACTTACACACATTCACAGCGTGTTTGTACATTTGGTAACCACAAGTAAACCGCGCGTTGCTTCGTGAGATAGAAATACAGTACTTTTGGAACAGGCTATAGACGCGTACGTGCGGGGAGCTAAAACTATCTCAAACAAATGGCGGTCGCGTTATCATACACTTCAGGGTGCAGCTTAGTCGGCTATGAAAATCTAATATTCAAAAAATAAAAGAACGGCTGTAAATTTACTTATAGGTACGTGCGGGGAACTCGAAAAACCCCAAACAAATGCCGGTCGCAAGTGCGCTTGCTGTACGTGAAGCGTGTCTATGCGTGTACGTGCGTTCTCGCTCGTTGTACAGACCGCACCTTCTCTATCTATATTTTCTGTGGCAGGAAGTGATACTTCACATAAATGTTTGTCACCGGAAAAGGGGTCGATTCGTGTACCGCAATTACTGACATCAAACGTAAAAGTAAATTGACGACAGTTACAGATACAAATGGTATCTGCTTGTATTTTCTTTTGTGGAGGGGTGATGATCTTTGATCTCTGTGTTTTTGTCTGCGAAATTATTTTATGGGGCGCGACGGATTTGTTTCAAATTATTTTTATAATACTTACGTTTTCATGACTTTACGTTAAAGTGGAACGTACTTTTGAAGTATGAATGGTCACCAAAGTAGATAAGTAACCAGGGCCGTCGGATATAGCTGAAATTTAGTAAGAAACCGATGGATGTTTTCGAATGAAATATAATTTGATAAAATAATGAACTTTTTGTTTTCTATTAATTAAATTCAATTTTATTGAAAATATCCATCGGTTTCTTACTAAACTACAACTAATGACCCTGGTTACTTATCTCCTTTAGCGACTGTACATACACATGTTATTCACGGCGAAGGCAAATGTCTTGAAATTTAGCTTAACCGAATCGCGCACTGGATTTTCAACTCTCGGTGTTATGCCAAGCATTCAGAATCCAACAGAGCGCATCCCAGCATGTCAAAAAACACTGTTGGATTTTAAAGTCTCGGCGCTAAGCAGAGCGTTGAAAATTCAGTAAAAAATCGCAGCGAAAAACGCGCCCGTGACAACCTAACAACCTGAAAGCGCACGCAGGGAACAATCGTAAAAAAAAAAAAAATTGTCTAACTATCCATATTTTAACTACTTATAAACTAACTCCACTAACTTATTTCTACATAAGTTTATTATTATACCTGCTCCCAAATGGTACTTATCGAATCATATTTCCGTCCCCATAAAACTTAAGTACCTACTAAATGAGCAAAGCAAGCATTCATAATAACTCGCTCTACCCTCTTTCACCCGTTTTTAACTGGCCACGGTTTTGTAAGCAAACGACTTTGAAGTCAAGTCTCTTAACCACAGAATAAATAGGTACAGAAGGTCGGCTCTATACAACGGGCGAAAGCGCACGCATACATAGACACACGTCACGTACAGCGAGTGCAAGCGTACTCGAAGTTGCCATCCACTGATTCATTTGAGAGCAATGGGGGACGTAGTAACGACCCAGACATACACTTGTATGTCTGGGTCGTTACTACGTCCCCCATTGCTCTGTACGTCGTGGGTTAAAAACCAGGTACTTTGTGTAATTTTTTTCATCACCACAGCTTTCAAAACAGTGAAGGAAAATATCGTGAGGAAACCGGCATGTCCTAGAACCAAAAATTCGAAGACATGTGACATTTACCAACCTGCACTGGGCCTGCGTGGTGGATTTCGGGCGTTTTTTGAGACCGACCTTCTGTAGTATTCTGTAACTTAACACTCGGTTTACGGTTATGATATGAACTTAAGTTAAGCTTAGCTTTGCAGTACTTCGCTCGGTAAACAAGATTTGGTTTTGCTTTGCGAAGATAAATTGCTGCGTTGGTAGTTTTTAACTTGATTTCTTTAGATGGGGGAGCTGATTTTGGGTAAATGTTTCTCATCGTGGGGTGTCTTAGGAGATGCGAGGTAAGGGTTTAAACTGCGTTTTCTCTTGCGTACGGCAATGCAAAATTTTACTAAGATATTATAAAGAAACAAGCAACGGGTGTTGGACATCCCATCGATCAAAATTACCAACTTTCATACCGTCCATCCTCTACTCAACCACTTTAAGGGATGAACTCAAAATTCCTTCTTTAGTGCTCTCGCTTTCGTAATAAAAATAACTCTTGTGCAAAATTTCATGCTTCTAAATCCAGTGGTTGTAAGTTTGTCTGTCTGTGAATTAAGCAGATATTCCTCATCATCTACCTAGCCTTTTCCCAATTATGTTGGGGTCGGTTTCCAGTCTAACCGGATGCAGCTGAATACCAGTATTTTACATGGAGCGACTGCCTATCTGATCTCCACAAGCCACTTACTAGGTAACACGATGCCCCTTGGTAAGACTGGTTGTCAGACTTTCGGGCTACTAATGACCAGTAACGACTGTCAAAGATCCACGAATGACAGCCGGGACCAACGGCTTAACGTCCTTTTCGAGGCACGATGGGGTCTTGGTATTTAAGATGGTCACACATCCACGGACTAACCACGGCAAGCGTAGCTTAACCTGATCGACCGACCCGTGGGGCTGTTATTACTTAGCCACAAGCCCCACTGCTATGCCCATTAATATGAAACCAGACACATCATGCCGCTTTCTCCGGCAAGCAACATGCACCAAGTCATGTATAATTTATTGCAGTAGCGATACATGAGATATTTTACAGATGGTGGAAATATACAACACATTACGTATGTCACGGTAGCCGTTAGATAGATAGTTGTGCCTATGCATTTATGCCTTTCAATCATCATATATCCCTTGGTTGACTGGTAGAGAATGCCTAAGGCATTAAGTCCGCCTTTGTACCTTTTTGTGTGAAAGTTTAAATAAATAAATAAATATATTGTTCCCACTGCTGGGACATAGGCCTCCTTTCCTCCTCGAGAGGGGGCTTCTTATCTTCAAGCAACAACCAACTTGTACAGCCAACTGTACCTACTACACTTGTACTTGTCCAACTAGTTTTTTTTTGGAACGAAGTTCCTTATCGCGCGTTGTGAAAGGGGGCTAGACGGAAAAAATTAAGACCAAAAGTTGGAACGACACTTTTTGCTATAGTTGTAAGCCGTGTGGCGTGCGCGTGTTTCTCTG
The DNA here is from genome assembly GCA_945859715.1 of Apamea sordens. NCBI lineage: Eukaryota > Metazoa > Arthropoda > Insecta > Lepidoptera > Noctuidae > Apamea > Apamea sordens. The sequence goes on from OX244009.1 coordinate 11,801,430, forward strand.
TCTGTCTCTCTCTCTCTTTGAACTTCGTTCCATCCGGGTGTCCCTTGACACCTCTCAAGGTTTTTTTGTGTGTTTATTTTCTTTTTTATGCGTCATGTTTGCCGCAAATAAATGCATTTTCTTTCTTGCTTTCTTCTTTCTCTTGCTTTTCAATATTTTCCAGTTTTTATATTTATAAAGCGCGGGCTTACTCTAAGAATAATCACAATCCGAAATTAAAGATATCGATTATTAAATACTGGCGACCCGCCCCTGCTTCGCACTGGTTTTCAACGTGATAAAACATCGAGATATCTTTATTCTTTGTAAGTTAGAATAAATACTCTAAATTATGGTGTAACTCGCATCACAATCCGCTGCGTAGTTTAGAAGAACAAAGCATCACAGACAAGAAAAGTGACTTTAATTCATAATAAGTATAGATAGAAACAAGTCATCATCATCTGCCTAGCCTTTTCCCAACTATGTTGGGGTCAGCTTCCAGTCTAACCGGATGCAGCTGAATACCAGATAGATATAGATAGATACAAGTATGATGCAGAAAGCGATAAGGCCGCCTATTGTATAATTTTAGTGTTCGATCAATTTTTTTTGTTATGTATTTTTGTAGTGTACAATAAAGTATATACTCGTATAAATAAATAAATAATAAGATGTAAATTATATTAGCTAACACAAAAATATTTATAGAATCGAATCTACCAGTATAAACGGTAAAAGCTTATTGGGATCCAAAAAATTTGTGATTCCATTTTTTTCCAAAGTAATTCACCCTTTTATAACACAGAGCTACAAACTACAAACAGCTTAGTTAGCAGCAAATTCTCAAGCGGTAACTCTAGAAGGCGGCAGAATTACATACGGCGTCATTTGCAGCCTGCAGGCCATAACGGCCTATAACAGGCTATAACGGGCTATAACCATAACTTAGGATCTGGCTACGTTCTCACATGGCGGGAATCTAGACTTTATTGTAAGAGCCAAGCAAATTGTATGTATTGCGAGTATTTGCCAGCTCTGGGTTCCGGGAAAAACGTGGTTTACTGGTTTTTGAGACTGAAGTTTGTTAGCATGTTGGAACATGGTTTTTAGTTAGCATTTGTGGGTTCTGTATGAAATAAAACGTGGAGACGACAAAACGGCAATACTTAAATGAAAACAATTCCAATACTTAGGAGTAGGTACCTATTTGAAACTAAATCCTAACTTCGCAACAAAAACTGCCGTCGTTCGGAAAAAAGTCGTGTCACTTATGAGGAGGGTGCGGGGGAGTCACAACAGCATCCTGAAAACTATAGCTGAAGATCGTGCGCCTGTGTTGAGGCATTTCGTTCGTCTGGTGATCTTTTAGTGAGGGATCTCCCCGTTGGTTATCTTGACGAGGCGGGGTCTCTCAGCACAGGGGCATTTGTGATTTGTGAGTGTTGTCCTTTTTTCTTGTATTTAAGTAAGTACTAACAATAGTTTTTTTTTTCCCTAAGTTTTTGTTTTTGTACACTAACCGGTGGATCTAGTTGTCCCATAATAAATAATTTTTAATTGTTTTTTTTTTGTTTATTTTCAAACCAATTAATAGTGAATAGTCTTGATAGAATATCAAGTTAAATATAATAAAGAATAGAATTTATCTATCTATATGCTAATAATAAAGCTGAGTTTGTTTGTTTGAACGCGCTAATCTCTGGAACTAGGTACCCGTCGGATTAAAAAAAATCTTTTTGCTTTTGATAACCCAATTCTTGCTGTTATATCTTCGATCAATAATAGTACTAGATTAAGGATCAGGAACAAAAATCAGTCGCTCAAGTGGCCACGTTTGCACACACGTAAACATCTACATTTCTTAGAAAAAAGTTTAATAATATTAACAACTTCAGTTTATTATAAACCTTAATTCTTAAACATAAAGTTTAATCACCATTGCAAAATGTATTTAAAATGTCGCTTGAAAATAAAATCATTCTATTTTTAAATTTTCAGTCATTTATTCTAAAATGAAACTTAAAGTCTAAGTTATAAACATACTAATTTGAAATAAGACCACAAAAGTATTTGTGGTCTTATGTTTCGGGCCGTTCTTGAAGCGTTTATCGGGAATCTAGTACTATTAATGATCGAAGTGTTATATTATAGCCTTCCTCGGCTCCCAAAGGTTCTAGCAGCTAGAACCTCTAGAAACCGAGCAAAAAGAAAAAAGTCAGAAAGAAGACTAAGCTAAAATGAAGCAATATTACGGGCAGGCGATGAGTTGCGACAAAGTGGGTGGGGGAACCAGAAATTTCATGCGGACGAAGTCACGGACATAAGCTAGTTCTGTATAAGATAGTAACAAACTCCACTACAATAATATCTAGATTCCGAAGCAAAGTATGCATGAAACAGCTGCTAGCCTTCACAAGAGCGAGTCATAAGCTGCTGAATCTAATAAATGTTTTATTTATGTGCAAATGAGACTACAATCGACTGTTACTGGCTCCCTTCCTCCCATTTTTATTTTCGCGTTAGTCTGGCTCGGGATAGGATTATATTGTTAATACCAGCTGCTGCATATCTCTGCTGGTGCAAAGGTTTGCAGGCTTAGTGAATATAACAAGCTGGAGGTAATTTTTTGTCGGTTTGCTGAAAGTCATATTTTTATAGTTGACCAGCGGATCTATTCTGTAAAAATCTCACCGTGAAACATAGCTGAAGTGAGCTTGAAGTGCGTTGTTAATAGTATCAATCCCAAGCATCAGGTGGAACGACAACTCACTAAGCTCACTTTATCTAAGTTTCCACGGTGAGATTTTTACAGAATAGACGCTGCCCGGTGGCCCAGTGGTAACGGCTGCGACTTTCGACTTAGGTATAGGTCCTAAACAGGTGCTTACTTTGTGTAAATAATTTCATCACCACTGCTCTCAAAACGGTGAAGGAAAATATCGTGAGGAAACCGGAATTGTTCTAGAACCAAAATTTTGAAGACATGTGACATTTATCAACACGCACTGGGCCCGCGTGGTGGATTGCGGCCCGCTCCCTCACGCAGAGAGGAGGCCTGTGTCCCAGCAGTGGGAATATTATAGGCTGATTATGCCATGTTTTAAAGTAGCTAGTTTTTAGGGTTCCGTTGCCAAATGGCAAAAAACGGAACCCTTATAGATTCGTCATGTCTGTCTGTCTGTCCGTCCGTATGTCACTGCCACTTTTTTCCGAAACTATAAGAGCTATACTGTTGAAACTTGGTAAATAGATGTATTCTGTGAACCGCATTAAGATTTTCACACAAAAATAGAAAAAAAACAATAAATTTTGGGGATTCCCCATACTTAGAACTGAAACTCAATTTTTTTTATCAAACCCATACGTGTGGGGTATCTATGGATAGGCCTTCAAAAATGATATTGAGGTTTTTAATATCCTTTTTTTCTAAACTGAATAGTTTGCGCGAGAAACACTTTCAAAGTGGTAAAATGTGTCCCCACCTGTAACTTCTAAAATAAGGGGATGATAAAACTTAAAAAAATATGTACATTACCATGTAAACTTCCACCGAAAATTGGTTTGAATGAGATCTAGTAAGTAGTTTTTTTTAATACGTCATAAATCGTAAACCGCAATTTACCTTTCATTCAAGCAACTCATGATTGATTTTTATAGATAATGGTACGGAACCCTTCGTGCGCGAGTCCGACTCGCACTTGGCCGGTTATTTCATGTTTTGGTTTAAAAGTGTGACATGTTCTTTCTACTTCTACATCAGGCAGGTCGCTATTGAATTCAGTAGGCCATAAACCAATATTTAGAAGTTATACACAGACTTATTTTAGGCATAGATTATTATTTTTCTCATAATATTAAGTTACTTTGTAATGATGTAACTTCTATGTAATTTATACTTCTGTGAACTTATGAATAAAAAAAATTATTATTATTATTACTTCTGTGGCTATTAAGCTACAGTATTTTTATCACACGAAACAACGCGCGCTTTACTTGTGGTTACCAAGTGTATAAACACGCTGTGGTACCACTGATAAAACTTTAAAGAAACTTTCCGTGAAGACAGAGCCCAATGTTTTTTTCCACAAGATGGCAGCCAATTCAGATTATGACATTACTTTTGCTCTACCTTGTGCTATCTTATAAAGTGTCGTTAATACGTAAAGAAAGTCAGTCATGGTTCTCATTCCTTTAGCAGAAAGGGACCCTAAAGATTCCATCGTTAAGAGCTCGAGTGTGTACCTTCATCAATTACTTGTCAAATCTGCGGTGTCCACGTCTTCACTCACCGGGAGATTTATGTCAAATGTAACTAATTTGTCATCTTTTGGTCTTAAGATAGCTTTGGGAGGTATTTTTTTTAGGTTATTGATTGAAGACGTTATTTTGGGGGTTAAATGGTTTAAAAAAATGTTTTCAAGAGTAATTAAAAAAAAAAACTCAGAGAGAGATATTTTGGATATTTTAAATAATATTTGTACTTCTAGTTAAGGATATTGCTTTTAAGGAAAAGCTTAGTAAGCGGATTTTGGTAAAATCATATCAAATAGAGTGCCTATAAAGATCTGTTGGCGACTTTCGCCGTTGTTGGTAAACATTTGTGAAAGTCAAAGAAATTGTATTGAAAAAACAAGATGGCGGCTTCAGTTCCGATTTTGGCGACGCGCCAAAAGAACCACCTTGTAGCGTTGTACATATTATGTTTTCAAAATAAACAGTTTTGGACGTTATTCACCTAGGTTCTCCATCTGGGTGAAGCACGGGGACTTAGGGTCCCGTGCTGGGTCCCGTTCATTAATATTAGTACCTATTCTTGAAATTTTTTGTAGTGAAAACTTTTTTAGGCGCCCTTTGCGCTTTTTCTGAACAGTGATCGAAATGATCGTCACGCTCGGGTCGGTGACACTGAATCGGGAATATTCGGCTCCAGTCGTAAGCTTTCACTTCTATCGTGTGCTCATATAAGCATACCCCCTCTTTTTGTTTCAGTGTAACCACATAATATTATTAAGCTCTTGTTTGTGTATTTGCTATGTAAAATCATTTTACATTAAAACCTCCCACAGATCCGTTGTAAAGAGCAATGTTTGTTAAACATACGTTCATGTAAACATTGACTGGTGTATATTTGTTTCAATAATATAAAAGCTGGTTACAGTTCACATCGTAACAGTTTGTTTTCATGTTGTGTAAATGGTTTTTTTCCTGTACGCCAATCAGAATGATGTACAGTCTATTAACAGTTTGTACCTCTGACAGCAGCAGCTCAAAAGTAACCTTGTATTAACGAGAATAAAGATCACAGTAATTTTGACAGACTTGTCAGTGGCAGCAAGCTAACAGCAACCTTATTACAAGGAGTATAAAGATCACTGTGATTGTGACAGTGATGCAAAATCGGAGGTAAAATAACTGTGAATGGATCGTAGTTAATAGCTAACACAGCGATCTTTTGACGCTCGAATGACGTTGACAGGGAGGCGCTGTTGATAAACATTTGTGCAACTGTTTTGTGAAATGTCACTTGAAAGTGTTAAAAAAACAAGATGGCGGCGTTAGTTCCGATTTTGGCCATGCGGCGAAATAACATTGGCATCATCAGCCTATAATGTTTCCACTGCTGGGACACAGGCCCCCTCTCTGTGAGAGGGAGTGTATCACGCGGACCCAGTGCGGGTTGGTATATGTCACATGTCTTCGAATTTTTGTTTCTAGAACATGCCGGTTTCCTCACGATGTTTGCCTTCAGTGTTTTTGACAGCAGTGGTGATGTCTTGTGGCGCTATAATCACTTGATTTTCCTGGTAGAAATTTCTCAGTAGTCGCAGTGGAATTGTGAATTTGTGACCAATTTAAAAAAGGTTCGCCCCAAATTTACTGAGATTTACGCTGCCTAAGGCTACTCGTTTTGACTTTTAAATTGTTTCGCCCGTTTTAGGAAAATAATGGAACATACGTAGGTAATGGAAAAAAAGAAGTTACAAAAATAACTGACAAAATTTTCACGAAATCTTATATGAAATCCTTTAAAAAAATATATACGTAGGAACGTAACAGATTTAATATCTTGTTGAAAACCAGTATCACAATTTGTTTAAGGGTGTATAACATGGGGTAACAAAACCGCTCCTGATTGCTGTGGACCTGAACACTCGAGTAGTCGACATGGCGGGTCGAGTTAGCAAACACTTACCTATAAGAGGGTAGGACCAAATGTCATTACATTACCGCTAAAGGACCATGGGAGAACGTGTATATTGAGCTGCGTTCTATGTTATGTATAGCCAACCAGTGTTAGGTAATAATCTCAGATAGGTAGTTTACTTTCCATCGCTACTTAGGGCTGATTTTACCAAAGTCAGATATCTTTTATCCGCGGTATTAAATTGACATCTGACAGTTTTAGTATGGAGAAACTGTCAAAAATTCAAAATTTATTCTCAGTATAAGACTTATTCTTCGTATAAAAGTTTGGTGGAATGTACCCTTAATCAGTTAGGTATCTATTTTAGTGAAATGTATTCTAAGTTGATTTTTGAGTGACCATTTGTAACAAAAAGGTTCTAATAAGTTTTTGGTTGCAATGGAATTTGAACTTTGTTGAGTATGAAATTCAGTTTGTTGTTCCATAACTTGAAGATTATCTTAAATTCTTCATTCAAATATACTTAAATGTAGCTATCCCAGATGTTAAAATACTGTTCTTTGTCCTCTATTAACACTGTAATTTGAAAACATTGTAAAAGTCAATTATTTTTCAAAGAGTAAGTAACCATGGAGTTTCTTGCCAGCTCTTCTCCATAGGAATCGACCAATTGGAACGTGCGCCTATCTTCTAACATTTCATGTGCCCATGTAAAATAGAACAAAACAAAACAGTAAAATATGGGAAAAGAATATGGGATATAGAATAATTATGTCGAATTGGAAATGACATAATCTTGAAATTATCTACATCATCATTTAGAGGAAAGACGTCCACTGCTAGAAAAGGGCATCTCCCAGGCATCGTCACAACGAGCCTCTCTTATCCTTTACATACTTTTTTTTTTTTTTTTTTGAGGATGGGAAATCATCGAATGACTCCTCCCGCTCTGGGTGGAGCAGGAGGGAGTGTCAGACTCTTACTGACTAAAACCCACCCGTGTTCCTTCCTTAGCCCTTTATGTTCCAGGGCAGCGGTAACCTTTTCGGATGATCCCGCTACCCTGGCAGGCTTCGGCCCTATGGGGCCCCGTTGCATATGCTGACATCTCTTTGAGGCATCCTTTACATACTTAGGTTCTAAGTATTTAATAAGTACTGTATTTTTCGACATAAAACGTGACTGTTTGAAGAACATGAAACAAGAATTGTAACACTTTTAGAACTTACAAGGTACCAATTGAATTTGGTATAACAAAAGCTACTTAATTATTTAAAAGTAAGTGGCGTTTGACGACTGGTGCCAACCTAACTGCGTGTTTCGGTGTCAAGAAACGCCGAAATAAATTCAGGGTTCAAGGATGGTCAAGACAAACGGTCGAGGGCTCTTTCTGGGTGTTTCGAGTTCGAATTTTTTTCCTGAAAATAAACAGTACATGAAAACGATCGATGTAAGGTAGGACCTAATCAAGATTCGCCATTATAGGATAATGATTAAAATTTTCGTTTAACCAGCCTTACCAAAGGGTATCGTGTTACCCAGATACTGGGTTGTGGAGGTCAGATAGGCAGTCGCTCCATGTAAAGTATTGGTATTCAGCTGCATTCGATTACACTGGAAGCCTACCCCAACATAGTTGGGAAAAGGCTAAATCGAATGATTGATTTAAATTATCGTGTAGCTTGAACCCATTCAAAATCATGTGTCATCATCATTATCAGCCTATAGCAGTCCACTGCCGGACATAGTCCTCCCTTGCACGCCATTCAACTCGATTTTCGGCAACTCTCATCCAGCTGCTACCAGCCATCCTGCCAAGATCGTCGCTCCACCTAGCCTGAGGGCGTCCCATCTTACGTTTACCGATTCGCGGTCTCCACTCAAGAACACGTCTACCCCAACGCTGGCACATTGCCACTTCAGCTTGCTTATTCTGTGAGCTATGTCGACAACTTTGGTTCTCTGCCGGATTACCTCGTTGCTGATTCGATCCCTCAGAGTCAGAAGTCATGAGTAAAAGCTAGTAAAAAAATAAACCCATTTCAATCCCTTTCCTTTTAAAATAAAATAACATTTACAATGGAATGGTATTTTTATGTCGACCATTTTAAATCAGAGTGGTTTTGTATTCATTTTGAATCAAAAAATAAAGTTCGTAAATGTAATTTGGCTTATGGAATGTAAGCTACACTATATATATTTCTAAAGCTCCTACATAAATTGAAATGGAAAATATTTGATTGTGGGACACAGCAGCCTATCTATACTTATAATAAATCTGTAGAAGTGAAAATTCTGTACATTGAAAATATCAAAAAAATAAATGGCAGGGGGTGTTACTAGACCGACACCGAACCCAAAAATGTGATTAAAAATTTTTTTGTCTGTCTGTCTGTCTGTCGGTCTGTCTGTCTGTCTGTCTGTTTGTTCAGGTATCACGCAAAAACTACCGGTTCGATTACGATGAAACTTGGTATAATTATTCTTTAATATCCTGGGCACCACACTGGGTACTTTTTATCCCGGAAAAGTATATACAATAAAAAACAAACTTAATTTTGCGGTTCGATCCCTAGACCCGATTACTGTATCAACCGCAAATAATAAGTTTGTCGTAGGTTACGTCACCCGCAGTGGAGCTCATTTTTATTCCTTTTAGTTTTTAGAGTTATTTAGGTTTATTTTTATATAAGTCGTAGGTATAGATATTAATTTTAAAGTATAGGTAGTATATTTGATAGTTACGTACACTATCAAATATACTACCTATACTTTAAAATTAAACCATATTAAACCTAAATACTGACCGTAGGTTATTTTATAATACTGATAGGTAGGATTAGTCATTCGTATATAGATATTAGTTTTTAGGGATTTTGCTTATTTATTGAGTTTAGATTAGTTATCATCAGAAATAGGTTTATTTAGGTAGGTAGGTATTTAATTTTCTGTTATTGAGTTTTTTTTTTTAATTAGGTAGGTACTTAGGTAAAGATATCATATAGGTACCCTCTTAATCACCACTAATGAGACACAATTGGTTTTCTATTGTAATTAGCCACAAAGGGCCCGCGAGATAGATGGCATAATGGGGAAGCACATACATTTTATCCTGTTAGCACGTTCCCGTGGGATAATTTCCGACATCCACGCGGGCGAAGCCGCGGGCAGAAGCTAGTAAACAAATATTTTATACTAGCTTTTGTTCGCGGCTTCGCTCGCGTTAATTTAGATTTTGACAATCAATTCAGGTCGATAATATAATTCAATCATGATTCGAAAGACACGCAGCACCATCTGGCGTCCTAAAGTAATTGTGACCGTCGAAAGTTATTGTTCTCTCCCTCGGGATCAGTACTTTTTTTCTGGATTTAAGGTACCCTATGTCCGTTTCTGTACACCTGACAACGTATGTGCAAAATTTCAGGATGATCGGTTCAGTGGTTTAGGCATGAAAAGGTAACAAACAAACAAACAAACTTACATTCGCATTTATAATATTAGTTAGCATTTATACAGGATTTTTTTTAAGGAGGCATAATAATTTTTCAGGCACTTGTTGATCATTATATATGTAGGTAGTTTAGGCGAGTTTTCTGGGATCGACTCCTGAAAGCGCACGAAACTCATATTGTGTTGATCTAGTACAAACTCAAACTCAAAGCATATTATATTTAAATGGAACCATTTACAGGCACTTTTGAATTGTCACACAGTTGGTCAGTTACGAGTACGGTCGGCACCACTTACATCTTATAAAACAGGTACACTGGAGTAAATATACCCACTATACGAAATGACAGTTGATTTTTGTGCCGATTCAAAGCACCCCGCTAGAGTGTCTCAGGAACTAAAATTGACACACTGTTGCAAATGGTCGCGTCGCGCGTCGTGTTGTTTTGGTATGTCTCTGTTGATTTAGGCCTTAATCGTGGAATAAGACTTTTTTGTGTATTTTGTGTTTACTACGAGATATTTAAAACATTTTTATCATGGAGTACGCGCATTTTGTAAAACTCACTATCAAAAATATTAGTTCCACGGGCACTCACGTTGTTATCAGCGCCAAAATGGCGTAAATCAAATGTCTTCGTTTTGTCATCCATAGTATGATGTCCAGCGTACTTGTATAATATAGGTCAGTGGTCCTGTCCTGACAATGATGGCAGCGAAGTTTGGAAGACACACCAACTTACTATCATAAATAACGTTATATTGATGTCACACTTCGACGGTAAATTCCGGACGCTATGTAGCGGCCACCGTAGTCTTTGGAAACGCTAGCTTTAGTCAGAAAGTTGGAGCTAGTTGCCCGTTCAAAACGTAGATTACTATGGAGAATAGAAACTCCATGGACACTATTTCAAATGTCGAACGTCGTCAATCCTGTGCCTTTTGTCGACAATTTGAAGGCCAATTCCAGTAATTCAAAACGTTCAAAATATATTCGCAATCTCATCTCAGCGACAATCAATGTCAAAAACTTGTCAAAAAATTGCTCTTTACTTGTTTTTTTTTGTGTTTGTGTTCTTTTTATGTGTCATATTTACCGCAAATAAACGTATTTTAGTATTTGTTTCAAAAAATTTAGGGATTTTAGAGGTATTTTTGACAGATTGAGGCCGAGATCAGACTGTGAACGTTCTTAAAATTACGAGAATTGCCCTTTTGTTCAGCTGCGTGATTGAGTAATAAATATCTTCACAAAGTTTCACATTTTTGTATTAATACTACAAGAAGAATGAGTAAAACCTACCTACCTAAAAAGTACTAAGAATAACTGAGACGTATTTTTATTTTATTGTATTTTTTCTGGCGACATGAACTAAGCAACATGGGAAAGCTCTTTGCTTCCCCGTTGCCTTACAAATTATATTAGTCTCAACCTAGCTTTATCCTAAGAAGATTTATGTCTTGAAGTTAGTTTCCATCCTAACCAGGAGCGGTTGAATTTTAATCTCCAGAAGAACCCCGAGAAACGTATTGAAAGAAGAAAAGAAAGAAAGAAAATACACCAGATACATACATCAGATAAAAACAAATAAAAAAGTTTAAAGTCCGATGTAAGAAATTAGCAGGAGAGTGTGCCTCACGGTTGCGCCAAAAAGGCCCAGTTCAGCAAAAATTCCAAACAACTAGTGCCTGACGCTGGTTTTCAACTGGACCTGATGTGTGAGGTGGATGTAAATCAGTTTTAATCAATTGACAAAACATTTCCTGAAGTGTTAGGTAGCGGTGTACATAGAGTACACCTCTGCATAACACTTTGAGTGTTTGACATATGAAAATCACGAGTTTTCGCATCAAACACTATGAACGTTTGTAGAAACACATAATAGGGCATGGGGATGATAACTACGATATTATGTTTTTGTATAATTTTGGGATCACATGGTAGTTGCATACGTTGTTTGTAACGTATAATATCGAAGTATCATGTGGACAGCCGGTTTTTTAGTTTAGTACAGCTGTAGCGGTATCTACAACGCCACATGCGAACAACGCGTCATACTGACGTCACGCAAATCCTGCATCTCGCAAGCAGAGTTTACCGCGCAGTTAGCATAGATACAATTTCCCAACATCAATCGTTGGGCAATTGCCCGCCAGACACAACACCCGTCTGGTCGGAGGATCCTCCCTTTTCAATGGAGGATGAGTGAACTTTACACCCTGTTCCTCATGCCTCTAAACTGGTGACCCCGAGCATGAACGTCAGCGCAGCCTTCGTGCTAACACTTCAGCGTGACGTCATCATCATCACTTCCGCAAGCTTCAGCGGCGAGTCACCCAGCCAGCCAGCATCCACGGCTTCAACGGGTATCCTGACCACCAGCATGCAGCGTCCGCGCATACCTGGTCATCACCCTCAGCCTCATCAGCAACCTTGGCACAGCACACTGCACCTTCGGCCGGTCAACAAGCAGAGCACCCTCTCCTGGTCGACGCAGCAGCCAGCCTCAACCCGGCGCTGTACGACATCCGACGCACTGGAGTATAACGCAGCGCCACCCCGACTCACTGGGGACATCTCCGCAGACAGTTCCGACTCACCGTGAACTATGCGGCAACCGGTTCCGATTCACTGGAACCTCAGCTGGCCTGGCAAGCATCGCAAGATACAAGACTCAGCCCACTATCGACCTCCGGTCTCCGGAGGGGAGTGATGTAGCGGTATCTACAACGCCACATGCGAACAACGCGTCATACTGACGTCACGCAAATCCTGCATCTCGCAAGCAGAGTTTACCGCGCAGTTAGCATAGATACAATTTCCCAACATCAATCGTTGGGCAATTGCCCGCCAGACACAACACCCGTCTGGTCGGAGGATCCTCCCTTTTCAATGGAGGATGAGTGAACTTTACACCCTGTTCCTCATGCCTCTAAACAGCACCCTAATTGCGTAACACACAATCAATCGGAATCTGAACCATTTTGAAGCAAATTGCTAATCCATTGCTTCATAAGTTCGAAAAATTTGTCTGCTCAACACGTAGATAACGCAATGAATGTTGTTGAACTGTCAAAATGAAACCGATTTCGATTGATCGTGTGTTACGCAATTAGGGTGCTGATCATTGTCCTGTAGTGCTATTCTGTAAGAATCTAACCGTAAAAACTTAAGCGAAGTGAGTTGTCATTACTTCCACCTAATGCATAACCAGCCTATAATGTTCCCACTGCTGGGACACAGGCCTCCTCTCTTCGAGGGGGAGTGGGCTATAATCCACCACGCGGGCCCAGTGCGAGTTGGTAGATGTCACAAGTCTTTGATTTTTTGGTTCTAGGACATGCCGGTTTCCCCACGAAGTATTCCTTCACCGTTTTGAGAGCAGTGGTGATGAAATAATTTACACAAAGTAAAGCGCCTGTCTGGGGTCGAACCTACGACCTCACGTAATTGTATGAAATATTAGTCAGTGTAAACCGCCATTAGAAAAAGTTTTGACATTATCACTATGTACGACGAACAAAGACTTTTTGCAAGTTTATTTTTAAAATGGTTTCTTTTTCATAAATGTAATATTCTATCAGTAGGTATTGCCCCATATGACCGGTCGTTCACCTCAAAACAAGATAACCTTCAACTAGTTATTTTAGAGCCTAATGTTACTTAAAAATACATGAAGGCAGCAATAGAATACTTAACAATTTTACTGTGTAGATTTTGTTTAGACGTAGCATTAAAATACATGAAAGTATATCGAAGGGTAGGCAGTGCGGCGTGTACGTGTTCCACGCGCGCCTCAAAGAGATGTCAGCAAAAGCGACGGGGCCCCATAGGGCCGAAGCCTGCCAGGGTAGCGGGAACATCCGAAAGGGTTTACCGCTGCCCTGGAACATAAAGGGCTAAGGAAGGAACACGGGTGGGTTTTAGTCAGTAAGAGTCTGACACTCCCTCCTGCTCCACCCAGAGCGGGAGGAGTCATTTGATGATTTCCCATCCTCAAAAAAAAAAAAAAAAAAGGGTAGGCAGTGAGGTGGTGTACACACATTTCGTGAGTTACCCTATCCTATTAACTAATATTATAAACGCGAAAGTTTGTGAGCATGGATGGATGGATGGATGTTTGTTTATTACTCTTTCACGCAAAAATTACTGAACGAATTTGGATGAAATTTGGCACACAGATAGTTTATAACCAGGATTAACACAGGTTACTTTTTACTTATGCTGGTGAAACCGCGGGGCGTTGCTAGTACATACATAAGTCTCTATATATTTTTATAAATCTATCTAGCCTTTTCCCAAGTATGTTGGGGTCAGTTTTCGGTCTAACCGGATGCAGCTTAGTAAAAGTATTATCAATATACGTCAAGGTCAATTTTCTAACTGCAAATGAAAGTTTCAATTTTTGGAACGAAGTTCTTTAACGGAGCTTGCAGTAGGAGTAAACTGGGAGAAATGCGACTTTTTATTACATATAATATAAACAGTCGTAAGAGAGAGAGAGAGATAGTTTCCATGGTATTCGAGGGTGCTAAAACCGATAATGAAGTTAAAATGAAAATTCAAGATGGCAGCAAATATTCGCAATATTTTCAAATTTTTCAATATTTTCGCAGCCTCCATCTTGGATTTTTATATTGAACTTCGTACCTGCCGGGGGTCCCCCGATCCCACACGTTTTTTTAAAAGTTAATAATGATTTTCTTACTTTTCCTTTACTTAAGCTGTGAGAACTTGTTTCTTGCTAAATTTCATGATTCTAAGTTAACGGGAAGTATCCTATAGGTTTTGATTCATTTGCGAGTGACAAAGCATGTCGCATAAATAGCCATATATATATTTTTTATTGCGTTGACCTTAGAAGCCTGACTTTTTTAGAGTTGCAAGGGACCGTAGACTTGTATTAGATATTAATTTGAACTTGATACCTGTACGCGTTCCTGAGAAAAAGGGTCTTGACAAACGGATAACGAAGTTATCCTCCGTCCGGTTACGTTTTTCCTTTTGAAGTACGGAACCCTAAAATAACGTAGATGTAACTCAGCAATGAAACAAATGCCAGAATTCAATTATACTGCAATCAGTAAGTATTCTTTTTAGTCAAACTAAGACATGGTATCATGTTGCAGTCAGTTGGTCTTAAATAAATGAGTATCGGGAGCGATTCGGCCTGTCCAGCCCAAGATGGCCGCCATTGTTGTACATATTTTATTAACGGATAGCATTACGAAAGTAGGTGGGCAGGGAGGTACGAATGAGGTGCGATAGTCAAGTGTTTATTTGAAGAAAAATAAATAAGTGTGGTTAAAGATTATGATAGTGTTTTGTTAATTACTAGTTGACCCGACAGACGTTGTCCAGGGACCTAATCCTGTATTATTCCCCCGCGAAATCTTACCACGTGCGAACCACGTCAATATCGTGTCAACGAATCGAAATGTCAACCGTACGGACAACATGAATTTTGACGGTTCAAACCACGCCATTGTGTCATAGAGGATACGTTAATAGCAGATGTCGTGATTGACTAAGTGAATTAGGGCCCTGTCCAAATTTGAAATTCTCATAGAAAAAAGGACGTTCAGACATTCCCGAATTTGAAAATTTTCCAGGAAATATTTCCACTTTTTCTTACCATAAAAACCTAATTCGGACTATTACGAACATTTAAAATTAAAAAATAGGGCCAAATCGGTCCAGGCGTCCTCAAGTAATGCGCTTACCGACGAGCAGAATTTCATTTTTAGATCTTACATGTTTCACCGTGGACATACAAGTATTAAAACATTTAAATTTTTTAAATTAAGGGAGCTGGCCCACGAGCAACTTAGTTACCCAGCACCTTTTTTGTTTCTCACATCAAATCTACGGGTTTGTAAGTAAGTGATGAATGATGTAACCAATACTTTGTAACAATATTATTATGATTTAAAAGAGTGTCCATGGAGTTTCTTGCCCGTTCTTCTCCGTAGGTACCTACGCTTTGGAATGGGCAACTAGCTTCATCTTTTTGACTGACCGACCTTGACAATTCAAAAGTGCCTGTAATTGGTTTATTTGAAATAAATATTTTGAGTTTGAGTGCGCGCATGTAGCGACGCGACAAAGACAGCACTTTCATACTTTTGATGTGAGAGACAAAATATAATTATATTATCCCATAGTTCAAGGTTACTGAGCACCTGGTACGCCTTCCAAAGGTCCGGGACTCCATGGTCCCGAGATATAATACAACACATTCATATGTTAAACTAGCTGCGCCCCGCGGTTTCACCCGCATAAGTTTTGATCCCGTAGGGCGTAGAAATATCGGGATGAAAAGTATCCTATGTGTTTATCCTGGTTATAAACTATCTGTGTACCAAATTTCATACAAATCCGTTCAGGAGTTTTTGCGTGAAAGAGTAACAAACATCTTTCCATCCATCCATCCATAAAACTTTCACGTTTATAATATAAGTAGGATTTATTATTATAACATGTCTATTATCACTGAAATTTATAGCTCACTGAATAATACTAGGGTCCTGTGGCTAAAAATAATAACAGTCAATTAGTCACAATTACTCATTTCATTTTGGCAATGTGGATGACAATGTCACAAGTCAGAATTCATAATTCCATTTTAATTTCGTTTAGTGCTCATATTGTACAGACGCTAGCACATCAAGCTACTACAATCTGTCAAATTTCTTTAATAGATTTTCAACTTTATCAAAAACGTATTAAGATTCAAGGTTGATTGGAAAAATTTGACAGTTTCCTGCTGGCGTCTGTACCTACATATTTAGGGCCTCGTGCTATCCGAGCATAACTAGCGAAAACAATGTTTTTCACGAAAGTGACAGTTAAACATTTAGGTTATCAATAAATCGGCCCTACAAAGTCCACATTCATTGCTAGTGTAGTAAGAAGCCTATTGAATACGCATAATAATAATAATAATTTATTTGGAACACAACCATAAATTACAATGTCTAAATAGCTAGAACACGGACAGTTAATTTTACATAAGTGCATAGCCAGCTGTCTCCCAAACTAGGCAAAAGCCTGTATAGGAGGCAGTATATTAGAAAATAGGTATACATTTATTGATTCATAGCCCGTGTAAGACGGCGTGAACTTAAAAAAAAAACAATAAAAATTAGTAATTATGCATTAATGGGGCACAATGTTGAAAATATTAAAATCCACACATTATTATCAGTTAAAACAAATGTTGTGTGAGTGCCGTCTGTTGGGTTGCCGCCTAATTGCGTAACACACTATCATTCTCAATGTGAATCATTTAATCCATTGCTTCATATGTTCGAAAAATGTTTCTGCTCAGCGATGTACCTAAATAACGCAATGAATATTGTTGAACTGTCAAAATGAAACCTACTGATAGTCTGTTACGCCATTAACCCGCTGGTCAAATCAAAGCTGTAATAGGTCTTACATATATTTTTCTTCCACACCTCCTTTCTAACCATATCATCATTCACACAATCCATCCATCGTTTCCTTGGTCTTCTTCACTCTTATAGCCATCGACATGTTCAGTATCTCTTCTATTCAATTATTCATCTCTACTCTCAGTTCTGTCTCTTTCAATCTCAGGATCTCTTTCAAATGCCATAAAAAAAAACAGTGATCTTCAAAACTCAAACTCAAACTCAAAATATTTATCTATATCTATACTCTATACTTATAATAAGAATGTAAAAAAGTTGTGTCTGTACATTGAATATATTTAAAAAAGAATAATTGAGGGGGTTTAAGAAACAGTAATAGAACACGAATCTAAAAAAAAAAGTCTGTCTGTTTGTCTGTTTGTCTGTTTATCTGTTTGTCTGTTTGTCTGTTTGTACACGCTAATCTCCGAAACTACTGGACGGATTTGAATGAAACTTTTTTTGTTAACTAGCTATTAAGCCTGGGCAACATATAGACTATAATTGATTTTGGAAACTGGAACACCTGATGCAGAACCGCAACAGACCAGCTAAACTATAAGAGTTACATAAATGGCGCCTTAGAAAAAAATGTTGTGTCTGATGAGCATTTTCTGTTTAGAGAATAAAATTGAAGATCCGGAACACCTGATGTGGAACTCTTAGAGCATAGCTAAACTATAATATATATAGATTTGACATCTTAGCAAAAGTTATTCAGTCTGATGAGTATTTTCTACTGCGAGAATAAAACTCGAAGATCGGAACACCTGATGTGGAACTCTAAGAGCACAGCTAAACCATAACATATATAGGAATGACATCTTTGCAAAAGTTGTTTAGTCTGATGAATATTTTCTGCTGGGAGAATAAAATTCGAAGATTGAAACATCTGATGTGGAACTCGGAGAGCACAGCTAAAATATGGCATATACAGACATGACATTTTAACAAAATTTGTTTGGTCTGATGAGTATTTTCCGCCGAGATAATAAAAATCAAGGATCAGGAACATTTGATGTGGAAATCA
This sequence comes from Apamea sordens, assembly GCA_945859715.1. Lineage (NCBI taxonomy): Eukaryota > Metazoa > Arthropoda > Insecta > Lepidoptera > Noctuidae > Apamea > Apamea sordens. Next base: position 11,819,477 of record OX244009.1, read on the forward strand.
GTTTATACTAATATATTAACATAAGCTAGGAGTACCTCCACGCAGTGAAGGCGGTAACAGTTTGGGCCTTCTTTTTGATGACGATGGTAAATTCATTGAAAACTTGGCTTCACTGGCTAAATCATAATATAATAGATATGCCTTCGGGCTTATGTTATTTGAGTGTTTAATTTCCTTTTCCATTTATCTTCGTGACACGGTAGCCTACCCGGTAATGCAGGGGAGCAGTCACTTAGATCTTAATTGCAAAGTTATTAAAGTACATTAATAACCATAACCATGCCACGAAAGAGGTCAAATCTTTCGCAATGTTCGAAATTTAAAGATCATTAGATCCCAAGAATCGAATGAAGAACGCCAGGCAAGACTTGATGCTGTTCGACAACATCAGGCTGTATCTCGCCCAGCGGAAACTTCTTCGGATCGTGAAGCACGACTTAGCGCTGATCGTGAGCGTCATGCATCGTCTCGCGTTTCTGACACTTTCACACAAAGAGAATCACGCCTGCGTTCTCAGCGTATTTACGCATCTACATCTAGGTCTCTAGAGACCAGTGAGGATCGTGATGCGCGACTGATCGCTGATCGTGATCGTCATGCATTGTCTCGCGAGTCGGAAACGTTAACGGAAAGAGAATCACGCTTGAGTTGTCAGCGTATTCTCACGTCGACTTCTAGGTCGTTAGAGATCAGTGATGAACGTGAAGTGCGACTGGCCGCTGATTGTGATCGCCATGCATTGTCTCTCGAATCAGAAACGTTCACAGAAAAAGCATCACGCTTGAGTTCTCAGCGCATTCGCACGTTGACTTTTAGATCTCTGGAGACCAGTGAAGAACGTGATGCGCGACTTACGGCTGATCGTGATCGTCATGCATTGTCTCGCGAGTCGGAAACATTCACGGAAAGCGAATCACGCTTGAGTTCCCAGCATATCCGTACATCCACTTATAGGTCTCTAGAAACCAGTTAAGACCGTGATGCGCGACTTACGGCTGATCGTGATCGTCATGCATTGTCTCGCGATTGAAGACAGACACTGAAAGCTGCTGGTGTTGATTTGAGAACCGGCTGTTTTTCTCATGGCCAACTTTATGTTGCTTTCTCAAGGGTTAGCCTTCCGGGTTTTATATTCTGGCACCCGACGGAAAAACCAACAATATACACTCGAGAGCAATGAATCCGGGTCACTTGAAGAATCCTAAAAATCTCGGAAACTAAAAATGCTAGGTTAATGCAATAAATTGTATTTAATAGACAAAGTAATACTCCTTAAATGAAGGTATTAAAACTTCTTAGTTATTGTAAAGTTATATCATAAAAAAATCAAATTTGAAAAAGGGCCACTTTCGAAGATGGAACTACGAAATTACAGCATTTGGTTTTGCTTTTGTTTGTAATCTGTCATTTATGTGGGTACATAAACCATGTTGATAGTGCTCTATATTCATTATTCAAGCTGAAATTATGTCGCTTACGCCTGAAGAATGCACCAGAATACTTACAATGCTGGAAACCGGCCGGAGTCAGCGCGATACAGCCAGGACTGTCGGTGTGTCGCTGTCAACAGTACAAAGAGTTCTCCGACGTTACGAAGAAACTGGTTCTAACCTACGCAGACCAGGAACGGGCAGAACCAGCTGTACCACAGCACGAGAAGACCGATACTTGGTGAACACCATGCTTCGAAATCGCTTTCTCACAGGAACTGAACTCACAAATCAGTTTCGAAGCCTCGGAGGAAGTAACCCAAGTGCATGGACAGTAAGACGTCGGCTTGCTGAATCTAACTTAAAACCCCTTAGACCTGCAAACGGCCCTAAACTGGAGCGTGGGCATCGTATTTCAAGACTAAGATATGCCCAGAGCCACGTAAATTGGAGTATTGAAGATTGGTCAAAAGTTATGTTCTCCGACGAATCAAAATTTATGCTCTACAAGCACGATGGAAGACACAGAGTGTATCGAAGACCAGGGGAAAGATTCAAGCAAGCATGCATCGAAGAAAAAGTAGCCTACGGTGGTGGGTCTGTACTTGTGTGGGCCGGAATTTCTTCTGAAAGTCGCACAGAGCTGGTGATCATAGAAAACGGCTCTTTAACTAGCGTAAGATATGTGGAAGAAATCCTCAATGATCACGTTGGTCCATTTATGGTCAATTTAGGTGAGGATGCTATATTTATGCATGACAATGCCCGACCTCATACAGGTAGGATTGTGAATGACTACCTTCAAGAGATGAACATTACTCGTATGGAGTGGCCAGCGCGCAGCCCGGATATCAACCCGATCGAGCATGCTTGGGACGAGCTAGGCAGATGCGTAAAACAACGAAACCCTCCCCCAATCACGCTTCGTGAGCTTAAAATTGCTCTCACAGAGGAATGGGAGAATATTCCCCAAAATCGTATAAGGAACTTGGTGTACAGCATGCCAAACCGCGTAAACGCAGTACTGGAAGCACGAGGAGGCAATACGAAGTATTAAAATTCAAGAAAATCGTAATAAAGTTCAAAAATTTCATGTTTCCTATTTTTGTTTTAAGGAGAGATCAGCAGTTTTTTTCTTTATGTAATTTTGTGTTAATAAAATGTATGGTGACTCATATTTTTTTTACTTTCATTTAAGGAGTATTACATTGTCTATTAAATACAATGTATTGCATTAACCTATCATTTTTAGTTTCCGAGATTTTTAACATTCTTTAAGTGACCCGGATTCATTGCTCTCGAGTGTAGTTTATCAAGATTTTTTTTAGAATAGTTATGTTAACTAATTGATATTAATTTCGCTTCATAATTTCGGAATGAAAATAATTCTACCTTTTTATTTTAATGAAGTTATAACCTACCTATTGTCTACAACACTCAATCTAAGGTATACCAAACAAAACCGATGAAGGATTTCGATTAAGTAACGCACAGTTCAAACTCTTGCCGAAATTCCTATCGGAACGAGAAAGGGGCTGGATCCGCGTACAAAGTTGCGGGCAGAAGCTAGTTTCAAATAAACCAATTACAGGCACTTTTGAATTGTCAAGGATCTTAATGTTCACTTCATTTCTTGCCATTCTTCTCTTCAAGAGCTCCTTTTGATTGTAATCCCTCATTGCGAAAGCTACAAATGTCGACGGGATTAAGGATACCACATGGCCAGGAAAAACATAGATCATTGTCAAAATTATATTTTCAAGCCGGCCTTCCTTATTACAAAATTCGCGAATAATGGTGGATAAAACCACGCCAGTACACGAATACTTCAGTCTTGTACCCATTATGCAAACAAAATTACCTTTATTTATCCTTATTTTTCACTTTATCGCTCATAAAAATGATGTTTAATAATATTACTCACTGAATTTTGTCAGACGCTCCGGGTGAGATCCGAAACAGGGGACCAGTCGGTCCCGCACCCTACCTCGGTACAGTCGTGTTCCTTCTCCGTCAATAATCCCGCGCTTTTATTCACTCTGTGCTAGTGTAATTTTGAATTTGGAATCGTTTTGTGCGTGTGGTGTGTGACATTTGGATTTTTTCTACGCACGAGTATTCGAGTATACAGCTTAATTTGTAAGTAGAATCTTTGAGGTTTTTTATTTTTTTTTGTAAGTGCCTTTATATATGAGCGAATCGATTGAAAGGACTTTGATGTCCTGAAAGTTGAGTTGGGAAAACATGTTTTTCGCGAAAATTGTGTATGATAAGCTGAGTTTTCTTTATTGAGACATCAATAATTCGGTTATTGAGTAATTGTCATCTCTTTGCCAATTTTCTGTCGGTTTTGTTGTAAATGTTTGCAGTTATTTTTGCAACAATTGTGAAACAAATGGCTATCACGACCTTTGTGTATAAATGATGAGGTTTTATCACGACATGTCCATTTCATTTGCTAATTTCTGGAGGTGGGTAAGTCTATTTTTAGTTATCAAAATATTTCATAGAATTTAGGTAGGGCTGGGTAAATTATGAGCCCATTGTCTATTTTCGGCTTACTTAAGCACAATTTTTGGACTTAATATTTTGGTGTGGCCTTTTTGTACCTAACTTTTTGGCACCTATTGAAGTGTGGACTAATTTATGAAGCATGCGGTTAACGACCCTCTATTTTGATATTTGGATTGGGAAACCGTGCGGTATTCCGTAGTTACGATAAATTGAAATCAGAATTGGTTTTTCGGGTTCTATATTTTTGATTAATTTATTTTCTGATGACTTTTTCCTCTAGTTGTGCTGTTAATAAATATGACAATTATTTATGTGTTACATATTTCAGTGGTCGTCATAAATAACACCTTTTAGTTTAAAATCTCTGCTTTAATTTTGAGAGTCCTTTGAGGTTTTCAGTACTTAAGAAAATTATATTTTCCGTTTATCTGGGAGGGACAGAATCAGATATACCGACTGTTTGTCTAGACGAGCTGCCAAGGGTCGATGACCTATCTCTGGTGTACTATTGGAACCCCTTACTTTTCAGCCTTTCAAATGACTTTCAGAATAAAGGACTTCCGATCGTCTAGGATCTAAAACTTCGATACTTAAAACTTATCATAATCTTATAGGATTATGACAAGTTTTTATGAGAGTACTCAGGGATACCATAATTATCTGGAAATTATAATTAGATAATCATGCAGCTATTGATATATATAATCTCAAACAAGGATCCGCGAAGATTTAAGAATTTTCAAAAAAAAAAAAATCTTTTCGCTTTATTCGTTTTATCACATTAGTCAATTCTTGATTTTAGGTCGAATAATCTCTGTTTTCCGAGTTTTTAATTTGCGGTGGTTAAAATGCATACCTACAAAAGTGAAACTTCATTGAAAAATATAGGACAAAACTATTTTACATATTTTTTTTACTTTTATTGAAAAAGGCAACGGATTTATTCTGCCGAAGAAGCCTCAGGCGAATCTGACCGCCTGAATCAAAGATGGAAGCGAAAGGTCACTGACTTTACAAGGACCTTAATCAAACCTCGAATTGTCAGCAGAATCGGTAACAATTTGAATTTCGAAGTGTCTATTGTTATACTCTTTTTTTGGAACAGTCTGATTCAACTTGCTTCGTAGACAGTCGTAATCATGAGGCCTTATTCTGGAACTTTGCTTAAACATTTGAATCTTGATTTAAATCGAGATTTCATAAATGATAAATGATTTTATTTCTGTTAGTGGTTTTGTACAAACACTTTTACACGTCAATCATATTTTAAAAACTAGATGGCTTAGTCGGAGCGCGGCGTTTTCTATCTGAACTAAATTCAGAGCTATGTATGTAATCTTGGTCAGATCACGTGAAGACCATGTGTAGATTGGTATCTGAAATGGTCTTTTGAGGAAAGAACCACATAGATTTAAATTGAACAATACCATTTCGATTTAGTATTCAAATTAATTAATAATTAGGTGATACGTACATGTAGGTGACACATTATGTGTCTAATTTAGTATCACTTTGTGGTGTCTGCATGGTACCTATTGTTTGACATTAATTATCGAAAATAATTAATTTATAAGTACATATACACGGTGGCAGGAACATAGTCGCGCAACGTTACCTTGAATTAAGTAGGTACATGACTCTGTACCGTCGTCGGTTATTAAAATAAAAAATTAGCTATTCCATACATTTTGACCGCGTATATATTCCACTTTTCTATGAAACAGCCGATTTTTTTTTTATAACCGATGAAAACTTTATGACCTAGGGGTCTGATCTCAGTTAGTTAGTTAGTAGTCATAGTTGCGAAGAAACCAACACCATCTAAATTATTTTCGAAAACGTGAACTCAAACGTTCACTGGAAAATGTACACTAAGTAATCTATGCAATTTTGCAGGTAAGTGTACCTAGTTATAATTAAAAAAAATATCATTGTTCATCTCAACCGAAGCATCTGCTTTTTCACTTTTTTTTCACACACAATTCACCACCCTTGGTTGACTGGTAAATTTGCCTTTTTTTAACCTTTTTTTTGTGTGCGAGAAGTTTAGATAAATAAATTAGCGTTACTTAATTATTATCAGAAACTTGATTATAAACCAGACTGTAGTTAAATGTGCAAAATAATATTAAATTAGAGAAAACTTCGACCATGTCTCATTCCCATAGAAATTACACTCGTTCATGGAACCTTTAAGATAAATTCTTCCTTCAACCACATCATTCTAAATTATTTATCTACTTAGTCATCAACCGGCCGGCCATTTTCTGAGTAAAAATGACTCACCAAAACACCCCACACAATTTAAAATAAAAATAATTACGTCTATACGTCTAGCCTTAACCAATCCAATCAGACTACCCGGTCCCCCTAGACAAAAACAGCATTAAAACCATGATTTATGTAGGTACAGTGCACAGCAAAATTTCACAGACAAATAAACTCAGTTGGCTACGCTGACCGTAGACTAGAAATAAACGTTTCACCTCGACACTACTAGCGTTTTTGGCAACGGTATTTTATGTCCTGTGGCTCCTACCACAGATAATCTAGATTCGACATTAAATACAGATTGCAATCGAGATGTGAATTTTTATCAAGATGGCGTCGCGACGTGGGGTTTCAAAGGTAATTTATTCGATTTTAAATGAGAGATTTTGGTCTTTGGATGTTGCTGAGTTGGAGTTTTATTTCAAAAGGGTGTGGTTGGCTTTGACTGGCTGTGTTTTGCGGCGTTCGAAGTTAAAATTAATTGTGGTTCAGGAAGCTATTGATGCTGAAATTGAGTTTTAAATTAAGTTTACTCAATCAATACAGCAGTTATTAATTCACTTTTTTATAAATGATATTTATTTCTGTAAATTGGATCAAAAAACACCTTTGCACGTCAAAATTAAATTATATTTTAAAACTAGATGAGGTCGGTGTTTCCTAGTCGATACTCTGAGAAAAAAAACCGAAATAAATTCAGGTCACAGTCTCTTTTAAAGTCTAGATATAATCTTGCAGATTAGTTTCTAAGATAGGTAGGCTTATAAAGTAAGTACTCAAACTGAAAATGGAAGTGACCAACATAATCCTTACAGTAGTAATTCATGTATAAATTAATTCAAATATCCATGGACAGGCACCTCAAGAGGACAGGCGCCTCTGGACATCTAGCTAGACGCGGAGATGGCCGATTGAGTAAAGCTGTGACTGAATGTTGACCAAGGTTAGGACAAAGAAATAAGGGTCGTCCAAAATCGCGCTGGGTTAAAGATATCTTGTAAGTCGCAGGAAACACGAGGTCTACTCCGAAGTTACACATTCGAATGATCAGACCGGACCGACTCATGGCCGAACCAAAATTGAAAAATGTTAAAAAAGTTCGGATCGGCTCAGTTGGATCGGGACCATAGTCAATATTCGAAAGAGTGTAGGAGTGTAGGATCGGGACCAACCGAGCCAAATAGTAACTTCGTAGCAGGAAACGGCCGAACATTCGGCCGATACGAAAAATTTACCACTTCGGAGTAAACGAGGGTGGATGAGGGACGCACGAAACGGCAAGTACGGTAGAAGAAAGTGGAAGCCTGTCCCCAGCAGTGGGCGATTCCATTCTGAAATGATAATGATAATCATTAACTGCAATTAGGATCAAGACAACATTTAGCAGCTACAGAAGTCCTTAATTAATGTGGTTTGTTTAAAAACATGTCTAGGTTTAGAACACGTAAAAAATAACATACTTAGCACCTTGTCTATGGTTCAGGTAATTCCCACAAAGTTTCTCTTTGACAGCTAAATTACCTGTTTTAGTACCCCGTTTATACGTTCGCTGAAAACCTTACTCGTCTGGTTCCCAGAAAGTTTATTAGAGTGCGGTCTACTAAAGCTCATCAGTGGTTAGGTAAGTAGTTAGTTATTGGTCTAGTTAGCCAAACCGACTGTGAACCTAGGTTGAGCAAAATTAAAACGTGGTAATGCTGCCAGCCTTTTAGGCACTTATCCCGTTGACAGCGATGCGGACGAGTTTTTTGATGCCCAATGAGCTCCTGCCTTTTTCTTTAATTTTATAATTGTTGTGTCTTTGTGAATAAAATATTAGCAAAATTGTTTTTATACAGACGCCTGCACATCAAGCTACTACAGTTTGTCAAATTTATTTAATATATTTTCAACTTTATCGCTAAAACATTAAAGTTCAAGGTTGATTGGGAAAATTTGACAGTTTCGGGTAGCTTTATGTCTGTAAGTACCTACTATTTCTTTTCTAAACATCACCATCGGCCCTCATTCCAATTTATTTGAAGTCGGCGCAGCATGTCTTTTTTCCCATACTTCTGTATTAGTTGTCATCTAGATCAGGGCTCTCCAAAGCACGGCCCGACATAATAGGTAACCATTATAGGTGATGTTTTTTGACGATTATGGTTGATGCACTGAAGTGACAATGGGTTTTTGGAACGAAGTTCCTGATCGCGCGTTGCGAAAGGGGGCTAGAAGGAAAAAATTAAGACCAAAAGTTGAAACGACACTTTTTGCTATAGTTGTAAGCCGTGTGGCGTGCGCGTGTTTTTCTCTCTCTCTCTCTTATAGAAAGCAAGCCAGTTATACTTCGATTCATCCGGGTGTCCCTTGACACCTCTCAATTTTTTTTATATTATATATGTTTGGCGAAATGTGGATCACTGCCTACCACGCCAGAGGATACAGATATGATGTAATGTATGTTATTTTTAAACAATTTTGTCAGTAAAACAAAAAAAGTAATTTTAAAACGAGCTGCTGTATGCATACGTGTCACTTGTTACTGTTGTCAGTGCCAAACTATTTATACTGCGAGTATCAAGTTATGTTTTGTTTGCAAATTTTGAACTGAAACTATTAGTTCGACATGTACGAGTTAAAGTGGAAACCAGCGTATTTTAAATACATTTATTTATTTATTATTAAGAACAGTATAATATAATTCTGTAAATACATATTTGTTACGGCCACGAATCATACTTTAATCAACGTACAACTTAGTAGGTACTGACCAGCAAATTGCAAAAAACGTAAGAAAATTTGAATTTCGTAAGCTACCTTGGAGCATCCACCTTAATACTCCGTTTTTAGGATAGGTAACATTAACCTATAGCAGTATTTTTTTAAAGAAAGTGAATAAGTGAGTTTGTTAGTGAGTTTCCTTACAACTGTACCTCGGAAAACCAATGGTAGCATCTCATTGTGAGGTCCCTACATAATTAATGTAAGTAGACGCTAGATAGTGCCGCGAATAAGACACGGGATTGAAATGGGAGGATCTAGAAACTATTAGCGCTGATTACTCCCTTGGTGAATAACAAGATACTGGTTTTGTTCGGCGTGTAGTCGGAGACTAGAACTGTTTGTGTTTCTTTGTTCTTCGTAATTAGTTTGGAGTGTTAGGGAGTGTTTCTATAGGTATCTGGTTTTATGTCTTCTAACATCATAACATCACGCTTATTAGAATAGAATTTTTCTTTATTCAAGCTACAGCGACTCACTTGTTAGTAAAACTTACGACTATGTTAGTAAGAACAGACACTATAAAATTTAACGGTCACCGTTGCGACATCCCATGAGAGACGGCACAACAGTGACCCACGTACACACAGTCTAGGCGACTCGCAATCATGTTTAGGACACTGTTGGAGCCGCCCCACACCCTGCGCATCAGGGAAGCGCACCTTTTACGCATTGTTGCGCATCTGCGAACATCCGGATACTAGTATCCTAAACGCATTGTTATATTGAACGCGGAGAGCGCTGTACGATCTTTGCGTATACTTAGCCCACAGGCTGCTTGAGTAAAAAGCAGTACAGTAGGCTCGAAAGAGCGTGATTTTAACAGGAAGTGAGCATCGTTTGACGGCACGGTTGGCGCAGTGGTTAAGCGATTGACTGCTGCGCTGCGTGTCGCGGGTTCGATTCCCGCACGGAACAAATATTTGTATGACCTATATGTATTTGTTCCGAGTCTGGGTGTTTTTCTATCTATAATATGTATGTATTTACAAAAAAAAAATGTATATAAGTAGTTTATCAGCCATCTTGTTACCATAACACAAGCATTAGCTTGGGACTAGATGGCGCTGTGTGGAATGTCCAGGGATATTTATTATTTCTTTATTATTATTATCGTGCAAACCTGCGAGCCAGCATGTTCGCTCTAACCGACAACACCCTCCGCTCCCGTTCAATGTCGATGTTATTCCTCGAAGGGCTAGGCAGAAGTGCATCCACATTTCGCCAGTTATGTGTAAGTCCCATGTAACACCAAAAGAAGAGAGACAAATCCAGACTCCAGGCTGCTACTGAGAAATTCCACATGGAGAAACCCAATAACACTTTGTACGACCTGGGAATCGAACCTACAACAGTAGCGCCTAGCGACCACTAGACCAGCGAGGCAGATTTTCTTATATGTATGTACACGAATCTCTCATCTCACTAATATGATAAAGGCGAAAGTTTGTGAGTGGGGGTGTGTGTGTGTTTGTATGTTTGTTACTTCTTCACGCTCAAACGGCTGAACGGATTTGGATGAAATTTGGCACACAGATAGTTTATAACCAAGATTAACACCATAGGATACTTCTTATCCCCATAACTAATATTATAAAGGCGAAAGTTTGTGAGTGAGTGTGTGTGCGTGTTTGTATGTTTGTTACTTCTTGACACGCTCAAACGGCTGAACGGATTTGGATGAAATTTGGCACACAGATAGTTTATAACCAGGATAAATACATAGGATACTTTTTATCCTGATATTTCCACGGGATCGAAACTTATGCGGGTGAAACCGCGGGGCGCAGCTAGTAATCCGTATATTTAACGTTACATACAGGAAGACAGAAGGTTCTCTACCCTGAAACCACACGCTAACGTGACTAACCGTGCCGGATAGTCCTAACACAATTACTCTGGAGTACCCCTTGAGCTCACAGCGTTTGCGAAAAACGAGGAGCAATCTAAAAATAAAATATAGTTATATGTACAGCACCGCACCCTTCCTTTTTAAGCGAAATATGCTTTTCCATGGTATATTTTACTTTGGGAAACGAGTTTGGTACCTCTCTGTTGATCTTCCCAGGTTTTTACTTTAATGTGAAAAGTTATAGAGAATTATTTTTAGGTGTAGGAATGAGAAATTCGGTGATATGTGTGGAAGGTAATTGGAGAGACTTTTGTGAAGCTGTAAGAGAGAAGAACGTTTGAAATATGTCGAAAATTTCGCAGGCATCTGATATTTAAACTGGGGCATTAAAAAAACAGACTTTTTTGAATTGGGAATACGATTTGTTCCTCATACTCAGATTAGTCCTTCATAATAAGGTGCTTTACTAAATAAAACAAGGTCATACAGAAGACAAAAGAACATACTAAATCCATGGATGTCCCCCTCTCGAAACACTTCCCAACTTTTCAAATATTTCACTGACACTGACAGTTGACAGCTAAGGTAGTCATTTATTAGCACTGACGTATAAATAATTATACGTCAGTATTTATTAGACACAGGCATTTGATAGCTCGGTGTTGCTACACTAAAATACTGACCAGTGTTGCCAATATTCCGAGTATTGTGTCCCTAAAGTATAAAACCTTTTTTATCTTTTTGTTCATCGAACCTGCATGTGGTCATGTGGACTAATTAACGGTTGTTTTGTGTATCATTCATTACTGTAATTGTGTCGGTATTCCTTGGAGTAATACTGACCCTATTTAGGAGTGTCGCCTGTACAAAAAAGGCAATTATTGCTTTGTACTTCATGTTTTCCTGTAATAACTTATACGGAAACATGAATGTGTTGTCCTCGAAGTACTAGAAAAACTGTAGCGCATCATGCATGAAATATTAATTAGCCTAGCAAGTTATAATGAGGCCATGTAAAAAAGGTTTTATTTTTGGCGATGAAAGCTGCCTGTACGTTCCATACATTTACGGACAGAAACTGACTTACAATCTCGTTCCCTTTTAGTATGAGAAGGGACCTTTCACCTTCGTTAGGAGAATAATTACAAACTCATCATCACCTGCCTAGACTTTTCTCAATAATGATGGGCTCAGCCTACAGTCAAGCCGGATGCAGCTGAACACCATTATTTAACATAGAGCGACTGCCTATCTGACCTCTACAACCCAGTTACTGGGTAATACGGGCGTATATGCTACGACCAAAGGTTTTATATGCTTTTTGAATCACGGAGGGTTTTTCATATGTAATTGTTGGTCACCCATCCACGGATCGGCCTCGGCAAGTGTAGCTTAACCTTGGATCGACCGTTGGTATTATTTAGCCACGAACCCTAATAATTACTGACTATTATAATAATAATAATATCGTATAGATAGGCATTACCATAAATACAGCTAATAGGAGTCGGCGAAGTCTGCCGCAGACAGGCTATGATGACCACTTTGTCAGCAACTTTACCCACGTCAAACTTGTGGATAGTTTCAGGAGTAGTTATCGACGCGAGTCAGGAAGTTTAGTTATGATATATGATGGAGTAAATATGTGTGCAGACTGATTAGTTGAATCCTTAGGGCATGAGTAGTATGTGGCGTTCTTTTGTTTTTGAATTAAATAAATACTCTTGGGGGTACGTAGAAACTAAGCATGCTACATTTCATTTTTTATTTGAGATATCTCGGGACCCTGGGGTCCCGGAACGAAGCCAACTCGCAGAGGCCCTTTACACAATTCTAAATCATGAGGAGGCACCAACCGACGATTATCCCTGTATGCACCATGCAAGTGCACTGGACTGCAGGACTATTGCAGAACATGGAAACAAAATATACTGGGCTATGGGTTTGGGTGGCTATAGTGGATCATTTATCTTGAACTATGGAAGGTCTGTCTCCTGCCTGACCAATGATAATTATAATATTCACAGATGATCACTTTTTATATTGTTAACGACTTCGTTCGCGTGAAATTTTTTGCTCCCCCGACCCACTCCGTCGCATCGCATCGTCTGCGCGCAGTATTACATCGTTTTGCTTAGCGTTCTGACTTTCTTTCTTTTTGCTAGGCTCCTAAGCGCCACTTAATCAGTTATCTACTTAAGTGAAATGTATTCTAAGTTGATTTTTGAGTGACCATTTGTAACAAAAAGGTCCTAAAAGTTTTTGGTTGGAATGGATTTTGAACTTTGAATAGAATAGAATAGAATAGGTCTTTATTTGCTTAGTAGGTCTTTATTTGTCACGTATGACATTCAGTTCGTTGTTCCATAACTTGAAAATTATCTCATATTCTTAATTAAAATATAGACCACTTGTCCGTTTTACCTATTCTTGTCTGAGAAGTATAAATTTGTAGTAAGACATTGGCGCTGATTCCCTTGTTCACAAACTAAACTAAATTTAGGTTCATTGCATCTTTTTCTTTCTACTTCAATAAGAAAAGGACAGAAGATAAATATTAGTTTAGTCCCGCCAAATTAAGATACTCCATAGACAAATTAGACGTGATTAAAAACATGGCTACTAAAATACGTCAATCTACGTCAGGCGCTGACTAATTTGACAGGACTTAACTAATATTTATCTTCTGTCATTTTTTTTATTAATGAAACAGAAATAAAAAGATGCACTGAACTTAAATTTGGTTTAGCTTGTGAACAAGGGAATCGGCGCCAATGTCTTGCTACAAATTTATACTTCTCAGACAAGAAAAGGTAAAACGGACAAGTGGTCTATATTTGAATGATGAAATGATTTTGTATCATTTCATCATTCAAATCGATCGATCGATGAAATTACAGGCAGCGAAATTCATACACCAATGCTTAATTTCAGAAAGCGAATTTCAAATCTAGTATTACCTACTGAATTCAGCGAACTAATCTACTAAACAATTTGACTCTTGACTATCGTAACCCAATACCCTCCCCTGTTTATCCTCTAACATCCCTAACGCTCAATATCTCCTGTTTACTAGCTAATAAACTGAATATGCTTCGTTAGGTACATTAAGTTAACATCCTACCCAAACCTAGCGAGTCGTAAAATTATTTCGTAAGTGGTTCGTGAGATAAATCTCTATTGAGATTACTATAATGTTTCTTTATTTATTTAACCACTAGCTGCGCCCCACGGTTTCACCCGGATAGGTTTCGATCCCGTGAGAATATCGGGATAATAAGTATCCTATATGTTAATCCTGATTATAAGCCATCTGTGTGCCAAATTTCATCGAAATCCGTTCAGTAGTTTTTGCGTGAGAGAGTAACAAACATCCATCGATCCATCCATACAAACTTTCACGTTTATAATATTAGTAGGATTTGTGTACACACATATTATTTAAAAAGACAAGAAATAAAACAGAACAGAAAAATACGTGATGCTTATTTCATAAGAAATCTCTTCCAGCACACCTGCGATAGGACAATAGATAGAGATGTAGACAGCGTGTGAAAGAGGGGGACAAAAAAAAACATAAAATCATATAAGTAAAATTCGCTTATAGAACTAAACAAATATTACGAGAGCATTTACATACATACAAATAAACAAACATACGTACTTCTAAAATAAATATCACTAGAATATAAATAATTATAACGTAATCAAAATATTATAATATTTTTCCTTTGTTAGCATATAATTTATTTATTTATTATTATTAATTACAACGGTTATACACCAGTAACAGCAATTAATTAATTTCCATGTATTATATAAATTACAATTTCATCTGGATAGGTAGGTACAGCGTTGGTATATAAAAAAAGAATAAATAATAAGAATACATAATGTCCCACTGCTGGGCAAACGCCTCCCTCAAATCTATCCAGGACCTCTTTTCCCACGCCATCTCGGACCAGCTATCGCGGTACGCGTCCAGGTCATCTCGCCATCTCTTTCTGGGCCGGCCTCGGCGGCGCCGTCCATCTTCAGGCACCCATTGTAACCCACCCAATACTACTTACCACTTACTTACGGGAGACTTATGCCGAGCGGTCATCATTAATGCGGCTGATGTGACCGCCGAATCCCATTTGAGCAATAAAGATATCTTAAGTACAGTATTTACATCATCTGCCAAGCCTTTTCCCAACTATGTTGGGGTCGGCTTCCAGTCTAACCGGATGCAGCTGAATACCAGTATTTTACATGGAGCGACTGCCTATCTGACCTCCACAACCCAGTTACTGGGTAATACGATACCCCTTGGTAAGACTGGTTGTCAGACTTTCGGGCTTCTGACTACCCGTAACGACTGTCAAAGATCCACGAATGACAGCCGGGACCAACGGCTTAACGTGCTTTCCGAGGCACGGAGGGGTCTCGGTATGTAAAGATGGTCACCCGTCAACAGACCAACCGGGGCAAGCAAGATCAACCGCGGCAAGCAGAGCGAGAAGTACAGTATTTACGTCTGCACTAAATATCGTGTCCAGTGTGTCCTGTTGTCTGTATGCTACAGGGGTTGATGGTCGCTACTGAAGGTGTCAAGTTCGTAGCCATATTCTGAGCTGACTGTATGTAAGTACGTATGTAGATTGCCATCGAAGAATAATCTAAACTACTCGTAATATTTTAAAGAAAAATATTTGGTTTTTTGTATGTTTATTTGTTACGCTTTCATGTTAAAATGGCTGAACGGATTTGGATGAAATTTGGCAAATGGGTAGACCATGATCTGGATTAGGACATATGATACTTTTTATTCTGATATTCCTACGGGATCGAGACTTATGCGGGTGAAACCGCGGGGCGCAGCTAGTACTAAATATTGTTTTAGAAAACAGGCCTAACGATTTTTACTGCTATTATATAGTAAACTGATATCAAGTGGTGTTGTTAAAACTGCAGGCTCACGGACTATTTAAACTTTATCTCTCGCCAAAATATTTGGGGCTAGAGAGACATAGGGGGCAGTGACCACTTCCCATCCGGCAGGCCATCTAGTCAGCCTGTTTGCCAATCTATTATACAAACATGATAGCTTATCAACATAGAGTTTACACATGTAGTGAATTCAAAACGGCAATCTACCAACGCCAACTCGACATCAAAGGGTAGATTAGCAGCGCGAGCCACAACATATACGTATATAGGTATCCTGATGGATAGGTTATACCAAACGCATTAATGCAATGCAATGCAGTACATATAGGGAGGTATGGAATATATCCATGAGAATTGAGTGCTTTGTAATGGCAAATATATGGATTATCTAATGCATAATGCAGTGTGGATGGATACTTAGAGAGAAGGGAATATTGTTTGTTGGATATTGTTGAAGATGAATTATTAATAATTTTCAATTTATTTTTTAACATATTTCCATTTAATTGCTTAATTGCTGGCGGTAACTGATTGTACACACGAATAGCAGTACACTAATTGTTACATATGGGATCCCTCCGTGCTTCGGAAAGCACGGCACGTTAAGCCGTTGGTCCCGGCTGTCATTCGTAGATCTTTGACAGTAGTTACTGGTAGTCAGAAGCCCAAGAAGACTGACAACCAGTCTTACTAAGGTTAATCACGGTTTCAGTAGCGTTTTTGAACAAATGATGTCCCCAAATGTACAGGAGTTGGGACGCAAGCGTAGCATCATATTCATTTATTTGATCGACCCGCGTGGCTGTTACGAGTATAACATAACAACGAGTCTCCATGGATGGATGGATGTTTGTTATTCTTTCATGCAAAAACTACTGAACGGATTTTAATGAAATTTGGCACACAGATAGTTTATAACCAGGATTAACACATAGGATTTTTGCACTTTTTATCCCGATATTCCCACAGGATTGAGACTCTTGCGGGTGAAACCGCGGGGCGTTGCTAGTACAACAATAAATGAACTGTTGAACGTTGCAGGTATATTGTCGAAAGTTTCAAGAGACAATAAAAAACCGTTTCAAGAGTTTTCGATACTCAAAACTGCTTGAAGTTGGAAGTATTTCCTAGTTATTGGACTGGAGCAAACGTAATATCGGTGGGATGGAGTTTTGTACTTACTTTAGACTATTGTTGGAATATCTTTATTACTTTTTCTGCTCGATTGAAACGGTAACGAAAGTAGCAGTTTTTCGCTTTCTTAGTTTGCATACAAACTTGAATAAAGAGCAGTGGTGGCCTATAGCAGTGCGATTCTGTAACCATCTCACCGTGAAAACTTAGGTGAAGTGAGCGTGGAGTGAGCTGTCATTTCAAATAATGCTAGGGATTGACACTACTGACAACTCACATCAAGCTCACTTCACTTGAGTTTTCACGGTGAGATTTTTACTGAATCGACCGGCTGGTAACGGCTGCGACTTACGAGTCGTAGGTTCGAATTCAGACAGGCACTTTACTTTGTGTAAGTTTTATCATCACCACTGCTCTCAAAGTGGTGAAGGAAACCGGCATGCGGCCGGCGTTCTTACATACTCCTAAAACATTACTCAAACATTCATAATTAAACTTGAAACTTACAGTAAAGAAATATCAATGGTTAATCAAGCCTTAAAAACGATGGGAAACAGGGGCAGGTTACTAAATATGTACTTATACAGCGAACATCAGAAGTATGTAATAATAATATCCCTGGACATTTCACACAGCGCCATCTAGTCCCAAGCTAAGTAACCTAATGCTTGTGTTATGGTAACAAGATGGCTGATAAACTACTTATATACCTTTTTTTTTTGTTGTAAATACATACATATTATAGATAGAAATGTGGTCATATTTAAGGGTGTGGTACAGCCCGTGGCAAAATAATAACAGAGGTCGATCGATCAGGTTAAGCTTCGCTTGCCGCGGTTGGTCTGTGGATGGATGACCATCTTTACATACCGAGATCCCTTTGTCCCTCAGAAAGCACCTTAAGCCGTTGGTCCAGACTATCATTCGTAGATCTATGACACGGGTCGTTACGGGTAATCAGAAACTCGAAGATCTGACAACCAGTCTTACCTAAAGGTATCGTATTACCCAGTCGCTCCATGTAAAATACTGGTATTCAGCTGCACCTGGTTAGACTGGAAGCCGACCCTAACATAGTTGGGAAAAGGCTAGGCAGATGTTACAAACCTCTGATCTGAACTTTCTTCATGGGGTTAGTGCCATGAAGAAAGTTCAGATTAGAGGTTTGTTGTGATCGTAATTGCGAAAAAAATTTCAGCAGTCCTTTTCTTTTGAACTTTTGTGTAATACACGCTGCATAAATGTAAAAGAATCGCCACAGTCACTGGTAGCCGCTTTTTTATTTAATGCACTTCACATCTGTGATGAATATTGGAATATCGATAAAGTCCAAAAATAGTTTTGCTTCATTTTACATCTGAAAATGTGACATGTTCATTATTTTGTGTGGTATGTAGCTGTCCGACTGCATTACCGGTTGATAAGGACAGCTGAAAATGTAAAATGAATTTTCAGTATTTTGGTTCACAAAAATAAATTGTAAGTTCTTTTTTAACGTTGTGTGGCTTTGGTACGTTGGATGTTTTAATGAATCACGGGTTTATTAATACAGTAATTTATTGGAAACTGGTTCAGTAATATATCGTGTATCTACATATACAGGATGGCAGGGGACATCGACGCGCAAAGTGTAACCATGGATTCAGCACACCCATGGCGTCGAAATTTTTCGTCGGTTATTAAACGTTAGTGAACGAAGTTCCTTATCGCGCGTTGCGAAAGGGGGCTAGATGGAAAAAATTAAGACCAAAAGTTGGAACGACACTTTTTGCTATAGTTGTAAGCCGTGCGGCGTGCGCGTGTTTCTCTGTCTGTTTCTCTCTCTCTCTCTTATAGAAAGCAAGCCAGTTTTTTTGTCTGTGTTTTTTTATTTGTTAATAATAAAAAAAATATTAGTATAACTTAAAAAAAATAAAATTTTATTACAATTCCTTCACTAATTAATCGAAAGGAACTTCGTTCCATCCGGGTGTCCCTTGACACCTCTCAAGTTTTTTTTGTGGTGTACAATAATGTATATATAAATAAATAAATCAACCTCAGCCTATCGCAGTCCACTGCTGGACATAGGCCTCTCCCAGGCTGCGCCACAACACCCTGTCCTCCGCCTTCCGCATCCAGTCTGTCCCAGCAACTTAAGGTCGTCGGTCCATCTAGCTGAGGAGCGTCCCACACTCCGCTTGCCGATACGCGGTCTCCACTCCAGGACTCGTCTGCTCCACCGGCCATCGGTCTTTCGACAAATATGGCCAGCCCACTGACACTTCAGCTTGCTCACTCTGCAAGCTTTGTCGGTGATTATGGTTCTTTTCCGGATAATTTGATTTCTGATTTTATCCTTTAAAGAAACTCCGAGCATAACCCGTTCCCGAAGTTTCTTGTCAACTGGGTATTGTTTGTTACTTAGTTCAAAATAAACTTGGCCATTTTCATTACGGTTGGAGTGTTGGACCGCGATCAAATAAAGTTCTAAACAATAAAGTTGATAGAAAAGGGTTTCTCTACACACACATATATACACTACATACAGACATTTACAAATAGTTTATTCTGTAAAAAAGGATATCGAAATCACTTTTATACGTCATTTAAAAAAATCTAGTTTGACGGTTGTCCCTAATCCCGATGTTTTGAACTACTTTTGTACGAGCCCGTATCTTGACGGACTTAGTCAGTTGCAAATTGCAAAAAAATCATCTGCGTTCGCGATTTAGTTGGGAAACATGTAAACAAAAATGAGTTTATGGAAAAATAACTTTAATTACTACACAATAAAGTTCAGTTTACGCTGCAACTTGAAACATTTATGTAATTTTTTCAATAGTACTAGTCACTCTGAAATCCACTTCATTAATACGAATATAAAGTTCATATATGGTTAACTTGAAATAACATAAATTGGAAACAAAGAAGAAAATTCATTTTACATGATCCATAGAATCAACCATTATTCATACCGAGCAATTAAAAAGCAAATGGTGCTCAAACTTCCATACTGCAGTTCAGCTAGTTAATAATAAAATTTAATAGTCTTAAACTTTGTGCGCTTGTAATATCCAGTCGTTTTAGGCATCTGTCCCACCGCAAACGAGAAAGCGACCAGCTATAAAAGAGCTCAAGAAACGTACAAAAAACTGTAGGTTCCGTGTAAGTAAAAGATATTCATACGAGTATATTACTGTATTTATTACTGACTGTACACACCGTCCTACTCTACTCGTGCACTCCTTTGTTGCAGCGACAAGAGATATCAAAGCGAGTACTCGCTCAGCGACGCTCGCTTGGCGGGCGGAAGACTCGCTGAGAAACACACGCATAACATACATAATCATCCTATAATGTTCCCACTGATGGGTCACAGGCCTCCTCTGTGAGAGGGAGTGAGCCGTAATCCACCACGCGGGCCCAGTACGGGTTGGTAGATGTCACATATCTTCGAATTTTTGGTTCTAGGACATGTTTTCCTTCACCGTTTTAAGAGCAGGATGATGAAATAATTTACATAATGTAAAATGCCTGCTTACTTCTAGGTCGCGGCCGTTACCACTGAACCACTACTGATCTCGCAGACCACACGCGCATACCAGCGAGTAATCGCTCGTCGTCGTCGCGCACTCGTTGCCCGCCAACTCGTTTTTAGTTGCTAGCTCTACTCGCTTCTCGTAAAGCCACCGGCACATTACTGTGTTGTGTTGTGTCGTGACGCGGAATACACCAATCAAACGTATCTGTTCAGAGCTACGTCAAATCACAACGAGTTTTGATTGGTTAAAACTGCGTCAGAAGGCGACACAACACACCCCGACACAATAATGTGAACCTAGCTTTAATCGCCGGCGGTGGGACAGGTACCTCAGAAGCGATGTAGCCAAAGTTCTCAGACTGTCTGACTTGTCTGAGGCAGTGATTTTCAAAGTTTCCCGTCTGTCATAATTTATTTTTATAGCCTGTGGTGCATGCTTTTGAATTTTATGTTAGGGCAAGCGGTGAAAGTTTGAGGTTAAAAGATGCCATTATTTTAAAGATAATATTGTATCAGTGTTCGTTGGTTCGTTTGTGTTGTAAAATGTTACATTAATTATATCTTTGACTACATCTATGTGTGTTTAATAAAGATAATTATTATCTCCATATTGATTGAGCAGTGCTGGCCCAGTGATAATGGCCGCGGGTTGTAACTCGTGGGTTCAATCGCAAGCAGGCACTTTACTTTGTGTATATTATTTCATCACCGCTGCTCTCAAAACGGTGAAGGAAAACATCGTGAGGAAACCGGCTTGTCCTAGAACCCGCAATGGGTCGGCTTGGTGGATTATGGTTAACTCTTTCTCATAGAAAGAGGTCGCAGCAGTGAGAACATTATAGGCTGATTATGTTTATATGCATCGTAACTATAGTTACATAGAAAGTTTTGAGTATGTGGACGGCTATAAGAGTAGGGGGAGACAAAAGAAACGATGGATGGACTGTGTGAATGATGATATGGCTAGAAAGGTCACCCGACTACTGACTATTGTGATGACGACTAATAGAAAGGTCATCATCATCATCATCTGCCTAGCCTTTTCCCAACTATGTTGGGGTCGGCTTCCAGTCTAACCGGATGCAGCTGAATACCAGTATTTTACATGGAGCGACTGCCTATCTGACCTCCACAACCCAGTTACTGGGTAATACGATACCCCTTGGTAAGACTGATTGTCAGACTTTCGGGCTTCTGACTACCCGTAACGACTGGCAAAGATCCACGAATCACCGTGCTTTCCGAGGCACGGAGGGGTCTCGGTATGTAAAGATGGTCACCCATCCACAGACCAACCGCGGCAAGCGTAGCTTAACCGACCGATCGACCTGTGCGGCTGTTATTATTTAGCCACGGGCCCCTAATAATAATAAGAAAGACTAATAGAAAGGTATGGTAGAAAAATACATGTTGCGCCGATTCCATATAATCTGGGATAAGGTCAGGAGAATTTTGATTCCTAGTTATCATGATTTCAACCGAAAGGCATCACTGCTGGATATAGGCTTCCCTCGAGCGTCACCACATTAGTTTACTTACTACGATGGTAACACTAGCACTACGAAAATCAACTTTACTGCAACGACATAAAGTAGTTGTAAATGGCGCCGATTCCCTTGTTCACAAACTAAACTAAATTTAAGTTCAGTGCATCTTTTTCTTTCTATTTCATTAAGAACTAGCTTCTGCCCGCGGCTTCGCCCGCGTGGATGTCGGAAGTTATCCCACGGGAACGTGCTAACAGGATAAAATGTATGTGCTTCCCCAGAATGCCATCTATCTCGCGGGCCCTTTGGCTAATTACAGTAGAAAACCAATTGTGTCTCATTAGTGGTGATTAAGAGGGTACCTATATGATATCTTTACCTAAGTACCTACCTAATTAAAAAAAAAACTCAATAACAGAAAATTAAATACCTACCTAAATAAACCTATTTCTGATGATAACTAATCTAAACTCAATAAATAAGCAAAATCCCTAAAAACTAATATCTATACGAATGACTAATCCTACCTAACAGTATTATAAAATAACCTACGGTCACTACGTACACTATCAAATATACTACCTATACTTTAAAATTAAAATCTATACCTACGACTCATATAAAAATAAACCTAAATAACTCTAAAAACTAAAAGGAATAAAAATGAACTCCACTGCGGGTGACCCAACCTACGACAAACTTAGTATTTGCGGTTGGTACAGTACAGACAGTGGTAATCGGGTATAGGGATCGAACCGCAAAATTAAGTTTGTTTTTTATTGTATATACTTTTCCGGGATAAAAAGTACCCAGTGTGGTGCCCAGGATATTAAAGAATAATTATACCAAGTTTCATCGTAATCGAACCGGTAGTTTTTGCGTGATGCCTGAACAAACAGACCGACAGACAGACAAAAAATTTTTTAATCACATTTTTGGGTTCGGTGTCGGTCTAGTAACACCCCCTGTAAATTATTTTTTTGATATTTTCAATGTACAGAATTTTCACTTCTACAGATTTATTATAAGTATAGAATAGAATAGATAGGACAGAAGATAAATATTATTTTAGTCCTGTCAAATTAAAATACTCCATAGACAAATTAGACGTGATTAAATACATGGCTACTAAAAATCCGTCAATTTACGTCAGGCGCTGACTAATTAAACTAAGGTACCCCGACCTACTAGGGTACCGGGGTACCCTAGTAGGTCGGGGTACCCTAGTTTAGTTACTGCGACCAGTTGTTAGATAAGGCCAGGTAGTTAAAAAGAGGCTCCATGATTATAAAAAAAGTATGCATCATTAGAAGCGCAAAAAGTTGAGGTTCATTAATTTAAAACAATGTCCGTCATAGAAGGTCAATAATAGAATATATATTACTAGCAGCGCCTTGCGGTTTTACCCGCATAAGTTTCGATCCCGTGGGAATATCGGGAGAAAAAGTAATCCTATGTGTATGGTTATAGACTATCTGAGAACCAAATTTCATCCAAATCCGTTTTGTAGTTTTGGCGTGAAAGAGTAACAAACATCCATGCATCCATACAAAATTTCGCGTTTATAATATTAGTAGGATATAAAAATAAGAAAATACCCAAAACTTGCTGGTAGGCTTCAACCGCTCAAGGTTTCCCAATCATTCTAGGCTTTCCTAATTCAGTTGACGTGCTCCATAGATCTCCATCATGGCGGCCACTCCCGCTCAGTCTCATTAGTGCGGTCCCATTTTAGGGTAACGGTAACTAATACACGAAGATGTTTAATGTTATTCCGCTTTTGTTGAAAATATATTTTGGTTATTTGGGTAGAAGATACATATGTAGCGGTATCTACAACGCCACATACGAACTACGCGCCATACTGACGTCACGCAAAATCCTGCATCGCGCAAGCGGAGTTTACCGCGCAACTAGCATACATACAACGTCCCGACATCAATCGTTGGGCGCTTGCCCGTCAGGTCGGAAATCCTCTGTTTTCTATGGAGGATGAGTGAACTTTACACCGTGTTCCTATATACATACATACATAAAGTCACTCCTGTCTTCTTCCCATAGATGTATGCAGAAATTACAGAACGCCTTCCAACCATACGGCTTTTGCTTCGATTACGTCAATACATCTGCGGGGTAATTGCATAAAACACTAACTGTAGCAATGGCTTTCATTTTGACAGTTTAACAACATTCATTGCGTTATTTACGTGGTTGAGCGGACACGTTCTGGAGCATATCAAGCAATGGGTTAGCTATATCCTTCAAACTCATTCAAATTCTTAAAGTCAGTCATACACACACGCCAGTTGCGAGTACTACGCACCTAACCTTTCTGAAGAACATCTCCAATAAGGTTACTAATACGATGAGTTTTTAATGAATGACAAGTAAGTATGACAGGTGTGTTATTTGACAGCTGACATAAACAGTGTAATGTCATTGACGTTTAGTTTACAACCTTACGATAAAACCTCCTCCTCTACAGTACCTACTGTGAGCTCGAACACCCGAATGATTTGTTGAAGGCCTACGAACGAAATTAATATTTTTCTTCTGTCCTTTTCTTAATGAAATAGAAAAAAAAGATGCACTGAACTTAAATTTAGTTTAGTTTGTGAACAAGGGAATTGGCGCCAATGTGTGCCATTCACCTTTTCCTTAGGAAATAAAACTTAGCTAAGGATTCATTTTAACTGCTGTTCCGTAATTGAAAACATCATGAAGATTGAAGATGAAGGTTCTATTACAAAGGGAGTTCGGCCGTAACTAATAGAACAAGATATTATTTCGTCCCCACAGGGCCGACTTAAAACCAAGTAGGTGCTTACACAACAGAGCTAAGTTTTGGGACGGGTAGGGACCGGTGAAGGATGGAGCGGACAGCGGCGGTAACCGACACCTGAGGGGCAATTCTCGTAATTTTTAGGAACGTTCAGTCTGATCTCAGTCTCAATCTGTCAAAAATACCTCTAATTTCCCTACATTTTAACAGGTTTTTGACATTTGTTTGTCGCCGAGATGAGACTGCGACTAGATTTTGAACGTTTTAAATTACAAGAATTGGCCTTCTGGTGTTTTAAAGCATGAATTTTTTGATGTCTTTATTTAAGTAAGCTATCAAAACTAACTAGCTGTTTTATTTAGTTTCCTCTCCCAGGCTGCGCCACAACACCCTGTCTTCCGCCTTTCGCATCCAGGTTATCCCAGCCACCTTTTTAAAGTCGTTAGTCCATTTAGCTGGGGGGCATCCCACACTACGCTTGCTGATACGCGCATCTGCTCCACCGGCCATGTCGGTCTTTCGACAAATATGGCCAGCCCACTGCCACTTCAGCTTGCTTACTCTGCAAGCTTTGTGTAACTCCGGTTCTTTTCCGGATAACTTGGTTTCTGATTTTATCCTTCAAAGAAACTTCGAGGAAAGCCCTCTCCATACCTTATGAAGTTAAATCTTTATTTATTAAAATTTAATAATAATGATCGGAAGTTCACTCGTATTGTCCCAGCAGATAACACAACAAACAGCTTGTAAAGTTCTTAAGAACTTTATAATTAAAATCAGTTATTAATTCATCTCAATTTGTCGAGTGCTCTAACAAAGGATGCGCTCTTCACTAACTCTGTTCAATCCTTAGAGAATAGGAAAAGGGGAGGTTTATTTTGTTTGTTTGATATTTATTTGTTACACTGACTGGCTTTTGCGTGCGACTTCGTCCGCGTGAAATTGGTTGTGAGCCCGACTCTTCCCGTCGCAACGCGTCGCCCGGCCGCGCTATTACGATTGCGTTTTTGGAACGAAGTTCGTCGCGCGTTGCGAAAGGGGGCTAGACGGAAAAAATTAAGACCAAAAGTTGGAACGACACTTTTTGCTATAGTTGTAAGCTGTGCGGCGTGCGCGTGTTTCTCTGTATCTCTCTCTCTCTCTCTTATAGAAAGCAAGCCAGTTATACTTCGTTCCATCCGGGTGTCCCTTGACACCTCTCAAGTTTTTTTCTATTTCTTTTTCTTTTTGCTCGGATAAATAATCGATAAAGATTATAGGCTATCTCAAGAATTAAACTATCAATCGCAAAAATATTTTTTTATACCCGACTGGTAATTCCAGGGATTAGCGCGTTCAAATAAACTTCAGCTTTATTATTAGTATAGATAATTATAGATTTCCAGCATCTACAGTTATCATAGGGGCAATTCCCGTATTTTTTAAGAAGAGTAATCAGTCTAAAATAGGTACAGACGCCAGCAGGTCAAGCTACCCGAAACTGTCAAATTTTCCCAATCAACCTTGAACCTTAACGCTCTAGCGATAAAGGTGAAAATCTATTAAAGAAATTTGACAGATTGTAGTAGCTTGACGTGCTGGCGTCTGTACGTCTTTACCGTACATTCCTTTCACAGTGATTTTACCTCTGATTTTGCATCACTGTCCAAATCACAGTGATCTTTATTCTCTTTGTAATAATGTTGCTGTTGGATTGGTGCCACTGACAAATCTATCAAAATCACAGTGATCTTTATTCTCTTTGTAATAATGTTGCTGTTGGATTGGTGCCACTGACAAATCTATCAAAATCACAGTGATCTTTATTCTCTTTGTAATAATGTTGCTGTTGGATTGGTGCCACTGACAAATCTATCAAAATCACAGTGATCTTTATTCTCTTTGTAATAATGTTGCTGTTGGGTTGGTGCCACTGACAAATCTATCAAAATCACAGTGATCTTTATTCTCTTTGTAATAATGTTGCTGTTGGGTTGGTCCCACTGACAAATCTATCAAAATCACAGTGATCTTTATTCTCTTTGTAATAATGTTGCTGTTGGGTTGGTCCCACTGACAAATCTATCAAAATCACAGTGATCTTTATTCTCTTTGTAATAATGTTGCTGTTGGGTTGGTCCCACTGACAAATCTATCAAAATCACAGTGATCTTTATTCTCTTTGTAATAATGTTGCTGTTGGGTTGGTCCCACTGACAAATCTATCAAAATCACAGTGATCTTTATTCTCTTTGTAATAATGTTGCTGTTGGGTTGGTCCCACTGACAAATCTATCAAAATCACAGTGATCTTTATTCTCTTTGTAATAATGTTGCTGTTGGGTTGGTCCCACTGACAAATCTATCAAAATCACAGTGATCTTTATTCTCTTTGTAATAATGTTGCTGTTGGGTTGGTCCCACTGACAAATCTATCAAAATCACAGTGATCTTTATTCTCTTTGTAATAATGTTGCTGTTGGGTTGGTCCCACTGACAAATCTATCAAAATCACAGTGATCTTTATTCTCTTTGTAATAATGTTGCTGTTGGGTTGGTCCCACTGACAAATCTATCAAAATCACAGTGATCTTTATTCTCTTTGTAATAATGTTGCTGTTGGGTTGGTCCCACTGACAAATCTATCAAAATCACAGTGATCTTTATTCTCTTTGTAATAATGTTGCTGTTGGGTTGGTCCCACTGACAAATCTATCAAAATCACAGTGATCTTTATTCTCTTTGTAATAATGTTGCTGTTGGGTGGTCCCACTGACAAATCTATCAAAATCACAGTGATCTTTATTCTCTTTGTAATAATGTTGCTGTTGGGTTGGTCCCACTGACAAATCTATCAAAATCACAGTGATCTTTATTCTCTTTGTAATAATGTTGCTGTTGGGTGGTCCCACTGACAAATCTATCAAAATCACAGTGATCTTTATTCTCTTTGTAATAATGTTGCTGTTGGGTTGGTCCCACTGACAAATCTATCAAAATCACAGTGATCTTTAATTTTTATTTTATTTATTCGGGAGAACAAACAATTACACATTAAAAATTACAAAAAGATAGGATGCAAAAATGATACAAATGTGAAATCAACCACGTTCTCCACAGATACACAATGAGACAATTTAGTAAATTTTAAGACAAGCGTTGTAAACAATGAAAAAGGGGAAAATATTTAGTAAAGTATTAAAAAAAAAAAAAAATTATCTAACTAACCTAACTTAACCTAACAGTAGCGATATTAATATCGCTACTGTTAGGTCGCTGCTGTCAGAGGTAACAAAACGTCTGTGAAAGGACTTTGGGTCTTTAGGAAAGTCCCGTTAAAATCGGTCCAGCCGTTTCAGAGATTAGCCGGAACAAGCAAACAGA
Organism: Apamea sordens; assembly: GCA_945859715.1. Taxonomy (NCBI): domain Eukaryota; kingdom Metazoa; phylum Arthropoda; class Insecta; order Lepidoptera; family Noctuidae; genus Apamea; species Apamea sordens. The sequence continues at coordinate 11,847,528 of OX244009.1, forward strand.
CAAACAATTAAAAATTTTTTTTTTTTTTTCTATAAGTACATTACTTTCATATGCATTTAGTAAAAAAACTGTTATTTAGACATTACAAACAGACACTTTAGTTATATTTATTTGTAATATAGATTACAAGACGTAGAAGTAGAATAGATTAATAGACATTGCCGTTCATTAATAGACCACTTAAGTCACATCTATCGTATACTTCATATTTTATACATCATGTGACCACAACCCGTGCTTAAGTCATGCTAATCATTACTTAGATACTGTTGCAAAACTCTGATAAAACCAACATCAAACAAACATGCCTTTAAATTGTTTTACTCTATGTAAACCTATCGCTAATCGCTGTCTGCACCACCTCGTCACTCTTGAGAGCCACTGTCGTCGTCAATTTGCACCCCCTTAATTTAAACACGTGGAGGGCTTAAATATCAAACATTATCTATGTCTATTTGTGACCCCTGCTCTTCCAACAGATTTTCAACCCCTTACTACGCTCTTAGGGACTTTCAAAGCGTTCCTTTTTAAGGGGTGTTGAAGATTGCTTTCTTCGAATTTCCTACGGTTTACAAAGTTTTTGGAAAGTTTGATCAGTCGGTTCGAGTTATGATTTAACTTTGGGACGCTTTTAAATCGATAGAACTGAAGTGTAGGGAAGTTATTATTAAACGGAAACGTTTGAGGGATGCAAATTCACTAGGGTTGATTAATCATTCGCCAGATAATTTTTATTCGTGGAATAAAATTGATGTCTGACACATTTTGTCTGAAAAAACTGTCAAAATTCAAAATTATACCTCAGATATAACTATCTAGTACGTTGGAAAAATTAGGCCTAAATGAAAGAAATATTAATTAATTAAAATAGAGCTACTATCGTAAACCCGAAATACGAGTTACAAAGAAAATTTTAGGAATACAAATTACTTCATTTAGAATTTAGACCAGTAAAGAATATAAATAAAAATAATAAATATAATACAAATAAAAGATAAAAACTCAGCCTATTGCAGTCCACTGCTGCACATAGGCCTCTGCCAGTCTGCGCCACAACACCCTGTCCTCCGCCTTCCGCATCCAGTCTGTAGCAGTAATAAACAAATAATATTATCTGCAAATATGTAATGTATCAGAAAATACCCGCAAGGCTATCCAAACATAGGTACAGACGCCAGCAGATCAAGCTACCCGAAACTGTCAAATTTTCCCAATCAACCTGGAACCTTAATGTTTTAGTGATAAAGTAGAAAATCTATTAAAGAAATTTGACAGATTGTAGTAACTTGATGTGCTGGCGTCTGTACCTACCAAGGTATAGACCTCTATATCCTGGATCCGGCTCGAAGGAACTCTGACCTCCTCAACCCTGTTACTAGGTAACACCATACCCCCTTCGATCTACCCATGTGGCTGTTATAATTTTGCCACCAGCCCCTTGCCGAACAATAAAACATCATCATCATCTGCCTAGCCTTTTCCCAACTATGTTGGGGTTGGCTTCCAGTCTAACCGGATGCAGCTGAATACCAGTATTTTACATGGAGCGACTGCCTATCTGACCTCCACAACCCATTTACTGGGTAATACGATACCCCTTGGTAAGACTGGTTGTCAGACTTTCGGGCTTCTGACTACCCGTAACGACTGTCAAAGATCCACGAATGACAGCCGGGACCAACGGCTTAACGTGCTTTCCGAGGCACGCGGGTCTCGGTATGTAAAGATGGTCACCCATCCACAGACCAACCGCGGCAAGCGTAGCTTAACCTGACCGATCGACCTGTGCGGCTGTTATTATTTAGCCACGGGCCCAACAACGAAACATCTCACATAATATTTCATCTCGCATTCCATTCATCATACGTTATTGGAAAACTTTCCACCCCTTCACAATACATAATCAACCTTTAATGTTCCCACTACTGGGGCACAGGCCTCCTCTCTGTGAGAGGGAGTCAGCCGTAATCCAGCACGCACGCCCAGTGCGTGTTGGTGGATGTCACATGTCTTCGAAATTTTGGTTCTAGGAGATGCTGCTTTCCTCACGATTCTGTCGCTGAAAACCAGCGCTGGGGCTCTGTCTCGTATAGGGTCTTTGCATTATGCTGAGCGTTGGCCGTTTCGCGTGAATGTGACGCATGTTTTGCTCCAACTTGTTATTTTTTTGTATTGGTGTTCTTTTTATGTTAACCTGTTTGCCGCAAATAAATGTATTGGAACGAAGTTCCTTATCGCGCGTTGCGAAAGGACGCTAGACGGAAAAAATGTTGGAACGACACTTTTTGCTATAGGTAGTTGTAAGCCGTGCGGCGTGCACATGTTTCTCTGTCTGTCTCTCTCTCTCTCTTTGAACTTCGTTCCATCCGGGTGTCCCTTGACACCTCTGAAGTTTTTTCTTTCTATTTCTTTCACCGCTTTGATTTGGCAATGAAATAATTTGCACAAAGTAAAGTGCTTGCCTGCGTTCAAAACTTCGAATCCGAATCTACAACTCGTAATTCGCTGCTGTTACCACCGGGCTACCACTACTCATTACAATGAACGCATTAAATACACACAAGAACTTACACCCTTATTTATTCCCCCTCAGTTGTAAGGATTACGGCACCGCCTCGTTAGTTCGCTCGGGCCTTTGGTCGGCTTACATAGGGAAACCCTAAGGACAGCCCTTTAGAGAATTTAATTTTAAATGTGCTGTTACACTCATCTCAGATTCTGTATGGTTAAGGTATGGAAATACGTGCTTTGAATGTCCCTATGGGTTAGCCAATTAGGGGATAAGGTAGGTGGAAGTATGTAGACACATGACATGTGAAAACGTACAGGGTGGCAGGGACATCGACGCGCATCCTGTTACCATGGATACAGTTTATGATTCTGAACCCTGCGTTGAAATTTATCGTCGGTTATTAAAAGAAAAAATTGCTGTTCCATTCATTCTATCGGCCATCTGTTCTGCGAGCTACGTGCCCTGCCCACTGCCGTTTGAGTTTGGCAACTATTTCTAATAAGTGAAACTTTACTAAGGTTGAAACTATCTGTTACATAGACAAATTGACCTTGTTGTTCTATGACATGCAAAAATACATTCAACTTTAAGGTGTTAAAGCAGTACCGAAGTCGACTCAATCAATGTGCCTAGCCTTTCCCCAAGTATGTTGGTGTCGGCTTCCAGCCTAACTGGATGCAGCTGACCAGTACAGTCTAGTTTTACATGGAGCGATTGCCTATCTGATCTCCACAACCTAATTACTGGGTAATTCGATATCTCTTGGTAAGACTGGTAGTCAGACATTTGAGCTTCTCACTACCCGTAACGACTGTCAAAGACTTATGAATGACAGCCGGATCCAACGGTTTATCGCGCTTTTGAAGACACGGAGAGGTCTCGATATGTACCTACTATCGCCAAAATCTATATCTGACCACCGTAAGGTCTATTCCTGCTTGCAGCGCATATTATTAGTCGACCAAGGATCCTCTTTTGTTTTACATACGGATGCAGGCTGTGGTCATCATGTGCACGGGATTTTGTTTTCAAAATGGTTATATATAGGTTTTGGCGATAGTACGAGTAATACTTAGATGGTCACCCATCCACGAACCGACCGCGGCAAGCGCAACTGCGATCGACCCGTGCGGCTGTTATTATTTAGTCTTACGTTACAAAATAAACGCGAGTCATGCGCCCAACTTGAAGAAGAAGAAAGAAAGAAAAGAAAGAAAAGACGTTTATTTGCGGTAAACATGACGCACAAAAGAACATAAAAACAAAATAAAGAAAAAAACAATAAGTAATGGTTGACATGCGTCACATCCACGCAAAAAGTCATGAAAAATATGAAAGGTACAAAATAGAACAACACAACTTAAATAAATAATACGATTATTGGAATTTAATTTGATTAGTGGAAATTAATTTGATTAGTGGAAATTAATTTGATTATTGGAATTTAAATTCAAAACTTCTGATTGTAAAACTTCGTGTGATGAAGTGCATTAATAACTTCGGTTTTATATTTATTAAACATTTTGATTAGATTCGCCTTTACACCGGGATTTATAAATATGAATTTATCAACTCGCTGTGCCCACCACTTCGTCCGCGTGGAAATCGGGAAACAACTTCGGAAAGTAACTTGAGGCTTATAAATGAGCGTTTGTAATCCGTTGCTTAAAAGTAACGACAAGTACGAGTACTGTTTGTTAACGAAGAGTCGAAGATTCCCTTTTATTCTTTATGGACGAAACTCTATCGTCCATAAATAATAAGAGGGAATCTTCGGAAATAAGAGGGAATCTACTTGACTATCCCTTATGCCTCTCTTTTAGTATCAAAATAGCGATAGTTTGATACTAAATCTGAGGGGCAATTCTGGTAATTTTAAGAACGTTCACAGTCTGATCTCAGTCTCAATCTGTCAAAAAATACTTCTAATTTCCCTACATTTTGTCATGTTTTTGACATTTGTTTGTCGCCGAGATGAGACTGCGACTAGATTTTGAACGTTTTAAATTACGAGAATTGGCCTTCAGATCCAAGTTTCATTTGCAGTGTGTTTTGTAGTAGTAACTTGATTTGATGACGTGATAAGTATACGAACAAACAATGATTTCTTAACTAAATCTAACATACGAGTAGGTACAGACGCCAGCACATCAAGCTACTACAATCTGTCAAATTCCTTTAATAGATTTTCAACTTTATCGTAAAAGCATTAAGGTTCAAGGTTGATTAGGGAAATTTGACAGTTTCGGGTAGCTTGATGTGCTGGCGTCTGTACATATAATAACTCACGCCTTCCTCCCATGAGTGTGGGCAGAACCAGAACGCCACCTGCTACGATTCTTACAAGCCTTACATACTCCCTTTCGTTTCCGTTCGTTTACGTTCATACATCTTAGAAACGTTCAAAATCTCGTCGCAGTTTCATCTCGGCGACAAACAAATGTCAAAAACTTATCAAAATGTAGGGAAATTCGAGGTATTTTCGACAGATTGAGACTGAGATCAGAAGGCCAATTCTCGTAATTTAAAACGATCAAAATCTAGTCGCAGTGTCATCTCCGCGACAAGCAAATGTCAAAAACTTGTCAAAATGTAGGGAAATTAGAAGTATTTTTTGACAGATTGAGACTGAGAATAGACTGTGAACGTTCTTAAAATTACGAGAATAGCCCCTCAGACTGTGAACATTTTTAAAATTACGAGAATTGCCCCGCAGATCATACACGCACGCCGGTTGCGAGTACTACGCCCCTGATCTTTATGAAGAACATCACCATTAAGGTCACTATTACAACGATGATAAAGATCACTGTGATTTGGACAAACTTGTCAATGACAGCAATCCAACAGCAACCTTATTACAACGACGATAAAGATCACTATGGTTTTGACAGTGATTCCAAGTCAGAGATAAAATAATTGTGAATGGATTATAGTATTCTTTTATTAAAAAACTGACTTGTGCCACTCTCCGTCTCACAACCAACGCTGCCTGTATTCATTATGCTGGTCCGCTGGGACTCCCTGTAGTAAATAGCAGTAATTGACAGCGCTCTCTAGGCAAGTCAACCATTATTATTTAAAGCTAACTATTGTGTTTTTGTACTATAAATAGAGTAATATTTGTCATGCACTACGTTATAAACAGTGAAGGAAAACATCGTGAGGAAACCGGCATTTCCTAGATCGTGTACTATAGTCCCAGTCATAGGTTCGAACCTAGACGGGCGTTTTACTGTATGTAGATAATTTCATCACCACTGCTTTCAAAACACGACGACACGGTTGGCGCAGTGGCTGAGCGATCGACTGCTGCGCTGCGTGTCGTGGTTTCGATTCCCGCACGGAACAAATATTTGTATTACCTACAAGTAGTTGTTCCGGGTCTGGCTGTTTGTGTATGTGAGTTTAAATGTTTGTAAACGCACCCACGATACAGGAGTAATTCCTAGTAAGTATGAATTTACAGAATTATAATCATTAATACTCAACACAACCCTCTAAGTACATATAATCCTATTAATTGATATTTCATCGTGCATCCCCTTAAACATTAGGTACTGGCGAAATGTTTGCGTACGGTAAGCTTCTGCCTTACCCTTCGGGAATTACCAGCGTGATGTTATGTTGCGGGCCCTATCAGAATACCAGCGCGGCGGTATTTGTCTTTTTAGGGTTCCGTAGCCAAATGGCAACGGAACCCTTATGGATTCGTCATGTCTGTCTGTCTGTCTGTCTGTCCGTCCGTATGTCACAGCCGCTTTTTTCCGAAACTATAAGAGCTATACTGTTGAAACTTGGTAAGTAGATGTATTCTGTGAACCGCATTAAGATTTTCACACAAAAATAGAAAAACAACAATAAATTTAGGGGGTCCCCATACTTAGAACTGAAACTCAAAATTTTTTTTTTCATCAAACCAATACTTGTGGGGTATCTATGGATAGGTCTTCAAAAATGATATTGAGGTTTCTAATATCATTTTTTTCTAAACTGAATAGTTTGCGCGAGAGACACTTCCAAAGTGGTAAAATGTGTGTCCCCCCCCTGTAACTTCTAAAATAAGAGAATGATAAAACTAAAAAAAATATATGATGTACATTACCATATAAACTTCCGCCGAAAATTGGTTTGAACGAGATCTAGTGAGTAGTTTTTTTTTAAAACGTCATAAATCGTAACGTAACGGAACCCTTCATGGGCGAGTCCGACTCGCACTTGGCCGGTTTTTCAAATATCGCAGCATCATGCCGAGATACTCGTAGGAGCTTTTTAGACCTCGCACTAGTCTTTTTTTTATTTTTTCACTATTTTGTTTGTTGTAAATTGTTTTCATGACTTTGTAAGATTTAATGTTCTTTTTTATTGTTTATATTTCCTGTGCGAGTCCCAAATAAAATATATTTCTTTCTTAATTATCTAGCTGAAAGCAAAGAATAAACTGGTTGCTGAAAATAATGACAACACAAAGTCCCTTCAGTAGTAGTCCCTTCTATAATCTACTAACTAGTATATACTACTAGTACTATAATCTACTACTAGTTTGCCAAAGGGCAGGCATATGCGGCACTGAGTAGAGTAATAATACACAACTCAACATTCAAATCTGTGAGTGAACAATAAATCACCCCTACTTTCCCACCCTGAGGGCTGAATTTTTTTTTCCAAATTTATATGGGACCACCTTTGAGGTATACCCTTTCCAATAAAAAAATAATTATCAATATCGGTCTACTCTGTAAAAAGTTATGCGTGGTTATACATACAAATAAAATATACGCGTCGATTTGAGAACCTCTTCAGTTTTTTTTCGTCGGTTAATAATAACTGGCGAATTGTTGTTGTACTATAGTTTATACCTCTGCTTAACCCTTCGGTAAATACAAGTGTGATGTTATGTTATTCCATGAATTTTCCGCCAACAGTTTTAATTACTCTCCCAACACAGATTTACTTTGACCTACTCTACTCGACTAAATGGCAGATAACTCTCATGAAACTGGACAACAGCTTACTGTTATCATAATAAACAGCGAACTAGTTTCCACTACCAGTTTATATGAAGTACATTAAGTCATTGTTATGGCTGTTCCTAATACTCAGTTAATGGGTATCGCATACATATTAACGACTTCATTAAATGGGAATGTGTTCCATGACCTGTTTTGGCGTGCCATGACATGTGCTGATTTAGACTAAGCCGTAATAATTAAGTAGTGGATGATTTTAGACGTGGCTCGGAGTTAGAGAAGGTTATCGGTGAAAGTCGCATTTAATAATTAAGTAGAGATTAAGAGTAAGTGTGTAAGTCGGCATTCACCCTAATCAGATATTGTTGTTTCGGTCCAAATTTTATGTATTTTCTCCGTTCTTCCTCTTTATGGAAGCATCCACACCTTTTGGACAAAATCGATCACATTATTCGCAGTACTATTACATCCATTTTTAAATCATCCAAAAAAAAAAAATCAAGTCATTTATTCCAATTAGGCTAAAAATCAGCACTTTTCGAACGTCAAAATTACAAAAGACAGTCCCCAAAAACGCCCGCCCTTCACCACTTCCTAGTGCTATAGCTGGGAAGAAGAAGTGGCGCAACAAACTCCCCAGCAGCACAACTGTCTGTTCAGTTAAATATTATACGGTGGTACCTTACCTTCGTGTGCGAGTCCGACTCGCACTTGGCCGCGTTTTTTAAGCTTTAAAAGCTTGGGTTTGTTCTGTTTCCTTTGTGTTATTATGTATTCAAATTATTTCACGACTGGAATTGATCAAAGACCTTCTTATAATTTTGAAGTAAATTTCCTTGTTGAGGATTTTAGGCTTATGTTTTTTTTGGTGTTTGCAAACTTGGACTTACGATCTTTAAAAATTGATAAATGGTATCTTTGATCTTAAAAAAACGGTGTGCCGAATTAAATAAAACTCAGTATCTATTAGTATACAGTGAAATATAACGTAACTGGCTGCTGGCTGTATTATGTAAAAGTAAAATAAATAATAGATAATATTGGACAGCTTTTATTTTTGATTGATTTTTAAAATCAACAATGGACCGAATATGTAGCCTTGAGGGATAAGTAATTTTTGTATACTTTAACAACGCTCTAATTATTTTTAAGTGGATTTAATTACTCGAATCTCTATTATATACGAATTTGTAAAATACATAGTCAACGTTAAAGATTTTGTACATTTCTATATCAGATCTGACCAGAAAAACCGCTCAAAAGTCTTTTTCAAGACAATAATATCATAATCCATACTAAATTTAGTTAAACCAAACTCATCTGTCCAGCTTTTTCCCAACTATGGTGAGGTCGGCTTCCTGTCTAACCGGATGCAGCTAAATACAAGTATTTCACATGGAGTGACTGCCTATCTGACCTCCACAACCCAGTTACTGGGTAATACGATGCTCTTTGGTAAGACTGGCTGTCAGACTTTCGGGTTTCTGACGACCCGTAACGACTGTCAAAGATCCACGAATGACAGCCGGGATCAACGGCTTAACGTGATTTCCGAGACAAAGAGGGGTTTTGGTATGTAAAGATGGTCACCCATGGCTGTTATTACTTACTACTTAGTCATAAAACCCCTCACACCCACCCGCAGTTAAACCAAACTACCCACAACAAATACATACATGTGAAGCCTTAAACACTTTCATTGTCTCCAATCCCACGCCATTACGCTGATACTTAAGGTCGACACTGGCCCTCTATAGAATTCCTCTTATCGTCACACAATGGACGCTGGCGATAATAGGGGGCTCCCTAAAGCGGGTCAATCAACACAAACGAATGGTCCTCCTTCAAAGTGACAGTCACACCTGGGTTCAGTGCTCATACAATGTAATGTTAGGGATGTTTTTAGTGTGTGACGTAAGCACGACTGGTACTCGTATTTTTTTTTAAATTTTATTAATAGTATCAAATTATCTTCCTAGCTTACTTTGGGTTAGTTTCTCGATTAACGAGATGTGCTCAAATACGAGTAAAAAAGTAAGTGGCGTTCTTCGTGTTTTCCCTTGATTTAACTAGATATTATTGATCAGATAGTTTTTTGAAAGCATTTAACTACAGCTTTTCAAAAAATTTAGGTGTCGAATACAGCCGATCTATTCCGAAGACATCTAACTGTGAAAACTTATGGGGGATTTCCACTAGGTGGATTTTCACCGTGGTCGCTAGTCACCTGTGCCCGCATTAGATGAAGTGAGCGGTCTCATGGGGGATTTATACTAGGACGATTTTCGCAGTGCGGCTGGTCGCTTACCAAATCGCCACCTCTTTTACACAGGTCGATAAAAATCGCAGGTGACTAGTTCATTTTGCATCAAAATGTCGACTTTCATACGGCGGGCGATCGCTTGCGACTGAGCATTTTCACGGTCGATTTTAGTCACCCACCGCAGGCGATCTGTCGCCGCACAACAAAAGTCAAATCCTACTCTACTATTGAGCCTGCGAGTTTAGTTACCTGCGGCCTAGCCGAATTGCCATTTAGACGGTGGTAGTGTGTGGTAGTGCGGCTATAGTCACTTGTGTAAAGCGCGATCCCTAGCATCACGTGGAATGACAACTCACTTCAAACTCGCTTCACAGTTAGTTTTCACTGTGAGATTTTTACAACGAGCGGCTGGTGTCAAATTAGATAGCACTAGCTGCACACCGAGGTTTCACCCGCATAAGTTTCGATCCCGAGGGAATATCGGGATAAAAAGTATCCTATATGTTAATCCTGGTTATAAACCATCTGTGTGCCCAATTTCATCCAAATCCGTTCAGTCGTTTTTGCGTGAAAGAGAACATCCATCCATACAAATTTTCACATTTATAAAATTAGTAGGATTAATATACTGTGGTAGCATGAGTCTGTAAGTTGATATAGTCTCAAAAGAAACGACACCACAGAATGTTATACTTGAGATAAGCGGGTTAACTTATTGTTGCCAATTTGTAACACCTGCCTGTAATGTAAAAGCTACAAGGTAAACGAGGTTCCCATTCATTCTTTTGAGGGTCATCATAATCAGGCTTGTTCCCGAACTGCTGGGACACAAGCCTCCTCTTGGTGAGAGGGAGTGCGCCACGCGGGCCCAGTGCGGGTTGATAGATGTCACGTCTTCGGATTTTTGGTTCTAGGATATTGTTTTTTTTTTTTGGAACGAAGTTCCTTATCGCGCGTTGCGAAAGGGGGCTAGACGGAAAAAATTAAGACCAAAAGTTGGTACGACACTTTTTGCTATAGTTGTAAGCCGTGCGGCGTGCGCGTGTTTCTCTGTCGCTCTCTCTCTCTTTAAACTTCGTTCCACCCGGGTGTCCCTTGACACCTCTCGTTTTTTTCTCTATCGCAATGGTGCCGATGTCGACAATTCTGCCAATGTCAGATATGATATGAGAAAACGAGTGGAGAAAAGAAAAACAAAATGAGAACAAAAAATACCTACCTAATTTCCCTACATTTTTGACAAGATTTTGACATTGATTGTCGCTGAGATGATATTGCGACTAGATTTTGAATGGTTTTTAATTACGAGAATTGGTCTTCAGGGCTGGGCCCCAAGTCTGCTATTTTTATAAAGTCGTCAGCACGATCCCATTCCCACCCCATTGTCATTTTGCTTAAAGGTCTCGTAATAGAATTAGTTCTATTACGAGACCATTGACCGTGTGTCATAATGACATTGTCGAATTGCCATTATTATAAAACCCGTTAATAGAAATGATTTTCGAAAAACTAGCACTACTTTATTTATGCCAGATTTCATTTATATATATTTTTACATATTATTTATTAGTGTTTTATACAAGGCAAGTGTTTTATGTAAGTCAGTCATTCATTTATCATTATGTACGAGATTACCATTCTATGCCATTTCTTTCAATGGAGTGTCAGTGGTTGACCACTGGAAAGTCATAATGACGCCATTATGTTAGTAGACTACCAAACTTGTCAAAAACAACAATTATAAAATCAATGATAGACCGTTCTGACACTATTGTAATAGCAGACTTGGGGCCCTGGTGTAATTTATGAGTAGTGAAGGCAACAATGACTCATTTTCTCTCTTCATTCGACATTTACCTACCTGTTACTAAATTCCATCTTCAGCAAAACAATTTACTTTTCCTCTCCTCCACACAACACACACATGTTCTATTCTTGCCTAAGACAAAAGCACCTCATCATAAAGGTGTCAGCATACGACAGCGCGATATGTCCGGTCTATACAATGTTTTACGTGGCGTTGGTAATAGCAAACTTGGTTGCGTGTGTTTCGTAATTTCTGGAGACTTGAGTTGGACTTGGTTGAGAGAGATAACTCAGTAAGTTTGTGCGAATATTTGCAGGTCTTCTGATTACTACTTTACTGATTACTGGAGTTTTTTTTGGAACGAAGTTCTTTACGTCACGAAAAAGCGGCATGCCTCCTCCATGCGACTTTCTCTCGAAAGTTTTCATGGTTTTCGAGGGTTCTGAGGTAGGCCAAAGCGGAAATCCAAGATGACGGCTGCGAAAATTAAAAAAAAAACACCATGGGTGTCGTTTTCATGGTTTTCGAGAGTGAGGAAAATTTTAAATCCAAGATGGCGGCTGAGGAAAAAATGGCAGATTTTTTTCTGTAAAAAGTTTTTGAGTGATAAGAATTTACTAACCTGCACAGCCCACTTGTTCGCAGAAAGACGAGGTTTGGGTCCCAGAAGTTGGAAACGTTATAGGCCAATTATTGACTAAGCTCATAAGGCGAAGTAACAATTTTTATTTTTTTACTATCCATTGATGTTCCACTGGTAGGCAAATATCTCCCTACTCTCCCTTCACCTCTCTCTGTCCAGAGCTGCCAGACTAATCTTTATTAAAGGAGTCTAGCTCGTCCCGCCATCTAGGTCTGGGCCTGAATGAAGTAACAATACCTAAACTTGAACCTAACAATGATAACGTTGTCTATTATGACTATACTATTTTGCTGGATCCAGCCTCCACGACCTTTACACACTGAATCACCGAACAAACATTAGCGTGGACATTCCCTAAAGCTGTTGGAATATTCATTAAAAAAGACCTTTGAAGCAATTCTTGTCTAACCGAGTCGTAACAGCATGGAACAGGCTCCCGGAAAATGTTGTGACGGCTCCAACACTGAACTGCTTCAAGGATCGACTGGGCAGATTAAATATCTCCAAGCTATACGAATCATACGATAATTAACTGCTAGTGTGTTTAACCAAATAATAATACTAATAATCTTCCAAAGGACAACTTTCTAACTATCTCTTCATTATTTACCTTCGATATAACCAGAATCCAATTTAGGGTATTATTAAAAGTGAAGTTAATTAACCACACCACGATGCTATTATCACAAATTAATATTGCTTTAGTGACGTCACAGGTTGCCAGAACCAATTAATTGTTATTGCATTAATACATAATTAATTCGTGGTTTCATTCAGTTAGGCTGTAGAGAAATGTAGGTATACTTTAGGAGATTGCACGTTATTATCATTTTAATTGTTTTACTGAACAATGATCTTGTCATTTCAATTTAAAATGTTTTCAATGTTTCAATAGACATTATTCAAGTGTCGAACATTTTATACTCAAAAATTTAAGTGCGGGCCAGAATAAAAAAAAACCATTTTCTTAAGGGAAATATCATCTTGAGCATTTTTTACAATGTCTAATAATCTATAATTAACCCCCCGGCTGCTATTTAAGATTGCAAGTGCCAAAAATCATATTTTTATAACGAGTGTTTTAAAGAATGCTCAAGAGGTCATTTCCCATAAGAAAACAGTACTTTTTTGTGGGTACGAAATGACGAATGACCGAATGATGTTCTATTACAATCAGATTGCACAAGAACAGATTGGACGGTGACCCCCAAACTATGCATTTGCTTGAATCTTGGGGGTCATTGTGAATGGTTTTTTTTTGTTATATATATTTGGATAGTCTCATTTTTACTTACGATTTTAACATAACATCATACCTGTTTCCCCGAATGTTTGTGGACAGATGTACCTATAGTACACCCAAACTTGTTTGTCAAAGTCCCATGTAACAGAGGGTGAGCCTATTGCCAAGGTTGATGGCAAATAGGCTGCAGACTCTGGGCTGCTACTGAAAAAATCCTGATGGAAAACTCAACATTTTGCCCGGTTTGGCATTGAACTCTAGATCTTATACTCAGCAGTAGCGCTTACTTGAGTAACGAGGCCGTTTCGTGCTCACGATGGACGCATTGATTGAAGACAAAGGTCTTCGAGAAAAGGACGAAAGGACGAGTCTTCTCATCGCGTAGGTATTCCACAGGCCCTAAAAACTAAAGAGTCTTTAGGGTCTGTGGAACACGCGATGAGAAGACTCGACGAAGCTTCCCAAACGCTGCTCAGCCCAGTTGAATTCTTCTGTTAGGCTTGTAGCGGTTTCTACAACGCCACATGCGAACTACGCGTCATACTGATGTCACGCAAAATCCTGCATCTCGCAAGAGAGTTTACCACGCAACTAGCATATATATACAACGACCCGACATGAACCATCGGGCAGTTGCCCGCCAGACACGACACCCGTCTGGTCGGAGGATCCTCCCTTTTCTATGGAGTATGAGTGTACTTTATACCCCGTTCCTCATACATCTATAGGCTATTGGTTGTCTGGAATTTTCTTGGTAAAAATCCAGATGGCAATGTCCTTTTTGTATAAGGTTTCTTCGCCGTAATATTTCGCGGAATATATCTTTGCAACTGATCTAATTTAAACATTAACTACGCTATGATGCAGTCTACTTTCCTTTACCTTGTCTCTATGCAAATATCTTATCCTCAACCAGCTCTAAATTCATTCAAAACGTACACAAACTTGTTTGGTGCTGAATAGTTAGGTAGCTATAACGAGTATACATAGACTGAGTCACGCTAAGTCGAACTTGTATCAAACAGCTTACGGGTGGTATAGAACTGTGGGCAGACAGACTAAAGTCTGTTCGAAACTTTGTTTCCAAATTGATGTTTTATACTGGAACAAATATCAACTTTATGTTACTATAAATAAAGTTACTCAATACTCAATCGTTTTTTGCCCAATGTGTACTTAGATGGTAAGTTAAGATTTTATGAGACCATTAGGGACCCTGTTGTGCACAGCAAAATAGTAGAAAGCTTTGAAAATTTTTATTATCTGTCTAAACTTATGTCGATTTTAAAATAACTAGTACTATTGAAATAATCAGAAAATTTTATGAAGTTGTATGCAAACCAAATCTTATGTGCTGGTAATACAGTATTTTTTTCAAATACTCATATTTGTTTACATTTTTGGAAACTAATTGCGAACGCAGAATAGCCCGCTTGTTTATAGATTCAAATAGAGAAGTTGATAGGTTATATTCGGAACCATATGCATTATGTACAGCGCTTATATGCAGCTTATACAGGACGTTGCATTTAAGTAGATACGTCCCAGGGATGTAAGCTCACATCCCTACTTAAATCTGTTGATGGTGTTTGCAGGAGTTTGCAGTACACCTATGTATAGAACTATGTACTTTCTGTAAGACTGTAATAATAGTTACTTTAAATAAGATAAAGTAGGTACTTCCATGCTATATGGTTAAACATAAAATCACGTGTCTTCTCCCGGAAGGGTTAGCTAGAGGTGTACTATAGTACACTCGCATTTTGCCAGTTGTATTTAATTCACATGTAATAGGGGTGCGAGCCATAAACGCGGCACCAATTCAGACTCCGGGCTGCTCAATGCTTTTAAATTATATTTTTTTTGCAAAGAAAAAGAAACAAGGCCAATACCCCACAGGTATGGGTTTAATGAAAACATTTTTTGAGTTTCAGTTCTAAGTATGGAGAACCCCCAAAATTTATTGTTTTTTTTTCTATTTTTGTCTAAAAATCTTAATGCGGTTCACAGAATACATCTACTTACTAAGTTTCAACAGTATAGCTCTTATAGTTTCGGAAAAAAGTGGCTGTAACATGCGGACGGACAGACAGACAGACATGACGAATCCATAAGGGTTCCGGTTTTTGCCATTTGAAACAGGTTCAAATGGAGGACATTTAGTGACCTGATTGGTGATGTTCTTCAGAAAGGTCAGCGGATCGATTCTGTAAAAATCTCACCGTAAAAAGTTAGGTGAAGTGAGCTTAGAGTGAGCTGTCAATAGTGTCAATCCCTAGCATTAGTTGGAATGACAGCTCAATCCACGCTCACTTCACCTAAGTTTTCACGGTGAGATGGTTACAGAATCGCACTGTTGGTGCATAGTACTCACAACCGGCGTGCGAGTATGAACAGATGTATGTCTCCCACGGGAAGAAGGGGTGGGGTGTGTTTATGTAAAATTTTAATATCGAAGTCTTGCACTCTGTAATTGACTAAACCACCCCTTTAGTGGTTTCTTCATACAAACATGAAATTCAGAAGACTTGTAACTGGGGGTAGAAGTACATAAGTATTTCTCGAAACTTGATCTTAAAGTAGGTAAGTCAAACGGGTGGTAAAGTTTATATGGAAGCAAAATCGTGGGAAACAGCTAGTGATGTAAATAAATAAATGTTAAAATATCGATACAGGCTAGGAAATAAATTTAATTTAGTTAATTTTTTAAGGGTCGTTGTTATCGAAATCTATAAGGAGGACTACATCATTATCTGACTAGCCTTTTCCCAACTATGATGGGGTCGGCTTCCTGGCTTACCGGATGCAGCTAAATACTAGTATTTTATATGGAGCGACTGCCTATCTGACCTCCACCACCCAGTTACTGGGTGATAAGATTCTCTTTGGTAAGACTGATTGTCAGACTTTCGGGCTTTCTGAGACAGGGATGGGTATGTAAATATGGTCACCCATCCTCGGAATACATGCTGGGAAATAATTTTCGGTCGCCGTTATCGAAATCGATAAGGAGGACTACATAATATATATCATATCGATACTTTCTTATCTATCTATCTTCATAACACAATTCAGACTACAAAGGTAACCTCGAGGAGACACCGACATATTAATAAATACGTGCTATCGTGAGCCATTTGTCACTCGATCGAAATAAAGACGTTACATAGATTTATATTGAATGTGAAGAATAGGAACATCACGACATTTGATATATTTCTTCTTTACATTTGGGACTTAGGTACTTTCAACTTTGTCGCTAAGATTATACGATTGGTTTTTCAATGGATATACTTTTTTCTTGGATCTTAAAAAACAGATGTGCACTTTGTCTTATAGCATGTCAAGATTTTTAATTTGTCGTTATATGAAAAGTTTTTTCCAAAAAAAAAAAAAACAACTGACTTCCAAAAAAGACATTACAAAGTGAAAAATAACTTGGTAACACTTTGTAGTGTCTTTTTTGGAAGCCTGTTTTTTTTCACTTTTAAGTTGTAATTTTTCACTTTTAAGTTGTCATTATTACCTGTACTTTTAGTTTTGATGAAATTTATATGGGACCAATCTGTAAGTATATCCTTACAAATAAAAAAGGAATTTTGGCTTATAAATAACGGAGAATTAAGAATCTCCTCCTTTTTTGGAGTCGGTTAAAAAGAACGGTTCTTCTTCTCGAGTAGGTAAGTAGGTACAGTCACCAAAAGAGATAAGCAACCAGGGTCGTCAGATATAGTTGAAGTTTAGTAAGAAACCGATGAATGTATTCGAATAAAATTTAATTTAATTAATAGGAAACAAACAGTTGATTTATCAAATTAAATTTCATTCGAAAACTTCCATCCCCTGGCCTGGCCTGGTTATCCTTGACTTATCCCTTTTGGTCACCTAATATTAAATGAGTTGGGCTTAGCAGCTGGCCACATAAATCGCGGCATCAGGGTTAAAAGTACGCTTTTTAATATCAAGCTGCTATTTGCAACTAATTATACAAAACAATTTGTAGGTCTAACTAAATATCTACCAACCACTAATAGAATAGAAAACTTTTATTTCGGACAGGACTCCATAGGGTTACTAAAATTTTTACTTAAATAAAAATATCTTCTAGTGTTAGTAGGTTACAGTCACACTTAAACAATTAAAATTCAGCCTGAAGCTGCATCACCCACCTACCTCCCATCCATCCATCCATCCTCATTTAATAAAAATAGGTTCCCGTTAATTAGAAAATAGAAACAGTTGAACCCGAATATTTTTAGAATCACAGACAAATGACGTCTTCGGGTCTAAAAATAAAAAAAAGTACTAAAAGCAAGAAATAAAAACTCTTTACTGAAATAAAAACCATTTTATGGTTACTTTTCCTACGCGTTTGAAGTTCCGTTTTTATAATTTACCGTCCGCACGGTTTTGCGTTTTATTTATAACGTGGTTTGAGGTTATGAGCTGCGTAATATCTCATTTAAATTCCTTTTCCTTGCTTGGTCTCCGTTTGAAATGTCGCACCTTGTAGATTTTGGATGTCGTTAAAATTAAAAGAGTCTATATGAGGTAGAAGTACGAGTAAAGATGTGGTTTATAGGCTACTGTATGTCTTTGGTGTGTAGATTTTCTGTTTGTTTCGTGATTATTAATTAAAACTTTATGCACAAATAAAAAAAATACTGTACAAAGGCGGATTTAATGATGATGATTTAATGGGATGTTACGGCCAACTTCTGACGGATAATATCCGTCAGAAGTTGGCCGTAACATCCCAGCGCTAATTTGCTGGATTCATTTTCTTCTCTACCGATATATTTCTCCTGACAGTTCATTTTGTTTATGTGTATGTATGTATCTATCTATGTATTAGTATTTATTCTTGTATTTATAGTCATTTCCTAGTTATTTATCCCGTATGTTGCATCTACCATGTTTTGTCTCTGCATTACCTACCCTAATGTTAACTGGTAGGAAAAGCCTCAGGCATTAAATCATATGACGGCACGGTTGGCGCAGTGGTTAAGCGATTGACTGCTGCGCTGCGTGTCGCGGGTTCGATTCCCGCACGGAACAAATATTTGTATGACCTACATGTATTTGTTCCGAGTCTGGGTGTTTTTCTATCTATAATATGTATGTATTTACAAAAAAAAAATGTATATAAGTAGTTTATCAGCCATCTTGTTACCATAACACAAGCATTAGGTTACTTAGCTTGGGACTAGATGGCACTGTGTGAAATGTCCAGGGATATTATATTATTAATCCACCTTTGTACAGTATTTTTTTTTTACTTTTGCATGTGCCTTCATTTTAAAAGATTATTCGTTGCACATAGAAATTCTTCATGATTTGGAGAGCTTAATAAGGCGTTGGATAAACAAAACCTTTGCATTGTTGTAGTTTTAAATAATTTCATTTTATTTATTTTTTATGAATATTCTTTTCTTTTTTAAGAATGTGAGAACGTTGTAGGCGTTGTAGACTCAAGATGTTTTCATTTCGATTGTAGATTCGAACCCAGACAGGCGCTTTACTTTATGTAAATTATTTTATCACTGCTCTCAAAACGAATTAAAAACGAAGAAAAACATCGGAAGGAAACCGGCATGGCCTAGAACAAAAAAAAAAATCGAAGACATCTACCAACCCGCACGCTTAACTCAACTATCCCAGACTATACTTGCTGACGACCCTGGTTTAGAACACCACGCTAACAGTACCATGTAAAACAGTACTCACATACAGGTCGGATCGTGCGCAAGCTAATGAGCAAAACAAAAGACAAACAAACAGACCGGGTATACGCTCCCCTGAACAACGTTTTCATTATAAAAGTAAAACTCTGACTGCGTGATAATGCAGGCGAGTTGTTCTGTGCTCCGTGTTGTAAAAAAAATAATTAGGTAGGTATTATTATGGAAACGTATGAAGATTGTAGTTTATAAGTGGTTTGCGTTGTAGAGATTTTTTTTGAGAAAATGATGATACATGAATTATGAAAAATGAATTATCACGTTTTCCTCTTAATAGTAATTATTGCAAGTAATGGTGAAGAATACTAATATACATGGGGTATTAAAATGGTATTCTAGAAATCAAATTGTGGGGGTCAGGTGACAGTAATTCTTACACAATTAGAGACGTTATGTCTGTATTAGTGTCAGGCGCGCGTAAACTACTGCGATTGGCGGTTAATAAATCATTCTACCAATTATACCAGTTATCGCATGTTTGACTATTTGTCACATTAATGATGCGATGATTTTCGTTCGAGGAACTGATCTTCAGATGCATCTGTACTCGTCACACTGAAAGCCTTCCCCAGTATTAAGGATAAAAACTACCACATAATTATATTAATTATTACCTTTTAATGTGAGCTGTGTTGGCCCTGTGGAAACGGCCGCGTTTTATGAGTTGCGGGTCGTAAGTTCGAACCCAGACAGGTACTTTGTGTAAATTGCTTCATTACCACCTCTCTCAAAACGGTGAAGGAAAACACCGTAAGGAAACCGGCATGTCCTAGAACCAAAAATTCGAAGACATGTGACATCTATCAACCCGCACTGGGCCCGCGTGGTAGATTACAGCCTACTCCCTCTCGAAGAGGCCGGTGTATTGTGTATCTTTAAGTCTGTGTTAAAAAAATGTATTGGAACGAAGTTCCTTATCGCGCGTTGCGAAAGGGGGCTGAAAGAAAGAAGGGGGGGGGGGGGGGGAAGACGGAAAAAATTAAGATCAAAGGTTGGAACGACACTTTTTGCTATAGTTGTAAGCCGTGCGGCGTGCGCGTGTTTCTCTGTCTGTCTCTCTCTTTTTGTCTGTGTAGCAAGCCAGTTTTTTTGTCTGTGTTTTTTTATTGGTTAATAATAAAAAAAATATTATTATAAATTTAAAAAAATAAAATTTTATTACAATTCCTTCACTAATTAATCGAAAGGAACATCGTTCCATCCGGGTGTCCCTTGACACCTCTCAAGTTTTTTTACACTACCCGCAAAAATAATAACCTCTCCCTTCATCGCTCTATACGGACTTTTGTACCTACAAAAGTCCTGACCGACGTCACACAATATCTTTGTACTACTTTATACATATATACTTCAGGTAGATACGATTATTTTTTCTTTTATTCAATAAAAACTCGACTACAGCGTCCATTGTGTGGCTAAGTATAACTTCGAGAAAGGTTACATGTTTTATAAAAAACGAAGTGAAGAGAGGGATTTGTTTGAATAATAAATTAGGGACTTGAAAGAAGTTTTTTTTTTCTGTTAGTCTAGCAGTTCTGAATTTGTGTTTGGTTGGTAAATAAAATAAGTAACGACGTGAATATTTTAGTTTGCTAATTGGAGGTGGTTTAAATTTCTAGTGCTTGCTCAATTTAAGGGCTAATTTTTCTAACGCTAGATAATTTTAACCGAGAAATAATTTTGTATTTTTTACAGTTCTTCCAAATAAAATCTATCAGACGTCAATTATATTCCACGAATAAAAATTATTTAATCGACTGATAATTTGAATAAATATTTTTATATTGTTGGTTTCACACGAAAACTATTTTAGAAAAATATCCTGTTTATATGGCATCGCTTCGTTTAAATGGGGGTTTGCAGACACCTTCACTAACTCAAATTTATAATATTAGTTAGGTACGTAAAGGTAAATAGGCTGGTATAGGGGAGTCTAAAACTGCACCGGTGACTGAAAAGTTGTGTGGAAATCGGTTGTCATGACATGGGCATGTGATGCGGAGGAATGAGGAAAATGTCGTGAGAAAAGTTTTGAGTATGAGTGTGGATGGCTATAGAAGTGGAGGAAGACCAAAGCAACGATGGATGGACTGTGTAAATGATGATATGGCTAGAAAGGGGGCGAGTATCGCGATGACGACTAAGAGAAATATAAAGATATTGTTGCGCGCCACAATTAATGCCTGATACATGGTGACCTTAGTTACCACTAGCGCCATCTAGTAGCAAGTAGGAGAACTAATGAAGTCACTAGCGTCATCTATTATCGAATAGCAGAACTAATAGAGTCACTAGCGGCATCTATTATTGAGTAGAAATTTCGATGCTAGAACTTTCTAGAACAATCGACATCTGGTCAGTCGGGGCCGGTATGTACTCGAACATTCTAGATGTTTCTAGAATAGAAGGTTCTAGAACTATCTGCGGTACTATAACGGCCGGGATTTGCTACGACCGACTCAGACTTGGGTCAGCGATACATGCGAATACATCGAAAGCGATCTTCAAGTGAGACTTAAAAGCGATTGTGTTTTATAATTAGTATGTTTGAGTTGTTATTAGTGTTGTTTAATTAAAGTGTAACTTTTGGTAATTTTTAACAGCAGTTTTTATTGTTACGAAACTGAAGCTTAACCGAAGCGTAACAATATGTTGCGCTGACTTCAACAAATTGGGAAAAGAGGCCGGAGAATAAGGATGATATAGGTAAAAAGTAGGTTCAGCTAGAATTCTATTATAATCTCAGATCAATACATCTGCTGTCAAATATCTTTTTGGACAAAGTGATTGATAGACCAAATGGCAAACAACGAGCCTGTTCAGTATTTGGTAACATGAGATATTCGAACGAAGTTCTTCAACGGAGCTTACGGTAGAAGTAAACTGGTAGAAATCGTCGATGCGAATTTTTATTACATATAACAGAAAGAGAGAGAGATATAGTTTTCATGATTTTAGAGGGTGCCAATAGTGAGGTAACAATGAAAATCCAAGATGGCGGATGTGAAAATTTTCAAATTTTATCATTTCAGATGGCAGCCGCCATCTTCCCGACCGACCCCACGTTTTTTATTTTTATTTGGTCACTAAATTTAGTGATGAAACAAACTTACCTGTAAGTGAAGTTCTATCATAGTTATATGATAGCTTAGTCCGAAGAGATCATTAACAGCTCTAAACTTAATGAAGCATTGTCGGCTAACTGAAAGCGAGAATATCCAACTTAAATACCTAATTCTAAAGGAGCCTAAACTAAATTGAAAAAGAGGCAACATTATAATGTGGTATTGCAATTAGTGTACCAATAAGTAATTACTTAATGGGCAAAATTGCATTAAGGTTTGTCTTGTTATTTTATTTTCCTTTTTGTTATTAATCTTAAGTTTAAGAAGGATTTGCCAGAATTTCTAAATTCTTCCTGTAAGCGACGCAACTAGCGTAAGAACTTTTTGCTACAAACTTTTTTATAATATGATACTTTTCTTTTAATGATGTGCACTTTTTTTGAAGTCTGTCATCGTTCCTTTGATTATCAAAGCATCGTTCATTGAAAACCAAATGTAATATTTTTTCTCTTCATGTTGTAAAGTTGTTTATTCGTTTTCTCTATAAATCCGTCATTTTCTTCCATTTCGAGCTTATTAGGACCAATACACTTCCTTTATTTGTATTATTATTAGGTATGTGTGTGGTTAACCTTGTAATTTGCGACTGTGTATTCCGAGGCTATTGTAAGACCGAAGCTGTTGGTGTACCTTAATAAATAAATACAAAAAAAATAAATAATAATACAATGCTAATCTCGAGCATAGACTACACACTTATAACTTATCTCGAGGACGAGGTTAGAGTATAATCGATTTTAAACTGAATAATTACGAATGTAATTAAATTATACATTTGTTATTCAAGGCACGCAAAGCTTTCTGAGTCGTAAAATGTACAAAATATTTACATAAAATGTTTATGAATGAAAATACTTGTCATTGTTGTGATGTAGAAAGGAGGTCATTTAGGGACATTAATATGCACATTTTTTAAACTTCAGCTGTGATACCACATTATGATTTAAAATTAAAATAATCAGGTGATCCTAAGGGTTTCTTGATTATTTTTTAATGATAATTCAAAGTTTGATAACAACTTTATAGCAGTTCAAACATTCGGATCACTAGAATTTAAAATCATTATGTGGTGTCATAGCTGAAGTGGAAACATGTCAACTAACTTTTGAAGGCCACTGTATACCTATAAAGCCAAATTTGTATTATTTAATTACTGAGCGACCAACTAAGCATCTTCTGCTCGACATAAAACCTAATTCGCAAACGAGATTCTTGCATTTATTTAATATTAAAAATAGCTTTCTACATTTTTGTGACATACTCTAACGAGACAGAAATTAAATTCTTTCTTAATTCAAGTCAGGTTTAAAATACATTTTTATATTTCAAAGGATCTCATTTTTAATATGAATAGATTTAACGTCGACTGGCGGTTTTTGTAGATTCATAATTTATGTGCTAGAGTCTGATAGACATTCTACTATAGTCTAATATTTATTTGCTTCCTTTTTTCATTTCCTCATGGTGGAAAACGATCCATTGCGATGGAAAAGTTAAACGATAAAAGTTTAACGACGAACTCTGTACGTGAAGTAAATCGTCACCAATAAATAAACTGTAATCAAGTTTCATTAATAGTACGCAAGTAATAATTACTGTAAAAAAACTTGAGAGGTGTCAAGGGACACCCGGATGGAACGAAGTATAACTGGCTTGCTTTCTATAAGAGAGAGAGAGAGAGAGAGAGACAGACGGAGAAACACGCGCACGCCGCATGGCTTACAACTATAGCAAAAAGTGTCGTTCCAACTTTTGGTCTTAATTTTTTCCGTCTAGCCCCCTTTCGCAACGCGCGATAAGGAATTTTGTTCCAATAATATCGCGCCTGTTTTACCAGAAGGGTTAGGCAGAGATAGTAGTAGTATACTACGATAGTACACCCACATTTCTCCAGTTATGTTCAAGTTCCATGTAACAGGGGGCGAGCCAATTACCATCGACCTGGTACAAATCCAGACTCCAGGCTGCTACTGACCAATTCCTGATGGAAAAACCCTACAACCTAGGCTCGACTTGAGAATCGAACCCAGGACCTCACCGACCACTAGACCAACGAAGTAATAATTATAATCTACTAGCTGCGCCCAGCGGTTTAAACCGCATAAGGTTCTATCCCGTGGGAATATCGGGACAAAAAGTATCCTATATATTAATTCTGGTTATAAACCATCTGTGTGCCAAATTTTATCCAAATCCGTTCAGTAGTTTTTGCCTGAAAGAGTAACAAAACATTCATCCATCCATCCATACAAACTTAACGTTTATAATACTTATTATAGTAGGATGAGTTTAACTTTTTTAATTGAACTGTAGTAAATCGATAAATATAATTCATCAGCCGAAAGATGTCCGCTGCTGGACATGGCCTCTCCCAAGCACCTCTACTTCGACCGGTTTTGTGCTTCTCGCATCCAACGTCTAATAGTATACATCTAAATATAACATCAAGTTTAACAAAACACCGATACATCAGATAACTCCAAGATTAGTTGCCAATCAATACATTATCGCGTTTCGTTCAGCCATTTAATATATTCTTCGCATCTATCAAATTGCCGATAAAACGATCGCCAATTATGTCACTAAGCCACTGGCGAGCGATGAAAGCGATGTCACGCTACTCGGTACGTTAAAATATATGACGACATGTCATTTATCGTTGTCAGTTCAAATAAAAGAGCTAAGAGCCAATGTTGGATATAGACCGCCCCATAGCGTCGCCACATCGTCTGTGTTAGCATTCATCGGATTCCCACGACCTTCACCAGGTCATCGGTCCACTTCGACGACATGTTATAAAACCACATAACTAACTAAATTCAAGTCGCATAAAATAATTTGCACTGCATCTATTATTTATTGAAGTGAAAACTTCTTTAGCGGCGTTGTGCACTTTTGTTGTGATGGGTAAAAAAATGTTAAACTCGCGTCAGGACACTTGACCTGATCGAAAATTCGTAAGACGGAGCTCGCGTCAGGACACGTGACCTGGTCGAAAATTCGTAAGACGGAGGGAGAGTAGATCGTAGTTCTTCCGTATTATTATATAACTCTTTGCCGTAGTTTTCACTTCTGCCGGCACTACCGGAGTGCAACCCGTTGATTTTTATATTATGTAGGTAACAGACATAAAATTAAAATTTATCGCAATTCCTTTAATTTTGACAGTCAGCCACGGTCATTGCGTTATTTACATTGTTAAACAGAGGAATTTTTCAAACGCATGAAGCAATGTATTAGGATATCCTTCAAAACTCTCGGATTATGATTGGAGGTGTGTTACACAATTAGGGTGCCGACAGGACTCTCCTTATGTGAGATGTCAGTCCGCAGTTACCAAGGACTTGACATCAATGAAAGGACAGAATCTTATTATTCACACGAATATATAATTTCACAATTTATTTTACCAATATTCATTTATCAAAACATCGAAATATTAGACAGCTACTCGTATTTGCGACGTTGCCAACTTTCAGGATGCCTCTCTTAGAAAGCAAGTTTATTTTTTCCAATTTCGCAGAACATTACATATCGAAAAAACACAATTTCTGCTCGAAAACCGTAGGTATTCGAGAAAACTCGTTTTTATTAAAGAACACTTAAAGCACGGAAACAAAGTAAATCCTGCACATTTTGTTAAAAACTCCTTGCCAATCATGCATACTGTCACCTTCGCCGAAATATCTGTAGAAGAAGAAATAGGGGTTCGAAATCTTCAAATATCATCGCCCTACCGCGTACCGTTCACGAACATTAGGTAATATTTACCAACACAAGGCCGTAAACTTTGACGGATTGGTATGTGAGATTGTCAGTTGGGCAACCGATGGATTGTGCTCATCTTGTGGAGGTCGCGACCGTAATCGTGAATCGATGTCTTCGTGTATGGATCGATTTGGTTTATGTAGGTGGATTAGTTTACTTTGGAAGCCTTGGCGCTTTTTCTTTGTTTGGTTTTGTTTTGTTTTTTGAGATTTAGAAGAGGATACGCTTGATCTTTTCGTAAATTGTTACGTTTTAGCTGTCAAACTTTAGTTGGTATTTGTAAACAATACGCTGACTTAAGAACTGAAACTGAACTGGCTGGAAAAGAATCTGAGTTTCCGAAATAGCTTGCAGAGTAAGCAAGCTGAAGTGGCATTGGGCTGGCCATGTTTGTGGAAAGACCGATGGTCGGTGGAGCAGACGACGCAGGGGTAATTTTCAGAATTTTAAGAACGTTCACAGTCTGATCTCAGTCTCAATCTGTCAAAACATACTTCTAATTTCCCTACAATTTTTGTCGCCGAGATGAGACTGCGACTAGATTTTGAACGTTTTAAATGACGAGAATTGGCATTAGGGGTAATTCTCGTAATTTTAAGAACGTTCACAGTCTGATCTCAGTCTCAATTTGTCAAAACATACTTCTAATTTCCCTACATTTGGACAAGTTTTTGACATTTGTTTGTCGCCGAGATGAGACTGCGACTAGATTTTGAACGTTTTAAATTACTAGAATTGGCCTTCTGGAGTGGAGACCGCGTATCGGCAAGCGTAGGGTGAAACGCACCCCAGTTAGATGGACCAACGATAGATATAACGGCGGAGGACAGGGTGTTGTAGCGTAGTCTGGGAGAGACCTATGTCCAGGAATGGACTGCGTTAAGTTGAGTTGTTGACTGATCCATCTTTAGTGAAATATTTCGTCTTGAGGCTGTGATTTCAAGCGAGATTCTGAACGCGTTCAAACTGATAGCTTTGCTTCTATGAAGTAATAATTATTTTTATTGCACACATCACATCACACACCACATCATATTCACAACACACGCATAATACGGCATAACTGCGAAATACTGTAGATAGCATTACTTTATACCCATTATGCATATACCTGCAGACATAGTTAAATGTTTCACATACTTTGTCGCTTTTCATTAAAAGCATCATCAGCATTTACATTTTACATAATATCCCATTAAAAACGTTAATGAATCGCACCGCAGCTACTAAGGATTAAAACCACACGTCATAAAATATACAGGGTGCGGCGAAATGAACGCTAGGTACATGGGTGGAGAGTAAAGCAGCTAGAATATTGAATTTAGTTAATATTATTACAATGCTTACAGCTATGCAAATTGATCTGTACGATGTAAATGTATTCCTATTAAGAACTTAGAAACTTACTTACTTAGTGATATTTATTTTAGAAGTATGTATGTAGGTCATCATCTGCCTAGCATTTTCCCAACTAGGTTGGGGTCGGCTTCCAGTCTAACCTGATTCAGCTAAATACCAGTATTTTACATGGAGCGACTGCCTATCTGACCTCTACAACCCAGTTACTGGGTAATACGAAACCCCTTGGCAAGACTGGTTGTCAGACTTTCGGGCTTCTGACGTCCCGTAACGACTGTCAAAGATCCACAAATGACAGCCGGGATCAACGGCTTAACGTGCTTTCTGTAGCACGGAGGGGACTTGGTACGCAAAGTATGTACGTATGTTTATTTGTATGTATGTATGTATATTCTCATAATATTTGTTTAGTTTTATTAAGTGAATTATTTATGATTTTATGTTTTTTTTTCGTCTCCGTTACTCTTTCATACGCTGTCTACATCTCTCTATCTATTGTCCTATCACAGGTATGCTGGAAGAGATTTCTTATGTAATAAGCACCACCTTTGTACCTATTTTTCTGTTCTGTTTTTTTTCTTGTCTGTTTATACACCGTAAAATTTTGTCATAAAAAGGGGTTATTATACTCATCATTATGAACAACTTTTACTGCGGGACCAACCCTGAAATCGTGAAAAAAAATCAGTTGATCCATACATTATGTTGAGTTATGCGAACATAAATCTATGGATCAACTGATTTTTTTCACGATTTGAGAGAGTGAAAGTTTGTATGGATGGATGGATGGAAGGATGGATGGATGGCACACAGATGGTTTATAACTAGGATTAACATATAGGATACTTTTTATCCCGATATTCCCACGGGATCGAAACTTATGCAGCTAGTACGTTCATACATTTGGTCATACACGTACTCCGGTTGCGAGTAATACGCACCTGCCCTTTCTGATGAACATCACCAATAAGGTCACTATGTGTCCGTCCCCCCTCGGCGTTTCCACTCACATCTGCCTTGTATACCTTTTGTTAGTCACCATTCAAACATAATTTGAAACGCAAATAAAAGGATAAGTAGTAAGTAACTATAAAAACTAAGCCTCGTATAATTAAAACACCACATTTTCCCATCTTGTGGAGCATTTCCACACCCTGTATATTGCGAAACACGTAGTTAATTAATAGATAGTGCTAATAAAGGTACGCTAGACGCGTATTAAAGTACGCCAGACATGTTTAAAGGTACGCTAGACGTGTACAAAGTCGATTTGAATAGTAACATGCGTGAAGTCTGGGGCTGAAATCTGATAGAAATGATTGTAGACTTTGTAGTGAGTCTAAGTTTTATTTTGTTTGGAAATAGGTTTTATGTAAAGGGGTGAAGGTGATGGAGAGTAGGTTTTGAAGCTCATTTGTTTTTTTAAGGGTTGAAAGTACAAGGACTCGTTTGTTTATTTATTGATTTAGGAAATGAACAAACGAAATTCAAGCACATTCAAGTTTGCTTAATAATATGGCACTCACAATATTTGTAAGTAGCTGTTGCCTGCAACTTTTTTTTTTTTTTTTGAGGATGGGAAATTATCAAATGACTCCTCCCGCTCTGGGTGGAGCAGAAGGGAGTGTCAGACTCTTACTGACTAAAACCCACCCGTGTTCCTTCCTTAGCCCTTTATGTTCCAGGGCAGCGGTAAACCCTTTCAGATGTTCCCGCTACCCACCTGCCTGCAACTTCACCTGCAATCCAGGACTAAAACTAGCCTATGTACTTCTCCAGGTCATGGTATACCCATGTGCTAAATTTCATTCAAATCCATTCAACCGTTTTAGCGCAAAAGTGTAACAAACAAACATACAAAAAATCTTATTAATATTAGTTTTGATGATAAAAATATGTTTCGCACTGGTTAAAGAAAAAGTAATCATAATGTATTTATATGTTGTTTGTAATCTTCAAAAAAAAAATAGGTTCACGCGAAGGGAAAGGATGGGAAGGTTTCAAACGTAGAACTCAAAGTTCACGCTTCTTTTTTCATTTCTTTTTATTGCTTAATAGCCCTGCTCTTGACTTCAATCACGGCTGATGGAAAGCGATGGATGAGGTCTACGCACTCATTCGCAATTCACCACAAAAATACAAACAACCCAAAACCCATTAATTAATATAATAATAATATCCTTGGACATTTCACACAGCGCCATCTAGTCCCAAGCTAAGCAACCTAATGCTTGTGTTATGGTAACAAGATGGCTGATAAACTACTTATATACATTTTTTTTTTTGTAAATACATACATATTATAGATAGAAAAACACCCAGACTCAGAACAAATACATGTAGGACTTACAAATACTTGTTCTGTGCGGGAATCGAACCCGCGACACGCAGCGCAGCAGTCCGATCGCTCAGCCACTGCGCTAACCGTGTTGCCGAATTAAACAAGCGTTTCCCTCAATTTTTATTTATCCTACTACAGCTGAGCCCAAATGGAGGGTAATCTTTTTTCGTCCCTGCACGTGGTATGTTTCACCCCTTTCTATCAATAACAGACTGTCTAGATGGCGCGGGAGTCTAGACTGAGTTCTTTTATTTTCCTCTGAGTTTGTTTCGGCCTTTATTCTACAGAGTAGTCAGAAGGGTAATTCTCGTAATTTTAAGAACGTTCACAGTCTGATCTCAGTCTCAATCTGTCAAAACTACCTCGCAATTTCCCTACATTTTTGTGAAGTTTTTGACATTGATTGTCGCTGAGATGAGAATGCGACTAGATTTTGAACGTTTTTAATTACGGGAATTGGCCTTCAGATAGGAAACGCCGACCTTATCTAGCTTATTTTTATTTTATTTTATAATATGACGTGTAAAAGTGATTCCGATGTATAAACAATTTCTTATAATTTTCATTTAATTTAAATAGAAAATTAGCTAAAGCTTTGTAAAACAGTAGGTGTAGGTTAAATTTGACGGTTGACGTCATTACGTCAACTTTGTCTCGTATAGGGTCGTAGTATAATATTATGCTGAGCGATGACATTTTTGCGTGGATGTGACGCATACCAACATTTCCTCCAACTTGTTATTTTTTGTGTTGTGTTCCTTCTCTGTGTCATGTATACCGTAAATAAAATTATTTTCTTCCATACTAATTTAATAATATATTATGTTTTTGTTTACGTCACTAATAGATCATACCGCTATTGCAACTTTTTAAACTTCACTATAAAGCTAGAGCATCCTCAGTCTACGGTTAACGTTAAAAATAAAAACGTTATTTATAAAAGTAAAATGGTGTGTTTACTTGGAGAGCGGTTTTTTGAAATCGTAAAGTCAAACCCTGCTGCCATAATTTTCACGACTATGTAGCGGCCTCCACTCTCTTAGAAAACCGTAGCTTAACACAAAAATCAAACAACCACAACCTAATTAAAAATTAAAAGAAAAAACGAGTTTATGCCTCCTTTTTTACCCGACTACGACCAAGCCTAAATTGAGGGTAATGTTTTTTCTTTCGCTCATGTGCGGGGCGAGATCAACACATCCATATATTTACCCTCTCTATCAATAACTGTCTGCATTCAGTCTAGACCGAGCTCTTTTGTTTAAATAGAAAATTACTTTGCAGAGGCGAAGAGAATCGATAACACGCCTGTACGTATTGAAGTTAGAAGTCTATTCGCGTTACAAGTTTTTTTTATTGTTATCTTTTACTGGCTTATTCATAAAGTTGAAGTTTATTTTATGCTATCCGTGCAAATTCATATACGTAAGTATGAAATCACTATTTTAATTTTAAAATATATGTGAAGCAAGCTTTGGTATGTGTTGAATGGGCTTCTTCCAGAGGTCTATCCGCGCAACTACAATATGGACAGATTAAAAAAAAAACTTGAGAGGTGTCAAGGGACAGCCGGATGGAACGAAGTTCCTTTAATTAGTGAAGGAATTGTAATAATTTTTTTTTTTTTTTTTAGCTTATACTGTGTATATATAGCTTGAAGTTGATGTGTAGCCATGCGTTCCATTCGCGTTTGTAGGAGGATAGTATGTTTAATAACTCCTAAGGTTTCTGTACGCCTGGTACTTTTAATGAAATTTTCTTTTTACGGCTAACAACTATAGCAAAAAGTGTCGTTCCAACTTTTGGTCTTAATTTTTTCCGTCTAGCCCCCTTTCGCAACGCGCGATAAGGAACTTCGTTCCAAAAAAAATTGAAGATAGTCTTCTGTGAGTGGAGTAGACAACGCACCTGTAATTCCTTAGGTGTTCGGTAACAACTTATAATCAGGTAGAATAAAGACTTGTTAGCTACCTCGCTACATACAAAAATGTTAACACAAATAGAATTATGCTAGAAGTGCCGTAACGTTGTAGTTCTTAATATTACATAGAAGCGTTATTCAAATAGAATACACAGAACGTACCAGACACGTACGTTGGACAACAACCATAAAAGAAAAATAAAAGTACCAAGTGTAAAGAGTTGGGACTCGTCGCGTAGCGCTTCGTTAGTTGCTACGGCGTAGCTGCATGGCGTAGCAAATACCGTCACGTTAGCTACGCCGTAGCGGTAGTTTTTATTAAGAAAACTGAGGGGCAATTCTGGTAATTTTAAGACCGTTCACAGTCTGATCTCAGTCTCAATCTGTCAAAAAATACTTCTAATTTCCCTACATTTTGACAAGTTTTTGACATTTGTTTGTCGCTGAGATGAGACTGCGACTAGATTTTGAACGTTTTAAATTACGAGAATACACCTTCTGCTACGGGTTGCATAGTAGGTCAGTAGTGGAGTGACTGCATTATCGTGCTACAAAAGGGAAATATTTAACTGATCCTCTGATTACGGAATTGGTGCGGGGTAGTGGTACGTGGTCTGCCACGTAGGAGATGGCGGGACGAGCTGGATAGGTTCCGGCAAAACTGGAAAGATGGTGGTGATGAAGGTTGCGAAAGATGGAAGGAGTGGAGGGAGGCCTTTGCCCAGGAGTGGGACACCATAGGCTAGTAAAAAAATAAAAAAAAACAATCCTTTAAAAACTTATTAGCTTTCTATATACGATTTTAAAAGAATGGGCCTCTTTTTAAGTTTCTGGCGTTTTTTTGACAGTTGGTCGCAGTACTAAACTAGGGTGCCCCAACCAAACTGGTTAAGTTAAGTTAGAACTGTGAACCAATCGCGCTATATCCAGGTTGAACGCGGTTAGTTGTCTATTGAGTATTTTTAGGACCCCAAAATAGATATAATTTTACATTCACAAAAAATGCGCATTCTTATCAATTATAATGTCACAAATTTAGCTAATATAAAAATTGTGACATGCATTAGTACTAATAAAGAAGCATGGCAGACCACACATATAAGGGGCTCGTGGCTACGTTTAGGCCGCACGGGTCGGCCCGTTGAGTACCGTTTTACTCTGTTACTTCAAAATCAAGTCGCAGTCTCATCTCGGCAACAAACAAAGGTCATAATTGTAGGAAATTAGAGGTATTTTTGACAGATTGGGACTGAGATCTGAGGGGTAATTCTCGTAATTTTAAGAACGTTCACAGTCTGATCTCAGTCTCAATCTGTCAAAAATCCGTCTAATTTCCCTACATTTTGACAAGTTTTTGACATTTGTTTGTCGCTGAGATGAGACTGCGACTAGATTTTGAACGTTTTAAATTACGGGAATACGGGCTCTGACTGTGAACGTTCTTAAAATTACGAAAATTGCCCCTCTGATAGGCAGTCGCTCCATGTATAATACTAATATTCAGTTGCATTTGGTTAGACTGGAAGCCGACCCGAACATAGTGAGAAAAAGCAGATGATTAGGTAGAACACTTATTCAAAAAGTTTGACCACAGATACTAAAAGCTTTCACAGATATTAAAACTACAGTAAAGTAGCATAAAACTAGGTATTAAAGATAGTTACACTATCAATTCTATTCTACAGTTGCGTGACAAAGACACATATAATGTCATGACACTGTGTCCTTATGGTATCGAATGACTGTAGCCAATCACGTTGTGTTTCAATTACAATGACAATAAAACTTTATGCATCGTCATTTGTATTAAAATGACTTGTAACAGAATTGCTTGCATTTGAGTCCTTTTTTTTCCCAACGGCTTAACGTGCTTTCCGAGACACGGA
The DNA here is from genome assembly GCA_945859715.1 of Apamea sordens. Lineage (NCBI taxonomy): Eukaryota > Metazoa > Arthropoda > Insecta > Lepidoptera > Noctuidae > Apamea > Apamea sordens. Next base: position 11,881,107 of record OX244009.1, read on the forward strand.
GGGGTCTCGGTATGCACATAAAAATAGATAAGAGATTATGAAAGTAAAATACATACGACATCACAAAAAAAATCTTTATATGAATGTGGTCTCAACAACCAACTACACAAACAACAAGAACTACCTACTTCAATTAGCACATCCTGTTAATCAAGTACCTATGACAGGGGACGAGCTTACTCCGGTTACATAGAAGCTTAGAATAATTACATATTTAGGGCATATTTTTCAATCGACAGATAATTTTTATTCGTGGAATAAATTTGACGTCTGACAGTTTTTGTATGGAAGAACAGTCAAAAATTCAAAATTATTCCTCCGATAATATTATCTGGCGTTGGAGAAATCAGCCATTAGAAAAAAAAACTTGAGAGGTGTCAAGGGACACCCGGATGGAACGAAGTTCCTTTCGATTAATAAATTAGTGAAGGAATTGTAATTTTTTTTTTTTAAATTATAATAATATTTTTTTTATTATTAACAAATAAAAAAACACAAAAAAACTGGCTTGCTTTCTATAAGAGAGAGAGAGAGAGAGAGAGACAGAGAAACACAAACAAACAAATAGCAAAAAGTGTCGTTACAACTTTTGGTCTTAATTTTTTCCGTCTACCCTTTCGCAACGCGCGATAAGGAACTTCGTTCCAATAAAAACATCACAAAACAAATACACTAATTGATTTTTCACCGAAGACTAAATGACATGACTATAAATGGAGGGGTTGAATGCTTATTGTTTTATTACAATTTTTGGTTACCTATCACAATATTGTTCCTTTTAACCAAGCGGTTTACTGGTAGAGAATGCCTTGTGGCATTAGATCCACTTTGTGTAGGTACCTATTGTACATAAAAACATAACTAAATAAAGTAGAAGCAAGGTAACATTTCATGAAAGCTTCTTTACGTAGCAAAATTAGAATTATTCATGATCCACCTAATTATAAGACCAGTAGGTTGTTTTTTATGAAAAATTTGAAGAACGGTATATTTTCCTGTACATTTTTCACTGTACCCTAGGGGTTGTAGCTAAATAACAACAGACGGTAACCTAGTTAGGAAAGGCTAAGCGGATAATGACTAGGTCCCTAGGCAAGCAATTAGGACGAGTCAAAACACTACTTAAATTTCTCGAACAGTAAGGCCAACTTGTTCTATTATATGTCAAACCAATCAATAATTATCCTATAATGTTCCCACTGCTGGGACACAGGCCTCCTCTCGGTGAGAGGGAGTGCGCCGTAATCCGCCACGCGGGCCCAGTGCGGGTTGGTGGATGTCACATGTCTTCAAATTTTTGGTTCTAGGACATGCCGGTTTCCTCACGATGTTTTCCTTCACCGTTTTGAGAGCAGTGGTGATGAAACAATTTAGGTACACAAACTAAAGCGCCTGTAAGGGTTCGCACCTATCCTATCCATTAATATCTGTCGTCAAGATAACGGCAAATATAAATGATTATTTGTGGAAGCAAGTGTCAGCACAAATATGTCACATCGAAAGAAAACCAAAACTATCTAAAGAGACACGCGATGCCGAAATATAGAATACTACAGTGCCAAGACCAAATACCGCCCATTGTGTCACGCCTTGTAAAATTTCTACATTTATATTCTGTAATATTTTAGGTGTACATAATAAAGAATATTCTATTCTTGTCTATTCTACAGCGGCTTCAAAAATGTACTCTTAAAATGCAATAAAATCGGATATGTCTTGCTTTATAAATCTGCTTACTTAGTTAAATTCAGAAGATTGTATACCTCGTTTTAATAAAAATATCTGACTGACTGCCGAACTGATACTCCCATTACACATACTATGGATTATACAGTATCTGGAAATAAACGGTTTCATTTCATTTTTATAATAGTTTCTTGCATTGAAAACAATTAGATTTCATAATCATTGGTATCATTATTTTTTAACGCATGAAAGACGTTTGACATGGTGTGCGTTATTTTTTGTGTTTAAATACACTCGAGAGCAATGAATCCGGGTCACTTAAAGAATGTTAAAAATCTCGGAAACTAAAAATGATAGGTTAATGCAATAAATTGTATTTAATAGACAATGTAATACTCCTTAAATGAAAGTAAAAAAAATATGAGTCACCATACATTTTATTAACACAAAATTACATAAAGAAAAAAACTGCTGATCTCTCCTTAAAACAAAAATAGGAAACATGAAATTTTTGAACTTTATTACGATTTTCTTGAATTTTAATACTTCGTATTGCCTCCTCGTGCTTCCATTACTGCGTTTACGCGGTTTGGCATGCTGTACACCAAGTTCCTTATACGATTTTGGGTAATATTCTCCCATTCCTCTGTGAGAGCAATTTTGAACTCACGAAGCGTGATTGGGGGAGGGTTTCGTTGTTTTACGCATCTGCCTAGCTCGTCCCAAGCATGCTCGATCGGGTTGATATCCGGGCTGCGCGCTGGCCACTCCATACGAGTAATGTTCATCTCTTGAAGGTAGTCATTCACAATCCTACCTGTATGAGGTCGGGCATTGTCATGCATAAATATAGCATCCTCACCTAAATTGACCATAAATGGACCAACGTGATCATTGAGGATTTCTTTCACATATCTTACGCTAGTTAAAGAGCCGTTTTCTATGATCACCAGCTCTGTGCGACTTTCAGAAGAAATTCCGGCCCACACAAGTACAGACCCACCACCGTAGGCTACTTTTTCTTCGATGCATGCTTGCTTGAATCTTTCCCCTGGTCTTCGATACACTCTGTGTCTTCCATCGTGCTTGTAGAGCATAAATTTTGATTCGTCGGAGAACATAACTTTTGACCAATCTTCAATACTCCAATTTACGTGGCTCTGGGCATATCTTAGTCTTAAAATACGATGCCCACGCTCCAGTTTAGGGCCGTTTGCAGGTCTAAGGGGTTTTAAGTTAGATTCAGCAAGCCGACGTCTTACTGTCCATGCACTTGGGTTACTTCCTCCGAGGCGTCGAAACTGATTTGTGAGTTCAGTTCCTGTGAGAAAGCGATTTCGAAGCATGGTGTTCACCAAGTATCGGTCTTCTCGTGCTGTGGTACACCTGGTTCTGCCCGTTCCTGGTCTGCGTAGGTTAGAACCAGTTTCTTCGTAACGTCGGAGAACTCTTTGTACTGTTGACAGCGACACACCGACAGTCCTGGCTGTATCGCGCTGACTCCGGCCGGTTTCCAGCATTGTAAGTATTCTGGTGCATTCTTCAGGCGTAAGCGACATAATTTCAGCTTGAATAATGAATATAGAGCACTATCAACATGGTTTATGTACCCACATAAATGACAGATTACAAACAAAAGCAAAACCAAATGCTGTAATTTCGTAGTTCCATCTTCGAAAGTGGCCCTTTTTCAAATTTGATTTTTTTATGATATAACTTTACAATAACTAAGAAGTTTTAATACCTTCATTTAAGGAGTATTACAATGTCTATTAAATACAATTTATTGCATTAACCTAGCATTTTTAGTTTCCGAGATTTTTAGGATTCTTCAAGTGACCCGGATTCATTGCTCTCGAGTGTATTTGTGCACTAGCAAAAGACAGAATTATGTGGAGAAGGCTTCTCCGCCTTTGCCCTGTATTTTTGCAGAATAAACAATTATTTTTCCTTACTATAATGAAAAGTAACAATAAAATGACCTCGTTCCGTCCTAAAGAAAACAAATTAATCAAAATAAAGTCGCTTTAATCAGATTTATACATGTCCCTAGATAAAATATTGACTTTTCAACTCACATATATGGCACTTACCAACTTCAGCAGTATTTTGGGTAGTAATACGTAGCTGTGAAATTCAGGCGGTCATTAAAACTGTCATAAAATAATGTTTTCCAGGACAAAATCCCGAGTTCGCATTGCTTGAAATTCAACCCGAAGCTTCCCATATCACTATAAAATAAGCTATAAATATATGTTTTTCAGTACATAACCATTTCCTTAATGCGTAGCCTGGCTGAAGGCCGAGATGAGAAGATCATTACCCTCTTTTTGGTCTTCGCCACAGTCGGGTTAAAAAGTATAATCCTGTTTCTTGGCACATAACCGAGTCATAGTACTAACTCATACAGCTTATGTCACTTCATTTATTATTTCCAAGTGCTGTACGGAATGAAAAATGTGGAGGTTTTAAATATTCAGTGGGGTCAATGACCTCTTTGTATTACGCAATAGTTCATGCCATTTCAGAGTTCAGACGCTTAATATGAACAAGTCGGTAACGTGAAGATATTTAAGTTAAATATGGTTCAGCAACTTGACTTTATTGAAGATCTGATATTAGTAAATAGTTTTCAGATTGAGGTTACCTCGCTGTTATTAAGGTGCTTCAAACTAGGTAGTAAATTGTTGGGCAAACCTTTTGTTAGCGAAACATGAAGCCAACAACATGAAGCAAATGATTTCATCACCACTGCTCTCAAAACTGTAAAGGTAAACATGATGAGGAAACCGGCATGTCCTAGAATCAAAATTCGAAGACATGTGACTTCTACCAACCCGCACGAGGCCCGCGTGGTGGATTATGGCCCACTTCCCTTTATGAAAAGGAGGTCTGTGTCCCAATAGTCACAGGACACAGGCCTCCTCCAACATTATAGTCTGATTATGTTTATGGGTGATGAAATTGCCGTATCTAATTCCTATTTAATAGAACTCGATTGAACTGAATTCTATCCTCAGTCCTCTTAATAGCGTGTGTATACAGAGCTGTACAAACAGTGCGCCCGACTGCACAGCGGTGAAATCGTGAGAGTTACTCGCGAAACAGTCTTAGTGCTGAATAGGATTTGTTAGAGTATAGATAGATATATAGGAAATTAGAGATTGTGGTGAGATTTGTCTCTTGTTAAACAAAGGTTCAGTTAATTTAATTTATTTGTTTTGATGATAACGGATATTTTTCCATCAAGATGCAAACTCGAAGCATTTATTTCAAATAAACCAATTACAGGCACTTTTGAACTATCAAGGGGTCGGTCAGTCAGAAAGATGAAGCTACCTATGGAGAAGAACGGGCAAGAAACTTCACGGACACTCTTTTAAATCCATCAAAATATTGTCACCAAATATTGGTTACATCGTTCATGTTGAAATTATACATGTGAGACCGATGAAGTTATACATGTGCGAACGAAGAAATGATATATTATGTGACAACGAAGAAATTATACATGTGAGACCGATGAAGTTATACATGTGCGAACGAAGAAATGATATATTATGTGACAACGAAGAAATTATACATGTGAGAACGATAACATTATACATGTGAGAATGATGAAATTATACATTTGAAAACGATTGAATTATACATATGCGAACGATGAAATTATACATGTGAGAACGATAAAATTATACATTTGAAAACGATTGAATTATACATATGCGAACGATGAAATTATACGTGAGAACGAAGAAATATACATGTGAGAACGATGAAATTATACATGCGATAACGATGAAATTATACATGTGAGAACAATGAAATTATACATGTGAGAACTATGAAATTATACAAGTGAGATACGTCTAAATAATAATTTTGTCGCTATGGCTGCCTAGCCTTAATTTAAGGACCAAAGTTTTTGGAACGAAGTGCCTCATCGCACGTTATATTTTGCACACTTGGAGAGTGAGACTTAGAACATTTTGACTGTCACGACACTTGCTATAGTCAATGAATCAACTCAGCCTATCGCAGTCCACTACTGGACATATGATCTCTTAGGCTGCACCAACACCCGTCCTCCGCCTTCCGAATCCAGTTAATCCCAGCCACTTTGGGGGGGAGGGGGGGGGCGTCCCACGCTATACGCTAATGACCACTACCAATTTACTTTAACACGAAGAAATACCAGTAGGATCACCACACTTGTCAAACAAACCGGTAATCGCCGTTTGTTTTACTATTTAAATCAAAATCAAAAGTCATTTATTAAAACTAGGCTAAGAATCACCATTTTCGAACGTCACTATTACATAAGGCAGTCCCCCAAAACGCTCGCCCTTGACCATTTCCTAGTGCTTTAGCTGGGAAGAAGAAGTGGCGCAACAAATGGTTACTGTTGCCCATTTTCAAATTCTTAGCCACCTTTTACACAAGAATCCCTCGGGAAACACACACATACATTGTACATGATAATTATTATTTCATTCACAGCCTTAAAACCCAGTACGAACGCACATAAAAACTTCATTACCCAAGTTCATAGCAGAACAATCGTCCAAGTGCGAGTCGACTCGCACACGAAGGGTTCCCTACCAACGTAAAATTTTTACATACCTACATACAGTACATAACCGGCGCATAACGTTCCCACTGTTGGGACACAGGCCTCCTCCCGGTGCGAGGGAGTGGGCCGCAATCCACCACGCACGCCCAGTGAGGGTTGGTATCTGTCACATGTCTTCCAATTTTCTGTACAATTTTTAATACTACATATTTAAAAAAATACTTTCATTAAAAAAAACAGTTTTCTTGTATTTTTCCCCTTTTATTTTTAAACTGTATTTTATTATTTGTTGTTATAGCTTCCATAGTAGTACACAGTCTGAAAATGTCAAGTTTCTATGTATTACGTTTCATAAGATACAGCCCAGTGACTGTCGGAAGGAACTCAAGCGCCTTAGTAAAACCGTCCCGTTAGCACCCCTTTGTGTACGGAACCCTAAAAAAGAGTCAAACACACCTGATTTTTTTTACGATCCAGTTTGAGGGTAGGCGAATAAAATTTGTTACGGTGTAAAGAAAAACAAGGAGGGTTAACTGACTTTTTTATTTCTAGGTTAAGTGATGAGGCGCGCCTAACGGGTTAACGCTAGAACTGTATTAGTTTTGAGTTTATAGGTAGGGTTTGAAGGTTAAATTAGTTTTCTAGACTAGAATAGCGTTGGGAAGTTTACGAGGTGTTAAATGTGTTTATTTTAGTTACAGCCTTGGGGTTTTGTGCTAGCTAATTTTTAGTAGAAGTTTTACAACAAAAGATAACGATTGTATTCTCCGGAGGGTAGTCAGAATTGTTTAGTACATACATGAGGACAGGGATTTAAATTTTCTTTACGACATTTTTATTTTTAACTTCAATAGGTAACGTTGTTTTAAGTCTCATGTACAGTCAGCACCGAGCACCAATATGTCAACACTTGGCAATTTTAAAATGCGATTTTTTCGTGAACTATCGAATGCATCGTTGAAATACGATACATTACATAAAGCTATGGGTTCGAAAATGATATGTTCGTAACAACATAAAATTTCATTAAAAAATAAAGGAGTAAATCGCTTTTGTATAAAGCCGAGTGTATACATATTTTTTGCTCGTGACTGTAAAAGGAGACGGCCCTATTGTCGTTCACCTGGTAAAAATCCAGCTTTAGCAATAAGCTGCTATAAAGGATGAAACATCCCAATAACACTCTGCCCGACTCAGGGATCGAACCAGTCGTGATGTCGACCATTAGACGTACAGACGCCAGCCCATCAAGCTACCCGAAACTGTCAAATTTTCCCAATCAACCTTGAACCTTATTGCTTTAGCGATAAAGTTGAAAAACTATTAAAGAAATTTGACAGATTGTAAGTAGCTTGATGTGTTGGCGTCTGTACCTGCGAGGCGGTCTGTAAAATCTACTTTTTTCAAACAAAATCCTTCTTTCATAACCGATTAATTAATATCAATACAATTACAGCATGAAAAAGCATGTGAAACATTACAACTAGCCATTTATCAAAATAAACGTCTTCACCGTAGTTAGTTATACTACGTAACAGGTGGTGTAACATGCGTTGGTAATTTATTATCGTCTGTAATAGGGTGAATGTCGAACACGAAGGGCACAAAGTAGATATATTACAGAAACCCAGCGTCATATATGGGGGTATCTACATCGCCACGTGCGGATTATGCATCACACTACATAATCAGCCTGTAATGTTCCGACTGCCGGGATACTGGCCTTCCCTCTTCGAGAGGAGTGGGCTGAAATCTACCACGCGGGCCCAGTGCGGGTTGGTAGATGTCACAGTCTCCAAATTTCTGGTTCGGAGACATGGCGGTTCCCTCACGATGTTTCCTTCACCGTCTTAAGAGAATTTGTGATGATTTTTTTACGCAAAACAAAGGGCCTACCGGTGCATTACATTTACGCCATGCAAAATCCTACATCGCGCAAGCAGAGTTTACCGCGCGACTAGCATATATAAACGTCCCGAGATCAGTCGTTGTGCAGTAATCCACAAGACACAACACCCATCTGGTTGGTTGGAGGATCCTTCCTTTTCTATGGAGGATGAGTGAACTTTACACCCTGTTCCTCACACCTCTACTTATACATACAACGAACAACAAACAGGCGTACGACTATACAAACGCGTACGTGCGGCGATCTCAAACAAATGCCGGTGGCGAGGACGCTTGCACTCTCTGTACGTCAAGCGTGTCTATGTCAATCAATGTAACTGCCTAGCCTCGTCCAAAACTTTCACATACATGTTTATTTCAGTATAATGTTTTACATAACATTAAAGCTTTCTTTCATTAAAGCTTGAGAGGAGCTTGTGGTTAAGTAATAACAGCCGCACAGTTCGATCGATCAGCTTAAGCTACGCTTGTCGCGATGGTCCGTGGATGGGTGATCATTTTTACATACTATGACCATTCCGTGTCTCGGAAAGCACGTTAAGCCGTTGGTCCCGGCTGTCATTCGTGGATCTTTGACAGTCGTTACGGGTGGGCAGAAGCCCGAGACTCTAATAACCAGTTATACCAAGGGGTATGGTATTACCCAGTCACTAGGTTGTGGAGGTCAGATAGGCACTCGCTCCATGTAAAATACTGATATTCAGCTACATCCGGTTAGACTGGAAGCCGACCCTAACATAGTTGGGAAAATCTGCCTAGCCGCAGATGTTTCTCATAACCTTAAAGTAAATAAAATTAGGCTACGTACGCACTGTTAGATGGCTTGCTTAGCGCCTAGAGCCTCGAGACTTAACATCCGTCGATACACGATAGACGACTAGCGAAGGCACCAAGCGCGCAGTGCGGCCGGTTGCGGAAATTCTAGAGCGTTCGTTTCACTCGCAAGGTGACTCGCTAGAATGAATGAATGAATGAAATGTCCCAGCGTAGTTTGACCAGAATCGATTAATCGAATAAACCCCAAGATTCGCACTACCTCCTGTAGCCTCATGCTTCGTGGTGTTACAGAGGCCATTGCATATCAAGGAGTAGAAGGAAGGAGGCATGTATATGCAATGCATATACCTACATGCATCCTTTCCTACCCTAAGAGCAAGTCTTCCCTACCATTACAGTGCCTACTCTTTGCCAAAGCATTGGTCTAGTGGAGAGATGGGTGATATTTATCTATGGATGGGCATCTTTTAACGACGTCGCGGCCAGGTGCTACGTAAAAGAAAGTTTAAAATTAAATGAAAAAATCCACATTATTTAACGAATGCCTCTTGAGCCGTGACCAGACCTCTGTAACCCTTCACCCTTTTGCGCCCAGATGTTAGTTCACAAGGGGGCGCACCGAGCCCTTTGCAACACAATCTATTATAGATATACATAAGTACAAAAGGCTGGCTCCATACAGCAAGCAAAAACTCACGCACCATAGACACCTTTCGGGGCTTGTAGTTAAATGATAACAGCAGATAATATGATCTATCGTAAAAGGGTGCTTGCACAAAGAAGGGGGTTCCCGTTAGAGATATCTGTATCTATAAGTGCGGGTGAAATAGTTCTTATGCGCTCACACACAAAGAAACAGGTAGAACACATAACCGTTTCTTTCCGAAGATCAACCTGCAGCGATCTGCACTGAGAATAGGGCTCGACAACCCGTTTATTTATGTCAGCACCCTGACCCACTAACTGGGTTGTGGAGGTCAGATAGGCAGTCGCTCCATGTAAAATCTCCTTAAGGTGGATGCTGCTGCAAGGTAGCCCGCGAAATTCAAATGTTCTTATACGTTTTTGGAACGAAGTTCCTTATCGCGCGTTGCGAAAGGGGGCTAGACGGAAAAAATTAAGGCCAAAAGTTGGAACGACACTTTTTGCTATAGTTGTAAGCCGTGTGGCGTGCGCGTGTTTCTCTCTCTCTCTCTCTCTTTCTCAAGTTCACACCTCTCAAGTTTTTTCAATTTGCTGGTCACTACTAAGTTGTACGTTGATTAAAATATGATTCGCGGCCGTAACAAATAATTGTATTTACAGAATTATAATCTTTAAAGTCATCAACACAACTCTCTAAGATCAAGTAATCCTATTGAATGACTATTTCATGAAATCTTGACAATTTAGGATTATGCTAACTTAACAAGTTGTATTACTGATTCGCAAGGTAGGCCCACTGCTCAGAGCTAAATTAAATTAGCTAGCGAAACTCTGCAGGAAATCGATATCTAAACACGATAAAATAAAAATAAAAAATATTGTTGTATTTTTTTTGGGGGGTCAACGACCGCTGGTAGTTTTATCATTTGAAGTATAAGTAGAGAAAATCTGTTTTCTTTTATTTTGTCGTTCCTAGATTTCGATGCTTATCACGTCTGTGAAGTTTACATTAAAAAAATCTGATATTTCAAGTGATTACACCAGCTGCGGTCAATGATGCCACAAAAAAAATAATTAAATAAATTCATATTTTGTTTAACATGTTTAGATACCGATACCTACCCATAATGTCTACGGAGTTTCACTAGCTAATTTGAATTGACCCGTATATTTGGTAATTTCTTTGTTATTTTGCTTTTAAGTAGAAGACCTAAAGTTTAGTTTAAGAATACTAAACATTTAGTCAATTACAAACATAATTAGCGTTTCGTCGTCCTAATTTCGTTTGGCATTGACTGTGCTTAACATAACAACTATACATTTATTTCGTTATGTACATTACACAGTAAAGTAATGTACTGCAAAGTAGATTACAAACTTTATAAGCCCATCACGTGAGCCTATTTTCGTTCGTTCGTTCTAAACAGTCGGTGAACACGGAGATACGGTAATACACGAACAACTTTGTTACAATTACCTTTAATTTCGTTCAGTTTAAAGTTTAACCTTTAGTGAACAGCACCGTTGGGTTAAAGGTTAGGTCTATGTTAATTTTGATGAATTCTGACCGTTGTTTTAGGGGTTGAAATTGCAAGGAAGGAGCAAGGGATCTACTCCCTAACACGCTGTCTGTAGTTTCGGCCGAAGTTACGAGAATTCGTACTCCATATCTATAGGCAAAAATGTGGACTGTATTTAAATATAGGTCAATAAAATCGAGTCGCTGACACAACTGACATTTATTTTTTACGACATTCCAAAAGAGTAAAAAAACCATAAATGTATATAAAAAAGGTCGCAACAATATCCATATCACTTACAGAGATTAGTTTGGGGCCCGATCTATGAATGAATGACAACACCATTTGATAGGTATCCTTGCTCCCGAAGTGTTATGCCCGTGCAATTTTTTTAACCGACTTCTAAAAAAGGAGGAGTTTTTATGTTTGTTCGCGCATAACTCTTTCGCTTGCCAACCGATTTGAAAAATTCTTTTTTTGTTGGAAAGGGTATACTCTCTCCCAAATGGTCCAATAGAAATTTCATCAAAAACGGTTCAGTAGTTTGGTTTTTAAACCAAAATTACTGGTAAAAATTACAACTTAAAAGTGAAAAATAAAAACTTTTTTGCAAAAAAAATCAACCGACTTCCAAAAACGACACTACAAAGTGAAAAATAACTTTAATTTCGGAAGTCGGTGGCAAACAACGAAAGTGTGAACCCAACGACACCGACTTCCGAAATTAAAGTTATTTTTCACTTTGTAGTGTCGTTTTTGGAAGTCGGTTGATTTTTTAATTTATCGTTTGTTTTGTCGGATCAACTACTTTCGGATGGGCCTGTAGGTATCTTCGTTAACAGACTTAGAGAGTATAGGCGTAAGTTATATTTATGGTAGCCAGTCACAGGGAACAACTGTTTCCATGTAATAGATCGGATCGGATAGTGAACCCACTTCATAGAAAGTAGTTTGTACCAGCTAGACACCTTGCAATATCCCAAAAGATTTGACTATGAATGAAGTGGTGCACGCTACCCAACTGTCAGACTCCCGAACACGTGGTAGACGGTTTGGTGATTGGCATTTGTTATTATTAGGAAACCAAGTTAAATGCTCATACTCTTGACACTATCCCTCATTTACCTAAAGGAGGAAGAATGGATCTTGGCTGGGTCGATCTTCAAGGTAAAGCAACGCTTCCCGAGGTCGGTCTGTGGATGTGTGACTATTCATTACATAGAGAGACCCCTCCATGCCTCGAAAAGTATGTTAAGCAGTTGGTCCCGGCTGTCATTAGTAGATCTTTGACAGTCGTCACGGGTAGTCAGAAGCCCGCAAGTCTGACAACCAGTCTTACCAATGGTTATCGTGTTATCCAGTAACTGGGTTGTGGAGGTCAGATAGGCATCCATGTAAAATACTGGCATTCAGTTGTATGCGGTTATACTAGAAGTCGAAAGACGAGGCATATGATGAGCTAAAGAAGGTAGAAGTAGGCTTTGCCTTTGTTGTCTTTGAATAGAATACGCTTTATTATGAACACCATATAAATTACAAACATAAATATAGAAATTTTACAAAGATGGTCAATGGGTCTTGACGCAGAACGTCACTTTCGCAAAATGTCATTGTGAAAAATTTGGTCACTTTCGCATAATGTCACTTTCACACAACGACATTTTCTCAAAACGCCATTTTCGCAGAATTTTATTCAAGCCATTTTTTTCTCAGGACAGATCTTATACTAACACTGCAGAATCGGGTAAGTTTCATTTCGTAAAACTCTATCAATATTTATTAATGACAATTATATTTTATAGTTAATCATTTTTTGACGACACGGTTGGCGCAGTGGTTAAGCGATTGACTGCTGCGCTGCGTGTCGCGGGTTCGATTCCCGCACGGAACAAATATTTGTATGACCTACATGTATTTGTTCCGAGTCTGGGTGTTTTTCTATCTATAATATGTATGTATTTACAAAAAAAAATGTATATAAGTAGTTTATCAGCCATCTTGTTACCATAACACAAGCATTAGGTTGCTTAGCTTGGGACTAGATGGCGCTGTGTGAAATGTCCAGGGATATTATTATTATTATATTATTAATTATGAAAAACAAATAAAAAATAAGCAATGGAAATGAGTAACAAAAAGTAAAAGTGAGGGTATTTCGGTAATTTAAGCTTGCTTAGATCTTGTTTTCAGCCATCTTTGAGTATTTCATGGTTTTGTGACTTGTGACAATGTAAACTGTAGAAACAAAAATACATTTGCGTTATTGAAAAGTTTGATTAGGTCTCTCCTGTGAAAAAAATGCCTTGAATGACATTCTGCGAAAATGACGTTTTGCCAAAGTGACATTGTGCGACAATGACGTTTTGAGAAAATGACGTTGTGCGAAAATTATATTTTGCGAAAGTGACCAAATTTTTCACGATGACATTTTGTGAAAGTGATCACATAATGGGCGGTATTATCGCTAAGACCGATAATATCCGTACAAAACCTTGTACTACATGAAAAGGAACGTGGCTATGAAATTTTAATACCTGTTGTATGAAAAGTACTAATACTAACAACCATGACATCCAAATATAGCTGTTCCTAATGCTTAGCATGCAAACTTAACTCAAGGCTATCCACCTGTTAGCCTGTTGGTTCGATACACCACGGAAACTGGTTTTAACTAGTTCGACCCAGTTCTGGCTTGTCTGATGCGAAACTGTGATGGGTTTTGAACGGATGGCGGTGTATGGGAGCTATATATGGTATGAGTCTTTGAAAGTTATGGAATTTATAACAGGGTAGGTCAGGTTAGGTTTGTATTTCATTGTCCTGTAGTGCATTGTCATAGAGGAACCTGCTCTCGAAAACTGCACTTTCTTGTTCATTCCGAGATGGTATGTATAAAGGGTCACTGAGATTAAGCAATGATGCATTATCGTCCTGTATCTGCATCTGCTTCGGAATCCCCGTGACGGAAAGTATCTACATTTACAGGTTGATTCTGGACATTACCACCACTTGCCACTTTTCACGCTCTTCAAAATCTTTATCACAGTGACAATTAATGTCAAAAACTTGTAAATAATGTAATCAAACTACAAGTATTTTTGACTGATTGGGATTAAGATTAAAATGCGACAGTTCTTAAAAATACGAAAATTGCCCCTCAGATCAGAAGGCCAATTCCCGTAACTAAGTGTCCAAACACACGCGACCGAAGTTCCGCGGCTGATTTTACGTTCCGACGTATTCGGCTGATATGACACACCATAAGTGCCGAACTTACGCGGCAGAAATTCAGTTGCGCAACTTTGTGTGTATTCAGCGTGTCGAGCCTCCCTCTGTTCCCCGCCCCGGATTTCGGTCTTCTGGAACTTCGGTCGCGTATAATGTGTGCTCTACAGAATACGTTGCCACCGAATTGCCGCTGAACTTAAGCCCGAACGAAGTTCGGCTGTACGCTATAACGCAACGTAATTTCGGCATAATGTGTCGTCAGGAATAGAATTGCAGGCGTAATCATGCCGAACTTCGGTTGCGTACCTTCGGCATAGTGTGTTTAGACACTAAGAACGCTCAAAATCTAGTCGCAGTCTCATCTCAGCGACAATCAATGTCAAAAACTTGTGATAAATGAAGGGATTTTAGAGGTATTTTTCACAGATTGAGACTAACATTAGACTGAGAACGTTCTTAAAATTACGAGAATTACCCCTCAGATTTATAAAAGGGTGTTTATTTTTGTTTGTATTGTGTGCCTTTTGTGTGTGCTGAGTAAACTGTATTTCTTTCTTTCTTTCCTATTTTAACTGAAAACTGCACCAATCATTTTCCACTTGTCTCTATCCTGAAAAAGAATAATCCTAACGATGAAATTATCGGCAGAAATAGAGTCCTCCAATATTCCAATATCTTCAGGACCGATATAGGGGAACTCTTAATTGGTACCAGAGTGCCCTAATTAAATATCTGAAACTCAATCTACTGGCATTGTTCTGTATTAGGTACCGGTAATTGGACCCGACGTGATTGAGTTAAAAAATAATTTTGATGAAGGGAATTTCGCATGAATACCGGATATACGTTTAATGAAAACATTGACGAGGTTTCAGGATGTTTTTCGTTTGGATTTGGGCGATTGCTTTTAATGGCATTTTTTGTTAAATGCTTAAACATAATCAGCCTAAAATTAGCCCACTGGTGGGACACAGGCTTCTCAGTGAGAGGGGTGCCTTTGCCCACAATACCTACTTTCGTATTGTGTCCAACTTAAATGTACCATCGCAAAATATTTAGTATTTAATATCGACAGATAATTTTAATGCATTTATATGGTGTCATAAAAATTAAAAAATAATACATCAATATCTATTTTAATTAGCAGACGTGTGTGCAGTTTTCTACCGACTGTACTTTGGCTGACGAATTGAATAAAACTGACAAATCGACGAAAACTGGCAAATACTGGAAACTGTCGTGTTAACGCAACTATCTGATCGGCAAAACTGACGAATCAGTGAAACTGAATAATCAAGGAAACTAGCGAATTAACTAAACTGAAGACTGAGGGAAACTGACCAGTGATACGCTGACTCATAGATTTTGAGTCAAATCTAACCATATGGTCCGCTACAAATTCCACATAGAAACAAATGAATAGCTAACCTGACCTACGCTTCTGGACCTTATAGAAATTAGCCTCTATTAAAAGGTCTTTAATTACGTGTGAAGGCCGACGTAATTGCCATTGTCGGCTCCAATTACGTATAAGTGGACTGATTGTTAGTAGTCAGGTACGTACAGATAGAAGCAAAAATATTCACTAATCTAGATTCATCATCAGTCTAGCATTTTCCCAACCATGTTGGGGTCGGCTTCCAGTCTAACCGGATGCAGCTGAATACCAGTATTTTATATGGAGCGACCGCGTATCTGACCCCCACAGCCCAGTTACTGGGTAATACGATACCTCTTGGTCAGACTTTCGAGCTTCTGAGATACTATTTTTTTGTAAGTGATGTAATTTTATAGTGCCTACACCTACATAAAAGAAAAGAAAGAAAGAAAAAAATAAATGAAAGAAAATAAAGAAAGAAAAAAAGAAAATCAAGTAAGAAAAATATTTTATTTCGGACACACAGGAAATACAAAGTTAATCAAAAGTCAAGTCATAAGTCATATCCTCCTACAAAACAAAATGACATCACTTGTCCCATATAGCACGCTTTGGAGGGAGTTTCAATAAAAGAAAGACATTCTAACAGTTTATGAGTGGCGCGAATCCATGACGTTGCGCACATGCGCACAGCTCGGGGTTTTGTAGCCAACTGAAACTCGTCAATACATGATCGATATTGCTTAATCCGCTATTTTTACCAGCTTTTATTTAACTTGTTGGTGTTGTAGTCGCACGACGCACATCAACCGACTTTAAGAAAAAAGGGAGGTTATGTTTTTGCGTTTTGCGCGATTATTTATTTTTATTATAAAAGCACACAATACAAATAAGTTGTTCCGTACGTAACAAGGTTATTAAAGAATCGTTTTGCTTTTCCTTAAATTCCATAATTTTCTATCGAGAATCGAAATCGTCACTGTAAATTCTGGCTTACAAGCATGTCAAGAAATAGTACAGCGGGTTTATCTCAAAGATAAAAAAAAGTTCCTTTGAGAAAAAGCAAAAGAAACCAGCCATTTTAGGTTCCGACGAAAGGATTATCGGTAGGCATTAAATAGAATGCCTTCTCCATTCTATAGTACGATGGCCCATTTTTTGTGGAAAATGTCTAATATATGACATTCCTTTCTTAAGGGTTGTGTGATAAATGACATAATGTTATAAAGATTGAGTGATATTAGGGTTTTTGGTGATCCCCCCCCCTAAGGAGCCGAAATGTCTTTGTTATTTGTTGAATCGTAGTAAATTGTACATTTAGCTAAAAAAAGAGCCTTTTCAGGTGCCTAGAGAAGGCCCTTAAGTAAAAACATTCAAAATCTAGTCGCAATTTTATTTGTGAGAATGGATATTATATGGATGGATGTTTGTTACTTTTCACGTAAAAACCACGGAACGGATTTTGATGAAACTTTACAGTAATATAGCTTAAGGGCTTGTAATACCTCAGTTGAAATTCATATTTTGCCCCCACTTCCCCGCGCCATGTATCAGTCTATCCCGCTCACACTGTTAAACTGATTCAGTTAGGGTGAACTAAACTGTTGATGGACGTAGGCTTGGTAATAATTGATTAAATTATGATTATATTATTATGCGAAATCGATGTCTTCTGTATAGAATAAAAAGAAAATATATTGAAAGTTAAATTATTCATTAGTACCTACATTATAAATTAGCTAGCAAATTGTCAATTTATAATGTACTAATAAATAATTTAGCTAATTTACCAAGGTAACCTACGTACAGAGGGGCAATTCTCGAAATTTTAAGAAAGCTCAGATCTCAGTCTCAGTCTGCCAAAAATACCTCAAATTTCCATACATTTTTGACAAGTATTTGACATTGATTGTCGCTGAGATGAGATTGCGACTAAATTTTGTACGTTTTTAATTACGAGAATTGGTCTTCAGAGGGGCAATTCTCGTAATTTTAAGAACGTTCACAGTCTGATCTCAGTCTCAATCTGTCAAAAAATACTTCTAATTTCCCTACATTTTGACAAGTTTTTGACATTTGTTTGTCGCCGAGATGACACTGCGACTAGATTTTGAACGTTTTAAATTACGGGAATACGGGCCCTGATGTCATTGTCCAACAAAAAATAGGCGCTTCGGAAATCATCGTCTATCTTGTAAAATACGAACGCGCGATGATGAGATGTAATATAGATTTGTAACAACTCTCAAATTGATCGATCAGTTGACAACTCTCAAATTGGTTGTCAAATAGACATGTAGGTACTTCTACAAGTAGGACTTTTGACTCTATCGAGACCTGGTCTGTTTTGGAGACGCTGCATTGAACTAAACATATCCATGTAAAGGGGTGAGAGAAGGGGACGTAATTTCCCCGAAATTGTTCTCTAATATTATGGGGGGATCTATTTAAGACGCTGAACTGGAAAGGGCGCGGCATTAACATCAACGGCGAGTACATCGCACACTTAATATTTGCAAATGATATTATCATAGCGGCTGAGTCGCTTCATAGCTTGCAGCAGATGCTGTACAGCCTAGTTGATTCATACGTATAGGTCTCCGGATGAACTTGGAGAAAACCCAGGTTATGTTCAACGATTGCTGTCAATGTTAATGCTTTCAAAGTTGTCCGAGAATACTTTTACCCACGGAAAATTCTGCAGTTTGGTAAGAACAACTTTGAGAGGTGAACAAAAGCATTTAGCTGGGCTGGGCAGCGCAGCGTTTAGGAAACTTCACCGTCTTTTCATTGAGTATTTCACTTTCATAAGACTAAGATCTTCAATCAGTGTGTCCTGTCTTTTATGACTTACGAAGCCTGTTTGCGCAAACAGCAAAGGACATTGCTCTGCGCCCATACATTGTTCGCCCTGGAACCAAGAGCATCGGAAAATTATGTGTTGAATTGTCGATCATTAGTAAACTCCTATAAGATCTTATTTATATAGCGGACTTGTTGCAGAATATATATATTTAAAAAAAAAGCATCAGATTTTGAGGTTATAATCGAACCATAACAATGAATATTAGATATAGTTTTTCATAGCTCCGAGTGATATTTAAGAAACTAAAAAACAATAACATTTATAATACATTTAGCTATTTTTTGTACCTACCTAGATAATTAGGTATCTTTGCAGTTTTTTTCTAAAGCCTAAGTGTATATTATCATTGCAACGTTTAAATGCACAGAATCTAATTAAAATAGGTACCTGTATTCTTAGCATTGGTTTTAGAATGAGATAAAATGTTTGTGTGTATTAATGTAAAAATAGAAACAGTGCCATGTTATCGTTTGAGCGGTACACAGTTCCGAAAATCACAGCCAGGTAAGTCGTTTTTGAAAGCAATCAGAGTCCGTTAAAATAGCCAAGTCGTAATATTCAATACTATTACAAAGAGCAATCGACGCAGTGAGAGCATAGGTTAGGTAAGATACTGAAAACCGCCATTTAGTCACGTCAAAAATAAGGGTGGCAAACTTGATACGATTTATCGATATTTCCTAAGATTTACTATGGCCATACGTTAAAACTGAATTAAATCAACTTTTGTCATACGATAATATTAATAAGTACCATTACAACTAAGACAATAATAATAATAATTCTTTAGCCGCCTTAAAAAAGTATTTAATAGTCTTTTATCAGGTGGAAACAAGGTGCGCGCCTTCAACGGTTGGGTCATGCCAGTTTTGATGTACTCTTTCGGCATACTCAAATGGACTCAGACCGAACTCGATGCCCTGGATAGGAGAGTCCGTACGCTGCTGACTGCAAATCGAATGCATCACCCACGGTCATCGGTAATGAGGCTGTATATCCCGCGAAAATGTGGAGGTCGAGGATTTTTAAGAAGAAGAAGAATTTTCCTTTATTAAGAAAAGGACAGAAGATAAATATTAGTTTAGTCCTTTCAAATTTAGATACTCCATAGCAAGTTTAGACGTGATTAAAAACATGGCTACTAAAAATACGTCAATTTACGCCAGGCGCTGACTAATTTGACAGGACTAAACTAATATTAATTGGTCTTCTGCCCTTTTCTTAATGAAATAGAAAGAAAAAGATGCACTGAACTTAAATTTAGTTTAGTTAGTCCGTGTTACAAAAGTATTTGCAACTAATATACTAAAATAAACAAATAATTATCGTGAATGTCCGATATTTCTTGTGCACGGGGCGATTCCGGACATTCTTTCACTCGAAAAATAAAAGTCGATTCCCAGCAATTTCGAGTTCTGTGCAATGTTACTTAGTTTGATGTATGACGGCTATGGGCCTTTTTACACCTGTTTTTTTGTGTGGGAAGAAAAACCTACCCGTTTCTTTAGTTGGCTGTGCCAGGGGCCACGGTATCTCTTTCGAACAACCCGCGGCCCTGGCATGGCATCGGTCCTAGCGGACGCCGTCAGTTAGTGCTGACATCTCTTTGAGGCGCGTTGTGTTCCACGCCTGCCTCAAAGAGATGTCAGCACTAACTGACGGGGTCACACGCGTGGAACACATCGCGCCGTCGACCCGGGCCTGGTCCTTACCGGGCGGCAAGCTGCCCGTTGCTCGCCGCTCGCTAGCCCGCGCCTGCGGTGTCCGGGATTCGGTTGCTGACTCCCGACGTCCAGGGCGTCTCCTGCGGCGACTAGGGGCGTGTGAGCGCAGAGATTGCCTCTCCCTCATGCGCTCCGCCTCCTCCTTTGCGAACATTATTGCTTCGCAGAAGGAGGTGACGGCTTCCCATGCACTCACGCTCCGTATCATGGCCTGGACCCGGGCCGGACGCGAGAGATCGCCGCCGCCGATCGCCGCCACGAGGACGCGGCGGTGACTCCGCCTAAGCTGGGCAGACCTCCACCGTATGCTCCCACCGTGTCCTCCAGGCGATCCACACAGTGGTGACACCTTGGCGTTTCCTCCCGCCTTATCCTGAACAGGAACCGCCCGAAACAACCGTGTCCGGTGAGGACCTGCGTCAGGCTGAAGATGAGGGTACCGTGGCGCCTCTCCAGCCACTCCTCAAAGAGGGGACTTATCGCCGCAATTGTGGCGTGCCCAGCACTGGGTTGCGACAATCGCACTCTATATGTCGCCATGAGATCCCGCCGGAGCTCTGTCCGCTGTACCGTGATTTCTCAAAAATCCTTTCAAAAATCCACCTGTATCTATACATTTGTGGTAATTGAAATATATTTCCATTACCACAAACATATGTAGATTGATCGAGAAAAACAGGTTTTGCTGAGACTTGGTTGTTTTGGTTTTGGTTTTTTTTTTTTCTTATTTGTATTTGTAATGATATGTATGTACGTGATTACTAGTTTATTTATTTATTTATAAGTATGTATTAGGTATGTTGAAACTGTGTGTACTCCCCGTCACTTTTCCCTAAAGGTTCATTAGAAAACCAGCGTCAGACAGCATCTGTCTGGCATTAATGCTGAAATGAACCTTTTTGGCGCAGCCGTGAGGCACACACTATTGTTGTCTGAAACATTATTCTTTATTTTATTAATTTTGTATTTTGTGTTTCACGAACTGTGTCCCAATAAACTTTTTTCTTTCTTTCTATCTCAAATAAAATTATTTATAAAAAAAGTTTTGCTGAATATTGAAAACACCATAAAAATTTGGGAACTGTCTAAAATAGGTACGCTTACCTCCCTAAATTTTTGACAATATTTTGACATTGACGTGAGATTACGATTTTGAACCATTTCAAATATGATTTTATAAATTAAAACTACAAAATTTGGATAAAATTAAAATACGGGTGCCTTATTCTAACATCTAAATTTAATTTTACATTATCATATAATTTCTTCAGAACATAAAACGTTGTCAATCGGGTCTTTTGAGCGCAAGCGAAGTGACACGGGTTCCCCGTCCGATAGCCGAAGCGGTACTGACAAGTACTGAATCGGGGTCCTGTCGGGGGCCGGGCGGCAGATCGGTTCAAGGTGTGAGTGGTTAAAAAGCTTGATATTTCCAATCCCATCTTTTTACGTTAAAAGTAACGATTAAAAAAAAAAAAACGAACAGATGACACCTGCTTTATGCATAGATCGATTAGCCTGCAAAGTTTCATGACCTAATTTGAAAGTTTTCATTGATAATTCTTCTTTTATTGTACGGTTTAGAGGTAACTTTGAGATTTATTTGTATCGAGAAAATTGTATGCAATCGTGTTTTCGAAACAGACGACACCTCGCAGCAGTCCTCGTCTTTATTGTATATTAATTTCAAAGAGAATACTGCAGTATTGTTGAAACTAGAGTCATTAATGCTAAGACAATTTTCGCAATCTGAGGTATTACAGGCCCTTAAGTATACATCAGAATAACACCATGATTCTTTTTATCCCGATATCCCCACGGGATCGATACTTATGCGGGTGAAATCGCGGGGCGCTGCTAGTTTAGAATAAATAAACCATCAACTAAGCTATCAATAAAACCACACCCACTTCACAAGCACAAAAGATTTTCCCAACCATTTCGAACTGCCCACCTGCGCAAACCATTTACGAGCAAAATTCCGGCATTCTAAATAAAATCCGGTCCTTAATAGCCGGTAGTCCATCAGGTCCGGTCCGTGGTTTGTCATCCGGTCCGGTTCCGGTGAAATAATATATTTTAGGGTTCCGTCCCTAAGGGATGGCAACTGGACCCTATTAATAAGGCCCCGCTGTCCGTCCGTCTATCACAGGGTTGTATCTTTTGAACCGTAATAGGCAGAAACTAAGAGAGCTACGGTGGCCCACCAGTGGGAACGGCCTCAACTTACGAGTTGTAGGTCGTGGCTTAGAAACCAGACAGGCACTTTATTTTGTGTTCAAACTCAAACTCAAACTCAAATCATTTATTTCAATTAAACCATTTCAGGCACTTTTGAATTGTCAACATTTTAAATAGTCGGTCAGTTAGTCAGAAAGTGAAGCTAGTTGCCCATTCCAAAACGTAGATCTCTTTGGAGAAGAACGGGCAAGAAACTCCAAGGACACTCTTTTAAATCAAGATATTATTACAAAATCCTGGGTACATTATTCTTATTGCTTCTACATGTGAGAACAATGAAAAAAAGAACAATTTAAAATATAAAATTAAAAATAAGCCCTGGCAGTTAAGAGATGACCAGTCTCAACTGGCGGCGCCCGTTCACGAACATGACGCGTGGATCAGCACCACCCAGCTCAACCATTTTGTAGGGAACCGAATGATCCAATGTTATTTATTTTATCACCACTGCTGTCAAAACGGTGAAGGAAAGCCTCGTGAGGAGAACGATGTTTTCCTTCACCGTTGCCTGCGTGATGCTACTCCCTCTCGAAGAAAGGAGGCCTGCGTCCCGGCAGCAGTGGAGACGTTATAAGCTGATTATGCTGCTAGGTAGACATTTGAAATTTTCACAGAGTATACAGAGTACAGAGTACTACTATAATAATAATATCCCTGGACATTTCACACAGCGCCATCTAGTCCCAAGCTAAGCAACCTAATGCTTGTGGTAACAAGATGGCTGATAAACTACTTATATACATTTTTTTTTTGTTGTATATATATTATAGATAGAAAAACACCCAGACTCAGAACAAATACATGTAGGACTTACAAATATTTGTTCTGTGCGGGAATCGAACCCGCACACTATACTACTACTACCGCGTACTATGACCGCTATAACGACAGATCATCTGCCTAGCCTTTTCCCAACTATATTCAAATTTTATTTATGTTTCAAATTGATGTCATTTCAAGTTAAACAAATATCAACTTTATTTTAATGTTGATTAAGTTGATTTCAGAGTGACTAGGCGCTATTGAAAAACTTATAAAAATGTTTCAAGTTGTAGCGTAAACTGAACTTTATTGTGTAGGAATTAAAGTTATTTTTCCATAAACTCATATTTGTTTACATTTTTGGGCGAATATGTCGCAATTTTATTTTATGTATATTGGGGTCGGCTTCCAGTATAACCAGATGCAGCTGAATACCAGTATTTTACACGGAGCGACTGCCTATCTGACCTCCACAACCCAGTTACTGGGTAATACGATACCCCCTGGGTAAGACTGGTTGTCAGATTTTCAGGCTTTTGTCGACCCGTAACGAATGTCAAAGATCCACAAATGACTGTGCTTTCCGAGGCACGGAGCTTGGTATGTAAAGATGGTCACCCATCCACGGACCAACCGCGGCAAGCGTAGCTTAACCTGATCGATCAACCCGTGCGGCTGTTGTTATCTAGCCATAAGCCCCTATAACGACAGTACAATATTTAACACAACATATTAATTTTTATGTTGTGTTAAGTATTGTACGCTGCAGTACGGAACCTTTCGATCCTTTCGTGAGCGAGTCCGTCTCTCCGGCTTTTTTGAACGTACACCTTTGGTGTAAGGGTCAAAGGGTTTCAAAAGGCAGTAATTAGAACTACGTGCGTACGGTTCGAGGGTTCATTACTCGGGGGTAAATAGTTTGGGTGTGGATTTAGTTATTTCAGTGTGTGTTTGTGAAATAGAAGAGGGAATTTGAATTGCGTCGAAGTATACGAATATTTGTGTAAATAATTTCATCACTACTGCTCTCAAAACGCTAAAGGAAAACATCTTGAGATAACCGGCGGCATGTCATAGAACCGAAAATTCGAAGACATGTGACATCTACTAAACCGCACTGGGCCTGCGTGGTGGATTATAGCCCACTCGTAAAGCGTAAGTAAAGCGTTTGCCTGGATTCGAATCCACGACCTAAAAACGTAAGTCAGGGCCGTTACCACTGGGTCACCAATGATCTCCTTAAGGTGGATGCTCCAAGGTAGCCCGCGAAATTCAAATTTTCCTACGTTTTTTCCAAATTTCTGGTCAGTACTAAGTTGTACGTTGATTAAAATATGATTCGCGGCCGTAACAAATATGTATTTACAGAATTATAATCATTAAAGTCACCAACACAACTCTCTAAGATCAAGTAATCCTACTGAATGACTATTTCATGAAATCTTGACATTTTAGGATTATGCTAACTTAACAAGTTGTATTACTGATTCTAATTATTATAATTCTGTAAATATATACTTGTTACGGCCGCGAATCATATTTTATTCAACGTACAACTTAGTGCTGTCCAGCAAATTGCAAAATACGTAAGAAAATTTGAATTTCGCGGGCTACCTTGGAGCACCCACCTTAAGTGACAAATTGTGGCTTGGTCCACAATGAGAGTGGTTTTAACAAGAAAACCAGCTAGAAATTTAAAAAAAAATTAAAAGCAAAAGGCTAGTCAGATTACCTCATGAAATTACCAACCAATAATTTAACTACCCATTAGCCAAAAACACAATTAATTCGTGTCCCATTAGATTAGTGTCACTAATTATATTTAGTACCGACTCAATCATGGGGACACGCCTTCACGTAATGCTCAGACAGCATGACGCATAGCACGGTATGAGTCAGAAGTGGGGCTGGTTCTGATGGGTTTTAAAGGAGATCACTGGGTTTTTAGAATACTGGGGAGTTTGTTGCGCCACTTCTTCTTCCCAGCGATAGCACTAGGAAGTGGTGCCGGCGGGCGTTTTTGGGGGACTGTCTTTTGTAATTTTGACGTTCGAAAAGTGCTGATTCTCAGCCTAATTTGAATAAATGAATTTTGATTTTGACTACATGAATTCAGTTTGATGATATTATAGGGTAAAATAGTTTGATTTAAATTGATTATTAACTTTCACTTGCATACTTGTTCTTTCGTTCCCAAACCACATATTTTCAAGCATTTACCTAGAAGATGGTATGTGTTTTTAGTGTGCACACGGCACATCAAGCTATACATTTCCAGTTTTAGCTGACCTCGCATTGTACAGGTTTTTCGTACAACCAGAAGTCAGCATATACTGGTTATTAATAGCTTGATGTGTGGCTGTCTGCCACACGTCGCGGGCACTTCTATCCAATATTTTATAGATACCTATCCTACAACAACAACAAACAACAATGACAACAACAACAACAAACAACAACAATGTAACAATGTTTCCTCTTTACTTGTTGTCTATTCCGGACATTTACGGACCAATTTAACGTCGGATTACTTACGACGTTTTCTTCATCGCAAGTCAGTGAAGTGCAAGAGAAAAATCTCATCAAAAGTACTGAAAAAATCATATTGTTACTTGCCAGCCTGCCGGCTTTGCCTGGTTTATAAAACATACCTCCTAACCAACTCAAAAGTAAATTACCGTTTAACCTACTAAATATATAAATAACGATTAAACCCATTAGAACAGTGTCGTAAAGCAGTCAAAAGTCACTCGCGTGTTTACCCTCCGTTTGAGAATATCCGCGGTAATAGAGCTTAAAGTTATAGTGTGACACATGACGCGAGTCCTTGATGGACTTTTGTCATGTCTCTTCCTCAATAACCTTTAAAAATGCGGAAACGAGCTGATAAGCACAAATACATATCTGGCTTATCCATCCAAGTTTGATTCTTTCACTGCTTCAAGGGATTGCAGCATTTAGTATTTGATATTAATTTCAACTTGATAACTCCACGCGTTCCTGAGAAAAAGGGTCTTGACAGACGGACTGACAACGAAGTGATCTTATAAGAGTTCCGTTTTTCCTTTTGAGGTACGGAACCCTAAAAGACATCTATGTGGTTATCCTTAAAACCTTCTCACAAACTGCTTAAGTGCAAGTTCATCTCCGTAATGGTCAAGATACTTGTGCCAACGGTCAGGTACGGCTCCGTTCTGTTTTTTCTGTGCCAAGCTGCAGACGTGCGCCATGAATCCATATAAAAAAGGAGTATCATTGCTTATTACGTGTATAAATATAGAAAAAAAATGTTTTGGATACATCCGATCATCTTATCCTATATTACAGGGGGTCTACTCCGAAGTAGTGTCGGCCGAATGTTCGGCCGTTTCCTGCTACGAAATTACTATTTGGTTCGGTCAGTTCCGATCCTACACTCCTACACTCTTTCGAGTATTGACTATGGTTCCGACCCAACTGAGTCGATCCGAACTTTTTTCGCATTTTTCAATAATATTCGGTTCGGCTATGTGTCGGTCCGATCCGAACATTCGCAGTTTGCACTTCGGAGTAGGCCCCCTGGCTTTTTCTGTCTTGCTTACTTTTGCCTACACACGGCGAATAAACCATACTTTTTCACGGCAAGAAAAACGGTCGTATACAAAAGAGCCACTTTGAAAACCATTTGAAACTCCCAACAGTAAGAAACAAATGACAATCTTGAGATTTCAAAAACTGTACAAACTTCCTACCAACCATCCCCCAGTATATTCGTCAGTGTTATCATCCTCCACAGTGCCCCCAGTCTATTTTGGGCGACACTTCATTACAATGATCGCCTGATTCTGATTTATGTGCAGTGCGTGACTGAAGATCTTTAGCTGTAGTAGTCCAATTGTAAGGAGTGCCTACAATTATTTAGGGGGAGGAGCTGTGTAATTTGCTTGATGATATTCAAGTCTGGATTTGTGACCAATTTGTGGCTTGCGTCTAATAATTCTACTAGAAGAGGCTTTACAGGGTGGTAGGCATATCGACACGCAAACTATAACCATGAATTCAGCACATGATAATTTCATGGAAATTGATTGTCAGTTATCAAAAACAAAATCTGCTATTTCATAGAAAAGTGCAATATTTGCATTGTCAATTGTTTGTATTTTTTTCTAAATAATCGATGGTAATTTTATAGCTCAGGGGGTTCAGAATCATGTACTGAATTCGTAGTAGCAGGTTGCTCGTCGATGTCCCTGCCATCCTGTATACCCCTGATCTGCTCAAACATCACGTACAAATTCCCCGAAGAGATCGGGGAATTTGTACGTGAGGTTTTGTTAATTAAGACTTTAGCATACATTCAGCTTGTCTAAAAAAGTTAATAAATCGGGTGTAGGTCCACTCCGAAGTTTCGAACTATAGAAGCTGTTATTTGGCATCCTCGTCAAATTTCAGGTGGCTGTTATGAAAGATATAAATACCTAATCAAATAAAATTACGATCCCTGGAAAATAATGAAAACATATTTGTTTTTTTTAGTTATTTAAGTTTGACAGTGTTTCAGAATAAACCACTATCATAGAAAAAAAAAAATCGCGTTATGGTATCGTATAAGCGGCCGCGTTTTTATGTGTGTGTAAAAGGGCAGTTACAGTGCGGTCTCACATCGGCCGCGTTTTAAAATGCGTGTCCCACACATGCCGATTTCCGAAAATTAGAAAAAAATTATAATAAATACCTTATTTTATTATTGATTCGTGTCGAGAATCAATAGCATAGGTATCCTCCTTGAATTTGACGAGGATGCAAAACGACACCTTGTATAACTATACAGTATTTTTATTGACGGACATAAAAAGTAGTGGCCTTGATGTAGGTATGAACGAGGACAAAGTAATAATAAGAATCGTTGCACATATGACGTAGCGTAATAAATTGTTTCTGCCAATCACCAACGCGCAAACTGTAACCATGAATCCAGCACACGATTCTGAACTGCGTTAAAACCTTTCGTCGGTTATTTGAGAAAAAATTGGCTATTCCATAAATTTTGACCGCGTAGGTAAACAGCAGGTTTTTTTTTTGTTTGTTAACAGACGAAAAATGTTTGTAACGCTAGTTTAGAATCCATGATAACAGGTTGCGTGTCGATGTCCCTGCCACCTTGTATAATGCGTGATAATGGAATCCAAAATACGAGAAAAAACAAATCCCCCTTTTCATTACGAAAGGAAAAAAAAGAAAACTCATAAACAGTCATACATTTTAAACAATAAAGTCGCTTTTAAAAAAATGGGACAAATTGTAAACAAGGACTAGGGATGCCCATATGTAATTAGTGAAGCGATTACGTATTCATGGCGGGCTCTGCTAGGGATGTCACCGCTAATTTTAATAATTACACTAGCGCATATTAATTTACCATTCCGCTGAAACGTTCAGCATGCATGAAATGTGGTTATATATTTAACTGAATTAAAATAGGAAGTTCTCTGTTTTATGTCACGTGTGTTTGCTTGTGTGTGCTCGTTTGTTTGTTTGTTTGGGATTTTTTCTGAACAGGTATGAGGAACAGAGTGTTCAGTTCACTCATCCTCCATTGAAAAGGGAGCATCCTCTGACCAGACGGGTGTTGTGTCTGGCGGTCAACTGCCCGATGATTCATGTCTTACCGTTGTATATATGCTAGTTGTGCGGTAAACTCTGCTTGCGCGATGCAGGATTTTGCGTGACGTCAGTGTGACGCGTAGTTCACATGGTGGCGTTATAGATATCGTTACATCTCCAAAACGGTTGGATCGACTTTGATGATTGCAACTTTTATCTTCTGTAATATTCTGGAAAATGTCGTGATGGCCGTGTCGTTAAGACTTCGTTTATCATGCACGAGGTTGTGAGTTCAAATCCGGGCAAGTACCAATATGGCTTTTTTCTAATTCATAATATGTTTATCTGGGACATTGAAAGAAATAAAGAAAATACATTTATTTAGCACAGACTAAAAGACAGACAATACACCAGATACATACATCAGATAGCAACAAATAAAAATCAAATAGAAAGTGTAAAGTCCGATGTAAGAAATTAGGAGGAAAGTGTGTGCCTCACGGCTGCAACAAAAATGCCCAGCAGTGCGATTCTGCCGGTCGATTCTGTAAAAATCTCTCCGTGAAAACTCAAGTGAAGTGAGCTTGATGTGAGTTGTCAGTACTGTCAATCCCTAGCATTATTTGGAATGACAGCTCACTCCACGCTCACTTCACCTAAGTTTTCACGGTGAGATGGTTACAGCCGGTCGATTACAGTTTTAGCTAGCTATAATTAGCTAAAACTGTTTGCATGCGTTAGTTATGGTAGTTTTTTTTTTATTTACAGAATATGTCACCCCGATTATTGAATACAACTTATTTATAAATTATACCAGTCTACCCTCAACCTTATAGCCAAAATAATAATATGATAAAACGTTCTAGCCTCAACTGATAATAGTGAGGCCAGAACGCTATAAATTTAATTATAGAAGCCCACATTAAAATTGTTGACAAAAGCTTGACGCCTTTGGACCCCAACACGAACACACCCCGACAGGATATGATGCACGTCTTCTGTCGGAGTTATGGTAGTTATTATATTCTATTCATGATCATGATTATTTTTTGCTAGAAATAATTAACCATTTCTATAACCTGCGGGTTAATTGCGAAATACGCTATCAGTAGCAATGAGTTTCATTTTGACAGTTTAACAACATACATTGCGTTGTTTACATTATTTAGCAGACATATTTTTCGAACATATGAAGTAATGGATTAGCAAAACCCTTCGAAACGATTCTGATTTAGATTAATAATGTGTTACGAATTAGGGTGCGGGATTTAAACCCACGACCTCAATATTCCGCAGTTTTTTCACCGAAACGAGGCGAGATCTCGTTAAAAATAAATTAAAAATCACCATCTTGAAAGAGCTTGATTGATTAAGTCTAGGGGACACGACTCCCGACGAGTTTGCCCGAATCATTTCCGAGTCCGATTTTTAACATCAAAGGAGATAAATACAAATGACCTAGATTTAGCAAACTCTTTGAGAATTTAAAACTGTTTTAACTTTGGTAAGTACCTCGTTAAAGTAGCTTTAGATTTTATAAAAAGATTAAAACTTTTAGTTAGTCATAATTAAGTATACCTAGTTAATTTTTAAAGCGGTTTTAGTACTTCTTTGGTGCGAAAAGGAGTCGTGGTGGTTGTCTCTCTTCCCCCTACTTTCTAACTACGTTAGAACATCATAAATGGAAATGTAATGCTATTTCCATTAACATACAGTATATTACGTATAGAAGGCTCACTGCAAACAGTCCTTGAAAAGCGACAGCTAAAACGAGAATACAGTGGCGCCGATTCCATTGTTCACCAACTAAACTAAATTTAAGTTCAGTGCATCTTTTTCTATCTATTTCATTAAGATAAGGACAGAAGATAAGTATTAGTTTAGTTCTGTTAAATTAGTCAGCGCCTGACGTAAATTGACGTATTTTTAGTACTTAGCCAATTTTTTAATTACGTCTAGACTTCTCTATGGAGTATCTTAATTTGACAGGTCTTAACTAATATTTATCTTCTGTCCTTTTCTTAAAGATATAGAGAGAAAAAGAAGCACTGAACTTAAATTTAGTTTAGTTTGTGAACAAGTGTATCGGCGCCAATGACTAATCTTTTGGAAAAATATTTTGTAAAAATATCGTGATTTAAAAGAGTGTCCGTGGAGTTTCTTGCCCGTTCTTCTCCATAGAGATCTACGCTTTGGAATGGGCAACTAGCTTCAACTTTCTGACTAACTGACCGACTATTTAATTTTGACAATTCAAAAGTGCCTGTACTTATATGGTTTAATTGAAATAAATGATTTGAATGTTAAACTAAAATTAGTTTGACAGTAGAATCCGCTAAACGTTTTTTTTTTCTCTTATCGCTTTTTATCTGGGGTTAGTTAGCTTTCATTTTTCCAGTTCTTTTTTTTTTTTAAACGTTGCCCCTCACTGGGAATTGTATCGTGGGTGCGTTTATAAACATTTAAACTCATATACACAAACAGCCAGACCCGGAACAACTACTTGTAGGTCATACAAATATTTGTTCCGTGCGGTAATCGAACCCGCGACACGCAGCGCAGCAGTCAATCGCTTAACCACTGCGCCAACCGTGCCGTCATTTTGATTGCACAGTTGATGGTTATATCATGTTCACATTACAGCCGCAGCGCATTGCATTTCAATACAATAAAAAGCGGTAGGGATCGCCTGTCATGTAGTGTGCGATGAGTGCCATGGCTCATCAAAAATGTACGTGATTATTGTAGGAGGAACAATCCTCCTACAATACTCTCGCACATTAGGGAGGAATGAAACAATTCTACCCGCCCAAATGTGCGTGAGCTTTCAAAGTATTGTTGACCAGAAAAGAAGAAGAATGATTTTGTTGTTACTTAGGTTTTAATCCCATTTTCTACTAATAATATATTACTATAAACGTGAAAGTTTGTATGGATGGATGTTTGTTACTCTTTCACTTGAGTGAAAGAGTAACAAACAAAATTTTATCCAAATCCGTTCAGTAGTTTTTGAAAACTACTGAACGGATTTGGATGCACACTGATGGTTTATAACCAGGATTAACACAACGGATACTTTTTATCCTGATATTCCCACGGGATCCAAACTTATGCGGGTGAAACCGCGGGGCGCAGCTAGTCTATTATATCCTTCTTTACTTTTTTTATTATATTATTTTCTTTTCTATTATATCTTTTTATTATGGATTATAAAAATACCGAATGGATTGTTGGAGTCAGCTGGCTCTAGTTAAAGAACTAGCATCTCGTCGACTACCGTTTCCATATTGTGTGAGATCATTATAAACCCTTTCTCCTTTTATACTAACAAAGTTCCGTACAATCATCTGAAAAGCTTCAAATAGTTCAATCCCTATATTTATTAGTGTGTGTAACGAGCGGTATGGGAGCCTTCCAGCTCGCTGCCTGTATCGATCAAACTCCGTCTCGTCTAGGACGGACAGGATAACGAACAAAATATTACGTACAGAAGGATCACTCCAAACAGCCCTTGCTAGTACTGCTACTACAATCTGTCATTTATAAAAAATAGATTTTCAACTTTATCGCTAAAGCATTAAGGTTCAAGATTAATTGGGAAAATTTGACAGTTTCGGGTAGCTTGACCTGCTGGCGTCTGTACACCTTTGCTTTACCATTTGGCGTGATCGCCATTTTATTTTTGTTTTGATTATTTGTGTGTTGACATTTGCCATACTCGCAACAAATGTGTATTCTCTGTGGCCCCTGACCCTGACAATAAGCAATGAACAAAATTGTCAACCTTTTATTGTTTGAGTACGAGGCTTTTGGCTGCTTTGTATGTCAATATTTTATGTCATTACAAGTTCTGCTAGCGGCAACAATATTGGCAAAGCAAAAAGTGCAAAATGCAGCACAGACTCGGCGGAGGTAACTATAGGTGCCCGTAAATAAGCTACTGATATAACATAACATTACATAAAGAAAGAAAGAATAATGCTGTAACATAATGTATATACTCACAGTTACCTTCAATCATTCCTCAAGGTCAGAACAAGCATTCTGTGACCGTTAGGCGCTGATCTGATTATTCCTCACGACACGTTCTATCCACAATCAGTACACAGACACAGCTTCCAACTTTAACATGAGTCTACGACGATTTAGTGTCATCCAAGGGTTGGTAGTTTCGCCCACATTGATGGATATAATTTTTCCTATAAACACTATACTTCTAATACAAAATAACTATAGATTTTATTGTATTTTATTATAATATATTTTATTATGACAGCTTTGACAACGACGTTTAATACGTCGCCATAGCAACGTACCTTTCAAATTCTTACCGGCCTGTATCTTTTTAGTGGATTAGATATGCAAACTCACGTAAAAGAATTACTGGCTACATTCCTATCTCAAATTCATATTTTCTATTCTACGAGTTTACTTTATTGATCCACGCAATACAAGGATCAGTTCTGGCTTCGCCTCCAAAGCGAACACTTCAAGGAGCCTGATACTCCAGGGCCTACCTATCCCGGGAATACCCAGCGTACCTCTCTGCTGCGGTACCTGACGGACCCTGCCTACGCCTCCGCCCTCCGTCCTCCGTGAAGAGGGTTACTACAGCTACGTGGGCCCTCCTGTCCTCACCTGACGGGCTGACAGCGTCTCCGCCGTGCCTCTCCCTCCTGCTGCCGTGCTGCGTCCTGGCCTGCTGCGTGGGCTCTCCTGTCCTCACCTGATGGGCTGACAGCGTCTCCGCCGTGCCTCTCTCTCCTGCTGCTGTGCTGCGTCCTGGCCTGCTGCGTGGGCCCTCCTACGGGTGTCCACCGTGTTGCCACGCCCTAGCACCTGTCTTCACCTGTTCCTGCTCCTGATCCTGGATCGGCAGCTGTACCTGCCCCTGTCGCCAGCACCTGCCTCGCGACTACCTCCTCAACCCACCTGTATCTTCACCTCAGCCTCCTCAACCCATCTATCTCGCATCGTCACTCACACTCCCCACCTCCACATACTACCCACCACTCTTCAGTCCATCTCCATCCTTTTCTTGTAAATATACCTTTAATTGTTTTCTACCTCCCTTTCTTTAATTTAATCCTACCAATAACTTTAAAACCTAGCTTTCCTTGTCGCTACACGACAATGCTTTATCCTAACTAATATTATAAATGCGAAAGTAAGTTTGTTTGTTACCTTTTCACGCCTAAACCACTTAACCGATCTTCATGAAATTTTGCATATTTTTAATTTTGTCAGGTGTACAGAAACGGATAAGGTACCATTTATTTTTATTTGGGTGGGAAATCATCAAAATAATGACCTCTCCCGCTCTGGGCTGAGCGGAAGGGCGTGTCAGACTTTTACTGACTAAAACCCACCCGTGTTCCTTCAGTTGCCTGTGCCAGGGGCCACGGTATCTCTTTCGAACAACCCGCGGCCCTGGCAGGCATCGGCCCCAGCGGACCGATAGGGTACCTTTCATCCCGTTATGAGAAATGGAACTTCTGCACATTTTGTCATTTCGTCTTTGCGCTTCTTGCCTAGTTTTATAACATTTTTTATAGTAGTTTGTCTAGTTTGAATGTTTTTCTTTTTAACGTCTTATTTTATTTATTTTATAAAGTTTTGACTGTCTGGCTTTTTATCAAAGGAGACGTGATTATAATAAAGTTTTATTAAAAGAACAAAAGCGGTTTAAAAAGTGTAATATAATCCATAGTTTGATAATAATCAGTTTGAGAGGAAAATTTATACTTAGAATAAAATTTAGCGGAGGTACCTACCTAAATTCTTTAAGATATTATTAAAAAATCTTGTTTTTATAAAATTGTTAAATGTAAGTGACATCATTTATGCAGTTTGGAAATCACTTTGCCCTGCACTGGGCTACAATATTTTTAGAAACAATATTTAATTAGTGGAAGTAAGGCTAAAGAAAGATGTATTTTATTTTACTCTTTTGATTGTACCTACCTGGTTAGTCTTTGTACTAAGAATAATCAGCCTATATTGTTCCCACCGCTGGGATACAGGCCTCCTCTCTTCGAGAGGAAGTGGGCTATAATCACCACGCAGTTTTCACGATGTTTTCTTCACCGTTTTTGTTTTTGAGAGCAGTTGTGATGAAATGATCTAAGTACACAAAGTAAAGCACTTGACTGGCTGTGGTCGAACCCACGAGGCCGTTACCACTAGGCTACCACAGCTCTTTTTAGGGTTCCGTACCCAAAGGGTAAAAACGGGACCCTATTACTAAGACTTCGCTGTCTGTCCGTCTGTCTGTCACCAGGGTGTATCTCTAGAAAGTTGAAATTTTCACAAATTATGTTTTTCTGTTGCCGCTATAACAACAAATACTAAAAAGAAAATAAAATAAATATTTAAGGGGACAACAACAAACGCGATTTTTTTTGCCCTTTTTTGCTCGATATCAATAATGGCAACAGGTAGGCACTTGAAATATTCACAAAATACTCAGTTGTATTTTACTTTAATAATAAAATTAAAATAAAATAAATATTTAAGGCTCCCATAAAACAGACGTGATTTTTATAGATGGTACGGAACTCTTCGTGCGCGAGTCCGGCTCGCACTTGACCGGTTTTTTTGTACTTAACAAAGACTAAATTGATACTTAGAAACTCGTGGGGTAACTGCATACCACACTATCAGTAGGAATAGGTCTCATTTTGACAGTTCAACAACATTCATTGCGATATTTACGTTGTTGAGCACTATTTTGAACATAATTATGAAGCAGTGGATTAGCAAATATCCTTCAAAATGATTCAGTACGCAATTAGGGTGCTGATTTCTGAATTGAGAATTTTTCGAACTTCAGTTTTTTTTCCTTCAAATCTTATTCCTACCTATACGTAAGCGGTAACCTTTACCTGTCACCCAAATAAAACCTAAAAACTTCACATTTACAATTGTGTCACGTACCTCAATTTAAGCTGATAGCTTTGGGTTTCACCCAAAGCTAATCGAAGACTTAAATTTTTGACCTTTAAGAAGAAAACCGTAACGGTTGGTTTCAATCGAAGGGCTCCAAGACCCAAATGTGTTTGAAGGTTAAGGCAACTGTCCCACCGCCGACAAGGAAGCGACTACTTTTCGCACACAAAAAAGGTACAATGGCGGACTCCTTAGACATTCTCTACCAGACAACCAAGGGTGGTGAATAGATTAGATGGCAGGTGAATTGGTGATTTTCTCGCTCAAGAAACGTCCAAAAGATTGTAGGTACCGTGTAATTAAAAAAACTTGAGAGGTGTCAAGGGACACCCGGATGGAACGAAGTTCCTTTCGATTAATTAGTGAAGGAATTGTAATTTTTTTTTAAAAGTTATAATAAGTAATAGTAGTAGTAGTAGTTGTAATATTTTTTTTATTATTAACAAATAAAAAAACAGAAAACTTGAGATGTGGAGAGGTCTAGCCTTTCGCAACGCGCGATAAGGAACTTCGTTCCAAAAAAACTGGCTTGCTTTCTATAAAAGAGAGAGAGAGAGACAGACAGAGAAACAGGCGCACGCCGCACGGCTTACAACTATAGCAAAAAGTGTCGTTCCAACTGTTGGTTTTAATTGTTTCCGTCTAGCCCCCTTTCGCAACGCGCGATAAGGAACTTCGTTCCAAAAATATACAGTTGATCGCTGACTTCTTACACCGCCAGCGAGTACAGCCGATCTATTCTATAAAACCTCACCGTGAAAAGTTAGGTGAAGTGAGCTGTCAATAGTGTCAATCCCTAGCATTAGTTGGAATGACAGCTCACTGCACGCTCACTTCACTTAATTTTTTACGGTGAGATGGTTACAGAATCGCACTGCAGGTCCGTCGTAGCTCTGAGAGACTCACTGTTGGGACATTATGCATCACACTCACTCATAAATAAGCCTATAATGTTCCCACTGCTGGGACACAGGCTTCCTCTCTATGAGATAGAGTGGGCTATAATGTGCCAGGCAGGCTCGTCGACATACACACACTCATGTACACATACGCATACCAGCGAGTAATCACTCGTCGTCGTCGCGCACTCGTTGCTCGCCAACTCGTTTTTATTTGCTAGCTCTACTCGCTTCTCGTTAATCGCCGGCGGTGGGACAGGTGCCGAAGGTTGGGTCTTCAACCCTTTGTGAAAATCGAATTTATCACCTATATTTTGTCTTGTGAGTGATGTCGATTTAATGATAGTCTACAAGAATACTAGCTTTTGCCACGGCTTTGCCCAAGTTTTTGTCGGAAATTATCCCTCGGGAACGTGTTACAGGGATAAAAAGTATGTTCTAGCCTAGTCATGGTCTATCCGTGTGCCAAACATCCAACACCGTTTAGCCGTAATGGCGTGAATATGGTACTGGCAGGCTGTCGCATTATTAAACTAAGATTAATACAAAAGTCCCTTGTGACAGGGGGAGCCTATTGTCACAAATCCAGACAATGGGCTGCTGTTGTAAAATTGCAGATGCAATAACAATTTGCCCGACACGGAAATTGACCCAGCAGTAGCCCTTGCGAACACCAGATCAAGAAAAGCAGTATATCTCTAAATGACAGATTAATACCTATTTAAAACGACACAAGCATAAATTATAACATAGTCTTGGTATTGTAAGACTATCTAGTTTGACGCGCTCCACACCACAAAAGCAATTGCCAATTTGCTATGCAAAACTATTCGCGTAATTTAGATTGTTATTACGAACTTGCATAATATATGAAACTGGTGATGCTATCATCGTAATCCAATGTATGATGTGATGAATTAAGAGTATAGTTTTACTAGCCAAGCATGTTTGGGGGTGCAGAGGGCAGGATAGGAGGTGGAGCATGATTTGTGACATAGGTCAAGATAGCCCCACTTCACCAGGTGGACACGCACACCACTTCACCAACATGCAGTCAACGTGACCTGTGCACTGCCACCGACAACGCCGTGGAAGTGCCAAAGTTTTGGTAATTAAAATACAGTCGTGCCAGCGACACGAAGAAGAAGCCAAGCAGCCGGGCGATTCTGTAAAAATCTCACCGTGAAAACTCAAGTGAAGTGAGCTTGATGTGAGTTGTCAGTAGTGTCAATCCCTAGCATTATTTGGAATGACAGCTCACTCCACGCCCACTTCACCTAAGCCTTCACGGTGAGATGGTTACAGAATCGCACTGCTGGACACGATATAGAATTGTTCTTGTATTAGGTCATATCCGACCTAACTATCCCGTATATTGCTCCTGCCATGTTGGAACGAAGTTCCTTATCGCGCGTTGCGAAAGGGGGCTAGACGGAAAAAATTAAGACCAAAAGTTGGAACGACACTTTTTGCTATAGTTGTAAGCCGTATGGCGTGCGCGTGTTTCTCTGTCTGTCTCTCTCTCTTTGAACTTCGTTCCATCCGGGTTTCCCTTGACACCTCTCAAGTTTTTTGTCTCAGCATCACCTTAAGGTTGACTGGTAGAGATCTCCTCAGGCATTAAGCCCGTCTTTTTAGATACAGTATTGTTTTGCTTGCGCATAAAGTTTTAACAAATAAATATAGGTTGATAATAATGTTGTAAATGGATGGCTGATGGCTAACCAAGTCCGCAATACTACAATAGGCTCTATGATGGGTATGATGTTGGCGATAAGTTTGTGAGACTGAAGTGGGGCTGGGCGGGTCACACCTATAGGATGCATCCAGAGAGATGGGCCAAAGTCGTCACACAGGGGGTACCTAGCTGAATGCGGGCGTCGTCACGGAACCAGGCCTAAGAAACGCTGGCGTGACGAATTGAACGGAGAAGGCACAGGACAAAGAAAAGTGGAAAAATATGGGGACCTTTGCCCAGCAGTGGGACACTATAAAAAAATGGGCTAGTCTCGCATAGCTAGCGCTGACACGAAAGAAAAATAATGATCGGCGATTTTATGGATCGGTAACAATAACCTGTTATATAGCTTTTCCTGTGGCTCTATTTTTCTTTTAAAGGCAGGCATTAATGATGGTTATATAGCTAAACTATCGAATACGAAGTATAATTCAGCAAATGTCCGCTATCGCTCGCGATAAGAGCTATATTCCCGGCAATAACAATTTATTACTCTCTAGCTCTGACACACTACAACTCACATTATCCGTAAACGATAAACAGCCTTACGAACATCGAAAACCAATAGTAAAGCCGATTACAGTCATAAAAACAAACACAAAAGCTTCATGTATACATATATATATAGTATTTGTGCAAATCTCCCCTGCCTCCCCACGATGAATAGGATTCATTAGTAGCTGCCAGTTCTCCCCTTTGTTTGAGTTCGTCCCTTGCCTCGAATGTCTCATTCAGGGGACATTGGACGCCTCTGATTGTGTGGTCTGTGCCAGGTGATATGTACGGCTTATAATAGGTACCTATCTATGTATTTGTTATCTACTACTGCATGTACTTCCTAGAAATAAGTTAGATAGAAACCTCTAAATTTAAGGATGTTTGAATTTTTTATGGATGTTATTAAAATATTTTATTTCACACTAGCTTCTGCCCGCGGCTTCGCCCGCGTGGATGTCGGAAATTATCCCACGGGAACGTGCTAACAGGATAAAATGTATGTGCTTCCCCAGAATGCCATCTATCTCGCGGGCCCTTTGTGGCTAATTACAGTAGAAAACCAATTGTGTCTCATTAGGGGTGATTAAGAGGGTACCTATATGATATCTTTACCTAAGTACCTACCTAATTAAAAAAAAAAACTCAATAACAGAAAATTAAATACCTACCTAAATAAACCTATTTCTGATGATAACTAATCTAAACTCAATAAATAAGCAAAATCCCTAAAAACTAATATCTATACGAATGACTAATCCTACCTAATAGTATTATAAAATAACCTACGGTCACTGCGTACACTATCAAATATACTACCTATACTTTAAAATTAAAATCTATACCTACGACTCATATAAAAATAAACCTAAATAACTCTAAAAACTAAAAGGAATAAAAATGAACTCCACTGCGGGTGACCCAACCTACGACAAACTTAGTATTTGCGGTTGGTACAGTATAGACAGTGGTAATCGGGTATAGGGATCGAACCGCAAAATTAAGTTTGTTTTTTATTGTATATACTTTTCCGGGATAAAAAGTACCCAGTGTGGTGCCCAGGATATTAAAGAATAATTATACCAAGTTTCATCGTAATCGAACCGGTAGTTTTTGCGTGATGCCTGAACAAACAGACAGACAGACAGACAGACAGACAGACAGACAGACCGACAGACAGACAGACAGACAAAAATTTTTTTAATCACATTTTTGGGTTTGGTGTCGGTCTAGTAACACCCCCTGTAAATTATTTTTTTGATATTTTCAATGTACAGAATTTTCACTTCTACAGATTTATTATAAGTATAGATAAACCAGTAAACCTACATGGGCACTTATGAAACGTCAGAAGCTAGGTTTGGACAATGTGTGGACAATGTTTTCAAATGACAGTTTGAATGGGAGGACAGCGTAGGCCTGTCAACAAGTACTGACTTAATAAAATAAAAAATGGTCTACAGATCTAAAGTCTACAAAGCCTGCAAAGTCCACATTATAAAATATAACAGAATCTATCAAAAGGATAAATAAAATATAAAAACCTATTAAAACCAAGTGGTATGGTTGCTATTACAAAGCACTAATCATAAAGAGTACCTACTATTAGGTAATCCTTGTTTCTAGACAAAGGCAAAGTCAAATCATTTATTTCAAATAGGCACATAAAAGGCACTTTTGAACGTCAAAAATTTACTTAAAATAAAATTGATTCTAGTCGCCCCATCCAAAAGTAGTTTTCGTATTGGAGAAGAATGGGCAAGAAACTCCACCGTTACTCTCTTAAAATTTAATAGTCAAAAAGTAAGTAGGTATAATAGGTATATTAGGTGTCTAGTATTGTTTTTGTATTTATGGTTATTCAAAATATTTATTGATATCTTTTAACTGTACTACAGTAGGCTTATGACTTTTTTTTGTTTTAAAGCAATAACTTTGTTTATGGTTCAACACCTTACTAACTCCTATAATACAAGTTTGACTTAGTTTAGGAGTTAGAATATAGAATAGAATAGAATAGAATAGAATATTTATTTATTTGCAAACATGGGTAAAAAATATATATTGATGTTTTGTTTTTAAATGAGTAATAAAGTTCTCCACGTTTAACCATCACATGGGTGTGCAAATAACAAAGTAGGTAAGGTAAACGCGGGTGAAGTCGACAGTGACCCAGAAGTCGTCAAATTGTCTAAAAACATCAATATCTTTTTCTACTAAACATTTAACTAGCTGATTTTTGTGGCAACATATTTATGGTACCCTAGTGCACGAATAAAATAGCAACACTGTGTTTTAATTATAATGGCTTCTGATATATCTTACTCGAAAAGTCTGCCCTACAATTTTTTAAATTTTTATGCAAGTTTAGTTGCTAAATGTGACACTCGGCACGTAGTTTTGTCTTTTGATTTGTGAAACTTCAGTGAGGTCTGCGGTAAGTCTGATTATTTGACGAATTAGTTAAGTTAATTTGCTAACGATATTAATTGATATTTGGAATAGTTTTACCATAAAAGTATTTTTTTTCGAATGTGACATCTATTGGTACCTAAAAATTCCTAATTGACCCAGAACTCGTCATTTTAAGTACTTTTGTGACGATTACTGGGACACGTTTAATAGTTGTCTCTTAATTCGTCATCTTGTAGATATTTTGTGGTTTATGCCACAAAACGCCAATAATAACTATTTTCGGTACCGTTACATAGTTTTTAACTCTCTTCTACAAACATATACATTAAACTATGACGATAAAAAATGGGTTTCTCTAAAACTGTCTGTTTTTCGTTTCGCTCGCACATTACTTGAGTAAACGCACTCTGCTCAGTCGTGGCATCACTGGGCTCGCTTCGCTCACTCGGCAAGAAACTGTGCCCGCGCTATTCTTGTGATATGTTATATCAATCGTGTCGCAGATGGGCTTGCTTCGCTTCCTAGTTTTAAAAGCGTTCATTCCACGCGAAGTAGCATCGTCGCATTTTAAGTGGTTTTTCATGATTATTTTATTAAACAATTTAACCAAGATTTAGCTAAAGTTTAGTTTTAGCTATGTTTATTCAACCTAAATCGCTGATAATTATAGTAAACATTTACTCTTAAATAAAAATATTGAATCGTAATAAGTACTGCAAATAGAAAATTAATTGACAGTAGGTCAATTTGTATCAATAAATACCAAAAAAACTGTAAAAATCAGCAAAAAACTTCTAAATACTACCGATCTAGTACTTAGCTGAACAATGATAGTAGTACTATCATTGTTCAGCTAAGTACTAGATCGGTAGTATTTAAAGTACTATCATAGTACTTTGGGTTAAATTTAATAAAATAATCACTAAGAACCACCAAAAATGCGACGTTGCCAGCCCGCGTGGGATGAACGTTCTTATTAAGCGCGCTCTACTCATGCGTGTCAAAAGTGGGCTCGATTCGCTCGCCATTTATAGTGAGAGTGCTCGCTTCGCCCGCTCGGCTCGTAAAAAGTATTCTCAGTTCTAACCTGGCTGCCTTACCGAAGAAGGTATAACCGAGCCTAATAACCCCTGGCTAATCGGTGCTAGTTTCTCACCAGTAACTGGCGTGGTATGCTCGCTTCACTCACTCAGATCGAGCATGGATGTTACAGTTCCAATCAAACCCACATAATAGGGGTTAAAGTATGAAATTGCCGTTTTGTTGTAATAGGTACTTCGAATTGACATAAAACCTTCATGGTTTGAGATTTTTGAGTGAAACTTTTTTCACATGGTACAGACGCCAGCACATCAAGTTACTACAATCTGTCAAATTTCTTTAATAGATTTTCAACTTTATCGCTAAAGCATTAAGGTTCTAGGTTGATTGGGAAAAAATGACAGTTTCGGGTAGCTTGACCTGCTGGCGTCTGTACCTATGAAGTTCTTCTTTTAAAAATGTGCAACATTCGATTATCGGCTTTCAGTTGTTTTTTTTTATTCAGCTTAGACAAGAAAGATGGATACTTCGAAAATTCAAGTTATTTTTGAATACGAGTTCCGAGTTCCGACGCGGAACTAACGCGGCAGAGACAGCTCGCAATATCAATGTTGCGTTTGGAGAGGGGACTGCTAACGAACGCACCGTGCGATTTTGGTTTGAACGCTTTCGTGATGGAAACTTTGATTTGAAGAACGAACCACGTGGAAGATCGCCCGCCCACACAGGTGAATAACAATGAATTGAAAGAGATGGTGGAAGCCGATCCGAGCCAAACTACCCAGGAATTAGCGGCATGGTTTAACGTTAGCTTACCAACAATATTGACTCAATTGCGTCAAATCAATAAAATAAAAAATATGAGAAATGGTTGCCTCATGATTTGACTGATCTGCAGAAAGAAACGCGTGTTGAAACTTGCGTTGCCTTGTTGAATCGATACAGAAATGAAGGAATATTGGATCGAATTGTGACATGTGATGAAAAGTGGATTCTTTACGATAACCGTAAGCGAAAAACGCAATGGCTGACCCCAGGTCAAACGCCGCAACAGTGTCCTAAAGCAAAGCTTGCCTATAAAAAGGTAATGGTAACTGTTTGATGGTCCCAGCATGGTGTTATTCACTATAGCTTTCTCCGATCTGGTCAAACAATAACAGCAGAAGGCCAATTCTCGTATTTTAAAACGTTCAAAATCTAGTCGCAGTGTGATCTCGGCGACAAACAAATGTCAAAAACTTGTCAAAATATAGGGAAATTAGAAGAATTTTTTGACAGATTGAGACTGACAAAAAACTGACAGACTGTGAACATTCTTAAAATTACGAGAATTGCCCCTCAGATGTCTGCTGTGCCGAACTCCGAACAATGATAGCAAAACTAGCAGTGAAACAGCCCCGACTCATGAATCGATCTTCACCATTATTGCTCCATGATAACGCAAGACCTCATACAGCACGAGAAACCGTTTTAACTCTACAGGAACTGCAATTAGAAATCATTCGTCACCCTCCGTATTCGCCAGACCTAGCTCCAACGGACTACCATTTTTTTAGTGATTTGGACAATTTTCTACGTGATAAAAAAGTTTTCTTCTCAGAAGGCAGTACAAAATGCTTTCACACAGTTTGTCGAATCTAGATCACAAGAGTTCTATCGCAAAGGCATAAATGACCTTCCTATTAGATGGCAGCGATGTATAGATAATAATGGTAATTATTTTGATTTAATAAATATGTTAAATTAAAAAAAAACGAATTTCAATTTTTCAGTACAAATCGGCAATTTCATACTTTAACCTCTAATATATCATACAGAGGTGTCTTCTTACTTAGTCTTCTGCCGTTGAAATCGATTTCCGATGATTTATTTAAGTTATCACGTAGTTACCCAGACTTTTTTATTTGCTCATAAATTAAAAATAACCTTTTTTAACTTCTTTCTAATGCTATTGTAAATGGAGTATAGTTAGGTATTGTATTTACTCGGCAATAGACTTTTGAGTTAGTTGCGTTCATTATGATGCAAGCTTACTTTAATTGAGATCCTTTTAATTTCTGGTCAGATTTACGGTTTATATAAGACGACATCTGAAATTATTTTGCTATTATCAACCTCTAATGCATTTTTAATCCCATTTCGGTCAATATTTTTGTTGTCTTTATGTTGTGGCTAGCTTTCAGTACTTTGTTGACTTTGGACAATGGCACCAGAACCACTGTTCTAACTAAACTCAAAGTTTTTTTTTTGTTTCTTTTTTTTTAAACTTTGCCCCCACACTAGGAATTACTCCTGTATCGTGGGTGCGTTTAAAAGATTTAAA
Organism: Apamea sordens; assembly: GCA_945859715.1. Taxonomy (NCBI): domain Eukaryota; kingdom Metazoa; phylum Arthropoda; class Insecta; order Lepidoptera; family Noctuidae; genus Apamea; species Apamea sordens. Next base: position 11,925,857 of record OX244009.1, read on the forward strand.
CTCACATACACAAACAGCCAGACCCGGAACAACTACCTGTAGGCAATACAAATATTTGTTCCGTGCGGGAATTGAACCCGCGACACGCAGCGCAGACTAAACCAATTACAGGCACTTTTGAATTGTCAAGGGTCGGTCAGTCAAAAAGATGAAGCTAGTTGCCCATTCCAAAGCGTAGTAGGTACGTATGGAGAAGAACCCGCAAGAAACTCCATGGACACTCTTTTAAATCACAATAAACATGTTTTTTGCGCTATACTAAATAGAATTTCGACACATAGTGAAAAGAAGGCTGCGCGCGTGCGTGTGCACTTGCGATGTGATCTTATAGGCAAATTAAATCCTGCCTCAAAATTGCTACAAATATGACATATCTTTTGAATGCTCAACCATTGCTGTAACATTCAAATGATCGTAGCTATTAGTGGTTGGAATCTTACATGTTTTTGTTGGTGAAAAATATTGAACTGGTGGAAAGTTCAATATTTACATCGAGCAGGACACCGACTGAAAATTAGTTTTCAAGTAAAAATTGATTCTGTTAAAAAATGATTCCTTGATTCTAAGCAAAAATATATTAGAATTTAAGTTATCCTGCTGTTTTTATTACCAACCGGCTCTGGTTACAGCTTTCAACCTTTAGTAATTTCTTGGGATATGGTCGTCTAGCTACCTTTTGTTTCTTATACTTGCCAATCATATCAAAGACGATCACTTTTTTTAAAATGTGTTCTTATCTTGAACTCTATGTTCAAGACATTAGAGTTCATATTAGAATTGAAAATTGACGACTACTGGGTCCTTTTGATGAGTAATAGTACAAATCAGACGACTACTGGTACAAATCGCCCTTTTTTTGCATTTGCTCATATAAGTATTTATTATCACACTAAATTATAGAATTGAATTACTTATTTAGAATAACGGATAAATTATCTATTTCATTATATAAAATGTTTCATTCTAAATGAAATACTTTTCGCACAGCAGTTCTTCAAAGTCAGTGAATTTCGAAACCCGACGAGTATTGGTACATTTACCTTACAATATAAAAAAAAAATATGTCAGCCTTGTCAGTTACAGAAATTATTATAATAATATTTAAATGTCAGCATTAAATTAAAAAATGAATCATATAAAAAATTAAATGTCAAAATAAAATTAAAATGTCAAAATAAAATTCAAACATTAAATTACCAACAAATGCAAATTAAGTTTTAAATAAGTCAATTAACAATATAGTTCAATTCAAAGTAACAATATACATCAGTCTGATTTAAAATTAATACAAATCAGATCAAATAAATTCAATGATAATTCATAATCACAAAACTCACGATTCTTCCCTAATATACTAAATCGGATGTAGTCTTTCATTTAGATAATCATTAATATGATAGTAACATCTTAAGACTAAAAAATCATGCAGTTTTTTTTTAAATTGATCCGTATTTTTAATTTCAATTATAGAGTTATATTAGAGTTTTTCCATAATCCTATGTGACAGCGTACAACCTCTGAACTAAGATTTAACCTTTTATTAGATTAAGAAATTGTTGTACCTACCTTGATGAAATAAATATTTTATTTTTATTATTTATAATGTTTTCCAATATTTTGCATACATTAATTATATAATTATAACCATTATATAAACAAACATTCTAAAAGTAGATGATTTTCATTAAAAAAATAAATAAATAAAGAGTAATAAGTTCGTGTGTGACTTTAAGTAATTACAGAATGTAAATCAGTGTCAAAAAACAAGAATACTCGTAAATTATACAATTACATTAGCAACCAGTTTGATTTTGTCTAGACTCTAGAGATTGTCCTATGGAGCAGGACCAGCCTGTTTACAAGCATTTTTATCTTGGATATAATCCTCTAACTTATAATATCTTTGTTTACAAACTGTAATTTTAATATAAGTTTTAAATTTTCCATCATTTAATTGCAATATTTCAAATGGTTATTTTAAATGTTACTTGTAAATTGTCGTCATGGGTTTAAGCTGAAAACCGCTTAGCAACCCGCTAAGCTTAATGCTGACGCTTGAAACTTTTCCTTCCGGTATTATAGTGTGTGTGTGTAGGTACCTACCACTACTAGCTGTAATATTGCAGACAAACTCGGCCTTATTACAAAATAATGTTTATCTTTCGACACAGGTTTAAACCATAGACAATTTTTAATTTCGAACTTTAATCCGACAGTTAATTTAACTGTCGGATTAAAGTTTCGTATTACATAAACTGACCTATAATGGTCTATACCACATCCTTAAATGCAATAGGTACTCGTATTAGTCAAAATCCGAAATACGTAAAATCTTCATTTTACCAAATTTATCCGAAACCCACTAATGACTATATCGATACAATTCTGTTAGTCATCCGAACAATATCGCCGCCATTCAGATATTTCGGAGAAACACTGGAATATTGGAAAATGGAACCTTTGTCAAGTGAAAATGCATTTCGAGCACGAATATTCATATTGTTCGATGGAGCTGCGCATATAGGAATGTCAGGAGTTATTGGCACGGCGAAATTAATATTGAAATATCGTAATATCAAAGGAAGTTGAAACTCTACTAGCTTTGATATTACCGATTCCAATCGTAGTTTCCAAGAAACGGTTTCCAAGAAAATCCTCACAATCTAATGGCTTTTTTTTGATTTCGCGGTGGAAATCCTCATGCGCGTTGCGGTTCACAGAATAAAACGTGACTTATGAATGCTGATAAATGAAATGATCGCGTATTTGCGCGAATGATTTTGGAACGAAGTTCCTTATCGCGCGTTGCGAAAGGGGGCTAGACGGAAAAAATTAAGACCAAAAGTTGGAACGACACTTTTTGCTATAGTTGTAAGCCGTGCGGCGTGCGTGTGTTTCTCTGTCTGTCTCTCTCTCTCTCTTTGAACTTCGTTCCATCCGGGTGTCCCTTGACACCTCTCAAGTTTTTTTTAATAGGACGCGGGGGAATAAACGGATAAAGAAAACATAATACTATATTTGTCTCTCCTTAATTTTTAATCCATCCAAAGGTTGTCTTTAAAAGAACGCTCTTAGCGATAAGACCGCCCATTGTGTCACCCTTTATAAAATGTTATATATTTATGTTCTGTAATTTGTATGGTGTACAATAAAGAGTATTCTATTCTATTCTATTCTAAGGAAACCTAGAGTGCCTCTAAGCGTAGAGACGAACTATTGACCATTGCCCTTCCTTGTGGGTTTTGGCCAATAATAATAGACGGAATAATAAAAAATAAAAATCCTACTAATATTATAAACGCGAAAGTTTGTAAGGTTGGATGGATGAATAGATGTTTGTTACTCTTTCACGCAAAAACTACTGAACAGACTTTGATGAAATTTGGCACACGGATAGTTTATAACCAGGATTAACAGATAGGATATAATTTTAATCCTGATGTTCCCACGGGATCGAAACTTATGCGGGTGAAACCGCGGGGCGCAGCTAGTATTGCAGCTAGTGAAATAATAAATAAAAATAATGTAATATGTTAAAATTACAGGTCATAAGATTACGCCTCTTATGTTAAGTCTCATGGAAAAGTTGGATGTCCTATTAATTGCCAACCAACAACAATTCTAGTTTCTAAAGTGCTATTGTAAAATTCTCAAATGTAACGGTAGCAGTCTAGAGTCTTTGCTTAGCCTGGGAATCAAACCCAATATACTCATCCATGTTCATCAGTCGTGATTATTATCGGTAAAAATACCTATTATAATCTATGTCTATCTTTGTTTCAGATTTACCTATTTCAACGAGAGCTTCACCAGACTGCTAACTATGTTATAGTGGAAAGTTTGTTCCTAAAACCCTGATCAAGTGCAGTGTTCCTATCAAATTAGTATTTTTGACGCTATTTTACATTAGTGTACCAATAAGTGCGAAAAATGGGATGCAACACGAGTTCCGAAGCCAAAACTGCCAAAGAAGAGAAGAACAATGCCCAAGAAAACAAGACAAACACTGCCACAGGTATTTATAACTTACTGAATATAAAAACCTCTTTAAACATTGACCAAAGTAAAAAGAAGTTTCGTTATTTAAAACAGCGCCATCTATCGGAATTTTCCAACACTACTACATGAACTCGCTGGCGGAAAAACGTGGAAATGGTTGTCGACAGTTGTTATGTGAAGAGTTTTAGTAAACGTTTCATAGATGGCGCTATTTCGTATTGTGAGTTTTCATTTTCAGGCATTGGACAATAGAGGGAGCCAGTTAAACGTTTATAATTTTTACTTTCACATCGATTCGTCTATTATAGAATAGAATTTTAGAATATTGCTAAATTGTCGCTGCAAGTGGTTAACGAACAAAGTTGGACAAAAGTAAAATGTACCTATCCAATGACTGTATCCAAAACTGAATGAATTGCTACATTGTATGACAATACTTAGCCTCCGCCCAAGGTACAAGTTAGTCTTTGGGTCGCGGGAAATGTCAACCAACCGTTTGGAGATTTCGTTGAACAAATCATGAGCTTTTAAGAAACTAACTAGGTACAATATATACCTAGGAATCCAAGAAAACAAAAGCCAATTATACCTACCTATTTACAAAAACATAGAAAACAAGAGAAAATAACGATGTAGTAAATACAATATCATGAGTTAAGTCCCTAGTACTTACTGTCACGAAAAAGAAAATACTTACTACAAAAACTTATCTACGATATAATGGAGAGAACATGTTTGTCTTGTAACTGCGACATGTCTAACAAAATAGTGATATAGAGAAAGTGTCTCCCTGTCGTCTTGGTAACGTTTGTCATCCCTCAAATTGGCCTGGCAGAATAATGTTTTGGTAGGAACTATTAAAGTTAATAGTTACCTATTAATGTATTATGGAGCTCAGTTTTTTGTATTCCCTTCCAAATGGTTGAGTTTGATGGTACTGATCCACGCGTCGTATTCGTGGACGGGCGCAGTTAAGACTGATCTTCTCTAAACTACCATAGCTTGTCTTTAATTTTACATATTAGGTTTTCTTTTTCAAGACGAATTAAACGAACCCAAACTCGATGGGGTTATGTCGTTTAATTACTGAGTTCCTATGGCCATCATCCAGCTCCATCATCAGAACCTGGTTACCATCTAGCACCAAAGTACTAGTCAAGTCGAATCATACGAGCCCAAACGCGATGGGGTTGTGTCGTATGATTACCGAGTTCCCATGGCCATCTTCCAACTCCATCGTCAGACCCTGGTTACCATCTAGTACCAAAGTACTCGTCAAGACGAATTATACGAGCCCAAACTCGATGGGGTTGTGTCGTTTCACTACCGAGTTCCTATGGCTACCTTCCGGTTCCATCATCAGATCACCTCCATGTTATAATAATTTTGCATTGTCGTCCGATTTACACATACATGCAAAATTTCAGCTCAATCGGTAACCGGGAAGTGGATCAAATTTAACTTGCAAGATTTTATTACAGACAAACATCGGGACAGGTGAAACTAAATAAAAGCTTGTAATAAAAACTATTTATTCGGACTCGCTCAGGCATATCACAAACTAAACTAAACACACTCATGGAAACAAAAAAACCAAAAGTAATAAAAACAGCCTGTACGAGGCCAAAAGGTATATCTCAGCATGTTACTGCGACATTTAAAAATAAGTGTAGCAGCACTAGTTTATTGTACTCTTGTAAGTACTTTTTGTAAGGTTGGCAGTTTCGGCGATACCTAGGTATCGCAGGTGTTAACATCATTCATTATTTGGGTCAAAGGCCTACTTTCCAACACATAACAACACCCCTTGTTTCCCCTAAGGGTTGGGCAGTGTGTACCTATCTTTAGTACACCCATATTCCACCAGTAACGTTTAAAGTCCTGTGTAATAAGGGGCGACCCTATTGCCATCCCCGGGGCGTGAATCCAGACGCTAAAAAAAAAAGGCTGCTACTGAGAAATTCCTGATAGAAAAACCCAATAATAAGCAGTACCCACCATCACTTCACAAAGCAAGCAAGCATCTCAAACTCAAACTCAAATCATTTATTTCAATTAAACCATTTACAGGCACTTTTGAATTGTCAAAATTAAATAGTCGGTCAGTTAGTCAGAAAGTTGAAGCTAGTTGCCCATTCCAAAGCGTAGATCTCTATGGAGAAGAACGGGCAAGAAACTCCATGGACACTCTTTTAAATCAAGACATTTTTACAAAATCCTGGTTACATTATTCTTATTGCTTCTATATGTGAGAACAATGTAAAAAAACAAATTAAAATATAAAATTAAAAATAAGCCCTGGCAGTTAAGAGATGACCAGTCTCAACTGATGGCGCCCGTTCACGAACATGACGCGTGGATCAGCACCACCCAGCTCAACCATTTCGTAGGGAACCGAATGATCCATCACCTCTGTACCAATTTTTTCTGTTCTGTTTTTTCAAGTTTGTGTGTACATAAATGGTAAAATCCTACTTAATATTATAAATGTGAAAGTTTGTATGGTTGGATGGATAAATGGATGTTTGTTACTCTTTCACGCAAAAACTACTGAACGGATTTGGATGAAATTTGACACACAGATGGTTTATAACCAGAATTAACATATAGGATCCACTTTTTATCCATTAATGACACTGCTCGACCTTTTTTTTTAGGTGGGCAATCATGAAATGACCCCTCCCGCTCTGGGCGGAGCGGAAGGGAGTGTCAGACTTTTACTGACTAAAACCCACCCGTGTTCCTTCAGTTGCCTGTGCCAAGGGCCACGGTATCTCTTTCGAACAACCCGCAGCCCTGGCGGCACACTGCTCGACCTGGGATTCGAACCCAAGACCTCATGCTCAGTAGTAGCGCTTACGACCACTAGATCAACGAGGCGAGGGATTGTGTAATATGTGTGCTAACGCCCACGCACAAATGTTCCCTACCAACTTCTTCCCCGACTTCATCCACGTGAAATTTTCTTCTTGCTCGGTTCTTAAGGGTCCTCGTGTGATGTTTAGTAGCCTATTGCCTTCCTCAAGAATGGAGCTATCATTATGCAAAACGATTTTTTCCGATTCGATTTTTTCCGATCCGAGTTCTATAGATTATGGCGTTCAAAAAATATGCTCTTCGGCTTATTATAAGTATTTATAGATACCACAAATACCGACCACGACCTTGACCGCAAGGCCGCAGGAACCCGTTGGATGCGAGAAGCACAGAACCGGTCGAAGTGGAGGTGCTTGGGGGTGGCCTATGTCCAGCAGTGGACGTCTTTCGGCTGAAATGATGATGGTGATGATGAAATTGATATTCGTGATGATTGCAACCTCTTTATATAAAACTTAAATCATCATCTGCCTAGCCTTTTCCCAACTATGTTGGGATCGGCTTCCAGTCTAACCGCATGCAGCTGAATACCAGTATTTTACATGTAGCGACGGCCTATCTGACCTTCACAACCCAGTTACTGGGTAATACGATACCCCTTGGTAAGACTGGTTTGTCAGACTTTCGGGCTTCTGACTACCCGTAACGACTGTCAAAGATCCACGAATGACAACGGCTTAACGTGCTTTCCGAGGCACGGAGGGGTCTCGGTATGTAAAGATGGTCACCCATCCACAGACCAACCGCGGCAAGCGTAGCTTAACCTGACCGATCGGGTTGTGCGGCTGTTTTTATTTAGCCACGGGCCCCTCACTTTGTATAAAACTGAAATCAAAAGTAGAATTTTATAGAAGTTGACAAGATAACCGTTGAAAAATTAATTCCAAGACCAAATTAACTTGGTTTTTTCAAAGTTTACAGAGCATCGCAACTAAATAATTTTCGAGGGCGCCAGTGAGCTCGTTCGTTCATTCCCATTCAAATAATAAAATATTTACAAGTTCTGTAACGCGCCCGCGGCTCCGGGTTTTTGCCTTTCTTAAATAATATCTACTTGAGTAATCCGCCATTTTGTATATCCCTGTCAAGTTTTCCTTTTTTTCATTCAAGTTATTTTTAAGGTCCGATGAATCTTTGGAAGACTTTGTCCTTGAATGTGTTGGGGCTTAGAATTATGTTGAGTTTTGGTAATTCTTTGTGCGTTTTGAGTTGTAGGTCCATATTTTTCTTTTCGTGTTCCTTATCAGTGAATTTAAGAAGAAATATTTTTAGGCTCAGGAAATAAACAGTTGTTATTCTCGCTTTGATCTGTCAGTTTTATGTGTCGTGTTTCTCAATGTTTATCCTACTGCGTTGGCTTGTTGGAATGTTGCGAGCGTGTTGAGTAGTCAATTCATATTCGTACATCGAATTCTTAAGCATAAGCTTAAAAGCTATTACACTCAATTAAATTAAGTATTAGCAGTGTCATTTTCCTAACTATGTTGGGGTCGGTTTACAGCCTAACTGGATGCAGCTGAAGACCAGTATTCCGGGCTTCTGAAGATAAAGATCCACGTATTGCAGTCGGGACCAACAGCTTAACATGCTTTCCGAAGCACGTAGGGCTCACCCATCCACGGACCGACCACGGCAAGCGTAGCTTAACCTGATCGATCGACCCGTGAGGCTGTTGTTACTAAGCCACAATCCAGTTCAAACCTGAGAAATTGTTTCCTAGCGACCTGCTCGAAACTTGGGTTCCAAATCTTGTAAGAAAAGAAAAGTTTTGACCTGAACTGAATTTAAACTAAGGATCTTCAAGGTTAATATTTAGCTCCATAAACTACTTTTAACTTTAGGTTTCTCGTATCTTTGAATACATAGCATAGATCTGCAACTTTATAAAGCCAAAGTAGGGAGACTGAAATTGTATGCAAAATAGTTTTGACAAATATTTGGGTTGTCTTTAGAACTTTAACCGCAATAAGATTACCTCTTGAGAAACTTTTAGTTGGAAAGGCTTAGTAAAATTAAATATTTCTCCTTAGTCTGTCTGCATTGTGGCTTGTGGAGTTGGAAATACCGCATTGGTTTAGTGCAGTGGTTACTGTTGGGTGTGAGAATCTAGACTTGCTAACTTCAAGTTTCTGACCAAATCGCTGACTTCTTGATAGTTCAAAAGTGCCTGTAAATAGTCTATTTGAAACAGAAGATTAGAATGAGTTTGACGTTAGTGTTTAAGTGCCTATGAATTAAAAAAATATGCTTGAAGTCCAATGAGTCATACTTTTATTATTATACTAGTACCTAATTCTTCTTTCTTTTGTTTTTTTTGCGTATTTGCAGCGAACTTAAAGATTTTTTTTTAGGAATTTTATTTTTGCTTTAGATTGGTGGCCCAGTGGTACCCCGACTTACGAGTTGTAGTTCGTGGGTTCGAACCCAGGCCGACGCTTTACTTACTTTGTGTAAATAATTTCATCACCACTGCTCTCAAAACGGTGAAGGACAACATCGTTACGAAAACGGCATGTCCTAGAACCAAAAAATTCGAAGACATGTGATATCTACCTACCTGCACTGGGCCTGCGTAGTGGATTATAGCCCACTCCCACTCTTGAAGAGACGAGGCTTGTTTCCCAACAGGGAACATTATAGACTGGTTATAATAAAATACTTTGCTTTGATAAGGTTTGTAAATTAATTCAACGATTGATCTTTCTTTCTTTTTTCTGATTTTCTAAACTAAGGACTGATTTTTCAATGGTCAGATAAAATTTTATCTGAGGAATAAATACACAGAGAAACTTACAGCAATAACAGATAGTTTTTGTATAGAAAATATGTGAAACTGTCATAATTATTCTTGAGATAAAAGTTATCTGACTTCTGAAAATCAGCCCTTAGTTGATTTTCTTCCTTGTAAATTACAATCGACATAAAATATGTAGGTTGTATATCATATGTGTCGATTACGTGGACCATTACAGCCAGTCGTACCCGAAGTGTTTGTGAAAAGAGGCTTTTTATAACGCTTTTTTCATGATAATAAATGGCTGGTGAATTCAACGTGATTTATGATACGGTTTGTAGATAGTACTACCTACATACGTTAGCGTTACGTGGAAACAAAGTCAAGGTTTTTTCCGAGTTGAATTTGAAGGTTTTGGAACGAAGTTTCTTATCGCTAGGTATACGCTGCACACTTGGCGAATAAGGGCTACACCGAAAAAAGGGTGATGTTTCGACTGTCACGACACTACCGGCACTTCCGACACTTCCGGGTTCCGTAGTTCACGTGTCGGAACCCTTATAGTTTCGTCCTGTCCGTCCGTCCGTCCGTCCGTCCTCGGCTTACCTTCCAAACAGTTAGTGTTGGAAAAATGAAACTTGGCATGGATATGTGTATTTACTACATCAACAAAGAGCTAAAATAAAATCACGAAAAATATTATTTTTTGGGGTACCTCCCCTACACGTAAAGTGGGGATGTTTTTTTTTCTCGCGTCTACCCCATAGTGTGGTATATCATTAGATAGGTCTTTTAAAAACATTGCGAGGTTGTTAAGACGGTTTTTACGGTTAGGTATCCTTTTGCGAGATATTATTCAACTTTAAAGCGCATTTTTTTGTCCCCCCCTCCCCCCCCTTCTAAAAGTTAACGGCTAGCTCAAAAAATCTGAAAAAAATCATGATGATCCATGTGATGAACTTTAAAGGAAAACTATAATGGCTTAGATAACTTTGTTAGTTCAGGAGTTATAGAGGCCTAACTTGTAAAGTGCCATTATGGGTGACTACGGAACCCTATTCTATGCGTGACCTGACACGCACTTGGCCGGTTTTTCTATAGTAGGTGTGTTTACAAGCGCTGATGACATCAATGTTTTCAATACCAGCATTTCAAAATGAAAAAGGACAGACTCCTTGTGATTTTTTATTTATTGCGATTACGTAAACTAATTGATGACAATTTGCGCTGTTTGAAACACATTTTTACTTATGATAATGTTTACTCAAAACGCTGTCTACCTTCTCAAAAATTTTTTTGTTTATATGCTCTCTTCTATCTGTGAATCTGTGTATCTGTGCCTTATTTTTGTTACTTTCAACCGTGCAAAAGCGTTTAGCTGTAAGTTTTCCTAAAACTGTATAATAAAATAAAATATTACTATAGTATAGAGAGTTTGAGTACAGGAATAGTTACAGCACTATTTTCACGATTTTACGTAGAATCAAATCATATAGATGTTAGTACAAACTATAATAATAATACATTTATTAGACCAAAAGAATAAACAAGTTACACAAATTGTCTTAGCTACTCAAAATTATGCTTAAGAGTAAATCAGTTACAATTGCGTCTAATTATTAGCATCTGCTGCCAAACTAGGTTTATAGCCTGTGTTTCAGCACGCAGCGCCTCAACCCCTCGGACTGGGTATGCAAGTATGAGCTTAATAACAAAAGAAAACGACTTGACTTGACTTGACTTGATCTCAATTGATCACTAGTTATAATAGTTATCTCTGCCCGAGCTATAACTCCGTTTACGCATAGTGTTCTTTCTGACTTTTTTTACTTTTTGTTCGGCTCCTTAAGGGTTGTAGCGTAATGTTAAATAGCCAAATTTCCTAAAGATTTGGTCTATCAAAAGCAAAACGAATTTTTCAAATCCGACTTGGAATTACAGAGATTCGCGCGTTCAAACAAGCAAACTCTTCAGTTTTATTCTTAGTTTATGTAGATTAGCTCATAATATACTGGCTTTGTACAGTCACAAACAAAAGTATGTATACACTCAGCTTTATTCAAAAGCGATTTACTCCTTTATTTTTTAATGAAATTTTATGTTGTTACGAAAATAGCATTTTCGAACCAATAGGTTTATGTAATGTGGTCGTATTTCAACGTTGCATTTATTATTTCACGAATAAATCGCAATTGAAAGTTGCCAAGTGTTGACATATTGGTGCTCGTGACTGTACTTATCTAAAAAAAAAACATTTTATTATTCGGATCTAATTTCATTATCTAAAACACAGAACATTATATTTTACAGATATAAATACCAGTCTTACTTTTCAATTTTATAACGTTGAATTTACAAACAGTAACTGATACATTAATTTACATTCTCATTAATAATGCATGTTATTAATCATTATGGAACAAAACGATGAAAATAGTATTTTGTATGAAAATATTCCGAAGTTATTTAAAGTTTGTGCGATAAATATTCCCCGGTATGCAAATACGACACATCTCATTATAACACTATGGCCACAGTGCAAGTACAGACGCCAGCACACTAAGCTGAAAAATATCATCCCCACTTTACGTGTAGAGGAGGTACCACCCCAAAAAAAACCGCTGCTATTTTAAACTTTAACAGAATGTTAGGCTATTAGAGCGGTCCCCCGACGGGACAACATTTAGTAAAAAAAATTCATACGTACTTACGTAGGGTCATAATTTCAAGGTTATTTTTTTCTTTTTATAGGGTTTCACGTTTACACCTTTTTTGTTCTATTTGTGACATTATTTCAATAGTTTTTTTTTTTATTGTTTTAAGCTTTTTACATTCATACTATTTCTATTATTATTTTGTCGGCTTTTTAAATTTTAAATTTATTAGAAACGTTCCCATTCTTATCTCAGTCTGAATCTCAATAATATTATATATCTAAGTTTACTGACAATCATTATCAAAAAATTTTCAAAAATGTAGGTCATTTTTATCAATTTTATTAATATTAGTTGTCGATGTGCCTTTGTGACTAGATTTTGAACGCCAATTCCCGTAATTAAAAACATTCAAAATCTAGTCGCAATCTCATCCCGGCGACAATCAATGTCAAAAAAAAAAATAAAGAAATGTATTTTTGACAGATTGAAACTGAGATCAGACTGTGAACGTTCTTAAAATTACGAGAATACCCCTCTGATATCAAAACCAATTTGTGTCTCATCCAGTCTGCGATGATAGAATCGTTAATATTCAAGGATGAACCAAACTTCGAAGGCCTTCGTCCAACTTCCTACGATCCATCTTGAGTCTGATTGTAAAGTGGCAATCTTCTCACTGTAGGCACTCGATAACTTTGTTACTTTAAGTGAAGATAATTAAAATGGCTGATACTCATTCTCTTTAGCTTTTGTTGTTATAATTCGATCAAACGCTTCTTGCTTGTAGTTATTACGTTCGGTTCGAAGTAATTTGTTTGTCGATGTAGATTATGTTTTATATTGTTATAACTTCTGCTCGGAACTTCTTCTGCGTGAAATTTGAAGTCAGATAGCAGTCGGTCCATGTAAATGTAATCTGACTGGAATCCGACCCCAAAATAGTTGGAAAAAGACTATGTAGATTGATTTCTAGTCTCTATTAAATTATACTCTGAATGATTATTATGTTTTGTATTATTCTTTAATTAGTTGTTAAGTAAGTTGCTGCTAAATATATTGTAATTTTTAGAAACAAATAGTAGAAGCATTAGACTTTCCGTAAACAATACTGGGTGATACCGAAATACTTAGAGTAATAATAATTATCAAAGCTATGTTCAGTAGTATGGGCAAATCTTGTATTTTTAAGACCATTCGCGTTCCGATCCCAGTCTCAATCTGTCAAAAATACCTCAAATTTCGCCACGTTTTTGTCAATTTTTTGACATTGAATGTCGCTGAGATGAGATCTTGAACGTTTTTAAGAACAGGAATTGCCTCCAGCTTAAAATTCTGATAAAAAGAAAGTTTTTATTCAGTTTCAAACTAGGCCCAGTTATATTACTACACTTATATTTTACCAAATGCAGACAATTAAGGGCTAACAAAGCACAGAAAACATTGTACTTACTAAAACAAAAACACACACGAAGTTAGCACACTGTTTTTCTTCAACTACATCAACGTCTACGAGAGCTCTACACATCTCGTAGACACGCTACGCCGCTACGCGGCTACGAACACTCGTAGCAGTTGTTTAGTCTTATTTTTATAGACGAGTCTACGAAGATCTACTGCCCGTAGAGGCTTGTGTTTTTTTATTGGTGTAAAGAACTATTGGTATTTTATAACATCACACTTTTGCCTGAAGGGTTAGGCAGATAGGCATCTAATGGTGCACTCATGTTACGACGACACTACGACTTTTGCTCTTATTTTTCATTGCGGAATAAGCAGAGACAATGGGAAAGAAAAAAAATAACATGAAAAAATTATAGTCAGCCTGTTATACCACTGGTCTTTGACCAGTGCGTGTTGCCAGTGATGACCTATGGCACTGAAACGTGGTCGCTCACAATGGGCCTTATTAGAAGGCTTAAAGTCACCCAAAGCAGAATGAGGAGAGGTTATGCTTGGAGTTTCCCTGCGTGATCGAATCAGAATTGAAGAGATGCGCAGGAGAACCAAGGTAATGGATATAGCCCGAAGAATTGCCAAACTTAAGTGGCAGTGGGCAGGGCACTGGGGACGATGCCCATTTTGTTAGGAGTTTTGGGCCCCTAAAAAACTTCGCGTGTCAAGGTAGTTTTAACTTAATTTCGTAGACCTAGAATCACCTTTTCATATCCTGAAATCAATTTTCAATATTTCACTCTAGTTTAAGAGAAATCTTATTTTTTCGGATGATGAAATTGAGGTTATAAAACAAGTTTTTTTTTGTTTTAAACATATTTGAAATTAAATTAATAATATTGTTACCTGAATTTAGAAAACACTACATAACTTCTTCTCTTGCTAGATAGTACGCTTACAAATATGGCTTGCCGTGCCGTGCGTAGTCAGCGTTAAGTAGGCTGTGCCCTCACCACTAGTAGGCACTAAACTGCTGTTAAAAATAAATACTTACCTACGACTAAAGGCTTAGGTTAGAGGAGCTCATGTCTAAGTTACAACAACCGCACGGATCCATCTCTAGTTAAGCTAAGCTGCTCTGCGGCTGATTACTTAAAAAAAAAACAACAATAAATAGTAGGTAAAACATTTATTTTTCAAGGAAAATATGGTCTAGAAATTGCGCTGGGGCACTTATATCATTAAAACCACCCCAGCTTAAATACTACAATACGGTCATAGTATGCAGCACCCTACTGTACGATTTCCCTCTAAGCACTTAAAAATAAGCTAGTTACTTTATAAACTTTTAGTCGTAATTAAAGTGAAGCCTAATTGTTTGCCGCCGGATACATTAACTTAATGAAATTAACTTGGAGTAAAACTGTATTATAATTACTTACTATTTTAAGAGCCTTAACGTCACATTATTACTAAAACTGTTAAATTAAATTATTAATACATAGTAATATTAAGCTTTTTGATCTAAAATTGGGAATTCGACCGCTTTTATATTAAGTTAATTCTGCACAAGTGTGTGTGTGCAGAGACAGGTGCACTCTCTTTTCCCTCACTCTCCATATAAAGAAAAGAAAGAAAAAAAATAAAATAAAGAAAAGAAAGAAAATAATAAAGATTATTTGGCCATAGTCCGTGAAGATTTATTCTTTGTATGGCCCACTGAGTTTAGTGCCACATAAAAAAATTTGGGTCGTCCCAAAAACACGGCAGTCCGACACGACCGGAGAGAGATCAGGCGCAGGACCAGCGGCTTATCGTGCTTATCTTTCTGAAGCACGGGGGTATCACTCCGCCAAGTGTCAAACTCCGAGCTGTTACTGAGAAGTTCCTAAAGTATTATTTAAGTATACTTATTGGGTTTTCCCATATTACTATTCCAGACCAGAATTAGATGACGTCACTGATAAAGGATCTCTAAGTATTCAAAAGTCTATGGAAACGAACAAAAATGTTATATTAAATTTCAAACATTCTAAGCTTAATGCAATGGATACATAACCCTAGATCGATTCCTGCAATCCAGGCCAACCGTGTTAGTTTATTTACTGTATCCTAGCATAACAACTTGAATAGTTTGTTCTTCTTTCAGTACAGAATGTTAGGGTTGCTACACACTTTATCAGGTCGGGACATTCGATTTACCACCATAACGCAGTACGCCCTTTGCCAGCGTTTGTGATCCGAAATTCCACATATAAACTATTGAAGGCAGACAGATAGGTCTACGTTGTTTCTTTCAACGTAGACCTCATCCATCCCTTTCCATCTGGCGAGATCGATGCCAAAATCAGGAACATTTCGCAAAAAAAAAAAACAGTGACGAACAACAAAGTCGAACCAATTAGATGTGCAGAATTTCATCCAAATCCGTTCAGCTATTCAGGCCTTTCGTATTTATAGTATTAATATGATTATATTCGATTTTGCCAGCCAGGTTGTGCCGAATTATGCCAACCCGAACAAGTGTGTAGCGCGCCTTAAATAAGTTAAACTTATAAAATGCTCGCTCAACTAACATTGTGATATTTCTACGAGTATCCCATTCAGTCGAACTTCGTGGAATTAATCAAACACAGGAACGAGATTGTTTTCTTTCTTCACTAAGGGAATACTTAGTTGCTAGTATTCTATGAATGGAATACAATACAATTGTTTCTTTATTTGTTTACTTAACTGCAGTGATGCTCAATAAGATAATGCTGCTAACCTGCAGGGTAATTGCTTTATGCACAGGTGACTATAGCCGCACGACTGTCTAGATGGCAATTCGGCTAGACCGCACTAGAACTATTAATATTACTTGAAGTTTTAGAGGGATGAGGAACAGGGTGTAAAGTTCACTCATCCTTCATTGAAAAGGGAGGATCCTCCGACCAGACGGGTGTTGTGTCTGGCGGGCAATCGCCCAACGATTGGTGTTGGGAAATTGTAACTATGCTAATTGCGCGGTAAACTCTGCTTGCGAGATGCAGGATTTGCGTGACGTCAGTATGACGCGTTGTTCGCATGTGACGTTGTAGATACCGCTACAAAGTAAACCAATATTATATCGTCAGTGTTTTCACAGTCATTTTACCCCTGATTATGCATCACTGTCAAAATCCTTGTGATCTTTATTCTCATTACAATAAGGTTTCTATTGGATTGTTGCCACTGACAAGTCTGTCAAAATCAATGTAATCTTTGTTCTTTACAATATGGTTGTTGTTAAGTTGCTGCTCCTCTGTCAGCAGCAACCTAACAACAACCATATTGTGAAATAATAGTTATATAATAGTAAAATAATAGTTTTTTTTTTCGATCCCGTGGAAATATCGGAATAAAAAGTATCCTATATGTTAATCCTGGAAATAACCCATCTCTGTGCCAAATCTAATTCAAGTCCGTTCAGTAGTTTTTGCGTGAAATAGTAACAAACATCCATCCATCCATCCATACAAACTTTCACGTTTATAATACTATAGTAGGATTGTTTTTTTTTTTGTTTTTTTTTTTGGTTTCATAAATAAAGGGTCAATCAAAAGATTTCGCAAAAAAATGTCTTCTCACTATTAAACATAAAAATGTCACTTAGCAAGACGTCAAAATACGAAACTATCTACCTTCAAACAATGTCAGAAGACTAATAATTAAGTTTTGTTAGTTGTTAGTAAAACCTAACAATGTCCTCGTTTATGGAGAGCTTTAATACTATAAGCTGTAAGTACATCACGTAGTGGTCGGTTGGCACTTGTCAGCGTCGCCGCGGGTACTTTGTGTCACCCTTTTTATTTTTAGAACCGCCTGTAAGTGTCTCTAACTGAATTAAAGTTTTACTTGAAGAAGTAGATGTATTTTGTCTTTTTATTATTTTTGTGATATGTGGTAAGTATCTTTATTTTCTATCTTTATTAAAAAACATTATAAAAGTTTGGTAGTTGGTTTCCTAAGACAGCGGTGGCCGCCACATAGCGGCCGCACTGACAGCCTCATGACGGCTGTCAGGTGACAGATGCTGTGTGGTGATATGATGGCATCGAGGTTTGACTTTACGGTGTCAAACAACGTTCTAACACGTGGCAAGGGTGGCGTTCTGTAGCTTTTGCTTAACCCCCATGAGATGGCCGATGGAGTAAAGTTGTGACCGGACGGTGGCCAAGGTTAGGCCAAAGAAACCAGGGCCGTCCAAAGCGTTTTTTTTTTTTTAAAAAGAACGTTGCCCACTCTAGAAATTTCTCCTGTGTCGTGGGTGCGTTTACAAACATTTAAACTCACATACACAAACAGCCAGACCCGGAACAACTACCTGTAGGCAATACAAATATTTGTTCCGTGCGGGAATCGAACCCGCGACACGCAGCGCAGCAGTCGATCGCTCAGCCACTGCGCCAACCGTGTCGTCCAAATATTCTTAATTAATACAATCATCATTAAAATAAATCTCTCAGTACATGTTTATTATAAATTCTTTCTTTGTTATATTAAAAGCACAATTAGTTGATCTTGTTTATTGTTTGTTGTTAATTGAGTTTTCTACTTCAATCATTCATTTGATCGTCTCATTTGTTAGAAATGTTTTTCTTTCATTATAACAAAGACTTCAAGTTATTATTTATGTCTGTGGATTATTTATAAATGGGAAAATGCATTGTTCTTTTTGAAAGCTTTTATTAGCTTCAAATTGAATTTGGTAATGCTTAACCATTTACTAAATCGTTGAAGAGACTAAAATCATTAAGAGTTGTTACGCTTAAACTGAATCCATGGTGCAAATGTGTTTTCCCTCAAAATTAATATGCTCCATGGGACACCTGGACCCCTCCATGTATTTTTTTTTTCATATTAAGTTCTCCCAGACAAAAAAATATTCTTAATTATCGAAAAAAAAATATATATTTTGTGTTTCTGTTGCGCAATAAGTGTGGAAATATGATGTAGGTCCTCATATTTTTTTTTTTTTTTTTGCTTCGTGTTTGATTCATCAATTTCATGAAAAATCATATTGTAGTTAGGCTATTTTGGTTGCTTCGTCGTTTTATCGAATCTTTAAGTCACTAAAACTGACTTCAAATAGGAAGTAATTATCTTTTCTATATCAAGAATATAATTAATTTTTCGTGTTGATGGTACTCTTCCTCGATGTTTTTTTTTATGTAGTTTGAGCGTAGTCTGCGTAGTAGGGGACCACGGTTGATTGCGGCATCAGAATAGAATAGAATATTCTTTAATACGTACACCATAAATATTATAGAATATAAATATAGTAATTCTACATCGCTCTCACAACATGAATAATGTAATCAATATTTTGTAACTATTTTATAACTTAAAATAGTGTCCATGGAGTTTCTTGCCCGTTCTCCTCCATAGGTACCTACGCTTTGGAATTGGCAACTAGCTTCATTTTTCTGACTGACCGACCCTTTGACAATACAAAAGTGCCTGTAATTGGTTTATTTGAAATAAAAACTTTGAGTTTGAGTAGAAATTTTACAAGGTGTGACACATTGGCATCAGCATTCTTTAGCTCAATATTTTTTTATGAAAGCATTCATTCACGTTTCTCAGTCGCAAAAAAACAGATTTTTGTGTTCAAAATATACATTTAAAACAGTATTAAATGAAAGCCTATAAAAATACAACACAAAATAAAAATCTATTTCCTCTCGACAACGAGTGAAAAGGCAGGAAATTGTTTTATACGAACAATGAGGTGACAGCACACATCGGCGGCCATTGATACGATTTATAATTAACTCAGTGGACGATAGTGTTCGCGGGCAGATCGATTTGTTTGTCTTTTATTGTGGTTAAAGTTGACTAGACTGATTGGTTTTTTATTTAGTTTAGTTTATTCTATATCAGTAATTCTTTTCTGTAAAGTTAAATTGTTTGTTTTATCCTTTAATTAAAGACTCGGATGTTTTTTAGTTCATTATTCATCATCATCATCTGCCTAGCCTTTTCTCAACTATGTTGGGATCGGTTTGCTGTCTATCGGATGCAGCTGAATACCAGTATTTTACATGGAGTGACTGCCTATCTGACCTCCACAAGCTAGTTAATGGGTAACACGGTACCCCTTGGTAAGACTGCAAGAATCCTTGGAATATATCTATTATATAAATAACTTTTTTTGTTCCTGTATTTTTTATTAATTTTGACTTGCCTGTATTCTTATTTTGACATTTGTAATTTCTTTTTTATTGACATTTTCTAACATAATTTTTAATTTATACATTCAATAGCTATGAATCATGGCACATCAAAAATTTGCATGCTGAATTTAGTAGGCGGAATATGAAGTACTATGAATTGTATTATGACATCTGTAAGCACCATATTTCAGGCAAATAAACGATTATTATTATTATTATTTCATTTATTTATTTTGTTTTCTTACTTTGTTACATTTTTAAATATTAGTATATAAAAAATAAAAAAAAACATTTAAAAATATAAAAAAATAGTGATCCACCGGTGTCGGGAGCAGGGTCCAAGCTACCGGTGGTTAGGGCTCCAGAGATAGAAACTTCCTCACAATGCGAGCCGTATCGAGGAGTACTGCCTTCTGAATCAGGCCCTTGATCCAACCGCCTAACGAGAGCCTCGATAGATGTTGATCGAGGCTGTCGGCCATCAGGCCATTGGCCGATACGACAATCGGCACAATGACAGTCGAGCTCACACTCCACATGTCAACAACCTCGTGTGCTAAGTCAAGATATTTCATTTGCTTATCTTTCTCAGCTTTCACGAGGTTCCCATCATGTGGAATGGTAACATCGACAATCATTGCGTGGCGCGCTAATCGATCTATCACCACTATATCAGGTTTGTTGGCGACAACAGTCCTGTCAGTGATGATAGACCGATCCCAGTACAACGTGACATGGTCATTTTCGAGAACTGGGTCGGGCACATACTTGTAATATGGTACCTCAGAGTCGACAAGTTTATATTTCAAAGCAAGTTGCTGGTGAATAATCTTGGCTACTTGGTTATGTCTGTGCAAGTACTCGCCGTTAGCTAAACGAGAACAACCAGAGATAATATGTCTGATGGACTCGACCGGACGGTGGCATGCCCGACACACGTCAACCGTCCCATCCTTCATAATATGTCTGCGGTAGTTATTCGTTAAGATAACTTCGTCCATAATTGCACAGATGAAACCTTCAGTTTCCCCGAAAAGGTCCCCAAAACGTAGCCAGGATACGGACGCTAAGAAGTTTACACCGGGCTCACGAAGAGCCCGATAGAAGCGCCCGTGAAGCTCCTTGCTTTGCCATACCTCCTTGCGGTCATCGGTAGTAAGTATTACAGGTTTGCGCCAGTTCTCTTTAGCAATGGAGAGCGGGGTGAGCCCCTTGTCCACTGAAACCACATCACGATGCATACCCACTTCGGATTTAAAAAAAAAAAAAATTATTATTATTATTATTGTCTGTTTTTAACATATTTTACCAATTTCAATACTGAATAAAACTTTTATATTTTAATAAGTGTTTTATTCAGTATTGAAATTGGTAAAATATTTACATAAATTCTTAGATTTTTTTTTAGGTATAATAATGTTAGATGCCTGTACTAGGATAAATCTGTATCACAGGCGGCTTGATCACGCATTATTTTTTATTTTTTTTTATGGTAATTGTAGGATTGGGGGTTGGATTGGGGTTGCGGATTGTGTGGTTGTTGTTGGTGTTGTTCTTAATAATATTAATTATTAGAAGTCTTGAAATAATGAATAATTAAATACTATTTAACTTAAAGATCAAAATAATAAAAGTACGTAATTATATTATTGTCAGAATTAAATAGTTTCTTGCAATTTAAAACTTAGCTAAACACATGATATGATTTCGTGTCAGCAGAAATTGGTAAGTGGAATTGAATATTAGCTATTGGTTCGATAACTTTTGATTGCGTTGAACAGTTAGTTAAAGAAGAATTCATGTATAAGTAGATCACTTTGTAAAATCACTAGCAATAGAGAATTTATCAGAGGACGATAGAAAACGGTCATTTGACGATAGAAAACGGGCATTTGTGACCACAAACCATTTATTTTGAAATCTTATTTATTTGTTTTTACTCAACTGTCCTACAAGAAGGGTTGAATCTTATTCAAGTAATTTATCACAGATTCAAGCCTGAATGCCTTTCGAATTTCGGATTGATGTTTAGAGAATAATACTAGCGGTATAATCTGTAAAAATCTGTGAAAACTTAGATGAACTAAGCTATCATTCATTATTTTTCTTTCTTTCTTTCTAAATAACCGTTTGAAGCAACTGGCCCTAAGAGATCCATACATGGTTCGTTTGAACAAGGTTTGAACTTATTTTATTTTACAGTTTTTGGAAAACTTACAGCTAAAAACTTTTTCACGATTGAGAGTAACAGAAATAAGGCCAATTACAAGTTTTCACAGATAGAAGAGAGAATAATAAACAAAAAAAAAATTGAGAAGGTAGACAGGGTTTTGAGTAAATACATTATCATAAGTACAAATGCGTTTCAAACAGCGGAAAATTAATGAAAAAATCATTCAAACAACAAAAACACAAAGACAATCAATCTAATCAGCCACCAGGATATATTCGCCAAAATTGTGTTATGAAAAATAACTTTATTTCCTACACAATAAAGTTCAGTTTACGCTACAACTTCAAACATTTTTTAAACATTTTCAATAGTGCCAGTCACTCTGAAATCAACTTAATTACCATTGAAATAAAGTTGATCTTTGTTTAACTTGAAATAACGTCAATTTTCCTTCCCACAAATTGCCTTTTTAGGTACCAGCTTCTGTCCGCGTGAAGTTTCTTGTCCTCCCGACCTACCCCGTCGCATCGCGTCGCCTGACCACGATAACTTCAGTTTCACTCAGCGTTCTTACTTTTTGTTTATGCTCGGCTCCTGAGGATCTTACTGTGATGTTATATAGCCTATAACATTCCTCCAAAATATGTCTATGAAATGCAAAACATATTTTTTAAATCGGACCGTTAGTTTCAGAGGTTAGCGCGTTCAAACATACAAACAAACTCTACAGCTTTATTATTAGTAGTATAGAAGATAGCGGAAGAAGTACAGCCACAGCCTTCTGCATGCTATTATGACTCTTATTGGAACGAAGTTCCTTATCGCGCGTTGCGAAAGGAGGCTAGACGGAAAAAATTAAGACCAAAAGTTGGAACGACACTTTTTGCTATAGGTAGTTGTAAGCCGTGCGGCGTGCGCGTGTTTTTCTGTCTGTCTCTCTCTCTCTCTCTCTTTGAACTTCGTTCCATCCGGGTGTCCCTGGACACCTCTCAAGTTTTTTATAGAAATAAACATCATTTATAAATAACACAGCAACAACAAAAAAAAACTGTTTACCCAAGTTCGATTGACAGTGAGGTAGCACGCATCGTTAGTCACCACATTTATAATTAACTTTATGATCGCTTGCGGCTGACAGCGTGACATTTATCAACGCTCACTTTTGTTTACCTTGGTGAGTGCAGTTATTGGAAATTGTGGGGTAGGTATATAGAAAGAAAGAAAGAAAAAGCATTTATTTGCGGCAAACATGACGCATAGAAAAAGGACATAAACACACAAAAATAAACAAGTTGGGGGCAAACATATGTTAACTAATTATTAATTTTAAAACATAATCCTACTATTATTATAAACGTGAAAGTTTATATGGATGGATGGATGGATGTTTGTTACTCTTTCACACAAAAACTACAGAACGGATTTGGATGAAATTTGGCACACAGATGGTTTATAATTAAAAAATAGAATACGTTTTATTCCGATATTCCTTCCCACGAGATCGAAACTTACGCGGGTGAAACCGCGTGGCGCAGCTAGTACTACATAATTTTTAAGCGTAAAAGCCCTTGTGAACGAAATATAGTGAGGAAAATTCAACCAATCCGGGAAGAGGAGACAATCAATCAATGTTCCTTGCCTTTTTCTAAGTATGTTGGAGTTGGGTTCCAGTCTAATTAGATGCAGCTGAATACCAGTATTTTATATAAAGCGACTGCCTATCAGAAGGCCAATTCTCGTAATTTAAAACGTTCAAAATCTAGTCGCAGTCTCATCTCAGCGAAATGTCAAAAACTCGTCAAAATGTAGGGAAATTAGAGGTATTTTTGACAGATTGAGACTAGTACAGTCACGAGCACCAATATGTCAACACTTGGCAACTTTCAATTGCGATTTTTTTGTGAAATAACGAATGCGACGTTGAAATACGACACAATACATAAACCTATGGGTTCGAAAATGCTATGTTCGTAACAACATAAAATTTCATTAAAAAATAAAGGAGTAAATCGCTTTTGAATAAAGCCGAGTGTATACATACTTTTGCTCGTGACTGTACAACACAACACAACTAGTACAGGGGGTATTGTGACTGTTACCGGCGGCCTTATATATTGGGATGTCAACAGTATACTTAAGCTTATAAATTGTGTAAATAAATTAATTAAAAAAAAAATTAAAAAACTTTTTAAAATTTTTTTTGGTAACTCTGGTTGTCGGACTTTTGGGCTTCTGACTACCCGAAACAACTGTCAAAGATCTACAAATGACAGCCGGGACCAACGGTTTGACGTGCTTTCCGAGGCACGGAGAAGTGATATGTAATGGATGATCACCCATCCACGAACTGATCGCGGCAAGCGTACCTTAACCTTCGATCGACTCGCGCAGCTGCTTTTATCTATTTATCTAAAATTTGTCATGCAGCTAAGTGTGCTTATCATTACTCATTCCTTCTCCGTATAAGAAGTTTCATAAACCCTGAAGGGAGAAAAGCAGAAGGTTGTTTTCAAGGCAATTATTTCATTTTTTTTTATTCGTCTATATTGTCCCACTGCTGGGCAATCATCATCATCATCAGCCTATAGCAGTCCACTACTGGACATAGGCCTTTATTATGCACGCCATTCAACTTGATTTTCAGAGTTTCCTCCCAAACCTTCTGTCTTGATTTCAAATCAGTCTTGATTTTCATCTTCAAATCTTAAAACATAATAAATTTTAAAATCTCCTCTAAAGAACTAATCTCCTACAAAAAAACAAGCATTAACTTAATACCTTCAGATTTCAAATCACTGATTGAACGCCAGTGAGGTGAAAGCACGCATCGTCGACCACCGGCATCCGATCTATACTTATAATAAATCTGTAGAAGTGAAAATTCTGTACATTGAAAATATCCAAAAAATAAATGGCAGGGGGTGTTACTTGACCGATACCGAACCCAAAAATGTGATTAAAAAAATTTTTGTCTGTCTGTCTGTCTGTCTGTCTGTCTGTTTGTTCAGGCATCACGCAAAAACTACCGGTTCGATTACGATGAAACTTGGTATAATTATTCTTTAATATCCTGGGCACCACACTGGGTACTTTTTATCCCGGAAAAGTATATACAATAAAAAACAAACTTAATTTTGCGGTTCGATCCCTATACCCGATTACCACTGTCTGTACTGTACCAACCGCAAATACTAAGTTTGTCGTAGGTTGGGTCACCCGCAGTGGAGTTCATTTTTATTCCTTTTAGTTTTTAGAGTTATTTAGGTTTATTTTTATATGAGTCGTAGGTATAGATTTTAATTTTAAAGTATAGGTAGTATATTTGATAGTGTACGTAGTGACCGTACTACCGTAGGTTATTTTATAATACTGTTAGGTAGGTTTAGTCATTCGTATACTTAGATATTAGTTTTTAGGGATTTTGCTTATTTATTGAGTTTA
The DNA here is from genome assembly GCA_945859715.1 of Apamea sordens. NCBI lineage: Eukaryota > Metazoa > Arthropoda > Insecta > Lepidoptera > Noctuidae > Apamea > Apamea sordens. Next base: position 11,951,327 of record OX244009.1, read on the forward strand.
GATTAGTTATCATCAGAAATAGGTTTATTTAGGTAGGTAGGTATTTAATTTTCTGTTATTGAGTTTTTTTTTTAATTAGTTAGGTACTTAGGTAAAGATATCATATAGGTACCCTCTTAATCACCAGTAATGAGACACAATTGGTTTTCTATTGTAATTAGCCACAAAGGGCCCGCGACATAGATGGCATTCTGGGGAAGCACATACATTTTATCCTGTTAGCACGTTCCTGTGGGTAAATTTCCGACATCCACGCGGGCGAAGCCGCGGGCAGAAGCTAGTTTATAATAAATTAATTCTATGTCGATAGCGGATGGATTTGTCAACTGGGTTAGTCGGTTTAGTTCGATTGGGTTGAATAAGTGAAGAGAGGTTTGGATTTTACCTATAATTTATTTAAGCTTTATCTGTGAAAATACAGTATTCCCTGAGGATGCACAGTTGTTATTTTTATTTCTACGGTAGTTTTTTGAGAATTTAGAGATCCGAGTAAAAAACAGGATCGATAAATCCTGCACGCGTAGTATGACCACTATAGAAACGGATTTTGTCGATGGAAGACTAGATAAAATGACAGATTTCTTTGGAAATCTACCTTAAACCCCTCAATAACACCTCTAAGGTTTTTGACATTGATTGTCACTGAGATGAGATTGCGATTCGATTTTGAACGTTTTTAATAACGGGAATTGGTCTTCAGATCTATTCTGGTCCAAGTTTTTATTTAATAACTTTATTATTCAACAAAATATTCAGAAAAACCTCATTTCTTATTAATTTCTTACAAAGAAAATCTTCGTGCAATTTTTTATTTCATTTTCAAATTCACTGTAAATGTATTCTAAGTATAACCTCGTCATAAATAATTGCCATTAGGATCCGAGCATTTACATTATACAACTTGTTTAATTCTTTTAACGTGACAATAACAAACGTGGCGTGAAATAAAAATAAAAGTCTGAAAATTGTCCTTTTTACCTTATTTTTTTTAAACGACTTTATCATTAGCCCTAGCATTTTCACAACTATGTTGGGGTGGTCGGCTACCAGTCTAAACGGATGCTGCCGAATACCAGTATTTTACATAGAGCGACTGCCTATCTGACGTCCACAGCCCAGAAACTAGATAATACGATACCCCTTGGCAAGAATGGTTGTCAGACTTTCGGGCTTCTGACGATCCGTAACGACAGTCAAAGATCAAAGAATGACAGCCGGGACCAACGGTTTAACGTGCTTCCCGAGGCACCTGGTGGTCTCGTTATGTAAAGTTGGTCACCCATCCACAGACCGACTGCGGCAAGCGTAGCTTAACCTGATCAATCGACCCGTGTGGGGTTAGAGGCTGTTATTACTCAGCCTCTAACCCCTCTTTTTAAACGACCTCTGTACTTTTATTCTGAGAGACTAAATCACCAATAATATTAATAGTGATGAAAGATATTGAAATAATCACCACGTTTGTGGGACGAATCCTTGATCGCAGTATGTGGTCATTAGCGACCATGAAGACGATCCATGAAGGTTATCATAGTCTGATTAGGCTCTATTTAATAACAAGGTAAGATAAAAACAACATTTTTATATATCGAAACATGATTTCAGATTAATATCGATATGTGACAAACAGGAAAGTTTGTCAAAAATATATTAGCCTATCTTTCAAAAATAAACGTAATATAAAAGCAATTCGTAGGAAAACATCCATCTAAATAAAAATTACATACAAAAGGCTCCCAAACAAACGGTAAATCCATAAAACTTATTGATATGCCGCGGAGTACGGTGGTTCAGTACAAGAGTCCGTTGGCTTACTTCACACCGCACGGCATAGTCCGACGGGCAGCCGACTTGGCCGCACGCGTTCCGAATCTCCCTCAATCGTACTTACCACCTTTTCACTCCCCGGACCAATTGAATTTGTGAATTTAGAATTTGGATCGCGACCTCCTGCTACCAAAGCGAGGTAAGTTTGAAATTATAAAAACGAACCAATTTAATTTTGAATAAAATTTTGCGGGTGATTTTATTTTCTTTGTTGATTTTTCTGTGATTAATGATTAGTACTTTTGATTAGGGTAAATATTTAATTGTTTGGCGTCCAGTGAAGCGTTGTTGGTCATACTTAAAGGTCGGCTGAAGAAGGGCGCGCTAATTAGGTTAGAACTAATTAGAAGGGAGGGTTTCCCTTCTCTTGTTTATATTTATACTATGTTCATGTGAAGGGTACAGCTATTCTAGTGGCTATTATGGTTAACCTGAGAACATAGGTACATTATTACAAGGGTATAATAAATTGTCTGCATTTCTTAACTTTTATAAGAAGAAACAAAAATTAATGGGCTTGAAAAGCTTGAAATCAGACAAAAAGGTGACTAAAATGTCTCTTTAAAGCATTTTTTTATGAAGTCATGCGACTTTAATTTAATTCAAATTAGCTATGGAATCTTCACCTTAGACTTAGTAGTGCAATTAAAATTAAAACAAAAAAAAATTTTAAGACGGTCTCCGTTAAATGCTTTTACGAGAAACAGTTGGTCGTCTTAACTAGCATTACCAAAACTGCAATTACCAATATTTTCAAAAACTGCCCGGCTCTTATTAAATATTAACAAATCCCTAACACTAGACAATACTTCCCGCGCGTGTACCCTCTAAATGTAAATAATAAATGACTTTCCCAGCCATTGTGCGTTAATAGTTAAGTAACATTGATTTTTCGCTTCATTCTGGTTAAAGTTAGTTTTATCTGTTAGGATATTTTATGAGAAATAGGAAAAAAAAGATATCTTTATGCTGTGAAAAGAAATTGCTGTTAGCCTGCATCAGCCCACTGCTGGGCAAAGGCTTCCAGCTCTCCCCGTGACTTCCAGCTCTTTCGATCCAGGACTAAAGTGGATCACTGGTCGTTTGTTTTGTCCAGCTCGTTCGTTTTTTGCTGAACTGGGCCTTTTTGGTGCAGCCGTGAGGCACACTTTCCTGCTAATTTCTTACATCGGTCTATAAACTGATTTCTATTTGTTCTTTTATTTGTGTTATCTGATGTAATGTATCTGGTGTATTGTGTGTCTTTTGGTCTGCGCTAAATAAATGTTTATTCTTTCTTTTCTTTCTTTTTCCGTCATCTTCTACGAAAAGAAATTACGGTTTTTGTATTTTTTTTGTTAAATATTACCTATAGCACTGTAATATAACATAACATCATGTGTGTATTCTCCAAAAGGTGAGGCAGGGGTGTACCCACATTTCACCAGTTATTTAATAACATCAGTTTAAGTCCAAATTAATAAATTAATTTTAATTTAGGATATTATTTTGTTATTTTAGTGTTACCTTGTAAATAAAATTTAATTAATTTCTCTTTAGTCCATTTGTGTGACTGTGCAGGTAGTACTTATGGGACTACCTCAATATTTAAGTACAAAAAGGTATGAGATGTAAAAGCTAGCTTTTTTTATTTTGTGGATCTTAATCTGTATAATCATATCATCATCTGCCTAGCCTTTTCCCAACTATGTTGGGGTCGGCTTCCAGTCTAACCAGATGCAGCTGAATTCCAGCATTTTACATGTAGCGACTGCCTATACGACCTCCACAACCCAGTTACTGGGCAATACGATACCCCTTGGTAAGATTGGTAGTCAGACTTTCAGATTTCTGACGACTCGTAACGACTGTCAAAGATCCACGAATGACAGCCGGGACCAATGGCTTAGCGTGCTTTCCGAGACATGGAGGGGTCTTGGTATGTAAAGATGGTCACCCATCCACGGACCAACCGCGGCAAGCGTCAGCAGTATGTATAATCAGATATTAAGCGTTATATCATCACTGCTCTCAAAACGGTGAAAGAAAACATCGTGAAGAAACCGAAGAGAGGAGGCTTGTGTGCCAGCAGTGGGAAGATAAGCAGTGCTAAGCATTATATGGATCTTGTTATATTTTTGGATTTTATTGAATACTCAAGTAAAGTTTTTTATTTTAGTAAAAACCCACATAAAGATGCCTAAATTCCTTCATAATAATAAAGCCCTCGGTTCTTATCCGATAAATTCTCACATGCCTGAGTTATTTGTAAAACTTTACTCATATCGTTCAAACTAATTTTAAACAAATAAATACCAAAGTGGTTCGCTGTATAAATATTTTGTTGCCTAGAGAGGAGAGGAGGTATCTGAATTAATTGAAAAGGGAATAGTTTACTGCAGGTCTTCGTAAGAAAGGTTCACTTTGAAAATAAATTGCTTTTGTAAGTGAAGCAGGAAGGTGCTGCACCTTTGGATTTTTTTTTTACAGTCTGGGAAATTAATTGTATTATATTATGCAATTGGTATGACGGCACCGTTGGCGCAGTGGTTAAGCGATTGACTGCTGCGCTGCGTGTCGCGGGTTCGATTCCCGCACGGAACAAATATTTGTATGACCTACATGTATTTGTTCCGAGTCTGGGTGTTTTTCTATCTATAATATGTATCTATGTATTTACAAAAAAATACATATATATGTAAGTAGTTTATCAGCCATCTTGTTACCATAACACAAGCATTAGGTTGCTTAGCTTGGGACTAGATGGCGCTGTGTGAAATGTCCAGGGATATTATATTATGCAATTGGTGCCGAACCAACTGCCTTATAGCAAAATATAACACTAGCTTCTATGACAGATCTTTTACTATTCAAGCAGTACATTTTTTGAATGACTTGCCCGTGTCCGTATAGCGCGCTCAATAATACTGTGGAGGCATGTAAATCACCTGACCAATAATAAACAAGTATGCTGGACTTCTCATATCATCATCTGCCTAGCCTTTTACCAACTATGTTGGGGTCAGCTTCCAGTCTAACCGGATGCAGCTGAATATCAGTATTTTACATGGAGCGACTGCCTATCTGACCTGCACAACCCAGTTACTGGGTAATACGATAACCCTTGGTAAGACTGGTTGTCAGACTTTCGGGCTTCTGACTACCCGTAACGATTGTCAAAGATCCACGAATGACAACCGGGACCAACGGCTTAACGTGCTTTTCGAGGCACGGAGGGGTCTCAGTATGTAAAGATGGTCACCCATCCACAGACCAACCGCGGCAAGCGTAGCTTAACCTGACCGATCGACCTGTGCGGCTGTTTTTATTTAGCCACGGGCCCCGCTGGACTTCTCATCTATGATGACAAAATGAAGATACATGACTTTCGCCATTTTGGCGCTGACTGCAACGTGAGCGTCCGTGGAACTAATATTTTTGAGATAAGTCTTTATTTGCCTTAAACATGTTATAAAGTTAATACAGTCAGGTAAAAAGTCCACATGTTAGCTATACTTAGTATATTTAGCCCAGCGTACTTGTATAATATAGGTCAATGATATAAATGGATTGCCATTTGTCGTAGATAAATAACAATCATTATCAGCCTACAGCAGTCCACTGTTGTACATAGGCCTCTTCAATTGCATACCATTATGCTCGATTCCTGGTAACTCTCATTCAGCTGCTGCCAGCCACTCTACGAAGATCGTCGCTCCACCTAGCCTGAGCGCGTCCTACTTTACGTTTGCTTACTCCCGGTCTCCACTCAAGAACACGTCTACGCTAACGGTCATCGGTTCTACGGCTAATATGGCCGGCGCATTGCCACTACAGCTTGCTTATGAGCTATGTCAACAGCCTTCGTTCTCATCTCCAAGCTAAGGCTAAATAATACCATAATTTGTAAGCCTCAAGCTTATGCAAATTACAAAGTCCGTCCACCAAATACAAAAAATACGGAAAAAAATTACAACTCGCCAAATGTTTGTCGTGTATTCCGCTTGTGATTAAATATTCAAAATCAGCAATACAAACGAAAAGTTAGGTCAGAAATTAAAAATAAAATTATGGCCGCCGGGGTAACGCAAATAGACGGAACGCGTTTTATGTGGGAAGGGTTTTTGTAGCCTGTTGCTAAGTACGTAGAAACGTACTGTTCGTAAAACATGAAGTTAATTTTGTCTGTTTTTTTCTGTGTACAGACGCCAGCATATCAAGCTACTACAATCTGTCAAATTTCTTTAATAGATTTTCAACTTTATCCTTAAAGAATTAAGGTTCAAAGTTGATTGGGAAAATTTTACAGTTTCGGGTAGCTTGACCTGCTGGCGTCTGTACATACGTGGCATATTTCAGTTTGGGATATGACAACTCATGACAACATGATTTTACAAGACTAAAAAAAACACTATTATGATCTTCTAACCAATTTTTTTCCCCAACCTATTGTACCACTGCTGGGCAAATGTCTCCCCATACTTTTCCACTTTTCTTTGTCCTGTGCCTTCTCCGTCCAATTAGTTAGGAACGAGTCCAAATCATCACGCCAGCGTTTCATAGGCCCACCTCGGTGACGACGCCTGTCTTCAGGCACCCCTGTGTGACGACTTTGGCTCATCTGTATGGGTGCATCCTATAGGTGTGACCCGCCCAGTCACTTCTAACCAATAAATATGTCTGTAATTTCTGTGTGTGTGTATGTGTGTGTTCTATGTCTGTAATTGACGTAAACACTAGTCCAAATCTTTGTTCTTTGTTATTTGTAAATGCTTGTGTTTGTGTTGTTGATGTGCCATAATAATCTATATATATAAAAATCAATTGCTGTTCGTTTGTCTCGCTAAAACTCGAGAACGGCTGGGCCGATTTAGGTGATTTTGGTTTTGAAATGTTTGTCGTAGTCCAGGGAAGGTTTAAACGGTGTGAAAATATGGCAAAATTGCGAGGAAGATAATAAAAACAACAATTTCATTTTCCCATATACACTGTTCTACCTACTTTCCTGTCAAACATTTGACGTTCGTCCCTTCGGTACGGTAGACTCGGGTCCACTCGAATTGAAGCTTGAATCGACAACATACATATATCCATATTACTCGGATTATCTAGGATTAGTAGGTTAGAAGTAGAGTAGGGTAGTAGGGTAGGAGTAGGTTAGGAGTAGGGTAGAAGTAGGGTAGGAGTAGTGTAGGAGTAGGGTAGGAGTAGTGTAGGAGTAGGGTAGGAGTAGGGTAGGAGTAGGGTAGGAGTAGGGTAGGAGTAGTGTAGGAGTAATGTAGGAGTAGGGTAGCAGTAGGGTAGGAGTAGTGTAGGAGTAATGTAGGAGTAGGGTAGCAGTAGGGTAGGGGGTAGGACACCACGCGAAGTAGCGCCGGGCAGCTAGAAATAATTTATATGGCAAAACAACGTTTGCCGGGTGAGCTAGTAAATCTATACTTATAATAAATCTGTAGAAGTGAAAATTCTGTACATTGAAAATATCAAAAAAATAAATGGCAGGGGGCGTTACTAGACCGACACCGAACACAAAAATGTGATTAAAAAAATTTTTGTCTGTCTGTCGGTCTGTCTGTCTGTCTGTCTGTCTGTTTGTTCAGGCATCACGCAAAAACTACCGGTTCGATTACGTTGAAACTTGGTATAATTATTCTTTAATATCCTGGGCACCACACTGGGTACTTTTTATCCCGGAAAAGTATATACAATAAAAAACAAACTTAATTTTGCGGTTCGATCCCTAGACCCGATTACTGTGCCAACCGCAAATAATAAGTTTGTCGTAGGTTACGTCACCCTCAGTGGAGTTCATTTTTATTCCTTTTAGTTTTTAGAGTTATTTAGGTTTATTTTTATAAGTCGTAGGTATAGATTTTAATTTTAAAGTATAGGTAGTATATTTGATAGTGTACGATGTGACCGTAGGTTATTTTATAATACTGTTAGGTAGGATTAGTCATTCGTATAGATATTAGTTTTTAGGGATTTTGCTTATTTATTGAGTTTAGATTAGTTATCATCAGAAATAGGTTTATTTAGGTAGGTAGGTATTTAATTTTCTGTTATTGAGTTTTTTTTTTAATTAGGTAGGTACTTAGGTAAAGATATCATATAGGTTGCCTCTTAATCACCACTAATGAGACACAATTGGTTTTCTATTGTAATTAGCCACAAAGGGCCCGCGAGATAGATTGCATTCTGAGGAAGCACATACATTTTATCCTGTTAGCACGGTCCCGTGGGATAATTTCCGACATCCACGCGGGCGAAGCCGCGGGCAGAAGCTAGTTAATAAATATGTTTATTTAAAAGAGTGTAAATGGAGTTTCTTGTCCATTCTTCTTTATAGGAACCTACTACACTGTATATGTGCAACTAGCTTTATTTTTCTGACTGACCGACTCCTTGTCTATTCAAAAGTGCTTGTAATTGGTTTAATTGAAATAAATCGTTTGAGTTTGTGTTTCTTGGCCTGGCGTCCATAGGCATTATATTCACTTTTTCCAACTGTCAATCTATTTAAATACCTTTAGTATATAAAATAACATAATATTGTAATAACGATACCATCACGCGTGTCCATCCAAAGGGTTAGGCAGATATGATGCAAATTTCGCCACAAACATATTTCGTATAATACCTAAATAAATTAAAACTAGAATCACTGCCAATGGTAGGTATTTTTGGTCTTGTTGGTTCCCAAAAACCTCATTTTCGTTGAAACATGTTGCAAATGTGTACTTTTCAGATGTTCCTGAAAAAAAATCTCGCTCGTATTTTTCTGGCGCAACCTTTTATTTTTAGGAAATTTGGTGGGTAGGTTTACGTAACGTTAGCAAGATACGTCAACACGAATTAGGTTTTATTTATTTTTCTACATAACATCACGCCTGTATATACCAAAGTGTTAGGCAGAGGAGTTCCTTTAGTGCACACACTTTTTTTCAGTTATGTTTTTAAGTTTCATGTGATAGGGGGCGAGACGCAAATACAGATGCTGGAGATTGTTTATTTTAACTTTAACACTATTCTGATAAATTATTAATACGATAGAAATCAGTTACCTAAGCTTCACATAATTTATTGACAAACCATCTAAATAATAATAAAAAAAAACAATTTACTGTAACCTAACTTAACTAAAACTATTAACAAACTAAAATATGGCGTCGAAAAAATTCTCCGCATCGCTGTCGGCTGGTTAAGTACGACACGCCAGCACATCAAGCTACTACAATCTGTCAAATTTCTTTAATAGATTTTCATTATCGCTAAAGCATTAAGGTTGAAGGTTGATTGGGAAAATTTGTCAGTTTCTGGTAGAAGAAAAGTACAGAAAAATAGGTACAAAGGTGATGCTTATTTGTAAAGAAATCTCTTCCAGCATACCTGCGATAAGAAAGCAGATAATAATCTGGACTTATAATTAATATGTAAGTCTGAAATGGCCAATCCGCCTTGAATAAGCGTGGTGATCAATACTTGTACCTTCTCTGTATGAGGAGATGTCTTTGCATTGCGGTGGTATTATTGAGGTACCCGCACCCTAATAGTGTAACACACGATCATTCTCAATCTGAATAATTTTGAATGATATTCCTAATCCATCGCTTCATATGATCGTAAAATGTGTCTCTCCAACTACCTAAATAACGCAATGAATGTTGTTGAACTGTCAAAATGAAATCCAGGACTTGAAACACCTTTTTTCAGCTTCGAAGACTTTTAATGACAGCCACTCGGCAACCCGCTGAACCCATATCATTATAACTACCAACAAAACAGGCAAAGACCTTGTTAAACCAAAAATCAATCGGCTGCCCTTAAGAAAGTGGGTCACGACGTCTTTACAAGTGCTTAGCAACCTGTTACCACCCCTTAAGGAATGTACAATCGAATAAATATATAGGAATACAGCACCCCTTTTGCGTAACACTCACCCTCCATTTCGCTTTGAGATTGCAAAATAGTCCATTGCTTCATTATGTCTGAAAAATTCGTCAGCTCGACTGTATATAACGCTATGATATTGTTGAATTGTCAAAATGAAAGGGCTGTCATTAAAGAAATATATTTAACAGTCGTTACAGGTAGTTCGAAACCCGAAAGTCTAACAACCAGTCTCACCAAGGGGTATTGTGTTACCCAGTAACTGGTTTGTGGAGGTCAGATAGTTAGTTACTCCATGTAAAATACTGGTATTCAACTGCATCCAGTCAGACTGGAAGCCGACCTCAACATAGCTGGGAATGGGCTAGGCAGATTAATGTTTTTGTTAAAATGAAAGGCGTTGTGATATGTGTGTGTTTCGCTATTACTATAAGGCTGGGAGGCATCTAAGTTGTAACAACTTTTAACAATGTTGTGAGAGTGCTGAATAGCCAGTATGTACAGCACTATTGTGTCTTAAAAATGAAAATTGGCAGTGTACAGTCACGAGCCAAAGTATGTATACACGGCTTTATTCAAAAGCGATTTACTCTTTTATTTTTTAATGAAATTTTATATTGTTACGAACATAGCATTTTCGAACCCATAGATTTATGTTATGTGTCGTATTTCAACTTTGCATTCGTTATTTCACGAAAAAATCGCAATTCAAATTTGCCAAGTGTTGACATATTGGTGCTCGTGACTGTACACTGTACGTAGTGATAAGATGAATATATTTAACACTAGCTTCTGCCCGCGGCTTCGCCCGCGTGGATGTCGGAAATTTACCCACGGGAACGTGCTAACAGGATAAAATGTATGTGCTTCCCCAGAATGCCATCTATGTCGCGGGCCCTTTGTGGCTAATTACAATAGAAAACCAATTGTGTCTCATTAGTGGTGATTAAGAGGGTACCTATATGATATCTTTACCTAAGTACCTAACTAATTAAAAAAAAAACTCAATAACAGAAAATTAAATACCTACCTACCTAAATAAACCTATTTCTGATGATAACTATTCTAAACTCAATAAATAAGCAAAATCCCTAAAAACTAATATCTATACGAATGACTAAACCTACCTAACAGTATTATAAAATAACCTACGGTCACTACGTACACTATCAAATATACTACCTATACTTTAAAATTAAAATCTATACCTAAGACTCATATAAAAATAACCCTAAATAACTCTAAAAACTAAAAGGAATAAAAATGAACTCCACTGCGGGTGACCCAACCTACGACAAACTTAGTATTTGCGGTTGGTACAGTACAGACAGTGGTAATCGGGTATAGGGATCGAACCGCAAAATGAAGTTTGTTTTTTATTGTATATACTTTTCCGGGATAAAAAGTACCCAGTGTGGTGCCCAGGATATTAAAGAATAATTATACCAAGTTTCATCGTAATCGAACCGGTAGTTTTTGCGTGATGCCTGAACAAACAGACAGACAGACAGACAGACAGACAGACAGACCGACAGACAGACAGACAGACAAAAATTTTTTTAATCACATTTTTGGATTCGGTGTCGGTCTAGTAACACCCCCTGCCATTTATTTTTTTGAAATTTTCAATGTACAGAATTTTCACTTCTACAGATTTATTATAAGTATAGATAATCAGCCTACAACGTTCCCACTGCTGGGACACGAGCCTCTTATCTCCTGTGAGAGAGAATGGACCGTAATCACCACGCGGGCCCAGTGCGGGTTGATAAATGTCACATGTCTTCGAGTTTTTGGTACTAAGACATGCCGGTTTCCTCACGATGTTTCTTTACACCGTTTGTGAGAGCAATGGTGATAAAATAAATAACACAAAGTAAAGTGTCTGCGTGAGAGAGAAACATTTAACTGTTAAACAATAAGTTTTTAGAGGAACAGTTAAATGGTTCTCACCTCTTACTACTCTTTAACGTACGTACATTCTATTGATGCATACTGTATTTAAATAATTGAGCTGTTTTTTTAAATTTCCGGCGTTTTCTCATTTGCGCTCAGTAACTAAGCTAACGTACCCCGACCAAATGGGTTTAGTTAGGTTGAAATTGAAACTGTGAACAACCGTGCGCGAGCTGAGCAAGCGAAACGAGCGGTGCTGCGGAAGCGGCTGGCGAGCGCTACATCCAAGTTGGTCAAAGTTACGTGGTTATTTAGTTTTGGTTTTAGCTGGGCAAAGGGCTCCCCTTGTTTCTTCCAATCCTCCCAGTCTTGTGCGATCTCAGGCCATGTTAGCTCTACAAATGTTACCACAATTAGTTGAGTTAGTATTTCAAGGACCCCAAAAATATGATTTCTTTGAGGTTCACAAAAAGAGGCACATTCATTACCTATAGTAGATTGTTAAATAATATTTTTAGGAAAACAAAATGGGAAATATTTGAGGTTCGATAAGGTACTTGTATAAAACGAAGAATAATAAATTCAATGGCTTGCCGATCAGTATGTCACTGATCGGCAAGCCATTGAATTTATTATTCTTTCATGTGTTCTTGAAGTATATGGAGCAAGGTATTTCAAATGCCATACGCTAAACAGTAGTAAAAGGTTTAGCCTTCATCAAATTCTTTGTTTGTCTAACCGGTATTCAGTTGCAGTATGATATACGAGTATAATGTATTTATTCATGTTGATTTTAGGAGATAGACAGTAATGCCACTGGATATCTAGCGTTTGCAAAACTTGATTATTTAAGCAGTATGACTGCTTTGGCTTGTGATTAATTAATAACAGCCGCACGGGTCAATCAGTCAGGTTAAGCTACGCTTGCCGCTGTTGGTTCGCCGATGGGTGACCGTCTTTACATACCAAGACACCTCCGTGCCACCACCACCTGCGGATCTTTTACAGTTTTTACGGGTCATCAGAAGCCCGAAAGTCTGACAACCAGTCTTACCAAGGAGTATCGTGTTATCCAGTAACTGGGTTGTGGAGGTCAGATCGGCAGTCGCTCCATGTAAAATACTAGTATTACAGCTGGGACCAACGGCTTAACGTGCTTTCCGAGGCACGGAGGGGTGATATGTAAAGATAGTCACCCATCCACGAACCAACCGCGGCAAGATTAGCTTAACCTGATCGATCGACCCGTGCGGCTGTTATTATTTGGCCACAAGCCCCTTCTATCCTTTCTCCTACCCTACTATCAATACTTATATAAGTACCTATATATTGATGCGATATTTTGATCCGCGACCCCTGCAAAGGACAATTAAAAAAAAAAGTAGAGATTGCTCCGAGATGCTATTTTTGAAAATTGAAAATAACAACGTTTAATGAAATTAAAATATGTTCATGAAACGAAAACGCAAAACCGTACGTGTGTTAAATTAATGTCACCGCTAAAGCGCCACGCTGTATATACTATCACAAAATTCTCGCACAATTTTCCACTTTAAATTCATTTGATTGAGCCCACTTAGATCCGTCACACCTATATACATCATAGTTGGACGCGAATATCATAATAATATATTTTCCTCAATACAGTTTGTTGCTACGCCAGAAATAGGGAATAAATTTCGAGCAGGGAGGACGAAAAATAACGCCCCGTTTCGAACCATTGAGCTCCGAAGTACTTAGTTACAACCACAACATACATAAATAAAGTTATAAATGGACGAGTTTGAATATAAATTACTTACAAAACTGATTTAATTTTTGAAGTGGAGTGGGAGAAAAAGTGGAAATGTGATTTTGTAATTAGGTATGTTGGGGCGACTAAGGGTTTGCTAGAAAAAGGGTGGGTGGTCATGTCCTTTAGTGCTAATTAACACCTCGTAAATGTCAAATAAAACATCACCAGTTTTCATCGAAGGGGGTAGTGGTGTAGATGTGGTCTATAATAGTTAGGTACATTCAAATTTAGCTAGTTTGTTTAGGTTTCATTGCGATTGACATAGATACATACATAGGACATAATTAGACGATGATTTTAATTCAGTAAGTAGGTTTCCACAAACAATTTTACACGTCAATCATATTTTAAAAACCAGATGAGGACGGCGTTTTCTATCTGACTACTCTAAGAAGAAACGTCGAAACAAACTCAGAGGTCACAGTCTCTTTTAAAGTCCAGACATAATCTTAGTCCGAGGGGCAATTCTCGTAATTTTAACAGCGTTCACAGTCTGATCTCAGTCTCAATCTGTCAAAAAATACTTCTAATTTCCCTACATTTTGACAAGTTTTAGATATTTGTTTGTCGCCGAGATGAGACTGCGACTAGATTTTGAACGTTTTAAATTACGAGAATTGGCCTTCAGATCATGTGAAGACCATGTATGTCAATGTCTGAGATGGTGTTTTGAGGAAAGAACCACACAGATTGAGTGAACCTGTTCAGTCAGTGCACACATTTTCAGAAATCGTTCAGCTTAAATTGTCTAGACTCATACTGAGGCAATAACAACTCGACCAGGGAATCGTAACCATTTCCATACCTACTTAGTAGTCAGCACACCTAGACCAAGGTGGAAGTCTATATTTTTAATAAAGAAATTTGAATAAGTGTCATCTTAGGACCGAGTTTTTGATCCGTAGTTAACTCAACCAATTGTTAAAAATAGTAACTAATGGTTAAATTTTTGCAAAATGTGTTTTATTATCAATTGTTAGTTTATCTAATAGTATTTTTTTTAAACTAATAGTTAATTAATTTACCATTAGCAATGATATTATATCATTAGATTAACTAAAAATTGATAAAAAAACACATTTTGCAAAAATTTTAGCATTGCTTATTATTTTTAACAATTGGTTGAAGTTAACTACGGATAAAAACATCGGCTCTTAGAAACTAACACCAGAAGGCGTATTCTCATAATTTAAAACTTTCAAAATCTAGTCGCAGTCTCATCTCGGCGACAAACAAATGTCAAAAACTTGTCAAAATGTAGGGAAATTAGAGGAATTTTTGACAGATTGAGACTGAGATCAGACTGTGAACGTTCTTAAAATTACAAGAATTGCCCCTCAGTTCCAAACGAACAAATCTTGTTTTTCTACTTAAAATTAAAATGCCAATGTTTTCACTCATTAAACCATCTAAAAACAAAACAAGTGTCGCTTATTTTACCTCTAACTTTAACATAATTATGTACTACTCGACACGCTGCACACTCCATCTTTCAACAGGGTATCTGCCCTCGTTAGTGTTACAGGGATTGAATTAGGAATCACGTTAGGTAGACGGGCCAGCTATCGTCCTGGACGTTGATCGGATTAGGTCTCTTTATTGTGAAACCTAGATCTCTTTTAAAGCGGTGAGTGAGAAATGGCGGTATTATGTGTTGAAATGGTCACTTTGTTTTACCATTTCTGTTAACGAAACTGTTGTTAATAAAGCTGAAGGGTTTGTTTGTTTGATTTTACGCGAACTAATTTCTGTAACTACCCTTTTTGCATTTGATAGCCCAATTCTTGAGGAAGGTTATAAGCTATTTATCACCACGCTAGGACCGTAAGGAGCCGAGCAAAAAGAAAAAAGGTCAGACAGAACGCTAAGCGAAAACCAAGTAACGGGACACAGCTAAGTATTGGATATATTTTAAGTAAAAACAAGAAATTTCACGCCGATGAAGTCGCTGGAGAAGCTAGTAATGAATAAGAGAAGAACAAAACATAAAAAAAATCTACAATCAATCAATCAATCTATTTTATTTCACATAAAACTATGTACATGGGTACTTATGGAACGTCAGAAGTTAGGTGCGCGGTTCCAATTGGTCGTTTCCTATGGAGAAGAGCCGGCAACTCTACGGTTACTCTTTTAAAAATAATTAGCTTACACAATGTTTTCATATTACAGTAGGTGTTAGCGCGGGGATCAATACGCTCGCTTCAAAGGACTCCACCGCGACCGACGATACTCTTAAATAATTAATTGTTTGTCCGGGAAAGTTTATATTTGTAGATCGTACGGCATTAAACCATTGCCTAGTTATACAGTCCACTCTATTATTGCTCCCAGCGCTAACATCCTCAGCTTGCCGATGACGCGCTGATCACGCTGCCTGCGCTAGCAGGCCGCGCGCAAGGTGTTGTGTTGGGTTCGATTCCCAACAGTAGGTATGGGAGGAGAGTGTAGCCCTATCAACAAGTACCAGGTACTTTATTAAATTGTTAAATAAAAAATGGTTTACAGATCTAGAGTCTACAAGGCCTACAAAGTCCTCAGATTTACTAAATATAAAAGAATCTATCAGAAGGATAAAAAACCAATGACATGGCATTAACTAGTAAAAGATGGCAACCCTTTAGGTTCTGACCTCGATTCTTTCAAATAATACCCAATTTATTGGAACTGAGAAAAAAATCCAGAATCTTTCAGTAAAACAGCTTTTTCATCCTCCATTTTTTAAAGGATAAAGAAAAGTTGGATGAAAGAAAATTGAAGAGTTATGGGTTGTTCCGATTTGAAGAGACATTTAATATATGGTTGGAGACTTTGTCAAGATTAGAAATTAAAAAAGAAATGTGCTCAAAATTTAAATGGAACAATTGAAATGGTCTTTGCTTTTTTACAGTCCGAGAAATTGATTGTTAAGACAATTGACACCTTACGTCAATTTGTCATGTGCTAAATTGGCCATACAATTTCATATAACTATCAAAAAATGACAGTGTTTGTGATGTGATTTGAATATATGGACAATTAGAGTCGGCAGTCAATTTGCTTAGCAATTAATTTTACGGACTAAAAAAGTAAAGATATTTTTTAATTTAAATAAAATTCTGAACACATTTCTGTTTTAACTTTAAGTCTTGAGCAAGTCTCCCAATCTAAAGAAGTTTCCAGTAACCTGCAATCTTATTTATTTTGTCGACTGTACAGAACAGATAACCGCCAATCCTGTAGCTATACTTCGTTCAAATCACAGTAATCCTGTCATCAAACAATGCTTACATCTGTCATCGTTGCCGTGCCACAGTCGCAATTTATCAATTTAACTTCAATTGACCTTATTGCGAATCTACTGACAATTGAGTCATATGCATAGTGTAACCATGTGCCGTGCTCAAGTACACTAGCCGCATGTTGTCGACGGCAGCCCCCGATGCATTGACGGCTGCAGTTACATAACATACATAATCAGCCTATAATTTTCCCACTGCTGGGACACAGGCCTTCTCTCAGTGAGAGGGAGTGCGCCGTAATACACCACGCGGCCGCAATGCGGGTTGGTAGATGTCACATGTCTTCGAATTTTTAGTCCTTGGACATGCCGGTTTCCTCACGATGTTTTTCTACACCGTTTTGAGAGATGTGCTGATTAAATAATTTACACAAAGTAAAGCGCCTGTCTGGCCTCCGTGCCACGGAAAGCACGTTAAGCCGTTGGTCCCGGTTGTCATTTGTGGATCTTTGACAGTCGTTACTGGCAGTCAGAAGCCCGAAAGTCTGACAACCAGGCTTATCAAGGGGTATCGTATTACCCAGTAACTGGGTTGTGGAGGTCAGATAGGCAGTCGCTCCATGTAAAATACTGCTGCATCCGGTAAGACTGGAAACCGACCCCAACATAGTTGGGAAAAGGCTAGGGAGATGATTTTTATTTGTAACAAATTTGAACAGCTGCAGAGCTTGCTAATTACCAACGATGCAATGCATGCTGATTAGAACGGATATTTAAACAAATTCTGATGCTAAAAAGTACCAAAAAAATTTAAGTAAAAAACTTTTCAAAAAAAAACCTGAGGCTTATCTTTAAGTGCAAGACAGAAGTTATGAACATGACGACTATTTTTAACCGACTTCAAAAAAGGAGGAGGTTCTCAATTCGACGGTATGTTTTTTTTTTTTGTGTGTTTGTTACGCGATTACTCCGCCAATTGTAGACTGATTTTCAAAATTCTTTTTTTGTTCGAAAGGAGATACTTCTGAAGTGGTCCCATAGAAATTTCATTAAAAACGGTTCAGTAGTTTAGTTTTTAAACCAAAATTACTGGTAAAAATTACAACTTAAAAGTGAAAAATAAAAACTTTTTTGCAAAAAAAAAAACAACCGACTTCCAAAAACGACACTACAAAGCGAAAAATTACTTTAATTTCGGAAGTCGGTGTCGTTGGGTTCGAATTTTCGTTGCTTGCCACCGACTTCCGAAATTAAAGTAATTTTTCGCTTTGTAGTGTCGTTTTTGGAAGTCGGTTGTTTTTTTTTTGCAAAAAAGTTTTTATGTCGTCACAACATACGTAGTGCGAACAGCGATTCATAATATCTTCCATTTCCAAATTAATGAACAATACAGAAACAAAAACACTAACCAAAATAACGAATTCAAACTACCCACACGTACACGTCTAAAAAGTCTAAATACGAACAAAATTAGCGTCTGCCACTTAGACTACAGTGGTAAACGTAATGAAAGCTGTCCGATTATTTTAGCCCAGTTTATTTGCAAGCTTAAAACATTCTCTGTTTGTATTCAATCTGGCTGACGAGTTAGACAGACCGAATGCCTGGAGAATTTATAAGTACTGAATTTTTTATTGTGTTGTTTTTTCATTTGCAGTTGGTTTAGTAATTTAAATTTTTATTCGGGGAGGCTGCGAATTATTTTTGTTAGCAAAAAAAACGTACTGAAACATATTTCGGTAGTTGTAAAATTTTTATTGAAGCAGGCCGTTTTTTGGCAATTATTTCTTGGAAATACGTAATATTTGTTTTTTGTATTCATGAAAAAAACGGTAGCGAGAATGACTACCCACGGTTCTCTTTTGTGTTCACAAATATATTGCTGCTCCTGAAAGCAATGTAGATACCAATTCATATTTTGGTTTTGCAATTTCCTCTTTATATTAGTTAACAAATAAGAGGAAGCCTGAAAATGGCAACGGAATGAAAAGTTGTGTGGAAATCGGTTGTCATGGTATGGGATGCGGAGTAATGAGGAAAATGTCTTTAGGAAAGTTTTGTGTATAAATGTGTAGCTGTAAGAGTAGGCAAAGGCCAAAGAAACGATGGATGGACTGTGTGAAAGATGTAAGGTGATTACCGAGAAATTAGATTACCGAGGCGTGGCTAGCTGACATAAAATATAGCAAATTATTTTATTTTATGTTCTTGTCTAGTAATGTTAATTACTGAACAAAGGTACCTAGTATTGTATACAAACAAGTGTTTTCTAACTGAACAGACAGCTGTGCTGTTGGGGAGTTTGTTGCAACGCTTCTTCTTCCCAGCGATAGCACTAGGAAGTGGTGAAGGGCGGGGGTTTTTGGGGGACTGTCTTTTGTAATTTTGACGTTCGAAAAGTGCTGACTCTCAGCCTAATTTGAATAAATGACTTTTGATTTTGATTGATTTTTTTGATTTTTGAGAAGACAATCAATAGAGAAGTATGGAAGATTTTTTTTTTAATTTATTTCGACCTACCTACAGTATCCACATATTGCGCCGACTCCAAATAAAGAGGGTTGGGATAAGGTAGGGGAATGACGAATGATGATGCATTGCCTCTGCAACATATCCTAGGATTCAACGCACACCACCAAACACACCAGTTGGAATATCATGCTGTAATCCTAATACATACACAATTTTTTTGCGACGATTTTTTTTTTTGCAAAGTGTTTTTACTCAATACTTTATTGCGTTCCATAGTGTACATTAGGTCTTATAAATAAAAATATAGCAGAATCACTATGGACCCTGTCGGGCACAGCAGATGTAGTAGGAGAGAGGAAGAGGGCTTTTTTTTTTTTTTTTTTTTTTTTTTTTTTTTTTTTTTTTTTTTTTTTTTTTTTTTTTTTTTTTTTTTTTTTTTTTTTTTTTTGAGGATGGGAAATCATCAAATGACTCCTCCCGCTCTGGGTGGAGCAGAAGGGAGTGTCAGACTTTTACTGACTAAAACCCACCCGTGTTCCTTCCTTAGCCCTTTTTGTTCCAGGGCAGCGGTAAACCCTTTCGGATGGTCCCGCTACCCTGGCAGGCTTCGGCCCTGTGGGGCCCCGTCACTTTGCTGACATCTCTTTGAGGCGCGCGTGGAACACGAACACGCCGTCCGGCACGGGCCTAGTCCTGATCGGACGGAGAGCTACCCATTACTCTCCGCCCGCAGGCCCGCGCCTACGGTGGCCGGGAGTCGTCACGCGGCTCCCGACGCCCGGAGCGTCTCCCGCGGCGGCTGAGGCGTGAGGTGCGCAAGGCGCGTTCCCTCGCCCACCCCGCCACCTCCTTTGCTAGCATGACTGCTTCGCAGAAGGAGGTGACTGCCTCCCACTCCCTCTCACCCCGGACCATGGCTTGAACCAGGGCCGGACGCGAGAGGTCGCCGCCGCTGCCAATCGCCTCTACGAGGACACGGCGGTGCTCTGCCCAAGCAGGGCAGACCTCCACCGTATGCTCCACCGTGTCCTCTGGGCGATCCTGACAGTGGTGACACCCGGGCGTCTCCTCCCGCCTGATGATGTGCAGGAACCTCCCGAAACATCCGTGTCCGGAGAGGACCTGCGTCAGGCGGTAGGTGAGAACGCCGTGACGTCTCTCTAGCCACTCCTCAAAGAGGGGTCTTACCGCCGCTATCGTGGCGTGCCCTGCGCTGGGTTGCGATAGTCGCTCCTTCCATGCCACCATGAGATCGCGCCGGAGGTTCGTCCGCTCCGCCGCGGTTTGCCGCGGATGCGGAGTTTCCTCCCGGCGTAGTGCCTCCGCGCGCCAATCATATAGGCGCGCGAGGACTATCGCCTCCAGATCCCATGGTGGCAGTCCGGCAAGGAGGCTTGCTGCCTCGCCCGAGATCGTGCGGTAGCCCCGGATCAGCCTTATGGCTACCACCTTTTGGGGCGCGTTCAGGTAGTGTGCGGCTCGAAGCCGCAGTGAACGCGCCCATACCGGGGAGGGCCATGGACCGCACGACCCCCGCGTAAAGCCTCCGGCAGGAGGCGTTTGGCCCCCTCAGGTTGGGCAAGAGCCGCTTTAGGGCGGCCCCGGCCCGTTCCAGTTTGGGGGCCAAACGTCGGAAGTGCTCGACGAAGTTCCATCGACTGTCGAGGACGAGACGAGAGGAAGAGGGCTTGGTATATAATTTTGGTAAATGGTCCATGAACAAGTATTTTTGTATAATTATTATTCGTCGCAAAATCCCTAAAAACTAATATCTATACGAATGACTAATCCTACCTAACAGTATTATAAAATAACCTACGGTCACATCGTACACTATCAAATATACTACATATACTTTAAAATTAAAATCTATACCTACGACTTATATAAAAATAAACCTAAATAACTCTAAAAACTAAAAGGAATAAAAATGAACTCCACTGCGGGTGACCCAACCTACGACAAACTTAGTATTTGCGGTTGGTACAGTACAGACAGTGGTAATCGGGTATAGGGATCGAACCGCAAAATTAAGTTTGTTTTTTATTGTATATTCTTTTCCGGGATAAAAAGTACCCAGTGTGGTGCCCATGATATTAAAGAATAATTATACCAAGTTTCATTGTAATCGAACCGTTAGTTTTTGCGTGATGCCTGAACAAACAGACAGACAGACAGACAAAAATTTTTTTAATCACATTTTTGGGTTCGGTGTCGGTCAAGTAACACCCCCTGCCATTTATTTTTTGGATATTTTCAATGTACAGAATTTTCACTTCTACAGATTTATTATAAGTATAGATTAGTCGCATAAAAATCCCTTGCCGTGCCGTGCCGCCAGTGGGCGCCGGCCCTTACTGATTGTGAGAGAAAATAGTGGTCACCTTACAAATCTACCTATGCGCACAGTCGCACACGTAGGTGTAAGGGTCTAGCGTAATAGGTTCTTCATCTATTTTGGTTTGTTTTGACTGTACAACGAAAGTGTGACTGTAATTTACGTAGTTCTAATTATTTCTGGGATAAAAAATTACTTTATTAAAAATGACAGAGAAATCGTTTCAGTAAACGATTCTGAATTAAACTAATTTCATAATGTGCATAAATTCAGTTACACATTGTATATCTTTATTAGACCCATCTGCAGCCAACAAAATTCGCAGTTTTCACATTCCATTACAGTTTAAGAGCAACAAACCAACTCGGACAGAACAAATCTGATTTAAACAACAGACGAGGAACAAACTGGACGAATTAAATCGAATTTTTACCACGCCGGTGCCATATTTGATTTTAAAACTAGGTTGTGGTGCAAAATGCTTCGTGATTTTCCACGATATTTGTTGTGTGAATCAGTTTTATTTGTTTTTACAAGGTGTTTCAGCATTTTTGTTCGTAGTTACATTTTAACTGTTTGTTTACACTTTGCTGTAAATAATTCTATAGTACACGCGATGGATTTGCTGGTCTTTGTGACCATACTGTGGTGGCATCTACATCGCCACATGCGAACTACGCATCATACCGACGTCACGCAAAATCCTGCATCGCGCAAGCAAAGTTTACCACGCGAATAGCAAATATACTATCCCGACAACAATCGTCGGGCAGTAGCCCACCAGACACAACACCTGTCTGGACGGAGGATCCTTCCTTTTCTAGGGAGGATCCTCCGACAGACCGTACCATAAAACTGACTGTACTATAGGTGGTGTACTGTGGTAGGTTACTATACTACTGGTTATTTTTGTATCACTTATTACTATAACCAAATCGCTATCACTATCATACAAAAAACCGGCCAAATGCGAGTTCGACTCGCACACGAAAGGTTTCGTACCACCATTAAGGCAAAAAATGCGGAATAAACAGGAACCCTAAAAACTAGCAAACAATTTCCTAGAATATTCATAAATCTCATTTCGTCGACAATTTATCCATCCAGACCAAGTTTTTCCGCCAGAAAATCTAATTTTCCCGTACATAAGTCAGTGAACTTCCTGACAATAGTTACCGGAGCCGAACTTGCTCCATACAAACCGAGTCACAAGTCTGACTGCGACGAACTCTCATGTATCAATTATGTACAAAATGTAGTTGTTTGTCTCACGAGTTTAAATTAAGACAGATTCATGTTTCTTGTTATTGTAGCTAGTTTTGTTTCTGACAAAAATAAATGGACGACTTTTTCACATCGTTGTTCGTAATTATTATTATTAATCAATTTATTTCAGATAAAATCAATCCATACAATTTCAAATTATAAATACTTACAGAAAAATATATAAATAATAATAACTGAACTAATATATAAACAGAAAAATAAATCATCACAATTATGTCATTATCATTATCAACAATCATTACATTACAAATACATTGTGTTAGTAAAATCTTCTTAAGCACTATGTTAGTTAACACCCATCACAATATGCATCCATTTATTCTGGATAGGGCAATGCCTTACTGGATAGGGTAATGCCTTACTTTCTGGATGTTAACGTGAATGATTCGTGATGTCTTCGTGAGTTAAAACATAATGTACGGTTTTCGTTTGTAACATCTAAAAACCTGCAAAATTCTATACAAAACTTTGCGGCTTCGTTTGCGTGGAGGTCGAAAATTATCCCACGGTAACATATCACCGGCATTTTCAAACCTACGAAGCAATACTTAAGGAATTTTCTTCAAAATCGGATTGCGTCTGTAAGTGTATTACGCTATTACCTTAAGATTTTTGTCTGACTCTGCACCATGAAAGTATAGGTGTATCAGATTCACTTAAACAGACGTGCGTAGACTTGCTTATCCCTCTCGTACCTACAGCTAGAAAGTTTACCAACACCGTTTTTTAGTCGGGTTAACCGCCCTTTCTTTTGAGCCCCACAACACAATAGTGAAAGAAAGAGGTAGGTATACAAGGAAAGTTATTTAAATAATTCACACATTTACCCCTGACATGAACGTGAGATATTTTGCTAGTACCTAGGTATACTTACTCGTATGTAAATAAGTAGGCAGGTTTGTATACTTCATGTTTATTTTGTCAGAGGGCTTAGTATGGATAGGTGGTTTGCAAACATTTAGCACGTGAAAAGCGGTTCTAGCCTCAAGGGTCTTAAACTATATGTATGAATGGTTTGTTATTTTTATAAGTAGGTGCTTCTTATAAATTTTATACTTTTTATTGTCAACTTTTTAATTATCTGAATAATAAAGCGGCGTTGTCTTAACTGAAGATCTTTGAGAAGAAGTGCAGACATACCTACATTACTGGCCTCTAATATACAAGTACGCTTGACTAAATATACTTTCACTAATACGTAGAACGCGGGGCAGTGACAATAGCATCCTAAAAACAGTTGTGGAAAGTCCTTACTCCCCTATTCTGAGGCACTATGTAGGGATAATGGTCAGATAGCCCCCTTTATCGTTCTCTGCACATTCTGCCTCAGACACCTACATACTTTGTTGTTCGTTTCTTCGTAGTATACTATTAACACTAGTTACCTATAAGATATTTTACTAACAAAATGGACTATATTATTGTCTGAATCTGAAATACACCGTGATTTTTAAGTCGTCTGACAAAGGTGGTCCACTCAATGTATCCGACATAAAATACCTCTAGGCGTGTTTTTTTTTACCATTAATTAAGATAATAGGTACAAGGAAAAATAATTAATACATTAGAATTATGAAACATCCTGTTAATAATGTTTACGTATCAAACAGTAGAACATACCTAACCATCGCACGAGTCGAGTAGATAGATCTTCGCTCGCAACAGAATGTTTCAACTACGTTATGCATCATAATAATGAATATTTTTTTCTTTTTTTTTCTCTTAAATGCCATTTTTTTTGTTATGAATGTTTAGTAGTTATTGGATACATGAAGTGGGCTGCCGTTGTCAGACGACTAAAAAGTCACGGTGTATAAATTAAATTACATTTACGAAATGACAGTTGTTTTATGTGCCGATTCAATGCGCCGCTCGAGCGTCTTAGGAACTAAAATTTATACAATGTTGCAAATGGCCATCGTGTTGTTCTGGTACAGCCACGAGCACCAATATGTCAACACTTGGCAACTTTCAAATGCGATTTTTTCGTGAAATAACGAATGCAACGTTGAAAAATGCAACATTACATAAACTTATGGGTTCGAAAATGCTACGTTCGTAACAACATAAAATTTCATTTAAAAATAAAGGAGTAAATCGCTTTTAAATAAAGCCGAGTGTATACATACTTTTGCTCGTGGCTGTACGTCCCTGTAGATTAAGGTCTAAATCGTGGAATAATACTTTTTTGTACATGTTGTGTTTACTCAGAGATATTTAGAACATTTTTATCATGAGAGTATGCGTATTTTGTAAAACTCGCTATCAAAAATATTAGTTCCACGGACGCTCAGGTTGCTAGCAGCGCCAAAATAGCGAAAATCAAATGTCTTCATTTTGTCTTCGATAGTATGATGTCCAGTGTACTTGTATAACACTAGCTTCTGCCCGCGGCTTCGCCCGCGTGGATGTCGGAAATTATCCCACGGGAACGTGCTAACAGGATAAAATGTATGTGCTTCCCCATGCCATGCCATCTATCTCTATGCCAAATCAAAAGTTCAGTGGTTTAGGCGTGAAAATGTAACATACAATTTCAAGTTCAAATCCTCCCCTTAAAAACTGAATTACCCCTTTTTGTCCCGTCAGTGGTAAATTTTCGACAACTTTACATACTTATTATTAATTATTTTCTGTCAAAAGTATCAATACTGAGTTTCGAGTTACTCGGACCGCGCATTCAATTTCTTCCACACAAACTTAACACCCCTATATCCCCCTTTGAGGGGTAGTTATGAAAAACTTATAATGATAAACTTTTTATTACTTAGGCAAATTTCAAGTTTATTAACTAAATTAATAAGATTTTTCATATAAACTGTATCCCACGCTTTTCACCCCCACAGGAGTGGAATTTTGAAAAATCGTTTGGGATTATTCATAACTTGATTCAAAGATTATTTATACCAATTTTCGAATTAATCAAGCCACGCATTATAATCCTCCCTTGTAAAATTAACTACCCCTTTTCAACCCGTTAGGGGTAGATTTTCGAAAAACCCTGATACATGTTACTCTTTATTTTTGGTCTTAAGTATAAACACTGAGTTTCGAGTTAATCGGACCGCGCATTCAAATTATTCCACACAAACTTCAACACCCCTATATCCCCCTTTGAGGGGTAGTTTTGAAAAACTTATAAGGATAAAATTTATTAGTCACTTAGGCGAGTATTCTTGAAAAGTTTCAAGTTTATTAACCTAATGAAGAAGATTTTTCATATAAACTGTATCCCCGCTTTTCACCCCCACAAGGGGGGAAGTTAAAAAAAATCGTTTGGGATTAATTCATAACTTGACTCAAAGATTATTTATACTATTTTTCGAGTTAATCAAGCCATGCAGTAAAATCCTCCCCTGAAAAATTGACTACCCCATTTCAACCCGTCAGGGGTAGATTTTCAAAAAACCCTGATACACATTATTCTTTGCTTTCAATATTAGGTATAAATACTGAGTTTCGAGTAAATCGGACTGCGCGCTAAAATTCTTCCATACAAACTTTGAAACCCCCCAATCCCTTATAGGGGGGTAGTTTAGAAGAAAAAAAAATGTCAATCTTCATAATTTATTTAGATAAGTATTCGTGCCAAGTTTCAAGTTTATTAACTCAAGGAATAAGATTTTTCATACAAACGAATTCCCCCCTTTTCACCCTCTTAGGGGTGGAATTTCAAAAAATCCTTTCTTAGTGGATGCCTACTCTTCACGAAGAACACACCCTCCAAATTTCACGTCTCTAGGACCAGCGGTTTAGGCTGTGCGTTGATCTATCAGTCAGTCAGTCAGTCAGTCAGTCAGTCAGTCAGTCAGTCAATCAGTCAGTCAGTCAGGACTTTGAATTTTATATATATAGATAGGTCAGTGACCTACATACTTTCCCAAGTTCATTCAAAACTTTCAGTAATAACGTCTAGTAGAATCTATTAACATAAAACTCATCACATAAAGGCATTAATTTAATGTTTTGTGTTTCGTAACGTTAATTACTTTGCATACTATTGTATAGAATCAAGTTTTTCTAACAGAACAGACAGCTGTGCTGCTGGGGAGTTTTTTGAGCCACTTCTTCTTCACTTAAGGAAGTGGTGATGGGTGGAACTGTCTTGTGTAATTTTGACGTTCAAAAAGTGCTGATTCTCTGCCTAGTTTGAATAAATTACTTTTAATTTTGATTCATATCACCTTAGCGGATATTGTTATTGGAATCAGTCAGAATAGCAATGTAGGTGTAACAATCACTCATCTTGAACTCCAACTAGATTTTAGGGACCTCAGTACCCATCATCATCATCTGCTTAGCCTCTTCCCGACTATGTTGGGGTCGGCTTACAGTCTAACCGGATGTAGCTGAATACCAGTATTTTACATGGAGCGACTGCCTATCTGACCTTCACAACCCAGTTACTGGGTAATACGATATCCTTTGGTAATACTGATTGTCAGACTTTCGGGCTTCTGACGACCCGTAACGACTCTCAAAGATCCAAGTATGACAGCCGGGACCAACGGCTTAACGTGCTTTCCGAGGCACGGAGGGGTTTCGGTATGTAAAGATGGTCACCCATCCACGGACCGACCGTGGCAAGCGTAGCTTAACCTGATCGATCGACCCGAGCTTAATCCACGGAGATCTCGGTACCCGTAACTACATATTACTAGACCACTGTTCAATTATCCAATCAAAGAAAATCTCATATCCATCTTCCGTATAAGGAAAACAACAAAACAAAAGACGGTCTATCTATTTTAATCAGATTTTGTTATAGCTTTACCCAGTTCTATCGTTTCCAACCGCAAAGTTATAGTAGTAGTATCTTTACGTACGTTGTGCGTACAACAGAATTTGGGTCAGTGTATCTTTCAGCACGGAGGCACGCGGAAGCGAGCTTTTAATTAACTCTTTTGTTGCTCGTCTTGATAAAGTAGGTAGGTAACCGGATGTAGGTACTTACGCAGAGAGGTAAGGATGAGGTTGGATTGGGGTAGTGGAATAAGATTTATTTAAAGGTTTTTGGGCCTGCTCTACCCTCGGTTACCGAGTAAATAAACCGGGTAATTTTTGTTGTTTTCTTTCGCCCTGTTGACTGGTTAATCTTCTTAACTCGGGATGAAAATATATCTATGTCTATACACGCATTTTTTGCGAGTAAATAATTTGACTTTCATTTTTAAATCAAATCAAATCCATTTATTTGCCAGAATGTAGGTTTACAATGTATGAGTCTTAAAAGTATAATGGCCGCTTTACATTCAACCATTACATAATATGGTATATTTAATTTTAACTTCGGTTTCGGTTTAAAGAAACTTTATTCCCAATAAAGACATAAGTCACTTACTTGAGAACAATACTAAAAATATAGATTACAATATGTTCGTCATCAGTATTACAATTTAATAGCTACCCATCCAATGCATTCATTTCTCCAGAAGTGATCGATTCGCAATTATATGCTGGCTAAGTTGAGTTTTGAATGCATTGTAAGAGTGTATATTTCTTATACAGGACGGTAATTTGTTATAAAGCTGTGCTCCTTCAAAAGTTATCATTTTTTTGCCATAGTTAGTTCTTGTTTTTGGTAAAACTAGCAAGCTTGCTCGCCGTGTACTGCGTTGACTAACTTGTTTATATTGAGTGAGTGTTATGTTTGAGTGAACGCTTTTGTTGAGAATATTTCTGATGAAAATGCATGTGTTGTAAATATAAAGTTGTTTTATGTTCATTATTTTTGTGTAACTTGCACAATGTTATTTTGATGAAATTATATCTATATATATAAAATTCAAAGTCCTGACTGACTGACTGACTGACAGACTGACTGACTGACTGACTGACTGACTGACTGATAGATCAACGCACAGCCTAAACCGCTGGTCCTAGAGACATGAAATTTGGAGGGTGTGTTCTTCGTGAAGAGTAGGCATCCACTAAGAAAGGATTTTTCGAAATTCCACCCCTGAGAGGGTGAAAAGGGGGGAATTCGTTTGTATGAAAAATCTTATTCCTTGAGTTAATAAACTTGAAACTTGGCACGAATACTTATCTAAATAAATTATGAAGATTGTCAGTTTTTTTTCTTCTAAACTACCCCCTAATAAGGGATTTTGGGGTTTCAAAGTTTGTATGGAAGAATTTTAGCGCGCAGTCCGATTTACTCGAAACTCAGTATTTATACTTAATATTGAAGGTAAAGAATAATGTGTATCAGGGTTTTTTGAAAATCTATCCCTAACGGGCTGAAATGGGGTAGTAAATTTTTCAGGGGAGGATTTTACTGCATGGCTTGATTAACTCGAAAATTAGTATAAATAATCTTTGAGTCAAGTTATGAATACATCCCAAACGATTTTTTTTCAATTCCACCCCTGTAGGGGTGAAAAGCGGGGATACATTTTATATGAGAAATCTTCTTCATTAGGTTAATAAACTTGAAACTTGGCAAGAATACTTGCCTAAGTAAGTACTTACCTAATAAAGTTTATCATTATAAGTTTTTCAAAACTACCCCTCAAAGGGGGATATAGGGGTGTTAAGTTTGTGTCGAAGAAATTGAATGCGCGGTCCGAGTAACTCGAAACTCAGTATTGATACTTTTGACAGAAAATAATTAATAATAAGTACCTATGTAAAGTTGTCGAAAATTTACCACTGACGGGACAAAAAGGGGTAATTCAGTTTTTAAGGGGAAGGATTTGAAAGAACTTGAAACTGTATGTTACATTTTCACGCCTAAACCACTGAACTTCTGATTTGGCATAGAGATAGATGGCATCCTGGGGAAGCACATACATTTTATCCTGTTAGCACGTTCCCGTGGGATAATTTCCGACATCCACGCGGGCGAAGCCGCGGGCAGAAGCTAGTATTATATATGTCGGAGTCATTCATTTGACTATTCGGAACGTCAGCGCCATCTCGTGGTACTGGACAGAGTCTAGCCTGAGTTCGTGGTGGGACGAGAGCGACAGCTACAAAGAAACTGTGAGCAGAGCTCTCGAGATCATCGAAACATTGGACATCGTACGAACAACGTGTGTTTAGAAACTGTCGCGTTCCGTATCGTTAAATGTGTACCTACAGTGTGTGATTCGTTTAGTGTGACTGATTTGTTCGTGAATTGTAATCTGATTTGAACTGCAAACTGTTTTTCTATTGTGCATTATCTAATACTACCCATAGTACGCCCACGGTAATTAAAATATGCCTGATGCTAACGAGAGACAGACATACCATCTCCGACATATATTTTTGTAAAACTTGAACCAATATATAGAACAAGCCGTACCTCACGCCTTCTTTCTATGGGGGTAGGCAGAAACTACAAAACGGCACCTGCTAAGATCCTTACATACTCATTATGCTTTGCTAATATTCATACATCTGAAGGCCAATATTCTCATAACTCGCAATCTCATCTCAGCGACCATCATTGTCAAAAACTTCTCAAAAATGTGGGTAATTTAGAGATATTTTGACAGATTAAGACTGAGATCAGACTGTGAACGTTCTTAAAATTACGAGAATCGTCCCTCTGGTCATACACGCACACCGGTTGTGAGTACTACGCACCTGACCTTTCTCAAGGACATCACCAATAAGGTCACTATAATTATGTCCTTCTACGGCCTCCCCTTTCAGCGTTTCCACTCACATGTGCCTTGTAAATACCTTTGCTGGTCGGCTTTCATTCATCCTCTCACCATGACCAAACCATACTCTTGTTACATCATTTCTCAGTTTTCATTTACATTTTAATTTATTATTTTTCAGCTTGAGTACGTATAGTTTTTATTATATTTGTTGGTATATTGGCGTGGCTAGCTAACATATTGCAAGTAATTTAATTTTATGTTATGTGCTTTGTAATGTTAATTACTTAACGCCTAGTATTGTATAGTATCAAGTATTTTATAACTGAACAGACAGCTGTGCTGCTGGGGAGTTTGTTGCGCCACTTCTTCTTCCCAGCTATAGCACTAGGAAGTGGTGAAGGGCGGGCGTTTTTGGGGGACTGTCTTTTGTAATTTTGACTTTCGAAAAGTGCTGATTCTCAGCCTAATTTCAATAAATGACTTTTGATTTTGATTTCTCAGAGAAAAAAGCCATGTATAGTATTAAAGTATGAGGAAAAGTGTTTTTGGTATGGCACCGGCTATTTTTAACCACATTCCTAATTCTATAAAAGAGGAACCAGTAGCAACTTTCAAAAAGAAACTAACTGCACTTTTGGTCAATAAATGTTACTACTCCGTATCGGATTTTATAGCTGAAAAATTTTAGTTGCATCAATGTCTGTATGTTTGTTGATGAATTGCATCAATGTTTGCATGCCAAAATGGTAGAATGTACAAGGATTCTTTCATATAATTGTAACCACCTTATTGTAAATACCTACATTGTGAGCAAATAAATGAATATTCTATTCTAAACGTAGACTTACCTATGTGATACCTATTTCCATTGCCTTATTTTAAGCTTTATAAACTTGAAAAACTTTGACATACATATTGAGACTCAGGCCTCTTCTTTAAGACATTGAATTACGGTACTCTTAAAAAGTTTGTCGGTTCCTTAATACCTTAAACCAACTTCAGGAGTTTGTTTGTTTATATACTTTATCAACGTAAGCCAGGAGAAGCAAAGTATGATGAAAATTGAAACAGTTTGATAAGGAAATCGGGACAATTTTCCTTTAGTAGCCAATGGCGCAGATTCCCTTGTTCACAAACTAAACTAATATAATATAATAAGTTTATTTATTTTCTCTCACAATGGTTTGTTTGTTTTTTTTTTCTTAACAGTTTGACCAACTTAAATTCACATTGTGAGAGCTGGTGCCTGAAGTAGGTTTTAGAAAAAAACCTGTATTACAGGTCACCAGGCCCCACTTAGTGGCATCATACAAATAAATAGGTAGGTAACATGTATTTCTACTAAACACTTAAAACAAAAAATAAATAAATGAGAAGAAATAAAAAAATAAAATAAAATAAAAAATAAAACAACTGCAGTCAAAGAGTGTAAGGTGAGTGTGTAGGTAAGTGGTGGTAAATATGTAGGTTGAGTGGAGATGGATGTGTAGAAGAATGGTGGTTACTGTGAGGGTGAAAGGTGGCGGGTGTGTGTGTGAATGGTGGTGGATGTGTAGGTAATTATTTGAATACAAGTGTTATTTCATTGAGTGGAGCAATTTCTCTGTGTTCTCATATAGGAAAGAGTTTTCAAGAAAAAACTAAATTTAAGTTCAATGCATCTTTTTCTTTCTATTTCATTAAGAAAAGGACAGAAGATAAATATTAGTTTAGATCTGTCAAATTAAGATACTCCATAGACAAGTCAAGACGTGATTAAAAAATGGCTATTAGAAATACGTCAACGCTGACTTATTTGACAGGACTGAACTAATATGTATCTTCTGTCCTTTTCTTAATGAAATAGAAAAAAAGAGATGCACCAGACTGAACTTAAATTTAGTTTAGTTTGTAAATAAGGGAATCGGCGCCAATGAATAACGATCAATTTTCAATGCACTGGCCCTTAATATCCAAATAGTTACCGAGGGTCGAAAGTAATATCTAAAGTTGTGTACAAATAATGGTTTAATAATGAAGTTTATTAATAATATTGTTTGGTAACTCTTGGGTGTTTATGCCTACGTTGGATCAAGGGATTTAGAAGTTATAAAATTGAGTGTTATACATTGTTGTTCGTTAATTTCATTGTTGTTGTACATATAGTAAAATAAATTGCCTTATGGGCTTTGCGATTATAGAGTTAAAGCTCCGATGTTAGGCATGATGGATTGATTTCGTGATGAATAATATTATTCAAGTTGCACCGTCTGAACCGTATATTATAACGGGTGTAACGCGCCATTGTATTTTTTTTTTACTGGGCTATACCCGAGACCTTCTGGTCACTGAGATATTGAAGGTCAAAATTCCAACTTTTACTGACGTTTTTTTAAGAAAACTAGTTCTTAATGTTATAACACAACTTTAAATACCCCACGACCCCTGTACCGTTGCTTTAACCCATAAGCACAATGTTTTGCGTGCGTTTCATTGCGAATTACCGCAAACAACAAATTTTCACATTAAAAACAAAAGTCGTTTCCCAGCAATTACTTGTGTGCAATGTAACTTAGTTTGATGTACAGAATGCGTAGTTGATGGCTATGTGATGTGTCTTTGTACATCCTGTTTATGCGTGTAAATGAGGCTTCACTCGGAACGAAATCTATCAGTTTCCAAACGACGTTCAAGTTTGAGCATCATCCTAGCATACGGACCCTTAATCGCCCTGTCAGATGTAAGTAGGTACTATATCTGTTACTAAGGCAAGCAATGGTTTCTTTATAAACATCTTATTGCCTCACTGAACAATATAAATATAACACCTCCCTTTATCGCCTACGAGTACGTACGTCCTTCGTAGTCGTCCCACGTTCAGATGAAAGGCGACGCGCCGTCTGCGACTATCTAGGATAACGAGAAAGATCGAGTTGACATTGTGTAGACGTTTACGAATAAAAGATATGATTCGAGTGAGACCCAAAATTGCAATCTGGGCAATATCCTACTAATTCTACTATATAAATAATAATATAATAAATGCGAAACTATGTGAGGACGGATGGACGGATGGATCTTTGTTACCCTTTACGCAAAAACTACCGAACTTATATGGATGAAATTCGGCAAGGATTAACATATAGGAATCTAGCAGTCTTAACATAATAATAATAAATTATGTACAATTACAATTAGACGATTCGACTTTTTCCGTGACCAGAGGGCTGGCCAGAGGGCTGGCTGGCAACGTGGCAATGCTGCCAGCCTTTTGGGCACGTTTCCTATTGACAGCGATGCGGAAGAATTTTCTTTTCTACAACTCGTAAGTCGCGGCCGTTACCACTGGGCCACCACTGCTCTATTATTATTTAAATAGCTAAAGCTATTATTTTTTTGAAAATAGCAAGTCAAGTCTTTAAACCAGGCAACCATTTTGTTGCTTCAGTAAACAGTATATGTATGTACTGCTGGAGGGGCCCGTGGCTAAATAATAACAGCCGCACAGGTCGATCGGTCAGGTTAAGCTACGCTTGCCGCGGTTGGTCTGTGGATGGGTGACCATCTTTACATACCGAGACCCCTCCGTGCCTCGGAGAGCACGTTAAGCCGTTGGTCCCGGCTGTCATTCGTGGATCTTTGACAGTCGTTACGGGTAGTCAGAAGCCCGAAAGTCTGACAACCAGTCTTACCCAGGGGTATCGTATTACCCAGTAGCAGGGTTGTGGAGGTCAGGTAGGCAGTCGCTCCATGTAAAATACTGGTATTCAGCTGCATCCGGTTAGACTGGAAGCCGACCCCAACATAGTTGGGAAAAGGCTAGGCAGATGATGAGTAAACAGTATATGTATAACACCTCCCTTGGTCGCCCACATCGTTAATCGTCCCACGTTCAAACGCAAGGCGACAAGCTGTCTGAGACTATCTTGGATGAAACGTTATACGAGTAAAGAAAGATGGAGTTGACAATGAGTAAAAGATGAGATAAAGGTTTAAATGGTTCATGTTGCTTGTAATATGTTTATAGGCATTACAACTTTGTCTTAATTTTAAGGTTTTATAGTGCATTTAACAGACTTGAGCGAAGTATTTTATGAAACGATCAAGTGCGTGCCACATAACATCTAATTTCCAAGCGTAGTGATTATTACGATGGATTAATATCTTGGAACGAAGTTCCTTATCGCGCGTTGCGAAAGGGGGCTAGACGGAAAAAATTAAGACCAAAAGTTGTAACGACACTTTTGGCTATAGTTGTAAGCCGTGCGGCGTGCGCGTGTTTCTCTGTCTGTCTCTCTCTCTCTCTCTTATAGAAAGCAAGCCAGTTATACTTCGTTCCATCCGGGTGTCCCTTTATTCACGGTTTCTTCTCATGAGGGTAGGCAGACACTGCAGAAAGCCACCATCTACGACTCTTATTCACAAGGAGTATGTAAGTTGTTTCGTTTACTTTCATACATCAATGGGGTAATTGCGTAACACACAAACAGTAGCAACGGCTTTAATTTTGACAGTGCAACAACATCCATTGCGTTATTTACGTTGTTGAACAGACACATTTTTCGAACATATGAAGCAATGGATTAGCAATATCCTTAAAAATTATTCGAATTGAGATCGATAGTGTGCAATTATCGTCATTACTATCTTTTTAGAATGTAGGTATTTAGTTGAAGTAATAAGCTACTAAAATCTGTCAAATTTCTTTAATAGATTTTTAACCTTATTGCCAAAGCACGTAGGTTCAAGGTTCATTGAGAAAATTTGACAGCTTCGGGTAGTTTGATGTGCTGGCATCTGTACAATTTAAACTTATACAGTTTCTTCTACTATAAAAAACAACAAATGTATTTATTGAATGAAACATCTTTTGCTTGAAACAGCAAACGCTTCTATCCAGTGTTGTCTTTTGATTAACACATTGCGAACGAAGTCGTCTGTTCGTTTATACTAATATACATAGATACAATGTCTATGTATGTACACGTAGGTACTGTCGAACAAGCTATTTAGTGTACAGGACAATCAGTCGCACTAGCGTACATCGAGCTAATGTGCTGTCGCACCACTGATAGTCGACATAGCGTACTGTCGCCCTAACATTTGTCGCGTATTTGTTTGTCGCTACTTTGATACGGAGTCAGGCAATACACCGATAAATTTTTATCGTTTTAATCCTTAAAAGGGGTCATTGTACTCATCATTATGAACAACTTTTACTACGGGACCAACCTCATCATCTGCCTAGCCTTTTCCCAATTATGTTGGGGTCGGCTACGGGACCAACCTAAAATCGTGAAAAAAAAATCAGTTGATCCATAAATTATGTCGAGTTATGCGAACATAAATCTATGGATCAACTGATTTTTTTTTCACATATGTTAATCCTGGTTGTGTGTGTGCCAAATTTCATCCAAATCCGTTCAGTAGTCTTTGCGTGAAAGAGTAACAAACATTCATCCATCCATCCATACAAACTTTCACGTTTATAATATTAGTAGGATTTAAACTTTTGCACAGAAAGGTACAAAGACGGACTTAATGCCTTAGGCGTCTCAACCAATCAACCAAGGGTGGTGAAGAGATTAGATGGTAGGTGCTTTGGTTGAGAGGAACAATTATAAAATAAAACTATTAAACTAGGTACACAAATACATAAATAGTACGTCGTCTTTCGGCTGAATGACGAACCTACAAAAAATTTGCGTCTAATAATATTTGGGACACCAATTTTCCGTCAGTATACCATATACCTAGTTTCTTCGGCCTCGCCTGCGTATTGGATACATGTTATAATACTAGGCTGTGTGTGTGCGTATGAGGAAGACGCGCATCACTCTAGAGTAAATTGCTTATTGACAGGTTGACAAACACTTGCCCACATGAGCGAATATTGTGTGTCAGCTGTCTATCTATTATTATACGTAATTTGTGTATATATAACTATAATACAGTAAAGATATTGTTTCAAACTCTTGCCATTTTCTAGATAATTATAACAACTTCGGGTTAGTTACACCGCTTATAACTCAAGAACGGCTGAACCGATTTTTGATTTGTTGGATTTGTCTCCACCCTCAATAGCAGAATAACTATTAAAACATGGGAAAATTTCACGAAAAAAAATGCATATAATTAATTTTCTCATACATTCGTTCTTATTGATTCTGAAATAATGCATAATAATATAATAAAACACAATAAGCAGGTAAAAGCACCCTCTCTGTAAGCTGATATAAATGGGTACTGCGATCAACTTATCAATTTTCTTGGAGTTAATATCTAAGGCAATATTTTCCCTGAAGCGTTCTATTAAGAAAGTCCATTTTCGGCAGTTTATCTCATAAAATGAGACATAATTAATCTACTCCT
The DNA here is from genome assembly GCA_945859715.1 of Apamea sordens. NCBI lineage: Eukaryota > Metazoa > Arthropoda > Insecta > Lepidoptera > Noctuidae > Apamea > Apamea sordens. The sequence continues at coordinate 11,987,977 of OX244009.1, forward strand.
TAATTTGTCTTCTAGAGGCACCAATTTCTACTAAACTGTCATAATTTTCACTACCTTTCTACCATCCATTGCTAGAACAAAACCTTCTTTATAAATTCCACCATCCAGCGAAGACATAAACAAAAAAAAAGAAAATAAAAAACAACGTCGTTGAAAATTCAAATTTCAAATTCAAGGCAGCCGTTCCATATTTTTCTGTTATAAACTCGCCCTTAGCTTCGTTCCGGTCGAGCGCGCTCGTCGACTGGCGAGCCACTGGAGCGAGTAAATCGGGCGAGGACAGCGCTTTGTGGCTAGTCAGCACTGCTTGGTGATTTGTGATCTGCTGGGAGATTGTGATTGTTGGGGAGGAAATGTGGGCTGTTTATTGGTACTGTCGTTTACTATTTGAGTCTTGACAATAACAATAGACAAGATTAGATAACTTTTTTAAATTTCTCTTATTATTGAATACGACGCAAGGCTTCGCTTCTGGCTTTTGACTTAGATTATTTAATGTTTATTTTATAATGTGCGTCTCGAGAGTAGTGGTGGCTTCTACTGTTTTTTTCTGTTCTGTGGGTGGCTTAGTGGGCTCAACTTTCGAGTTTGTAGGTCGTGGGTTAGAACCCAGACAGGCACTTTACTTTGTGTAAATTATTTCATCACCACTACTCTCAAAAAACGATGAAGGAAAACATCGTGAAGAAACTGGCATGTCCTAGAGACAAAAAATCGAAGACATGTGACATCCATCAACCTGCACTGGGCCCTCTCACGGAGAGGAGGCCTGTGTCCCAGCAGTGGGAACATTAAAGGCTGATTATGCAATATGGCGTCTCATTCGTTCAGAATTAAATAAAAACAATCTTTCTTCTAATTTTCCTTATTGCACCTTTCTGCAGGAGTTACCTACTTAAAACAGTTCAAATATATACAGGGTAACAGGGAAACTCGGCGTATTCCTTGAAAGGCGTTATACTAGAGGTCATTAGCAACGAAACTGGATGGTTACCGAGTCAGTGTGTCGGTTCTTCGATTTTTTAGAAATTTTCTGACTTGTTACCAAAAACAATTACTAATGAGAAAAAATTACTCCACTCCAAACATTTAATTGATATTTTTCTGAAAGTTGAAAAAAGAGTGATCATTTAAAAAAAAATGCTAGCAAAACTTACATAATCTCAGAAATAAAAGGTCTTTAATAGCAAAATTTTAATTTTTTATCATCCAGTTTGGACCCTTAGTTGACTGGACTAAATTTGTTGCTAATGACCTCTAGTATAACGCCTTCAAGGAATACGCTGAGTTTCCCTGTCACCCTGTATTGTACTAGTTTAAATCTATCCTCAATGTCTGTTGCATATGTCAGTCTACAACTATCAATCACGAGTAGAACCCCACAACACAGAGCAGGTCATATTAAATATTGATTGGTTCGAGATTGGATTCCATTCTCATGACGTCATCACCTCTGTATTCCCGGAGGGGTTAGGCGAGGTGCATCTATAGTACACCCACATTTCATCAGTTATGTTTAAGTCACATGTAATAGGGTAGATTCCTGGGTAAAAAAATAAATATTATATTTAGTCCGTCAGTTAATAGATTGTCGAAAATTAGTGGAAACGTATTTTTTCTTTTGTCAATCAAACAAAAAATGACAAAGATAAAGCGCGTCAAAATTTGGAAGTAGTGGGGTCGTGACGTCACGCGGAACTTTAACGGGCGATATCTTCATCATTTTTCATATAATTGACAAAAGAAAAAATACGGGTCCAATATTTTTTGATAATCTAACTGACGGCCTAATTAGATTTTTTAGGCAGCTAGCTTATTGGGGGCAAGCTTATTGCCATCAACCGGGCACAACTTCAGACCGTCGTCCGTCCATCTAGCTAGGGGGCGTCCCACACTACGCTTGCGGATACCTCGGTCTCCACTCCAGGACTCGTCTACTTGGTTTAAATTTTGAAAATCAAAATAAAACAAGTCATTTATTAAAATTAGGCTAACGTCAAAATCACATAAGACAGGCCCCAAAACACCCGCCCTTCACCACTTCCTAATGGGAACTTTAACTGGGATGAAGAAGTGGCGTTACAAACTCCCCAGCAGCTGTCTGTTAAGTTAACTTGAAAATAATTACAGTCCCATCAGAAAATCATGTTTACTTTTTGGCTACAAGACTCATCCTTCCACCAATTTAGCTACCAAGCTTATTCAAGCTTGGTAAATAAATTGGCAGAAGATTAGTTGTGGTTGTAACCACAAGTACGGTACCATAGGATTCTACCAAAATAATTCAGTCAAGATCATTTAAAGGACACGACAGTCAGTGGTTTCGTCAATTAGTGAATTTTCGAAGTGAATAAATTATCCGTCCCCGTCGAGGGTAGTTTGAACAATAACAATTATCATAATAACAAAGGACTACTCGCGTCTCGGTGACGTGTCAATTTGGAACGTGGGTCAAATTTTGAATTAGTCCTATTTTGAACTTGGAAATGGATTTCTTCTTTTTTCGATCAAATGGCTAAATGATAATAGTCGCACGGGTGTGTCGAAGGTCAAGCTACGTTTGCCGCGGTCAGTTCGTGGATGAGTGACTATCCTTTACATATTGAGTCCTCTCCGTGCCTCGGAAAGCAGGCTAAGCTGTTGGTCCCGTTTGTCATTCGTATATCTTTGACAGTCATTACGGGTAGTCAGAAGCCCGAAAGTCTGACAACCAGTCTTACCAAGGGGTATCATGTTATCCACTAACTGGGTTATGGAGATGGCCAGTAGCTCCATGTAAAATACTGGTATTCAGCTGCATCCGATTCGACTGGGAGCCGACCCCAAAATAGTTGAAAAAAGGCTAATGATGATGATTGAACTTGGAATTTGTTTGTCTTCGATTTTCTTTTGTTTTTTCTTTTAATTTTTTTTAAGAATGTGTTGTTTTAGGCCCATTTCAACCCAATAAGTAGGTACATTCTGTTCACAAAAAAGCTTACGAAGTTATTAAAACAAGAAATAAAAATGCTAAGTCGCTGAGGTTAAATGAAAACATACTCATTAGTTTATCAGTTTAATTAAAATGAGTTAGTATTAAATGAACATGTAGTTTGTAAATTAAGCTAAAACAATTATCATCGCTTTACATCGGTTGAATTAGTGGTCGTAGTGGTTAGAGGCAAACCCCAATATTGTCCCAAAATCATTATTTTAATCCACTGCTGCCAGTAAATAAATTACCTACTACCTAATTTCGAAACAAAATGTATGTACTTACGTGAACGAATCCATAGAGATCTGAAGAACAGGCTTTAAAGTTCCCTCATCCTCTATAGAAAGGCGGGGATTCTCCGACCAGACGAGTGTCGTGTTTGGTGGGCCACGATTTTTGTCGGGACGTTGCCTAGTCGCGCCGTAAACTGCTTGCGCGATGCAGGATTTTGCGTGACGTCAGTATGATGCGTAGTTCCCATGTGGCGGTATAGATGCCCTACAAGGTAAAGGGAGAAGGACCCATAGTAAGTGGCGTTCTGAAAGTTCTGCAAACCCTCAAGGGAGAAAGGCTGAGTTTAGTATTTAATTTTGAAGGAAAGTTCAACAAATTTTTTTAATAGATAATAAATAACACGTACTACAGTGTGACTGAGTTTTTATTAGAGAAAAGAATATCAGTATAATATTATCCTGAATTGCTCTGGATCGATGGATCTGGCTTTTGGTTAAACTTAAGTGAATGTTAATCCTACTTCCTTCTAATATTATAAACACGAAAGTTTGTGAGGATGGATGGATGGATGGATGTTTGTTACTTTTTCACGCAAAAGGTTTACAGTAATATAGCTTGTACATCAGAATAATACATAAGACACTTTTTATCCCGAATGTTGCATACCGAATGGTGAAATATGGCTGAGCTATAATGTATTATAACACCTATTATATATTACTCATATTTGCAAAACAAATGTCTATTTTATTCTATTGTAAATAAGACTTCAACCAACCAGGCATAATTTGATCGATTCTACATACCATCTATATATTATATTATACATATTTACGACGGAATATCAAGCTTTACAAATTTCTAATTAACACAGACCTTTCATTGTACGACAAGGCCTATACAATGCGACCTTAGCCTATACAGGATTGGTATAGCTTGGTATATTATGTATGTCTTCGTGTGTACCTTACCATCCTCCCTGTCCCGAAAGGGCGAGGACACGACCATTGTACGGCGCTAGGGAATAAATTAGGCAAATGTGTACCCCTTTTGTAAGCTTTCAGTACCACGTGTGCGAGAATTTGTTGCCAGTGAGAGTAAGGCCCCATGTCCAACCGAAGTCGAGGGAGCGACTAGCTATCAATAATTTTCTCGCTCAAAAAACGTAGAAAAGATCGCCGTGACAGTAATGGGGGGTTTACACTATGTTGATTTTTGCCGTTTCGCTTACCAAATCGCCTCACAAGCCAAATGACCACCCATTTACACATGTTAATAAAGATCGCAGGTGACTAGTTAATTTTCCATCAAAATGGCGACCTTCACACGGCGGGTGTTAGCCTGCGACCAAATGCACGCGGCGGGTGTTAGCCTGCGACCAAATGCACGCGGCGGGTGTTAGCCTGCGACCGCATGCACGCGGCGGGTGTTAGATTGTTGGTCCCGTGTTAGTGGAAGAGAATCATCATCATCTACCTAGCCTTTTCCCAACTATGTTGAGGTCGGCTTCCAGTCTAACCGGATGCAGCTGAATACCAGTACTTTACATGGAGCGATTACCTATCTGACCTCCACAACCCAGTTACTGGGTACGATACCCCTTGGTAAGACTGGTAATCAGACTTTCGGGCATGTGACTGTCAAAGATCAACGAATGACAGCAACGGCCAACGGCTCAACGTGCTTTCCGAGGCACGGAGGGGTCTCGGTATGTAAAGATGGTCACCCATCCACAGACCAACCGCGGCAAGCATAGGTTAACCTGATCGATCGACCCGTGCGGCTGTTATTATTTAGCTACGTACCCCTCTAGTGGAAGAGAAAAATATTTATATTAATGGACGATCGCTGACTGTTCACACAAGTACTCGTTTGTAGCAGTGACAAGAGCTATAAAAATAAAAGCTTGTAAAACAGAGTACTCACTCAGCGACACTCGCTTGGCAAGCAGAACACTCGCTGAAAGACTCACGCTCGGTACATGCGCATAGCAGCGAGAAATACCTTGGAGCGGTTTCGCACTCGCTACTCGTTCTCGCCAACTCGTTTTTAGTTGTTACCTCTAAGTGCTCGATTCTCGTTTGTCGCCGGCGGTGGGACAAGTGCCGAAGGAGAACGAACGCGTTGAGTGAGGTCGTCAATTTGTTGTTTTATATATTTTATAGAATGAGAATTTGAAAGGCTATTGTTTTTTATGTCTACATTTGTTTTAAGAGGAAGGATGAGTCAGCTACTTCCCGATTCGCAGCTGTAACAAAATACCTAAACACAATTGATGTTTCGTAAACATTTTGATCTTCATACATTTAGTCTTATTTCCTAGTAAGGGGTATTGTGTTACCCAGTTACTGAGTTCTGAACAGATAGTCAGTCTTTTCAAAACACATGTCAATACAAGGGCAAAAAGGTCGTAATAAATATAAAAAAACAAGATAAAACTTTTGGGTCAAAATAAATTATATTTATGTCCCCAGTATAACCCATATATTTCCCCCAAGGGATAGATTCCAACGTGAGTAGGTAACTATGGCAGAAACGATAGGCCGGAGACATAAATAGACAGGTTACCCTCGTAGGGTATATTGCTTTACCCTCGTTATAAGTCTAATTTAAAGCTTGCATTTATCATTTTTTATTTGAGAAATACAAACATATTCTTTTGGTGGGCTCTTTGGGATTATTTTAAGTATCTCTCTTTTTTTGTACACGGTCCCCACTGCAATAATAGGTAATATTAAAATATATCTATTTACTAGGCAGAGGTCTATAGTCACGAGCAAAAGTATGTGTACATTCGGCTTTATTCAAAAATGATTTACTCCTTTATTTTTAATTGAAGTTTTATGTTGTTACGAACATAGCATTTTTGAACCAATAGCTTTATGTCAGGTCGATCGGTCAGGTTGAGCTACGCTTGCCGCGGTTGGTCTGTGGATAGGTGACCATCTTTACATACCGAGACCCCTCCGTGCCTCGGAACGCACGTTAAGCCGTTGGTCCCGGCTGTCATTCGTTGATCTTTGACAGTCGTTATGGGTAGTCAGAAGCCCGAAAGTCTATACTAAAGATATTCTAGATGGGACAACCCAGTAATACTTTGCCTGACCCGAGAATTCAACCCAGGACTTCAGGCTCAGGAAGTTCAAAGAGAGAGAGAGAGACAGACAGAGAAACACGCGCACGCCGCACGGCATACAACTATAGCAAAAAGTGTCGTTCAAACTTTTGGTCTTATTCAACGCGCGATAAGGAACTTCGTTCGGCGTTTGTCCTGCAGTGGGTCCAGGCTAGTTAGGTAGATAGGTTTCAAAATATTCCTACGCATTAGTATTACCAATATGTATGTCGGATTGTCTTCTTTACAGTTAATAATATACATAGGTATGCTTTGCACGCAGAAAATTCCTAATTGACGACATGGTTAGCGCAGTGGCTGTGCAATCGACTGCTGCGCTGCGTGTCGCGGGTTCGATTCCCGCACGGAACAAATATTTGTATTGCCTACAGGTTGTTCCGGGTCTGGCTGTTTGTGTATGTGAGTTTAAATGTTTGTAAACGCACCCACGATACAGGAATAATTCCAAGTGTGGGGCAACGTTTAAAAAAAATTGCCTTGGATATACCTACATAGGTATAAGTTAATTAGCTTTTTTTTTGAGGATGGGAAATCATCAAATGACCCCTCCCGCTCTGGGTGGAGCAGAAGGGAGTGTAAGACTCTTACTGACTAAAACCCACCCGTGTTCCTTCCTTAGCCCTTTATGTTCCAGGGCAGCGGTAACCCTTTCGGACGATCCCGCTACCCTGGCAGGCTTCGGCCCTATCGGGCCCCGTCGCTTATTCTGACATCTCTTTGAGGCGCGCGTAGAAAAGTTAATTAGCTCAAAGACAGAAAATTACCAACTCCTCCGCAACTATCGGACTCCGAACTAATAATAAACTGAATCCATAATGAATCAATTTGATTGATATTGGTAAGGTTGGTTAGTATTAGTTCCAGAAGTGTATTTGTTTGAAGAGTCCTCCAAATAAATTGGTATAAGAATACTTTTGCGTCTTTCTACATCGTTCTCACATGTATGATTTCAACATGAATGATGTAACCAATATTTTGTAACAATTTTATGATTTAAAAGAGTGTCCGTGGAGTTTCTGGCCCGTTAAGAAAAGAAAGAAAGAAAAATGCATTTATTTGCGGCAAACATGACGCATAAAAAAAGGACATAAACACACAAAAAAAACAAGTTGGGGGTAAACATGCGTCACATTCACGCAAAACGGTCATCGCTCAGCATGATGCTAAGACCCTATACGAGACAGAGCCCCAGCGCTGGTTTTCAGCGGTAGCCGTTCTTCTCTGTAGGTTACGCTGTGGAATGGGCAACTAGCTTTCATCTTTCTGACTGACCGACCCTTTGACAATTCAAAAGTGCCTGTATATTTGAAATAAATACTTGGAGTTTGAGTTTGAACTATAGTCACGGGATTTTGATTTCATTTTTTTTCGGAAGGGCTCGTGGTTAAAGGATAACAGCCGCACAGGTCGATTGAAGCTGAAGCTACGCTTGCCGTGGTCGGTTCATAGATGAGTGACCATCTCTTACATATCGAGGAGACCCCTCCGTGCCTCGGAAACCAAGTTAAACCTTTAGGTCCCAGCTGTAATTCGTAGATCTTTGACATTCGTTAGTAGTCAGAAGCCCAAAAATCTAACAACCAGTTTTACCAAGGGGTATCGTGCTATCCAGTAACTGGGTTATGGAGGTCAGAAAGGCAGTCGCTCCATGTAAAATACTGGTATTCTGCTGCATCCGGTCAGACTGGAAGCCGACCCCATCGTAGTTGGGAACAGCCGTGCGATAACCATCTCACCGTGAAAACTTAGGTGAAGTGAGCGTGGAGTGAGCTGTCTTTCCAACTAATGCTAGGGATTAACACTATTGACAGCTCACTCTAAGCTCACTTCACCTATCTTTTCACGGTGAGATTTTTAAAGAAATATTCTTTCTTTTAAGGCTTTTATAGCAACAAAAAATTTCAACCTACCACATTACAAGGTTCTTGTCTTAAGCAGTTTTGAATGAAAATTGTTTGCTTTCATACGGATCAAAGCGATCAGTCAGTAGGTATACAAAACAATGATTGCAAAACAAAAGAAGTCTTTTCTTTGTGATGAAAGAGGCCGTTTAAGAAAAGCGAGGAAAAGCGACTGTTGGAAAATATTTACGAGGTGGAAAATTTTGTGGGAAGTTCTAGAATGGATTCAGATTCAGATTTATTTATTTGCCATCAATGTACCTTAAACTTGTACCTAAGTTTAAGATGATACAAATAGCTGAAGGTTACCGCTACATTCTACCTTACGGCATGCAAATTCATAGAAACTAATATATTACATACAATATTATTATAAATTAACAACTAACATGTCATTCTAATTAACACAAACAGACATTAAAGTAATAATAATCACACATAGTCAATTGCACATTAAATGAATCTTGTCAATAAAATAAAATGGATTAGCAATATCCTTCAAAATGATTCTTTGATTGAGATTGATAGTTTGTTGTGCAGTGCAATGTGCAATGGAGCATTGAGGGCCGCGACTTACGAGTTATAAGTCGGGTCGTCGACTGGTCGGTCGGTCGTCGGTAGTCGACTTACAATTTGTGGTTGTGCGGTCGAACCCAAGCACTTTACTTTGTGTAAATAATTTCATCACCACTGCTCTCAAAAAGGCGAAGGAAAACATCGCGAGGAAACAAAAATTGGAAGACATGTGACATACAGCGTGGCGCTTTAATGGCGACATTAATTTAACACACGTATACGGGTTTGCGTTGTAGTTTTATGAATATATTTTAATTTAATTAAACATTAATATTTATTTATTTATTAACAATTTTATAAAATAGCATCTTAGAGCAACCTGACTTAAAGAACTGTAGCGCAGGGGTCATTTGCCGGGGTCACGGATCATAACATCGCATCAATGTAATTAAAACAATTAACGAGCAAAGAGAAGGCGAATTGAAGGAAAGAGAGACATCCCTATGTCGGCGCGCGGCGCAGGTGGAAGTTTTCAAGTTACGATTTTTTTTATGTTGTTATAATTTTATGATTACTGGCCACTAGCCCTACCCGTGTGTTAAATTAATGTCGCCATTGTAGCGCCACGTTGTATACCAACCCGCACTGGGCCCGCGTGATGGATCTCCTCTCCTCCCTGGCCTGTATCCCTGCAGTGGGGACATTATAGGTAGATTATACTTTATGATAGTGTGTCACGCTACTAGGGTGCTGGTTTCAGTTCGGTTAAAAGACTCGCCCCACCGTTACATGGAACTTATAAGGTCTGTACCATACATCACTGCCTACACTTCCAGGGAATACGAGCGTAATGATGCGATTCTACAATGATTGATGGGTTCTTGCTAATAGTTTTAGTTCTGACTTCAGGAGGTGAAGTTGGAGATGTTTGTTTTCCAGTTGAGTCAACATAGTTAGGTTACCGGCTCCTGTAATGCAGGTTACCTAACTATGTATCGATGTAACCTGTAGTTACTTTAAATCTTTAGTTTATGAGAGTATTCTTGCCAGTTCTAATCAACCAAAGGAAATGACTGATTGGAATTGAAACTTGTATACTTGAATTTGTATGCTTCTTTATACTTAATTTACATGGCATGCTATCTATAGACCATTTTAGACACTAATCTACATGGTCCTCACATGATCTAACTGAGATTATATCTGGACTTTCATCTATTATAGTCCAGCCATAATAATATAAAAAGATTGTGACCTGCGGACCTGTGAACAGCTTGTCTACTTACAGAAAAAAAATCATTTAACATTAATATTAAATTATTTTATTTTGTAAGTAGGTTTGTACAAACACTTTTACACGTCAATCATATCCACATATAGGAAACGCCGAAATCATCTAGTTTAAAAAAAATGATTTTTATTTTTTAAACTTGATGAGTTCGATGTTTCCTATCTGATTACACTGAGATGAAAAGGCCGAAACAAACTCAGAGGTCACAGTCTCTTTTAAAGTCCAGACATAATCTTGTTCAGATTTATCATATACCTATTGAACCTTTTGAAGTTTTGAATTTGTTGTCTGCTCATACCGAATGTCAAAGGCTTTCGCTCGATTTCTCAACAAGATGAGCAAAACTCCGAGATAAGACTAATAAATAAATGTCATTGTATACAACCTGCCTACTTCTTACGTGAATATGTGAATACTTGTAATCTTCATTATGTATTCTCACGATCGTGCAAAATCGTGCGTCACAAATCTCCTCACATCACGAAATGATCACAGAGAAACGTCTTTTATGACGAGTTTCTCGAAATTCCTGAGCATATTATAATACTAGCTGCGCCCCGCGGTTTTACCAGCATAAGTTTCGATCCCGTGGGAATATGGGGGTACAAAGTATATGTTAATCCTGGTTATAAACTATCTGTGTGCCAAATTTCATTCAAATCCGTTCAGTAGTTTTGGCGTGAAAGAGTAACAAACATCCATCCATCCATACATACAAACTTTCGCGTTTATATGTATATATATTTATTCTTTATTGTTTTTTTTTTTCAAAATTATTTTTTCTAATTCGAATCTGGTACTTAGTCCAGAGATTAGCGCGTTCTAAGAAACAAACTCTTCAGTTTTTTTATTAGTCTAGAAGATATAGATTGGATTCTATATGCAAACTGACTGATATATAGGTACATTTTCCATGAACATAATCCTTGAGTGGTAAACATTTAAAATCCCTCAAAATTACAATTTGCGTGGGAACGCAACATCTGATTCAATCCGAGCTCTGCTTTCATCGGCCAAAATTAGCTATGAAAATAAATAAATGATAATTTCGTTTGAAATTTAAATAAACAAACCATTGCGGGTTGAAATCATGCTTGTTTTATATGTAAACTGCGCTGTAATGGGTCTGGGTAGCGCAACGCTTGCCGAGGAGAGGGTATAATAGAAACAGTTTTACAAGCTGTTGTTTTGCATCCTCGTCAAATTTCAGGAAGCTGTTATGAAAGACACAAATAATCAAATAAAATTATGATCCCTGGTAAATAATGAATACATACTTGTGTTTAGGGTTCCGTTGCCAAATGGCAAAAGCCGGAACCCTTATAGATTCGTCATGTCTGTCTGTCTGTCTGTCCGTCCGTATGTCACAGCCACTTTTTCCGAAACTATAAGAGCTATACAGTTGAAACTTGGTAAGTAGATGTATTCTGTAAACCGCATTAAGATTTTCACACAAAAATAGAAAAAATAATAAATTTTGGGGGTTCCCCATACTTAGAACTGAAACTCAAAAAATTTTTTTCATCAAACCGTTCCGGTTCCGTTTTATGGCAACGGAACTCTAAAAATGACTTTAATAATAATGAACCAGTAAAAAGCCAAAGCGTCATTCTTTATTTTACTACATAAACATTCAAGCTTTTAAATTAATAAATGTTAAAGTCCAAAATAATGCTGTTCCATACATTTTGACCTTTCAGGTTATTAGGCAATTTTCTATGAAACAGCTTTAGTCAATGTCCCTGCCACCCTGTATTATTAAGAAAGAAAGAAAGGAAATACATTTATTCAGTACAGACTAAAAGGCACACAACACACTAGGGCCGTTCAAAATCTAGTCGCAGTCTCACCTCGGCGATAAATAAATGCCAAAAACTTGTCAAAATGTAGGGAAATTAGAGGAATTTTTGACAGATTGAGACTAAGATCAGACTGTGAACGTTCTCAAAATTACGAGAATTACCCCTCTGATACATACATTAGAAAAAAATCAAATAAAAAGTGTAAAGTTTGATGTAAGAAATTAGCAGGAAAGTGTGCCTCACGGCTGCACCAAAAAGGCCCACATTTAAGATATTAGTGAGTCTAACAATCCATGCCCAGTTACTCACATAATATCTGGAATGTCTGGAAGAGCCTTTTGAAGAAAAAGCCATTGCAGCTTGGAGTTGACAAGTTGTTCTTTTCATAGATTGCAAAGTAGTTAATTGTAAGACTATTTTTAATACCAGCGAAACGAGCTGAGCTGTTCCCTATAGACTCAGATAATGTAATCAACAGTTAGTTTCTAGTTAAACAACCCAAGGGATATCGGTAACTTTGTAATTGCGTAGCCAATGATGAACTCAAATACTAAGTGGAATCAATCCAATATTTATTCGTATGAGTAGTTAATTGAGTATATTCGAAGGAAAACGTGTAAAACTCAAACATTCGTTTTAATCACAGGCACTTTTGAATTGTCAAAGAGTCGGTCAGTTAGTCAGAAAGTTGTAGCTAGCTGCCCATTCCAAAACAGGTGATAGATATTGGTGCTTATATATTTACAAATATTGTAAAAGTAGATGATCTTAATAAAACTTTAACAAGTGTTTAAGTTACAGTAGTCACTGAATGAATTTTTTTTTTAAGTGAAAACTTCTTTAGCGGCGTTGTGCACATTTTTGTGATGGGTAAAAAATTTTAAGCTCGCGTCAGGACACGTGACCTGATCGAAAATTCGAAAGACGGGGCTCGCGTCGGGACACGTGACCTGATCGAAAATTCGTAAGACGGTGGGAGAGTTGACCGCATTCCAAAATATCAAAAATGTACAACGTTAATATTCAAGTTTTCACTTCTGCCGGCACTCCCGGAGGGCAACCAGTTTTTTTTTTAATATATACAATTAAAATAGCAACAAGTTTGATTTTGTTTATCAAACAGTTTTATTATGATACACATCTGCGTAGCCTTTTCCCAACTACGATAGGGTCGGCTTCCAATTTAACCGGATTCAGCTGAATACCTGTATTTTACATGTAGCGACTGTATACGATACCCCCTTGGTAAGACTGGTTGTCAGACTTTCGGGCTTCTGACTACCCGTAACGACTGTCAAAGATCTACGAATGACAGCCGGCACCAACGGCTTAACGTGCTTTCAAAGGCACGGAGGGGTCTCGGTATGTAAAGATGGTCACCCATCCACAGACCAATCGCTTCAAGCGTAGCTTAATCTGATCGATCGACCTGTGCGGCTGTTATTATTTAGCGACGGGCCCCTCAGTTTTAATAAGATTATACCCAAATATGTCATTGTTATTTGTCAAAAGAAAATACACTTCGTTTCCAAACTAACATCATTTGTTTTCGTTTGTTTTTATCGTGTAATGAGATCAAAACTACCTAGGTATTACATCAACTAATCTTGTACCAGGACAAAGTTCCGAGGCTATAATAGAAAGTTCTAACAGGTTTATGGACGGTGCTATACGGGTGATAACAATGTAGGTTGATTACGAAACTGATATCTGATCTTAGGACATGCGGGCAGCTGACGTCATTGGCATGTACTTTAGAAGCTGGGGGCCTACTCCGAAATGCAAAGTGCGAATGTTCGGGTCGGACCGACACATGGCCGAACCGAATATTATTGAAAAATGCAAAAAAAGTTCGGATCGGCTCAGTTGGGTCGGGACCATAGTCAATATTCGAAAGAGTGTAGGAGTGTAGGATCGGAACCGACCGAACCAAATAGTAACTTCGTAGCAGGAAACGACCGAACATTCGGCCGATACTACTTCGGAGTAGACCCTCAGGTTTTGCATTGATTTTTGGTATGGCACACCAGACACAATATGTTCAGACAGGCGATTTACTTAGTGTAAATTATTTAATCAACACTGCTCTCAAAACGGTGAAGGAAAACATCGTGAGGAAACCGGCATGTCCTAGAACTAATGACGAAAATTCGAAGACATGTGACATCTACCAACACGCACTGGGCCCGCGTGGTAGATTATAGCCCACTTCCTCTCGAAGAGAGGAGGCCTGTGTCCCAGCAGTGGGAACAATATAGGCTGAGTAGGACATGTTCAGAGCGAGTACTGAGCTGTGTTGATTTTGCGTTTACTGTGTTTTGAAATAGAGGTTTGGATTCCCTCGTTGGCCTAGTGATCGCCAGCGCTACTGCTTAGCATAAGGTTCTGGGTTCGATTCCCAGGTCGAGCAAAGTGTTATTGGGTTCAATAACACTTACCCATCCCCCCCCCCCCCCTTGCTTACTTTAGCAGCCCAGATTTTAGATATTTGCCTGTTTGATGGCAAAAGTTCCTTATCGCGCGTTGCGAAAGTGGGCTAGACGGAAAAAATTAAGACCAAAAGTTGGAACGACACTTTTTGCTATAGTTGTAAGCCGTGCGGCGTGCGCGTGTTTCTCTGTCTCTCTCTCTCTCTCTTATAGAAAGCAAGCCAGTTATACTTCGTTCCATCCGGATGTCCCTTGACACCTCTCAAGTTTTTTATCGTGGGGAAACCCTCATGGATACCCTCCGTCTGGGAAGAACGGAGGATTATGTCGGCCTCTTACGGACTAAAACCTCACTGTTCCTTCCAGTACCATGAGTCGGGGGTCCGGGAGATACTTGTACATTCGCCGCACCCCCGACTGGTATCAGCCCGCCATGCCTAGCGGGGCCGATCCCACGACCGCACGTCCTTCCATTAAGGCGCGCATACTGCGTGCCACCTCTTGAGCCTGACTGCTATTTAATTAATGAGACATCGTGTAAGCGGAAATAAAGATATGCATAATCACAGAAAATAACTTAGCAAGTATTCTCTATAACTTACGCTTATGAACAACATGACAATAAAGAAACCAAGCTGACACATTTTCGTCCAAACTTTAGCTATACAAAAACAATTTCCATAAAAAATGAGGTGTTTTGACCCTAAGCCCGCCAGGTATTCACCTCTATAAAAATGGTAGATGACTCCCGTTAAATCTAGATTTTTTTCATCAACTTTGCAGCAATCAATCTCTCGTATAAGCTCTGGTTATGCAAATCGACGTAATTGGTGGACAATGTCGTTAGATATACAACGTGGCGCTACAATGGTGACATTAATATTTATTTATTTTGTTGTATATAAAAATATACAACAAAATACCTACTGACCTTCTGAGCACTAAGGATAAATAATAATAATATCCCTGGACATTTCACACAGCGCCATCTAGTCCCAAGCTAAGCAACCTTCCTTAGGTTGCTTACTTCAAGTATTTAAAAAAAATTGGTTGCCTGTAAAGTCGGTATACGGGCGAAAGTTTTACGTGACAACGACTTTGAAGGGACGCGTGCCTTTCACTTTTTATGTCTGTCTCTCTCGCTCTTAGGCGGGCTAACCATGCCCGAGTGGAAGGGACGCGTGCCTCTCACTCGCTCTCATTGTGAGCGCATAACGTGAGCGGAGCGTAACGCAGTTTCTTGAAGTGTCACCCGGCAAACCAATTTATAAGACGTTGTCACGTCAATAAATTACGTAACTTTTTAATTGATAAATCAAAGCATACTACCTACACGATCCAAGATTTCTTGAATTATTGATTGAATTGTTGACCATGTATTAATTTGACTGTATATTGATATTTTGACATTTATAATAACTAAATTAGACATGTAAAATAATTTTAAATCTAATGACACTAAATAATTATTGTATACCTATTAGGTAGGACATATTGGAACTTTAATTTATTGTTAAGACACTAACATATTATGCCCACAATAAAGATATTTTGAATTTTGAATAATTTAACACACGGGTAGGGCTAGTAGCCAGTAATCATAAAAAAAATATAACAACACTAACTTTTGCCTGAGGCTTCGTCCGAACCCACTGCTGCCTCTCTTCGAGAGGGAGTGGGCTATAATCTACCACGCGGGCCCAGTGAGGGTTCGTAGATGTCACATGTCTTCGAAATTATCCCGCGGGAACGTACTGCCGGGATAAAAACCGCGACCCAGGCAAATGATCCCTACACTACAGTTCTTTAAATACAAGTTGCTCCAAGATGCTATTTTAGAAAATTTAAAATAAATAATATCGTTTAATGAAATTCAAATATGTTCATAAAACGAAAACACGAAACCACACGTATGTAAAATTAATGTCGCCATTAAAGCGGCACTCTGTATAAATGTGTGGTTTCATTGGTGATAATTGGACGACTATAGGGTAATTAAGGCATGTAGGATAGTGCACGGATTCGATCCGGCTCGAAGGACCGAAACGCTCTATAATCTATGTAAGTCTAGGACACTCTGGCACCATGAAAATGATGATGTGATGGTAAAACTGTACAGAGTGCCTCATCATCATCTGCCTAGGCTTTTCCCAACTATGTTAGGGTTGGAACCAATCTGAAAGTATATCCTTACACATAAAAAAGAATTTTGCAAATCGGCTTATAAAATAACGGAGTTCTGAGGCAACAAACATAAAAAATTCCGTCGAATTGAGATCCTCCTCCCTTTTTGAAGTTGGTTAATTGATTTTATTTGCTTATTTGATTTTAATTTGTAACATTTTAGGACTATGGACATTGTCCGAAATAAAAAAAACCGGCCAAGTGCGAGTCGGACTCGCCCATGAAGGGTTCCGTTACGTTACGATTTATGACGTATTAAAAAAAAACTACTCACTAGATCTCGTTCAAACCAATTTTCGGTGGAAGTTTATATGGTAATGTACATCATATATTTTTTTTAGTTTTATCATTCTCTTATTTTAGAAGTTACAGGGGGGGGGACACACACTTTACCACTTTGGAAGTGTCTCTCGCGCAAACTATTCAGTTTAGAAAAAAATGATATTAGAAACCTCAATATCATTTTTGAAGACCTATCCATAGATACCCCACACGTATGGGTTTGATGAAAAAAAAAAATTTGAGTTTCAGTTCTAAGTATGGGGACCCCCAAAATTTATTGTTTTTTTCTATTTTTGTGTGAAAATCTTAATGCGGTTCACAGAATACATCTACTTACCAAGTTTCAACAGCATAGCTCATATAGTTTCGGAAAAAAGCGGCTGTGACATACGGACGGACAGACAGACAGACAGACAGACATGACGAATCCATAAGGGTTCCGTTGCCATTTGGCTACGGAACCCTAAAAATGAATTGAATGAATTGAAAAAAAAGGTTTGCCAATGTTTATAGACAATATTTTTGGGCTTATAAAACTCCATACTAAAACTTAATCTCTGTTTTCTTCATACCTATTGTTCAAGATACACGCATAACATTTAACCTCCTGCCATGTTATTATCTAAGTTACATTTTGAAGGCCTTAACCTAAAAATAGGTTACACCCAAAGTCTGCGTGGGAGTTACAAAAGGCCTAAGGGATTATGAGGATAGAGGGTTTGTAAATAGAATGGCAAAATCTTTAAATACCTAGTTCAGTTCTATTTTCGGATAAGTTTGGCGAAACGGTCTGAGATACATAGACAACAATACATATTTATTTTACGTGGGTAGGCAGACACTAGGTACGCAACACAACAAGTGTATAATTTTATGGTAAATGTT
Source organism: Apamea sordens (assembly GCA_945859715.1). Taxonomy (NCBI): domain Eukaryota; kingdom Metazoa; phylum Arthropoda; class Insecta; order Lepidoptera; family Noctuidae; genus Apamea; species Apamea sordens. Next base: position 12,005,611 of record OX244009.1, read on the forward strand.
TCATTAAGCTATTCATTTAAGTAATATAAATACGTGGGCTTGTGGCTAAAAAAAAAACTTGAGAGGTGTCAAAGGACACCCGGATGGAACGAAGTATAACTGGCTTGCTTTCTATAAGAGAGAGAGAGACAGACAGAGAAACACGCGCACGCCGCACGGCTTTCAACTATAGCAAAAAGTGTCGTTCCAATTTTTTCCGTCTAGCCCCCTTTCGCAACGCGCGATAAGGAACTTCGTTCCAATAATAGACGCGCGGGGCGTCGATCAGGTTCAGCTACGCTTGCCGCGATTGGGTCGTGATGGGTGACCATCTGTCATTCGTGGATCTCTGACAGTCGTTAGGCGCCTTCCTCACCGGATCGGTGCGTTTTCGTTTCTGTACCAAATCAGCACCCTAATTACGTAACACACAATCAATCGTAATCTGAATCATTTTGAAGCAAATTGCTAATCCATTGCTTCATAAGTACGAAAAATTTGTCTGCTCAACACATAAGTAACGCAATGAATGTTGTTGAACTGTCAAAATGAAACCGATTCCGATTAATTGTGTGTTACGCAATTAGGGTGCTGTGCAGATTCTTTATCGAGAACCATTTCTTGGTTTTTGTCATTTATTATAGAGCCGTCACGTCAATATGTTATCTTTAGAAGATAATGATGTAATAGCGTGCTATATTTATTTCTGGTTGCGAATAAGAAGGAAGTACTGGCGAACTGCAGGGTGGGGCGGGAGTGACGGGACGGGCGAGTCGAATAATAATAATAATAATAATATCCCTGGACATTTCACACAGCGCCATCTAGTCCCAAGCTAAGCAACCTAATGCTTGTGTTATGGTAACAAGATGGCTGATAAACTACTTATATACATTTTTTTTTGTAAATACATACATATTATAGATAGAAATACACCCAGACTCGGAACAAATACATGTAGGTCATACAAATATTTGTTCCGTGCGGGAATCGAACCCTCGACACGCAGCGCAGCAGTCAATCGCTTAACCACTGCGCCAACCGTGCCGTCAAATGGTTCGGAAGTACTCGGTACAGAGACGTGTGTGTATGCATTCGGTAAAGAATCTGTACCAAACTACTCAGTGAGGAAGCTCTCATTTAATTTCATGCACTCGGTAAAGAATCTGTTTAAATTCTGTACAGAAACGAAAACGCGCCGATCCAGTGACGAAGGCACTTTACGGAACACCTTGCGTCAGAAGCCCGAAAGTCTGACAACCAGTCTTACCAAGGATATAGTATTACCCAGTAACTGGGTTGTGAAGGTGGGATAGGCAGTCGCTCCGTGTAAAATACTGGTACTCAGCATCCAGTTACACTGGGGGATGATGCCAACAAAGTTGGGAAAAGGCTAGGCAGATAGAGGCTACCCATAACGATAGCCAACGATCCAGAAATGGCAGACGGAACCAATGGCTTAACTAGCTTTCGGAGACACGGATGAGTTTCGATTTGTAATAGATGGTCAACCATCCACAAATTGACCGCGGCAAGCGTTGCTTAACCTGCGATCTACCCGTGCGGTTGTTACTACTTAGCCACGATCCCATCTTTTGTGTGTAATATTAAAGTAATTTAAAATGTTAACGATTTCAGTTTAGTACTTTTTAAGTCAAACAATTTTAAATTCATAAAACTCTTGTGTATTAAAGAACCATTTTCTGTTAAACAGAGTTTTCCAATTCCAACGTAGACTGGAGGCAGCCATTTTCAAATATTGTGTCTTTCAGTTCAAGTAAATTGAACTCCGGAGAATATTTACGGTCGACAATATTCGAGGAATTTAAATTTCGCTCAGGCGGAAAAATGGCTTTAAACTCGTTTAAATTCAGGTAGACACCTAGGTATACAATTTGTGCTTTAATTTCGGGTGAAATACAGAGAAATTCGATTATAAAAACTTGAGAGGTGTCAAGAGACACCCGGATGGAACGAAGTTCAAAGAGAGAGAGAGAGACAGACAGAGAAACACGCGCACGCCGCACGGCTTACAATTATAGCAAAAAGTGTCGTTCCAACTTTTGGTCTTAATTTTTTCCGTCTAGCCTCCTTTCGCAACGCGCGATAAGGAACTTCGTTCCAAAACTAAAATAAGCGCGCTTCTGTTGAGCGTGAGGTCCTGGGTTCCATTCCCAGGTCAGAGAAAGTGTTATTGGGTTTTTGTCAGGAATTGTGCCCGGTTGACGGCGATAGGCTCGCTCGGCGTGATGTTATGTAATGTTATGTTGAAACTAAAATGTTGACAGCGTTTTCGGGGTTAATTTTGTCTATGCTTTTTTTCTGATATGAACGCACGGTGGATACCAATAAATTCTAAACAAACGTTTAAAAATCTCTAAAACTGACAAATATATAGACTTAAATCGTTAGATACATCCTCACCGTACCACGAAACAGTGCCCATATACGGAGAAGATAAACTCCTACATTATTAATGACGTTTCCAAAACAGTAACGTCAAGTTGCTTTATGGCACATAATATTGTCTTTACCTATTTATGTTTTCTCTGTAATTTGTAATTCTTTTGAGAAATAAATATCTTACCGTAAGTCACTGCAAAATTGTGCGTGTTAGAGATGTCAAAACGAAATAGAAATGCGACATTGACACGGTAAGGTGAATCTCCGATTTAAATCTTTGGATAAACACAAATAGTATAACAACGTTCCATTTAACAATAGTTCCTTGTGTACACTATCGGCAGGCTTCAACGCGACCCAGTGGCTCGGAATCAATCGGTGTTCGATTTCGTGACTTGTGACTACCCCCTTACATGCGATGACATCTGACGATCGACAAAACGTTCGTTCGTTCGTTGACTGTGACTACATTGATTTTGTAGGGAGGATTTGCAGTTACTAACAAATGAAGTGGATATTTATCTATTGGTCTGTCTACAACCGTTTTACTGTTCAACTTTGAACGCAAGCCAATTTTATTCATCACCACTGCTCTCAAAACGGTGTAGAAAAACATTGTGAAGAAACCGGCAGTACCTCGAACCACAAATTCGAAGATACGTGACTTCCCCAACTTGCACTGCCTGCTTGGTAGATTATGGCCTGCTCCAGATAATAATCATATTTCTATAATTTTCTTGATTTTAAGAATCCCATATTACCTAAAGATAAAGATAAGATAAAGATAAATTTATTCGCAAATATGGGTACAATAAAGGTGATGCAGATACATTTTAATGGTTCAGCCATATTTTGCCATGAGGGCATGCAAATTTTAATTATAAGTACGGACCTACACAGAAATTTATTAAAAATACTAAATTAAAAATAAAAAATTAAATTAAATTAAAAATAATAATAATAAAATAACAGATAATTACATAAGCCTTTCAATATTATTATTATCAATCCTGATTAAAATACTCTATATAATAAAATCTTTTTCATTGAGGTATTCACTTATACTATAGTAAGTAATATATATAGTAAGTAATATATATAATACCTAAGATATATAATATGATCTTGTAATGATTGTAAAGAGGTAAGACTCCCAAAACGGAAACTAAAAATACGGAAACAGATAGTAAACACTATTGCCAAAAATAACTGGAATTAATTTTCCATTCAGCTCTTTATTTTTCGACGCGACCTGAGAGATAAACCTTTCAACTTCTATTTATAGATCCTATTTAATATAAATCTGCTGTCCCACAACAAAATAGCCCCGATACTATCGGAGCACCATTTTAAATAAAGCTTTGACTTCAAAGCTTTGCAAATACAATATTTAATCCCCACCAGAGCTTACATAGAGCCGCTCTACAAAGAGCTAAGATTAAATTTTACTCTACATTAGGTAGAGTTTGCAAAGGAACTCTATGTGAGAAAGGTTAGTAATAAGCACGGAAGTTGCTCGTAGAGTTGGTAAATAATTACGTAGAAGGCTCTATCTTTGCATCTTTGCAGTTTGTAGAGTCACTTTGTTGGGTTTCAGTTTTTATTGTGTTTTGGAACTTGGTGTGTTAGTGGTTGTGAACTTAATGAAAGTTTGTTTTGTTTTGAAGCTCATTTTGTTTGTTGATATTATGTTGTTTCCTATCTTAGGTGGCAGAAGATGAGTTAGGGGCAACCATTTTGTCATTTAGGTTTTTTAAAAAAAAAAGCAACTTTTATGATACGAAAATTAGTTTTGATGATTCGAATAATGTATTGTTACTTACGTTATTTATCATAATAATAAATAAATAAAATAATAATAATATCCCTGGACATTTCACACAGCGCCATCTAGTCCCAAGCTAAGCAACCTAATGCTTGTGTTATGGTAACAAGATGGCTGATAAACTACTTTTTTTTTTTTTTTTGTAAATACTTACATATTATAGATAGAAAAACACCCAGACTCGGAACAAATACATGTAGGTCATACAAATATTTGTTCCGTGCGGGAATCGAACCCGCGACACGCAGCGCAGCAGTCAATCGCTTAACCACTGCGCCAACCGTGCCGAATGATAGCGGAATGATAACAGCGGTACGGCTCGATCGAAGGTTAGGCTATACATGCCGCGTTCGGTTGGTGGATGGGGGACCATCCATTAGATATCCAGAGCCCTCCGTGCAGAAAGCACGTTAAGCCGTTGGTCCCGGCTGTCATTCATGTCGTTTATAACCGTCATTACGGGTAGTCAGAAGCCCAAAAGTCTGACAACCAGTCTTACCAAGGGGTATCGTGTTACCCAGTAACTGTGTTGTGGAGGTCGGGTGGGCAGTCACTCCATGTAAAATACTGGTATTCAGCTGCATTCGGTTAGATTGGAAGCCGACTCCAACATAGTTGGGAAAATTCTAGCCAGATTGACTTACATTGCTTATGTTCCCTACTAGTTGGTGAATATTTAGTAGTATTCAATAGTAATAAAATTAGTTTAGTAGTAGTAAAATTTCTCGCCGACAGAGGGCTGGGTCATTCTTCGGCCAAAGAATTAGCATTGCCATTCAACGTGGCAATGCTGCCAGTCTTCTGGGTACGTTTCCGTATGACAGCGATGTGGACGAGTACTTCGAAGTGTTCTTTTGTTTTTGTATTTATTTGTATAGTTAGTCATTTAATTTATACCTGGTGTTAATAGTTAGTTGTGTTAAATATTGTAAAAGTTATGTGAGTAAATGGATAAATACATTGACTAAGTTGTGTTTGGGTAATCTAGACTCTAGATTAACCAACAACAAGCTAGATACTTGATAACACATAGTGTAGGCTGTTATCAAACTGACAGATAGCTTATCATTTATTACGACTATCACATAATAGCCATTTCACAGTACAAGTTTCCTATCACGTAGAAACAATAATGAGATAATCTTATGTGCGACTTTATAATTTCTGATGTGACAATATTATCGTGGACGTCCACGTCCACGTCACGGCACGATAACACAGGGATGTAAAACGTGCCTTTAAATTTCCGTCCACGATAACGTTACCACATACATTTTATGGGCGTGGATGTCCAACCGTCGTGGATCTTCACGGTAGACATTATAAAAGCGCACAATAGGTCCATGATTAACTAGCGGAGTTTCATTACTTTTGTATCGAATCCAAAAATAATAATCTTTTTCTTCCTCGAAGGTATGAAAGAAAAAAAACTATCTCCCACGAAAATGTTGTTTAACTAACAAAAAAAAAATCAAAATCGGTTCAGCCGTTTGGGAGCTACGATGGCGCAGACTGACACACAGATACACACGTTAAACTTATAACACCCGTCTGTTTTTGTCGGGGGTTAAAAAATTATGTATAATTAGAGAATTTTAGTTTTACGAAGTTTAAAGTTAGGCAGCTGACATGTTAATGCCGTTTAGAAGTTGTAAATCCGATGGTAGAACTAGGTAACATGAACTAACATTTCGGCTACAGCTAGCGATATAGGCAAGGCGTTGAGCGGGAGCAGTATGGGGCGCGATTATGTCAAATCTTAGGCTCGCCATAAGCGAAACTTCTAGTACCTACAGACGCATAAAAGTGGTCGTAAAAAACATAGCAATTAAAGCAAGCAACAAAATTCGAAAAATTGAAATCTACTTCCTTGTTAGGAAGACTATGAATGTGAACGCACTGTAAGTAGGTACTCAGTTTATAGAATGGCAAATCACTACCACAGCCCAAAATAGAATAACCACTTACATTGCTACAAGGATCTTTTTTCGCTGTAATGACATTGTAGCGGTATCTACAACGGCACATGCGAACTACGCGTCATACTGAGGTCACGCGAAATCCTGCATTTCGCAAGCAGAGTTTACCGCGCAACTAGCATACATTACATACTATCGCCCCGAAATAAATCATCGGGCAGTTGCCCGCCAGACACAACACCCCTCTGGTCGGAGGATCCTCCCTTTTCTATGGAGGATGAGTGAACTTTATACCCTGTTCCTCATACTTCTATAACATTGGAGGGCTGTTGTTATCAACAGCCCTACAACAATTTCACGAATGTTTACACATTCGTGAAATTGTCGTAGAAACAGTAGGTATTGAAAAAAAAAACAACATGGCGGCGATAGTTTCGATTATGGCCGTGCACCAAAGGATCCTTGTACCGTTGTATGTGACCTGGGTGGTGAGCAATGTCCTAGTCCAACTCGCTTCGTCACAACCCGCTATCGCCTACGCCAGCTTGTCTCAGACCGCAACCTTAATATTATACAAACAAGAAGCCTTGTAAAGTACGTTCAAAATTTAATTAGTCACGTGTTTGTAGATTACCGCCACATAATTAGACTTGAGAGGTGGGACATCGTTAGCGGGAAGTGCGGGAACCGTAATAACTTACTGTGAAATATTATAGTTTAAGTGGGTATTTTATGTAGATAGTGTCTGATTAAATTTGTGTATTTGAAGTTGAAAACTTTTCAAACGCTGTTTTAGCATTGCTTAAGGTGAAAACCCGCGAAATTCAAAAATTAATTGCAAAACACGTACCATTGCAGGAATCATCTCAATAATGCTATGTAGTATATTCCCATTTGTATTTCAGCTCAAAATACTATTCTCATCTAAAATTTAACAGTTAATTCGCTAAAACAAAAATACTTTAAACATTCAAACTATTTATCCTACTTTCGTCATTGCATATATTATAAGACTTGTGAAAAGTTCTCTGTTAATTCAAGTTTTTCTTTACAAACATACCCCTTTACTTAGAAACGTTACTTAAAGTTAAGTAATGATTAGTGACTGTTTAACCATACATTTTTGACGTAACCTTTAAGCAATGTTAATAAATAAACCCACAAAGTGTTCAGCATAACAAAGGCATAACTGAAAAATACTATTTTTACTGCACAGAGTAAACCCTTGTTTGATATATTACCTAGTGCATAAAGCCACGGTAATTTCTTTCTCCTGTATAAAGCAATCTCCTTTGAAGGCAAAGCTTACCTAATTAATTAAAAATAACATCCCAATTGAAAAGGCTGTAACTGAAAACCATCAGTTCAGGATCAAAGTAGAAAAGATGGTCAGGTATGCCTTTCAAAACGTGAGCTATGTTTTTGGAATGAAGTTCTTTAACGAGGCTTGTTTTTAGGAGTAAACAGATAGAAAACGTCACGCGAAAAAGCGCTATGCCCCGTCGATGCGACTTTCTCCTCGATGCGACTTTCTCCTCGATGCGACTTTCTCTCTCTCTCTCTCTCTCTCTGTCGCTCCTGACGGGGTCCCGCGACCGCTTTTTTTTCTCTTCGTTTTTTTTTTTATGGTGTGCTTAATGTATTTAGAACGATGGCGTTATTTGTAAAAGCTAAGCGTAAAAGTTAATCATATAGAAAAATCATGCTGAGCAGCAATGTTTTGCTTATCAAAACTGTAAAATTAAGTTAGAAGGATAGATAAAATATGTATATAATAAGTAATTACAGCCGCAAGGGTCGATTGATCAGGTTAAGCAACGCTTGCCGCGGTTGGTGCCGTGGATGGGTGTCCATCTTTACATACCGAGACCCCTCCGTGCCTCGGAAAGCACGTTAAGCCGTTGGCCATTGCTGTCATTCGTTGATCTTTGACAGTCACATGCCCGAAAGTCTGATTACCAGTCTTACCAAGGGGTATCGTATTACCCAGTAACTGGGTTGTGGAGGTCAGATAGGTAATCGCTCTATGTAAAGTACTGGTGTTCAGCTGCATCCGGTTAGACTGGAAGCTGACCCCAACAAAGTTGGGAAAAGGCTAGGCAGATGATGCATACTCGTAGATATAATACACGGTGTTAGGGATATTGACGCGCAAACTGATACCATGAATTAAGCAGAATATTATTGTAGACCCCATAATCAGCCTTTAATGTTCCCACTGCTGGGACACAGGCTTCCTGCCTTCGAGACGGAGTGGGCTATAATGGTGGGCTGTAGCCAGCAGGGTGGATGGCCAAATAATAGGTCACTGGATGGCGGCACACAGACCGTCATTCAGATATATTATGTGAGGTAGGTTTATTTTGTAGGTTTTATTTTGTAGGTTTAATATTAGTTTTATTTGTTATTTTTTATTTATTTTTTATTTAACGTGTTTCTTGATCGTATGTTAAGTTATGGATATGGTCTGAAAATAAAGATTTATTATTATTATTGTAATCCAACACGCGGGCCCAGTGCGGGTTGGTAGATGTCACATGTGTTCGAATTTTTTGGTTCTAGGACATGCCGGTTTCCTCACGATGTTTTCCTTCACCGTTTTGAGAGCAGTGGTGATAAAATAATTTACACAAAGTAAAGCGCCTGTCTGGGGTGGAACCTACGACCTATAACTCGTAAGTTGCGGCCGTTGCCACTGGGCCACCACTGCTCACACCTGTGCTCCATCCTGACTCCGCAGCGTAGTTCTCCATGTAGATATTGCACTTTTATATGAAACAGCAATTTTTGAAGTTAAAACTTCTTTAGCGGCTTTGTGCACTTTTTTTGTGATGGGTAAAAAATGTTAAGCTCGCGTCAGGACACGTGACCTGATCGAAAATTCGTAAGACGGAGCTCGCGTCAGGACACGTGACCAGATCGAAAATTCGTAAGACGGAGCTCGCGTCAGGACATGTAACCTGATCGAAAATTCGTAAGACGGAGCTCGCGTCAGGACACGTGACCTGATCGAAAATTCGTAAGACGGAGCTCGCGTCAGGACACGTGACCTGATCGAAAATTCGTAAGACGGAGGGAAAGTAGACCGCATTCCAAAATATCAAAAATGCACAACGTTATTATTCCAGTTTTCACTTCTGCCGGCACTCCCGGAGTGAACCCGTTTTCTTTTTTGATTTACTACGTCAAATTCAAGCGTTGGTACTTTATGCCCGTCATTAAATTCGTCTACTTTGATATGTTTTACTGGCATATGTAAACTCATCAAACTCCTTTATATCGATTACAATCTGTCTATCGATAATGAAATCGATACATAGCCTAATAAAACTCGATATCTCAGTACCAATAAATCGCTCGTTCGAGCGAGTTAATATCGTAAAAAGCGCGACCCTATGACGCAATGTCCACGAATGGCCGATTCACCTTGCTTTATAGACACCTGGGGTTAGGGTGCCGTGTTCATTCTCTAAAATAGACGTTGAGAGCTTGATATAAAGTATAAGTTACTAGATAAATGGTATGGGATACGATTCACTTATTTAAAGCAAGTCTTCTCAGGCATGCCTTTCAAAAGGTGAGCTATGTTTTTGAAATGAAGTTCTTTAACAGAGCTTGTTGTAGGAGTAAACTCGTAGAAATCACCACGTAACCAAAAAGCGTTATGCGTCCATGCGGCTTTTTATTATATACAGCGTGGCGCTTTAATGGCGACATTAATTTAACACACGTATACGGTTTCGCGTTTTAGTTTTATGAATATATTTTAATTTATTTAAACATTAATATTTATTTATTTATTAACAATTTTCTAAAATAGCATCTTAGAGCAACCTGACTTATAGAACTGTAGCGCAGGGGTCATTTGCCGGGGTCACGGATCATAACATCGCATCAATCTAATTAAAACAAATAACGTACAAAGAGAAGGCGAATTGAAGGAAAGAGAGAGAGCCCTATGTCGGCGAGCGGCGCAGGTGGAAGTTTTTAAGTTACGATTTTTTTTATGTTCTTATATTTTTTATGATTACTGGCCACTAGCCCTACCCGTGTGTTAAACTAATGTCGCCATTGTAGCGCCACGTTGTATATTAGAAAGAGACAAAGAGTAAGAGAGATAGTTTTCATGGTTTTCGAGAGCGTTGGAGCCAACATTGATGTCAAAATGAAAATTCAAAACGGCGGCACCGAAAATTTTGATTAGTCATTTTGAAATTTTCGCCGCCGCCATCTTAGATGATTATTTCGAACTTCGTTCCTGCCGGGGGTCCCCCTGACTAGAGAAAAGATGAGGTTTGATACTGAAATAAACATGTTCAATAATCCATATGATTACGACGTTCCATTGAAAAATAAATACTTAGCAGTTCTCCAAACCTACTCGTATTTCATACGAATTATAATACAAGTACCTTAAGTTTTTCTCTCACTGCCCTATATAATGACAATAGCCGCAGATTGCCCGCAAAACCTTATAAAATACGACAATGACGAAAGAATTGGCAGACCGTATAACCACTTACCTCCATTCTCTGGATTTATATAAATAGCGTGGCTTTACCCACGTAACCTTGTGCGCGTTCTGAAAGTAGCCGATATATAATGTGTGATATTAGCTCGCTGCCATTATTAGCGAAGTTGTTGCCGAGGGGTTTTTATGTAATTATTATTAATCAATTTATTTCAGATAAAATCAATCCATACAATTTCAAATTATAAATACTTACAGAAAAAATATATAAATAATAATAACTGAACTAATATATGTATAAACAGAAAAATAAATCATCACAATTATGTCATTATCATTATCAATAATCATTACATTACAAATACATTGTGTTAGTAAAATCTTCTTATGCACTATGTTAGTTAACACCCATCACAATATGCATCCATTTATTCTGGATAGGGCAATCCGCACGAGATACAACCATCTGCAGGATACTGTTGCTACTGCCTCGCACGCGCCGCCACAATGAGGCTACTTTCTTCCGTATAACCGCATGAAAGCCGTCCGTTCGCGCCTCCGCAAACATTCCGGACGCACTACAAAAGCGAGGCAGCCGCAACAGCATCCTGAAGACATTATTGTATTGGACACGCAGAGCACTAGCAGCCCGGCGAGTAAAGGCTACCCACAGACTGCTCGAGTATAACGATTGGCAGTACGCCTTGAAAAGAGTAATTTTCACCGCCCTCGAGCAGCGAGCAAACCTGCGTGCAACCATATTTCCCCTGACTGCCAATGCTCTGCGCTCTCTCTCTATGTCTGCGTCATCTTGCAACTCTTCTGTCACAATGTGCCCCAGATACTTGAAGCTGCTCACCACCTGCAGAGCCGCACCATTAAGCATAATAGGCGGAACATGCACTGGACCACGCTTTCCACTCTTGAACACGAGCACTTCGCTCTTCTTCGAGTAATATGTTCAGTAAAAGGCTGTGTCAAACTGGGATGGCAACCAGGCTTACCAAGGGGTATCGTATTACCCAGTAACTGAGTTGTGGAATTCAGATAGTCAGTCGCTCTATGTAAAACAAACCTGTAACATGTGATGTTTGTTAAAAATATGTTTTCGTAAAAAAAAGTGAGTAAAAGTTGGAACTTTGACTTTCAATATCTCCGTAACCAGAAGGCCCCGTCGGTCTCGTAGTAGCAAGCGCGACTGCTGAGCCTAGGGTCCTGAAAAAAAACAAAATAGCCTCCCGACCGATTCAGTCACGGTGGCCAATCTTAACGGAGATTAGCCAGGTACGCAGGAGATATTTATTTATAATTAACTTTACAACTAACATAACAGGATTAACCTAATGCGATGGTGTGGTATTTATATACTTACAATATTAAATTAACCTAATAAGGAACATCTATAACATACTACCTATCCTAAATTATATAAATCTCATACATAACAATAACACAGAACAACTATTATATAACCTATATTATAGTGCACAAGTGTGTGCGTAAACACAGGTGCACTCTCTGTTCCTTTACTCTCGTAGTCCGATGGGACGACAATTCGACACGACTAGGGAGAGATCGGGCGCATGACCAAAGTCTTTATTTAAGTACTTACGGAGGCAAGTTTAATACTGGGGGTATTAAACCGCCAACTTCCAAACTCCGGACTGTTACTTAGAAATTCCTAATGAAACATCCAAAAACACTTTGTCCGACCTGGGAATCGAACCCACGCTCAGCAGTCGCGCTTGCAACCACGAGACCAGTGGGGCAGTTGACCACTATAATAACATGTAAGGCAAAAGGGTTTACTAGTGTGTGGCTAGGTTGAGCATATCTCAGTGAAACTAACTACATCTTCCATACATATTTCATGAGAACTGGGTGTAAAAAACTTAAAAAAAAAACAACCGACTTCCAAAAACGACACTACAGTAGAGCGTACAGGCGTGACGTTATGTTGTGTGATTGCGTAAACAATACATAAGCGATAGCAGCAATAGCCGTTGATTTGCTGGCATTTATTGAAGAGTTCTGTTGTCTGTCTCCGAAACTCATCATCAGATCTTGTCGAAATTTCTATGGGACCATTTTGGAAAGTATACCCTTTTCAACAAAAAAATAATTTTTCAAATCGGTTGGCAAGCGACGGAGTTATGCGGGAACAAACATAAAAAAAAATTACAAGGATCCGAATTGAGAACCTCCTCCTTTTTTAGAAGTCGGTTAAAAATGACTACCTGCTTAAAAGTAGGTACTTAATTTATTACATTGAAGGCAAAGACTTTTCATTCAGTGAACTTCTCGTGAAAGCAATGGCACATTCACAAAACTCATTAAAATGATATTCGTTATTTAGAGTTGAAATGGATTTTTTATTGTTGTTTATACCCATTGAAAAGCAATTTTCAACTGTAAGTCCCAATATTTCACAGTTTCATTGAAACTAGAAACGGTTTTTACAAAGGTGATAAAATTTTATGAGAGTGAATGAACTTTAAATGGTTACGTCCGAGGTTTATATTTATTCAAGTTTTTACTTCTTAATGAATACTTAGTTAAAGTTAATAAGTAAAATAAATTAGTATAACACCCTTAGGCAATCTTAAAACGACTGTCACTCTTTTAAACAAGCTTAATTTTTAATGAAAATGGTTCATTGGACTCGGCATTACATAACTTTCTGCCCATATAACTTGAATTTCCTTAGAAAACTACCAGGATTTGGTGAAAAACACCTCCCTTTCCAAGAAAGGCAAAGCAATTACGTACAAAGGCAGAATGTTTTCAACTAAATGCCTCAATAAATCTGTGTATTCGAACGAAACACGCCAGTCATCTGCCATTTTACTAAATTATCTGTGGCACAAAATGGCGCCGGTAATGGACGCGTAGTTTCCCGCCAAAAGATTGAAACTTTATCGACGGCCATTAATTTTCCTTTGGAAGGTGACTGGGGTTAATTTTGCTTGTTTTAGGCTTGATTGATACGAAACAAAGCATCGCTTAGGGGCGAGATATAAGCTGGTGTGAATTTAATTACTTATAACGGGAAGCTCATTTGCATTTTATGGATTTGTGTGTAAAGGGTTAGATATAATTTAATGTCTTTTGTGCTCTCTCTTACACACGGAGTTATGATGAAGGGATGTCAAGGAATATTAATGTGGATTAAGTTCAATGGAATTTAATTTCGTAAAGGTGAAGGTGAATTACAGCTTTCGCAAGACAAAAGTAAACGCCGAAACGTCGACGATAAAATAAAAAAAATAATGATCTTGAACGTTATCAATTTTAAAAGAATTCTGGTTCTTTATACAGCATTTACTCAATACACTTTTAAAAAGACTGACTCATCAAACATAGCCTATAATGATCTCATTGCTAGGACATAAGCCTCCTCTCGTCGAAAGGGAGTGGCCTAATAATCTACCTCGCGGGAGCTTGGGATGGTATATGTATATTTTTGGTTCTACAAAATGCCGGTTTCCTCACGATGTTTTCCTTCACCGTTTTAAGAGCAGTGGTGATGAAATTATTTATGTTCCATAATAAACAAGGAAACAAGAAAATAGGTCGGACTATTAGAATACCACGAGATAGCGAATTCATGAAGTGGCTAACAAAGTGCTAAATCTTTACTAATACATACTTATCTATATACTTATAATAAATCTGTAGAAGTGAAAATTCTGTACATTGAAAATATCCAAAAAATAAATGGCAGGGGGTGTTACTTGACCGACACCGAACCCAAAAATGTGATTAAAAAAATTTTTGTCTGTCTGTCTGTCTGTTTGTTCAGGCATCACGCAAAAACTACCGGTTCGATTACGATGAAACTTGGTATAATTATTCTTTAATATCCTGGGCACCACACTGGGTACTTTTTATCCCGGAAAAGTATATAAAATAAAAAACAAACTTAATTTTGCGGTTCGATCCCTATACCCGATTACCACTGTCTGTACTGTACCAACCGCAAATACTAAGTTTGTCGTAGGTTGGGTCACCCGCAGTGGAGTTCATTTTTATTCCTTTTTTGTTTTTAGAGTTATTTAGGTTTATTTTTATATGAGTCGTAGGTATAGATTTTAGTTTTAAAGTATAGGTAGTATATTTGATAGTGTACGTAGTGACCGTAGGTTATTTTATAATACTGTTAGGTAGGTTTAGTCATTCGTATAGATATTAGTTTTTAGGGATTTTGCTTATTTATTGAGTTTAGATTAGTTATTATCAGAAATAGGTTTATTTAGGTAGGTAGGTATTTAATTTTCTGTTATTGAGTTTTTTTTTTTAATTAGTTAGGTACTTAGGTAAAGATATCATATAGGTACCCTCTTAATCACCACTAATGAGACACAATTGGTTTTCTATTGTAATTAGCCACAAAGGGCCCGCGACATAGATGGCATTCTGGGGAAGTACATACATTTTATCCTGTTAGCACGTTACCGTGGGTAAATTTCCGACATCCACGCGGGCGAAGCCGCGGGCAGAAGCTAGTAATGCAATAAAGCTGAAGAGTTTGTTTGTTTGAACGCGATTATCTCTAAAAGTACCAGTCGGAATTGAAAAAATATTTTAGTATATGATAGCCCAATTCTCGAGGAAGATTATAAGCTATTCAACATCACTCTACGTTTCTTAAAAGCCGAGCAAAAACAACAAAAGTCAAAGAACGTTAAGCAAAAAAGAAGTACAAGCGCAAGTGGGCGTTGCAATGCGAACTGCAGGGTCAAGGCCGAAATTTCACACTGACGAAGTCACTAGCAAAGTGCTAAGACTTGAATTAAAGGACTACAACGATAAACTATGTAATAACTATTAATAGATAGTTAACGTGAGCAGATTGCTGCGCCATAACAATTCGACCATGTAATCGTAAAACGGGTCAGTAAACTTACACCTGCATAGTAGGCATAGTCGGTTTTATTAACACGTTATTGGAATACCAGGTGAAAGGTCAGTGTTGATTAAAATTGCTGAAATAGTTAACCTGTTTTTGTATGGGTTTGTAGAGACTGGTCAGCAGTGACTTGTTTGTTTGATTTGCGGATGATTGTTTTATGGCACTTTGCGCTGAACAGATATAGTGCATTAGAAAGCTTAATAATTGATATTGGTAATTTTTTTTGGTCTTTACCCAGTATCGCTAATTCGCAACACAGTAATTGCACAGTGTGTATTATCTTTGGTCCCTGGCCATGACCAAGCAATGGACAAAATTGTCAAACTTTTATTGATTCAATACGAGGCTTATGGCAACTTTGTAAGCGTGTATTTGATGTTTTTGGAACGAAGTTCCTTATCGCGCGTTGCGAAAGGGGGCTAGACGGAAAAAATTAAGACCAAAAGTTGGAACGACACTTTTTGCAATAGTTGTAAGCCGTGCGGCGTGCGCGTGTTTCTCTGTCTCTCTCTCTCTCTCTTATAGAAAGCAAGCCAGTTATACTTCGTTCCATCCGGGTGTCCCTTGACACCTCTCAAGTTTTTTTTTTTTTTTTTGAGAAACTTTGTACGAATATGAAGCGTTTCGTTTTACACACCCAAAGCAACTGGATGGTAGTAATCGCGTTGAGAGCCATTTGGAGTATGTATAAATATGTATTTATGTAATTGCTCCTCTAAAAGCTTATTGACCTTCAAATGACGCTCGCTTTCTTAATAAAAGTGCTTAAGTGTTCGGTCTGAAAGAGAAGACTTAATTAATCAATTAGAGCTAAATATATATGATGTTGCTATATTTCGAGAAATATTGTCTACATCTAGTTCGGAGGCGGCCTTCAAAGTTTTTAAGTTCGCGATTTAGTTAATTAAGATTTTGTATGAGGTACGATGGGACTGGCATACACAGTTGTGTAAAAGTCCCTAATTAAAAATACGGAGAAAAAAAAAACAAAAAAAAAACTTTCTGGCCATTTCTCAAAGTTGGTCGCAGTACTAAGCTAGGGCGCCCCGACCAAATGGGTTCGGAACACAAGCGAGCGCTGCCGTGACAGCCGGTGACAGCTGGTCAGCGCTACATAGAATGGTGGTAGTCACTTGGCTATTTAGCATTTTAGGACAACAAAATGGGAATTATTTGAGACTCACAGAAAGAGGCGCCATTATAATTATTGTTAGAGTGTACATTTTCTAGTGGGAATTAATTTGGTCACGATTAAATACATGCCATAAAGTATAATAATCGTACACATTTACAGGCAAAAATGATTCAGCACACCTTACACAACTTACTTTTGCAAGGTACCTTCTAAATTACAGACGATTATAACCTGTAATTATACCTCAAACTGGTGGCATTAATCACCAACCAACCTCGCCCGACTTCTTCTCTCAAAGCCCTATTGTCCCCATCCCCAGCCTGGCTACATAAACTTGAGCTCCAACTATTTTAATTAGCCAAAGTGACATTTGACTAATCTCAGTTGTCAAGTCTCAGGGGCCACGAAACGCGCGTTCAGATGACAAGTGACGGTTTAGGTACTTACTCTTATGTAGTCATAAAATTTTGCCAAGTGGCAAAATTGCAAGTGGTTACAATTTGTTGGTTGTGAAATTCAGTGTAATAATTTGACATTTTATTACGAGGTAAAGTGATGGGGTGTATTCATGTAGAACGCTGGTAACCGGTGCCGATAAGCCAGCGCTTCTCGAATCCGTAAACCGCTGGTTGTCAACGCTGATCGGCGCAAGCAGTTTTCATACTTTTTGCCAAACCAGCGCGGCCAGGCGCCGATTAATCAGATAGCAACTTGCCTACGCTTATCGGCGACGATTCACGCTGATAAGGTAGAGTAGGGTAAACTGTTAAATGCATTTTTAGCCAGAAAATTCTTATATTTCTCTTTTGTCATAATAAACGAGACCTCAAATATGTACAGACACCAGCAGGTCAAGCTACCCGAAACTGTCAAATTTTCCCTATCAACCTTGAACCTTAATACTTCAACAATAAAGTTGAAAATCTATTAAAGAAATTTGACAGATTGTAGTAGCTTGATGTGCTGGCGTCTGTACGGGTAAAAAGTAAATTTACAGACATTTTATGTGCGCTTAAACTATTCCACATATACAAATTCATACACAATGAAGAGTATTCCATTCTATTCCATTGTGACATTTTCATCAAAACCAAGGTTTTGAATACGTTCCCGACTTGAATTCCATGGCTGCCTTACCTACAAGGGCGCAGAATTTGCTAAGTCATTCAACAATTTACCGGCAGGAAGCCGCTTTCCACCAGAGCCAGTTAGCCCAGGTGCGAATTTCCCGCGGTGATTTTTTTCGCGCACTGGATTTTCAACTCACTGCTTAGCGCCGAGATTAGAAAATCAAACAGTTTTTTTTTTTGCGCTGGGCGCACTCAGTTGGATTCTCAATGCTCGCCTCAACACCGAGATTGAAAATCCAGTGCGCGATAAATTCCCACTGCGATGTTTTTGCGTCTATTCTTACGTTTCCAATTTTATTGATGTTATTTTAAGTTAAACAAATATCAACTTTATTTCGGTGGTGATTAGAGCGACTAGCATTATTTAAAAAGCCTTAAAAATGTTTGAAGTTGTAGCGTAAACTGAACTTAGGAATTAAAGTTGTTTTTCCAATAACTCATATATGTTTGGCAAGTAAATCGCAAAGGCAGATTACAAATATCCATCATAGTTTTATGTAACTTTCAAAAAAGTTTAGGGACTTTTGTTGTGATGAGTAAAAAATGTTAAACTCGTGTCAGGACACGTGAACTGATCGAAAATTCGTAAGACGGAGCTCGCGTCAGGACACGTGACCTGATCGAAAATTCGTAAGACGGAGGGAGAGTAGACCGCATCCCAAAATGCACAACGTTAATATTCAAGTTTTCACTACTGCCAGCACTCCCGGAGTGCAACCCGTTTTTTTTTCTACGCAACGACTGTCAAAGATCCACGAATGACAGCCGGGACCAACGGCCTAACGTGCTTTCCGAGGCACGGAGGGGCTCGTTATGTAAAGATGGGCACCCATCCACAGACCAACCTCGGCCAGCGTAGCTTAACCTGACCGATCGACCTGTGCGGCTGTTATTATTTAGCCACAGACCCTTTCAACATTCAATCATCCACCTAATATCATCTCTCCCTCATTACCATCAACATAACCTTATAATACCATCCTCCATCAATCTCCGCTGTCTTCAAGGCCACACCCTGGCACTCCGCTTCGCAGGAACACCGTCTTTTGTTTACATCATTAATCTCTCCAGTAGGATGTAATGACGTTATCTATTTCCATGTTATATGAGGTTTTTGTGGTACCTTTACGTGGAGAAACAAAAGGGGAAGGTAGGGACTGGTGACAGGTGGTACAGGGGGTTAAAAAGTGAAACGTTTGTTGGTAGGATTGAGTGTTTTATTTAAATAATCCTCAGAGAAAGATACTAATGTTAATGTTCATTTGTTGAGCTAAATTTTATAGGGGAAAAGAGAGAATCTTCATAGATTCTAAGAAAAAAGAGACTTCCAGTTAGATTTGTGTAAGGCACTTTATGTACTTTGTGTAAACTTCTTCATCACCAGAGCTTTTAAAATGGTAAAGGAATTCATCGTGAGGAAACCGACATGTGCTAGCTAACCAAAAATTCGAAGACGTGTGATATTCACCAATCCACACTGGGACAAGCTGGTGAATTACGGCGCACTCTCTCACACAGAGAGAAGGCGTGTCACAGCAGTGTGGTCATTATAGGCCGCTTATGCTATACTTATGCTTACTTGAGGCCTCATTAACATGATAAAATCGAAATAAAAGTTTCATATCTATTCTAGTATTATAAAAGGTAAAATTTGTACGTAGGGAGTAATCTTCGAAACTACTGACCCGATTCCGAAAATTCTTTCACTAATGGAAAGCTACAGTACTGCCGAGTGTCACAAGAATTGGTGCTAAAACAAGAAATTTCACGCGGACTAAGTCACGGGCAAGAAGGAGTACCCAATAATGTAGTAGTCTTAATGTACCTTTCACCGCCTTCATAATGCCTTTCTTCCGCCTTGCAGATTTCAAACCGGAACACAAAAATGCTGCGATACTAATACTTCTGCACTACAAAGCCGTTGTTGTTACAATGGCTAGCAATTTAGTACACTCAATTTCAGCCATAGCTCTTTGAAATGGATGGCACTATACGAAACGTGTGCGAACTATTGATTCCACACGGATTTTTGCACCAAATTGCAAAGAGTACTGCCCTCGGGTATTCTATTTTAGTTTATACGCTGCAAACGAAAATTAACTCTAATAAACCTTATGATCGGGTTCTATTTATCGAAATATTCGTTGTGCTGAAATTAACTACGTATTCTGTTTTTGTTTTCACATTGCAAGCGAAAATAAACTCTAATACACCGCTGGATAATCTATTGTTAAAAGAAGCTAATAATCTATTGTTTTGCAATTTACACTACATGCGAAAATAAGCTCTAATTTGCATTACGATAAGGTTCTATTTACAATAATGGATGTGAAAAGTTTGCTGAAACAGCAACATTCTCAAATATCGCGTGGTAGCAAAACATTATTATAATTATGTACAAAATACTTTGCCTTAAATAAATGCAGTGCTGTAGTAAAAGCAAGTTCATTGTCCTTTTTCTTAGGAAAATGTGCTCGTTAATTTCAGGCAAGTATTTTAAAACGATGCCGTGCCTCGGAAAGCACTTTAAACCGTTGGTCCCAGCTGTCATGTCGTAGATCTTTGACAGTCGTTACGCACGTTTCGTCAGAAGCCCGAAATTTAAAGTTTGACAACCAGTTCTACCAAGGAGTATCGTGTACCCAGTAACCGGGTGGTGGAGGTCAGATAGGCAGTCACTCCATGTAAAATACTGGTATTAAGCTGCATCCGGTTAGACTGAGAGCCGACCCTAACATAAATGGGAAAAGGCTCGGTAGATTTATTTTAGAATAATATCCAGTTATGAATCTAGATTTGAAATGCCAGCTTTGATACTATCTCGGCTTAAATCTCAATTTAAATTGCGCTGAGCCCCGTTCTAGAATATAGCACTGTTTATACTAAATAGAAATTTGAGATGCATTTAGAAGAATCCTAGATCTATATTATTATGTTTTCAGAAAAATTCAAACTTAGTGTTAGAATCTCTCTACGCCGTTATTCGGGAAAGCTGTCATTTTTTTTATCTTTATCTATTTAGGGACTTTTATAATCGCAATGCGTATGACAGTCCCATCGTATCCTAAATACACACTGCTACGGATTATATTTGGGCCAAGAACCTGAACAGACTCTTCGCATCATCATAATTCGTTCGCCAAAGCGTTTGATACGATTTCTGTCCCGATCTTACTTAAAAAGTTGGAACTACTTGGAATCAGAGGAACTCAACTAAAACTCATCAAAAGTTATTTGACCGGTCGGTTTCAGAGTGTTAGGATTGGCCACGTCAATAGTGGAGACCTTCCAGTCACGTACGGGGTTCCCCAAGGCAGTATTCTTGGCCCAACCCTATTTCTCGTTTATATAAACGACCTCACAAGTCTCAAACTTTCCCATGGCAAAATTATCTCCTTTGCAGATGATACTGCTCTCACTTTCTCTGCCGATACATGGGAAGGGGTTTTCAAAGCTGCCCAATATGGCTTCGATGCTGTGAGGGAATGGCTAAAGGACAATGTGTTGACTCTAAACGTGGAAAAAACCAAATATGTTTGCTTCAGTATACGGTCAAACACAGAAATTAAACATGATCACCATACCATCATAGCACACGAGTGTTCCCCTAAGGAAAACTGTTCATGTCCTAAACTAGAGCATGTAACACTAATAAAATATCTTGGCGTTATCATAGATAAGAACCTCAACTTTAAGGAACACACAAAGGCCCTCTGTGGTAGGATCAGAAAGTTAATTTACATCTTTAAGACCCTCCGACACGTCACTGACCCCTCTGTGCTGAAGCGGATATACTTTGCCCTCTGCCAGTCCCTCATTACTTACTGTATTATATCATGGGGAGGATCCCCTAAATCTACCATAAAACCTGTTGAGGTTGCCCAGCGTGCCATTCTGAAGGTTAGCACCTTCAAACCAAGATTGTTTCCTACCTCGCAGCTTTACGAATTCTGTGGAGTCCTTACAGTGAGGCAACTTTTCCTGCTAAATATTATATTAATGCAACATAAGAAGATCTTTTACAACCCACTCACTTTAAATAGGCGCACAAAATACTTGGTTTGCCCACAGCCCATAGCTTCTAAAACAAAATTTAGCACTAGATTTGCTCCATTTATTGGCCCCTACATCTACAATAACATCAATAAAAATCTTAACATATACCCGATGACGAAAAAATCTTGCAAAACAACAGTAAGTGAGTACCTACAGAAACTCACATATGAGGAGACAGAAAAACTGCTGGAGATACCTAGATAATAACGAACTAACGTGGTAAGAGGTCTATTATTAAAATTAAACTAAGTAAACTATCACAGTAACAAAAAAGGTCATGCTCCGCAATCTTACACACCCTCTTACATTCTTTCACGCACACCTACATCACAGACAAAAAGAGGACTGGATACACACCTAGATATTACTTTTTTTTTTTTTTTTTATATTACTTTCTTTTTTTCTAAATTATTACTTTGTATATTGAATAAGATACGTACATTCATACTTGGGATCATTGCACTGTCATAATAAGATATGTATTTAATATTTTGTAACTCAGGGGGATCGGCGTTGAAGGCTGAAATACAGGCTATGCCTAGTTTGGCCTCAAATGCTAATACTTTTGTGTACTGTAAGTTTAGACTAAGCACTCTACTTGATAAAAAATGTACATTTTTATGAGAATAAATATTATAATTTGGTTCAGAGAGAATTCTATGCTGGGACACAGGCCTCCTCTCTGTGAGAGGGAGTGTTCGAGTCTTCGAATTTTTGGTTCTAGGACATGCCGGTTTCGTCACGATGTTTTCTTTCACCGTTTTAAGAGCAGTGGCGATGACATTATTTACACAAAGTATAGCGCCTGCCTGGGTTCGAACCCACGACCTACCACAGCTCTAATTTCATCCAATTCTATGGATTGTGTCTAAATCAAGTCGGTTCAACTTCAAGACCCAAACAGGTCATTTTTATCAGACTCATACCGAACACTGTCTGTAAAATTTTGGAATGAAGTTCTTTAACGGAGCTCGCGGTAGGAGTAAAATGGGAGAAATTCATGTACCGAAAACGCGTTATGCCCCTGCATGCGACTTTTTATTACATTTATAATAGAATGAGTCAGAGAGAAAGAGATAGTTTTCATGGTTTTTGGGGGTGCTGAAGCCGATAGTGAGGTCAAAATGAAAATCCCATCATCTCATGTGATTTCCTGCTGCAAAATTTTAAATTCTTTCGAGATATTCAAATTTTCGCAGTCGCCATCTTGGCTTTTCATTCGATTAGATCGAAGTTTAACGTCTGTTAAACTTAAATTATTATGTTTTGTTTTAGTATGTATTGTTAATTATTTTTTCCTCTTTTTCAGGTAATTACAACTTTTTAGCGGTGACAATCAATTACGAAACTGTATGTATGGTTTATTATTAAGGTACTACTAGCTACCTACACGTGGCTACTAGCGACCTACTGGCTACTAGCTACGTGAGTGTTTATTTTATAGTAGGTATTATTATTAGCGGCTGCGAATGTTTTAAAACATTTCAAATATTCGCAGCCTAGATCTTGTATTTTCATTTTGAACTCCGTTCCTACCCTCCGACCCCACACGTGTTTTTACGGTTCCGTCAAAAAACGGAACCCTTATGGATTCCTTTATGGAAATCCTAGCACGTAAGTAGGTAACAATGTAACGTTTTCAATTTTATAGCTTTGTTTAGAAACACCTACAGTGCAGAAATACATCATAAAAGTTTTATGAGCTTCGATTTCCTCTCTCAAATCACATAAAATGTAAGATCATCACTTTGAACTACTACCAAATATTTATCCTTACTATGTTTAGTATTTCGACAGTCTATCGCTGTTTGCCGCGGACGCGGTTTGACGCGCGATGAAATCTGTCCCTAGTATATAGTGTCGAATAAATATAAAAATATTAAATCAAAAATTTTAAAAACCCTCGACACAAAACAAATTAAAAAAACTACGTGAAACCCTAAAAAAACAAAAAAAATGTCTTGAAATTAACCGCTACTATTTTAAACTATAACAGAACGTTAGGCTAAATCATGAGAGCGGTCCCCCGACGCGACAACATTTTTTTAATCAAAAAATTTCATACGTACTTACGTAGGGTCATAATTATTTTGGAAGGGGCGACTAGAATCTATTTTATTTTAATTTTATTTTTGACGTTCAAAAGTGCCTTTTATGTGCCTATTTGAAATAAATTATTTGACTTTGACTTTGACATAGGGTTTCACGTTTATACCTTTTTTGTTCTATTTGTGGCTATTTTTTCATAGTTGTTTTAACTTGTTTTGTGTCGAGGGTTTTTAATTTTTTTATTTAATTTTTTATTGCATGCTTTTTGTAGGGACTCCTTATTTTTTTTATTTTCTTGCGTTTTAAGATTCAGGTAATTTGGTATTTAATCAGGTTTTTTGTAATTCGCCATTTTGTGGTGGCGACCATCTTGGATTTGAAATTTATCATAGTGTACAGTATTCTACTGGTCAAGCCCTTTCATTTGATATCAATATTGAGGGAGTTGTGAAAAAATATGTAATCCGCCATTTTGTGGCGGCGGCCATCTTGGACCGATTTTCATCATACATAGCTAAGAACACTCCCGACAAATTTACCTTTCATACAAAAAAAACAAAATCAAAATCGGTTCATCCGTTCGGGAGCTACGATGCCACAGGCAGATATTACTTATTAACCTGTGCCTGTAATATGATGTTGAGAGTTGAGATTAATAAAGATTTATGATTATAAACACATTTTTATTCGACAAACTATACCTACATTAGTAGGCGCTACGCAATATGTCGCGCGACTAGTTGCACCTGTGTGAGAAAGCGTTGATGTGTTTCACACCTAAAAGAGATACCGTAGCACAGGCAACTGAAGGAACACAGGTGGGTTTTTTTTAAAGGTGTGGCTTTATATTTCCTTATATCCATATTTATACTACAGAAGAGTATCAGTTTACACTTTACTCATAAAGTGTATTGGAGGTCAGTTTTTGGATTTTTATGTCAACATTTTATCGATGTTTGCCACGAGTTAAGGCCTCCTAAGCAAAGACACAGCTTGTCGCGCGATAAATCGCGTTGTGGAATCTATCTCTAGTACATTTTCTCAAAAGCTTGACGCTACTCAAAAAGGAATCGCGGTGTTTCAACGAGGCTACGCAACATATCGGGCGTCTAACTAGTCGCAACTGCGCCTGTGTGAGCGAGCCTAACATCAAACACATCAAAGGTGTGGCAGTCAGTAACGTACCTTATATCCATATTTATACTACCGAAGAATATCAGTTTCTTAGTATAACCAATAAAGAGTATTGAGAGTCTATTTTCGGACTTTTACGTGAGTTTTTGTAGGTGTGAGCGTCGTGCGGAAATTCTTTTGTGTGTATTTTTGAGATGTTTTTGTGTGTGCAGACGTGCGGAAAGTGGGTTGTGTGTGTATTGTTACACGGATTTTTTACGTTAACGTTACCGGTGATGCCTAAAGCTTTTGCACAGTATAATAAAGTTAGCAGTATTACGTCTCGGGAGAGTCCTTGAAATAATTACCTACGGCTCCTCGGTAGATAAACATGCACTAGGGTTGCCCACTGTGTCTCCTGGGTTGTAACTGTACTTTATGGGCTTTAATTATAAACGTTGCTAAAAATTAAGAGACGTTTAAACGTCATTTGACGCTTAAACGTCTCTTAACTTTAAGCGTACTTGCTTACTTTACTTTAACAAATCGCAAGGTTTTAAAGAAGAATGCTCTCCTATCATTCAATTTGTCAGACTGTAACTACTTTATTTACAAACCTCGCTTAAAGTTAAGTACTGATTAGCGACTGTTTAACCATATATATATATATACTAGCTGACCCCGGCAAACGTTGTTTTGCCATATAAATTATTTCTAGCTGCCCGGCGCTACTTCGTTCGCGTGGTGTCCTACCCCCTACCCTACTCCTACCCTACTCCTACACTACTCCTTCCCTACTCCTACTCCTACACTACTCCTACCCTGCTCCTACCCTAATTCTAACCTACTCCTACCCCACTCCTACCCTACTCCTACACTACTCCTACCCTACTCCTACCCTACTTCTACCCTACTCCAACCCTACTCCTACCCTACTCCTTCCCTACTCCTACCCTACTCCTACACTACTCCTACCCTACTCCTACCCTAATTCTAACCTACTCCAACCCTATTCCTACCCTACTCCTTCCCTACTCCTACCCTACTCCTACACTACTCCTACCCTACTCCTACCCTAATTCTAACCTACTCCTACACTACTCCTACCCTACTCCTAACCTACTCCTACACTACTCCTACCCTACTCCTACACTACTCCTACCCTACTCCTACCCTACTCCTACCTGCTATAAACCTCACGGAGCCCGAGACCTTTCCAACGAATGCAAAACCGTGGAAATCGGTTCGTGCGTACTGGAGTTATAGCGTCAGGAAGGAAAACCCGACTTATTTTTATATAGTAGATATGTATGTATGGTTGACCAATTGAATGATGGGAGAGCATTATTCTTTAAAACCTTGCGATTTGTCAAAGTAAGTATGTCCTGTACCTACATTAAGCGTCTCTCACCGTCCGCGTCCTTATGTAACTGCGGCGCACGTGCCACTGTTGAACACTCGTATACACCGAGATTTTGAAGCGCGTCGTTTCGGCCGTTTTGTATGAAACGTAATACTGCTAACTTTATTAAACTGTGGCTTTGATTTCCTAAAAAAACAGTGAACGGTCACAAAATATTATTGGAACGAAGTTCCTTATCGCGCGTTGTGAAAAGGGGCTAGACCGTAGACGGAAAAAATTAAGACCAAAAGTTGGAACGACACTTTTTGCTATAGTTGTAAGCCGTGGGACGTGCGCGTGTTTCTCTCTCTCTCTCTTATAGAAAGCAAGCCAGTTATACTTCGTTCCATCCGGGTGTCCCTTGACACCTCTCAAGTTTTTTATAAACCTGTGATATGTCACTGCAGGGCAAAAGCCTCCCTACTGTGTTTCTACTTCCCTCTGTTTAAAGCTTCTGAGGACCAGTTCTTGTTGAAGGGGTCCGGGGGCTTACCTCTTGCTCTTATAGCAGAGCAGAAGTTCAACTGCACTGCTTTTTTGTTCTATGACTAAGTACAAAAAAGCAGTGCAGTTCAACTTCTGCGCTGATGGTAAGCCCCCAGGTCACACAATAGCAGCTGTTCTAATACAGAGCGTTTTTTGACAGCTCAATGTCAAATACTGGTGAAAATGACAGATTATCATGACGGCCAGTGTATGACGGAACCAATTTCGTAGCAAACTAAAACTTAAGTAAATATCTAAGTGATTTTTTGTTTTGTTAGGTTCTATTCTAGATTTCAGCTTTGAACTTTGAAACCTAAATAGTACGCCTTAATGCTATGTTAATAGGTACTTCGTTAGTGGGAGTTAGAAATTAAGCTTACGTTTACTTTAGTCACGGCTTCATATGTAGTCATTGTTGTAATGTCTAAGCCACATACACAATTGTAACTTCGTGAAACTCGCGACGAAGCAATCTTGTGATTTAAAAGCCATTCAAATATTGTGGCTTGTCTGTATGGTATACAGGGTGGCAGGGATATCGACGCATAATCTGTTACCATGGATTCAGTATATGATTCTGAACAACCATGCGTAGAAAGTTTATAGCTTATAAAAACTATGCTGTTCCATGCATATGAAACAGGTGATTTTTGGAACGAAGTTCCTTATCGCGCGTTGCGAAAGGGGGCTAGACGGAAAAAATTAAGACCAAAAGTTGGAACGACACTTTTTGCTACAGTTGTAAGCCGTGCGGCGTGCGCGTGTTTCTCTGTCTGTCTCTCTCTCTCTCTCTCTTATAGAAAGCAAGCCAGTTATACTTCGTTCCATCCGGGTGTCCCTTGACACCTCTCAAGTTTTTGTTTTTTTGATAAGCGACGAAATGTTTCTACCTTAGAAAACTGTCTAGAACCATGTACTGAATTTATGGTTACAGTTTACGCGTTAATGTCCCTGCTACCATGTGTACTTAGACTAGTAGATGTATATGATGGTCAGCTAGTAGATGTATAGATATTAAAGACATATTTTGTTTCCACATACTGCATCATACGATCATCTGAAGTCGTGTCACAAGCAATCCAACAGCAACTTTATTGCAATGACACTAAAGATCACTGTAATTTTGACACTGATGCAAAATCAGAATTAAAATTACTGAAAGCACTGTATGTCTTCGGGCTGATTTTTCCATCACTAGATAACTTTTATTCGAGGTATAAAATTGACGTTTGACAGTTTTTGTATGAAATAACTGTCAAAATTTCAAAATTATTCCTTGAATAAAGTTATCAGGTGATTAAAAAATCAGCCCGTATAAAACAAGTCAACACAGATATTAAGTTCGAAAATGGAATTCACGCTCCACAAACCGAATTTACCCGAAACCTAATCCAAAAATGGAATTCACGCTCAATTAACCGACCCAAACTTCGCACATACGAAGCGGAACACACAACACGAAATAAAAACAAGTGAAAAACCGAAACAATAGATATTTTTGACTGAAGCAAGCGAATAAATTCTGGACAAAAATTCCCTAAAAACAGCGAACATGGAACAGCGAAACAATTCATTGGAAATACCGAGCTACCTTACAATGGCGGACGCATTAAACAGGGGTTTATCTGTGACGTCATAAGCCCACCTGACAGCCCCCCTCCCCCCTCTTTTAGGGAACCCTTAGAGGGTGAACTCACACGGTGCGATTTACGTGGTATTGCGAAAAGTTACGCGATATTCTTTTAGCTTGATTTTGAGAGATGAGACGTCGAAAGTATTTTCCTCTATAGTTTCTTTAAAAGCATAACATATAATGAAGGTCACTAGCAGTCCATTCCTCAAATCTGTCTGGTACTTTCCTCGAAAGACCATTACAGACGTCAATCTACATGGTCTTCACATGATCTGACCAAGATGATGTCTGGCTTTTAAAAGAGACTGTGACCTCTGAGATTGTTTCCGCCTTTCTTCTCAGATTAGTCAGATAGGAAACACCGACATAATTAAGTTTTCTTTTTTTTTGTAATATGACGTGTAAAAGTGATTCTGATATCCTGATTTATTTCAAGAAGCCTTGTGGGCTACATGAGCCTGCTCATATTCAGCTGAAGTCACGACGCGGTTATCCGCTGCAGTAATTATCATTGTGCGGCGCAAAATCGCGTAGTGTGTGCACACCCTTTAGTTAACATTGGAATTTCGTGAAATATTTTATGATGTATATCATCATCTGCCAAGCCTTTTCCCAACTATGTTGGGGTCGGCTTCCAGTCTAACCGGATGCAGCTGAATACCAGTATTTTACATGGAGCGACTGCCTATCTGACCTCCACAACCCAGTTACTGGGTAATACGATACCCCTTGGTAAGACTGGTTGTCAGACTTTCGGGCTTCTGACTACCCGTAACGACTGTAAAAGATCCACGAATGACAGCCGGGACCAACGGCTTAACGTGCTTTCCGAGGCACGGAGGGGTCTCGGTATAAAGATGATCACCTATCCACAGACCAACCGCGGCAAGCGTAGCTTAACCTGACCGATCGACCTGTGCGGCTGTTATTATTTAGCCACGGGCCCCCCAAAACTTATTATGATGTATATGCCTTTTTCAATTATTTAGGATCTTCAGATTAAACGGCCGAAATGACCTCGTTAATTTTTATCGCGATTTTTTCGTTGAAAAATTCTTTTTTGCTTTGTAGCCGCCGTTATAATAGCTTTAAAATTTATTATTATCGTTTCACATTCATTTGACTTAGGTATTAAGTTAACCGTAAGTGTAATAATTTATTATCGTACTTACTGCTGGGGAGTTTGTTTCGCCACTTCTTCTTGCCAGCTTATTAGGAAGTGGTAAAGGACGGCGTTTTAGGGTACTATGTACTTTATATTGATTTTATTGTATACTAGCTTCTGCCCGCGGCTTCGCCCGCGTGGATGTCGGAAATTATCCCACGGGAACGTACTAACAGGATAAAATGTATGTGCTTCCCCAGAATGCCATCTATCTCGGGCCCTTTGTAATTACAATAGAAAACCAATTGTGTCTCATTAGTGGTGATTAAGAGGGTACCTATATGATAATTATCTTTACCTAAGTACCTACCTAATTTTAAAAAAAAACTCAATAACAGAAAATTAAATACCTACCTACCTAAATAAACCTATTTCTGATGATAACTAATCTAAACTCAATAAATAAGCAAAATCCCTAAAAACTAATATCTATACGAATGACTAATCCTAACTAGGGTATTATAAAATAACCTGCGGTCACTACGTACACTATCAAATATACTACCTATACTTTAACATTAAAATCTATACCTACGACTTATATAAAAATAAACCTAAATAACTCTAAAAACTAAAAGGAATAAAAATGAACTCCACTCCGGGTAACGTAACCTACGACAAACTTATTATTTGCGGTTGGTACAGTAATCGGGCCTAGGTATCGAACCGCAAAATTAAGTTTGTTTCTTATTGTATATACTTTTCCGGGATAAAAAGTACCCAGTGTGCCCAGGATATTAAAAAAAAAAAAAAAAAAAAAAAAAAAAAAAAAAAAATTTCAATAACTTACAATAGTTACAATTATACCAAGTTTCATCGTAATCGAGCCGGTAGTTTTTGCGTGATGCCTGAACAAACAGACAGACAGACAGACAGACAGACCGACAGACAGACAAAAATTTTTTTAATCACATTTTTGGGTTCGGTGTCGGTCTAGTAACACCCCCTGCCATTTATTTGTTTGATATTTTCAATGTACAGAATTTTCACTTCTACAGATTTATTATAAGTATAGATTTATTATAAGTATAGACTACCGGACCCGGCAGACGTCGTCCTGCCCGGTTGAGTCATCATATACCGACTGCAGCGCCACCTACCGCGTCCAATTGTGTTTTCAAACCATCCAGGAACCCGTTGAAATATATACACAAAAATTCATCCAAATTTCTCGAGTTTTAGCGAGACAAACGAACAGCAATTGATTTTAGAACGAAGTTCCTTATCTCGCGTTGCGAAAGGAGGCTAGACGGAAAAAATTAAGACCAAAAGTTGGAACGACACTTTTTGCTATAGTTGTAAGCCGTGCGGCGTGCGCGTGTTTCTCTGTCTCTCTCTCTCTCTCTCTCTTTGAACTTCGTTCCATCAGGGTGTCCCTTGACACCTCTCAAGTTTTATATATATAGATAGACTAGCTGACCCGGCAAACGTTGTTTTGCCATATACGTGCTCCAATTCGAGTGGACCCGAGTCTACCGTACCGAAGGGACGATCGTCAAATGTTTGACTGGAAAGTAGGTAGAACAGTGTATATGGGAAAATGAAATTGTTGTTTTTACTATCTTCCTCGCAATTTTTACATATTTTCTCACCGTTTAAACCTTCCCTAGACCTCCACGAACTTTTCAAGACTAAGATAAGATAAATCCGTTCAGCCGTTCTCGAGTTTTAGTGAGACTAACGAACAGCAATTCATTTTTATATATATAGATATAGATTGTATAGGAAGAGCATTGGTGGCCTAGTGGTAACGGCCCCAGCTTACGAGTCGTAGGTTCGAACCCAGGCAGGCGCTTTACTTTGTATAAAGTTTCATCACCACTGCTCTCAAAACGGTGAAGGAAACCGGCAATTATCCTAAACCGAAAAATTCGAAGACGTGACATTTACCAACCGCACTGAGCCCGCGTGGTGTATTATACGGCCCACTCCCTCTCACCGCGAGGAGGCCTGTGTCCCAGCAGTGGGAACGTTATAGGCTGATCATGTTATTGTATAACTCAAACTATTTCTTTCAACTAAACAAATTACAGGCACTTTTGGAAGGAGGAATTGTCACGGGTCGGTCAGTCAAAAAGATGAAGCTAGTTGCCCATTCCAAAGCGTATTAGGTACCTATGGAGAAGAACGGGCAAAAAACTCCATGGACACTCTTTTATATACACTATATGTAAATGTGACACCACAGACTACCTACAGTATTATCTCTCCTTTTACCTTTAAATCCATCCAAAGGTTGTCTTTAAAAGATCGCGATAAGACCGCCCATTCTCTCACCCCTTGTAAAATTCCTGTATTCATATGTTTTATTTGTGTGGTCTCGGGAAACTGGACTTAATAAAGAATATTCTATTCCTAGTCTAATATGAATAAACTAGCTTCTGCCCGCGGCTTCGCCCGCGTGGATGTCGAAATTTATCCCACAGGGACGTGCTAACAGGATAAAAAGTATGTGTGCTTCCCCACGATGCCATCTATATCTATGCCAAATCAGAAGTTCAGTGGTTTAGGCGTGAAAATGTAACATACAGTTTCAAGTTCAAATCCTCCCCTTAAAAACCGAATTACCCGTTTTTGTCCCGTCAGTGGTAAATTTTCGACAAGTTTACATATTTATTATTAATTATTTTCTGTCAAAAGTATCAATACTGAGTTTCGAGTTACTCAGACCGCGCATTCAATTTCTTCGACATAAACTTAACACCCCTATATCCCCCTTTGAGGGGTAGTTTTGAAAAACTTATAATGATAAACTTTATTACTTACTTAGGCAAATTTTAAGTTTATTAACTAAATGAATAAGATTTTTCATATAAACTGTATCCCCCGCTTTTCACCCCCACAGGGGTGGAATTTTAAAAAATCGTTTGGGATTGTTCATAACTTAATTCAAATATTATTTATACTAATTTTCGAGTTAATCAAGCTACGCATTATAACCTCCCTTGTAAAATTAACTACCCCTTTTCAACCCGTTAGGGGTAGATTTTCGAAAAACCCTGATACCTGTTACTCTTTATTTTTGGTCTTAAGTATAAACACTGAGTTTCGAGTTAATCGGACCGCGCATTCAAATTATTCCACACAAACTTCAACACCCCTATATCCCCCTTTGAAGGGTAGTTTTGAAAAACTTATAATGATAAACTTTATTACTTACTTAGGCGAGTATTCTTGAAAAGTTTCAAGTTTATTAACCTAATGAAGAAGATTTTTCATATAAACTGTATCCCCGCTTTTCACCCCCACAGGGGTGGAATTAAAAAAAATCGTTTGGGATGTATTCATAACTTGACTCAAAGATTATTTATACTAATTTTCGAGTTAATCAAGCCATGCAGTAAAATCCTCCCCTGAAAAATTGACTACCCCATTACAGCCCATCAGGGGTAGATTTTCAAAAAACCCTGATACATATTATTCTTTACTTTCAATATTAGGTATAAATACTGAGTTTCGAGTAAATCGGACTGCGCGCTAAAATTCTTCCATACAAATTTTGGAACCCCCCAATCCCTTATTAGGGGGTAGTTTAGAAGAAAAAAAACTGACAATATTTATAATTTATTTAGATAAATATTCGTGCCAAGTTTCAAGTTTATTAACTCAAGGAATAAGATTTTTCATACAAACGAATTCCCCCCTTTTCACCCTCTTAGGGGTGGAATTTCGAAAAATCCTTTCTTAGTGGAAGCCTACTCTTCACGAAGAACACACCCTTCAAATTTCAGGTCTCTAGGACCAGCGGTTTAGGCTGTGCGTTGATCTATCAGTCAGTCAGTCAGTCAGTCAGGACTTTGAATTTTATAAGATTGATTTTTGATGTGAGCTAAAAAAGAGAAAAAAGAAAAGAAAGAATATACATTTATTTGTAGTATGTAAAGATAGGTTAATATTAATATAACATGATGCATAAAAAGAACACAAACAAAAAATATAACAAGTTGGGGGAAAATATGCATCACATCCACGCAAAACGGCCAGCGCTCGGCATAATGCTAGTACCAAGCAGTAAAATGGCAAATCGTTTTTTATTTTTTTTACAAAATTCTTTTACTTATTCACATGCTGTATAAATACTATTTATATGACGATAATGTTACAGAACAATAGAGAGCAGAGAGCTCTAGGGATCTTTTTCGTTTTGAAAATTAGCATAATGATATTCGTTGAGATTTGATAGCAAAAGAGTAACAATATCCATTAAAAACTTATTATTTTTTAATTCAAATTTTACACAAACATAACATCACGCCTGGTAATCCCCGAAGAATTAAGCAGAAGTGTACCTACCCACACTTCGCATGTAATAGGGGGCGGGCAAGCCATCAACAGGGCTCAAGAACAGACGAAGAAACGAATCCAGACTCCAGGCTGCTACAGAAAAACCTGATGAAAAAACCATATAAAAATTTACTCGACCTGGGAATCGAACCCACGACGAAAAAATTAAATCTAAAGCAAATATCCCTCGAGGTTACAATAACACTATTGTAAAAACCTTGCATTATAAAAACAAAAAACTACCAAAAACAAATGCAAATCGACATTGTTATAATAAATTATGTGCAGAATGTCCTGCAGTAAAACTACAACTTTGAAACTGAGCCCGTTTGAAAACAGTTATTTTATGAATAGTTTCGAAAACGTTCACCATCGTTCGGCTAATTTCAACTTAAGTAATACCACACTGAATTGGCGGAGTAATGAAAACGTGGGCGATGTTTTCGGATCGATTGCAAAGTTACTTTATGCGGGCTTTACACAGGAAATTGACTGTCTAAATGGTAATTCGGCTAGGTAGGTGACTAAAATCACAAGTTCCAAAGGTTTCGACTTTTCTCGTGCGGCGACCTGCATGCGACGGGTGACTAAAATCGACCGTGAAAATGCTCATTCGCAGGCGATCGCCCGCCCCATGCAGGTCGAACTTTTGATGTAAAATAAACTAGAAAATATTCAATGACAATAAAAATATACAATTAATGACTTTTCACATATAATCTGCTTTTGAAAATATTTACAATACTTCTCATACCGATATTAACCTATAAAGGTGCACCGAACACTTGAAAATAAGGTTTTTATGTTACAAAGAAGGGCGAATCACAATACAGTTACCTTTTTCGAAGAAAAGCAACCTTTTAACCAGGCTACCGTGAAGCCGAAAGAAAGGGTGCTTTGTTGCGTATGGTTCCTTATAAAGAATGGGTAATCCTTTCCCATCCCTTGCTCCAGACATTTGTAAAAGTCGGCCAAGGGATGACGTCGAAACGATAGAATGATGCAGACTGGACGGCGTCCTGCCATCCTTTTGCCCCATGTCTGCTAGTAAAAATGAACATCGTTAGCCAACTTGTCAGTCAAGCATGTTTTATATAAAAAAAAGAAAGAAAGGATATACTTTTATTTGCGGTAAACATTACGCATAAAAAGAACACAAACACAAAAAAATAACAATTTGGGGGAAAATATGCGTCACATCCACGTAAAACGCCCATCGCTCAACATAATGTGAACTGGAATACCGTCCACGGTGCTGGAGGTGCCCTCTTTAACATTAAATAGCGCAACTTTGTAAATAATAATAATGAATAAATAATTAATTATTTTACTAACATAGTTATTAGTATTATTATTTACTAACAATGTATGGAAGGGGCCCGTGGCTGAATAATAACAGCCGCACAGGTCGATCGGATGGGTGACCATCTTTACATACCGAGACCTCTCCGTGCCTCGGAAAGCACGTTAAGCCGTTGGTCCCGGCTGTCATTCGTAGATCTTTGACAGTTATTACGGGTAGTCAGAAGCCCGAAAGTCTGACAACTAGTCTTACCAAAGTGGTACTCAGTAACTGGGTCAAATTCAGGGGTATCGTATTATCCAGTAACTGGGTTGTGAGGTCAGATAGGCAGTCGCTCCATGTAAAATACTGGTATTCAGCTGCATCCGGTTAGACTGGAAGCCGACCCCAACATATTTGGGACCAGTCTAGGCAGATTGATTTTTACCAATTTGACAGCCTTTTTTATACACCACAAATACAAATAATAACCTAAGGGTAAATTCCTGCCTGCCAGGGTAGCGGGATCGTCCGAAAGGTTTACCGCTGCCCTGGAACATAAAGGGCTAAGGAAGGAACATGGGTGGGTTTTAGTCAGTAAGAGTCTGACACTCCCTTCCGCTCCACCCAGAGCGGGAGGAGTCATTTGATGATTTCCCATCCTCAAAAAAAAAAAAGGGTAAATTCCTAATCTTTTAAGAATAGCCGATCTATTCTGTATAAATCTCACCGTGAAAAGTTAGGTGAAGTGAGCTTAGAGTGAGCTGTCAATAGTGTCAATCCCTAGCATTAGTTGGAATGACAGCTCACTCCACGTTCACTTCACCTAAGTTTTCACGGTGAGGTGGTTACAGAATCGCACTGCTGTTCTAATCTCAGCCCAATCTGTCAAAAATAATTTTTGACACGTTTTTGACATAGTTTGTCGCTGAAATGCGATTACGACTAGAATATGAACGTTTTTAAGTACGAAAATTGGCGTTATGTTATAACAGGTTAAGGATGTAACCAACGACGATGTTTTACTCAAGTAGTGACCATCAACTAGGATCTCGTGTCCAGCAGGCTTTATTTTCTCAACCTCTCTTTACAATTCGAATGATTTCGAGGCGTAAATGCCGCCATGTTTTACGAGTTAGTTCAAGCAGTTCGCTTTCGAATTGTTCGTGAAGTTCAAACGTGTGTGAAACTGAAAACTTCTCTCAAGTCACCAACTTAAAGTTTCAAGTGAACTTTAGAGAATAGTACTTACTACGGCTGCAGTGGCCGTACCTGTATAATGAGCTGGGCATGTAATACGATAGGAAACAAATTTTGCTTATTCCTCTCTGTGAACAATTTTTTTTTTTGTCCAAATCTCTACTTATTTAATCGATACGATACCCCTTGGTAAAACTGACTGTCAGACCCGTAACGACAGTGAAACATCAACGAATGACAGCTGGGACCAACGGCTTATCGTGCTTTCCGAGGCACGGAGGGGTCTTGGTGTGTATAGATGGTCACCCATCCACGGATAACTGCGGCACGCGTAGCTTAACCTGATCGATCGACCCGTGCGGCTGTTAGGTATTACTTAGCCACAAGCTCCTCAATTATAGTAAACTAAAACATGTAATTTATGAGGCTATTCATCTAAATAATAGTCCCGCCATTGATAAGAATCAACAATACTATGCACTTTGCAGCTAATTACATTCCAAATGGGAGGCATCATTCATTATTACTGGTTCCCAAACAACAACAATGTTTACTCACCAATTACAACAAATCCCACACGATTTTCAGCTTTAACAACCGGAGTTTAAGCAAGATTTTTCCTTGCCGAAAAGTTACTTTATTCCCCTATGAACATATGAGCATGTTTTCATTGTGTATGCTGCGGTGGTACGGTAAAAATGGACAACAGAATGTCAACTTTATATGTATTGTTCATTAAGGGTGATATTTGGTCAACATGTCACGTTGATAAAATCTGTTGTTCAGAATTTTTGTATGAAATGCTTGATCTAACTTCTTTTTTGGTCTCGGAAGTCGGTCAAGGACTTTCGGGAGATACGTTAGAATGTACATGGTTTGAAATAAGTACAATTTATGTGAATAGCACGCGGGAAATTCCCGAAAAAGCGGAATTCTCAAAGAAGCTCCCAAAGGAAGTTACGTTACATTTTACACAAGTTTGTTCTGCATTCCGCTCGCCATAAATTAGGTACTCTAGACAGATGCTTGCAATGCTTGCGTTGCATTTTTAAGTCTTTAGAAGAAGGATTTAACTGCCCATCCGTTACTTTACATTTTACTTGAAACTTTAAGCTAAAGTTTTGTCATACATAATATTTATCAGCGGAAAAACGTGTTAACGTGAAATCTCTATAAAATTATTTCCTATCCAGGCGACAGCCTGCCTTTCACACTACATCTTCACCGAATGTAGATGTTAACTCGATTTAAGAAGTGTCGTATGAGAATTCGAGGGTAAATCAGTTAAATTACATTAATAAAAGAGCCACAAACGAACACGGTAATTTATCTAAAGATGATTTAGATAATTATCGTTTAAAATTTAGAATAATTATGAGGGCTTGTAGCTAAGTAATAACAGCCGCACGGATCGATTGACCTGGTTAAGCTACGCTTGCAGCGATTGGTCGGTGGATGGGTAACCATCTTCACATACCCCTCCGTGCCTCGGAAAGCACGTTAAGCCGTTGGTCTCGGCTGTCATTCTTGGTTACGGATCGTCAGAAGCCCGAAAGTCTGACAACCGGTCTTACCAAGGGGTATCTGTGTGTGGTATAGTCACTGGGTTGTGGAGGTCAGACAGGCAGTCGCTCCATGTAAAATACTAGTATTCAGCTGCATCCGGTTAGACTAGAAGCCGACCCTAACATAGTTGGGAAAAGGCTAGTCAGATGATGAATAATTAAAGCGAACACTTGATAAGTTACATATCTTTCTATAACGGATTTCTATTGTAACATTACCATGGTTTTCTTATTTGAGTAACAAAATATTCCACCCTTTAACTCAGAGCCTGTCAAAATAAACAAGAGAGAGTTCAACAAAGTTTAACTTCTATAACTATTTTGCTATCGTAGGTACTAGTCTCTCTAACTTTGTTCTGATGTGGTTATGCTTGTGCGTATTACCGTGTACATAATTCAGTAGCTTTCACTGTGCCACGCCATTCACAAGGAAACTAGTTACATGTATTTTTCATGTATACCTACTAAGCTTTTTCTTACCTCAAGTTGATGAATAACGTTTTGAACTAAGTCTAATGTGGTAGTCGCTGTGTTTGTAAGTATATTTTTGGAACGAAGTTCCTTATCGCGCGTTGCGAAAGGGGGCTAGACGGAAAAAATTAAGACTAAAAGTTGGAACGACACTTTTTGCTATAGTTGTAAGCCGTGCGGCGTGCACGTGTTTCTCTGTCTCTCTCTCTCTCTCTCTTATAGAAAGCAAGCCAGTTTTTTTGTCTGTTTTTTTATTTGTTAATAATAAAAAAAAAAATTATAACTTAGGTAAAAAAATAACATTTTATTACAATTCCTTCACTAATTAATCGAAAGGAACTTCATTCCGTCCGGGTGTCCCTTGACACCTCTCAAGTTTTTTGTTATAATTACGTGAAATCAAATTATGTTTTTGAAAGAAAGAAAAGAAACAAAAGTATTTATTGCGACTCGTACAGGAAGATTAAAAACTAAACTTGCATAACTTGATTTATTATTTTTGACTGTGTTAGTCAAAAATAATAAATCAAGTCAAGTATGAAAAAAAAAAAGTAACAAACATAAAAATGAAACAGAAAGCCGAGGCCAAAAGGCTCCTATCTCAGCATGCTGCGACATTTAAAAAAGAAATGTCGCAGCGCTGGTATTTATAGAGAGATAGGGCCCGCTATTTTTTTTATTATTGCTACAAGTTGTGTGCCCTTGGAATTTCCTTTCGGAAAAATTGACGAACTGCCATACAAATCATCCCCTTTTTAACTCGTTTAGGGGATGAATTTTCAAAAATCTGTCTTTAGTGCTCCTACCTTCGTTGTATAAGGAACTCTTGTGCAAAATTCCATGATTTTAGACCCAGCACTTTAGGCAGTGCGTTGTCTGCCAAAGAGTGAATTTATGATTTTGATGTGTAGGTTTTGCAAATTACTACCGGCACAAAAAAGTACAGACGCCAGCACATCAAGCTACTACAATCTGTCAAATTTCTTTAATTGATTTTCAAAATTATCGCTACAGCTTTAAGGTTCAAGGTTGATTGGGAAAATTTGACAGTTTCGGGTAGCTTGACCTGCTGGCGTCTGTGCATTTATTATTAAACTAGCTTCTGCCCGCGGCTTCGCCCGCGTGGATGTCGGAAATTTACCCACGGGAACGTGCTAACAGGATAAAATGTATGTGCTTCCCCAGAATGCCATCTATGTCGCGGGCCCTTTGTGGCTAATTACAATAGAAAACCAATTGTGTCTCATTAGTGGTGATTAAGAGGGTACCTATACATGATATCTTTACCTAAGTACCTAACTAATTTAAAAAAAAAACTCAATAACAGAAAATTAAATACCTACCTACCTAAATAAACCTATTTCTGATGATAACTAATCTAAACTCAATAAATAAGCAAAATCCCTAAAAACTAATATCTATACGAATGACTAAACCTACCTAACAGTATTATAAAATAACCTACGGTCACTACGTACACTATCAAATATACTACCTATACTTTAAAATTAAAATCTATACCTACGACTCATATAAAAATAAACCTAAATAACTCTAAAAACTAAAAGGAATAAAAATGAACTCCACTGCGGGTGACCCAACCTACGACAAACTTAGTATTTGCGGTTGGTACAGTACAGACAGTGGTAATCGGGTATAGGGATCGAACCGCAAAATTAAGTTTGTTTTTTATTGTATATACTTTTCCGGGATAAAAAGTACCCAGTGTGGTGCCCAGGATATTAAAGAATAATTATACCAAGTTTCATCGTAATCGAACCGGTAGTTTTTGCGTGATGCCTGAACAAACAGACAGACAGACAGACAGAAAGACAGACAGACAGACAAAATTTTTTTTAATCACATTTTTGGGTTCGGTGTCGGTCAAGTAACACCCCCTGCCATTTATTTTTTGGATATTTTCAATGTACAGAATTTTCACTTCTACAGATTTATTATAAGTATAGATGGGTATTTCACTATCGCATTTCTAAGTAAGGTACTTCATTTCTCTTTAACCAGAAACTGGATTACTATTGAAATTAAAACTTTATACTCATGAAAATAAAGCACTAACTCACCGAGATCCGAAATTAACATTAGCTATAGATACAAACAAAATCTATCTCATTCAACCTTACCCTACATAAATAAGGAACCAAGTTCCAATTCTATTTATAGCCGTACTATAAATACACTATAGTAGGTAGGTAGTAAAGTCCCCATCTATATTAGATTGTTTTTACAACGGACGCGTACCAATGTTTGCCTTCGCCCTGAGGTCAGGCTTACGACATCACTCAACTTGGCATTTTAAGGCGACATTTCCTTTTTCCTGATTGTTTTCTTTTTTGTTTACATAGGTACTTACATGAATGAAAAAAAAACAAGTGAATACTTCCCGACCCTGGTATCGAACTCTGGTCGTCCAGAAATCTCGCATGACCACAAGAGTGACATGACAGGAAATAAATTAGTCATTCAAGTTCTTTTTGTTGGAGTCGTACTTCCTTTATAATAATGATGTCACAGTTTTCGTAAATAAAATATACCTCGTCATCTAGCCTTTTCCCAACAATTTTTGGGGTCGGCTTTCAGTCTAACCGGATACAGCTTAGTCACTGAGTGACTGCCTATCTGACTTCCACAACCCAGCTACTGGGTAACACGATACCCCTTGGTAAGTCTGGTTGTCAGACTTTCAGGCTTCTGACGACCAGAAACAACTGTCAAAGATCCATGAATGACAGCCGGGACCAACGACTTAACGTGCTTTCTGAGGCACGTAGAGGTCTCGGTATGTAAACATGGTCACCCATCCACGAACCGACCGCGGCAAGCGTAGCATAACCTGATCGATGCCCCCTGATGGATAGGCGGTTGTTATAACTTAGCCACGAGCTCCTATAAATATACCTAACTAGCGGACCCGGCAGACGTCGTCCTGCCCGAAAAAGCAGCGCCACCTACCGGGTCCAATTCAAATCAAATCAAAAGTAATTTATTCAAATTAGGCTGAGAATCAGCATTTTTCGTACGTCAAAATTACAAAAGACAGTCCCCCAAAAACGCCCGCCCTTCACCACTTCCTAATGCTATCGCTGGGAAGAAGAAGTGGCGCAATAAACTCCCCAGCAGCACAACTGTCTGTAATTGTGTATAAAAACCTTATCCTGACAATAACAAACACAAAAAAAAAAGAATTATCCAATTTGGTGCAGTCGATCGGAAGTTATGCGCGTACATACATTTCGGTGATTCATTTTTATTTATATGTATAGAAGATAGACGAATAGTAAGTTAACAAAGCCGTTGTTGCCGTTCGTTCCCACTAGTACAGTTCCTCGTCAACATTATCTGACCCACCCTAAAAACAAACGAATTTGGACCCTCTGGCTGTAACATTAAGGTTTATTCAATTTATATGAGCTTAACAGACAAGTGCACGAGGACTTACAATCAATACAGACACGCAAATTTCATCTTTATAACGTTAGCATTAGGTTATATGTTATAACTACTTGTTATAATATAATTAGTGTAATAGCTTATTTTAATGATTGCGTTCAAGTAATTCTGGTCTCGTGGTCTGTGTATAAGACTGAGAAAATTAAGGTGCGAGATCAAATCCTGCGACGATGATATTGTTTTGCTTTCAATTTAGAATTTATTCCAAAACTATTTCTTGTATATTATTATAAAGAACTATAGACGGATAATCTTCAAATATAAACTTTGTAAAATGGTAATATTTTCGCATAACTTGTAATAAGTGGGTAGTTGAAAAATAAATATTATTTATTATAAAACTGGTATTCAAATGCTACTAAGGGTATGCAGTGACTACGCTCAAACATATTTGACCTTGTCTTACTAAATTACAAAAACAACGTCTCTTTACCATTTTTTATTTTCTATTTTGTAGGTAGATTTTTTTATTATCATGTCTCAATGGAGTGATTATTTAAAATACAAAATAATCTATTTGCACGAGGAAAAGGTTGGCTGCTTGTGCTGTGCAAGAATAAACTTTATGAAAGTATACTATATGGTTCAAATTCTTTAGAATATTGCGTCTAGCATAACAACTAAGATCAAATTTCAATGCTACTTATAAGAGTTGAGTTGGTCTTGTGGTCACTAAGGTAGTGCGGTGTTCATCGTTGTCTACGTTCGAAACCGAGTTTAACCTAAATGTAGCTTTTTGCTCAGCTGTTTTTTTTATTACACTTTTTTTTTACATTTCTTTAATGGACGACGTAGGATCTTGTTTTTTTAAACGGGCAGTTTGTATAGAAATAAAATTAAAAAGTTGCAAGTTTAAAATGTTTATTATTTCATTAAAACACTTAGGTAAGATAAAATAAGTAAATGCTCATATATATTTCCAAATTAATATACCTACATTTTATATTAATATGCCATAATCAAATCTAACCATTTATTAACATTAAACAAGGCATATGCTTATGCTTAAAAGTTTGTTATCGAGAAAATTAATTCATGTGTGAAATGCTTTACAGATTTATAGCTGCCTATATGTAGTGAATAAACATGTTATTTAAATAGAAACAATCTATTTATAACAATAACATCACCACATAATCTGCAACATTT
This sequence comes from Apamea sordens, assembly GCA_945859715.1. Classification (NCBI taxonomy): domain Eukaryota; kingdom Metazoa; phylum Arthropoda; class Insecta; order Lepidoptera; family Noctuidae; genus Apamea; species Apamea sordens. Next base: position 12,048,708 of record OX244009.1, read on the forward strand.
TAATGGTTTAACAATCAATCCATTGAGCATTTACTTACATGGTGTGTTTAAAAATAGAAAATAAAAAAAATAAAATTTAAATATTCCTGGGCGAAACGGACCCTTTCTTCGCGATGAGCAGGTGTCAATGCAATTTTCTGTGCCGGTTTATAATTCCTTATCCCAGCAGCGTGTAAATGCCTTCTCACTGTTTCCACTGAAATATTGTGGTTTATTGCGGTTACACGAATGGGCAAAAAATGGATTTTCAACTTGACTTGAAACAACGGTGGCGTTCGAATTCGGGACTATACTTGATGGCTTTTGCTCCTGGACGAATCCGCTGAATATTTCCATTGTCTCCATAACGTCTTAGGCATAGACTGACCGTATTTCTCTAAAACAAAAAAAAAACATTTTTGGAACCGTGTATGTAACTTGTAAGGAGTGAATGTAATGGTAAAATAGCCAACTACGCGTTCGTTAATCACAATCAATAAAATAAAATAGGTATAAAAAAACACTTACTGCTATATTAAGTCGATGACCAATCTCTCTAATTCCAACATTCTACTCATGTAAAAATATGATTTTATGTTTGGTAACACCAAATTGCTTAAATATACTTATCGAGTTATGTGAAACGATTTACAAATGTGTGAGCGCAGTCACTGCTATTAGGCGTAGTGTAACTTTTGTCACTTAGATGAATTTATTATCTACCTCACGAAGCAAATTTATTTTTTACTTCGTTTCCAAACATTCTTGGTAAATATAAATTCTGTGAACTTAAAGTTTTTCAATTTACCCACCTGTCTACAAGATAAGTTATTAGGCGTAAATCATATTGGTCGTTCTTTAATAATGCAAGCAATATTGTAGAAATGAAAACAAATTAAAAAAGAAACTGATAATATAGGTGGACTGTATTTTCGAACCCACATGTTGTTCTTTGCCAATCCAGCATCAAACCGCTAAGCCACAAGAACTTGTTGGAAATACGCGAAATTAATGATTGGGTTGTAATTATGTAGTGTGACTTAAAAGCTTTTCAACTTTAATGTCAACGAGATAATGATTAAAATAGCTTAACAAAATGATATATAATGCCGGTGGCTCCGACAATGTTGGGTGGGTTTACCTTAACCTTACGTGTTAAAGATCAAATTTGCGTGTCTGTATTTTTACTGTATTTGTCCTTAGAGTGCTCGAGCACTTGTCTGTTAAGCTCATATAAATTGAATAAACCTTAATGTTACATTCAGAGGGTCCAAATTCGTTTGTTTTTAGGGTGGGTCAGATAATTGTGATGACAGACTGTACCACCGAACTGTACAGTCACGAACAAAAGTATGTATACACTCGGCTTTATTCAAAAGCGATTTACTCCTTTATTTTTTAATGAAATTTTATGTTGTAACGAACATAGCATTTTCGAACCCATAGGTTTATGTAATGAGTCGTATTTCAACGTTGCATTCGTTATTTCACGAAAAAATCACAATTGAAAGTTGCCAAGTGTTGACATATTGGTGCTCGTGACTGTGCCACCGGTGCATCGTGCAAAAAGCTAAAAACACGATTACATAAAGTAGATTTAAATTCCATTTCCAAATCGGAAACACGTATAAAAAGAGTTATTCCATGCACGTAAAACTGCACTAACACTAAAAACAAAAGTTTCAGCACGAAATACTTGAATCGCATTTAAAAAGTTTAACTAACCTATTCACTGAGGTAGTAGGTAGTCGTAAAAAAAATATGTTTTTTTTTGTCATGTAAAGCCCCATTTAAACAGTGTAAGTTTCTGGAACGTTCAAGGGCAATAATCGCATGCCATACAGCACGTTCAATTATTGCCATTCAAGAAAAGATGCTACACTGATATTTGTGTCTTAGTGAAAAATAAATAAATTATTATTGGAAGTTCCTTATCGCACGTTGCGAAAGGGGTCTAAACGGAAAAAATTAAGACCAAAAGTTGGAACGACACTTTTTGCTATAGTTGTAAGCCGTGCGGCGTGCGCGTGTTTCTCTGTCTGTCTGTCTCTCTCTCTCTTTGAACTTCGTTCCATCCGGGTGTCCCTTGACACCTCTCAAGTTTTTTATATATGCGGGAAGTACAGAACCGATCGAAGAGGCGGTGCTTGGGAAAGGCTTATGTCCAGCAGTGGACATCCAACCTTGGCACAAAAAAGTACCTACATTTATTACCTCATTCCTAACTAAGGTATTTCATTGCTCTTACTACTACTATTATAAAACTTACTATTGGAATAAAAGCTTTATACGGATGAAAATAAGACTAACTCACCAATATATCTAATCTTTATTAGATTAAGTTTGTACCTATAGCGAATGCTGTAATCTTTACAGCGTTCGCTATAGGTACTGCGTAAACTGAATCTAATCTGACCTCTGAGTTTGTTTCAGTCTTTCTTCTCAGACTAGTCAGATAAGAAACGCCGATCTCATCTAGTTTTAAAATATGATTGACGTGTTTATTTATCAATCATTTATCAATCTCATTCAACCTTACCCTACATAAATAAGAAACCGATCTAGCATCTATTACAGTTGAAGAACAAAAGAATCAGTGCGAATTATATGACACGGGAAAGACATAGGGCAACACGAAGTTCCAACTTAGACTACTACCTACTTGAATTTCCCTCATAACATTGCATCGCATTCGCCAGTCACATAACCACACTGAAACTTCATTTCGTTTATTATTTTGAGCCGTACGTGTCCAGGTTTTAAAATGGAGTGGACATGCAACGCCATCGCAAATGCTAACGAAGGGTACTTGTTTCATATTTTATGTTTACACTAAAGTTGTTTTATTTTTTTGTATTTCTGGGTCAGCCTTGTTATGTTATGGGATTGGCGTCGAATATAACTTTTCATGTCTTTTAATTTACTTATTTTATTTTGGAAGGATAATTTTGTTTTTTCTGAACGGACGGTATTACTGATTTGATCGTTCAGGTGACCTAAATAAAGAACGTAAGTGTGTATTTGAATAATGTAGTGCCTGGATCGAAAAATAGCTCCTACAAAACAGTTAGCAATAGTAGCAGGCAGTTGGCAGTGGGGCCGTTGCCTATTAGTTAGCCACTCGTAGGAAGACCAGTGGTTGCTCAACGGTAACGGCCCCGACTTGCGAGTTGTAGGTCTAGGGTTCGAATCCAGGCAGGCGCTTTACTTTGTATACATAATTTTCAAAAAAATAAATTAAATTCTTTTTAAAAATATAAGAAAAAAAACTCAGTTCCAAAAGTAATTCAATCCAAAACTAAGTTTCTCCAAAGCTTATCTTAAAGCTAGTTTCCAGGAACCATTCTACTAGAAACTGTTTACTCTGCTTCGCTTCATTATTGGAAACCCAGTTACGGGCCAGTGACGATAGATAGTAGTCCCCACGCTTCAAGCAATATACATAGGTTTACTCCGTTTTGATTATAATATAAACATACATAGTATTATTCGCTTTAGAATTCTTTCAAGAGGTTGGCAGTGTGTAGTTACTGTGTATAGTTTACTCACATTTCGCCAGTAATGTTAATATCATTATCTTACCCATAAACGAATTTATTTGAGGTGGTTGCAACATGTCTTTTTCTTCCAAACTTCTCTATAAGTCATCTTCGTTCTAGCCATATGGTCTTTCTCTCAGTCCATACATCATTTCTCTGGTCTTTCCTTACTCTTACAGCCATCCAAATTCATACTCCCGACATTTGCCTCATTCCTCCGCATCACATGCCCATACCATGACATCCGATTCCCGCGCGCTTTTTCTGTCACCGGTGCCACTTTCAGACTTTAGAACTCTTATATAAAGACTAATTTCTTATATACATCTTCCATATAATACCCACAATGGTGAATCTAATCTAATCCAATCCAATAACATCTAGACTGACCCAGAGATCGATACCAGTCACGGGGCCTTAAGACTAAGGAGCCAGTAATGTACAGACGCCAGCACATCAAGCTACTACAATCTGTCAAATTTCTGTAATAGATTTTCAACTTTATCGCTAAAGCATTAAGGTTCAAGGTTGATTGGGAATATTTGACAGTTTCGAGTAGCTATGTGCTGGGGTCTGTACTATAAACATTTGAACCTTATAAAGACGACAGGCCGTCTATAAATATCCCTTGAACTCAACAACCTTCCCACTTATACTGTAACTGAACCAATTTTTCTTCGCAAAATATTTAGAATAATATGAGAGGCAAATATCTCAAGAATGCTTATGTACGAGTCTATATACAAATGAATAATTCAGGTTTGGGTGACGGCTCGACATTATCTGAATGTCAGGAGCACTTTTATGTAATGCCACTGGATTTGTGGTGAGTGGGATAATATTCCAAATACACGACATTATATGTATTTCGGGATATTAATAATGATAAAGAACTGGGAACTGAGAAGTGTCAGTCGCTTTCAAAGCATTATGTCAATCTATACTAATAAACAGGATGTTAAAGAAATAGCGTGCCATAGCTTCAGGGTGAGTACAGTATCGATAAAGGAACCCGTAAAAAATAAAAAATAAATACCTTTAAAAAAAGTAAAAACAAAACGAAAATCATCATAAGATGAACCTAATGTAGTACTACTAATTAAATAGCAATAGCGTGCTGTATTCTGTGAGCTATGTCGACTACTTTGATTCTTTGCCGGAACACCTAGTTGCGGATTCGATCCCTCAGAGAGACTCCAAGCATAGCCCGTACCATAGCTCGCTAAGCGACCTTGAATTTATGGACCAGCCCAACAGACTTAATTCTCCTCGTGAAAATCAATAAAATATCATCAACATATCCAAGCGTAAAATACTGTGGTTGCGTAGTAGTATTACGTCGTTATATATCCTCTTGAAAGAAAAAGAAAAGCGTGACTTCTGAAGTTATTTATTTCCTTATTATCTGTTCTAAGTCGTAAATGTCGACAGAACGGAAGATTTACTCCGGCACTATGTATGCTAACCTAACGATTCTTAGTAGGTTTATGTCGTTTTTTTGTATTACATAACACCACGATTTATTTCCCCGAAGTTGGGCAGAGTTGTACTTATAATCCCGTGCCGGACGGCGTGTATGTGTTCCACGCGCGCCTCAAAGAGATGTCAGCACGAGTGACGGGGCCCGATAGGGCCGAAGCCTGCCAGGGTAGCGGGATCGTCCGAAAGGGTTACCGCTGCCCTGGAACTAGGGCTAAGGAAGGAACACGGGTGGGTTTTAGTCAGTAAGAGTCTGACACTCCCTCCTGCTCCACCCAGAGCGGGAGGAGTCATTTGATGATTTCCCATCCTCAAAAAAAAAAAAGGGTGTACTTATAATAGACCCACATTTCGCTAGTTACGTTTAAGTCCCATGGTCCCATGTACTGGTACTCAGCTGCATCCAGTTAGACTGCCCCAACATAGTTGGGAAAAGGCTAGGCAGATGATGATGATGATATTTGAGTCCAGTTTAACATTTATTACCCATCACAAAAAACTCTTCCTCTTGCGAATTTTCGAACAGGTCACGTGTCCTGACGCGAGCTCCGTCTTACGAATTTTCGATCAGGTCATGTGTCCTGACGCGAGCTCCGTCTTACGAATTTTCGATCAGGTCACGTGTCCTGACGCGAGCTCCGACTTACGAATTTTCGATCAGGTCACGTGTCCTGACGTAAGTTTAACATTTTTCACCCATCACAAAAAAGTGCACAACGCCGTTAAAGAAGTTTTCACTTTAAAAATTACTAGTATAAAAAATGGGGGCGAGCCTATTGCCATCTACCGGGCTCATATCCAGACTTATTCCAGATGGAAAACACAATGAAACTTTTCCCGACCTGGGAATCTAACCCAGGACCTCATGCTTAGCAGTAGCGTATGCGATAACTAGACCAACAAGCCAAACCAATTTACAAAAATCAAAACGAGGCACTTAGAGGCAATATAAACTTCACCACAAAACTCATAAAATCACAGTCAAACACTCTCCACTAATAACTACCACAATTAGTACCTTCAAAGCAATTCTAAACGTTGTTATTTATATACTTAGTTCGTCTATATCGTGAATATAGCACTTAGCATTCTCCGTGCCTTCGAAGCTGGCGTATACGTTCATTAGAGGCTCATTTACACGAAGAAAGTTCCTCGACCGTAGAGAGGCGAAATCGTCTAATCGTTTAACGTAGGTGAGATTCACCAGGTGATTATGGATGATATACTCTTTATTGCAGACCAAATTACAAAAAAAAATTACACATTTATTAAAAGGGATTTTTGTACTCAGGTGTAGACTTGAGCTCCATGTACAGACGCCAGCACATCAAGCTACTACAATCTGTCAAATTTCGTTAATAGATTTTCAACTTTATCGCTAAAGCATTAAGGTTTAAGGTTGATTGGGAAAATTTGACAGTTTCGGGTAGCTTGACCTGCTGGCGTCTGTACGAACTATCCCATGATTAAGCATTTCAGCGCATGTCATCCGTCCATATTTTCCTTGTGGTTGTAAAACTCGAAATGATATTTCTTGTTTACACATACGTCTCCTATTTCCAAAGTAACATGATACTCACCTTTCACAAGCACGTAACGTACGTAACGTTCAACAACGCGTCAGTAGTTACAAATGTACCTCCTTACTGCATCGAAATAAAGACGCTGTCAATTTCAGACTGTAACCATGGAACCGCGGCTCAACTGTTTTATATCCGTTCGAGAATCGCCTTTTAGAAAGAAAGAAAGAAAATGCATTTATTTGCGGCAAACATGACGCATAAAAAAGGACATAAACACAAAAAAAAAACAATTTGGGGTAAACAGTCGTCACATTCACGCAGAACGGCCATCGCTCAGCATAATGCTAAGACCCTATACGAGACAGAGCCCCAGCGCTGGTTTTCAGCGGCAGTGGCTTTTCAAGACAAGAATCAATCCTCGTGTGAACGAGCCTTAAGAATGAATAATTCAAGACATTCGCTTGGAAACGATCTGCGAACAGTGCTAGTAACAAGTTAATGTGTCTCGATTTCTACATGCAGTGGCGGTGCTGCATGATGTTGTGGGAGATAGGATAGAATGTATATGCCCGCAATGATATTAAAGGATGTTATTTGTCTATCGTAATTACTCATTTAATTAATTAATTTTTGAGGTTTTGTGATTAGTTTGTAATGTCAATGTAAAATGTCAGTTGATGTGTGCTGTCTTTGGTCCCTGGCCCTGACATCAAGCAATGGACAAAATTGATAAAATTTTATACATATGCTTGAATACAAGGCTTTTGACTACGTTGTATATGTATATTTTTATTTCTTTTTTTATTTGTAATGTGCAAATAAATCTTTCTTTCTCTTTTCTACATTGATTGTCGCTGAGATGAGAATGCGACAAAATTTGGAAAGTTTTTAATTACGGGAATTGGCCTTTTGGTCACGCACGCTGTGTCTAGTATTACGAACCTGACCTTTTTAAAGAACTTCATCGATAAGGGCACTTTAGGGCATCCCGGCGTTTCCACTCACATCTGACGTGTACCTTTTGTTAGTCACCCTTCATTCATCGTCGACGAATATTAATTAATTAAATTTATTTCAATATCAATGTAGCAGGATCTTTGCAAAACTATAATAATACTACATAGTCACCTGTTCAATATGAAATGACTACGCTATTTCAATTCGTAGAACCATCGCGATATATAATACCGATCCACGTTCAACAATGAGACTGCTACGTTGCTACGATCGCTACGCCGTAGCAGATCCGCTACGCGTCGCCATTGTTCTGAACTTATTGTGCATTTGACGGGTAGTTTGTCGGAGTTATTAGATTAGATTTATTGCCATAGTTAGGGTTATTTTATGTTACAAAAAAGCAAGTTTAGTCAGGGAATTATTGATTTTCTTAAACTATGTATTCGAAGGTTTATCCGGTTTGCTTTTAGGTGTTAAACTTTTTTTTGCCGCTGACCCGGCGGCAAACGTCGTCGTACCGCCATATTTTTTTTCTTTTTATTTTCTTCTATACAAACCTTGTCCTGACTAAGAAACACAAAAAAAAAGAATTATCCAATTTGGTGCAGTTGATCGGAAGTTATGCGCGTACATACATTTCGGTAATTCATTTTTATTTATATAGATAAATAGATAGATTAAATTAAAATTGTTTATGGAACCATAGTCTATGGTGCATTTATACCTATAGCAGTATTCGTCATCTCAGATAATTTACACATTCATTCATTTGTTTACATTCTATCGCCACTTAATCAGTTATCTACTTTAGTGAAATGTATTCTAAGTTGCTTTTGGAGTGACCTCTTGTTACAAAAAGGTCCTAATAAGTTTTTGGCTGCAATGGATTTTGAACTTTGTTATATTATGACATTTAGTTTGTTTTTCCATAACTTGAAAACTATTTTAAATCATTAATTCAAGTATACCTAAGGGCCGTATTATTTGATCAACTAGTGGTCAATTATTGTCTCTATATTATAAACTGCCAAAAATGAAAAAAAAAAAACGGGTTGCACTCCGGGAGTGCCGGCAGAAGTGAAAACTTGAATATTAACGTTGTGCATTTTTGATATTTTGGAATGCGGTCTACTCTCCCTCCGTCTTACGAATTTTCGATCAGGTCACGTGTCCTGACGCGAGTTTAACATTTTTTACCCATCACAAAAACTCTCCCTCCGTCTTACGAATTTTCGATCAGGTCGCGTGTCCCGACGCGAGTTTAACATTTTTTACCCATCACAAAAAAGTGCACAACGCCGCTAAAGAAGTTTTCAATTCAAAAATATCAAAATTTTGTTTCTACACACAAGTACCTACATTTGAAAATTCTCTAAAGTCATTTGAAATTCCGCACACAACGGAACGATCCCCTTATCGCATCCCGACATTTGTTACCTTACAATGAATTATTCAAACCCACAGTTACATGTCAAACGGCTGATATCCTACCTTACGTAAAATGTAGGTACAGCCTTGGAATCAAGGTTGCCCTATTCTATCTAACCTACCAGTATATTACATGGAGCGACTGCTTATCTGACCTCCACAACCCAGTAACTGGGTAAGACGATACTCAGTAAGACTGATTGTCAGACTTTTGACTTTTGCTTTTCAGACTTTTCTATTAAAATCTTAATAAACCATATACTTAGAAATATATAATAATATATTCTATTACATTCTAAGCCTTCACAAAATAGCTTGAAAGGCTTATTTAGAAGTTACAATATTCGAAGCAAGCTAAGCTTATAACAAGCTGGATCAAAGTGCTTACGAGTTCCCAACTATAAGCTTTAGTTAACCCACTTCAGAACTTTGTGGGTAGTTGGAAAACTGTTATTGGAAACCGATTCCGCCTTCTAATATTATAATAGGCGTATGAAAGGATATTGCTAATACACAACATTGCTGTAATTTAAAATATGTAGACGACATAAATTTAAATATGCTTAGGGCCGGTTGTTTCAGACGGTTGGTAAACGTAACATACGTACGTCAAATAATAACGATTACGGAATCGTTAGTATTTGACGTAAGACGAGGCAAGGATTTTTTGAAACAACGCTTTTTTTAGTTTGACGATAATTAGCGCCATTTTTGACGTATACACGTGCGTCAAGTGGACGTGAAACAACCCGCCCTTAGAAGCGTTGTTTTTTTGATATAATGGATGAAAAGTACAGATGAAAGGCGATAAAATTCTATGATTTTGTATAGAAAGGTCAGTTGTGTTATCATCATCATCATTTCAGCCGACAACCGTGCTGGACATAGGCCTCCCCAAGCATCGTCACTTCGACCAGTTCTATGCTTGTCGCATCCAGCTGATTCCTTCGACCTTCGCCAGGTCATCAGGTCAGGTCGGTACGAGGGCAGTTGCGTATATAACTATAATAGCAACAGGCACACCCGTATAGGGTTATCATTTTAAAATTTTTAAAGATCTGCCAAAAAGCCGGCTGTTTACAAAAAAATCCGAATACCTATTTTTTTTTTTTACAACTGATTTACTAAAACAATCCCCCCTTTAATCGAACAGTCCAAGTGTCAAATGTCAGTGAAAGTACGGACGGAGTTCTAAATAGCCAGACGTGTCCGGACAAATGGCAACCCCATACGTGTATGAACGTAGGCAAAGTGAAAGGAGTATAAATGTATCGTAGCACGTGGCGTTCTGTACTTTATAACTTTCCTCGTTCGAAAAAGGCGTGATGCGTGGAGAATATCATTCATACCTACGTGTGAGTCCTTTTCCAAAGCTTGATGTGTACGTTTACTCCTACTAGCATTTCAATGGCGGTTTGTATACGATGCGACTTACTAACGCGTTATTAACTAGTCCGTGATTGGTTGTGCTGTGATATTCTAGCCTCTCATTGGTGATTTCAGTTTGTGAAAAGTATTATACGGTCAGGAAACGAGAACATACTTCGTCAGTCTTCTTTTTCTTCGTTGTCGCTGGCACGACTGTATTTTAGATTTTGTTGGCCAAAAACTTTGCCACTTCCACGGCGTTGTCGGTGGCAGTTACTTTGACTGCATGATTTGGAACACAGAGGGCAGGATAAGAGGTGGACCACAATCACACCCTACTGCCGTTCCGTCCAGTTAGCCCGACTTTACTAGGTTAGACTTACTTCTTCCAGTTCTTAGTATAAGTACGATTATTCACTTTGGTTTAGCACTTTAAATCCACCTTACTCGACTAGCCAACAAACTAGAATGACCGTGTTCGAGTGTGCAACACTTTCAAGTGAACCAGTGAACGAACAAAAGAACGTCAGAGCGAAATGTCGGAGTGAATGAGAGATTAGTCAATACACCATCTAAATCACGCAAACACACACATTGAACTATAATGTTAATATAATAAATAATGATGAATACTACAAAAATTTTGGAGTTGCGTCGTGTACTTTAATTGGCTTTACTGACTAAAATCCTTTAATAGTAACCAAAAATACTACCAGCATTTATCTCCAACTCAATGACAGGAGAAACTCTCACAAGAACAATCTCGTACTAAAACCCTCTTCAACCCTGTAGATAATGTGCGACAATCGTTCACTCAGCCGGTGGATAATGGTCGAGAGTACCGATACTCAACTCGAGTGCGACTAATACGAGACCTCTCGAAGATAAAAATGTTGGTACCATTGCTTTGTTTGACCACTGATTGTCCCTTTTAGTGGGGGAATTTTTGTGTGACTTTCAATGTTAACAAGGTATTTGGTAAAGGAAAAGAAAGAAGAAAGAAAAAAATATGTTTATTTGTCACAGAAAAACGTTCACACAAAAAGATAATTAACTCGAATAATAAAAACAAAATATTATTTTATCTATAATCAGGAGCACAGAACATAAATAATATTTGGAACTGCATACTTAAATCGTGATTGTGGCAAGAAGCCTTCCACTCAGCATGATGCGGTGCTGTAGGTTCCCCACCCACTGCACAGCGCTGATTTTCAGTGGTCGTCCGAAAGAGGCTCTAATGAACAAGGTTTTAATATTTAATCATTATTAATAAAAAAAAAAAAAGTTTTGTTATTACCTTCAGTTGTACAAAAACACTTATCTAAACACTATGCAACGTTACAACTAAGGAAAGAGTGTTTTCGTAGAACTCTGGCATCCAAAGTAAGATTTAACTTGGGTTTAAGGTGCCAGCGTCCTCGCATATAATTTGAATATATATCAGTAGTTGTAAGACGAGGACAGTATTATTTAGATAACTACTATGTGGAAAGGGAAAAAATATTAGCGAACTTTAGTCAAACAATTTTTTTTCTATTTTTCTTTGTGTCGAGCGTTTTCTTTCATATGAGCGCGAGCATAACAAACCAATAAAAACACCATTTCCACAAACGCAAAAAGTTTTTTGATCACCGAGCAAAAAGCACTGATTACCCGAAGTAAAAATAAACGCTAAGAAAACTCGTACTATAAAAAATAACGTAGGCAGTAAGTGTGAACAGACCGGGCCACAGGTTGCAAGCACAAAATAGATAGACCGTACAACAGAAGGCCGACTCCATACAACGAGTGCGAAAACACGCACGCACACATAAACGCGTACATTCGGTGCGCGGCAATCTCTAACGGAGGGAATGGAAGTCACTAGTGCACTTGCACTCGCTGTATTTGAAGCTGGTCTATGTGTGCGTGCGTTTTTGCTCGTTCATTTATTATTTATTAAAACTTTTCGCACAAGTAATAAATACTGTACAAAGGCGGACTTAATGCCTGAATCATGTTCTACCAGCCAACCTAAGGGTGCTGCAGAGGATTTGCATTTGATAGACCAATTCTCGAGGAAGGCTACACATTAAACATCATCACATCGTGCATCGCTAGAACTCATAGAAGTTGATCAACCAAAATAAAAAACGCAAAAACAAACTAATTGCGTGGGCAGGTGAAGCGTTGCGACGGGTCGGGTCGGAGGAACCAAAAATTCCACGCGGACGTCGCAGTCCCTAGCAGAAGCTAGTATACAAAATAAACTGTATTTAGCCAGCCTTCTGTACCTATCTATTCTGTGTTGCCAGCTTATCCGTTGCCTAGTGACCCATTTCTTATAATTGACTCTTGCAACTTCGCACAGAAAACATCTGATACCACTCCGCTCGGGATATTTTTATTTTTAGCTCGAAATGTTTGTCATTACGTAGATTTGCGCGCGTTATGTTTACGCTCGCTTTTGAAGAGTTAAATTGCTTCCAACTATCGTAGTTGTGATAAAAGTTATCGTCTTTTAAAAATTATCTCTATTTTAAAAGTCTGCCTCGTTGGTTTAGTGGTCGAAAGCGCTACTGCTGATCAAGAGGGTTTGATATTGGATTTTGGAGTGAAGTTTTTTAACAAAGCTTGTGGTAGGAGTAAACTGGGAGAAATTGTCACGTATCGAAATAGCGTTATTCCACCTCCATGCTTTTTATTATAAAGAATAGAAAGAGTCAGAGCGGGAGAGAGATAGTTTCCATGGTTTTTGAGGGAAATCTAAGATGGCTGCTGCGAATTTTTTTTTTTTTTTCAAAATTTAAAATTTTCGCAACCGCCATCTTGGCTTTTCATTTTGTACGTTTAATGTCTGTTAAACTTCGAGGTCATTATTATGTTTTGTTTTAGTACGTATTGTTAATTATTTTTATCTTCTTTTCCAGGTAATTACAACTTTTTAGCGGTGACAATCAATTACGAAACTGTATGTATGGTTTATTATTAAGGTACCTATTGGCTATATCATATTTAACTCATAAATATTCGAAAACTATGAAAACACATTAATTTATAGTAATATCAATATACTAATAATAATAAAGATCAAGAGTTTTTGTTTGTTTGAACGCGATAATCTCTGGAACTATCAGTCAGACGTGAAAAAATCTTTGCATTTAGTAGCCCAATACTTGAAGAAGGCTAATAGGCTATTTAACATACACAGGCCCTTAGGAGACGAGCATAAAGAAAAAAAGTCAGAAAGACCGCTTAGCGAAAACGAAGTAATGGCGCGGGCAGGCGATGCGATGCGACGAGGTGGGTCGGAGGTGGTCGCGGGTGAAGTCGCGGTCAGAAGCTAGTATTTTTGGAACGAAGTTCCTTATCGCGCGTTGCGAAAGGGGGCTAGACGGAAAAAATTAAGACCAAAAGTTGGAACAACACTTTTTGCTATACTTGTAAGCCGTGCGGCGTGCGCGTGTTTCTCTGTCTGTCTCTCTCTCTCTCTCTCTCTTATAGAAAGCAAGCCAAGTTATACTTCGTTCCATCCGGGTGTCCCTTGACACCTCTCAAGTTTTTTTTTATAATCTTCTAAATATAGACCATGATATCAGCAACGCCATTGTTAGTGCCGCGTCACATTTCAATCTCCGGCCTTTTAGCGGCATCCCCAGGAAATTAGTAGCCGCCACAGACCCGATTGTCAACGAACCATTACGAACGAATCTAAGCATTGGGACTATTTTTAGATAATCTTCTGTGCTCTTTTTTAGGTCCGAAAAGATGGAATTTTATTTGCTCTGGTGTATCACTGATTTTAATCATTATAATTCTGTAGAGCCAAATTTGTTTCGGTCGCGATTCATATTTTAATTAACATACAATCTGACACTGACATACAAATTGCAAAAAAAAATGAACATCATGGGCAACCTTAGCGCATCCCCATTATAATACGTAGTCCTTTCAGTGTCCACATATTTTATCATTAAAGACAACCTTCAGTTGGCAATCTTAGTTGTGAGCGCTAAATAAGCCCAGAAAACGAGTTTTCTGTATTATGTTTAGAAGGGATTATTTTATGCGTCCAGAGTTTTATCTATATTTTATTCATTTCTGCCCGCGACTTCGTAGCATGAAATTTCTTGTTTTAACATAAAATGTAATATCTGATGACACTCGGCAATACTGTGTTTCCATTAGCTTTCCATTAGTGAAAGAATTTTCGTAATCGGATCAGGAATTCTGAATATTACCCTACATACAAACTCATTTTTACCTCTATAATGTGTATTAATATAGATTTAGGATCACAAACCAAATATAGACATTATTGATTGAACTAAAGACTGTGAAACGCTGACGTAAGTGAGATTACTAAAGGTTACAATTAATCTTTTCCTGCCTACTGTTTTGTTCAAGGCCATTTGCTTTACCGTAGGTCTTGTAACTCAATCTTAATTCAACCTCAATTAGATTGAGTGTACAATGAACGTGCATGGATTTATCGACTAGCCTACCCAATAAAGGTTTTGTATACCTATCTATAGAAATGAATTCGTATGAAAGCATATTCTACAAAGAAAATTTAATTTGAAAATATTGGATGGAACAAGAATAGATGTAAAAATAACATAACATAAAATAACATTGCACAGGTTTTATTTGAGTTGTTCGAAATTTTTGTGAAAGAAAGTTCTAAGGGTAAAACAGCCTGATTCTGACATATTTTTTGCGTCATGTAGCTATCTTATAGTCATGCATTTGAACAACTTCTAATACTTACAGAACCAACTCTGTCATATTGAAAACAATATCTGCGTTTCCATTCAAAAATTGCAATACTAATCAATTGAGAATGTATTTAAATAAAAGAACACTCAAATAAAGTCAAGTTTTCGACTGTCAATAGGCACAACAGACAGTCCTTTAAGCAAGGTTTCGACGAGGTTGAGGAAACCGTTGCGTATGTCCTCTTTGAATGCATAGGCGTCACCCAGATTCGAACAGAAACCCTCGGGGCACCCAGACCTTACACAGATGTTCTTAACAGACCAGGAGCTATAATCTGCTTTTGGACGGAGGTGGGCTGGTTAGAATAACCACCGTCGACCACCGTGGCCCACGCACAATGGTCCACCTGAAGGACTAAGTTCAAAAACCAAACCCTCAAACATAGGACACTATGTTTTAAAAATGGACTTCTATGTCTAGAATCCCATTTTTAAGTACACCATACGCCTCATCCTTCTCCCAATGGGGAATAGACCAAATGTTATGTTCCACTACAAAAACCTACTGTCATACGTAATTAGAGGTACATTTTAAACACAGACTACAGGTCAGCTTAGCTGGTACACTACATTACTATGGCTTGAGTGAGCTCATAAGTAGTAATTATATGTCGGGCAAGAGTAAATAAATTATATACACGTAGATACAGTCCACATAGTATATAAACAGCTAGTATCACGTGAGGTAGAAAGAAAATTAATGAAATTAATTAATGACGTTTGATATTTTTATAGATCGATACGTTTGTTTGACTAGCTAATGACTATACCTACCCGGAAGTAAATTATAATATAGTACAGCATTATCTTCATGAATATTGAATAGGATACAGGGGGGGTCTCTAAGACTTGTGAATAAGTAATAACAGCCGCACGGGTCGATTGACCAGGTTAAGCTACGCTTGCCGCGGTTGGTCCGTGGATGGGTGACCATCTTCACATACAAGATCTCTTCGTGACGCATGGTAAGACTGGTTGTCAGACTTTCGGGCTTCTGAGGACCCTTACGGCCGTCAAAGATCCAAGAATGACAGCCGGGACCATTCCGAGGCACGGAGGGGTCTCCGCGTACCTTAACCTAATAAATTGACCTGTGCGGCTGTTATTATTTAGCCACGGGCTCCTCAAAATTTTTCCACCTAGTAAAGACCAAAATTGAATTTACAATAATGGCCGGCTCTCTAGTCTGTATACGACCCTTCGTATCTTTCAGTTTGTAAACACAATTGCCAGCTGATTGGAACTTGAAGCTCGTTGCAATTAGGCTGAATAATACATGGAACGAACTTCGCTTCTTGTACCTAAGGCTCCTGTCCCACCGCCAACGAGGAAGCGACTAGCAATCGATTATTTTCTCACTCTAGACACGTACAATCACGAGCAAAAGTATGTATACACTCGGCTTTATTCAAAAGCGATTTACTCCTTTATTTTTGAATGAAGTTTTCTGTTGTTACGAACTTTCGAACCTATAGGTTTATGTAATGTGTCGTATTTCAACGTTGCATTCGTTATTTCACGAAAAAATCGCAATTGAAAGTTGCCAAGTGTTGACATATTGATGCTCGTGACTGTACAATAGATGTAGGTCCCGTGTATAAGAGGTATGTAGAAGACCAGCAGCGCCCCACGATTTCACCCGCATAAGTTTCGATCCCATGGGAATATCGGGATAAAACGTCTCTTATGTATTAATCCAGGGTGTCAGCTACATCCACACTAAATTTCATCAAAATTGGTCCAGCCGTTTGAGCGTGAAGAAGTAACAAACACACACACACACACTCACTGACAAACTTTCGCCTTTATAATATTACGAGTAGGGTACTAGTAGGATAGTAGCATACAACAACAACTTAAGTGGCAGTGGGCAGGGCACATTGCTCGCAGAACAGACGGCCGATGGAGCAGAAAGGCCTCCCACAAGGTGGACCGATGACCTTGTTAAGGCCACAGGAATCCACTGGATGCGGGAAGCACAGAACCGGTCTAAGTGGCGGTGCTTGAAGGAAGCCCTTGGCCAGCAGTGGCCATCTATCTTGTATATGATAAATTCTTGTATTCTTGTACTCGCACAACGACGCTCGCTTGGTGGGCAGAAAACTGCCCGGTGAGAGACTCTCTCTCTCTCAGTACATAGGCATACCAGCAAGTGACTGGGCAGTCGATCTACTGGTTGCAATCGCTCAAAGCCCAGCGACAAAACTATCTGGACTACACACTCGCTGCTCGTTGCTCGCAAACACATTTTTAATTGCGAGCAATCTATCCATAGCGTAATCAGCTTATAATTTTCCTACTGCTGCAACACAGGTGTCCTCTCGGTGAGTGGGAGTGGGCCATAATCTACCACACGGGCCCAGTGCGGGTTGGTAGATGTCACATGTCTTCGAGTTTTTGGTTCTAGGACATGTCGGTTTCCTCACGATGTTTTCCTTCACCGTTTTGAGAGCAGTGGTGATGAAATCATTTACACAATGTAAAGCGCCTGTCTGGGTTCGAACCTATGACGTACAACTCGTAAGTCGCAGCCGTTACCACTGGGCCACCATAATTTGGTGCCCTACTCGCTTCTCGTTTATTGTCAGTGGTGGGACAGGTTCCCTAACGTAGTTACTACATAATGTATGGGCAACCTTGATACTTGATGGTGTTATTATATATGTAAACATTCATTTGCAGTTTATTTAGGTATGTTTCCCTTGTTGAAAACGGAAATGGTCGGTGTCTAGTTTATTTAAGCGTTTTAAGCATCTGAATTTCTGTTTTAAAAGGAGGAACTTTCTGATTTGACTTTTAGAATACACCTAGTCATCGCGGTCCTGCTTTTTGGAACGAAGTTCTTTAACTGCTTGCGATAGGAGTAAACTTGGAGAAATCGTCACGTAACGAAAAATCGTTCATGCGACTTTTTATTACACATAATAGAAAGAGTCAGAGAGAGAGAGAGATGGTTTTCGAGGGTGCTGATGCCGATAGTGAAGTCAAAATGAAAAACCAAGAAAGGGGCTGCAATGTTTTTTTTTTTAATTTTCGTCATGGGTTTCGTTTACATGGTTTACGAGGGTGCTAAAGCTGATAATGAGGTCAAAATTAAAATGCAAGATGGCGGCTGTTTTAGGGTTCCGTAGTATGGATTCGTCATGTCTGTCTGTCTGTCTGTCCGTCCGTATGTCACAGCCACTTTTTTCCGAAACTGTAAGAACTATACTGTTGAAACTTGGTAAGTAGATGTATTCTGTGAACCGCATTAAGATATTCACACAAAAATGGAAAAAAAAAACAATAAATTTTGGGGGTTCCCCATACTTAGAAATGAAACTCCAATTTTTTTTTTTCATCAAACCCTTACGTGTGGGAATCTATGGATAGGTCTTCAAAATGATATTGAGGTTTCTAATATCATTTTTTTCTAAACTGAATAGTTTACGCGAGAGACACTTCCAAAGTAGTAAAATGTGTATCCCCCCTCCCCCCCTGTAACTTCTAAAATAAGAGAATGATAAAACTAAAAAAAATATATAATATATAACCAATTTTCGGTGGAAGTATGGTAATGTACATCATTACCATACTTCCACCGAAAATTGGTTTGAACGAGATCTAGTAAGTAGTTTTGTTTTAATACGTCATAAATCGTAAAACGGAACCTTCATGGGCGAGTCCGACTCGCACGTGGCCGCTTTTTTTTATTTTCGCAGCCGCCATTTTGAATTTATATTTTGAACTTCTTACCTGCCAGGGGTCCCCCGACCCCACACGATTTTTTTGTTTTTGATCGGCGCAGTATGTCTTCTTTTAAACATCTCTATCAGCAGTCATCTTAATATTTTATTTTTCTTTCTATCTTCTTTTACATAAACTATGCATCATTTCGTTTAGAAACCTAGCATTTCATCTTTAGTGAATGCAATTCTGAAATGGTTTAGTTTTTACTCATTGTATTATTGATTGAAATAACACAAAGGGCTGGAGTAGTTATGTTCCGAGGATTGCCTTTTAAAAGAGCCATTTGAGATGGGTCTTAAGAAAGCCAGGCTCGTGCCATCTTGGTGAAAGGATTAGTCACAAACATTAGACTCTGCGTTACCGAGTGCTAGGTGTCCAGGATAATTACACCGGAAGTTTCGGGGATCGGGTACCGAGTTACGTCACTCGGAGAGGCTCCTTTCTTTTACTCATTCATCGTCATGAAAGGAGTTCATGTATATTTTGGTATTTGCGATAGGTAGGTACTCGTATAATCTATAAACAGAATATTGTTGATTTCAATATTAAAAGGTTGGATATAATACTTAGCTTAGCAGCCTATCGTGCTTTAGAGGTTCACCAGTTTGGAGGTATGAGGAACAGGGTGTAAAGTTCTCTCATCCTCCATAGAAAAGGGAGGATCCTCCGACCAGACGGGTATTGTGTCTGGCGGGCAATTACCCAACGATTGATGTTGGGAAATTGTATCTATGCTAATTGCGCGGTAAACTCTACTTGCGAGATGCAGGATTTGCGTTACGTCAGTATGACGCGTTGTTCGCATGTGGCGTTGTAGATATCGCTACAGTGCTAATGAAGTCCTATAACGACTGTGACACATGCTCGTGTATCTGAGGTCGTTTTTCGACCTACAGACAGCTTTTTCAGGTATTAGTATTTGACTGTGTCAGATTTGTGTGTGCAAAAGCAACCACGATACAGAGTAAATCCTAGTGAGGAAACTACCTAAAGGAAAATTATGTTATTTTTTAGAACTCCTTATTTCTTGCTTGTTACGATCACAGGAGCAATTCTCGTAATTTAAAACGTTCAAAGTCTAATCGCAGTGTCATCTCGGCGACAAACAAATGTCAAAAACTTGTCAAAATTTAAGGAAATTAGAAGTATTTCTTGACAGATTGAGACTGAGATCAGACTGTGAATGTTCTTAACATTACGAGAATTGCCCCTCTGATCTCAGTCTCAATCTGTCAAAAATATCTCTACATTTTACACAACATTTTGACTGAGATGAGATTGTTACTAGATTTTGAACGTTTTTAAGTACGGGTATTGGAATTCTGGTCATGTCATGTTGTTATCGCCATCAAATAAAAGACATGTTTTTTTAATTTCTTTGAATTGTTCGTACGTCATCGTCAAGACGATGTACGAACATGAATCTCGTTTCAATACTGACAGATTTTATCAAATATTACTGAGACTATAAAATCCAACATTAAATCGGTACTCATATTCAATGTATCGTTCTCGTACATTTTCCCAAGTAGTATAGTTATATTGCATTTCTCTATAACATCTCACATAAAGGAGGAACCACATAAGCTCGTTAAAAGCCAGGTAATAACATACATATGCACAGTGTACTAGAGTTTCTCAGAGAACTTTCTATCGCCCGACGTCATTGACTTGCCTGAGGCACTCTCTCTCAAGATTCTTAAGCCTTTGAGAGAGTGTAGCTCTTTAGAGGACATTATTGTAGGGAAAGCTGGTATTAATAAATTAGATGAAAGAGACTAGTCTGAGACCAGTTTTGATATCTTATGTGATGTTGGTAGTGTTTATAAAGGTATATATAGTCCCTTTACCATGTATTTGTTAAGGTGTCAAAAAAGTAATAATAACTGTTTTCCCTTCTTTAAAAAGGCCCGCCCTTCACCACTTCCTAGAGCTTCAGCTGGGAAGAAGTGGCGTAAGAAAATTAAATTAAATGAATATTATATATTAATCTCTTAAAGAAAGCCACCACAAGAACACATTACGTACGTGCAGCTACCTTATACATTATCATTAGCATAATAAGCTAATAATGTTTCCACTGCTGAGTACAGGCCTTCTCTCTGTGAAAGAGAGTGGACTGTAATTCACCACAACGGTTAGTTGATGTCACATGTCGTCGAATTTTTGATTCTAGGAAATGCCGGTTTCCTTGCGATGTATTCCTTCACCGTTTTGAGATCAACGGTTATGAAATAATTTACATAAAGTTGCATAACTGGGTTCCAACCGACCTACAACTTGTAATTGAGAGCCGGCTCCCAGCCACAGTATGCGCGGGCTTGCGGACGGCGAGCAATGGATAGCTTGCCGTCCGGTAAGGACCAGGGCCGGATCGACGGCGCGTTGTGTTCCACGCGCGCCTCAAAGAGATGTCAGCACTAACTGATGGGGTCCGCTAGGACCTGGCAAGGTCGTGGGTTGTTCGAAAGAATTACCGTAGCCCCTGGCACAGGCAACTGAAGGAACACGGGTGGGTTTTATTCAGTAAAAGTCTGACAAGCCCCGCTCCGCCCAGAGCGGGAGAAGTTATTTGATGATTTGCCACCCAAAACAAAAAACTTACAACTCGTAAGTCGCATCTGTTACCACTGGGGGCCACCACTCACTGCTAGTCGCACACACATCGCTCGCTACAATATTATTGCAGGCTCTAATTACCGCCCCATTCGTACGGAGACAGGCATTTGTTTTTATTAGCGCTGGACAAGCCGTATTTAATTGGAATATAGTGCTCGTTTTGTTCAAGTAAACACGTAGTGTACGACTGACTATCCTACTAATACTTATTATAAACGTGAAAGTTTGGATGGATGGATGGATGGAAGTTTGTTACTCTTTCACGCAAAAACTACTAAACGGATTTGGATGAAATATGGCACACAGATGGTTTATAACCAGGATTAACATATAGGATACTTTTTATCCCGCGGGAATCCACGGGATCGAAACTTATGCGGGTGAAACTGCGGGGTGCAGCTAGTATTCTATAATGGAATTACTAAGATTACCTACTTTTGCTGAGATGAGGTCACCTTTGTGAGTCGCACGAGTATCGACTTAAACAATACTGAAATCTTAATTCCCAAAATAGTTAAAAAATATTTAGTGAGAAAAGTTTTGGAAACTGAAGACCAATTTTATCCTCGTAATTAAAAATGTCGCAACCTCATTTCGGCGACAAACAAATGTCAAAAATGTAGGGAAGTTAGAGGTAGCTTTGACAGATTGAAACTGAGGACGTTCTTAAAATTACAAAAAATTGCCCCTCTTGTAATTTTATTTTAATTTTGCTTGGCAGCGACTCCTGAAACCGCGTTCATTGATTTGAGAGTTCCAACTTTTATTTGAGCGTATCATGTTGGCCACGTATTGTATGTGATGTAAAAATAAATTAACAGACAATGTAAGCTCCAAATAAATTTAACACAAAACACAGCATCCTATTAATAACTACCCGTTCCATGTTATCTCTAAAACTAGGACAAAACAATACACAATTTCGAAGCCCGATATACATAAACATGTACACAAGCGAGCTATGTACATAAGCTTGTACATACCTACACGGCTTCAGTATATAACACGACAGATATTTGTGTATATCAGCGTGAAACTAACGAACGGGGACTGAAACAATGGAGGAGGGAATTTGGATGCACAGTGTGGTAGTTTGATATGATTTTATAGCTAGTAGAGTAAAATGAATAGAGAGGGATTGATTAATATTTATGGATTTTAAGGTCCCGGCTGTCATTCGTGGATCTTTGACAGTCTTTACGGGTTGTCAGAAGCCCGAAAGTCTGACAACCAGTTTTACCAAGGGGTATAGTATTACCAAATGGGTTGTGGAGGTGAGATAGGCAATCGCTCTATGTAAAATACTGGTATTCAGCTGCATCTGGTTAGACTGGAAACCGACCCCAACATGGTTGGGGAAAGGCTAGACAGATGGTGATGTAGGCCGTCCAAGAAGGACATATACCTAGTGACATTATTGGTGATGTTCTTCAGAGAAGTCAGGTGCGTAGTACTTGTAAACGGCGTGCGTGTATGACCAGATGTTTATATTATGGGAACGCAAACGAAGCAGAGGGAGTATCCCTTTTCGCTTTGCGTGTAAGGGTCCTATAGTATCTGCCTACACCCATGGGAATAAGGCATGAGGATATGTATGTGTATGATGGTCGGTGATAGGATGATGTTGTTGCTAATAAATAGAAAACATCCTACCATACGATTCCCCAGACGAAAATAGCTCATATATCTATACTGTACTAATAATGTACAGACGCCAGCACATCAAGCTACTACAATCTGTCAAATTTCTTTAATGGATTTTCAACTTTATCCCTATAGCATTAAGTTTCAAGGTTCACTGGAAAAATTTGACAGTTTCGGGTAGCTTGACCTGCTGGCGTCTGTACTATACTATTAATAAAGCTGAAAAGTTTGTTTATTTGAATTCTGGACCATTCGGATTTGAAAAATTATTTTTGCATTTGGTAGCCCAATGTTTGAGAAAGGTTAGGCTATTTAACATGACGCTACGACCCTTAGCGCCTAGAAAAAGAAAAAAAAGTCAGAAAGGACGCTAAATGATAACGAAGTACTAGGCGAAGCGATGCGATGCAATGACACCTCATTGCATCGCATCGCATCGCCTAGTACTGGTCGGGGAACAAGTAATTTCACGCAGAAGAAATCACAGGCAGAAGCTAGTCTTTTAATAAAAAGATTAGCGGAGTTGGTGGTACGCACTGTCCAGGGTGCGCCAGACTAACTTAAGCGTCTCCACACACATCCTCTTTTATACAGCCCCAACTCAATATTGAGGGTGTAGCGGTACCTACAACGCCACATGCGAACAACGCGTCATAATGACGTCACGCAAATCCTGCATCTCGCAAGCAGAGTTTACCGCGCAACTAGCACAGCACTAGCATACAATTTCCCGACATCAATCGTCGGGCAGTGGCCCGCCAGACACAACACTCATCTGATCGGAGGATCCTCCCTTTTCTCTAGAGGATGAGTGGACTTTACACCCTGTTCCTCATACCTCTATAAGGGTAAAGGTCACATCAGGTAGATACAAAGAAGTCAAGGTGAATTTTGTTTGCACAAGAACCTAGTAGAACTATACGGCAAGGCAACAATGTGCGACGCATACTTGTGGTCTGCTGTACTTGAGGGTAGGTTAGCGTTGCGAGTGCCTGTGGCTTGTCTCATTTTATGGACAGCCACGGACCTAATATCCCATTTCGTAAACAGTTTGTTGTTATTACGGTACCTGCCGGTCGATTCTGTAAAAATCTCACCGTGAAAGCTCAAGTGAAGTGAGCTTGATGTGAGTTGTCAGTAGTGTCAATCCCTAGCATTACTTGGAATGACCTAGCTCACTCCACGCTCACTTCACCTAAGTTTTCACGGTGAGATGGTTACAGAATCGCACTGCTGAAGTATAGAAGATACTTCTTTTTTAGATACCTATTTAGAAAAAGAACTACATTTCTATGGAAATCTTCTGTTATTCCCAGGTTTAGTCGCAATGAAAGATAAAATTAGAATAAAATCAAAATATTTTTTTTCACATAAACCTACATGGGCACTTATGAAACGTCAGAAGCTAGGTACACGGTTCCAATTGGTCGTTTCCTATGGAGAAGAGCGCGTTGCTATTAAAAATAATTGGCTTTTACAATGTTTTCAAATTACAGTAGGTAGGGAGGACAGCGTAGGCCTGTTAACAAGTACCAGGTACTTGATAAAATAAAAAATAGTCTACAGATCTAAAGTCTACAAGGTCTACAAAGTCCTCATATTTACAAAATATAAAAGAATCCATCGAAAGGGTAAATAGGGTAATTGGGTTTGCATTTTCGTTGTTTGCCACCGACTTCCGAAATTAAAGTTATTTTTCACTTTGTAGTGTCGTTTTTGGAAGTCGGTTGTTTTTTTTTTGCAAAAAAGTTTTTATGTTTCACTTTTAAGTTGTAATTTTGGTTTAAAAACCAAACCAAGTTTTTGAAACCATTTGGGAAGTATACCCTTTCCAACAAAAAAAGATTTTTTCAAATCGGTTGGCAACAGACGGAGTTATGCGCGAACAAACATTAAAAAAAAAATATACAAACATCCGAATTGAGAACCTCCTCCTTTTTTAGAAGTCGGTTAAAGAAACACTAGAACGATACTGGATGGGACTCAACACTTTCTCTACTTACATTTAACACGTGATAAATTATGATAAATATTATAATGTTTGAACTATAATAACGACCATGACATCTGAGTTGGTGTTGACATTTCTTCTTAGGGATTCAGTCAGCTAGTAAAAGGCTGGCTCCATGTAGTTTTAAAACCTTTGACCAAAAAATTTACAAGTAAAAGTGTCTGACACATTTACTCGTAATTTTTTTTTTTTTTTTTTTTTTTTTTTTTTTTTTTTTTTTTTTTTTTTTTCAAACGAAATTATATTCTGTAAGGAATTACGAAAAAGGAATTAAATTGAAATTTGATTTGAATTTGAATTTTTGATTGGATTGGAATTAATTATTATTCGTTTCATTTCACAATATAAACCAACGCTTCACCGGTTTCAAAATGTTTAAATAGAAACTCCTCATTTTATGTGTAAACTCTGTTTAGGTGAAACGATAGATAGAGCATTATTACATTTTCTTATTAGAGACAAATACCGTAAACATCTCGGATCATCATCATCTGCCTAGCCTTTTCCCAACTATGCTGGGGTCAGCTTCCAGTCTAACCGGATGCAGCTGAATACCAGTATTTTAAATGGAGCGCCTGCCTATCAGACCTCCACAACCCAGTTACTGGACTTACTGGGTGACACTATATTCGCTGTTAAGGCTGGTTGTCAGACTTTCGGGCTTTAGACGACCCGTAACGACTGTCAAAGATCCAACAATGACAGCCGGGACCAACGGCTTAACGTGCTTTCCGAGCCACGGAGGGGTCTCGGTATGTAAATATGTTCACCCATCCACGGACCGAACGTGGCAAGCGTAGCTTAACCTGATCGATCGACCTGTGCGGCTGTTTTTATAGTCACGAGCCCCTGCGTAAACATCTCGGATACAAACGAAAATGTAATATAACCAAGTGCCACACAAAAACAACTAGTCCGCCACTGAACAATTTCAACACAAACGAACGCTACACACTTGTGGTCGCCTGCAACGGTTACGTATACCGAATACCTGTGGCCAGAACACCCTCTAATTCCCTGTAATTCCGACGTCTTCAGGACCGTTTGACGTAATAGCGCCGTTTTCTGGACGGTTGACAGTGAATGCGGACTTTTGGAAGATGGGAATTGAATTTGTGAATAGTTAATTCGAATTTCGTGGGGGAAAAGTTAGTTACGGAATTTTGCAAATTGAGAAGGTAATGCATAATGTATGAAAGGAGTTAATTGTATTTCAATGTTAACAGTTAGCTCCTGAAAAAGTATACGAAGTGCCCTCCAAAAGTTACTTGACATTTTTCAATTTCAGTTGTGATTTTGATTATTATTATTATTTCATTATGATTTAAAATAACCGTATTTGCATAATACTTTGCATAATATGTTTTGGTTTAATGTTGTCCCGTCGGGGGACCGCTCTAATTATTAGCCTAACATTCTGTTAAAGTTTAAAATAGTAGCGGTCCCCCCACGGGACAACATTTAAGCAAAACATTTCATATGTACTTACGTAGGGTCATAATTTTAAGGTTATTTTTTTTCTTTTTATAGGGCTTCACGTTTATACCTTTTTTGTTCTATTTGTGGCTATTTTTTCATAGTTTTTTAACTTGTTTTGTGTCGGGGGTTTTTAAAAATTTTCATTTCATGCGTTTTGTGGGGACTCCTTAATTTATTTATTTTCTTTTATTTTCTTGCGTTTTAAGATTCAGGTAATTTGGTGTTTAATCAGGTTTTTTGTAATTCGCCATTTTGTGGTGGGGCCATCTTGGATTTGAAATTTATCAGACTAGTATTGTACTAGTCAAGCCCTTTCATTTGATACCCATATTGAGGGAGTTGTGAAAAAAATATGTAATCCGCCATCTTGGACCGATTTTCATCCAATCGGTTCATCCGTTCGGGAGCTACGATGCCACAGACACACACACGCACAGAGACACGTCAAATTTATAAAACCCCGTCGTTTTTGCAAATAGAACCAAATTAAAATGAGAATGATTAGATTTAGAAATCTATTAAACTATACTATACTTATATATTATCACACAATATTATAAAGGCGAAAGTTTGTGAGTGAGAGTGTGTGTTTGTATGTTTGTTACTACTTCACGCTCAAACGGCTGGACCAATTTTGATGAAATTAGGCACACAGATAGTTTAAAACCAGGTTTAACACATAGAATACTTTTTATTCCGATATTCCCACGGAATCGAAATTTATGCGGCTGAAACCGCGGTGCGCAGCTAGTATAATAGAAAAGCATTTTAAGCAATAATAATGGATTGTTAATTCCAGGCTGCTATTACAAAACGGTTCCTTAATTTTGCTTACTTTAATAAAATTACACTAAATACAAAACGAAAATGTTCTTCAATGATAAATGAGCCCTTTATTGTAACTTAAACGAGAACAAGAAGACACGTAAGTTTTAGCCTTATCCAGTTACGTCTTTTTCCTATAGGGGTTTGAATTAATTGTGGCTATTTATTATTAAGACTACAGAAGCTAGGTAATAATTTACCGGTCTTATATCTATATCTATTCTATACTTATAATAAATCTGTAGAAGTGAAAATTCTGTACATTGAAAATATCAAAAAAATAAATGGCAGGGGGTGTTACTAGACCGACACCGAACCCAAAAATGTGATTAAAAAAATTTTTGTCTGTCTGTCTGTCGGTCTGTCTGTCTGTCTGTCTGTCTGTCTGTTTGTTCAGGCATCACGCAAAAACTACCGGTTCGATTACGATGAAACTTGGTATAATTATTCTTTAATATCCTGGGCACCACACTGGGTACTTTTTATGCCGGAAAAGTATATACAATAAAAAACAAACTTAATTTTGCGGTTCGACCCCTAGACCCGATTACTGTTCCAACCGCAAATAATAAGTTTGTCGTAGGTTACGTCACCCGCAATGCACAGCTATTATTTAATAATAAGTATGTAAAGTTGTCGAAAATTTACCACTAACGGGACAAAAAGGGGTAATTCAGGTTTTAAGGGGAGGATTTGAACTTGAAACTGTATGTTACATTTTCACGTCTAAACCATTGAACTGCTGATTTGGCATAGAGATAGATGGCATCCTGGGGAAGCACATGCATTTTATCCTGTTAGCACGTTCCCGTGGGATAATTCCCGACATCCACGCGGGCGAAGCCGCGGGCAGAAGCTAGTTTGCAATAAAAGTATTGAGTACGTGTAACTCCGAGGAAAAGACCTGTACGCTCTAATCCCAATCTCAAAGGTGGCTTATGGGGAACTACCAGCGCCCCGCGGTCTCACCCACATAAGTGTCGACCCCGTGGGAATAGTTAGATAGTATCCAATGTGTTAGTCCAATATATAAAGCTATGTTACTGTAATGTTTCATCAAAATCCATTCGATAGTTTTTGCGTGAAAGAGTAACAAACATCCATCCATCCATCTTCACAAACTTTCGCATTTACGAGTATAATATTAGTAGGATTTAAACTAGGTCGATTTTCGCCGAGCGGCTGGTCGCTTACCAAATGGCCTCACAAGTCAAATCGCCACCCCATTTGCACAGGTCGGTAAAATTCGCAGGTGACTAGTTCATTTTGACAACACGGTTAGCGCAGTGGCTGAGCGATCGGACTGCTGCGCTGCGTGTCTCGGGTTCGATTCCCGCACAGAACAAATATTTGTAAGTCCTACATGTATTTGTTCTGATTCTGGGTGTTTTTCTATCTATACTATGTATGTATTTACAAAAAAAAAAATGTATATAAGTAGTTTATCATAACACAAGCATTCGGTTGCTTAGCTTGGGACTAGATGGCGCTGTGTGAAATGTCCAGGGTTATTATTATTATTATTTTACATCGAAATATCGAGCTTCATGTGGCGGGCGATCGCTTGTGACTGAATATTTTCACAGTCGATTTTAGTCACCCGCCGCATGCGACATGTCGCCACGACTAAAGTCGAATCCGCGGGTGAATAAAATCGCAAGTTCCAAAGTAGAGACTTTGGAACTTGCGATTTTATTCACCCGCGGCCTAGCCGAGTTGCCATTTAGACTTTAGTCGATTGTGTAAACCTCGCATTAGAGATTGAGATAAAACATTTACCACATCAAAGTTTAATCTAAAAAAAAAACCGGTCAAGTGCGAGTCGGACTCGCACACCAAGGGTTCCGTACGAATTTGTAGGTATGTAACTTCAAATTAAGATTTTCGGATTTTTTCCTTTACTTGTGCTACATTCCATTGCTTCTTGCCAAATTTCATGATTCTAAGTCAACGGGAAGTATCCTATAGGTCTTGATTCCCTTGCGAGTGTCAAAATATGCAGCATAAATGGAACATAAACGCCTGTATATTCAGATTGCGTTGACTTAGAAGTTTGTTTTTTTCACTACTTCAAGAGATTGCATTTGATATTGATTTCAACCTGATAACTTCACGTGTTCCTGAGAAAAAGGGTCTTGATAGACGTACAACGAAGTAATGTTACAAGGATTCCGTTTTTCCTTTTGAAGTACGGAACCCTAAAAACAAAAAATATTAAAATATCCGTAACACTTATAAAATATTGCCAATCGTTTGATATAGCCCGCCGGCCGCCCCTACTGTCACACCCACGTTCAACCCTCCCAATTAACCCAGTTAACCCCTGGCAAAAAAAACCTAAACAAAATATGAATATTTATCAAATTGCTACATTTACTTACTCATAACTCCTAGAAGGGTTTGTTATGGTCGAAAAAAATGACAAACTCTTATTTTTGGGCTAATTGTTGCTAGCTTTATTAGTAAAGAGTTTGGTCTAAAAAATGAAAATACGAGTAGGTACGTGAGATTTAGTTTGAGAGATAGAGATAATTATATCTTTCTTCTCTCTATAACGAAATGTGATCAAACGTGACGCGTTCTTGTAATTTCACTCTTAATCCTACTAATATTATAAACGCGAAAGTTTGTGAGGATGGATGGATGAATGGATGTTTGTTACTCGTTCACGGAAAAACTACTGAATGGATTTGGATGAAATTTGGCACACAGATAGTTTGTAACTAGGATTAATACACAGAATACTTTTTATCCCGATATTCCTACGGGAATGAAACTTATGCGGGTGAAACCGCGGGGTACAGCTAGTTCTCGTATATTTATCAAGTTGCCGCCTAAGAAGTTCCTTTTCAAAAACCTCTCATTTGCCTACTCCACTAACAGGGGCTTATGGGTAAGTAATAACAGCCAACGGATCGATCGATCAAGTTAAGCTACGCTTGCCGCGGTTGATACGTAGATGGGGTGAGCATCTTTACATACCAAGACCCTTCCGTGCTTCGGAAAGCACGTTAGACCGTTGGTCCCGACTATCATTCGTGGATCTTTGACATTCGTTACGGGTCATCAGAAGCCCGAAAGTCTGACAACCAGTCTTACCAAGGGGTTTCGTATTACCCAGTCACTGGGTTGTGGGGGTCAGATCGCTCAGAGTCGCTCTATGTGAAATACTGGTACTCAGCTGTATCCGGTTAGACTGGAAGCCGACCCCAACATAGGTGGGAAAAGGATAGGCAGATGATCGTGAATTTTAGTACACTAACATCACATAAAAGTATCTACTAAAACTTATCACAAAATCACTATAAAGCTTCATACACACAGTACATTACAATCACCCTACAGATCTAGGCTACTCACATGCAGGCTATCTTAGCCCCTTCTTACTTCGTTACAAGCCACTCGACACCGCTGAGAGCGCTCTAGTCGAGTGTCCGCTAGCTTTGTCAGCTCTACGTGAGGGTTCGCACGCCGATAGACACCCACGACACTTGACACTAGGGAATAAATACTGTTTGTTGAGACTGCAGTTTTGCTAGAAGCGGTGTGATTAGTCGTTGTTTTTTATACGAGCAAACTAAGTTCGTTACATTCTTACATCCTGTCTATGATAGCGAGCAGGCTTGACTGTGCGTTTGTGAACCACTGCTGCAGGGTTTCGGCTGGGCCTGTCACCGTGCAGCAGTGATGTCACAATCTGTTTTTCTGTTTTTGGTTTTGTTTTGTAAGTGTATTACTAACATAGGTTGTAAGTATATTGTTACTAACACTATGAGTCTTGTTACTTGAAATAAAATTATTATTATTATTATTAAAGCATTGTTTATGCATAAGTTTCGATCCCGTGGGAATATCGGGATAAAAAGTATTCTTTGTGTTAATCCTGGTTATAAACTATTTGTGTGCCAAATTATATGCAAATCCGTTGAGTAGTTTTTGCGGGGTAACAAACATCCATCCATCCATACAAACTTTCGCGTTTATAATATTATACTTCACTACTTTCAACACTTGACACTAGCGACACTTGACACAATTGGCACTAGGGAATAAATACTGTTTGTTGAGACTGCAGTTTTGCTAGGCGCGGTGTGATTGGTCGGTGATTTTGACGTGACAACGTCTTATAAATTGGTTTGCCGGGTGACACTTCAAGAAACTGCGTTACGCTCCGCTCACGTTATGCGCTCACAATGAGAGCGAGTGAGAGGCACGCGTCCCTTCCACTCGGGCATGGTTAGCCCGCCTAAGAGCGAGAGAGACAGACATAAAAAGTGAAAGGCACGCGTCCCTTCAAAGTCGTTGTCACATAAAACTTTCGCCCGTATACCGACTTTACAGGCAACCAATTTTTTTTATACGTGCGAATTTA
Source organism: Apamea sordens (assembly GCA_945859715.1). Classification (NCBI taxonomy): domain Eukaryota; kingdom Metazoa; phylum Arthropoda; class Insecta; order Lepidoptera; family Noctuidae; genus Apamea; species Apamea sordens. Next base: position 12,080,420 of record OX244009.1, read on the forward strand.
GTTACTGTCGTTACATTTTAGGATTTTTTTATTGTGGAAATATTTAACTGATTCTCTTAAAAATTATTGAGCTTCTAATGATGAACGCTTTTTTTTTTTTACTAATTATTGTATGTATAGATAACTATTTATACTAGGTACTAAATTAAATGACTAAGGGCTGATTGTTCCAACGCCAGATAACTTTATCCGAGGAGTAATTTTGAATTTTTGACAGTTTTTCCATACAAAATCGGTCAGACGTCAATTTTATTCTACGAATAACAATAATCTGTCGATAACTTTTATTCGAGGAATATAATTGACGTTTGGCCTGATACATGGTGACATTAGTTACCACTGGCGCCATCTATTGTGGAATGGCAGAACTAACTGGCGCCATCTATTGTGGAATGGCAGAACTAAAGTCACTGGCGCCATCTATTATCGAGTAGAGTTGCTTACTAGAACTATCGACATCTGGTCAGTCAGGGCTGGTATGTACTCGAACATTCTCGATGTTTCTACAATAGAAGGTTCTGGAACTATCTGCGGCACTATATAAGGCCGGGACTAGCCGCGACCAATCACCCCCCCGACCCTTGCCCGCTGAAGTGCCAGCCCGCGCCGTAGCTGAGCCTGTAGCTTTAAATTCCCCGACTGAGACCTCTGAGTTTGTTTCGGCCTTTCTTCTCAGAGATAGTCCTAGGAAACGCCGCGCTCATCAAAGCATTAATATATTAATCCGATCCAGCCTGTCCCCTTGCTGCCCTCTCCCAGCGACGCCCTAAGCCGAGGTTCGTACCCCACAGGGGGTGGCCTTAGCGTGCAGTCGCTTAGCATTAATCTAGATGTAGCCCTGGCTGGAGGCTTTAAGAATTCTTAAGGCAACCACAGGATAGTCCGGTTAAGTAGTCACGACCTCTCAAGGTCAACTACGAGATGCCATAATCTAAAAAAAAAAAAAAAGCGACCAATCAGACTTAGTTCTACGATAGAAGCGAATACATCGAAAGCGATCTTCAAGTGCGACTTAAGAGCGATTATGTTTTATAATTAGTGTGTTTGAGTGGTCACTAGTGTAGTTTAATTAAAGTGTAACTTTTGGTAATTTTTATCGGCAGTTTTTATTGTCACGAACCCGATGCTCGTAACATTACTTTACAAATAAATACAAAAAAAGGACAATTAGGCGTTGAAGTACTCATTTTAAGTCATCATTTTTTTATTATTTATGTTCCTTTGTTGTTTTAGTTAACTACGTGTATACGTATATTACTGTATGTTGTTACTACATACCAACTTCATGTATTAAATATTTGCATGCCTTCATTACATGGCGGAATGTGTGTTTGCTCTGTATCAACTGAGCCACCAGCTCTTTAAACGACGTTTTTCTGGCGAAACTGTGATTGCCTTTTCATTGATAATTCTTCTTTTATTGTACGGTTTAGAGGTAACTTTGAGATTTCTTTGTATCGAGAGAATTGTATGCAATCGTGTTTTCGAATCAGACGACACCTCGCAGCAGTCCTCGACTTTATTGTATATTATTTACAAAGTGAATACTGCAGTATTGTTGAAACTAGAGCCATTAATGCTAAGACAATTTTCGCAATCTGAGGTATTACAGGCCCTTAATTTGACCGAGATCTATCTTTTGAGAGTATTTGTACGAATGTATGCGAAGTCTAAATGTGACACCCAAATTACATGGAGTTCTGCCATTCTTCTTTTATATACCATCTTTTGCACCTACCGCATTTTTTATGCAAATAAATGATTTTGATTTGATTTGGAAATTCAGCGTTGTCTTTAACTGTAAGGTCAAAGACTCATCTCTTAGATCGAAAACTTAAATTATTTATGTTTAAGCTCGGTACAAAAAATTACGCTTCTCGTACAAAGTTATGTCGTATCTTTTATGTTTATGTATTCCTACCCTTTTTATCTTACATCTTGTAACAAGTACTCTAGACTGAGAAAATAATTGGATGCTTGTCAATACAATACCGTGTCTTTTGAGGACTCGCTTTGTTTAGCAGGTTCTTGTACTCTTACAATTACATTGTGTTCAGCATTATATTCCTTGAAAGGGTTATCATTTTCATTACTTTAGTAATATAATTTTGTTTTATGTTGCTTGTGGCATGCACACATTAAAAACGTGCGCGGTCGGGGGACCATCGTCAGGAACTAAGTTCCTTACGCGATACTTGCACGCACACATAGAGAGAGCACATGCGATCTACGCATAACACTGACGTCACGCAAAATCCTGCATCGCGCAAGCGAAGTTTACCACGCAGCTAGCATATATACAGCATCCCGACATCAATCGTCGGGCAGTAGCCCACCAGACACAATACTCGACTGGCCGGAGGCTAAAATGGGAGCAAGAGATGGGAGGATTCCCTTCTGTCCTACCGATCGTTATTTCTCCTGACAAAGTTTAATTTAGAAATCAATAAAGTAGATATATTTTGATAGCATTGCTTTGGCTGTGTATATCTCTCATGAACCAAACATCAGTTTGATGCAAGAATACTTCGCCGAATCATAAAGTGGCATGTACATAAAGTGCCGTGAGACCTGCAGCCGCAGTGCCTTTGTACACATCAGTGTCCGTCTGCCAGCACGTTTTAACGGCTCTTTGTTTTATACCCGCTACGCTTGCACAGGCTGCTGCGATGTTGTAGTACCTTGTGTATTTTGGTTGTCATATTTTTGGTGAGAGGTGCTTATAGTATCTAAACTAGTTTACATACATATTGCAGCATTGGCAAATGCTACATTATAATTTTTTCACGTATAACCTTCTTTTATAACAAATCATACCTTATTTGTAACCAGAAAGGTTTTTTCTTCATATTGTTTTTTTTTAATTTTGAATCGAAAAGGGTCGTCTTTTCTCTTGCAGTGTTTTTTTTCATTGGAAGCTTTTATTTGGGCACAGGACGGACGTCTATATTACTATTTTTTCCCGTTTTACCATATAATTATTTGCCACTATAAAGATTTGAACGTCCGAGTTCGTCCGTTATGCGACCGGATCAAAGGGGAACTGTTCCCGAAATTTACAGCATCTAAAACTTGCGAGTCAGGTTTCATCTTTCAGGACTTGGTATGTAATTTAACGTTACTTCATCTCTGTTGTTATAAAAGATTCTGCCTGCGTCTCGGATTATCAGTTTTCGTTATTTTCTGTAGATTTGTCCGAAGACTGTGGGCGAATCTTGAATTCGCCCCCCCCGCTAGCCTGGGATCTGGCGACTGCGAGCTGCGTGTTGGGATTCGAACCCTACGCTGGTGATTCCAAGTACCAGCCAGCCAGCGAACCTTCTGACTGACATCCTGGTGTCTAGGACCGGATTTACGTATTTTTTATTGTATTTTTAAAATTTCTAATAGGATCTTCAATATCGTCGTATTTTATGTAAATCAGCTATATCAATTTTATTGTTGCCTCGCTACCTGACAGATCGACTTGGTGCGCAGTTAGCCATTTAGGATTACCGAATATTTATTTATTGCGGAAGTTAGGAACGTTTGCAAACGTATCGTGACCGACGCGTAATTGTAATTTTTTTCTTTGCGTACTTGTGAAATTTATAGGGCTCTAACACCAGGGACGCCTCAGAGCTATCTATTACCTGATCCTTTGAATCGTGCTGTGCCCTTCATTGAATTTTTAATAACAAATTTTTGATCATAACTAAATTAAACGTGTACAAGTGAAGTTTGGTTTTTATTTCGCTACAATATATAATCTTTTACCTTCTTCCCATGGGGTAAGGCAGAAACTACAGTAAGCTACCTGCTACGATCCTTACATACTCATTTTGCTAACGTATAAGCGTTGACTTGGCAAAGGATTCCACGACTATCAATAGTGCGAGTACTACGCTCCTAGCTTTTCCGAAGAACATCATCTCTAGTTAATTTGATTGAAATTATTGTTTATAAATGACACCATACTTTATCATTTATTAGCGTTCCTGCTTCGCACGAGTGCTATCTACTGATGTCGAGATGTCTGTGCTAATTCTAAGTTAAATACTAAAATAGGTATTATACGATAAACTCTTCGGAAAAAAAAATCTGCTGGTGAAAATCGCATCAAAATACGTTGTGTAGTTTAAACAGACTGACACGAAAATCGACTTTGTTTTAGACTTATTGGTGTATCACCAAGATTATCATGAAGTATTATCGCGTACCGTGAGGGCTAGTTCGACTGGCGTGGGAAGAGTTCCTGGAAGGATTTCAGGGAGGCTTTTGCCCAACAGTGGGACGGTATAGGCTAAAAAAATCTAAGGAAATGGTTTTATTTACTTTATTAAACCGTTTTAAAACATTTTTGGAACGAAGTTCCTTATCGCGCGTTGCGAAAGGGGGCTAGACGGAAAAAATTAAGACCAAAAGTTGGAACGACACTTTTTTAAAGGGAATTAAAAATATTTCTATGAGCCTATTGGACCGGCAGTAATCCCCCTGTAATTCCATCCCCCTGAAATTCAATACGCGCCAGTAATCAAACGAAGTAGACAACTGTTTGAAAAGCCATTCAGTCACAAAATAAACAGAATTAAGAATATAAATAGCATAAGAAAGATCGTCACAATTTTCCCGGAAAATATTAAATTCGAAATGAAATTTGTGCCTCGTTGGTCTAACAGTTGCTAGCGCTATTCAAACTCAAACTCAAATCATTTATTTCAATTAAACCATTTACAGGCACTTTTGAATTGTCAAAATTAAATAGTCGGTCAGTTAGTCAGAAAGTTGAAGCTAGTTGCCCATTCCAAAGCGTAGATCTCTATGGAGAAGAACGGGCAAGAAACTCCACGGACACTCTTTTAAATCAAGACATTTTTACAAAATCCTGGTTACATTATTCTTATTGCTTCTATATGTGAGAACAATGTTAAGAAACAAATTAAAACATAAAATTAAAAATATAAAATTAAAAATAAGCCCTGGCAGTTAAGAGATGACCAGTCTCAACAGATGGCGCCCGTTCACGAACATGACGCGTGGATCAGCACCACCCAGCTCAACCATTTCGTAGGGAACCGAATGATCCAACACACGCGCCACCACCAGTGAGACATTTAAGTGAGCATGACATATTCTCAACTGCCATACTCTTTCAAGTCAACATCAAAATATCATAAAAAACGGATCCATGGTTCTTACATTTACAAAATTTTCAAAAATGCTTCCAAATTATACAAAACTATAGTTTGCAATTTAATTAAGAGATGAGAGAAAAAAAAATTACTACCAATCATGAAGAGGTATTTAATACTGAAGTATTAAAAATTAATCCTGATTAAATAAAATAAACACTAAAAAGAAAAACAAAAAGGGGAAAGCATCTCTTCCAAATATTGAAATTGTGATCAACTTGTAAGCCCAACTGCCTGTGGAGCAGGACCAGCATTAAGCCAAGCATTTTTATCTACTTTATACTCGTCCAACTTATAATATGCTTGTCTACATAGCGACTCTTCGAGAGGGAGTTGGCAGTAATCTACCACGCGGGCCCAGTGCGGGTTGGTAGACGTCATATGTCGTCGAATTTTTAGTGCATGCCGGTTTCCTCACGATGTTTTCCTTCACCGTTTTTGCAAGCAATGGCTATTAATTATTTACACAAAATAAAGCGCTTGACTAGCTGGGTTCGAACCCACAATCTGAGCCACCACTGCTGTCTAGGTAATAGGCTCGCCCCATATTACATGGGACATACAACGTGGCGCTACAATGGCGACATTAATTTAACACACGGGTAGGGCTAGTGGCCAGTAATCATAAAATTATAACAACATAAAAAAAATCGTAACTTGAAAACTTCCACCTGCGCCGCGCGCCGACAAAGGGCTCTCTCTCTTTCCTTCAATTCGCCTTCTCTTTGCTCGTTAATTGTTTTAATTACATTGATGCGATGCTAAGATCCGTGACCCCAGCAAATGACCCCTGCGCTACAGTTCTTTAAGTCAGGTTGCTCTAAGATGCTATTTTATAAAATTGTTAATAAATAAATAAATATTAATGTTTAATTAAATTAAAATATATTCATAAAACTACAACGCAAAACCGTATATGTGTGTTAAATTAATGTCGCCATTAAAGCGCCACGCTGTATACATAACTGGTGTGGAGTTTGAGTGTACTATAGGTATACCTCTACCCAACCCTTCCAGGAAACAAGGCATGACGTTATCTTGTGTAATATTATGAAACCATTTTCCCGTATTTTTGTGAAAAAGAGATTTGTTTTAATGTGTGTCTTTTTAAGCGTGATTCTGGGTGACCTATAAAATATAATGGTGGCGATTTAGAATATTGAATGCAGTCAGATGTTTTGGAAAGGTTTAGAATTTTAGATGTTTCTTTAATGTGTTTTTAGAGTTGGCTGTCCAATCCTCACATATCATTTCAAAGGCCAAATATTTTGAGTGTATTAAAATAGGTACCATTTTAAGATAAATGGTGACATTATTGGTAATGGTCTTCAGAAAGGGCAGGCGTGTAGTGCTAGTTGCGTGCGTGTATGACCGAATGTATGATCGTAAACGAAGCAAAAAGACATACTCGTTTTGCTTCGTTTACGAAGGATAAGGATCTTAGCAGGTGGCGTTATGAAGTTTCTGCCTAGCCCCAAGGGAAGCGTGAGTTTATGTATGTAGGTACCATTTTATAAATATTCATATACAATCTACGCCTGTACTATATAACTGTATTATGTATGTATAGCAGTAAAATGAAACGTGAAACGGAATACGAAATATCGAATTTACGCTTCAGCGGCTTTACAAACTATATATATTTTTTATTTTATTTTCGTTGCAGGATAACTTTCTCCGCATGTATTAACACTACTCGTTATTGTACTTGAGAATTTTGCGTAAACCTTGCAACATCGCAACAACAAACGGAGCAACCAACCAACCAACCAATTAACCATTACTTATTGTTTTTTCTTTTTTTTGTTTTTATGTTCTTTTTTGCGTCATGTTTACCGCAAATAAACGTATTTTCTTTCTTTCTTTTTCTTTCTTTCACGTCAATATTTTCTTGTCTATAATGTAATAGAAAGAAAGAAAGAAAAAAGTTTATTTGGACACAGTTCGTGAAACACAAAATACAAAAATAATAAAATAAAAAATAATGTTTCAGACAACAATAGTGTGTGCCTCACGGCTGCGCCAAAAAGGTTCATTTCAGCAATCAGCAGTAATCAGCCTGTAATGTTCCCACAGCTGGGATACAGGTCTGTAATGTTCCTCTGTCAGAAGAAGTAGGCTGTAATCTACCACGCGGGCCCAGTGCGGGGATGATTCTCATCACCACTGCGCAAAATCTCGAAATGATTTTTCCTGTCTATGAAAATACCCAATTACTAGAGAGCTCCATAACACACGGATACATCCTAATACCAAAAACATACATCCCACACTCTTACCAACTAATAATTATTGCTATAATTAGAATCACAGACATCCCACAGGTTCCGACACAACGTTATTAGGTACATCGAGAGGAAGCTCGAGTAATTTGTTTGACGTCTAATAATATACTCGTTTCATATTAATAATTACCAACGAGAGTTCTCATTACCATCGTGGGAATGATGAACGTAATACGTAAGATTAATTCTTGGTTTGTTCGGTTTCTATAGATGGAAGTAATAAAATAGGTGGCATTATTAGTGGCATTTAGTAGTATGTTTAATTTAATCTCCTGGGTACATTAACAGTCGACATCGATGCGGAAGAAATTTTCGACGCCATATTTTAGTTTGCTAATAGTTTCAGTTAGGTTGGAGGTTGGATTCAATCTGCCTAGACTTTTCTCAACTATGCTTGTCTTCCAGTCTAACCGGATGCAGCTGAATACCAATATTTTACATGGAGCGACTGCCTATATCCACAACGCAGTTACCACGATACCCTTGGTAAGACTGGTTGTCAGACTTGTCGGCTTCTGAGTACCTGAAACGACTTTCCAAGATCTACGAATGACCGGACCAACAGCTTAACGTGTCTTCCGAGGCTCAGAGGGGTCTCGATATGGGATGGATGGCACCCATCCGAATTTTTTTTTTTGTTTTTTTTTTATTTTTTATTATTATTATTATTTTTTTACATGACATGTTTCCTTTGCCATCACAGATAAGAAATCAAATGCGACAAAGTAACTTAAAATATACTTTACTATACCTTACATGCTACACAGTGGCCCTTGTGAACACACCCAGTGTACAGGTGAATTTGTCTATGGCATCCGTCACCGTGTTGAGAGTGCGCAGCGCATGAGTCAGCGGTATATATCGCGAACCGAATGCTGCAAGCGTAGCTTTAACATTCGATCGACCCGAGCAGCTGTTATCAGCACCCGGCTTGTTCGATATTGGCGATTCACATATTTTTAAGATCGTTCACGAATGGTCGAACTTAATCTCAATCTGTCATTAATACCTATATTGCCTACATTTTTTTAAAATAATCCATATTGATTGTCGCTTGTGCTGTGTTTTTCAAACGGGAAATGCCATTTCCCGTTTCAGTGTCTGTAATCTCAATAGTGTCAATCCCTAGTATAAAATCTAAGTTTTCACGATGAGATTTCCAAGAATGAACCGACTGATCTTCATCACCTCCGCGACATAGAACTTTCGGAGCGGTGTTTAGAAAAGGGAAGCCTATTCTTCACCTTAAATATTGTTACTCGTACAATAGATTCCTATCTACAGAATATGAATAGAAATACAAATAAAAGGCAAAACAATCAACGATCGCGTGTGAAACACTCATTAGGACCCGTCTATTTACTAGAACATTATATGTACCTAACAGACGGCCGGATTTAGGATTCCGTGGCCGTGCTTAGGTTTATTTGTTCGGTTAGACAAACCTGTGTTCTGTTTAGATTGAAGTTCTTTGGGTGGTGTTATAATGTTTAGTAGGTACTTGGCGGTTAAGTATATTTTAAAGTGACGAAAATCTATGACCTTGTTAGGATAGTAAATTAGAGCTTCTAGTTGTTATAAAACCCAGTCATATGTTTCATTCAGAATTTTGAAAAGCTTGGCTTCTGGCTAAGTAATAACAGCCACGCGGGTCGATTGATCAGATTAAGCCACGCTTGCCGCGGTTGGTCCGTGGATGGGTGACCATCTTTACATTACCGAGAGCCCTCCGTGCCTCGGAAAGTACGTTAAGCCTTTGGTCCCTTCTGTCATTCGTGGATCTTTGAGTCATTATGGGTCGTCAGAAGCCCGAAAGTTTGACCACTAGTCTTACCAAGGGGCATCAAATTACCCAGAAATGTAGGGTTGTGGAAGTCAGATAGGCAGTCGTTTCATGTAAAATACCTACTGGTATCCAGCTGCACACGGTTAGACTGGAAGCTGATCCCAACATAGTTGAGAAAAGGCTAGGCAAGTGATGATTTATTTATAATATACTTTATTGTACACCAGAAAATACATAACAAAAAGTAAATTTTACACTATAAAAGTAACGAACATAAGACGTTTTGAACGCATTGTAGTGATGCATTTTCAAAAACAAATCTTTCGGTTATGTATAACATAACACGCATTAGGTGTAAAAAACTAGCTGAAAACAAATGATAGGTAAATGATCTGTAAGTAGACTTTTACACCTCACTCATATTTATTTTAAACTACCTTCTGCCCGCGACTTCGTCCGCGTAAAGCAAGTTTCTTGACTTTTTTTCCGTAAGAACCTTCTACAAAGTATTAGAAAACCAACATAAAAAAATGGATGAAATCGGTAAAGTCGTTCTCAAGTTATGGCGTGGGAAATAGGGATTATTTTTTATAAATATATATAGACTAGATGAGTTCGTCGTTTCCTATCCGACTACTCTGAGAAGAAAGACCGAAACAAACTCAACTCAAGCCAAAAGGGAAAAAAAATCTCGACTCAAAGATTTAAATCGTTGGATTCTCCCTACCGTGTCAAAAGACGTTCGTCATTCTGTTTCATTTTGCACCTCTGACGCACACAATGACGCAGTGATTTGACTTGATTGTCATGGAAACACCTTTGTTATTGTGTGAGCTCATTTTTTTTTACTCTGTAAAGCTAGTTTCCTAGCCGGCACACTACGACCTGCCTGACCGGCTGTCATGAAATTAAGATAGCAGCGGGGTTTGACTTGACGGTGCCAAAAAACGCTCTCTTGAAAAACCACACTAACTTACTTTCCTAGATAACATTTCAGTGACGTCATTCGCCTGTAAATTGCAAACCCAAAGCATTTATTTCAATTAAACTATTTACAAACACTTTTGAATTGTCAAGAAGTCGGTCAGTCAGAATATATGAAGCTAGTTCCAAAGCGTAGTAGGTACCTCTTTTAAATTATATTTTTACAAAAATATTAGTTACCTCTAGTATTAGTTACTTTTCTCTAATATTAGTTACTTTTCTGGAAACCGTAGCAGCTCTAAGGCAGTTTTTTTTACTAAATCTATGAGATCGTATCTAACGATTACAATATTTGGCTGAAAAATAATTAATTTTCTTTCATACCGATGTCAGGTTTATGTTTTTAATCAATCTACCCAAAGTGAATTACTGGTTAGCTTAGTAAAAAATTTACCGGCTCACATGTGCCAAGGTAATAAAATGAAACAGTTAAAATAAATTAACTGCCAATGACTCGCGATAACTGTCAGCTGTTATTATTTTTGTTTATTTATTTACAATTATAGCTGATACTTATTTTTTTAATAAAAAAACTTGAGAGGTGTCAAGGGACACCCGGATGGAACGAAGTTCAAAGAGAGAGAGAGAGACAGACAGAGAAACACGCGCACGCCGCACGGCTTACAACTATAGCAAAAAGTGTCGTTCCAACTTTTGGTCTTAATTTTTTTCGTCTAGCCCCCGTTCGCAACGCGCGATAAGGAACTTCGTTCCAAAAATCGGGATATAAAACTCAGGCATGTAGACCTGAAAAAACAACGAAGAACCAAAGTAATGAATTACAAATAAATGAGGAATCTAGAACATAAAAATGCAAAAATAAAATCCGAATAAAGTACGCAAAATGGCATTGATTTATAATTACTTTCATATTTTTTTGGATTTTGGGTATTTTTTTATAAAAGGAAGGAAGTCTATGGAACGCTACAACAATAACAAAAAAAAAAAAATACTACAAAATAAAGAAGAACACAAGAATACTTTTCTACTAGTGTAATATACTTTTAAGTGTGAATAGGGTTTTTTACTATAGTTTTTAGTTGAGAAACGTTTTAGTCAGGTAGTCTTTTCAGTCTTTGCAGTCTTTTTTTTTTGTTATTGTTGTAGCCTTCCATAGACTTCCTTCCTTTTATAAAAACATATCCAAAATCCAAAAAAATATGAAAGTACCTAATTATAAATCAATGCCATTTTGCGTACTTTATTCGGATTTTATTTTTGCATTTTTATGTTCTAGATTCCTCATTTATTTGTAATTCATTACTTTCGTTCTTCGTTGTTTTGTTCATTAAATAGATACAGATTAAAATAAACAAAAAAAAAATAAGGAGAATACCTAAAAATCAGAACAAAAAAGTATCACAAACTGTTGTACAATACGTGTATTCTAAAGTACTATTTTTCTCAAAACTGCCGGGTCAGATTTTGATGCACCTTTACACAAGGGTGTAGTTGAGGTATCCCTACATAAGTACCATAACAGTATTGCTATTGGTTCATAGACCACTTTCGCTCAGTCTCCTTTCATCTGTGTTAACACATAGGATATTTTTTATCTCGGTGGTACGTTCCCATGAGATAATTTCCCTCCACGCGGGCGAAGCCGCTGGCAAAAGCTAGTATATCATAATATTACTTAGTTATTAGATCACCGAAAAAACTATCAGATTTCCATCTTGTCTCATAACTTTACATGCGGAACCACACACAAAAAATTCTAAATAGAACCTGTAGACTCGGTCGACCGTTCGTTACTTTCAAAAACATAGAAAGAACAATTTCTTTCACTAAATAGACCATTCTCTTACCATATTATTATTTTCTATTCAGACACTAATGTACGCATACAAAATATGTTTGATACAATTCACTGATTGATAAATTATAAAGTTTTTCCGAGTTATTTCCTGAATGTGTTTTGTAATGACTGTTATCAAGGTGAAAGTAAAGTATAGCAATCGAAAAAAGCGGCCAAGTGTGAGTCGGACTCACACACGAAGGTGTCCTACCACCGTACAATATTTAACACTAAATAGGTTTTTTTTTATTAATGGTATCTCGCATTGGTTGGATGCCTTAATAAATTAAGGCCTCCAGCCAGGGCTTAAAAAACTTAAAACTAAGCGACTACACGCTAAGGGCACCCCCTGTGGGGTACGGATCTCGGCTTAGGGCGTCGCTGGAAAGTACCGGGTGTAAGTACCTATATTTTTATACGTAAAATTATATGAAATAAATATAGAAACGGACTACAATTTAAAAAAAATAATTACTAGCCCGGAACATAACTATAATTAAATTTTACTTATAGACTTGGCACAAGGAAAGCTTCCATTTATAAACAAACCGCTTCAAAATTATACCCATCATTATGTATTTTGATACTTATACCTTATAATTATGTAGAATGGAGATTGTGGGGCAAGTAAAATGCTTTCTAAACAATTACTGGTGGTTTATTATATCTTTACTGACAATACAATGGAAATCCTCTTAATTATAATTTATTAATCTTAGCGTCTTTACTCTCCAACAAAAATGACAGACGTTCCCTTCCAGTGCTAATACGCCATTCCTCTCTCTCTCTTTCTCTCTCTCTCTCTCTCACTATAGTTCCTTCTCTCTCTCATGCGTTGCGTTCCATTCCTCATAGATTTACATTACAACACTCATCCTACAATTACGTATTTTAGTATCTAATTGAACAATTTTAAAATACAAGCAATAGGTGGGTTTTTTTTACTCTGTATGAGTATACATTTGTACTCGTAACAAAGCTTATTTAGAGCAATCTAAGGTAAAGTTTGTTTGTTTGTCAGTTTGAATGTGGAGATGCAATGCGTCGGGACGGGTTGAGGGAACAAGAAATTTCACGCGAACGAAGTCGCAGGCAGAAGCTAGTATAAAATAATAAAAAAGAACGATTTTTAAACACGGCTTAAACTTTTCCACAAACTTTTTGCATTGTGTAACGTTCACTACGATCACATAGTTCGTTACAAAACATCAAAGCGGAATGCAAATGGCGGCCAAAGTTTTCAGCTCAAACCTTTCCTTTACATTTACTTATAACTTATAGTCGTATAGTCAGTTTATTTATAACATACATAGCATGACGCTGGTTTAACTGAAGGGTTCGGCAGAGGTGTACTGAAACCCACATTTCACCAGTTATGTTTAAGTAATAGGAGGCGAGCCTATTGCCATCAACTGGGCACTAATTCATCAAAAAACTAGAACATAAAAATCTAGAACATAAAAATGCAAAAATAAAATCCGAATAAAGTACGCAAAATGGCATTGATTTATAATTACTTTCATATTTTTTTGGATTTTGGGTATTTTTTTATAAAAGGAAGGAAGTCTATGGAACGCTACAACAATAACAAAAAAAAAAAATACTACAAAATAAAGAAGAACACAAGAATACTTTTCTACTAGTGTAATATACTTTTAAGTGTGAATAGGGTTTTTTACTATAGTTTTTAGTTGAGAAACGTTTTAGTCAGGTAGTCTTTTCAGTCTTTGCAGTCTTTTTTTTTTGTTATTGTTGTAGCCTTCCATAGACTTCCTTCCTTTTATAAAAACATATCCAAAATCCAAAAAAATATGAAAGTACCTAATTATAAATCAATGCCATTTTGCGTACTTTATTCGGATTTTATTTTTGCATTTTTATGTTCTAGATTCCTCATTTATTTGTAATTCATTACTTTCGTTCTTCGTTGTTTTGTTCATTAAATAGATACAGATTAAAATAAACAAAAAAAAAATAAGGAGAATACCTAAAAATCAGAACAAAAAAGTATCACAAACTGTTGTACAATACGTGTATTCTAAAGTACTATTTTTCTCAAAACTGCCGGGTCAGATTTTGATGCACCTTTACACAAGGGTGTAGTTGAGGTATCCCTACATAAGTACCATAACAGTATTGCTATTGGTTCATAGACCACTTTCGCTCAGTCTCCTTTCATCTGTGTTAACACATAGGATATTTTTTATCTCGGTGGTACGTTCCCATGAGATAATTTCCCTCCACGCGGGCGAAGCCGCTGGCAAAAGCTAGTATATCATAATATTACTTAGTTATTAGATCACCGAAAAAACTATCAGATTTCCATCTTGTCTCATAACTTTACATGCGGAACCACACACAAAAAATTCTAAATAGAACCTGTAGACTCGGTCGACCGTTCGTTACTTTCAAAAACATAGAAAGAACAATTTCTTTCACTAAATAGACCATTCTCTTACCATATTATTATTTTCTATTCAGACACTAATGTACGCATACAAAATATGTTTGATACAATTCACTGATTGATAAATTATAAAGTTTTTCCGAGTTATTTCCTGAATGTGTTTTGTAATGACTGTTATCAAGGTGAAAGTAAAGTATAGCAATCGAAAAAAGCGGCCAAGTGTGAGTCGGACTCACACACGAAGGTGTCCTACCACCGTACAATATTTAACACTAAATAGGTTTTTTTTTATTAATGGTATCTCGCATTGGTTGGATGCCTTAATAAATTAAGGCCTCCAGCCAGGGCTTAAAAAACTTAAAACTAAGCGACTACACGCTAAGGGCACCCCCTGTGGGGTACGGATCTCGGCTTAGGGCGTCGCTGGAAAGTACCGGGTGTAAGTACCTATATTTTTATACGTAAAATTATATGAAATAAATATAGAAACGGACTACAATTTAAAAAAAATAATTACTAGCCCGGAACATAACTATAATTAAATTTTACTTATAGACTTGGCACAAGGAAAGCTTCCATTTATAAACAAACCGCTTCAAAATTATACCCATCATTATGTATTTTGATACTTATACCTTATAATTATGTAGAATGGAGATTGTGGGGCAAGTAAAATGCTTTCTAAACAATTACTGGTGGTTTATTATATCTTTACTGACAATACAATGGAAATCCTCTTAATTATAATTTATTAATCTTAGCGTCTTTACTCTCCAACAAAAATGACAGACGTTCCCTTCCAGTGCTAATACGCCATTCCTCTCTCTCTCTTTCTCTCTCTCTCTCTCTCACTATAGTTCCTTCTCTCTCTCATGCGTTGCGTTCCATTCCTCATAGATTTACATTACAACACTCATCCTACAATTACGTATTTTAGTATCTAATTGAACAATTTTAAAATACAAGCAATAGGTGGGTTTTTTTTACTCTGTATGAGTATACATTTGTACTCGTAACAAAGCTTATTTAGAGCAATCTAAGGTAAAGTTTGTTTGTTTGTCAGTTTGAATGTGGAGATGCAATGCGTCGGGACGGGTTGAGGGAACAAGAAATTTCACGCGAACGAAGTCGCAGGCAGAAGCTAGTATAAAATAATAAAAAAGAACGATTTTTAAACACGGCTTAAACTTTTCCACAAACTTTTTGCATTGTGTAACGTTCACTACGATCACATAGTTCGTTACAAAACATCAAAGCGGAATGCAAATGGCGGCCAAAGTTTTCAGCTCAAACCTTTCCTTTACATTTACTTATAACTTATAGTCGTATAGTCAGTTTATTTATAACATACATAGCATGACGCTGGTTTAACTGAAGGGTTCGGCAGAGGTGTACTGAAACCCACATTTCACCAGTTATGTTTAAGTAATAGGAGGCGAGCCTATTGCCATCAACTGGGCACTAATTCATCAAAAAACCTAATAACACTGCTCAACCTGGGAATTGAACCCAGGACCTCTTGCTGATTAGTAGCACTAGCAACTATGTATTAGATTAATGCGGGCTTTACACAGGTGACTATAGCCGCACTAAATGATAATTCGACTAGGTTCTCAGATGACTAAAATCGCAAGTTCTAAAGTAGGTAGGTTTCGACTTTTGTCGTGCGGCGATAGGTCGCATGCGGCGGGTAACTAAAATCGACCGTGAAAATGCTCAGCCTTCTGTGACCGCCCGCCGCCTGAGGGTCGACATTTTGATGCAAAATGAACTAGTCACCTGCATTTTTATCGACCTGTCTAAATGGGGTGGCGATTCAGCTTGTGAGGCGATTTGATAAGCGGCCAGCTGCACGGCAAAAATCGACCTAGTGTAAATCTTCCATTACGAGGCAGTTGCGACCATTTATATTAAGAACAAAACTGAACACACAGCACAAACTTTTTCCTTTTGTAACGTTCACTTCGATCACACAGTTCGTTACAAAACATCAAAGCAGAATGCAAATGGCGGCCAAAGTTTTCGGCTTAAACCATTTCCTTTACATAGGCCATGTTATTTATGTAGTAGCTTTTACTGCGGCTTCGTTCGTGTGACTTCGTTCGTTCATAAATAATTTCACACAAGTCAGGCATCCTACGACCTAGATACAAAAGTCTAGGTTCATCTAACTTTTGCTGGAGTTATTTCTTTGGGACGTGCATGGACTTGGGTAATAATGGGGAAGAATGAAGACATTTTTGTTTTAGGTGGATGAATGAATGTTTGCCTAGGTATTCTTCTTGAGGTGGTATCTGTCTTGGGGTTCGAGTAAAATATTTTCTACCTGCGTAACAAAATGGATTAACATTTTTAATATTCTTTTTGTGTAGGAATAATACAGAGTGGCAGGGAAATCGACGCACGAACTGTTACCATGGATTCAGTATTTATGAGCTGCGTCGAAATTATTCATCGGTTATTAAAAAAATAATTAGAAGAATTTGTTCCATACATTTCGACTGCGTGTGTATTGCACTTTTCTATGAAACAACAGATATTGTTTTTTGATAACCGACTCTTGTGCTGAATTCATGATTACAGTTTGCGCATCGACGTTGTGATGTGAGTGTAGCGCCGTAGCATAAGAGGAACAGTATAAAAGTTCACCTACTACTTAAATAATGTGTTGGTTCCTAGTGTACCTATATAAGTTTAGGAAACTAACGTAAATCAATTTTAGTGCCCGTTTAGAATCGCAGTTGAAGAACAAGAAGGTACTTGAAGCGACGAGGTTATCATTATCAGAATAAAAATCACATTAAAGAAACCATGTGTGTGCCCAAATGTGCCTTTAGTTTTGGAGTTATTGTGTTCTCACTGCTTGAATTGCGATGTAAGGCTAGAAAGTTCGCACCGCCGTGTCCTCGTGGCGGCGAATGGCGGCGGCGATCTCTCGCGTCCGGCCGTGGTCCAGGCCATGGTACGGAGCGAGAGTGAATGGGAGGCCGTTACCTCCTTCTGCGAAGCAGTAATACTCGCGAAGGAGGAGGTGGAGCGCGTGAGGGAAAGGCAATCTCTACGCCCTCACGCCCCTAGCCGCCGCAGGAGACGCCCTGGACGGGAGTCAACAGCCGACTCCCGGCCACCGTAGGCGCGGGCTTGCGGGCGGCGAGCAATGGGCAGCTCGCCGCCCGGTAAGGACCAGGCCCGGGTCGACGGCGCGTTGTGTTCCACGCGCGCCTCAAAGAGATGTCAGCAGGAACTGACGGAGTCCGCCAGGGCCGATGCCGCCGGGGCTGCGGGTTGTTTGAAAGAGATACCGTGACCCCTGGCACAGGCAACTGAAGGAACACGGGTGGGTTTTAGTCAGTAAAAGTCTGACACGCCCTTCCGCTCAGCCCAGAGCGGGAGAGGTCATTGGATGATTTCAAGGCTAGAAAGTTCAGACTTTGTTTAAGGTATTTTTGGGACATTAATTGTTCCGCAAAGTCTTACTAGGTAACCTACATATTTCTGCCTAAAGTTTTGCTGGATTAAATTACAGGTATATGAGAAATCATGTCCTTGTACCTACATGACAAAAAAGTTCTACTCGGTAAACGACATATTTAAAAACGGGTAGGTATAGCTACAGCTTTGAGCCGTTTGGGGTCGAAACGCTCGGGACATGGGGCTCGAGTGCGCGTCTCCTTTAAAAAGAAATTTCTCGCCGGCTAATCGACACTTCACGTGATCAGAGGGCTGGGTCGTTCTTAGGCCAAAGAATTAGCATTGCCATTCAACGTTGCAATGCTGTCAGTCTTCTGGGCTCGTTTGCGGACGACAGCGATGCGGACGAGTACTTCGACGCCTTAATATCCTTTTGTTTTTGTAATTATTTATATAGTTAATTGTATAACTGGTTAAAAAATAAATAGCAATGATAATTATTTACCCTTTGACATTAATAGTATTAAAAAAATCGTCAGAACGCGCAGGACACGATTGTGGAACAGCACCACATTTTAGTACGTTTTGTTAGCAATTCCTGCAAAAATAAAATATCTGAAAAGAGCATTATCTAGCTATACAGGTACAAGGCTAGAATTAATGTTAGGAATAAAGATGCCATTCTCACAGTGTAAACACTAAAATACTTTTATGAGCGTCTAAAATGTCACATGACACACAAACTCTGACATTTAACAACATTATAAAAGGTTACATTTTAATGCCCCAACTATAAAACGTGGCCCGGTTTTTATCCCCGCAAGAATTACTGAGCTTAGCATTATAACAACAAAGAACTAAGGGCTCTAACAACCCGTTGACGTACGGTTTTTAGACGCGTATTGTCGCGGTTTGTATAACTCCAGCGCAATGTTTATAATTCTGCTCTTGTACGTTTTCCTTAAAAAAAATACATTAGTTTCTCGAGTCTACAGCTACATAAAGTAGACATTCAACCAATTTTCGTTATTAAAAGATTTTCTTAAACTTAAACTATGCGAGTAATGTGAATTATTATCATAACAAATCTTAGAATCTCGTCCACTGATAACTCAAAACTGAGTCCAAAAGTTAATATTTTAGAATGAATGCAGATTAAAATGATTTACCACTTTTTTACCTGAATAAGGTTACGGCCTCCTTGGCGATCTGTTCTGTTCTGCGAGCAGGCAATGTTCTGGAGTGGCGACCGCATGCCGAAGTAGACGTAGCGTTGGAAGGCCTCCCACAAGGTGGACCGATGACCTGGTGAAGGCCGCAGGAATACGCTGGATGCGAGAAGCGCAGGACCGGTCGAAGTGGCGGTACAGCGGTGCTGGGGGAGGCCTATGTCCAGCAGTGGACGTCTTTCGGCTGAAATGATGATGCTGATGAAAAGAAATGTTTTAGAATACCTAACTTCACACTTTTTACCGAAATAGGTAGTTTTTTTTTTTATTGACAATGGGCTCACTCTTGACCTCAATCCAGCCCAGAGGCAGGGATGAGATCTATGGTGGAACGAGCTTGCCCAGAAGAAGCCTATTCACTCTCGCCTTAAAGAGATTCGGGTTGTATGAACTCGGGAATGCAGACGCAGGCAGACGATTCCACTCCTTAACTGTGCGCATCAGAAAAGATGACGAGAAGCGCTTAGTGCATATATATGGTACATTAACCAAATAGGGGTGGTATCCCGCAGTGCGTCTGGACTCTCGATGGTAGAAAGGTGAAGGCGGGATGAGCTCATGTAGCTCTTGAGCACACTCCTTAGTTACAAGACAAAATAAAACCACATTGCTTAGGGCAAAACTCGCTGTAATTTACGGCGTGTAATTTTCGCAGGACCAACAGTCTGCACTACCCCTAAAATAAAATCACCTCTTTTCCTCTCGCAAAGTGTCTGTGTCCACACATTTTTGAATAATTCACCGCGTTAACGTGAGCCGTTGAAAATTTCCTTTATCCCGGTGAAAAATTCGGGTTTCGTGAGGCTAGTCTGTGTCTGGACCTTTTTGTGGCTGAAATTACGTCTCTTTTAATTTATTTCGGAGCTCTTTGTGCCTCACAATGTAGCGCAGAGTAAGGTGGTTAGGCGCGTTTGAGTTAAAAAATAATGTAGGTAGGTAACCATGTTCAGGTTTGTTCGGGTATTACTCATAAACTAGTGTTTTTATAAATGGGCGCTTGGAATGACGCGGGGGAAACTGCGGGGAACAAGATAGAAAAGCTCCTAAACATTGTTGTGCCTTTTTAGGAAGATATGTGTGTAAGCATTTTATATATTTAGAAGGATATACTTTCCCATACTTTTGAGGAATGCGACTCATCACATTGGGTAGTATTCATGGTCTTTAACATACTCTAACTGGTGGGTCACAGGTCTGAACAAAATACCCATTTACCTTTTCTGAATTATTGGTTAAGTCTGGATTTTGGGACAGGTTATCTGATTTGGTGCAGTTCAGTATCAGTGGTGGTGCAGTCGTATCGACCCCTAATTTCATCACCGTTGATCAAATCGGTGAAGGAAAACGACGTGAGGAAACCAACTTGTCTTAGAACTAAAAATTCGAAGACATGTGACATCCACCAACCGCACTGGGCCCGCGTGGTGGATTATGGCCCACTGCCTCTCACAGAGAGGAGGCCTGTGTCCTTATGCTGATATCAATGCTATGCTGGACACGTCCAACGAGTAACAGACAACAGCTAAACAAAAATAACCACGAACTGGTATCCAATAAACATAAAACGAAGCCAAGGTAGACCACACAAAAGATGGAGCGACGATACTGCAGAGATACCAGGCAAAATATGGAGAAGAATAGCCAGAGACAGAACAGCTTGGAACCGGCTGGAGGAGGCTTTTACCGCTGTCGATAGCGGTCCATATACAACATAGGAGCCATTAAAAAAAAAACTCAGTTAATATATTTTTAGTTAATAAGATCATAGTGATATTAGAAAAATAAGGAAAAAGTGTGTAAAAAAATAAAGCTATTTTATTTATTTATTTTACCTTTGCATTGATGTCAGCTATCGATTTATATAGGTACTAGCTTTTGCCCGCGACTTCGTTCGCGTGGAATAGTGACTTCACCAATAGATGACACCGACTCTTGACCAATAGATGGCGCTGTATGTCCGGAATAAATTTTATTTTTTATTTTATTTTTTTGTAATAAAAACTATCCTATGTCCATTCTCAAGTTCCAAACTATGTCTGTACCAAATTTCACACAAATCGGTTCAGTAGTTTAGGCGTGAAGCAAAGACAGACAGACAGAGTTACTTTCGCATTTATAATATTAGTTTGGATCATGCGTGACTGCCATTTTGAAAAAAAACAAAATGGCGCGACAGTAGGTATGCTAGGCTCTATATAAAAATCTTCAATCCCCTTTTCTAACATATAAAGCATTGGACTAGCCTTATATTATATCCTTCAAAAAGATTCATATTCTGATTGCTTGTGATTGATAGGGTGCAAGGTTTTTATGTGAAATTGGGTAATTTTTCAAACCACAAAATAGGAACAGGTGGTTCATCATGAATTCAGGCGGGGAAATTAATACCCAAAAGGTTTTTTGGAAAAATAACAAGCTAAAGATACAATCTAAGCCGCAAATTGCCAGTACAGTCACGAGCACCAATATGTCAACACTTGGCAACTTTCAATTGCGATTTTTTCGTGAAATAACGAATGCAACGTTGAAATACGACACATTACATAAACATATATATGGGTACGAAAATGCTTAGTTCGTAACAACATAAAATTTCATTCAAAAATAAAGGAGTAAATCACTTTTGAATAAAGCCGAGTGTATACATACTTTTGCTCATGACTGTACAATAATTTACATACCAATTAAGTTATTTTTACCCTACTTTCACAGAACAATAAATTTGTATATCAAAGAAGAAATACTTCCACTCCTGACCTACATTCGGAATTTCGCCGAAAAATTATACCTAGTAGACGATTCAGAAAAGTTTTTCTCAATTTTGCTCAACAAAAGTGTTTGTTTGGCATCGAACCCAAGTAGATAAAAGTACTTAAAAACTTCGTGGCAGGTGAAGAAATATTGGCTCTAGTTTTTGTGCTTTATCTTGTTCTTCATAAGATTCCAAATCGCATAGCAAGTTCAGTGTTGTTTTAGTGGACGGCAGGAAGGGCTATTTTATAAGGAAAGAAAAAGTTTGTGAAAATGTTGAATTATTTTTTGGCAATAAATAACGGTGATATAAAGTTATTCTGAGCTATTGATTATACTTCATTATAATTGGGCTAAGAAAGTCTGGCAGCCAGTCTTACTAAACCCTGCCCATTAGATTAACCGTTTTTGCACAGCTGTCTTAGAATTCCAGATTACGTAAAAGTTAAGTTTGAAATGCTTGATAAAATAAATATATAAACTGCCTTATCTTATTGAATTATCTTATTTATGGCTTCTTACAGTTATACCGTACGTATATTAATCAATGTATTGTGTGTTGCTGCAATCACTACTTCCAATTTTTACATATTGATTTTTTTTCTGTTATGTTGTTGTTTTGACTGACCAAGATTATGTCTGGACTTTAAAAGAGACTATGAACTCTCAGTTTGTTTCGGCCTTTCTTCTCAGACTAGTCGGATAGGAAACGGCGACCTCATCTAGTTTTAAAATATGATTGACGTGTAAAAGTGTTTGTACAAACCTATTTGACAACACGGTTAGCGCAGTGGCCGAGCGATCGGACTGCTGCGCTGCGTGTCGCGGGTTCGATTCCCGCACAGAACAAATATTTGTAAGTCCTACATGTATTTGTTCTGAGTCTGGGTGTTTTTCTATCTATAATATGTAAGTATTTACAAAAAAAAAATGTATATATGTAGTTTATCAGCCATCTTGTTACCATAACACAAGCATTAGGTTGCTTAGCATGGGACTAGATGGCGCTGTGTGAAATGTCCAGGGATATTATTATATTATTTATAAAATAAAATCATTTATCATTTATCCATCTGTCAAAAAACGGTTTACCTAATGGACAATCCTATAAGGGGCATCATATTAATAACAGCCGATCGATTCTGTAAAAATCTCACCGTGAAAAGTTAGGTGAAGTGAGCTTAGAGTGAGCTGCCGATCGATTCTGTAAAAATCTCACCGTGAAAAGTTAGGTGAAGTGAGCTTAGAGTGAGCTGTCAATAGTGTCAATCCCTAGCATTAGTTGGGATAACAGCTCACTCCACGCTCACTTCACCGAAGTTTTCACGGTGTTATGGTTACAGAATCGCACTGCTGTACTCCAGACCGTATTTCGATTACGGCGGCCAATCTCAACGGAGACTAGCCTACAGCGCGGGAGATATTATAGTACACAGGTGTGTGCGCAGACACAGGTGCACTCTCATAGTCCGATGGGATGGCAATCCACAGACACAACCTGAAAGAGATTAGCCGCAGGACGAACGGCTTAACGTGCTTTCCGAGGCACGGGGGCATCACAGCGCCAACTTCCAAACTTTCGGCTGTTACTAAGAAATTCCTAAAGGACAAACCCGATAACACTGACCGACCTGGGAAGACCCCATACTCAGGAGAAGTTGCGCTTGCAACCACGAGACCAACGGAGCAGTTTTGGAGATCAGAAAGACCAAGACTTCCCATATTTAAAAACGTTCAAAATCCAGTCGCAATCTCATCTCAGCGAATCAAAAACTTATCAAAAATGTAGGGAAATTAGAGACAATTTTTGACAGATTGACAGATTGAGACTGAGATCAGACTGTGAACGTTCTTAAAATTACGAGAATTGATAGGCAGTCGCGCTATGTAAAATACTGGTATTCAGGTACATCTGCACCCTAATTGCGTAACACACGATCAATCGTAATCTGAATCATTTTGAAGCAAATTGCAAATCCATTGCTTCATAAGTTCGAAAAATTTGTCTGCTCAACACGTAAATAACGCAATGCATGTTGTTGAACTGTCAAAAAATTTGTCTGCTCAACACGTAAACGTACGTGTAACGCAATGAATGTTGTTGAACTGTCAAAATGAAACCGATTCCGGTGACTGGAAGTCGACCCCAACTGAGTTGGAAAAACGTAGAACAGAGCTAGGCAGGTGATAATGATGATGAATTGGGTTTGATAAATTAGACCTACATACGTACTGTGAAAACGAACTTGACCATTAGTATCACAAATCGATGAAAGCAATCATCATCAATAACCTCACGGACACGATAACGATGGCACTTTGGTGTTCCGCATGAAAAATAAGGCACGGTTCGCCAGATTTTCCTTTGAGAATTATGTACCTACATAATTCTCTAAAAATCTGGCGAAGCTAGTATAAAAAAGTATGTCTTGGAAATTTTTTGAAGTGTTATGTAGCAGACTTTGCATCAGACTCAGCATCTACCTACTAATGAAAATCTATACTAATAGAAAAGCTTTTTTTTTTTAGTTTGTTTGTCGGATTTGTTTCTTTTTTTTTGCATTTGATATCCTGATCCTTGTAGAAGGGTATAGGCTTAAAATCACACACAAAAAAATCAGAAAGAAAGCTAAGCCAAAACAAAGTTAAAGCGCGGGCATGCGATGGAGTGAAAAAAAAAAATCACGCAGACGAAGTCGCAGGCAGAGGCTAGTATAAGATAGAAACAAAAAACATCAAGGACAAAGCAGCACATACTTGTTTTTCTTTAAGATTGGTCCGTTGGTGAAGCAGTAACCAAACCACTTTCTACGCACCACCACCACCCCTTTTTTTCTTTCTTTCTTTCTTTCACTTTTTCCTCTTTCTTTCTTTTTTTCGTTTCTTTCTTTTTCTTTCTTTCTTAAGTACATGAAACAATTGTAGACATTCGACTTAATTTCCTGTAACATAATAGAACAGATTAACATCACGCCTGTAAACCTCTAAGGGCTAGACTAGGTATTAAAGTACTACCCACATTTCGCTTGTTATGTTTAAGTTCCATGTAACAGAGGGCGAGCTTATTGTCATCAACTGGGAACAGATCCAGACTCCGTGACGCAACTGGAAAATTCCAGGCAGAAAAGCCTGTAGCATAAAACCTCTTTTAACACTCCCCTCTTTCTTTTCCAGAAGAGAAAGCAAAGACCACAGAGCCCAAGTCAGAAGAACAGGCGGCGACAAAGATCCAGGCAGCGTTCCGTGGCCACCGGACGAGGAAGTCAATGAGCATGAAGACCAGCAAGCAGCAACCCCAACAGCAGCAGCAGCAGCAGCCGGAGCCGCAGCCAACCAAGGCTGAGCTGGAGGCGGAGTTCAGGGCTGATGATAAAGGTTAGTCCATCTTCCTAAACATCTTAAGAGTTGTAGAATACGAAGCTGTTCTAGGTTCGTGACATTTCATTGAAGTTCTAAACTACATAGATGAATCTGAAGGTTTAAAAAAAAATCTTCTAAATCTAAGACAGAATTTATGAGTGCTTTATTTAGAATTAAAATAATATGTAAGTAAATAACAACTAATACCTAATTACACTAATATTATTATCTAATTAATTACACTAATTAAAATCATTAAACCCTGGATAACGGTTGGTCTGCTGAGATGTATACGCAACCGTGACAACATGCACAAAAAATCAAATAGACAACCTCAAAACGCGATTCTAAAACTAACATACTTGCGCTACCGTAACTTCTGCAACAATCTGCTTAAAAAACTTAAAATAACGTATGAACAAAGAGCTTATTCTGACGCTAAAAATAACCCAAAAAAGATGTGGGGGGCCATCCGTAATGTACTCGACACACAAAAAAATACTTCAGCTCCGATTGACCTCCTAAAAATAGACACTGACCCAATCGTATCGGCCAACGCCGTGAATAGGTTCTTCGCTGATGTTGGCAGAAACTTGGCTAATAAAATCCCGCAAAAACTAAGCAACGCGCAACGTACTCCTCCCCGCCCAGCCTCGATGCTTAACTCAATTGGCCTTCTGGAGACTGACGAGGAACAGGTCGAGGCTATTATTAAAGATCTCCGCGTGGACAGTGCCTCTGGCTGGGATGATATCTCTCCCAAATTGTTAAAAACCACAAGTCACAAACTAGTTCCGCCCATAACGCACATTTGCAATCTTGCAATATCCACCGGCACTTTCCCTAAGACCCTCAAAAAAGCCATTGTTCATCCAATCTTCAAAACAGGTGACAGAGGCAGTGTAAATAACTATCGACCAATCTCAGTACTTCCAGCGATTTCCAAAATATTGGAAAGAATCATCTACAAAAATCTTCTCAACTTTCTGGACAAGTATAAAATCATCGCTAAAAACCAGTACGGCTTTAGAAAGGGGGTATCAACGGAAGACGCTGTATTAGCTCTGCTGGACTCTGTTGTCAACAAAATTGACTGTAAACACAAATGTGTCGGCATATTTTTAGACCTCTCTAAGGCCTTCGACACTGTCTCTGTCCCTATTCTACTTGGAAAATTGGAACACATAGGAGTACGTGGCACAGCGCTCAAATTGCTCAGCGATTTTCTATCGGACCGGACCCAGTGCGTTAAAATAGGGGAGTATGTCAGTAGTGAGCAACTACTAGATTTCGGTGTGCCACAAGGAAGTTTGCTCAGCCCCCTCCTCTTCCAAATCTATGTTAACGAGCTCTGTCTACTCACCCTCCCTTCTACTCAGATTATAGCGTACGCCGACGACACAGTTTTACTGTCGAGCGGAAATGACTGGGAAACGGCTAGAGAGGCCGCTGAAAGGTCCTTGACCCAAGTAATGATCTGGCTGGGAAATAATAGCTTAACTTTGAACGTCAGCAAAACCAACTTCATTACCTTCGGTTCCAGACCCTCTACCCTTCCATCTGACCTCTCGCTGCAAATCAAAGCTCATGTCTGTGGCGAGTATAACTGCAACAATCCCTGTACATGCCAGTCAGTGACGAGAGCCTCCTCCGTCAAGTATCTCGGCCTTTACCTTGATTCCGGTCTAAGCTGGAAGACCCACATCGAATCTCTATCTGCGCGCACTAGAAAACTCATTTACGTTTTCAAAAAGTTGAGAACTTCCGCCCATAAAGATATCCTAAAAATGGTTTACACCGCTCTATGTGAATCAACCCTAAGTTACTGTATCGTGGCGTGGGGTGGTGCAGCCAAAACAATCCTCTTACCAGCTGAAAGAGCCCAACGTGCAGTAATCAAAGTCCTGTTAAGCAAACCATTTAGGTACCCAACCCAACAAGTTTATTCGGACTTTAAGGTACTGACAATCCGTCAAATGTTTATGCTTCGTACGATCACACGTGCTCATAAAATTACCCCTCTCAGTAGATGTAAAAGCCCTACACTCAGAAGAAGACCCAAGCCCGTTTTTCCCAAGACTTGTACAAATACCACCTTTGCACGGCGGCATAACCGTTATTTAAGCACATTGTTATATAACAAACTGCAAAATGTATTGAGCATTCATTCCTTGAACAAATTCCAATGCAAACAAAAATTAAAAGAATATTTGCTAACCCTGAACTATGACGACACAGAAGAATTACTCAAACCATAAGTTAAACAGAACAAATCAGGCACCCACTCACACAGACACACCTTCACTTATACATCTACACTCACACATATACAGCTACACTCACCCCATCACACACACCCGGCACTTATGTAGTTACTCTCTTTTCCTTTGCCTTCTTTCCCCGTTTTTATCTTTAAAATCATTATTAGTATTACTCTAGTTTATTTTTTACAAAAGTGCACACTACTAATTTGTACGTAATTATCTTAACAACCAGAATGGACGGATGGATGACCCCTGTAACACAGGTTTTGCCTAGCATGGGGGTCATTGATCATTTATTTTGTACCAGGCTATTCGCATGCTTAAATTAAGTGGCACCCTGTATCTGTGTACCTTTTTTCATGTCTAATAAATTTATTATTATTATTTATTATTAATATTATAACGGCAAAAGTTTGTGTGTGTGTGTGTGTGTTTGTTACTTCTTCACGCTCAAACGGCTGGACCAATTTTGATGAAATTTGGTATGGACAAAGCTGACACGCTGGATTAACACATAGAATAGTTTTTATCCCGATATTCGATATCGAAACTTATGCGAGTGAAACAGCGGGGTGCAGCTAGTTAATTCATAAAAATACCAAAATTAAATACTAAATCTAAAATTATTGACAAACTAAAATATAGCGTCGAAAAATTCATCCACATCGCTGTCAACTGGTAATTTATCCATGAGACTTGCGGAATTATCTCGTTGTATGGCTTATGGCCAGCCCTTGGGTCACGGGAAGTGTCAACCAGCCGTTTCGAAATTTCCTTAAAAAGATAAAAATAAGGTTCGACGAGATTTACGTCAGACGCACCCTTAGAAGTCAGCACACTTTTCCTATGATATAGACAGGAGAATATATGATATTCTCGTGTCTATATCATGGGAAAGATGGGCCGACGATTGTTCCAGTTCCTTATGAAGGAGAATCTTAAGACCTATCACAGAAGATGCATTTCTTAGTTCGAGATGATCTGTAACACTACTGTGTTACACGCGCTTTACTTGTGGTAACCAAGTGCATAAAACACGCCGTGAATGTGTGTGTTACCGTAGGAGCTCTAGGTACCGTCCAAGATACGGGTGAAGTCAGAAATGTGTGTGTGCGTGTATGTGTGCGCTATTTGCTGCCGCTACTAGTCTTCACGCACACATTCAAAACGTATTTGTCTACTTGGTTACCACAAAAATTCAAAATACTGTAATCGTTTACAGAAATCCAAAAATTATAAAATTTTCTTATAGGTACAGTCGATCACACGTCGGCAACACTTTGACCTTAAACTGGCCTAGAGAAGTACGTAGGTTCAATAGAATGCGAGGCCAGATTATAGGTACTTGTTTTGTTCTGGCAACTGTACCTGTAGGATAAGAAGAGGATTTGTGACTTATACAAAAACTTCCAGTTTGCAAATCTGTTGGCCGAAATTTTCTCCTAGCTGATAGAAAATTTCGGCTAAAAGACTTGAAAACTGAACATTTTTGTGTAGTCTTCAGTTCAATCTCATTATCCGATCCTTTAATCACAATCAGAAGCTTCATATTGAAGCACAAAAAGGCTGCTTAGACCGATCGGGCTCGAGGTCGGCAATGTAACTCAAGAGCTCCAAATCTAGTGATTGACCTAATCAATAATACTTACTTATGCGAGAGGCATCTTAGCATTCTGGCTTAGTCTGTCCTCAAAGTCTCCTTCTTAATCACCAGGAGAATTGATCCATTCAATTGTCTGTTGGACTTCAATCGATATAGGACTTTGGTATAAGGTCATACCTATGTCAAAGGATTCTTTAGAAAGCTCATTTGAATAGACACAATGCGTGACATAGGCTAAAATGGGTAGAATTAAAAAGTCCATAGGTACTGGCGGCATTTAAATGAGAAAGTACGAGTATAACATTCTATCTAACACTTATGTCAACTTTAACGCTTAGGTAAAAGGTTCATTTTCCAATGACATAGGTTAAAAAAAGGTCATAAAACAATTTTTAATGCGATGAAATCTGAGCTATGTGTAATAGAATTAAGGGTTGTAATCCTAGAGCATGGTAAATTGAATTTTAAACTGGCTGACGTATAGGTAGAAACCTCACTGACAGTTTTCATCCATTTATCAGTAGTTTCTTGGTGGAGGTAGCTATAGTGCTGGGCCCCAAGTCTGCTATTTTTATAAATTCGTCATTCCAACACGATCCCATTCCCATCCCATTGTCATTTTGCTTAAAGTTCGTAATCTGCTAAATTCCTAATGGCGATCATTGGTCGGTCAATGGTCTCGTAATAGAATTGTGTCATAATGACATTGTCGTATTGCCATTATTATAAAACCCGTTAGTAGAAATGATTTTCGAAAAACTACCACTACTTTATTTATGCCAGATTTCATTTATATATATTTTTACATATTATTTATTAATGTTTTATACAAGTCAAGTGTTTTATGTAAGTCAGTCATTCATTTATCATTCATTATGCACGAGATTACTATTGTTAGGGTTCGCTAATTTTCATTAATATTTAATTAAATTGAAACGCAAAATTACTAGTTTCCAGGCCAGTAAACTATTTGATTCGAATATTTCTGTACTGACAACACTTTAGTTTGACAATTGGTCGTTGGATGCTTCTGATTGGCTAATCAATCTGCGGCAAGCACATTGTCATCTGTGGTTGGTTGACGACATTGAATCGTTAACCAATCACAGAACTCGATTTTACCGCGGAAATGGAAAAAAAACCTGCGAGGCGGGAAGAGGTCGATTGAACATGCTGACTCGAGCTGTGGGAAAAGGAATAAAGTTGTGTTTCTTGTTACTTGGATTTTCTTCAGCACTTCACCTAGGCATCCTGAAAGTCTTAATATAGTCCATAGTCTCAGTCACAGAGCACTTTATAATACCGGTTTCAGTTATATCTTATACTATTCTATGCCATTTCTTTCAAGGGAGTGTCAGTGATTGACCACTGGAAAGTCATAATGACGCTATTATGTTAGTAGATTACCAAACTTGTCAAAATCAACAATTATGAAATCAATGATAGACCATTCTGACACTATTGTAATAGCAGACTTGGGGCCCTGATTAAGAATTAAATAGGTTATAATTATTTTCTACGTTCACATACATACGCCTTACATCACTCCTTCTTTCCATGGCGGTGGGCAGAAACTAGAGAACGCCACTTGCTACGTACGATCCATGCATACTCTTTTTGCTGCGTTTGCGATCATACATCAGAGGAACAATTCATCATCTGCCTAGCCTTTTCCCAACTATGTTGGGGTCGGCTTCCAGTCTAACCGGATGCAGCTGAATACCAGTATTTTACATGGAGCGACTGCCTATCTGACCTCCACAACCCAATTACTGGGTAATACGATACTTAACGTGCTGCTAGGCACGGAGGGGTCTCGGTATGTAAAGATGGTCACCCATCCACAGACCAACTGCGGCAAGCGTAGCTTAACCTGACCGATCGACCCGTGCGGCTGTTATTATTTAGCCACGGGCCCCAATTCCCGTAGTTAAAGACGTTCAAAATCTAGTCACAATCTCATCTCAGCAACAATTAATGTGAATAACTTGTCAAAAATGTAGGGAAATTGATTGTATTTTTGACAGATTGAGGCTGAGATTAGAATGTGAACGTTCTTATAAATAAAAACGGGAATTGCTCCTGTGGTCATACACGCGCGCCGGTTGCGAGTATTACCTCATATTTTTATAGAACATCACCAATAAGGTTACTATATGTATGTCCTTCTAGGGCATCCTTTCCCGGCGATTCACTCACATCTTCCTTTCAAAAAAATAAATGAATGCCTTAAAAGCAGTTTTATGGTCAGAAACGAAAACGAAATTATAGCGATAAATCTAAACAAGCATCCTCTTCGTTAAGGGTATTTTTACACCCGTTATAAGAGAATATACGAGAATGGATAGTGAAAAACACATCACTATATTTTCGTCACGTAAATCTATTTTATGTTCAAGCGACTATTATTTTCGATTACATCAGGAACAGGATGACAGTAACTGTCATCGGAATCCGCCATTTTGTCTTCCATTGTAAATCTGAATAAAATCAAGGTAACGTGTTGACGTTAATAAATATTTTTAGACGAAAAAAAAGAGTTCCTAACGTTGGGTAAGAACTTAATAATAATAAGTATTGATTTTTTATGGTGGAGTAATGAGTATTTATGGGGAAGTTTTGAAGAGGCGCCAGTGACAGAAAAGTTGAAAGGAAATCGTTTGGCTTAGTATGGGCATACATAATCAGCCTTAAATGTTCCCACTGCTGGGAAACAGGCCTTCGTCGAGAGGGAACGGGCTGTAATCTACCACGCGGGCCCAGTGCGGGTTGGTAGATGTCACATGTCTTCGAATTTTTGGTTCTAGGACATGCCGGTTTCCTCACGATGTGATGAGGGAAATAATGCATGTGGTGAATATAAACGTTGATGGATGGAGAGGGCGAGCAAGGCTTAAGAAAAGATGGATGAAAGAGAAGCGAGTGAATGATAGCGTGACCGTTGATAGGGGAGAATGGGAGAAGAAAATGTGTTGCGTCGGCCTCAAGTAACATGGGACAAAGCGTTTGGTTTTCTATGAGCGCCGGCGTTGACGTAATGACGTCAGGACGACATAATGACGTATTTCTTGAATTGTTTCTTCATATGTTTTTTACATTGTTCTCACATATAGAAGCAACAAGATTAATGTACCCAGGATTTTGTAATATCTTGATTTAAAAGAGTTTGTTGCCCGTTCTTCTCCATAGAGATCTACGTTTTGGAATGGGCAACTAGCTTCAGGCTTCAACTTTCTGACTAACTGACCGACCATTTAATTTTGACAATTTAAAAGTGCCTGTAAATGGTTTAATTGAAATAAATGATTTGAGTTTGAGTGATCCGGTGCATCATACGATAAGATAAAAATAACAAAATAAGAAGTGAAATAAATACACAATACCTAGTTCTATATTAAGGCTGGTTGTTATAATAAAAACAACAGAGCGCGAATTAACAAAATCCCGAGGAACCTCGACTAACAATGATTGATGGCGGCCCCTTTCACTGTGTGAGGTTAATAGACTTCCTATTCAATCTTTATTAATTATATCATTGCTGAGATTATGCTCTGCAATGCTGAGGTGTCTTTCAGGAGCAAATTATTAAAGGTATACCTAAAACAGCAGATCTTTAACAAAACATTTTTGTTAAAAACTTTTTTTATACGTAGTCGTTACGGGTCGTCAGAACCCCGAAAGTCTGACAACCAGTCTTACAAAGGAGTTTCGTATTACCCAGTAACTGGGTTGTGGAGGTCAGATAGGCAGTCGCTCGCTGTAAACTACTGGTATACTCTGCTGCATCCGGTTAGACTGGAAGCCGACTCCAACATAGTTTGGAAAAGGCTAGGCAGATGATGATGCTCGTCACTTTCATATCACGATAATTAAGAAAGAGACAACAGAAATTAATAGCAAAATGCTTGATTTAATGAATTGGTACAGTCACGAGCAATTACTCCTTTATTTTTTAATGAAATTTTGTATTGTTACGAACATAGCATTTTCGAACCCATAGGTTTATTAATGTGTTGTATTTCAACGTTGCAATCGTTATTTCACGAAAAAATCGCAATTGAAAGTTGCCAAGTGTTGTGTTGTGAATTTAAATGATAAATCAAAGGTTGTATTACATTAAAAATATGCAACAAATCTCATATACCATCAAATTGGTTTGGTTCGTCGTTTGGTTATTGGTTTGGTAGGATTCATCTTACAAGCAAGTCCAGACAAAACTCCCCTCTGTGCATATGAAAGTCACATTGAAATGTGTAAAATTTTCCCTAAACATGGATTCAGAGATTAGCGTTCAACCCCAAGGCATAATAAATAACTTTTTTGTTCATATTATTGCGTAAAAGTTCGAAATTATTACTCCGGAATTTTGACTTTACTTCCTTTGTGGAGTTTAATAAAAGGATTTACTTGGACGAAGGGGAAATAATAAGTATCTCTTTTTTTGCATATACTTTTTTCATTAGATGTGTCATTATGGAAGTAATTAGTGTCCAAACGTTTCATATACACATTGACATTATATATACAATGCGTAATATATTATTTTAATTATTGTGAATGTGAAGACTATGTGGGTCATTTCTTTTCCTCTTTTAGGTTTTGTCATGGTCTGGCAGTTAGAGTAATTTATGCGGCCTACCCAAATGTCCTTTCTTTGGTATTGTGCGTCAAATCGTTGAGCTTCTTATGTTTTGAGTTGAGCTGCACGATTTCCGACAAATGCGTGCACTGACTGGACAGGTCCAATCAATCTGTGTGGTTGTTTTCTCAAAAATCCATTTCGAACATCAATCTCTGAAATGATCTTTTTGAGAAAAGCAGCATGTCTTTATTTCATATTGAAAAGAAATTTCTGTGCCAAAGGCTCCTTTCGACTTATGATACCCTGTTTTAGTCCAGACGGTAAAAAAAGTCGCCCGTACTTTACCAAAGCTGACAAATGGTTCATCTGTCTATATTATATTGTCATTATATCTATGACTCATAGATTAATGATGGTGTAAAAGAGGTCAGTGACTAAGAAGGATATCCCTTAGCCACTGACCTCTCTTATTCAAGTACGCTGGACTAAATATATTATACAAAATGACAGTTGTTTTTGTGCCGATTCTAAGCGCGCGGTTCGAGCGTCTCAGAAACGAAAACTAACACATTGTTGCAAATGGCCTTTGTGTTTTTTTGGCACGTCTCTGATGATTAAGGTCTAAATCGTTGAATAAGAAATGTTTGTGTATTTTGTGTTTACTACGAGATATTTAGAACAGAGTGTGCGCAATTTGTAAAACTCACTATCAAAAATATTAGTTCCACGGACGCTCACGTTGCTATCAGCGTCAAAATGGCGAAAATCAAAAGTCTTCGTTTTGTCAACAATAATATGAAGTCCAACGTACTTGTATAATGTCAGTGCCCTTAGTACAAGACAGGGCTTTGTTACACTTTTGGCTCCAACCATCTATAAAAACACTCAAATCATAAAAATGAAGTCTAATTCAGATAAAATTACAATCTTAACGCCAATTACCTTAACAATACAAACTAGGAGAGGCACAATACTTAGTAGGGGCGATAAAATTTAATTTACAACATAATAGCTAGACTAAAGAACTTAATAGTCCATTTGAAACCAAATAGCATAATCTGCCTGTACCTACTCCTGAAGCCATTACAGTTTCATTTCTATTACCTGTGCCTTATTAAAAGTAAATTATTATTGTTTTTAAGAATATCATTTTTAATAGCAATAGAATTTCTTGGCACAATAAAATGATAATTAGGCATTATAGAAAAGAAAAGAGCTTAGAAAGAACCGTTATTGTGTTGCAACATTTTTTTATCTGAACATATAGGTACTGTGTGTGTGTGTGCCTTCGAATGTTAACGTCAAACAATAATGCATCACTCGGTTACGTAAAATACAACAAAAGGGCAATTCTCGTAATTTTAAGAACGTTCACAGTCTGAGGGGCAATTCTCGTAATTTTAAGAACGTTCATAGTCTGATCTCAGTCTCAATCTCTCAAAAAATACTTCTAATTTCCCTACATTTTGACAAGTTTTTGACATTTGTTTGTCGCCAAGATGAGACTGCGACTAGATTTTGAACGTTTTAAATTACGAGAATACGCCATGTGATCTCAGTCTCAGTCTGTCAAAATACCTCTAATTTTCCTACATTTTTGACATTTGTTTGTCGCTGAGATGACACTGCGACTAGATTTTGAACGTTTTAAATTACAAGAATTGGCTTTCTGAATAAAGTAAGTGAAGAATTGGCTTTCTAAAGAGAGTAAGATAAAAATATCACCAAAATAGAAGACTCTCGTATCTTTCCTTTGCCAAAATATCAATTCTTATACGAAACTTTAACAGAATATATTCCAGCATCCCAAACCCAATAAATTGTAAATATGGCATCGTTTATACATAATAGAATGGTCGGCCATATTGAGAATTGAGCAGTTTGGGCTCGAACTAAAACATTAATACTTCGCCACTGCCAAGCAAGGAGATTAAGCAACGACACATCTCGCTATACATTATCCAGTATAAGCTGACCCCGTATGAAACAGCATGTATAAGTTGTTTTCATATTTAAGGGTGTTATTTAAGGGTGTTTAAGGGGTTGTTCAGGCCACTGAAGGAACACGGGTGGGTTTTAGTCAGTAAAAGTCTGACACGCCCTTCCGCTCAGCCCAGAGCGGGAGAGGCCATTTGATGATTTCCCACCGAAAATAATAATAATAATTAAAAAAAAGGGTGCTAAACAGACACTGAACAACTTTCTCTATGGGACAAACATCGTACATCGCAAAAAAAGGGTGCTAAACAGACCATGAAACTGAACAAATTTCTCTATGGGACAAATAAATAAAATAATAATAATAAATAATAATATCCCTGGACATTTCACACAGCGCCATCTAGTCACAAGCTAAGCAACCTAATGCTTGTGTTATGGTAACTAGATGGCTGATAAACTACTTATAAATAAATAAATAAATAATAAATAAATAAATATCCCTGGACATTTCACACAGCGCCATCTAGTCCCAAGCTAAGCAACCTAATGATTGTGTTATGGTAACAAGATGGCTGATAAACTACTTATATACATTTTTTTTTTTTTGTAAATACATACATATTATAGATAGCTTCTGCCCGCGGCTTCGCCCGCGTGGATGTCGGAAATTATCCCACGGGAACGTGCCAACAGGATAAAATGTATGCAGTGCTTCCCCAGGATGCCATCTATCTCGCGGGCCCTTTGTGGCTAATTACAATAGAAAACCAATTGTGTCTCATTAGTGGTGATTAAGAGGGTACCTATATGATATCCTTACCTAAGTACCTACCTAATAAAAAAAAAACTCAATAACAGAAAATAAAATACCTACCTACCTAAATAAACCTATTTCTGATGATAACTAAACTCAATAAATAAGCAAAATCCATAATAACTAATATCTATACCTACGAATGACTAATCCTACCTAACAGTATTATAAAATAACCTACGGTCACTACGTACACTATCAAATATACTACCTATACTTTAAAATTAAAATCTATACCTACGACTTATAAAAATAAACCTAAATAACTCTAAAAACTAAAAGGAATAAAAAGGTCGCACTGAAAAGCACGGTTTAGAATTTGCAAGTAGCAGTTAAAATAAGAACGAACGCTCGCCACTCGACACGTCCGTTCAAATCAAAGTTCAAAAAATGTCCTTATATACGATAGCGATCCGTGGCGGCCGCGCGCCACGCGTGTGCCGCGAACGGTGCAAGCCAAATTCAACCTTCAGCACTACATTTAGAGCATAACCTTAGTGAACTCCACTGCGGGTGACGTAACCTACGACAAACTTATTATTTGCGGTTGGCGCAGTAATCGGGTCTAGGGATCGAACCGCAAAATTAAGTTTGTTTTTTATTGTATATACTTTTCCGGGATAAAAAGTACCCAGTGTGGTGCCCAGGATCATAATGAATAATTATACCAAGTTTCATCGTAATCGAACCGGTAGTTTTTGCGTGATGCCTGAACAAACAGACAGACAGACAGACAGACAGACAGACAAAAATTTTTTTAATCACATTTTTGGGTTCGGTGTCGGTCTAGTAACACCCCCCGCCATTTATTTTTTTGATATCTTCAATGTACAGAATTTTCACTTCTACAGATTTATTATAAGTATAGATAGAAAAACACCCAGACTCAGAACAAATACATGTAGGTCATACAAATATTTGTTCCGTGCGGGAATCGAACCCGCGACACGCAGTGCAGCAGTCAATCGCTTAACCACTGCGACAACCGTGCCGTCAATTACACACGTGACTTATATACATACGTTTTTTCAAACATCGTAATTGCGAAAAAATAATCAGCCACCTCATTTGGGTTGGGTATAGATAGAGGAATTGAAGATTTTTCGTTTACGTGGTAAATTTTACTGTGGGAAGAAAATCATACACCACCTTCATTAAACCCCGGGAACATTTGCCTCTCAGCCGTGATCTGCAGTGGCCTAAATGGAAAGCCCTCAAGTATCCAAATAGGGCGCTGCAGGCACAATCTGTCGAAATGGGGGATTACTGACCCATTCAATACCCAACGCGAGTGCGGTGCCTCTAATCAGACCATGCCCCACTTGCTGGAGTGCCCTAAGTGCCCGTTCACCTGCACCTTGGATGACTTAATGAATGCCATTGATGCCGCTATCAACGTGGCCACCTACTGGGCTCAAACAATATAAAATATCAAAGAAGAGTACCATCGACACGAAAAGAAGGAGAATAAAACGTGGTCCCTTAGAGAAAGTTGCTCAATTTGATGATCTGTAGCCACACCTTTCAGATATACCGGGTGGCTTCGACGCGCAACCTGTTACCATGGGTACATGATTTTGAACCCTCTGCGCACCATCATTCACCATCTTCTCGCACGACGATTCTCAAAGTAAGTTAAAGTGATTTATTCACTTTTTAATTTCATTTGTTGCACACATTATAGAAAAGGCTTTAAACAAATCGCGGCTCTTCATATAAATACTACTGCCGACCTCATCTAATTTTTAAAATATGTTCAGCAGTGCGATTCTGTAACCATCTCACCGTGAAAACTTAGGAGAAGTGAGCGTGGAGTGACCTGTCATTCCAAATAATGCTAGGGATTGACACTACTGACAACTCACATCAAGCTCACTTCACTTGAGTTTTCACGGTGAGATTTTTACAGAATCGACCGGCTGAGTTGAGCTGCACGATAATTGACAAAATGTGTGCACTGACTAGACAGGTCCACTTAAATCTGTGTGGTTCTTTCCTCAAAATACTATTTCAGACACCAATCGTTAGTCTTCATATGATCTGACCAAGATTATGTCTGGACTTTAAAAGAAACTGTGCGCTCTGAGTTTGTGAGATGGGAAACACCGACCTCGTCTAGTTTTAAAATATGATATCGCTCTTAGCGATAAGACCGCCCATTGCATCACTCTTTGTAAAAAAAATATATATTTATGTCTGTAATTTATATGGTGTACATATTAATGAGTATTCTATTCTATATAAAAGTGTACAATCTACTTACGGAAATAAAATCATTTATGATTGACGTGTAAAAGTGTTTGTACAAAACCATTATAAAATAAAATCATTTATCAATTGAAAAATATTTTCTGAATCTTATACCCAGATAGGAGCTGATCTCTAGCCAAGACTACTGCTGGATTACAGAATAAATTATAAAGAGAACACAAATAATAATTCCACGTCTAGATTGATATTTCCCAACAATAACAAACCTGTCATAATACGTAAATAGTCTTGTGATTATGGCCACAACTAATCCGTCTACCTTCTGTCACCCCCCCCCCCCCCCCCACGAACTGACGGATCGTTGCTATTCTTAGCTAAAATCACAGGGCTCCTTCCAAATATGAGAAGGTAGGTACCCATTATTTATGGTTAAGGCTCATTTACACGAGTATAGTTTCTTGCAGGAGATTCGGTAATAAAACGAATATAATAAAAATAGTTTACCCATGCAATCTGCATTCGCGATTTATTTGCCGATTCGATTCGATTTATTTATGAAAAAATGACTTTAATTCCTACACAATAAAGTTTACGCTACAACTTCAAACATTTTTATAACTTTTTCAATAGTGCTAGTCACTCTGAAATTAGCTTTATTACAATAATGATAAAGTTGACATTGGTTTAACTTGAAATTGTTGAAGGTTGTAAACTAAACGACACATCTCTATACTGTCACCGTAAGCAAAAGGGGCCGCTTCTAAGGAAAATAAATATAGAAAATTAAGCCTTAAGTACTTACACATAAAAGGCGCATCTAATAATGTTTATTTTGGCAAGCAGTGCGCAAACTGTTCGTATAAGATTCGTATGTTCGCATTTGCGTTTTTTGCCACTGACTTCCGATATAAACGTTATTTTTCACGTTGTAGCGTGTTCTTTTTTGTAAATTAAGTTTTTATTTTTCACTTTTAAGTTGTACAGACGCCAGCAGGTCAAGCTACGTTGTCAAATTTTCACAATCAACCTTGAACCTTAATGCTTGGTCGATAAAGTTGAAAATCTATTGATGTGCTGGCGTCTGTACATCATAATGTCGACGGCAACTATCATTACGGCAACCTTTAATGATACGAGTAGTTGTGTTGACACAGGCCTAGAAGCGAGTATCGTGCATGCGACATTTTGTTTTTTGCTTGAACCGATTATGTCATGTTAACAACATGATTGACATAATCGGTTAACAAGAATAAACTCAACCTCAAAGCATTTATTTCAATTATTAAACCATTTACAGTCACTTATGTAAAACCAACGAGACTGCTGAAAAGTCTTATCCATGTAAACGAGCCTTCATCCTCACCTAAATATTACATTCATTATTCCGAAACCGCAACCCACGTAGACGAAGTTTGTCGCTTCCCAGGATTAAAAGTAAGTTGTGATGATTTAGGACACAACTTGCCCTCCCGGTGACAGTTATAATACAATGGTAAGTAGGCACGTTCATGGTGGACATGATATACGAGATTACGAGGTATTGCAGTAATAATGAAAAGAGGTGAGAAATATACCAGGGTCTTAACTTAATCAAATTTAAAAAAAATGTATATTATATACGCGTCGACTAGAGAACCTGCTCCTTTTTTTTTCGTCGTTTAAAACATTACTGCCTCGTCTAGTGTTCGCAAGCGCTACTGCTGAGTTAATGTCCTGGGTTCTATTCCCAGGTCGGTTAAAGTTTTACTGTATTTTTCCATCAGGAATTTCTCAGTATCAGTCTGGAGTTTGAACTTGTGCCCGATTTATGACAATAGACTAGCCCCTTCATACATAGGACTTCAACATAACTAGCGATATTTGGGTGTACTATAGTTGGCTTACTTTTGTCTAACCGTTCGGGAAAATACTGGCGTGATGTTATGTTTTTAGAAAATAACCCAGTCAACCACGACCTAAGTAACAATGACAAGGAGTTTCTTAAAAATCTATGGATACGAATCCTTATACTTTTCACTAGTCCAAAAGGTTTTCTATCCGACTATACAGTGTACGACATGTTATTCACAAAACCAACAATATGTAAATTAACCTTACTATAAAATATTGTAGTTTGACAGAATTGATAGGTATATGGTTCCATCTACTTATACGTAGACGGAATAATAACTCTATTACCCTTCAGGAAATAAGACCGTCACATAATTCTTCCGAAAATATAAATC
This sequence comes from Apamea sordens, assembly GCA_945859715.1. Classification (NCBI taxonomy): domain Eukaryota; kingdom Metazoa; phylum Arthropoda; class Insecta; order Lepidoptera; family Noctuidae; genus Apamea; species Apamea sordens. The sequence continues at coordinate 12,121,242 of OX244009.1, forward strand.
TACCTCCGCTTGAAAATATAATTTTCAGTCAAAATATCTTCCAGTTTCAGGAGAAACTTCACTAAATTCATTTACAATTTAGAGGAACATCTGCTGAAATAAATCCCCATTGAGTCGGGATCCGACACTCATTACCAAGATGTTTACCTATTTGCAAAGAAGATTTGTATGTTTTATTCTAATTTTGGGATACGAAAAATAACTGGTGCTTCGTTGTGCACAGATTTAGGGTATATTATTTTCGTAGAATGATACTGTTTTGGGAAACATCTGTGTTCTTCGTTCATCTGTTATCTGAAGTTGAATCTGGGTCATCGTACATCGATGACCCAGATTCTTGAGTCTTAGAGTACTTATCAGCATGTTCAACTAATTAGTTTTACTGACAATGGTGCTTAGATAATAATTATCTTATTAAAATTATTTTTAATTTTATATTTTAAATTGTTCTTTTTTTCATTGTTCTCACATGTAGAAGCAATAAGAATAATGTACCCAGGATTTTGTAATAATATCTTGATTTAAAAGAGTGTCCTTGGAGTTTCTTGCCCGTTCTTCTCCAAAGAGATCTACGTTTTGGAATGGGCAACTAGCTTCACTTTCTGACTAACTGACCGACTATTTAAAATGTTGACAATTCAAAAGTGCCTGAAATGGTTTAATTGAAATAAATGATTTGAGTTTGAGTTTGAGTTTGAAAACATGCCCGGTGAGACATCTCAAGAGCCAATATGACGAAGTTCCATAAAAACCCCTATTTGACTCCTAAAAAAATACAAACATCCGAATTGAGAACCTCCTCCTAATTTAGAAGTCGGTTAATGAAAGAATTTACAAAAATGTGTTCTTCCTTCCTTTGCGTGAAGCCCCTAACGCGTGGACAGCTGCAGTTTGCTCTGCCGTTGACGCGTGTCGCTCGTATGTATTCACACTGAGTAGTCAAAGTAAGTAACTTATACACTTATTTAGGCGTAAATACAAAATCCGTAACACCATTTTCTCAGATTTATTAATTGCTTAATTTCTTACTTTAGTTCATAAGTTTAGTTTATAAATATTTGTTTAAGAATTTTGTTAATTTAATATTTTTTGTGTAATATTTGTTTTATAATTCTATACTATTATCTCTGTTTATGTTTTGTGTAAAGTTTCTTTGTGTATATTTTGTTAAAGATTTAAAACTGTTATTTAGCAGTATTTTTATAACTATATAGGCCTTACTGTACACCCATTACCTAATGCGTGAACAATATTTGTACGCCTTGCAGGGCAACACATAGTGACACAACATATTTATTTTTATTTTATACCATCATGTACCACTGTACTGTGTACATATTACACCTATGTGTACAAATAAATAAATTTGAATTTAAATATATAAAACAATATGAAACAAATACAAAAACGTACGAACTTGTATGTAATGGCAACAACACGACAAATTGACCAGTCTTGCTTAACAATTGTTTTCCCTAACTAACAGTCGCTCCATCTAAAATATATACTCAGCTGCATCCGGTTAGACTGGAAGTCGACCCCAACGTAGTTGGAAAAAGGCTAGGCAGATGATGAATTGTTTTCCCTAACTGTATTTAAAAGCATCTATGCTTTCCTTTAAATTGTCTGAAATAAGACGTTAGCTTAACACGTTATTTACAATGTAAGCTTTCTTTATTGCGCGCCGCCATTTTGGCTTTCTGCCAAAAGGTTTCTTTCATACCAATTTTAAAATCGAGTCCAGAAAAGATTTGCGCTCACTTGAAAGAACGAATTAAATCTTAATTTAAGTTTAAATGTAAAGAGACTAGGAAGCTATTCATTTTAAGTTAAAGTTAAATGGAAATCTGTCTTTGTCTGAGAACGAACTTACTGTAACGGAAAAAAATTGTGCGGGGTGAATAACTACGTAAAAAAATGGTTTCCTTTTTTCGTTTTAACTGTTCCTGCTTATTGGCTCGTGTATTTTTTTCATATCCTAGCTCATAATTATCTTATGCAATATCCCTGTTTTTGTTATAATTGATCTTTGTCGTTGACCGTATTGTAAGTACAGTCACGAAAAAAAGTATGTATACACTCGGCTTTATTCAAAAGCGATTTACTCTTTATTTTTTAATGAAATTTTATGTTGTTACGAACATAGCATTTGCGAACCCATAGGTTTTTGTAATGTGTCGTATTTCAACGTTGCATTCGTTATTTCATGAAAAAATCGCAATTGAAAGTTGCTAAGTGTTGACATATTGGTGCTCGTGACTGTACGTCTACAGTACGGTCAGCGACAAAAGTCGATTAACAATGCTACTTTTACACATTATTTAAATATTATATTCTTTTAATTTTACTTCTGTCCCGATTTTTACTAAAAAGACCTTAAAAAACTGAAGTGTTAATTTAAACGACTTCACTGGGTCAATTTATTTGCCTAGCCTTTTCCCATGTATGTTGTTGCATGTTGTGTTGTTGTTTGTATTCCCTTGCTTGTTTTTTTTCAATAGTAAACATCATCTACCTAGCCTTTTCTCAACTATATATGTTGGAGTCGGCTTCCAGTCTAACTGGATGCAGCTGAAGACCAGTACTTAACATGGAGTGACTACGTATCTGACCTCCACAACCCAAGTTACAGTGTAACACGATGACCCTTGCTAAGTCAGGATGTAAGACTTTTGAACTTCTGACTACCCGTAACGACTGTCAAAGATCAAGGAATGATATCCGGGACCAACGCCTTTAATAAACTTTCCCAGGTACGAAGCAGCCTCGATATGTAATGACCCCATCCACGGACCGACCGCGGTAAGCGCAGCTTTAACTTCGAACGACCCGTGCGACTGTTCTTATTAAGGCGATTAACACACGGCACCGCGCACCGCCGCGGTGGGCGGTGAAGCGGATGTCATGTCGCATTGGTCTCTGATAAATCCGTAGATGCCTAACACACGTACACCGCCTGGCCTCGCGGTCGAGCGGTGCTTTCACCGCCACCGCCCCTCCGCGCTGCCGTCCGCGCGGTGAGGCGGTGCCTCACACACGGGGCGCCGCGTAACCGCGCGGATCATCGTGGGTGCAGGACGTGTTGCAATTTAAAAATTGATTTCGATGTCGAAAAGTTTATTTCGGAGATTGAAAGTCGCTCTGCTATCAAAACCGTGTTAAATCCATCCGCGCGGACAGGCGCGTAAACCGCCTTACCGCACGGGGCACCGCTACAAAATCCGCTTTACTGCCACCGCCCTCCGCGGCGGTGCGCGGTGCCGTGTGTTAATCGCCTAAGCCACGAGACCGTCTCGAACGACTTAATTCATCATCATCAGCCTATAGCAGTCCACTGCTCGACATAGGCATCTCCTATTGCACGCCATTCAACTCGATTTTCGGCAACTCTCGTCTCTCCCCTACCACACACTCTCTCTCTCTCTTCCACTCGAACGACTTAACTGGGTATAGCGATGTAATTAGAGAGAGTCCTATATCCAGCAATGAAATAGTCCAAGTTAATTATTGATACCAATAATATTGTCCATACAGAGCTAAATACCTATTAGCTGAATCCCTACACGTTCAATTGGAGCTAGGCAGTAAGCTTACAAGAAACATAATCATAAATACACAGTAATATTCGCAATACACACAATACTATGCCGAGTTAACGGGATTAAGGTAGCGTTCGCATTGGGGGAGTAGGCGACTACCAATGCAAACATAAATTTTAGTCCAATAATATTGCTCCGGGTGGGAGATTACCGTTTTGTCCACGTTCATATTTTCAGTGTTTGACTGGTTTTGGATCAGGATGAGCTTCGTTCATGATGTGATCAATCGAAAGTTAGCTCTGGGTGGCTGCTGGTTAGTTTAAGATTAGTATTTTACAAGCTTTTATTTAACTTGCGATTTATGTATGTTCGGGGGACTCTTGCAACTTAATTTTGAAGCAGATATCTCCAACCGATTGATCTGAAATTTTGCATGCATGTGTAAATCGGATGACAATGCAAAAAATATTTTTTTAAACTACTCACACAATAAATATAAACTAATAGAATGATTTTGATTTGTCTGTCCGTCTTCACTATAATCAGATACTATTGAAAATAATACTAATAAAACATCGGAGTAATTGACACACTATTAGTAGCAATGGTTTTTTTTTACAGTTCAACAACATTCATTGCGTTATTTACGTTGTTGAGGAGACCATTTTATCGAACATGTGAAGCAATAACTTTCAAAATGATACAGATTATGATTGATAGAGTGTTACGCAATTAGGGTGCTAATATTCAGCTGCATCCGGTTACACTGGAAGCCGACTCCAACATAATTATGTAGTTGAGAAAAGGCTAGGTAGATAATGATAACTATTGAAAAAAATAAGCTGGGGAATAACTACAACTACAGGTTACAGCTATAGTAATAAAATAATGTGTTAATAGGGTAGTTGCTTGGGTAAAAAAATTATTATTATATTTAGTCCGTGAGTTAGATTATCGATAAATAATGGACACGTATTTTTTCTTTTGTCAATCAAGCAAAAAATGACAAACATAAAGCGCGTCAAAATTTGGGAGTGGGGGTCGTGCCGTCACTTGCTTGCAAAAATGTCGCAAGCAAGTGACGTCACGCGGAACTTTAACGGGCGATATCTTCATCATTTTTTATATAAATGGCAAAAGAAAAAATATGGGTTATATTTTTTGATAATCTAATTGACGGACTAATTAGGAAAATAGCCTATTCTCTAAGGCTACGTAAACCTTTTGGTTTTATTTTGCTTCTAATATTATAAGTACCTAATTCACTTTTACGCACTATCTTGCTGACTCGACCAATGTAAGCACACCCTAAGTCTTAGCACAGTCATGCTGGAATTAAGCTGTTACCAGTGTAGGAGATTGGCACGGCATAAGGCTTTCATGGCGACTGGATCTCAGTTTGATGTGAAGCCTCTTGTATTGTACAGTCAACAGCAAAAGTAGATGATCAAAATGAGAAATTCAATACTAATGAATGGATTTCGCAGCTATATGGCAGCTGTACTAGTAGTAAATGTTTGGTATAATTTACAATCACATACTTTGAATCACTTCGACGCCATACTCCGTTCATTAGTATTGAATTTCTGATTTTGATCATCTACTTTTGCTGTTGACTGTACTAATTTCGGTAATTCTGGAGTTACTTACAAATGAGAGTACTTACTGGCATTTTAGTTAGCAATGCACGATTAGGCTTATATATAAAATATAAAAATATAAAAAATGGTAGCCCACCGGTGTCGGGAACAGGGTCTAAGCCATCGGCGGTCAGGGCTCCAGAGAGAGGAACCTCCTAACAATGCAGGCCGTGTCCAGAAGTACCGCTTCCTGAATCAAGCCCTTAATCCAGCTGCCGAGAGCCTCCTCAGGTTTTAGTCGAGGTTCTTGGCTATAACCCATTGGCTGTCATGACTATCTATTTATTTATTACACAACAGCTCCTATGTATCATAAGTACTATAGATCACAATAGCCTCGGTCTTACACAGTCACTAATTGAAGGTTTACCAGCAATCTCAAAAATAAGTTATCACTCATAATAACAAAACTAAAGGCGACTAGGGTTCGTATCATCTTTCTGCCCTTGCTCCATGTTACTTGGAGTCGGCACAACACGTTTTATTCTTCCATCCTCCCCTGTGAACTGTCACGCTATCAGAGACTCTCTTCAGAGTCTGTGTGGGTCTGTCCTCAAAAGTTACACACCAATCTAGATGGTCTTCACAAGATCTGACCAAGATTATGTCTGGAATTTAAAAGAGACTCTGACCTCTGAGTTTATTTCGGCCTTTCTTCTCTGAGTAGTCAGATAGGATACCTAGACCTGTGGGCCTAAAAAGGCCACTTTGGCAGAAACATAATAGGATAACAATATGAATCATATTAAAAATCGTAAAATGGTCACAAACTGACAATTCATAATAATTATGATCTCATGTCACAATGAAATAACATCTGTAGAAATAAAAAATAAAAAAAACAATTTGATTAATAAAACTGTAATGAAAAATTGTCCGATTAAATTACGATTTTTATTTTTTTCATGCGGCAATGTTTACACCAAATATGAAATGAAATTTTACGAAAATTAGAGGAATTGCTACTGATCTGCTGGGAATTCAGGAAATGAATAGCTTTTACAGGTATTACTTAAAGTGGCCTTTTTAGGCCCCCTCATCTAGTTTTTAAAGTGTACACTTACTGAAATAAAATCAATTATCATTCTCTTTCATATCATTCCTCACTGAATGCAGGTATCTTTTCTGTAAATGTATTAAGTTTCTGATTTGTCATAATCTTCTACTTCTGCGTGTCGATGGCACGGCAGTATTGCAAAATTTTGTTAGTCCAAAACTTTCACTTCTACAGCGTCATTTGTCATAATGGTTTCAGAAATATAATCGGCGACCTTGTATTTACATACCTACATACATAATCTCACGCTTCTTCCTATGGGGGTAGGTAGAAACTACATAACGCCATCTGCTACATTTATGTATACATCGACCTCATTAATAAGGAAAATTAGGAAAAAATAGCGCCCCGCGGTTTCACCCGCATAAGTGTCGATCCAGTGGGAATATCGAGATAAGAAGTATTTTATGTGTTAATCCTGGTTATAAACTATGTGCGTGGCAAATTTCATTCAAATCCGTTCAGTTTTTTTTGCGTGAAAGAGTAACAAACTTCCATCCATCCATCGTCACAAACTTTTATAATATCAGTAAGAAGTAGGATAGGATTAAGAGGATTTAACAAGAGACGAATTGGTCATTCTCATCATTATTAGCCTATTATACCTATGTAGTTCACTACGAGTACTTTACATTGGCCTCTCAAATTGTACACTACGGATAGACTAGTTCCATCCACCATTTCCAGCTATATTCTGCAAAATCGTCGCTAAAGGTAGCCTACTCTAGGACCGTGTCACTGTCTCCACTTAACAACATGTCTGCCCTAACGGAACTCAATTCAACGACTCTTCACGTGACCAGAGAGCTGGCCTATTGTTAGGCCAAAGAATCAGCATTGCTATTCAACGTTGTAATGCTGCCAGCCTTTTGGGCACTTTTCCCATTGATAGCGACGCGGATGTACAGACGCCAGCACATCAAGCTACTACAATCTGTCAAATTTCTTTAACAGATTTTCAACTTTATCTCTAAAGCATTAAGGTTCAAGGTTGATTGGGAAAATTTTACAGTTTCGGGTAGCTTGACCTGTGGCGTTTGAACGTGGATAAAATATATGTGTTACTTTGTAAAATGTAATTAAAAAAACTTAGTCTTACTTTTATTCACATCGTATTTCCACCAATACTTTGATAGTTATTGTGATATCAAATTCATCAAAAACTTCCCTTAGAACAATAATTTTATTAAAAAAAAGTTCAAAATCGTGTAAAAAAAAAACAAGGAAACCAGCTACAAAAACGATGTAACCCAGTTATTAATAAAACTTCGTAATGTACCCGAAAAGTTGTGGAATTAACTGCCGGGAACCGCCACTGTTATATTTTATTCAGAAGAAGGTCGCCAGTCGTTAAAATAGTGGGTAAGAACCTTCTGGAAGTTTGAATAGGAAATAATGTCTTTGGGAAAACTTGGTTTATTAGTAATGATCTTGAATTTTTTATATAAAGTAGTTTGGACTTTTATTAGAAGAACCAGCTTCTGTCACGTGAAATTTATTGTTCCGACCAACCCACCTCGTCGCATCGCATCGCCTGCACCGGCAGGCGATGCGATGCGACGAGATGGGTGGGCCATTACTTTATTTTCGCTTCGCATTCTTTCTAACTCTTTTTCCTCGGCTCCTGAGGGTGATGTTAAACAGCTTATACCCTTCCTCAAGAATTGGGCTATCAAATGGCAGTTTCAGAGACAAACAAACACAAGAACTCATCAGCTTTATTATTAGTATTATATACTGGTATTCAGCTGCATCCGGTTAGACTGGAAGCCGACCCCAACATAGTTGGGAAAAGGCTAGGCAGGTGATGCAGATGATGAGTTAGTGTAGTTGAATGTTTTTATGCAGCGTGCCCCGTAACGACTGTCAAAGATCTACAAATGAAAGCCGGGACCAACGGCTTACCGTGCTTTACGAGGCTCGGAGGGGTCTCAATATGTAATTAATGGTCACCCATCCACAAGCCGACCGCGGAAAGCGTAGTTTAACCTTCAATCGACCCATGCGGCTGTTATTATTTAGCCACGAGCCCCTCCTGTTATAATTTAGCCACTTTTACATAAATTACGAGCAAGAATTAAATACTCGTGTAGGGGATTAAAGAAGGATGAAGCCGACCAAATGAATTGATGAGTTGGCTTCAAGCGGTAAACAATTGTGCCTTGTTACTGATATGTGGTTACGTCACTGAAAATGAGCCGTTCATTTGGGATTCATCAAATTTGGCTGACTTTGTACACACGTGTGCAAAGTGTGTACACACTTTGTACACACCCCTCCACTCATAAGTGGACACACTCACTTTGACATGATTGACCTAATTTCCAGTGAAGGTCTTTTATAGAATCCACCTTACTTACCTATTTAATAAAAATATTAAAATCATTCATTCACTGGGTGACAACGCTCAGCCTAAATCTTTGAGTCTAGAAGAGCTTTTTTTTTAACGAAAGTACAACGAACTAAGCTCATGCGAACTACACATCAAACTGACGTGACGCAAAATCCTGGATCGGAAAAGCAGTTTACCGCGCGACTAGCATTAACACAACGTCACGGCATTAATCGTGGGGCAGTAGCCCACCTGACACAACCCCCGTCTGGGTGAAGAATCCTCCCTTTTCTATAGAGAACTAAGCAAATATTTATTTTAATTCATCCCCTAAAGGTTCTAAATAAGGGATGAAAGTTTGGATAAGGAGTTCGTCATATCTGCTGATGGCACATTCATCGGGCACGTACGACTTGTAATAAAATTATAATTCGTCTTCTCAGCAACAATTTGGCATCTGTATCGTGCCAAGATCATAAACCCACCATATCAGGCGTGAAGGAAAGAGACAAAACAACTCATGTGTCTGCTCATAATGAGCGCATGGCTAGATCTTTACAGCCGGGCCGCCGTCTTGGCAAGGGGCCGAGGTGAAGTCAAGAAAACGCTTGGTTTAAAAACGCCAGTTTACAGTATACGTGGCCCTAAAGCCTGATTTACACGGTGCGTTTTAATTATTGCCTGTGGCATATCAGTTCAAGCAACAATAAAAGTTGCATTATCTAAACAGTGCTTACACGATGCAAGTCATTTGTTAAAAGCGGACTGACGCGAAAATATTTATTTTATTATTTTCGACTTTATTACAACTTGAGTAGGTAATGTTGTTATTTTTAAACGACTTCAAAAAAAGGTGGTTCTCAGTTCGTCGGAATCTTTTTTTTATTTATGTTCCCCGATTACTGGAAGACCGCTAGACCGAATTGGAAAATATTTTTTTTGTTTGAAAGGGTTTACTTCCCATTGTCATCAGGTCAGAATCTGTTAATGGGATCCTGGGGAAATCGAGAGAACTCTTATAATATTATAGGCACAACTTTGGCGATTTGGGTATCATTTTATTGTGGTAACAACTCATCATCTGCCCAGCCTTTCCCCAACTATGGTGTTGTGGTAACAACTAAAAAGTGAAAAACAAAAACTTTATTCTAAAAAAAAAAAAAAAAAAAAAAAAAAAAAAAAAAAAAAAAAAAAAAAAAAAAAAAAACAAACTACACTACACTACAAAGTGAAAAAAGGGTATAAATCAGTAGCTAGATTGTGTAGTTAGATAGACAGTCGCTCTATGTAAAATACTGGTATTCAGATTCATCCGTTTACACTGAAAGCCGACCCCAACATAGTTGTAAAAAGGCTTTGTAAAATGTCTGCTTTTTCATAATCTATCCATCTTCCCTTATAGTCATATTTTTTTATTTTTTTTTTCATTAACGGAAGCTTTAATTACAACATAACACTAAAAAAACAAAATAATATCCTAAATTAACTAAAACTATTTACAAACTAAAATATAGCGTCGAAAAATCTATCCACATCGCTGTCGACTGGTAATGTACCCAAGACACTGGCGGCATTGCCACGTTGTATGGCAATGCTTAGCCTCTGGCCATATTGTCATATAGACATGAACGTTCTACCTAGCAAATACACTTTCAACCTGTGCCAACAAACATCTAATAGGTGAGTTTAAAAAAACCACTCTCCAAATTTTCTGAAAGAAATAAAAATAATTTGCTATTTAAAAGTACATAGAAAGTATACAGACAACTACAGTCACTACACACATACACACTACACTAGACATAATCGTTTCTGAACTAACAATCACGGCTCGTAAGCCTTCTTCACAGTTCCTTGAAACTCTTGGCACAACGCCCGGAAAGTACAAGAAAAATTGGTTCAAGAATCACTAGTGACAAATCACCGATGAGTCTCCGAAATACCCTCAAGTAACTAACAATTTCCTTGGCCGCTTTCAGAGCAAAAAGACGCTATTTTCGTACAACAAATATTATCCAGAATTCCTTTGAGAAACATCTAAAATCCCAAGTTTGCGACACTCGACAAAATTTTTGAAAACTTTGTGGATATTAAATATTCTAGAAGTTAATTTTGTCTTCCAACGGTGTCGTGTTTGAGTCTTCTAGCCAGGTTTTGTATACGGTTTTCCTTGTATTATGCAAGGATATGTTTATTAACAACAATTTGTATAGTCATGCAGATGCAGCTAAATTGTAAATTACTGATATTCAGCTGCATCTGGTTAGACTGGAAGCCGACTCCAACGTAGTTAGGAAAAAGGCTATATAGATGATGAGCTTTTATCGTCATGATCGAAAGTTCACGATGCTCATTTGTTTATTTCTAGTCTCGTTGGTCAACGCTGTTGAGCGTCGTGATCCCAGAGGGGCATTCTCGTAATTTTAAGAACGTTCACAGTCTGATCTCAGTCTCAATCTGTCAAAAATACGTCTGATTTCCCTACATTTTGACAAGTTTTTGACATTTTTTTGTCACCGAGATGAGACTGCGACTAGATTTTCAACGTTTTAAATTACGAGAATTGGCCTTCAGGTGTTCCATTATTCCGTTATTTATGAAAATGATCTGTAGTAGCTCAGAGTTTGTGCCTGGTAATGAGGACAGGCTCGCTCTATAAACATGAGACTTTCAACCAGTCGGGCGAAATGTGTGTGTGCTGTATACATCTCTGCCTTCGGGAAATAATGGCGTGATATAATATTTTCGAGACTGCCTCGTTGGTCCAGTGGTCGCAAGCGCTACTACTGATCACGAGGTTCTAAGTCCAACTCCCAGGTCGGGCAAAGTGTTATTGGGTACTTACATTTAGAAATTTCTCAGTAGCAATCCGAAGTCTGGATTTGGGCCTGGTTGATGACAATACGGTCACACCCAATTACATGGGACTCGAATATAACTGGTGAAAGGGTGGTGTCCTTCTTCCTAACCCTTCGAGGAGTACAAACGGTACTTTATACGGCTTCATAAAACAATCCACAGCCTACAAGGCCCATTTTTTACATCCACGCAATCACAGTCCATTCCAAGGTTTCCTGGAAAAGATCGCAGAAAGCGATAAGGCCGCCCATTGTACGTTTTTTAGTAATAACCGTATTTTTTGTTATGTATTTTCTGTCGTACAATAAAGTATATACAGGGTGAAAATCAAAATAGCATCAAAATCAACCATCATTAACTAATTAGAGCGCCAATCAACAAGACATAGTTTGAAGCTATTTCCCCTAAAGGGGTGAAATGTAATCGAGTGTTAATATATGATCCAATGCCTCTATTAATTGCTCCAATGATTGGCGTGTGTCTACTAGATCGTGAGAAAGCTATGTGGACTGAGATTAATTCGTAGACATACATACATACATAAACTAAGCCGTTGGTCCCAGCTGTCATTCGTGGATCTTTGTTAGTCATTACAGGTCGTCAGAAGTCCGAAATTCTGACAACCAGCCTTACCAAGGGGTATCGTATTATCCAGTAACTGGGTTGTCGAGGCCAGATAGGCAGTCGCTCCATGTAAAATACTGGTATTCAGCTGCATCAAGTTAGACTGGAAGCCGACCCCAACATAATTGGAAAAGGCTAGGCAAATGATGATATACATACATAAATTCACGCCTTCTTACCGTGGGGTTAGGCAGGAACTACAGAACGCCTCCTGCTACGATCCTTATACAATGTGTAACTGAATTAATGCACATTCTGAAAGTAGTTAGTTCAGAATCGTTTACTAAATCTATTTCTGTCATTTTTAATATAGGTAAGTTTTTATCCCAAAAATAATTATAAACCACGTAAATTACTGTCACACTTCCGCTGTACAGTCAAAGCCAAAATGGATGAAATACCTATTAGGCTATACCCTTATACGTGTGCAACTGTGTGCATGTGCAGATTTGTAATGTGACCACAATTTTCTCCCACAATCAGGATAACTAATTTAATAAAAAAACAATGTCTTATACATAATAATAAAAATTCGGTGTATGTATTATGATTATAACATAATGTTCTAATTGGAGTGTTTGGTGATGTGCGTTAATTCCGGGACATGTTGTATAGGTACTCCTTTTACTTCGTTTACGCTCATAGGTACATCTGTTTATACACACACGCTGGTTGCGAGTACTACGCACCAGCGGGTTAATTGCGTAACACACTAACAGTAGCGATGGGTTTCATTTTGACAGTTCAACAACATACATTGCGTTATTTACTTTGTTGAGCAAACACATTTTTCGAACATTTAAAGCAATGGATTAGCATCAAAATGATTCAGGTTGAGATTGATAGTGTTACGGAATTAGGGTTCTGATTCTAAAAATCATGACGTAATAAAACCTCTACCAATAATCATATGCATGCATTTGTATTCTGCTGATATCAAATAAATCCCTTTTAATTAAATCAATCTGGTCCTTACATCAAATTATGACGATATTATCTGAGAAAGGTAAACAATTCACATTCTTTTCAACTAAATTCAAAAACAAACTCAGCAAAACCAAAACAATATCTACCCTTATTTTGGCAATGAAAAGATTACTTTCACTAACACAACCAAACTATTCCCAACTTTAAGGAGAAAAGACCAATATTTGGAATATTTTGCTACGTAATCTCTATGTAGCAAAATATTCCAAATATTGGTCTCCTCACCCCTAAACCGCTGAGATTCACAAACAAAGGGTAGGTTCAAAATAGGACTGGGTTTTGTACAGCAATCACGATGGCAGCTTTGTCAATTCAAAGGTGCCTGTAATTGGTTTAGTTGAATTAAATGAATTGAGTTTTGAGTTTGAGTTTGATACGTTGGAAGAGGAAGACTTGATGACAAGTCGAAATCATGATTTGTGTTGATTTTAATTTTCTTTAAATATTAAATAAATAATATTTATAAATTTAAATTGCTATTTAAAATTGGCTAGCTAAACTCGGCAGATGCGCTGGGTATCGATAAGCCATATCTGGAAGCTGACCCCAACCTAGTTGGGGAAAAGGCTAGCAGATGAGTTGCTAGGAGTAAATATACCTATGTACTTAGTAACGACTTTTCTTTCCAAAAAGAGGTTCAATATTCGCTTTTGTTTCTTTCCTATCTGGATTTTTGCAGTATGCTTCGGTTTTATCAGCTCAATATTTGTTAATTCCCATACCATTAATTCATTTTATTTCACGAATATTTTTGTTAAATAAAATCCAAAAAGCAACGTAAAGTCTTTTTAGCTTACTTTTTCGACTTTCATTCTTCAATTTCACATGTTCACCACTGACCATTTCGACTGGCATTTTTAATCCAACCGGGCCGCTGGTTCCTGAAAATTGATAATGAAGAATGTTAACAGACATATTTCAGTGGTTTTCATTCCATCCATATTGGATATTCGCGTTCTCGTTTCGGCCGGAAATTCTTTGCTTATTTTCAGAATGTTGAATTTTTCATACGTTTCTGTTAATGATACTTTTCAGTACCAAGTTATACTGGCGATTTGTTATAGCTTTAACCTTTATGGGTATAACACTCGATATAACTATGTTGGGAGTTTTTATTAATAGAAACCAGCCGCTCTATTCTGTACAAATCTCACCGTGATAACTTACGTGAAGTGAGCTAAAAGTGAGCTGTCATTCCACCTTATGCTATGGGATTGATACTATTAACAGCTCACTTCACGTTCACTTCACCTAAGTTTTCACGGTGAGGTGTTTACAGAATAGCATGGCAGGACCCTTTGGATTCTGATAGTAAATGTTATCTCAAAAGAGGTTATTATACCTACAGCATGTATCAGTGAGGTGGGTATATTTAAGGATACAGACCATCAAACTCAACAACTTTCTCGATGGAACCAACATCGTATCTAATCGCGAAAAAATAATCAGCCGTCCCATACATTTGGTTCGAATAGTTAGTAAAGTTTTGTATGGAAAAGTTGACAATTATTTTGCGATTAATCGTAATCGCGAAAAATTTGATCCCATGGAAAAAGTTGTTCAATTTAATGGTCTGTACCACTACCTCTCTATTTAAGGGTGTGGTACAGCCACACCCTTCAAACATGACCATACCATACCAATCGGATACACGCAGTAGATAATGTCTGGACTTTAAACGAGATCGTGACCTCTGAGTATGTTTCGGTGTTCCTTCTCAGAGTAGTTGGATACGAATCACCGAAACCATCTAGATTTTAAAATATTTTTGACGTGTAAAAAACATACATATAAATTTTAACTTTCTCCATATTTCACAGTTAAACCCAAGTTTTATGCATTAATCCTTAAATGCATCCAACATTCAAATGGAACGACGATAAACCAGTGGTCAGCAAAACCAATTCAACCAACCCATTACGTTTAAGGCGCATGTTCCTCTGACAATTCCCGTCGCCTAATGCACCATTTTGCGGCCACAAACTCCTAAATACTGTTCCAAATACATGGAGAGGCATTCACATGAGCTCATTACTAGAATAGCCACTCCGACTTCCCCTTAAATTCTGCCATGCTAACGAGAATGTATAATGAACGGTCGCGTTTTGAGCTAGCTCAACCATTGTCGGGTATGCTGGGGCGGTAATTGGATCATTGTGTTATGACAGCGCAATGTATAGTGTGTTTTACGGGTTAGTCGTATTTCGGTATTCATGGTGATGGAAAGAGATGGTCACAGTTAAGGGTATCGATATTCGGAGTTTGATTAATATTTTGAGCCACAGAATGTGCTCAAACTACTTTTAATGTTCTTTTATATGAGTAGATGTCCTTCCACCCACGCCAAAAAGCACCCCTAGATATAAATTTTATTTACAATGACATAAAAATAGAGAGCGGATTTGGATAAACCAAATCCGCTCAGTAGTTTTTGCGTGAAAAAGTAACAAACATCCATCCATCCATTCTCACTAACTTCCGCGTTTAAAATATTATCAATTAATTAATAGGATGGAACGTTGTCTTGTTTATCAGAAGAAACAAAAAAAAAAACATTTTTCACAAAATAAAGATCTTACGCGACTACGTTAAGCGCGTATCTTAGATGACTGATCGTAGATATTAGCAACTATTTATTGCCCGAAGATTAAGTGACTTCATTAACTTTGGGTAGCTTATGGATAATCGGTTGATATCAGCAAGTAGCGATTATTTATTGGCGATAATGTCGACCTATTTTCTTAGACCACGCGCTACCTCAATCGCAGTCCACTGCTGGACATAGGCCTCTGCCATGCTGCGCCACAACATCCTGGCCTCTGCCTTCCGCATCCATTCTGACCTAGCCACCTTCTTAAGGTCGTCGGTTCATCTAGCAGAGGGCCGTTTATATACGCGGTCTCCTCTCCAGGACTCGTCTATTCTACCAGCCATCGCGAATCGGTCCTTCGTCAGATATGGCCAGCCTACTGCTACTTTAGCTTGCTTATTCTGCAAGCTATATCGGTAACCCCAGTTCTTTTCCGGATAACTTCATTTCTGATTTCTTCAAAAAAATCCGAGCATAGCCCGCTCCATAGCTCGCTGAGCGACCTGCCGGTCGATTCTGTAAAAATCTCACCGCAAAACCACCACAAAACTCAAGTGAAGTGAGCGTCAGTAGTGTCAATCCCTAGCATTATTTGGAATGACAGCTCACTCCACGCTCACTTCACCTAAGTTTTCACGGTGAGATGGTTGCAGAATCGCACTGCTGGAACTAGTAGACCAGCTTGACTGTCTGTGACTACGAGTCGGCACTGTATGTCATACACACTACATATTAATGCTTGTCATAGACTACGTTACACTTTTTAATACAATTTAGCACTGAACGGCAAATAATATTAGCTACAGATGGCATGAACCAGAAAACAATCGTCAATGTTTTTATGTCCTTTTTTTCAAGTTTTTTTTTTCTTAGGGCTGATTTTTCAATAGTCAGATAACTTTTACCTGAAGAAAAATTAGGATAGCTTGACATAATTTCTATACGAAATTTGTCAGACTGCAGAAATTATTCATCAGATAAAATTTATTTGACTATTGTAAAATCAGCCCTTAGTGTTTCGATTTTTTATTGATTTTTTACAATTAATAGTTGTTACTAAAATTAAATAATCATTTTCAAATTTTCAGTTTTCATTTCGTTAGTTAATATTCCTCATTCCCTTTCATTATAGTGTACATTATTCTACTAGGCAAGCCCTTTCATTTTTGATAGGTACCAATATTGAGGGAGTTGTGAAAAAAAAATGTAATTCGCCATTTTGTGGTGGCGGCCATCTTGGATTTGAAATTTGTCATAGTGTGTAGTATTCTACTAGTCAAGCCCTTTCATTTGATACCCATATTGAGGGAATTGTGAAAAAAAAAGTATTTCGCCATTTTGTGGTGGCGGCCATCTTGTATTTGAAATTTATCATAGTGTATAGTATTCTACTAGTCAAGCCCTTTCATTTGATACCCATATTGAGGGAGTTGTGAAAAAATATGTAATCTGCCATTTTGTGGCGGCGGCCATCTTGGACCGATTTTCATCAAACATAGCTAAGAACACTCCCGACAAATTCACTTTTCAAACAAAAAATACAAAATCAAAATCGGTTCATCCGTTCGGGAGCTACGATGCCACAGATAGACACACACCCTGACATGTCAAACTTATAACATCCCGTCGTTTTTGCGTCGGGGGTTAAAAATAACGTTACCTTCTTAGCCCAACCTTGACTTGTCATGCCTAATACAAGAAAAAATTTCCCCAAAGTTATTTTCGCCTTGTAATTAGTAAGTAAGTGTTTGATTGATTGCCTATTGTTTCGGTAAATGTCGGAGTATTCTTTTGTTTTCTTTCAGGGAATAAATGAAAGCCTTGTAATTGATACAACCAATATACTTGCGTCTGTCTTCATCTTCTTCAATATACTTTTTTGAAGTGAACATTTTTTTATACCCTATCCATTAGGTTAATCGTTTCTTGACAGCTGTCTTAGAACGTACATGTTTCAGATTACGTAAAAGTTAACTTTAAAATGCGTGATAAAAATAAATATATAAACTGCCTTATCTTATTGAATTATCTTATTTATGACATCATACAGCCATTGTATAAGACCGTCCGTGTATCAGTTTTGACAAAAAACATATAATAATAATTGCTCACTAGTTCGATCTGACAAAAACGGTTAACCTATCCTGTCTCTCTCTCTCTTACTCTTATAGAAAGCAAGCCAGTTATACTTCGTTCCATCCGGGTGTCCCTTGACTCCTCTCAAGGTTTTTTTTTCTCTGTCCGTATCTTTAAGTTGATGGCTTTAAAAGCAGATGGTTTTCGAACAGAATTTTGCTGCTTTATTATTATTATTTACTAGCCTACGCTGTCCCACTCCTGGGCAACAGCCCCCCTCCACTCCTTCCATCTTTCGCGAGCCCGCGCGTCCTCCTTCCAGTTTTGACGGAACCCATCCTCGTCCCGCCATCTTTTACGTGATTATAATAATATTATAGCTCCGTTAATATCCCCATCCTTTTGAAAATTATTGGAATATAAGTTGGAATGCAAACGCCTAACCAATATCAAATAGCAACATCACACACTCTTAATACTTTGTCAATATAGTTTTGTTTTATATCTGTCACTCTCCGTTTAATTATGGCAATGGTGTGCTCCTCACTTTTATTATACTATCTATATCTATACTTATAATAAATCTGTAGAAGTGAAAATTCTGTACATTGAAAATATCAAAAAAATAATTTACAGGGGGTGTTACTAGACCGACACGGAACCCAAAAATGTGATTAAAAAAATTTTTGTCTGTCTGTCTGTCGGTCTGTCTGTCTGTCTGTTTGTTCAGGCATCACGCAAAAACTACCAGTTCGATTACGATGAAACTTGGTATAATTATTCTTTAATATCCTGGGCACCACACTGGGTACTTTTTATCCCGGAAAAGTATATACAATAAAAAACAAACTTAATTTTGCGGTTCGATCCCTATACCCGATTACCACTGTCTGTACTGTACCAACCGCAAATACTAAGTTTGTCGTAGGTTGGGTCACCCGCAGTGGAGTTCATTTTTATTCCTTTTAGTTTTTAGAGTTATTTAGGTTTATTTTTATATGAGTCGTAGGTATAGATTTTAATTTTAAAGTATAGGTAGTATATTTGATAGTGTACGTAGTGACCGTAGGTTATTTTATAATACTGTTAGGTAGGATTAGTCATTCGTTTAGATATTAGTTTTTAGGGATTTTGCTTATTTATTGAGTTTAGATTAGTTATCATCAGAAATAGGTTTATTTAGGTAGGTATTTAATTTTCTGTTATTGAGTTTTTTTTTAAATTAGGTAGGTACTTAGGTAAAGATATCATATAGGTACCCTCTTAATCACCACTAATGAGACACAATTGGTTTTCTACTGTAATTAGCCACAAAGGGCCCGCGAGATAGATGGCATTCTGGGGAAGCACATACATTTTATCCTGTTAGCACGTTCCCGTGGGATAATTTCCGACATCCACGCGGGCGAAGCCGCGGGCAGAAGCTAGTGTTAAATAATTGTTTAGTGTTTCAATTTATTTGAATACGTAAATTAATGCTGAAAAGATAATTAATGCTCTTTCCTCACATACATTAATTATTTTAATTAATTGACGTTGCCCGAGTGCTTTACATAATTTATTATTTAAAACTTACAATACACGGTTAAATATTCTTCCTGTATAGAGCGGTTTATATTTATGTTATTTAATCATTATATTATGAAGTAAAGTCGTGTTTCGAGTCTGTCTGTGACCGCGTTGTTCTTCTAAACTACGCAACAAATATTGATGTGGTTTTCTCCATCATTTAGAGAATTTATTCCAAAAGGCGGGAAATAATACATTAATATTAAACTTAAATACTCGATTCTGTTATCATTTTGGCCGTAATTCACATAATACTCAAATATTTACTACGAACAGAACTGACTGAATTTCAAGAACGGTTATATTAAGATTTTCATAACATCTTCACAAGATGCGGGTAGATTCACAAGTTCGTTCTCAAGTTCTAAAGTAAGAGATTACTTCGAAAGATATTGTCTCTTCAAACCTCACCCCATTGTTACAGAATAGTTCCTGCAGAAGGTCAGCTCCATACAAAGAGCGCAAACACAGACACACGCACACATAGACGCGTACGTGCGGCGAACTCAAACAAAAGTCGGTCGCGAGTGCACGTACACTCGCTTTATGTGAAGCGTGTCCATGTATGCGTGCGTTCTCACTTGTTGTATCGAGCCGACCTTCTGTACCTATTTATTCTGTGCCATTGTGGAGGGTAGTCAGGTATTTTTATTGAACAATAAAATGGATGTAATGGATTTTAGAAAATATGTTTTATACTCGTTTTGTGTATATAATTTGTTAGTTGAATTCTTTGAAGAAAGAAGAGCTGAGTTTGTAGGAGGGTAATGTAAATCCTCACCTTATTGGAACGAAGTTCCTTAACGCGCGTTGCGAAAGGGGGCTAGACGGAAAAAAATAAGACCAAAAGGTGGAACGACACTTTTTGCTATAGTTGTAAGCCGTGCGGCGTGCGCGTGTTTCTCTGTGTCTCTCTCTCTCTCTTAGGTGTCCCTTGATACCTCTCAAGTTTTTCTTAATGGAATGGTTTTGTAAGTGTGTTGTATGAACATAATTTATCTAATGTTTGGAGTAGGTATATATTTAAGAGTGTGTTTCCCAAAGTGCTAATTATTCAGGAATGCAACACCTGACAATTAATACGCGAAAAAATGTCACGGCGACGAATGTGTGGCATACGCGAAAAAATGTGAGGTCGGGGGACGAAGGAACACTTTAGTTTTTCATTTTTCCTCACTATCGGCCTCACCATGAAAACGACACCCATGACAATATTTTTTATCATTTTTGCAGCCGCCATCTTGGACTTTCATTTCAACCTCACTATCGGCTTCAGCACCCTCGAAAACCATGAAAACGATACCGATGACGAAAAATGTATGTCAATAGGTTAGTACCTACTCACGCCGGCTTCCCTTGGGGGGTAGGCGGAAACTACAGAACGCCACCTGCTACGATCCTTACATACTCATTTTGCCTCATATACGTTATTTTCAATTAAAAAAAAAAATAAGCAAAGATGAACATAAAAACACAACCATATCTTATTTCCTCTTAAAAACAGCTTTACACCAAATATCAATAAACTTCAAAGATAAATTGTTTCACAAAAACCTTCAGCTCAAATTCTATCGGTAGATCCATCGAATCTGAATTTCGAGTGAGTTTCGTAATACTGTCTACTCAAACAAATAGCAAACGAGATAGCGATCCCTCGCGGTTCGTTATCGAGTTGCTAACTACTCTATAAGTATATTACGAATACTTTTGTTATGGCATAGAATAAGGACGCGTAGAAGAGAAACTCTCTGGTTCAACGCTTTCTACCTAAATAATTACAGTTTGGAGGAATAAGAATAAATAAATAAATATCCATCAACAACAGACGCACTGTTTTGAGAGCAGTGATGATAAAATTAGCACGAACGACACGCGTCAACAACAGAGGGAACTGCAGCTGTCGACGAGTGTCGCACCCGCCGTCGCGCGCCGGCCCGCGATGACGAATCATCTGCAGTTCCCTCTGTTGTTGACGCGTGTCGTTCGTGCTAATTTTATCACCACTGTTCTCAAAACGGTGAAAGAAAACATCGTGTGGTAACCGGCATGTCTTAGAACCAAAAAATCGATGACATTTGACATCTACCAACCCGCACTGAGCCCAAGTGGTGGATGACGGCCCACTACCTCTCACAGAGTGGATTGATGATGGATAGGCTGATTATGCTGAACTGAGGCAAAATGACGGGGATGCGGGACAAAATTACCTCGCACCGATTGTGTCAACTAACTTGTATGTAGTTGTTTAAGCTGGCATGGATTGTCACGTGATTTTCGTATTACTAAAACAGTCACGTCCAACGTCCCTTGCGGGATTCGCCTCAGGCCCTTTATCCACCGCCACGTTAAAAGGGTACGTCAGCGAGAACAAGATGTCGGTGCCGAGGTACCATTTGGAAGGGGCAACTAGAATCAAGTCTATTTTCTTTTTAATTTTGACATTCAAAGTGCCTTTTATGTGCCTATCTGAAAAAAATTATTTGACTTTGATTTTGAAGAAGCGATACATTTACAATGGCCGCGTATGTACGCCATCACCGGGACGTCACGCTCGGTTGGAATAATCTCATTTTTCTTTGACGTCCCGTTGACAGTGGAGGGTGGACAAACGATGACAGTGTGGCCAGAGCTTTACGTGTTCTTATTTCGACATCCGACAATATTAACAACCGGGTTTTTGCATCCTGATGGCGTACTATTGTACGGTCGCCTACTCAAGAACGTGCCAACCCCAACAGTCATCAGTTCTGTTTCTGGTGGCTTACACTATACAGGATGGCAGGGACATCGACGCGCAAACTATAACCATGAATTCAGCACATGATTCAAAACAGCGCAGAAATGTTTAGTCGGTTATAAAAAAAAACATCTATTTCTTAAAAAAGTGCAATTGGTATTTTTTTCAAATAACCGGCGAATAATTTCAACGCAAAGGGAGTTCAGAATCCTGTTTTGAATCCATGATAACAGGCTGCGCGTCGATGTCCCTGCCGCCGTGAAAGTGTGTAGTCGCTTCTGAATGAACTTCTTATCCTATGCCCCCGGTTCGTTATTGAGTTGCTAACTATTCGATAAGCAGATTCCGCTTGTTTCCGCTATGAGAAAAATATGCCGGAAATTGGATGCTAATGTTGCTCTACTTTATACAAATAAATAAAATTTAAGTATATGTTTGTAATGGTAAAATAACCGCTTTGTGCTAAATGCATATGAAAGTATTCGTGTATTCGTATCCGTGCCTCGGAAAGCCATTGGTGTCATTCGTGGATCTTTGACAGTCGTTACGGGTCGTCGGAAGCCCGAAAGTCTGACAACCAGTCTTACCAAGGGTCAAAGTCAAAGTCAAATCATTTACTTCAAATAGGCACTAAGGCACTTTTGAACGTCAAAAATTACATTAAAATAAAATTGATTCTAGTCGCCCCTTCCAAAAGGTAGTTTTTGTATGGAGAAGAATGGGCAAGAAACTCCACCGTTACTCTTTTAATTTTTTTTCCAATATTTTTTATTTTTCCATTTATTTCAGGTATCAAGGCCCATATAAACACATACAATACAATATAACTTAATAATACTATGAATACATAATGTTAATATTTTGCATACATCTACTATATAAAAATAAGTCGGGTTTTCCTTCCTGACGCTATAACTCCAGAACGCACGAACCGATTTCCACGGTTTTGCATTCGTTGGAAAGGTCTCGGGCTCCGTGAGGTTTATAGCAGGTAGGAGTAGGGTAGGAGTAGGTTAGGAGTAGGTTAGAATTGGGGTAGGAGTAGTGTAGGAGTAGGGTAGGAGTAGGGAAGGAGTAGTGTAGGAGTAGGGTAGGAGTAGGGTTGGAGTAGGGTAGGGGGTAGGACACCACGCGAACGAAGTAGCGCCGGGCAGCTAGAAATAATTTATATGGCAAAACAACGTTTGCTGGGGTCAGCTAGTTAACTATAAATAATTATATGTGAAGACGATGCACCTAAAATATCAAAAAAATTACTATACCAAAATAGACAAAAGAATTAAAATGGCATGACAACCATGACAACCATGACATATAAATTAACTATATGTCTATGTGTATAGATACATCACTGGTGCTCACATATTGACAAATATTCTAAAAGTAGACGACTATCATTAAAAAAAAATTAAAAGTAGTAAGTCCGGG
This sequence comes from Apamea sordens, assembly GCA_945859715.1. NCBI lineage: Eukaryota > Metazoa > Arthropoda > Insecta > Lepidoptera > Noctuidae > Apamea > Apamea sordens. Next base: position 12,144,680 of record OX244009.1, read on the forward strand.
TGTAGCGTTTAAGGGGTTTCGTATTACCCAGTAACTGGATTGTGACGGTCAGATAGGCAGTCGCTCCATGTAAAATACTGGCACTCAGCTGGATCCGGTTAGACTGGAAGCCGACACCAACATAGTTGGGAAAAGGCTCGGCAGATGATGATGGATATGAAAATATTATACGGTAGGTACTTGTAACAAAAAAACGATTCTTAAAACTTTTGTCTGTCTGTCTGTTTGTATGCAAAATCTCATATACTTAGTATTTCAATATTTTGTCTAGGCAAGGTGATAAACAGAAAATATGAATATTATTCTTGGTGTTTACGAACACATATAGGAAGACGAAGTGTTGTATAGGGACATGAAGCGTCAGGGAATTCAGACCAGCTCCCAAAACACTGGCTTACTGCGTAGATGGATACCACCAATAGGATCCTCCTAAACATAATCTCTCGAATAAACAATTGGCAAAAAAAACTACAATAATACTTTCTTGTGGGCGGTATTATAGCGAAATATAAAGAAAGAGATCGCCTCATATTAGTAATATACGTATAATATTATAGCCTTGGCAACGAAATCTTGGCAGAAAGTATCACACATACACATTAGTATTTATATCTCAAGAAAAATAAAATCCTATAGAAACGGCTCCTAATATTTTTCCTTTATTTTTAGGGATATGCTTGTGTCTGAATTTTTATCTGCTTATGTACTTGATATAAACGGTTCTATATGTGGATCTTTTGAGTTTCCTAATCCTTTTAGGTAAGCCTTTTTAGGGACAAGAAGAAGCGATATTTCGCTATAACAATGACAGAAACCGTAACAGTATTCGTAGTTTTTGTCGATTTTCTCTGTAGTAAAAAAACACAAACCAAAGATTCAAACCTAACAATGTGATAACCATAACGATTCTGAACATGTTTCTTTGCTACCACGTAGCTGACACGTTGATATTGCTACGGCGTAGTGGACACGGTGATATCACTACGGCGTAGCTAATGGGATGATATTGCTACGAGAGCGTAGGTCAGTCGATATCGTTGCTACGAATAAATTGCTTTACCAGCTACGCTTTCGTAGCGTGTAACCGAATATCTACGCGCCGAAGCACTTAGATGAAATTGTAGGTTTAAGACCCGATATCCTGGTGCGCTGATTGGTCAATTAAAGGTATAATGTGTGTTACAAGTTTAAATATGGCCAATTAGCACGTTACATTCGCGATATGTGCCGTGATTTAAGTATTACGTACTCGTACCTATGAATATTATTTTATGACTATTTTTCTAAATTGCTTTTTATCAAATAATAATAATAATTAGTAATTGTCAGGAGGTTCCTCTCTCTAGAGCCCTGACCACCGGTAGCTTGGACCCTGTTCCCGATACCGGTGAGCTACTATTTTTTATATTTTTAAATGCTTTTTTTTATCTTTTTGTTTATAAAAATATTTAAAAATGTAATTTATATATACTTAGTTGAAATAAAGATAATAATTTAAATTAATTTACCTAATAATTTTAAAATATTAGGTAGTAAAAATATTGGCTCGAACTCACGATCACGAGCACGTCTCCCTTCGCTAGCCAGTCTCATGCCTAACAACTTATTAATAACGATAAATAACATCACTTATATAAAACTAGCTTCAGCCCGCGACTTCGTTAGCGTTCTTTCTTACTTTTTTTCTGTTTGCTCGGCTCCTAAGAGTTCTAACGTAATATTAAATAGCCTATAGCCTTTCTCAAGAATTGGGCTATCATATTCAAAAATAATTTTTGAAATCCTACTGGAAGCTTCAGTGATTAACGCGTTCAAACAAACAAACTCTTTCCCCCTTATTACAAAACAAGGTTTTTCTTTTGATCAGGTTTAAACCACTGACCCAGTTATTGAATTAAGAACCCAACTCTTATAGTAATGGAGTTCTTTATACAAAAATGACAGCTTAGTTCGGTGCTAAGTTGTCATTTTAGTATTAAGAACTTTGCCTAAATCGAAATAAAGTTCGAAATACAAGTACTGGCTCACTAGTTTAGGCTAGAACTAAAGTTAGGTTTCGTTTTGTAATAAGACGGTTAAACTCGGCTTCCAGTCTATCCATATGCAGCTGCATACCAGTATTTTACATGGAGCTACTGCCTATCTGACCTCCACAACCCAGTTACTGGATATATTTACTGGTTATAGATATAGATAGATAGCGAATAATCCAAACTAATATTATAAATGCGAAAGTAACTCTGTCTGTCTGTCTGTCTTTGCTTCACGCCTAAACTACTGAACCGATTTGTGTGAAATTTGGTACAGACATAGTTTGGAACTTGAGAATGGACATAGGATAGTTTTTATTACAAAAAATAAAATAAAAAATAAAATTTATTCCAGACATACAGCGCCATCTATTGGTCAAGAGTCGGTGTCATCTATTGGTGAAGTCACTATTCCACGCGAACGAAGTCGCGGGCAAAAGCTAGTAATCCTATATTCCAAAGTACCTACGAACCTAATAGTCTATTCAACTGTTCCACATGTCCCATATAAGCTATTTTATCTAGTCGTAAACGAAAAACAATAACAGCACCAAAGTCTCGATACACAGACCCTACTAAACTGCCTACTCCTACAATGTTGTTAGGACACTACACACTACCTCTCCTAAGCTAAATTACTCCAATGTTGTTGACTTTGCCGTCCCTCTGGAGTTTTGTTAGGCCTATTTTTGTTTTTTTTAGTCTAGGTTCAGATGGCTGTGTTGTTAAAGGTCTAAATAGGTAGGACGAACCGACGACAAATATTTTTAGTTTGAAATTATTTGTGTATTCTTTACTTAGCCTTCAGATATTGCTACTTACTTAACTTTATTTTACTCTTGTATTTATTACTAGCGGCGCCACCCGGTACACCCGCATAAGATTCGATCCCGTGGGAAGATCGGGTTAAAAATATCCTATGTGTTAATTCTGGTTATAAACTATCTGTGTGCCAAATTTCATCCAAATCCATTTAGTAGTTTTTTCGTGAGAGAGTAACAAAATTCCATCCATCCATCCATCCTTACAAACTTTTGCGTTTATAATATTAGTAGGATAAATGATTTTATTTCTACGGCAAAGTACGACGGCAAAGTAGAGGGGCCCGTGGCTAAATAATAACAGCCGCACAGGTCGATCGGTCAGGTTAAGCTACGCTTGCCGCGGTTGGTCTGTGGATGGGTGACCATCTTTACATACCGAGACCCCTCCGTGCCTCGGAAAGCACGTCCCGGCTGTCATTCGGGGATCCTTGACAGTCGTTACGGGTAGTCAGAAGCCCGAAAGTCTGACAACCAGTCTTACCAAGGGGTATCGTATTACCCAGTAACTGGGTTGTGGAGGTCAGATAGGCAGTCGCTCCATGTAAAATATTGGTATTCAGCTGCATCCGGTTAGACTGGAAGCCGATCCCAACATAGTTGGGAAAAGGCTAGGCAGATGATGAAATGATTTTATTTCTGCTGTACACTTTTACACGTAAATTATATTTTACAAACTAGATGAGGTCGGCGTTGCCTATCTGACTTCTATGAGAAGAAAGCCGAAAGAAACTCAGAGGTCGCTGTCTCTTTCAAAGTCCAGACATAATCTGTTTCTAAAGAAACTCAGGTCTATCCGAATATTAGAATATTGAAAATACCTACTTCTTTTTACTGAACTAAAAGCACAATTTTTCGAAATAGATAGTTTTAGTCATAAGACATTTATTTCTTAACAAAATACATTGTGTAGAAAGAGTGTGTGGATACCCACAATTTATTTACTGCCCACTCTCCCTCTCGAAGAGAGGAGGCCTGTGTCCCAACAGTGGGGATATTATAGGCTGATTATGCACTATTTCTCCTACAGATTTGCTTATTTAAGTAGTTCTGCGTCAGTCCCACTACGATCAGATGAAAATCAACGGCGGTGATATTGCGTTAATTTTTGTCTCTTTTAGAAATCTGCACGCAGAACTACTGTCTGAAACATTTCAAATACATTTTCAGCGAGAACGCTGAAACGAACGATGAACAGCCGGTCGATTCTGTATAAATCTCACCGTGAAAACTCAAGTGAAGTGAGCTTGATGTGAGTTGTCAATAGTGTCAATCCCTAGCATTATTTGGAATGACAGCTCACTCCACGCTCACTCCACCTAAGTTTTCACGGTGAGATGGTTACAGAATTGCACTGCTGAGCGATGATAGAACATATTGAGTGAGCATATTCAGCACGAAATCATAATATCTGAGGAGGGTCTCAGATATTATGATTTCGTACTGAATATGCTTGTTTAAAAACCCACTTGAGTACCATACTTACTGTTACGGTTATCCTGCATCATTCCTCTGCTGGGCAAAGGCCTCTCCTCATGACTTCCAGCTTTTTCGATCCAGGGCTAAAGTAAACCACTGGTCATTTGTCTTCTCCAGCTCGTCCCGCCATCTTCTACGGGGTCTGCCGTGACTCCTTCCAGCTGTGTCAGGGCTCCACGTAGTGGTTATTTTGGGCCACAGCTTATAGTACCATACTTAATTGTCTCCAAATAAAACTTCTATGAAAGGAAGATAGATAGAATACTCTAAAAAGCAGGAAGCTTAAGTTTTCCCGAAAATGTTAATAGAACAGGATATTAATTAGGTGCTGCCTTTAGTATTTGTTCCCTAATTAAAACTTCCACAAAGATATTATCAAAAGGCCTCATTTTACGTCCATGTCTACAAGCAAATAAACCTCCGTTCAAATTAAAATTTGCATACAGTCTCGTGACTGGGCGCAGTATAGTAGAACACAAGTTATTTACAACTCTATCACGATTGAGATAAGGTACTACTTTGCATAACAAGCTATTTTGCTAGTCAGCGTATGGAAAATTCATGGTATTTTTTTGTTGAAACAATTGAACGTCGAAGATGAATGATGTTGGGTTTAAAACGAAAAAAAGTAAGCGAAACGTACTCATTTATGCAGTCGCGGGCACAGTAGTAATTATCATTATTCTTGTATTCACTGACGTACAGGTGACTCGCGATAAGTATCCAACTCGCCAAGGAACCTGATAGGTAGGGTGGATGACAGAATACCTATCTCAGGTCATCGACCGTATTTACAAAGTATTTTATATTTAGTTATGTACACACACACACAACTCACTATTTTAGGATATATCTCTAAGTTAATATTTTTTCAAAAGAAAAAAAATATAACAAAATAATAATTTTGTTATATTTCAAGTCTTGTGTTGTATAATTTTAGATTTTACTTATATTTCCTTGTTTAGTCTATTTTCTTTTGATACACCACTTTTACCATTTTATTATTTGTCATCGAAGAGCGGGGCCTCCTAGCACAGGTATATGTTATACTTAAAAAGAGGTCCCTATATAAGATTTACTGTGAAAATGGTACCACTTTCAAACCCGCCCAAGAAAGACGAGCACAAAAAACAATTGGCCCCTAGTACCCTTGGCTACGGTAGCGGCCAAAGCCACGGTGAGGCGAGGGATGCTAAGAATCCCCGGAATCTAATTCTTATCTCTTTTTAATTTGCTTCACGAGATTCCCATCATACAAAATTATGACATCAGCAAGCAGACCAAAATGCATTATGCGATCAATCAATTAGCACTATATCAAGTTTATTAGCAGTATCGGTCCCGTCATACATAATAGATCTGTCCCAGTAGAGCGTAATTATGATTCAATTATATTGTTACGCTAATGAGAGCATCTAAAACTGATTTCAATCATGATTCGAAAGACACGTAGCGCCATCTAGCATCCTAAAGCAATTGTGACCATCAAAAGTTATTGTTCTTTTCCTCGGGAACGGTATTTTTTTCTGGATGAAACACCTTTCATAAAAAGAACGTAGGGTACCCCCTACGTCCTTTTCTATACCCCTGACAACATATATGCAAAATTTCATGATGATCGGCTCAGTGGATTAGGCGTGAAAAGGTAAGAAACAAACAACTTACTTTCGCATTTACAATATTAGTTAGGATACCCTTGGTAAGATGTGATAAGAGTATCATAGGCTATATTATAAGTTAAAACAAGTAATTTCACGCGGACGAAGTCGCGCGCTGAAAGCTAGTCAATTATAATTATAACAATCTTATTGACAGTAACACTCCCGCCAAACATAGTAGCTTAATCATGATTAAATTATATTTTAATATCGCCGAGAGAGTAACCTAAATAACAAATTGAATATAAAACGCGTAACCGTAAAAGTAAATCCATTTTATATTCAGTAAATATCAGAATATATTCCTCCTCAATTTTGTGTAACATTTCAGTCAGTTGTCAGTATGCGGGATAAAGAAGGATGTGGGGGGAATTCGGGATATATCGATATCGGGTCGCAAACGGTCGTGATAACTGACACGGACTGACTGGGCTTACAGTTTGCACAGGCGACGCGAGTTACGGTTGTTTTATATTTACGGCATGCCACGGCAAGGAATTGTTATGCGACGACTAGAAATATAACTTAAATGTGTGACAATAAAATTGAAATTTCAATGATGATGCCAAAGGACATCGCGGGTTGCCTAAGGATACTGCGGCATCGTTGTCGTTAAAATTTCAATTTTAATATCATACTTTTAAATTATATTCTCTATTCGTCGCTTAAAAATTCTTGGGCGCCGGCACCTGTAACACTTAGAAACGAGTAGAGTTTGCTAATAAAAATGAGTTGACGAGGAACGAGCAGCGAATGAGCGACGGCGAGCGATTATTACACATGACCTACAACGTAAGTTGGGGCCGTTACCAAGGGTCACCGATACTTTCATTATCTTTATAACAGATTCTACATAATAGGCCTGACCTCGCTCACCAAATCACAATGCCCTAAAATCCCTAACCTACATAAAACAGCCCAATAAATTCAAAACCGACTGACCTCAAAAACAATCTAAATTATAGCAACCTTCGAGAAACTATGGCTGTAGCAAAAACATCAAACTTTCGCCAGACAACGTGTCGCCATGCCCGATAGACGGCGGAATATTGCCAGTAGTTATGTTGGCTACATTTCAACTTCCCTGGTCGTTATTTTGTTATTCAGTTTTCTTGGGGCTTTGATTCTGGAAGGGAATGGTTTTTGGTGGTAGGCGAGTTTTGATTATTTCTGAGTGGCAGTCCCCGTATTTTTATGAATGTTATTCATGTATGTATGTGAGGGGCTCGTAGCTAAATAATAACAGCCGCACAGGTCGATTGATCAGATTAAGGTCCGCTTGCCGTGGTTAGTCTGTGGATGGGTGGCCTTCTTTACATACCCAGACCTATCCGTGCCTCGGAGAGCAAGCTAAACCGTTAGTCCAGGCTGTCATTCGTGGATAGTAGTCGTAGTCCAAGGGGTATAAAAAAAAAAAAGTGGTATCATATTACCCAGTAACTGGGTTGTGGAGGTCTAATAGGCAGTCGTTCCATGTAAAATACTGGTATTCACCTGAATCCGGTTAGACTGGAAGCTGACCCCAACATAGTTGGGAAAAGGCTATGCACGTGATGTATTGTTTATTTTATTTTTTAATGGGACACCACAGACTACCTGCAATTTTATCATTCTCCTTTTAAATCCATCCAAAGGCTGTCTTTGAAAGGTCGCTCTTAGCGATAAGACCGCCCATTATGTCACCCTATCTGGAATTTCTACATTTATTTTATCTGTAATTCGTATGGTGTACGTAAAGAGTATTCTATTCCATTCTTTTCTAATCTGTCAAAAATACCTCTATTTTTTTTGAGATTGCATCTTGGATTTGAACGTTTTTAATTACGTAGGTCATTTAGGTTTTTTTTTTAAATCTGTCTCAAAATAATTATACTTACTTACCTGAAAACTTTACCTATGTACTCTATTTTATTCATTTAAATCAACTATTTGAATAAATCAAACTTTAGGTCTACAAGGGTCTGCCAGTGCCGCGGTTTGTTCGAAAGAGATACCGTGGCCCCTGGCAATGGCACAGGCAACTGAAGGAACACGGGGGTGTTTTAGTCAGTAAAAGTCTGACACGCCCTTCCGCTCAGCCCAGAGCAGGAGCCGTCATTTGATGATTTCCCACCCAAAAAAAAAAGAATGTATACAAGTGTTTTTTTTTCTGATGATAAAATTAATTTTTATTAATACAATCAGATACTGTCCAGTGACTTCTACGTTAAAGAACCCAATATGCGCTCTTTTCATAAAATATGAATACCCAATAAAGTTTGGTAGGTTATGAGAATCAGGAACTAGGTTGTTATTAAGATATCCATGTTCATACCCAGTAACGATTTACATAAAACCAAAGTCTTTGCAATAACATACATTTTGAAGGCACCATCTTCGCATGTGGAACAATGCATTCGTGAATCGATTCAATAGTCATCGTGTCGAAATGTAGTATGGTTCAAATCGATTCTGTTGCGATAAATTTCCGGGAATTCATCGATAAATTCTCGGGAAAACATTGTACCTCATGGATAGAATATGGCTTTTAAATCAAAAGTTTCGAAGACATGACACGACAATTCGTAGCCATGAATTCAGCACATGATTCCATACCCTAGCATGAAGTCTATCCAAACAAAAGTTGCAAGTACAAATATCAACTTTATTTTAATGGTTATTTAGTTAATTTCAAAGTGAGTAGCACTATTGAAAAAGTTATTAAAATTTTTGAAGTTGTAGCGTAAACTGAACTTTATTGTGTAGGAAATAATGTTATTTTTCCATAAACTCATATTTGTTTACATTTTTAGTAAATAAATCGAGAATGCAGATTAGATATTTAAGTCGATTATCAAAAATCTGCTTTTTCATAGAAAAGTGCAATACCTACGCGATCAAAATGTGTTACAGCAATTTTTTTTTAATAACTTACGAAAAATTTCAACGCAACTATAAACAATGTCAGTATGTTAACAATCCTACTAGTCCTACTAATATTATAAACGTGAAAGTTTGTATGGATGGATGGATGGATGTTTGTTACTCTTTCACGCAAAAACTACTGAACGGATTTGGATGAAAGGCACACAGATGGTTTATAACCAGGATACTTTTTATCCCGATATTCCCACGGGATCGAAATTTATGCGGGTGAAACCGTGGGGCGCAGCTTGTATATTATAAACTAGCTTCTGCCCGCGGCTTCGCCCGCGTGGATGTCGGAAATTTACCCACGGGAACGTGCTAACAGGATAAAATGTATGTGCTTCCCCAGGATGCCATCTATCTCGCGGGCCCTTTGTGGCTAATTACAATAGAAAACCAATTGTGTCTCATTAGTGGTGATTAAGAGGGTACCTATATGATATCTTTACCTAAGTACCTACCTTAAAAAAAACTCAATAACAGAAAGTAAAATACCTACCTACCTAAATAAACCTATTTCTGATGATAACTAATCTAAACTCAATAAATAAGCAAAATCCCTAAAAACTAATATCTATACGAATGACTAATCCTACCTAACAGTATTATAAAATAACCTACGGTCACTACGTACACTATCAAATATACTACCTATACTTTAAAATTAAAATCTATACCTACGACTTATAAAAATAAACCTAAATAACTCTAAAAACTAAAAGGAATAAAAAAGGTCGCACAAAAGGAATAAAAACAAAAAAGGTCGCACACAAAGCACGGTTTAGAATAAAATTGCAAGTAGCAGTTAAAATAAGAACGAACGCTCGCCACTCGACACGTCCGTTCAAATCAAAGTTCAAAAAATGTAATGCGCGCGCTCCGCGCTCAGACTCCGATATACGGTAGCGATCCGTGGCGGCCGCGCGCCACGCGTGTGCTGCGAACGGTGCAAGCCAAATTCGACCTTCAGCACTACATTTAGACAACACTACGACAAACTTATTATTTGCGGTTGGTACAGTAATCGGGTCTAGGGATCGAACCGCAAAGTTAAGTTTGTTTTTTATTGTATATACTTTTCCGGGATAAAAAGTACCCAGTGTGGTGCCCAGGATATTAAAGAATAATTATACCAAGTTTCATCGTAATCGAACCGGTAGTTCTTGCGTGATGCCTGAACAAACAGACAGACAGACAGACAAAAAATTTTTTAATCACATTTTTGGTTTCGGTGTCGGTCTAGTAACACCAAAATTCTGTACATTGAAAATATCAAAAAAATAAATGGCAGGGCATTTATTTTTTTGATATTTTCAATGTACAGAATTTTCACTTCTACAGATTTATTTTAAGTAAATAGATATAGATGATTATTATAATTTACAATAAATATTTTAAAAATTGCTGTGTACAAAGTCAAATCATTTATTTCAAATTGGCACATAAAAAGTACTTTTGAACGTCAAACCCTTCGTGGTCAAACCTTAAACCGGTAACACATTTGAATTTGAATGGTATTGCCACTTTGCGTTGAATAGACATGCTGTTTATGTGTAGAAGGTTAAGCTGTCACTCTGTCAGTAACATTTGATGTAGTGGTTCATGAAGTGTGGAGAAGAAAGTGAAAATAAAAATGTGACATTTAAACTTCACGCCAGTAATGGCCTGTATCCACGAAGAACACGTGACATGGAGAGGAGAAAGTAAACCCACATCTTGCTAGTTTTAGGTCCCAAGTTTTTCAGCAATGGGAATAGCCTCAGCCCCCCCTTTCTAAAAATAACTTATCAGCAAGGGAAATACCAAATACCGTGCTAAATGTGGCGTTAGTTAGTGTGCCCTTGTGCCAAAAATTCGAAAAAAAGGTGTGAAACTGCGATGATTTTTACAACTAAGTAAGTTTGTTCTTGAATTGTGGGGGTCACTTGACCACTTGCCAGCACTTGCACTTGCATTCTAATGAGACTTAACAGTATAGCACTTCTGAGTGCCACCACGTGAAAGGGACATTACACACGACATGGCTTGCCACTGCACGGTCAAACGGATCAGATGTCGCAACAGTAAGTTAATTATTAATTGGCACGCAAAGGGAACGGATGCAACGCAGACGAACCGTAGCAAGTAATGTGAATGTGAAAATAAACAAAAGAAAATAACAAGTTTCAGTACTGACAGGGGGTTTCAGTTGCAACATTGTGTACATGTTGCGTAATCCTACTAATATTATAAACGCGAAAGTTTGTATGGATGGATGGATGAATGGATGTTTGTTACTCTTTCACGCCAAAACTACTTAACGGATTTGGATGAAATTTGGCACACAGATAGTTTATAACCAGGATTAACACATATGATACTTTTTATCTCGAAATTCCCACGAAATCGAAACCTATGCGGGTGAAACCGCGGGGCGCAGGTAGTATTTCATAATTGAAACTAAGTTAATGGCGTTGACTTATTTGAGTTCAGTATAGAAATCAAACACATTAAAAAGTATACCCAATCTCTCATAGTACCCAGGCATGGCATTAAAATTTTGATGTGGCGTGGCATGCAAATTCTTTGTCTTGTTGAAAAATGTTGTGTAATGGAACTTCTGCAATTATTCTGCCCAGTTGTAGAAGGGACATCTGCCCGGTGGGCGGGAAAGCGATCAATTTAGATAATAAAACATAAAGTGACTGAATTTGGCCTAATTGAAACATGATCGTGTTAGACAATGGGGGAAGGGAGGTCGGTCGGAGTGGGAAGTAAAAATTGCGGTTTAAAAAAAAGTTGGTAGGTCGCTATTTTTTTTTAGGGTTCCGTAGCCAAATGGCTAAAAACATGTCATGTCTGTCTGTCTGTCCGTCCGTATGTCACAGCCACTTTTTTCCGAAACTTTAAGAACTATACCTACTGTTGAAACTTGGTAAGTAGATGTATTCTGCGAACCGCATTAAGATTTTCACACAAAAATAGAAAAAAAACAATCAATTGTAGGGGTTCCCCATACTTAGAACTGAAATTCAAAAATTTATCTTCATCATACCCATACGCGTGGGAGTATCTATGGTTAGGTCTTCAAAAATGATATTGAGGTTTCTAATATCATTTTTTCCTAAACTGAATAGTTTGCGCGAGAGACACTTCCAAAATGGTAAAACGTGTGTAGTTTTTTTTAATACGTCATAAATCGTAAACCGTAATTTACCTTTCATTCAATCAACTCAAATATAAAAAAAATTGTACGGAACCCTCGGTGCGTGAGTCCGACTCGCACTTGGCCGGTTTTTTTCTAGTATGTATGGGGTTTAACAGATTGAATGCCATAATTACGGAAACAATTAAAGAGCCATTGTGTCTCGCGTGGGTCCAGGGTTAAAAGAGACTGTGACCTCTGAGTTTGTTCCCGTGTTTCTTCTCGAGTAAGTAGTCGCATAGAAAACACCGACCTCATCTTGTTTTAAAAATTTTACTGACTTTGCTTTTTTCTTGTTACAGAAATAAATGTTTAATTCTAAAAATATTCCTAAGCGAGCTTAATTTCGTGAGAGCCAATGCCACACTGCTTGAAACATCATCATCTGCCTAGCCTTTTCCCAATTACGTTGGGGTCGGCTTCCAGTCTAACCGGATACCGCTGAATACCAGTATTTTACATGGAGCGACTGCTTATCTGACGTCCACAACCCTGCAGTTACTGGATAATACGATACCCCTTGGTAAGACTGGTTTTCAGACTTTCGGGCTTCTGACTACCCGTAACGACTGTCAAAGATCTACGAATGACAACCAGGACCAACGGCTTAACGTGCTTTCCGAGCAATAATAATTACTCAAACTAAAAATATTTATTTCAATTAAACCATTTACAGGCAGTTTTGAATTGTCAAGGAGTCGGGTCAGAAATATGAAGCTAGTTTGCCAATTTTAAAGCGTAGTAAGTTCCTATCGAGAAGAACGGGCAAGAACCTCCATGGACACTCTGTTTAAAAGTATATGTAAGTACATATGTTTGAGAACGACGTAGATATATGTGCCAGTTAAAAATCATTCAGAGTGAAAAGTACAAAAAAATCATTACTATAAGCAGTCCGATGACCAGTCCCACTGACGGCGCCCGTTCACGAAAAGGTACATGACGTATGGACAATCACCATTCAGCTCAACCATTTTGATTGGAACCGTATGAGCCAACACAATTAGCGAGACAATAAAATTATCTACAGAACCCTAAAAATGGAACCTTTATATTATGATCACGTCTTTGTCAGTCTGTCACACACAAAGTATTTGTCTTATAGTTTCGTAAATCATTCTAAAATTAGACTCCTTTAACATTTATTTTTCGAATTAGAACTATAATATAAATGCTTTGTTCAATTCGTAGCTTGGCGCTTACCGCCCACTCTGTCTCTTAGGATAATGCAGTGCGTCTAACTGAAGTGGCGAGAGTTTAAAACTATTATTAGATCGTCTCGACGCTGCATCCAAAATAATTGCTTAGAAAATGGCGGAATCTGTGACGTCAAGTGCAGGGACGGACTAGGGTATTTGCGACCTCAGACACTTATAGTGTCTTAATAAAATTATTAACCTGTAATATGCTGTTGAGATAAATAAATCTTTATGATTATTTCAAGTTTATCATAAGCTACCCTAACAAATAAAATAAAATGATGGTAGGTACCTATTATATTAAAATCTTTATGAAAACGGTCAAGTGCGAGTCGGACTCGCGCACCGAGGGTTCCGTACAAATTTGTAGGTAACTAACAAAAAATGTACGGTTTTCGCAATTTTTCCTTTATCTGTGCTATAAGACGTTGCTTCATACCATATTTCAAGATTCTGAGTTCACGGGAAGTACCCTGTAGGTTTTGATTCCCTTGCGAGTGTCGAAAATTTGCGACATAAACGGCTGTATCTTTTGATTGCGTTGGCTTAGAAGTATGATTTTTTCACAGCTCCAAGGGTCAGTAGTAGGTATTTGATATAAAATTCCAGCTTGATACCAGCACGCGTTCCTGAGAAAAAGGGTCTTGACAGACAAACAGACGGACGGACAACAAAGTGATCCTATAAGAGTTCCGTTTTTTCCTTTCTAGGTACGGAACCCTAAAATTAAAAAATACTCTACTTCAGACCTTGATCCATATGATGTTAGTAATACACACATAAAAACAAAAAATGTAATGTCATGTGGGGGTGTGTGTGTGTGTGTGTGTCATGTGTGTAATGTAATGTCTAATATTTTTTTTTTTTATAAAATTTATATCTTGCTCTAATTTATTAATTCAATCTAAATTACTTTCTAATATCCACGAGTTCCTACAACCAGAAAAAAACGAAGACATTTACCAACCCGCACTGCATGGGCCTGCGTTACAGTATCGTAACGATTACCCAATAACTGGGTGGTGGATGTCAGCTCAGTCGCTCTATGTAAAGTGGTATTCAGCTGCTGCTGCATCCGATTACACTGGAAGCCAACCATGATCGACCTTCTATAAAGCGTTTACCTATGACTAGCCATGAACCCAAGCCCCTTCGTAGCTCCCCAACGTCCACTCACGTAGTTTTACCACGGATCCCTAATAACAACGGTCGGTGGTCAGTTCAGGTGTCCAAATTGCAGCTTTATAGGCAATTTCCTTTTAAAATAGTCGCAGACGACGTGTCTGTTACATGCGTGTTTATTTACGAATTTCAAGGCGTCTTCTATATCTACATATACTACTCACGTTCTATATCCGTATCTACTAGAACTACAGTCAGTTTCTTTTTTAAACTTTTTACTGCTTCTTTTTTATGGAATTAGGAATGTGCTTAAAAATAGATTAAATAGAAATGTTTAACTCAGAAGGCCGGAAATCTAGTCGCAGTCTCATGTCGGCGACAAACAAATGTCAAAAACTTGTCAAATTGTAGGGAAATTAGAGGGATTTTTGACAGATTGAGACTGAGTTCAGACTGTAAACGTTCTTAAAATTACGAGAATTACCCCTCTCATATAGCACAGAAATGTCGATGTTTTGACATGTCGTCATTCAAATTCAAATTCAAATTCTTTATTCACCATTCACCCGTCATTGCACCCGTGCGTAGCAGAGGCTACTGCTAGAGCAGGGAGGTTGTATATAAAAATAAAAGCAGATGTTAACACTTAGTACGAATGTTTGTAAATGTTAGAATATCTACCGTATGTTGGAATGCGTTGTTGGTGTAGTGGTCGCAAGCGCCACTGCTGAGCGTGTGGGGTTTGATACCCAGCGTCCTAATTGCGTAACACACTATATCAATCATAATCTAAATCATTTTGAAAGATATTACTAACCCATTGCTTTACATGTTTCAAAAAATTGTCTGCTCAACAACGTAAATAACGCAATGAATGTTGTTGATCAAAATGACAGCCATATTTATTTATTTATTAACTTATCCTCACACTGGAACGCCATACGGCAATTACACCAACGGAGCAAAAAATCACTTCATATGCTGCTTTCCATCCAACCTGTGCGCGGTGGACATCGAACGAGTGGTGATGGACGACGGTACGCTCACGCAGCGTGCAAGTGCAGCATTTCTCCATAGCCCGCCACTCCATCCATATTGCGCAAATTCATTGCGAATTTTTGAAACTCAATGATTTTTCAAAGGAAATATATAAGCCATAGTGTCTTACGCAATTGCCCCGCTGATCCGGCAAAGTGTATTGGTTGTTGCGAATCTCTCAGTAGCAGTTCGGAGTCTGGATTTATGCCATAGTCAGACCAATGACGTTAGGCTCATGGGATTTAAACATAACTGACGAAATGTGAGTGACCCGCACCTTAAAAACACCAGTAGTTCCATTATTTTCAGATTCTTTTAAAATGGAACTAGGGATTAAAAAAAACATCAGTAGTAGTTCCATCATAGAACTGTTAATGGTACTAGTGGCAACGAAGCCTAATAAATCTCCTAGATTTGTGCAGACGTAATATTATTTTGACTGGGTTCTCAAATGTGTAGGAAAAGGTGTCAAAAATATAATTCTATAATTAGCGCCAGACGGAGACATGTCGTCATGATGCCTTGAGAGAAAGACGAAAACAGGATGAGAAAACTGTTTGTATTGGCGTGACGGTGCAATTTAGAAGTTAAAAATTTAAAACTGTGTACACACGGCCCTACACATCAAGCTATGCAAAACCAGTATTAGCTGACCGTTCATTGTGAGAAAATATCATACAAAGTGAGGCCAAGACAAACTGGTTTTGTATAGCTTGACGTGTAGCCGTGTGTACCTCTGAAAACCAGGCAAGCTTCAGGGAGGCTTCCAAGTTTTTTTTTTCTTTGTTAGCCTGCATTGTGTCCCACTGCTGGGCAAACGCCTCCCCCTTTTCCTTCCAAACCTCTCTGTCTTGTGCGATATCTGGCCATATTGGCCCTGCGAACGTTACCAGCCGGTCGATTCTGTAAAAATCTCACCGTGAAAACTCAAGGGAAGTGAGCTTGATGTGAGTTGTCAGTAGTGTCAATCCCTAGCATTATTTGGAATGACAGCTCACTCCACGCTCACTTCACCTAATTTTTCACGTTGAGATGGTTACAGAATCGCACTGCAGATCGTCACACCACGTGCCGTACAAAGTTAGTCATAGTTAATAACATTAAAAAAACTTTTTAACAAAAAAATTAAACCGCCGAAAAAACTGAAAAGCAAAAAATAATATAATTTTTAGTGGCTATAATCTACTAATTGTTTGCCAAAGGGCCAGGCATATATGTGGCACTGAGTAGAGTCAACAACTGCAACTGTTACTCAGCATTCAAATCTGTGAGTGAACAATAAATCACCCCTATTTTCCCACCCTTAGGGTTGGATTTTATTTTCAAATTTATATGGGACCAACTTTGGGGTATACGTAAACCCTTTCCAATAAAAAAAGAATTATCAAAATCAGACTACTCTGTAAAAAATTTTGCGTGGTCATACATTAATATTTTTTTTTTTATTGACCATGGGCTCACTCTTGACCTCAATCCAGCCCAGAGGCAGGGATGAGATCTACGGTGGAACGAGCTTGCCCAGAAGAAGCTTATATAAGTATACGCGTCGACTTGAGAACCTCCTCCGTTTTTTTTCGTCGGTTAATAAGTAGACTCTGCCAGTCAGTCTAAGGGGTTCGTGTTACCCAGAAATTCGGTCGTAGAGGTCTGAAAAATACTGGTATTTCAGCGGCATCCGGTTAGACTGAAAGCCGACCCCAACAAAGTTGGGAAAAGACTAGGCAGATGATAGTTTTTCAGGCCTAAAACATGTCCAGATCATCTGCAAAACATGATCTACTTAAGCACTTACTTAAAGGATAAGTTAAACGTAATATCAAGGTATTCCTTTTTTACCTTAATGTAATTTTGCCGTCAAGTTGCATGTATTAAAATTACTAGCTACCTTCTGCTATTAACTTCTATTACCTACCTAGGTTTAATAAAGAAAATAACTAACATAGAAAGAAAGAAAGAAAATACGTTTATTTGAGGTAAACATGACGCATAAAAAGAACACAAATACAGAAAAAAACTCACACAGTGCTTGAAACATTCAGAAATAAACTTATTATCGACCCAAATACGTCCCTGTGGGTATAATTAAATGCACATAACAAAGGGACGCTGAAAATATCGCGCGTTTAGATGCAAACGTTAAGTCTGTCTACTTAGAATTACCTGTTAATTCTCTTAATGAAATGGGCTGGCTAAGAACACATCCAGCTAATAATATAAATGTGTAAGTAAGTCTGTCTGTTTATCTCTCTGCCTGTCTGTCCGTCTCGCTGTCTGTCTGTTACCTTTTAACACCTAACGGCTGAAAGGATTTGGATGAGGCACACGGAGAGACCATGACCTGGCATAGGATAAAGGATATTTTATTTTATCCGGGTAGTGAGTGCGTTCCCTTGGGATAATTTTCGACTTTAACCCTGGCGAAGCCCCGGGAAAAAGATATTTGGCAAATAAAATTGTAAACTGTTTCAAGATTATAACTATTGTTTATTTGCTTCCAGTATCTTCAATGACTTTGCCAACGACATTTTATAAAACTGATTTAAAAAATGAACTGTCAAACTACAAGAAAAAATCTATAAGTCAAAACTCTAGCCACGATAAGATCTTGCATGGCTATGAACGTGTCCAAAGATTTTTGATGAGATATAAATGACTAAATGCCGACTGTGAAAAGCTATGTTTAGGTATTACATTTAGATAGTTACTTCAGTGGGCCTAGTACGAACGGAGTACTTAAACGTAAAGAAAATTCGAATGATTTTAAAATTGAAAATACTCATTGCAATTAGTTTTTACTTTTTGAAGTAAAAACTTCTTTAGCGGCGTTGTGCACTTTTGTTGTGATGGGTAAAAAATGTTAAACTCGCGTCAGGACACGTGACCTGATCGAAAATTCGTAAGACGGAGCTCGCGTCAGGACACGTGACTTGATCGAAAATTCGTAAGACGGAGGGAGAGTAGACCGCATTCCAAAATATCAAAAATGCCCAACGTTAATATTCAAGTTTTCACTTCTGCCGGCATTCCCGGAGTGCAACCCGTTGTTTTTTTTACCTATGATTCTTACATCACTTTTACAATATTAAACACAACTATTTACACTAAGGTACTAAATTAAATGAATACAAATCAATACAAAAACAAAAGGACACTTATGAGTCGAGGTACCTACTACTCGTCTATTTTTACGTTTTTAAAGTATTTTCAGATATGAGCGAAACTAATTCTGCTTGTCGTAAAAATTTAAACCAAAATGATAGAGTACCTACAGTTGTATTTTCGACTAAAAAATCCTTCGTATTCACGTTCAGTTTTCGTCGTTCGTGCTCTTTGTAAAACATGCTGGCTGAAAATAGAACACACCCATAACTGTCACTGCAGTTAACCTATAACTCTTATTTTATAATGGTGTATATCTATTCCAAATATAGGGGCTCGTGGCTAAGTAATAACAGCCGCTCGGGTCGACCGATAACGATACGATGCTTGTCGCGGTCGGTCAGTGGATAGGTTGGCCATCTTTACAAACACCCGTCCGTGAACGTAGAACTGTCAAAATGACAGCCATTCCGTGTGTTACGTAATTACCTCCAGGGCTGCCAGATTGTATAATTGGATACCAAAACTGTATAATTAGGTGACTGATCGTATCCTCTATGTATCCTGGATCCTCATGTATAAATGGATACGGTAAACCTAAATGTTATAATATGAGTTCATATTAATTTTATTCCACACGTACAATACTACAATTCGGACCTATCGCCACGGTTACTTCACTAGTTGTAGGGAAGACAAGTTCACACGATAAATAATCATTATTGTGTATGTGAAGGATTGTTTTTTTATGTCCTGAGTCCTGAAATTCAATTTCGTATAATTTCAGAAACGTGGCTGAATAATTAAAAATTATCTACTGGCAGCCCTGATTACCTCGCCGATCCCAACTATGTTGATAAAGGCTAGGCAAATAGTAATTGATGGATGATCATTCTTGGCTTTGGTTTCAACGACCCGTTGAAGATATAGGAACCGAGTTTATGAGAATTTCTCGGTATCTACATATATCGCCAACGGGTCGTAACTTATAGTAAGGTTTGCATTGAAAATCGTTTTCCTTGAGTTATCCGTTTTTGAAGACTGCAGTAACAGGTTGCTAGCAGTGTCCAATACCTACTCTATCCAACCCTTACTTTTTTACGACTTCCGTGCTATAACAAGCACCTGATGCTTTCTGTGTTATGAGGTCAACCTTATCCATAGCTTGAGCGTCTTTAAGACGCGTTTTATGATGTTCTGTAGCGATCTTACAAGGTCTTCGTTGAGCATTGGACCATTACTAGCTGCCCAACATCCATTGGTTTCAATCTTTATATTACTAGCCCTATTAGAATACTATGTATTAGAGTAATATTAAGGAGCCTTTTTGACTTCGCACAGGTCTTTATTATTTGTTTATTTTTTTGTTGTTTTTAATTTAACTTTGCCAGTTTTATATGCTCAATTTTTATTATTTGTATTTCCTGTGTGTTCCAAATAAAACATTTTTCTTTCTTTTTCGTTCTATATTTCATCTATGGCTTTGTTTTTCTCTCTGTTCACCATGAAAGAAACATTGTCATCATCTATTGCCCTTATGTACTACTTCTTATCGTCATCTCAGTAGTCACGCACTTTCTAGGCATATCATATTTCACTTAGTCCATCCATCGTTTCTTTGGTCTTCCCTTACTCTAATAGCCATCCACATTCATATTCAAAACTTTCCTCACGATATTCATCATAGATGTATGCGAATATTTATCATATTTTTTGTGATTTACTCTCACGCAGGTATCTACTGGACCCAGAACAACCAGATCAGTAGCGATGGCTTTCATTTTGATAGTTCTACAACATTCATTGCGTTATTTACGTTGTTGAGCAGACAAATTTTTCCAACATATAAAGCAATGGATTGGCAATATCCTTCAAAATTATTCAGATTGGGATTATTATTGTGTTACGCAATTAGGGTGCAGAAGAGCGATTCTGTCAAAAATACCTCTAATTTCTCTACATTTTTGACCAGAAGGCCAATTCTCGTAATTTAAAACGTTCAAAATCTAGTCGCAGTCTCATCTCGGCGACAAACAAATGTCAAAAACTTGTTAAAATGTAGGTGAAATTAGAGGTATTTTTGACAGATTGAGACTGAGATCAGAATGTGAACGTTCTTAAAATTACGAGAATTGTCCCTCTACTATTGAAATCGATTTGACTTGATTTGAGATTACGACTAGATTTTGAACGTTTTTAATTATGGGAATTGGCCTTTTGAACAGCTCATTCCATGGTAAAAATATTAGCCCGTCGGCAAGGCCGGATGTACAGACGCCAGCAGGTCAACCTACCCGAAACTGTCAGATTTTCCCAATCAACCTTGAACCTAACTCTTTAGCAATAAAGTCGAAAATCTATTAAAGAAATCTGACAGATTGTAGTAGCTTGATGTGCTGGCGTCTGTACATTTTTTTAAGTAGCGTGGAGTCTATTTTAATGCCTCCCATGCATGGTCGCACTCGTGTCATAGGCGACCTATGACCTTTTGAGAATGCGATAACCACTGCGTACTTAGATATACCTTCCTACTTCTTAGAACTGATGTTCTTGGGAATCTGTATTACTTTATAGTCAAGTTTTTAAATGTTGCCTTGAAAATCAGTATACAGGATCAGACAGGATGAAATTGAAAACTTGCGCTAAATCGAAATACGAGTAGGTTAGGTACAGACGCCAGCACATCAAGCTACTACAATCTGTCAAATTTCTTTAATAGATTTCAACTTTATCGCTAAAGCATTATGGTTCAAGGTTGATTGAGGAAATTTGACAGTTTCGGGTAGCTTGACCTGCTGGCGTCTGTACATAATAATTGTAAATGGTCCCAAATCTAAGTTCTTGAAAAAAATAGTGTTATTATCGTCTTAGATAGTACATACTAAGTTATTGCCTTCAAGTAGACACGAATTATCGTCCTTCCAGTAAAAAAAAAAAAATCACAATTAAAAACGTTCAAAATCAAGTAGCAATCTCATTTCAGCGACAATCAATGACAAAAAAAATTCAAAAAATATAGGGAAATTAGAGGTATTTTTGACAGACTGAGACTAAGATCAACTGTGAACGTTCTTAAAATTATGAGAATTGCCCCTCTGACCTATGTTTTTCAAATTGATACAGTTTATTAGGCCTTAGTAGGTATACCAGGTTTACCACGCCCTTATTCTTGTTATTGTTTACTGTCGAAAATCATGACCTTTACTATGTTCCTACTCTAGTGACCTTTAAACAGGTACCTACTTCTCGTAGTTTAACAAAATATTCAACCTCCTTTTGCTAGGCATATAGTTTGGACAGCAGCTGGAAAAATCAATAATATGTATTAACTATTGAATAGTGAAAAAACAGAAAAAAAATTAAATATAACTTAATTAGTTGGTAAACAACACAATTACCTACCTACCAATCCTAGTAGATGAGTGAGATACACAGGTCCAGTTGAAAACCAGCGTCAGGCACTAGTTGTCTGGCATTTTTAGGGTTCCGTAGCCAAATGGCAACGGAACCCTTATGGATTCGTCATGTCTGTCTGTCTGTCTGTCTGTCCGTCCGTATGTCACAGCCGCTTTTTTCCGACACTATAAGAGCTATACTGTTGAAACTTGGTAAGTAGATGTATTCTGTGAACCGCATTAAGATTTTCACACAAAAATAGAAAAAAAAACAATAAATTTTGGGGGTCCCCCTCCCCATACTTAGAACTGAAACTCAAATTTTTTTTTTTTCATCAAACCCATACGTGTGGGGTATCTATGGATAGGTCTTCAAAAATGATATTGAGGTTTCTAATATAATTTTTTTCTAAACTGAATAGTTTGCGCGAGAGACACTTCCAAAGTGGTAAAATGTGTGTCCCCCCCCCTGTAACTTCTAAAATAAGAGAATGATAAAACTAAAAAAAATATATGATGTACATTACCATATAAACTTCCACCGAAAATTGG
Source organism: Apamea sordens (assembly GCA_945859715.1). Classification (NCBI taxonomy): domain Eukaryota; kingdom Metazoa; phylum Arthropoda; class Insecta; order Lepidoptera; family Noctuidae; genus Apamea; species Apamea sordens. The sequence goes on from OX244009.1 coordinate 12,167,164, forward strand.
TTTGAACGAGATCTAGTGAGTAGTTTTTTTTTAATACGTCATAAATCGTAACGTAACGGAACCCCTCATGGGCGAGTCCGACTCGCACTTGGCCGGTTTTTTCTGAATTGGGCCTTTTTGGCGCAACCGTGAGGCATACTTTCCTGCTAATTTCTTACATCGGACTTTTCATTTTTTTATTTGTTTTTGTCTGATGTATATTATATGTATACTAGCTTCTGCCCGCGGCTTCGCCCGCGTGGATGTCGAAAATTATCCCACGGGAACGTGCTAACAGGATAAAATGTATGTGCTTCCCCAGGATGCCATCTATCTCTATGCCAAATTAGAAGTTCAGTGGTTTAGGCGTGAAAATGTAACATACAGTTTCAAGTTCAAATCCTCCCCTTAAAAACTGAATTACCCCTTTTTGTCCCGTCAGTGGTAAATTTTCGACAACTTTACATACTTATTATTAATTATTTTTTGTCAAAAGTATCAGTACTGAGTTTCGAGTTACTTGGACCGCGCATTCACTTTCTTCCACACAAACTTAACACCCCTATATCCCCCTTTGAGGGGTAGTTTTGAAAAAATTATAATGATAAACTTTATTAATTACTTAGGCAAGTATTCTTGCCAAGTTTCAAGTTTATTAACTAAATGAATAAGATGTTTCATATAAACTGTAATTTTGAAAAATGGTTTGGGATTATTCGTAACTTGATTCAAAGGTTATTTATACCAATGTTCGAGTTGGGCACGCATGATAATCCTCCCTTGTAAAATTAACTACCCCTTTTTAACCCGTTAGGGGTAGATTTTCGAAAAACCCTGATATGTTACTCTTTATTTTTGGTCTTAAGTATAAACATTGAGTTTCGATTTAATCGGACTGCGCATTTAAATTATTCTACACAAACTTCAACACCCCTATATCCCCCTTTGAGGGGTAGTTTTGAAAAACTTATAATGATAAAATTTATTACTTACATAAGTGAGTATTCTTGAAAAAATTCAAATTTATTAACCTAATGAAGAAGATTTTTCATATAAACTGTATCCCCGCTTTTCACCCCCACAGGGGTGGAATTTAAAAAAAATCGTTTGAGATGTATTCATAACTTGACTCAAAGATTATTTATACTAATTTTCGAGTTAATCAAGCCATGCAGTAAAATCCTCCCCTGAAAAATTTACTACCCCATTTTAGTCCGTCAGGGGTAGATTTTCTAAAAACCCTGATACACATTATTCTTTACTTTCAATATTAGGTATAAATACTGAGTTTCGAGTAAATCGGACTGCGCACTATAATTCTTCCATACAAACTTTGAAACCCCCCCAATCCCTTAATAGGGGGTAGTTTAGAAGAAAAAAAAACTGACAATCTTCATAATTTATTTAGATAAGTATTCGTGCCAAGTTTCAAGTTTATTAACTCAAGGAATAAGATTTTTCATACAAACGAATTCCCCCCTTTTCACCCTCTTAGGGGTGGAATTTCGAAAAATCCTTTCTTAGTGGATGCCTACTCTTCACGAAGAACACACCCTCCAAATTTCATGTCTCTAGGATCAGCGGTTTAGGCTGTGCGTTGATCTATCAGTCAGTCAGTCAGTCAGTCAGTCAATCAGTCAGTCAGTCAGTCAGTCAGTCAGTCAGGACTTTGAATTTTATATATATAGATAAAAACAACAACGAATTCAACATACACGATAACACAATACAATTGCATTGTTAACATCAAAATAGAAATTAATTACACATTTCTAGCTAATCTGTGGCTTAACGCAGTGAATGAACAATTATATATTGGCTCACCGCGCTGCCGCACAGTATACAAATACATGTCAGCACACACACACACTAACTTCCACACGGTTTGACTCACACACACAATACACCCACATGATATTAATGTTCCACTGAGGATACCAGCATGTCCTAGAACCAAAAATTTGTAGACATACGACGTCTACAAAACCCGTACTGGGTCCCCGCGTGGTGGATTATGCCCCCCAGTCTCACAGAGAGAAAGCCGGTATTTTTTTTTAATGTGGCATTAAAAAAAAACACCTTCTTTCTCTCTGTCTCGCAGTTTATTCTATGAGGTTGTCGTCTAAACTAAACTAAGCGACTACACGCTAAGGGCACCCCCTGTGGGGTACGGACCTCGGCTTAGGGCGTCGCTAGGACAGCAAGGGACAGGTAGGATTGGTATTAAGAGGCTGGTATCTGCAGCAGTGGGAATCGTATTACTTAAGGCGGATCTTGTAGCCCTTCGACATCGTCCGCGTGAAATTTCTTGTTCTCCCGACCCAACCCGGCGCCGCGCTATCGCTACGTTTTTGGTTAGCGTTCTTGCTAACTTTTTGTCTTTTAACTTGGCTCCAAAGGGTATTAGCGTAATATTAAATAGCCTATAGCCTTCCTCAAAAATTGGGCTATGATGTGCAAAAAAGAAAATTCAAATCCGACTGGTAGTTTCAAAACTTAGCGCGTTCAAACAAACCCTTTAGCTTTATTATTAGTATATAGTATAGATAAATAATAAATAACAGCCGCCCGTGGCTAAATAATAACAGCTTGCCGCGGTTGGTCTGTGGATGGGTGACCATTTTTACATATCGAGACCCCTACGTGTCTCGGAAAGCATGTTAAGCCGTTGGTCCCGGTTGTCATTCGTGGATCTTTGACAGTCGTTACGGGTAGTCAGAAGCCCGAAAGTCTGACAACCAGTCTTACCAAGGGGTAGCGTATTACCCAGTAACTGGGTTGTGGAGGTCAGATAGGCAGTCGCTCCATGTAAAATACTGGTATTCAACTGCATCCGGTTAGACTGGAAGCCGACCCCAACATAATTGGGAAAAGGTTAGGCAGATGATGATGATGAGAATAGTATAGATAGATATCTCCAGAATTACTCACAAAGTTTGAATTCTCCATCAGTGATGTCTTCCCTCTCACAGAGAGGAGGTCTGAGTCCCAACAGTGGGAACATTATAGGCTGATTATGTGTGTGTGATGTCCAAGATAAACTGAGAAAGTAGGTACAGTCAACAGCAAAATTAGATGATCAAAATCAGAAATTCAATACTAATGAACGAAGTTCACAGCTATATGGCAGCTGTACTAGTAGTAAATGTTTGGTATAATTTACAATCACACACTTTTGAATCACTTCGACGCCACACAGTTCTGACGCGAACTCCGTTCATTAGTATTGAATTTCTGATTTTGATCATCTACTTTTGCTGTTGACTGTACATTATGGATTTGAAAAAGTCCCATTGAAACTTGGCCAGATTCGAAACCGCATGTTTGAGAAGGGCCACTTTATTATCTGGGTCACACACACACACACCCCCACACACGCATTTAATAAAACCTTATTAGAGATATAAGGGAAGAGGACTTAATTGGCCAACGCTGCCATTCTCCCTATTATTAATATGAAGTGTAAGTGTGAATGTAACTTGATTTTCCCTATTTGGCTGAGTGGAGGCTACAGGATATTAACGGTTTCGCCACTGGTCATTTGGTAGATATGATGAAGGAGACAGGGTGCGCAATAAAGCTAACATTTTTGTTATAATATCAAATAACAAGCAGCGCCCCGCGGTTTCACCCGCATAAGTTTCAATCCCGTAAGAACATCGGGATAAAAAGTATTCTATGTGTTAATCCTGGTTATAAATTATCTGTGTGCCAAATTTCATTGAAATCCGTTCAGTAGTTTTTGCGTGATAGAGTAACAAACATCTATCCATCCATCCATCCTCACAAACTTTCGCATTTATAATATTAGTAGGACATCACGCCTGTAATCCCTGACGAGTAAGGCAGAGATGCAACTACACCCACATTTCGCCGGTTATGTTGAAGTTCCATGATATAATAATTATAATAATTTTATTTCAAGTAACAAGACTCATAGTGTTAGTAAACAATATACTTACAACCTATGTTAGTAATACACTTACAAAACAAAACCAAAAACAGAAAAACAGATTGTGACATCACTGCTGCACGGTGACAGGCCCAGCCGAAACCCTGCAGCAGTGGTTCACAAACGCACAATCAAGCCTGCTCGCTATCATAGACAGGATGCTGTTGGCGCTGCCCCGCACCCTACGGACCAAGGATGCGCACCGCTTCCGCATCACGGTGTAAAAACAGTCCACGTGAGCTTCAGCGAACATCCCTGATGCGCTGCAGTACCGGGTGCGAAGGGCGCCGTATGATTTTTGAGTATAATGAACCCACAGACTGCAAGTATAAAAAGACGTACAGTAAGCACTAAATATAGTGCGCTTGACCTCTTTAGAGGCACGCGTGAATCTGCGGGCAATCATGTTAGCATGTTATAGGTGGCGAGCCTGCACAAAACTCAAACTCAAAGCATATATTTCAATTAAACCATTTACAGGCACCTTTGAATTGTCAAGGAGTTGGTCAGTCAGAAAATATGAAGCTAGTTGCACATTCGAAAGCATAGTAAATCCAGGCTCAGTGCTGCTACTGACAAATGCCAGATGGTACCCAATAACACTTTGTCCGACCCGGGAATCGAACCCATGGCTATTCTCAGAAGTAGCGTTTGCGACCACTAGGCCAACCAAGCAGGAAACATTCAAGAACTTTACCGAATACCACTTTTATAACATAAAATATTTTTAGGTGTCCTCCATTAAGAAACACGATCCAAAAATAGGCACTCCACTTAATAAACTTCGCTTCTCAAAAATTCCGTTACATTCGCCAATTTTTCCACAGACCTACCAAGTTTGTTAAGTTTTTACAGATAAAAATTACGAAAGAGTTTTTCGGCATCCTCTTACATCGGTTGAAAAGCAAAGACTGCCCACCTGATGTAAAATGGTTACGTTTAACCAAATGCTGAATTAAAATAATGTTCGGACAGGATTGGCACCAACATTTGTACACCATCATCATCATCTGCCTGGTTTTTTCCCAACTATGTTGGGGTTGCTTTCCAGTCTAACCGGATGCAGCTGAACACTAGTATTTTGCATAGAGTGGCAGCCTACCTGACCTCCACAACCCGGGTACTGGGTAAGAACGTTGTCCTTATTACACATAGTACACAAAGTTTGTAATAAACGTTTTGACTTTATCTTTGACCAATTATTTCTACTGATAAACGAAACCTACTCTGAATTAAGGCTTGGAGCTGATCTGATGATGGAGCCAGGAGGTGAATAGTGGAACTCCTCAGTAGCTACAGTGTTTGGGCTTATGATTTGTTTTGACGAGTCCAAAACGTGTTTTTTAAAACTATATATTTTTTTGAAGTCTGAGGGGCCCGGCTAAATAATAACAGCCGCACAGATCGATCGGTCAGGTTAAGCTACGCTTGCCGCGGTTGGTCTGTGGATGGGTGACCATTTTTACATATCGAGACCCCTACTTGTCTCGGAAAGCATGTTAAGCCGTTAGTCATGGCTGGCATTCGTGGATCTTTGACAGTCATTACGGGTAGTCAGCCCGAAGCCCGAAAGCCCGTAATACTGGTATTCAGCTGCAGCCGGTTAGACTGGAAGCTGACTGGAAGCCTTTTCCCACCATAGTTGGGAAAAGGCTAGGCAGATGATGATGATTTTTTTTTTAAGTCAATTCTAAAGAGCAGCTCATTTAATAGTTTTAATTTTTTTCCAGCAGCGTTTTGTATCACTGCATTCCAAGTGCCCATTCATTCCATCATAATCTTTGTCTCCAGCTGTTAAAAAATAAGACACCGCATCTGTTATTCAAATCAAGTCCCTGTCTCCACCGAGGAGAAAAGAATAACACTTAAACAAAAGTAAACTACAAAATAAATAAACTACAACAGCGGAAAGTAGGTCTTGTTTGACATTTACTTAGCAGAGACTGTTGTTTGAAAATAAAACAAGGAATCGTACCCACGACGAAAAATACAGCTGTAAAAAGTGAAATGAAATTCTGTCGCCATTTTTAGGGTTCCGCAGAAATTTGGACGAGACGTTATAGATGGAATGACGCTCTCCAAAGTGCGCTGCAGTGTTTTTAACTCACGAAACGGCGTGCGCTATACATGTGGTAACCAAGTGTACAAACACGCTATGACTGTGAGCGTGAAGACGAGTAGCGTCAGCACATAACACACACAAACTTCCGCCATTGTCTCGGACAGTACCAAGAGCTATTGCGCTTACACAAACATTCACAGCGTGTTTGTGCAATTGGTTACCAAGTGGTAACCACGGATAAAGCGCGAGTCGCTTTGTGAGATAAAAATTCTGTAGGAACTAACTCAAATCATCAAAGTTTTCCAAATCCACTTTAGTGTCTTGTCTGTGTAGGATGCGGTTGTTTGGTGGGGGAAATTTTAACTTGTCAGTCTAGCTAGACACTCAGTCTATTGACAAGTACTCGTAGTGTCGTTCTAGTCCAATGATCTCTGCAATCATCAGGCACTTTTTCGCAGCATTACCTGCCATGTGAGCCAGAGTAAAGCATACTTAGCTTTTTTGCTAGGTCGTCCGTTCTGGTAGGTCCGTACATTTTGCTATGCACTTTTTTACACGAGTTATAGGTACCAAACTACTTACTACCGTAGCTTATAACGTAGCATTGGAACATAGGATCTTATGGTTCTAAGAAAAAAATTTAAAAAATCCTACTAATATTATAAACGCGAAAGATTGGATGGATGGATGGATGTTTGTTACTCTTTCACGCAAAAACTGAACGGATTTAGATGAAATTTGGTACACAAATAGTTTATAACTAGAATTGACATATAAGATACTTTTTATCCCAATATTCCCACGGGATCGAAACGTATGCAGGTGAAACCGCGGGGCGCTGCTAATAATTAATAAATAAATAAAACAACTTAGCTTAATTATTCGTGAACAGGCATATAACACTGTGGAAAAACAAGAAGACATTACATAAGCCGTAGTTTCCGGGACCTTGCAAGATGGCGTCAATAACCCGTTTATAGTACGGAACTCATACTCACATGACTACCGCACGTGACCAGTTTTATTTTCTCTCTACAAAAAATATAATCTTATTTTTTCGTCACGAGATACAGATTAAGTACCGTTGAAGAAGATATATCTTATTTACATGTTTTCATGTTATTGACCTACATTTCTAAAAGGGCTGCTGGGACACATTTACTATGTATCTGGGAATAAAGACAGCTGTATATACCCACGTACTTTAAACGGGAAGAAAGTAAGAAAAATATTAGAAGCAGATTTGTGTGTTTCTCTCCCGTTATCGAGTAAAATGTCGGATTTGAAGAAATCGTGAATTCATAATGAATTATTAATTTTACGGGGAATATATGAAGGGGTTTCTTTGAAGCATGTTGGTCTTAAAGAATTTGAGACAGAAATGATATCCATTTTTAAACAACGTCGCATTTTGTAACGAATTACCATTATTATGTTGATAACTGACTAGTTTCTGCTCGCGGCTTCGTTCGCGTGAAATTTCTTGTTCGCCTGACCCATCCCGTCGCATTGCATCGCGTGCCCGCTCTTACATCGCTTTTGCTTAGCGTTCTTTGTGACTTCTTTATTTTTGCTCGACCCCCTAAGGTCCAAGCGTGATGTTAGTAGTAAGTAGCCTTATAGCCTTCCTCGAAAATGCATAAATATTTTTTCAAATCCGACAGGAAGTTCCAGAGATTAGCGCATTCAAACAAACAAAGAAATAAACTCTTCCGTTTTATTATTAATATATATATAGATTTTTTGATAAACTGGGTTGAAAGGTTAATTATCAAATCACTTCGCAAAACTCACTGACCTATAAAAGTTGTCGTTTTGCATCGTCGTCAAATTCAAGGAGGTAACTATACTACTGATTCTCGACACGAATCAATAATAAAATAAGTAGGAATTTTCTTTTTTTTTCTAATTTTCGGTAATTTTAAATGGACACGCATTTTAAAACGCACACATAAAAACGCGGCCGCTTATACGATACCAAAGCTCTCTGCTCTTTGAAAGTGGTTTATTCTGAAATACTGTCAAACTTAAATAACTAAAAAAACAAGTATGTATTCATTATTTACCATTTTATCGTAATTTTATTTGATAATTTATGTCTTTTATAACAGCCTCCTGAAATTTGACGAGAATGCAAAACAACAGCTTGTATTATACAAGCTGTTGTTTGGCGCTGCGCAAGCGCTGGACATCATACTATCGAAGACAAAACGAAGACATTTAATTTTCGCCATTTTGACGCTGATAGCAACGTGAGCGTCCGTAGAACTAATATTTTTGATAGTGTTTTACAAAATGCGCATACTTTCAGAGACGAACCAAAACAACACGACGACGGCCATTTGCAACAATGTATAAATTTTAGTTCCGTAGACGCTTGAGCACAAACGGTTTAAATCGGCACAAAAAAACAACTGTCAGTTCGTATAGTATATTAAGGGCTAATTTTTCAATCGACAGATAATTTTTATTCGTGGAATAAAATTGACGTCTGACAGATTTTATATAGATGGAGTGTACTACGTGAGCTCGACAAATGGATGTGCGAATAACACTTGTGCGACAAAACTGTACTGCGACTCACCATAGTTCGAATGCACGCTTGTGTGACACACCGAAGCTCGACATCACGCTACTGCGACAAATGATTGTGCGACAGTAGTTCGACACTACGGTAGTGCGACAAACAATTGTGTGACAGTACTGTGATTCGACATTACAGTAGTATGTCACTATGACAGTGTTACAGTGTTGATAGATTAGCTAGGAACTAATCATCTATATAGAGAGGTCACATACACTCTCCAATATGGATGAACTGTCAAAAATTCAAAATGATTCCTCAAATAAAATTATCTGGCGTTGGAAAAATCTGCTCTTAGTTCAGCGTACTTCTTTATTATAGGTCAGTGGCAAAACTACAATACAACTCGCACTATTTATTATCAATCAAAAGTCATTTATTCAAATTAGGCTGAGAATCAGCACTTTTCGAACGTCAAAATTACAAAAGACAGTCCCCCAAAAACGCCCGCCCTTCACCACTTCCTAGTGCTATCGCTGGGAAGAAGAAGTGGCGCAACAAACTTCCCAGCAGCACAGCTGTCTGTTCAGTCAGTTCATTCAGGCCTGAGATATAAGAAAGAAGTTCAGGCGCTTATTAACCTCATCGATATTAACATAAACAACCTTTGAAGATAATTTACATCACTTAAGTGAAGCTATCAGGTTAGGGGCGGCTTATTAAGACAGGCCTTACATAAATAGACTAAAATTAATTATTCTTTTACGAAAGAGCTGATTTTATTCAGCACTAGCTGCGCCCTGCAGTTTCTACTGCATAAGTCTCGATTCCGCAGGAATATCGGGATAAAAAGTATCGTTTGTCCGAATCCAGTTTATGGTCTACCTATGTAAATTTCATCCAAATCCGTTAACGGCTTAACGGATTTGGATGAAATTTACATAGGTAGACCATGAACTGGATTTAGCGTGAAAGCGTAACAAACAAACATTCAAAAAATCAATTCTTTTTTCTTTAGAATCCTACTAATATTATAAACGTGAAAGTTTGTATGGATGGATGGATGTTTGTTACTTTTACACGCAAAAACTATTATTGATCGGATTTGGATGAAATTTGGCACACAGGTGGTTTATAATCAGGGTTAGCATATAGGATAATTTTTATCCCGATATTCCCACGGGATCGAAACTTATGCGGGTGAAACCGCGGGGCGCAGCTAGTATTAGATAAAATTAAAACGAAGTATACATAAATAACAAGCTATACGTAATTCAATAATTTTTAAAATAATGAATGAAATGGTTACGAAACCATTAAAACGTTACGTCTTTCGAAAAAGGTTCATGATTCATCATCAATAAAAATCCATCTGCTCCAACAAGTACCAGGACCACATAAACAACGATGTATGAGCATGTCTTCGAAACATGTTCATTCCATTGAGTAGTCATTACACTGATGGAAACTGGTCTGGTATCAACTCGGCCGAACATTACCAGCGAAGTGCTGTAAAAATAACGAAATTACTGAAACCCGAGTACTACGTGGAAACATTTGGTCCCTAATGCGATTGAATTTTATTCCTAGTTTTGGTAGGAGTATGTATTTTAAAATGAGTTTTTTTTTTTGCAATTCCATTTGCGTATTTTTCTAATACTTTGTGTGATGAAAAATTTTGTTTGAATGTTCAGCCGCATCTGGTTAGGTACATGGGAAGATTACCCTAACAACATTGGAAAATACTAAAAAGATGCTACGCTTTGTACCTAGTTACAAAATTGTTCTGAGTTTTTTGAAACGAAGTTCTTTCTTTATCGGAGCTTGCGGTGGGAGTAAACTGGGAGAAATTATCACTTAACGGAAAAGCGTTATGCCCCCTTCATGCGACTTTTTTATTGCATAATAAAAAGAGTCAGAGAGAGAGAGATAGTTCTCACGTTTTTCAAGGGTGCTGAAACTGAATAGTGAAGTCAAAATAAAAATCAAGGCTGCGAAAATGTTAAACGACATTTTCCAATTTTCGCAGCAGCCATCTTGGATTTTCATTTTGAACGTCGTTCCTGCCCCAAACGCTTTTTATTTTTCTCTTGTGGATATCAAAGGAATATTCCTTTAACGTAATCTAGTCGCCTTTTTAAAAAGGGGACAGTTCCGGTCACTTTTTTTTAGTATTAATAACAGTTTGCTATTTTATCGTCGAAGCGTGTTATAAGGCCCTGTCAACCATTGTAACAGTAACTACAAAAACCATAGTTTAGCAGAGGACATTATGCGATACATATACACATTATAATGGTCTTAAAATACCTGCATTTCTTTAGCGCTTCTCTTTGGCCCGTCTATGCTACCAGGATATTCTTCAGTTCATCTGCCTGCCTTTTCCCAACTACCTACGTTGGAGCGGCTTCCAGTTTAACCGGATGCAGCTGAATACCAGCATTTTACAAGGAGTGACTCCCTATCGGATCTCCGCAACTCAGTTACTGGGTAATACAATACCCCTTGGTTAGGCTGGTTATCAGACTTTCGGGCTACTGACGACCCGTAACGACTGTCAAAGATCCTCGAATAACAGCCGGGTCTGAGAAAGACTTAGCGTGCTTTTCAAGGCAGGGAGGGGTCTTGGTATGTGAAGATGGTCACCCATCTACGGACCGACCGCGGCAAGAGTGGCTTAACTAGATCGATCGACCCGTGCGGCTGTTACAGGTTATGTCTTTGTATGATACAATATCAAATCCTGTCGTATGATGATTTGAGTTTTAACAACACTTTTCACAGTTTCCACTTAACGTTGTAGGGGTATCTACAACGCCACATGCGAAAAACGCGTCATTCTGACGTCACCCAAATCCTGCATCTCGCAAGCAGATTTTACCGCGCACAAATCGTTGGGCAGTCGCCCGCCAGGCACAACACCCGTCTGGTCGGAGGATCCTCCCTTTTCTATAGAGGATGAGTGAACTTTACACCCTGTTCCTCATACCTCTATAACGTTTTTGGTATAGTTATTTTTGCCTGATTTCTCCCACTGTGTGGCAAAGGCCTCAATCACTTATTTACACTGATTGTATTTTGACTGTAATATAATCAACCTATAATGTTCCCACTGCTGTGACACAGGCCCCCTTTTTATGATAGGGAGTGGGCCATAATCCACCACGCGGACCCAGTGCGGGTTGGTTTTGACCGTATTTTAATAAATAAATAAAACGAGCGAATCCGCAGCAGATCATCAGTTTCTCCCGCGGTCGACACGGCTTGTTAAATCTAGTACCGTCAGCAAAAAAAGGCGTTTCATTCCGATACAAAAATGTGCGGTATTTTTTCCTTTTTTCTAGAGAATAAAGGGTTACGTTATGAGGTTCATATTTTTATATTATAGGGGTAATATACATAGAGTGGTAACGTATTTTTCTAAGGGTTTTTTCATATCTATTATTTAACTAACTTCTGCCCACTCCCGGATTATTGGAAAGAAGTTCTTTAACGCAGCTTGCGGTAGGAGTAAACTTGAAGAAATCGTCACGTAACGAATAAGCGTTTTGCCCCCTCCATGCGACTTGTTTTTACGTATAATAGCAGAAGTCAGAAAGAGAAAGACAGTTTTCATGGGTTTCGAGGGTGCTAAAGCCAATGGTGTCAAAATGAAAATTCAAGATGACGGCTGCAAAAATTTTCAAATTTTTCGTCTTGGGTTTCGTTTTTTTGGTTGTCGAGGGCTCTGCAGCCGATTCATCGATTGAGACGATTTCGCCATCTTGGATTTTCATTTTAAACTTCGTTCCTGCCGGGGGTCCCCCGAACCCACCCGTTTTTTTTAAAATTAATAACTTATGATGCAGGTGTCCTACACCTCTGCTAAACTCAGGCGTGATCTTATGTGTTACGTAGGATGTAAGGCTTTCTTTTTGATAATGATAATTATCGACTTCTTTGAGTATACGAAGTCAAAATAGGTATAATTTTCTGATATTAACCTCTAAAATATAAAATAGAAAGTATGAAGCGAAGTATTTAACCGTTGTTTTTTGTTGTTACAGGTAAATGTTTGAACTAACTTTCCTTGGAAACCTTCGACTGACGAGTATCATCAGGTAAGAACAATCTTTTGGTACGTTAATGCACGATAAAGAGTGGATAAAACATATTAACATAGTCGTAACGTCACGTCTTTAATTCCCCGATGGGTGTTAAAGAAAAGTATAGTAATAAATCTATAGTACCGAAAAGTGTACCTATGCATAATACTACCACATTTCGCCATTTATTTTGCGTATAGAAAAAAAGAAATAATTATTATTTATTTATTTCTCAAAACAGTGTGGTTCATACAGTCTGTTACTATAAACATAATTTTACAATTTAGGGAAAAATCGTAAAGAGTTACAATCGAATTGAATCTGGCGTCCTAGTTAGGTTACATGGTAACCTGTATTAAGGTTCGCCAGCCCAGGTTCCCACTGAAGTACAAAAAATCCAATATAGGATTATAAGGTACAAACATATTATATGTAAGCTTATACTAACTGTGAAGTGTTAGTATGTGTTTTGTGTTGAGGTGTGGTGTGCAAGTAGGTGTGGTGTGTGTGTGTACATGGAAGGGAAAGAGGTTGAGTTTAAATACGGAGTGTTAGAGAACTTACTACGATTGTGAAGTAAGCAGGTATTCAGTCTCGTCGTTGTTTAAACTGGTTAGAAAGCATGCTATCTGTTTTTTGCACATTACGTAAGAGGATTGATGTACAGAAGAGAGAGAAATAAAAGAAAGAATACACATTTATTTAGCACAGACTAAAGAACACACCATACACCAGTTACATACATCAGATAGCAACAAATAAAAATTAAATAGAAAGTGTAAAGTCCGATGTAAGAAAATAGCAGGAAAGTGTGCCTCACGGCTGCACCAAAAAGGCCCGTTCAGCAAAAATGCCAGACAATTAGTACCTGACGCTGGTTATCAAAATGTGGTATAGAACAAAATCATAATAAAATCAAATTTTATGAAAAAGCCGTCAAATGGGAGTCGGACGTGATAGCGAAAAAAATGTAAGAATAAACACAAAAATCCCAAACAAGTATTGTATTAACGACCATTATTCAACTTTATCTACATGTTGTTTTACATTACCTTTAAAAGGTATTGTAAGTATTCTTAAATGAATCCGCCATTTTGTGCAAATGGTGTCCCCGTGCTAAAACGCTCGGTCACCTAATGACTCACCTTTTTGCTGACGCTACAGAATCCAGGTACTCTCGAAACGAGTTTAAGTTTAAATAATGTCAATCTGCCTATCGTTTTCTGGGGTCGGCTTCCAGTCTAACCGGATGCAGCTGAATTCCAGTATTTTATATGAAGCGACTGCTTATAGGATCAGACCTCACTCGGAACCCAGTTCCTGAGTGACACGATACCCCTGGGCAAGACTGTTTATCAGACTATCGGGCTTCTGATACCTGTAACGACTGTCAAAGATCTACGAATGACAGCCAGGACAAATGGATTTTTAACGTGCTTTCCGAGGCACGTAGGGTCTGGTGTAATGCATGGTCACCCGTCCACGAACCGACCGCGGCAAGCGTATCTTAACCCTCATTTAGCCACGAGCACCTCTAGCCGTGTTTAGTTTTAAGTAATGTGTAGTACGAAATTGAATAGAATATTAATTGGCATTCTCTGGCTGAGCTGGGGCATAAAATTTGCATTCTCAAAGCGTTTCTTTTAAAATTAAGTCTGTTCTAAGTGGTCTTTGTGAAAAAACAGCCTTGAAAGTATTATTATTCTTTCTTGTCTGAAGGAGTAGGTTATATCATCATATTGTACGGTCAGCTAAAGTTGATTATCATTTCTACTTTTACAACATCATCTAAAAAGATTTAAAAAATATTCAATAATTTTCTTTTTAGCATTTCTCAAGCATAGCATAATCAGCCTAAAATATTCCCACTGCTGGGACTCAGGCCTTCTCTCGGTGAGAGGGAGTGGGCCGTAATTCACCACGCGAGCCAGTGTGGGTTGGTAGATGTCACATGTCTTTGAATTTTTGGTTCTAAGACATAAGATGGTTTCCTCACGATGTTTTCCTTCACTGTTTTGAGAGCAGTGGTGGTGAAACAATTTACACAAAGTAAAGCGCCTGTCTGGGTTCGAACCTACAACTCGTAAGACACAGTCGTCACTACTGGGCCGCCACTGCTCTACTTACTGACAAATCAAAAGTGCCTGTAATTGGTTTATCTATATGTCGGAGGAGGTATATCTGTCTCTCGTTAGCGTCAGGCATATTTTAATTACTGTGGGCATACTATGGGTAGTGTTGCACAATAGGAAAACGGTTTGCAGTTCAAATTTTCAGTTTGCAGTTCAGATTTTTTTAAAGATATTGGTATTCTCACGGTTGCATCACAATTCATCTTCGCCAACATCTTATATATTAGGCAAAATTTGCACTTGTACACAAAAAACAGTGATATTCAGTGTTAGCACTAGAAATAAGGACAAACTACGTGCCCCCTTTCACCGGCTTCATAAGGTTCATTATTTGTTGGGCTTGGTATAACCTTTTATAACAAGATACCCTCTTCTTTGCTAGACTTGCCTTTTAATGCGTTTAAAGCTCAAGTAAAATCCAACCTTTGTTCAAAGGCTTACTATTCCATCAACGACTCAACGATAAGAATAGTTGGTCGCCCTAATTAACTCAAGACAATGTTCATAAGCTGTCACGCCCTTTATGCCTGGAGGCTTTTATTTAGGTAGTAAGTTTTTATTTCCATTTTAATTAATTATTTTTCAGCTTGAGTACGTATAGTTTTTATTATATTTGTTGGTATATTGGCGTGGCTAGCTGACATATTTTATGGCAAATAATTTAAGTTTCTTGTAATGTTAATTACTGAACATATGTTCCTAGTATTGTATACATGCAACTATATTCTAACTGAACAGACAGCTGTGCTGCTGGGAAGTTTGTTGGCCACTTCTTCTTCCCAGCGATAGCACTAGGAAGTGGTGAAGGGCGGGCGTTTTTGGGGGACTGTCTTTTGTAATTTTGACGTTCGAAAAGTGCTGATTCTCAGCCTAATTTGAATAAATGACTTTTGATTTTGATTTTTGAAATAAATTCTTTGAGTTTGACTGCTTACTTCTGTTCGATTTTAACTAACTGTTTTGTTCAATAATTAAGCTCCTCCAGCATCCAACAGATGCAGCCAGCCTTGTTCCATTTAAGCCTGGCAGCCATCATAGATATTTAAAAACAGAACACTGATTAAATTCAGGCAGAGGTCGCACATACAAAAAAATGATTCCGACCACAATTTAAAAATGAAATATTTCAGTAAAGTCTAGACCAGAAATAACACCTTTATCGCCCGTAATGTTCCCCTTACTGCCTTGTGTGGGCAGCTGTGTAACTTTTCACACAAAATGACGGTAATCCTAAACTTTTACAACACGTGCGAGATCATAATCGCTTTATCGTCGTCATAATTCGGCGCTGTGAACAATTTTAACTGAATTTTTCGCCAATGTTACCTGAACATGTTCTGTATAACTTGGACTTTTGGGAATTCTTTGAGGAAGTAATTTTTCGGAGTAGAGAAAGAGGTTTTAAAGTTGGTGAATTGTAGAGATATTCAATGTACAGGATATACCTAAAGGTACTACTTTTCCACTTTAGGGAATTCTTTGGGGTATTATTTTTTTCGGGGAAAGGAAAAAGTGGAAGCTTGGTGAATTGAAGACATTGCATGTCAAATGTGATGGCAGGGTTGGCGCAGTGGTTAAGCGATTGACTGCTGCGCTGCGTGTCGCGGGTTCGATTCCCGCACGGAATAAAATAATATTTGTATGACCTACAAGCAGTTGTTCCGGGTCTGGCTGTTTGTGTATGTGAGTGTTAATGTTTGTAAACGCACCCACGATACACGAGAGATTCCCAGTGTGGGGCAACGTTTTTTTTTTTTTTTTAATTACTAGGTAGGTTTATTGTTTTGTCTTTGTTGTCAAATAATATGTATCTTGAAATGATGACAATGTGACTTTCTGTGTATTACATAATATAACTTTACGCCTGTAATCCCCGCGAAGGATTAGGCAGAGGTGACTTTTAATAGTACACCAACATTTCGCAAGTTGCTTAACAGGGGGCGAGCCCTTTGCCATCAACAGCGGTACAAATCGAGACTCTGGGCTGCAGCTGAGAAATGCCTGATAGCAAATCCGAGTCACACTCTGCCCGACCTGGGAACCGAAGCCTCAGATCACATAGTCAATTTATTTGTCATGGTTTCATTAATTCATTTTAATTCTTTTACCTATTGTGGTATAGTAATTTTATGTTTAGGTGCATCGTCTTCACATATAATTATATAATTAATGTATGCAAAATATTGTAAAACATTTTAAAAGAGTAACGGTGGAGTTTCTTGCCCATTCTTCTCCATACGAAAACTACCTTTTGGAAGGGGCGACTAGAATCAATTTTATTTTAATTTTAATTTTGACGTTCAAAGGTGCCTTTTATGTGCCTAATTGAAATAAATTATTTGACTTTGACTTTGACTCAGATCACTAGACCAGCGAGTGTTTGTTGTCAATAAATGTGTGACAACGATAATTTTTTATCGTTTTCATAAATAATAACACTATGAGGCAGGTTATTTGAATGATAAAACACAAAAAGAGTTATACTTTACACTTTCGTTGAGAACGAAGACCCTTGAACGTTGAGCCGAGACAGGCACGTGGCGACCTGCGCGGTACGGAAAATATGCATCTACGCAGTATGCGTGTGGGCAGCGGACTGTCGCGCATTCCACGCGCCGTCATCGCAACGGCCATGCGAGAAAGAGATAGCTTATTCTCTATATAGAGAATAAGCTATCTCTTTCTCGCATGGCCATTTCCGTTCCGGCACGATATAGAGTCTATATCGTGCCGGAACGCGACCGTGGGATGCTCGCATTGGAAGGAATTGAGTGTGGTTTGCTACAATACTTAATTCTTCCGGGCATTGATTTTTATTTATTAACTAGCTTCTGCCCGCGGCTTCGCCCGCGTGGATGTCGGAAATTTACCCACGGGAACGTGCCAACAGGATAAAATGTATGTGCTTCCCCAGAATGCCATCTATGTCGCGGGCCCTTTGTGGCTAATTACAATAGAAAACCAATTGTGTCCCATTAGTGGTGATTAAGAGGGTACCTATATGATATCTTTACCTAAGTACCTAACTAATTAAAAAAAAAACTCAATAACAGAAAATTAAATACCTACCTACCTAAATAAACCTATTTCTGATGATAACTAATCTAAACTCAATAAAAAATCCCTTAAAACCAAATCTATACGAATGACTAATCCTACCTAACAGTATTATAAAATAACCTACGGTCACTACGTACACTATCAAATATACTACAATTAAAATCTATACCTACGACTTATATAAAAATAAACCTAAATAACTCTAAAAACTAAAAGGAATAAAAATGAACTCCACTGCGGGTGACCCAACCTACGACAAACTTAGTATTTGCGGTTGGTACAGTACAGACAGTAGTAATCGGGTGTAGGGATCGAACCGCAAAATTAAGTTTGTTTTTTATTGTATATACTTTTCCGGGATAAAAAGTACCCAGTGTGGTGCCCAGGATATTAAAGAATAATTATACCAAGTTTCATCGTAATCGAACCGGTAGTTTTTGCGTGATGCCTGAACAAACAGACAGACAGACAGACAGACAGACCGACAGACAGACAGACCGACAGACAGACAAAAATTTTTTTAATCACATTTTTGGGTTCGGTGTCGGTCAAGTAACACCCCCTGCCATTTATTTTTTGGATATTTTCAATGTACAGAATTTTCACTTCTACAGATTTATTATAAGTATAGATATAGATTTTAATGTTTAAAATAAAAGGTACAGCTCTGGCTAACCTCCGGGGATAAGGCGTGATGTTATTTTAATATTTGTGTACCCTTACACAGTTCACGTAAGGTACAGAAACCAATTTCGTAAAAATAATGTGACAACATTACCGCAATAAATAAAACAAAATTGAAAAGAGAAATGCGGATATTATGTCACAAAAGATATCTCCGTCTGTGACGTAGCAGACCTGTGAAGTGGCACTCTATTCTGCTCTGTACGTTGTTCGAAGGAAATAGGTTTTTAGGATAGCACTTCAACGCTCTGTGACGAAATGTGCAGGTGTAGAGGTATTTATTTAACCCCGTGTCCTAACGCTAAGCTATTGGTCGCGTGACACGTGATTTTCGCTTTTATTATGCTACAAAAAATTACTTTATTTTCTGTATACCTACACTAGCTGCACCCTACGATTTTACACGCATAAGTCTCGATCCCGTAGGAATATCGGGATAAATAATTTCCTATATTCTAGTCCAGGTCATGGTCTACCCATGTCCTGCGATGGTCGCGGGTTGATCGAAAGAGTTAACGTGGCCCCTGGCACAGGCAACTAAAGGAACACAGGTGGGATTTAGTAAGTAAAAATCGGACTCCGCCACCAAGTCCCACTCCGCCTAGAGCGGGAGAAATTATTTGACGATTTCCAACCCAAAAAAAAAACGATCTACCCATGTACTTACAGACGCCAGCACATCAAGCTACTACAATCTGTCAAATTTCTCTAATAGATTTTCAACTTTATCGCTAAAGCATGAAGGATCAAGGTTGATTGGAAAAATTTGACAGTTTCGGGTAGCTTGATCTGCTGGCGTCTGTACCAAATTTCATGTAATTCCGTTCAGTCGTTCTAGTGTGAAAAAGTAACCCACAAACATACAACTCAAACCTTTTCCATTTATAATATTAGTTATCATCTGCCTAGCCTTTTGCCAACATGTTGGGGTTGGCTTCCAGTCCAACCGGATGCAGCTGAATACCAGTACATTACATGGAGCGACTGCCTATCTGACCTACACTACCCACTAATTGGGTAATACGATACCCCTTGGTAAGACTGGTTGTCAGACTTTCAGACTTCTGACGACCCGTAACGGCTGTTAAAGATCCACGAATGACAGGCGGGACCAACGGGTTAATGTGCTTTCCGAGACACGGAAGGGTATTGGGTCTTGTCATTTCTTTATTATATTTTGTAAAACCTACTACTTAAGTTCACATATGGATGATGGTCACCCATCCACGGACCAACCGCGGCAAGCGTAGCTTAACCTGATCGATCGAACCGTGCGGCTGTTATTTGTTAGGCACAAGTATCTGTATACCTACATTATAAGCAAATAAATGTTTTCTTTTGTATTCTGTCTCTTCTTGCTGGCTGCGCGACGCGACGAGGAGTTCGGGATAGCCGACAAAAATTTACGCGAAGATCGCGTGTTTGCGCGACGCAAGCTTTGATTAGGACACGGCCGTATCTAATATCTAAATAACGAAGTTATTTTTGCCCTTTGGAAACAAACAGAGCAGACAGCCCAAATTACTTACGCTCAAAAAAATAAACAATAAAAAGCGTTTGTTGTCTCTGCGTAAACGAAAATGACAAAAGACATTATACAGATTGTTCCACGAATAGACGAAACAATTTATTTTGAATTAGAACGCCCATTATAACAATAAAGATCAATTTTATTATTGTTAAAAATCATATAATTTATGTTCTTAAAGAAAGATATAAATAAAATAGAGTTATTCGGCCCAGACTATTCCAGTCAAAGGGCTGGTTTTTCCAACGCCAGATAATTTTATCCGACGAATAATTTTGAATTTTTGACAGTTCTTCCATACAAAATCTGTCAGACGTCAATTTTATTCCACGAATAAAAATTATTTGTACATTGAAAAATCAGCCCTTAGGCATATAATAGAAGAACACAACAAAACTTAATTACAGTATTTATGATTAAGTTTTTTGTTTTTGAAGTGAGACTTCTTAGATGGCGAATCTACAAAAGGACGAGAATTGAGAGTCAAATAAGGACGAGTCACGTTTAGGCACATAGAGAAGAAAGATATAACTAACTCTGTCTCTCACACTAAATCTCTCTTATTCTTTTTTTTGCAATGTGATGTTGCACACGCAAATTTTTCTTTTATGTTTCAGTGCGTAGAATTATTTTATTTGTCTTTTTAAGAAAAATAGAAAGAAAATGGAGTTATTCGTTCAAACATCCTAATTGCGTAACACAGTACCAATCACAATCTGAATCATGTTGAAGGATATTGCTGATCCATTGCTTCATATGTTCGAAAAATTTGTCTGTTCAACAACGTAAATAACGCCATGAATGTTGTTGAATTGCAAAAAATAAAGCCATTCCTACTGTTAGTGTGTTACACAGTTACCCGTCAGGCTAAGACACACTATAGAAGAACACAAGTAAAAACTTTTGACGCACTGAAAATATTTAGATATTTATTTATAATATAGGCATGTCAGATTTATTCGTTTATTCGGAACGCTAGCGCCATCTTGTGGCCTTAGACAGAGTCTAGCCTGAGTTCGTGGAGGTGGACGAAAGCGACAGCTACAAGAACGGTGTGAGCAGAGCTCTCGAGAGCATCGAAACCTTGGATATCGTACGAACAACATGTGCTTAGAAACTGTCTTGCGTTCCGTATCGTTCGAGTTGTGGACCTACAGTGTATGATTCGCTAATGTGGCTGACTTGTTCGTGAATTGTAATCTGATTTGAACTACAAACCGTTTTACTAATGCGCTATAACCAACACTACCACTAGTACGCCCACAGTAATTAAAATATGCCTGATGTTAACGAGAGACAGACATACCTTCTCCGTTATATACTTTATTGTACACTAGAAAATACA
This sequence comes from Apamea sordens, assembly GCA_945859715.1. Lineage (NCBI taxonomy): Eukaryota > Metazoa > Arthropoda > Insecta > Lepidoptera > Noctuidae > Apamea > Apamea sordens. The sequence continues at coordinate 12,188,515 of OX244009.1, forward strand.
TAATAAAAAAATACGACTATATCTACAAAACATACAATGGGCGGCCTTATCGCTTTCTGCGATCTCTTCCAGGCAACCTCGGAATAGACCGTGATTGCGTGGATAAAAAATGGGGTTGTCATTGGTGCAAAATAATATACTATAATAGATACATACTCTCTGAGAGATCGAATCCGCAACCAAAGTTGTCGACATAGCTCACAGAATAAGCAAGCTGAAGTGGCAATGGGCCGGACATATTAGCCGTAGAACCGATGAGCGTTGGGGTAGACGTGTTTTTGAGTGGAAACCGCGAGTAAACGTAAGGTGGGACGCCCTCAGGCTAGGTGGAGCGACGATCTTCGCAGGATGGTTGGTAGCAGCTGGATGAGAGTTGTCGAAAATCGAGTTGAATGGCGTGCAATAGGAGAGGCCTATGTCCAGCAGTGGACTGCTATAGACTGATGATGAGATATATATACATATATATGCTGTATAATAGATACATAAATAAATACATACTAAATTTACAACAACATATTTCACCATCGAATACGATTCGTGACGTAATTCCCCTTCCATTTAACTAAAGTAGGATGTTCTAATTTGTATACGTCTCTCTGGAGCACCATGTGTGCTTTCAGCGCTACAACCGTTTACTCGAATTTACTCAGTGTTAAATGTAGCGTTTTTGGTGGAATGAAGGCAAGATTTAGGTTAAAAGTACTGCAGAAATGCTGTATGTAAAGCTGTTATTTCTAAGCTGGCACTTTGTGGAATGAAGCGTTTTTCAGTAAGTAACTGCATTCCCGAGTTCATACAACCCGAATCTCTTCAAGGCGAGAGTGAATAGGCTTCTTCTGGGCAAGCTCGTTCCACCGTAGATCTCATCCCTGCCTCTGAGCTGGATTGAGGTCAAGTGAGAGCCCATTGTCAATAAAAAAAAGTAAATCCTACTAATATTATAAACGCGAAAGTTTGTATGTAGGGATAAAAGAAAGAAAATACATTTATTTAGACTAAAATACACACAATACACTAGATACATACATCAGATAGCATCAAAAAAAAAGTATAAAGACCGATGTAAGAAAATAGCAGGAAAGTGTGCCTCACGGCTGCACCAAAAAGGCCCAGTTCAGCAAAAATTCCAGACAACTAGTGCCTGACGCTGGTTTTCAACTGGACCTGATGTGTGAGGTGACAGATGTAAATCAGTTTTACACTGCAACGTGACGTGTGTATGCATACCTAAATAAAATAAATATGTGTCAGATAAAAATAGTAACGAATATGTACATAAATAGTGTGGATGGATGTATGTTACTCTTTCAAGCCAAAATTTTGCACACAGATAGTATATAACCAGGATCAACACATAGGATACTTTTTATCCTGATATTCCCACGAGTTCGAAACTTATGCGGGTAAAACCGCGGGGCGCATCTTGTTTTTAAACTCAAACTCAAATTCATCATTTAATTCAACTAAACCAATTACAGGCACTTTTGAATTGTCAAAGGGTCGGTCAGTCAGAAAGATGAAGCTAGTTGCCCATTCCAAAGCGTAGGTACCTATGGAGCAGAACGGGCAAGAAACTCCACGGACAATCTTTTAAATCATAAAATTGTTACAAAATATATTTCCTTTCTGTTTTTCTCTTCTTGAAATAAAATGATCGTCACCAAAAAACTATAGCTTTATTAATTGCAGACTTTTCCGGGATGTAGCAACTTTGCACATTAAGTAACCAACTGAGGGTTACCTTCGTTTCTAACCTATAAATTCATTATTGCATTATTTCTACATCCAATTCTATCGAACCCAAGTCTAATACAAAGACGTAAAGCCATTTAAAATTCATAGTTTACGCAAATAAAGGTCCCATTTATCTTTTTCTTTTATCGTTAAAAATACCTACAATAACAACATAACATAACACCTTGTTTCTCCAAAGGATTAGGTTACATTTCGCCAATTAAATACTCACAAAATGCCCACCCATAATTATAATCTATTGAAACGGAACCCTTATTTTTGCAGCATAAAATAAGACAGCATCGATACAAACCCTCTTCGTTCCGTAGTTCCGCTGCCGGTCCTAAAAAATGCAAGAGCACAATACATTTTAAATTCGAATGAAAAATTAATCTCTCAATTCCGTCGGCTGGGCCAACTCCGCTTTTTTAACGACGCTAATAAACGCTGATATAATTTTTATAGCTACAAATAGGCTTAGTGAAAGAACTGCCATAAAAGAAAATTCGAATAAAAAGAAAAAAAGATCCGTGAATCTATTGGTTTGGCTGCTAATCAGTGATCAGCCTGTATAGTATGTATACTATAGTACACAGTATAGTACATAGTATAGCGGAGACAGTAGTACGACATTAAATAATAACACTGGCAAAATAAAAGTTAGTTAGTCTATACTCCATCTGTTTAGGTAGTTAAATAAAGGTAAACAATCTTAACATGTCTTTTATCTAAAAAAATGACTAAAAATGTAATCTAAAAATATTTACAATTAGGTATTTACTTAAACCGATGTTAGGTAATTAACTAAATTTAAATAATATTTGTTGGTCTTTTATACGATTTATTTTATATAAAAAGACATATCAAGATTGTTTACCTTTATTTAACTACCTAAACAGATGGAGTATAGTTGGGTAGGTCAAAAGTTAGGTAGTCTTAGTTTTAAGAGCTGGAGAATAAGTAATGAGATAGTATTCTCTTTTGAACACTGAGACACTTTTACTGTTACCCTGCATCATCCCATGACTGCTGGGCAAAGGCCTCTCCCCGTGACTTCCAGCTCTTTCGATCTAGAGCTAAAGTGGACCACTGGTAGGAAGCGTCGCAGCAGACCCCGTCGAAGATAGCGGGACGAGCTGGAAAAAACAAAACAATCTGAGACACACATCATGAAAGAAAATAATCAATAAGAATTGTTTTTCATACAGAGCTTAAATTGTTCGGTTGAATGAAATCATTTGCTCCCTTCTTCACCATATCGGCAAACGACACATTTCCTGCAGAATTTGAGTACTTAATCGTCTGCTTGAGGTCCGAAATATGTTACGTCAGGTCGCGCTTTTCCTGAAGGGCATCAACCGCGTTATACGCGTGAATGGCTTTCTGCTACAGTGACTGGTATGGAACTGCCATTTGTGAGGTTCCAGATCCTACTTTACGGCACAGGATAGAGATTTACTGTTTGTGCTCCGAGTTCAGTTTGCCATCCGCGGCAATAGAGCAAACTTCATCTAAGTGCTGTTCGATGGTTGACATCCATTATTGAATCTCGGGCGTTGAAACAAAATCGACCGTGACCGACTCAAGGGCTGGGCTCTGCGTCGTCGTCTTCGATGACGACGCGGAGGGGTGCACTGGCCCCCTTGTATTAAAGGGGCTTCTTCTTAGCGTATCGATGGCAATAAGTTTAAACATTTTTGTTATATTGCGCTGGTCTTGTCAGTGGACTGTGGGGCCCTGAGAAGTAAACAACAAGTCTTAATTAAAGGGGCTGTTATCCATTTTGTATTTTTACGCGTTCACTAATTCAATTCGAATGATATAAATTAATACTTCTGACCTTTTGCAAGTTAAGTCGACTGTTAGCACTTTGTATAGTAATAATTGGCTTTTCCCAAGTGCGCACTTGTATATAAAATACACTTTATTTTTAAAACCTCTGACTAATACAAACTCATAAAAATCCCAGAAGAAAAAAGTCTCATACAGTACATAACTTTTTATCAAATAATTCTACACGTAACATTGAAACCTTGGGAAAATGGGCAGCGTACAAATGGCGGGGCTCCCATTGTAAATAGTCTTGGTAATTGGGAGAGAATACGTCAGGGGGTGTGTCGGGGTAATAGGGATATTTGCGAGATAACCATGTTTTGAGTGGGATTCAATTATCTTCTTGAATGGATCATTAAGTTTTCTTGACTTGTTAGCTAAGTTAAGAAAGGCAATACATTTATTTAGCACATACTAAAAGGTTGCAGGTGCAGCAAAACCTCATAGGGCGCAAATATTTATACCAACTTTATTGGGAGCTATATTATGTTTAAACCGTTTGGGGTTAAAACACTAGGGTCGTGGGGTCGAGTATTTCGGGACGTCGGCGTCGTCAAGCCGTTGGTCGAATCTCCACGTGACCAGAGCGCTGGCCTATTTTTAGGCCAAAGGATCAACATTGTCATCCAACGTGACAACGCCAGCCTTTTGAGCGCTGACAACGCTGCGGACGAACTGTTTGATGCTCAATGAGCTCATCCTTTCTTTATGAACATAATAAATATATTTTAGTGTTATATTGTGTTAAAAATATAACGCAAAAAATTAAAAGGCCTCCGTTGTAAAAAAAGAAGCAGAAATGAGTGCCTCGGTGAGTGTGTGGAGTGGCTGCGCCAAATTGGCCCATTTCAGCAATGCCGGACAACTGGAAACCTTTTGAAAGGAGAACTCAGTAATCAAAGTCGATTTATAAGTATCGCGTTTAATCAGGATAAACACATCAAGGTAAAACTGTTGCACTCGCGAGGCGGACCGTCGGGATCGAAAGGGGCGTGCTCTTGATACAAATCGCGTTTCCTGACTAGCGGACCGGAACCAATGTTGGTGTTGCGCGCTCGCAGCGGGCGCCGCCGCCGTCCCTCACCCCTCTCGCCGCGCGCGCCCGCGCTACGGGAGAACTATCCCTTCGCTACTTAACTTAAAATACAATATTTTTTTAATGTTAAGCATGAGTGAAAATATTGGAAAATACCTTTTTAATTACGTCTGGTTCGACATTTAATTGGATTCCAATACGCTCCGTATTAGAACCCAATTAAATCTCGAACAGAATCCTGCAAACCCCTCCTAATTTTATTACACTGTACTTTGCTTTAATATTATTAAACCACCTGCCACAGTTCGTCTTCTTGCATAGCCTTGTCCTAACTATATTGGGGTCGGCTTCCAGTCTTACCGGAAGCAGTTTAGTACCAGCCAGTCTTTTCTGTAAAAATCTTACGGTGAAAACTTAGGTGAGATGAGCTTGTGAGCTTACATCGGACTTCAGACTTTTTATTTAATCTCTTATTTTTTTTTTTATTGTTTGTTTTGTCTGATGTATGTATCTGATGTTTTGTGTTTCTTTTAGTTTGTGCCAAATAAATGTATTTTCTTTCTTCTTCTTTCTTTCTTTCTTGATGTCATTCCACCATATCCTAGGGATTGACACTAAGTATTTGAGAGCTCACTTCACCTAAATTCTTTAATAGTACTGCAGTATATTACATGAAACGACTGTCTGTCTGTCTTACAAATCAGTTACTGGGTAACACAATACTCCTTGTCAAGACTGATTTTCACTCTTTCGGAGTTCTGCCTACCCCTAACGACTGCCACATTCAGCCAAAATCCACCTGCCGCAGTTATACGTACCACAATTACAATTCCTTAAAATTCCACTCATTCTTTACGTAACCACCACAATCTGCGTTCGCGATTTTGTTACCAAACATGTAAACAAATATGAGTTTTTGGAAAAATAACTTTAATTCCTATACAATAAAGTTCAGTTTACGCTACAACTTTGAACATTTTTATAACTTTTTCAATAGTGCTAGTCACTCTGAAATCAACTTAATTACGCTAAAATAAGGTTGATATTTGTTTAACTTGGAATAACATCAATTGGAAACATAAATTTAAATAGACCTTAGGTACTTTTTCCTAATCTGCAATACGGCAGTTTCAGTGCCAAACTGTCAGTCTTCAAGCCAACCAGCTATTACCTACTGAATTAATAGCCTCTTTACTGAACATTAAAGAATCTAACCTAACCTTCGAGCTAGGGTGTGGACTGTTATCGGAAGTCTTAACCTTACCGTACACTCCCAGTGAATTAAGTTGAAGTGGGTCAAAGATAACTAGAGGGAAAATCGTTTATAACAATCTCCTTTCATTATGTAACCCAAAAATGTATTTATGAATTTTCACATACTACGTCTGTGAAGATTATCTTTATGATAATTCATGATCAATTATGGACATAATATCATCATCATCAACTGTCTACCCCTTTCCGGACTATGTTGGGGTCGGCTTCCAGTCTAACCGGATGCAGCTGAATACCAATATTTTATATGGAACCTATCTGACCTCCACAATCCAGTTACTGGGTAATACGATACACCTTGATAGCACAGTCGTTACGGGTAGTCAGAAGCCCGAAAATCTGACAATCAGTGTGACCTGAGTTTATTTATTTGTTTGAACACGCTTATCTCTGGAAGTACTATTTATTTATTTATACTTTATTGTACACCACAAAAATACATACCATAAAAAATACATGGTACACTACAAAATATACAATAATAATAATAATAATATCCCTGGACATTTCACACAGCGCCATCTAGTCCCAAGCTAAGCAACCTAATGCTTGTGTTATGGTAACAAGATGGCTGATAAACTACTTATATACATTTTTTTTTTGTAAATACATACATATTATAGATAGAAAAACACCCAGACTCGGAACAAATACATGTAGGTCATACAAATATTTGTTCCGTGCGGGAATCGAACCCGCGACACGCAGCGCAGCAGTCAATCGCTTAACCACTGCGCCAACCGTGCCGTCAACACACAATGGGCGGCCTTATCGCATTACTGCGATCTACTAGTCGGATTTTGAAAACTCTTTTTGCATATGATAGCCCAATCCTTAAGGAAGGCTATATATACATATATATAGGCTATTTAACATCACGCTAGATTCCTTACAAGCCGAGCTATGCAAAGCAAAGAAAAAAGTCAGAAAGAACGCTATGCGACGTGGTGGGTCAGAGGAACAAGAAATTTCACGCGGACGAAGTCGCGAGCACAAGCTAGGTACAGTCACGAGCAAAAGTATGTATACACTCGGCTAAATTCAAAAGTGATTTACTCCTTTGTTTTTTAATGAAATTTTATGTTGTTACGAACATAGCATTTTCGAACCCATGGGTTTATGTAATGTATCGTATATCAACGATGCATTCTATAGTTCACGAAAAAATCGCATTTGAAAGTTGCCAAGTGTTGACATATTGGTGCTCGTGACTGTACGTACAGACGCCAGCACATCAAGCTACTACAATCTGTCAGATTTCTTTAATAGATTTTCGACTTTATTGCTAAACCATTAGGTTTAATGTTGATTGGGAAAATCTGACAGTTTCGGGTAGGTTGACCTGCTGGCGTCCGTACATAAAGCCTACGGAATCCACCACAATTCATCAGTGTGACATCACAGACATTTTGACGACAGCTACACACGCACTCGTTTCGTTGGCGTAGATCTAGGCAAAGATTTCAGTTCAAGGACCTTCTAAACGTTACATCAGATAGACTGAAAATTTATTACAGTCTGGATTGCGGGTAGTTCCATTATGATAGGGTTTTATCATATTTTAAGGAAAGGCTGCTAGTAAATTTAAGTTTATTTGGCAAATTAATTTGACTATTTATGGTTTTCAGTAAATTATATACATTTGAAGTACTGTGTTTTCAGCTTTGCAAAAAACAAGAGAGTGTACTTATGACCATACGGTAGAAATGAAAACTTATGACTGTAGCCGAGTATTCGCGATTCAGCGCCACCGACCGACTGGATCCGAGTCTGACGGCACGGTTGGCGCAGTGGTTAAGCGATTGACAGCTGCGCTGCGTGTCGCGGGTTCGATTCCCGCACGGAACAAATATTTGTATGGCCTACAAGTAGTTGTTCCGAGTCTGGCTGAGAAAGAAGTTTTCACTTCAATTATAAAATGAGACTCTATGAACATGCAGAACAATAACCTAATTATCATAGTATCTTAAGAATGACTACTTTGGCTCTCGTACAGACGAATTTGGAGATGAAGGCTCTGGCCAAGGTAAAAGGCCAGTCTTTGGATCACGAGAGGTGTCAACCTACCAAAGATGTTCATTAATAAAACTATTCCAATGCCCCCCAATTTACTCCCCTCACAGAGAGGAGGCATGTGTCCTGGCAGTAGAAACTAAATGCTGATTATTCCAATTTAAAGACTGGTTGATAACATGGATGGATGTTTACAACATACACCAATGTATAGTTTGCCAGAACCAAAACGCAAATAGCGCATTCAAAATACCAAACCGTCCCATTTTTTACAAATCGTTGGGTCAGCCAGTAACGTTTTAAAATAGGACGGTCCCGTTCAGGCAGTGATAAATGGTCACCCCGGCCCTTGGAATCTCTGAGCCGATCGATCTCTGGCACAAAAAGGGACCTTCCTGTAAAAATAAAGTCTTTTTGTATCTTCATTTGATTTCATACGATGAAGTCAATTTGTATCTATGAGGTGTGAGGTTATGTTATATTGTAGAAGGGAGGGTAGTTGCATTAGTATAGTTTCGTAATAATCCTTGACTGGGTTTTAAGCTTCACAGTTGCCTAGAAGCGCAATACCGTCATAATCAGCCTATAACGTTCCCACAGCTGGGACTCGGTGTCAGACAGTGGGCCATAATAAACCACGCGGGTGTTGTGCAATGTCACATGTCTTAGAATTTTTTGGTTCTATGACATGCCGGTTTTCTCGCGATGTTTCTCTTCACGGTTTTGCGAGTAGTGATGATGAATTTCATCATTTACAAAAAGTAAAGCGCCTCTCTGGGTTCGAACCTACGACCTACAACTCGTATGTCGCGACCGTTACCACTAGTCCACTGCCACTGCTCACTGGGCCACCATAATCATTGCTCACCTAGAAGCGTGGTTCCGTCATACTACGAGTATAACGCCTGACATAAAAATCTGATACGATTAATTCGGGATAGCGTTCATTCGGGATAATGTGCTTCGGGATGTTGAGTGTCTGTCTACCGTATCATCATCTGCCTAGCCTTTTCCTAACTATGTTGGGGTCGGCTTCCAGTCTAACCGGATGCAGCTGAATACCAGTATTTTACATGGAGCGACTGCCTATCTGACCTCCACAACCCAGTTACTGGGTAATACGATACCACTTGGTAAGACTGGTTGTCAGACTTTCGGGCTTCTGACTACCCGTAACGACTGTCAAAGATCCACGAATGACAGCCGGGACCAGCGGCTTAACGTGCTTTCCGAGGCACGGAGGGGTCTCGGTATGTAAAGATGGTCACCCATCCACAGACCAACCGCGGCAAGCGTAGCTTAACCTGACCGATCGACCTGTGCGGCTGTTATTATTTAGCCACGGGCCCCTCCCCTGTCTACCGTATAAGAGTCGTTATTTTCACTAGTATTTGACGTTAAAATTTGTCGAAAACGCAGTCTGCATTTGGCCAGCCGTTATTGTGGGAACGTTCACCACTTTCTTAGGAAACCAAAGCTTTAGGTAAAGCATTAATATTAAACTAGCATATAATAAAGAAATCTTGAAGTTTTGGCAAGTCGTAGACACCGCCGCGCCTCAAGTGGAGTTCAATCAAATCACTCAAAAGTCATTTATTCAAATTAGGCTGAGAATCAGCACTTTTCGAACGTCAAAATTACAAAAGACAGTCCCCCAAAAACGCCCGCCCTTCACCACCTCCTAGTGCTATCGCTGGGAAGAAGAAGTGGCGCAACAAACTTCCCAGCAGCACAGCTGTCTGTTCAGTTAGGATATAGTGCATGTATACAATACTAGGAACCTATGTTCAGTATTTAACATTACAAGAAACTTAAATTAGTAGGTAGTTGGACAGGACATCTAGCTCGACGAAGAGATGGCCGATGAATGATGATGATTTGTATGGTGTACAATAAAGAGTATTCTATTCTATTCTATGAAGTACAGCTGTGACCGGACCGTGGCCAAGGTTCGGTCAAAGAAGCAAGTGCCGTCCAAAAGCGCGTTGGGTTGACGATATTGTCAAAGTCGCGGGGAGCGCCTAGATTAGAGAGGCATAGAACCATCCAGATCCAGGAAGTATTGCAGAAGAACTGGGAGGCTTATAAGTACCCAGCAGTGGGTGATTCCGGGCTGAAATGGTGAGAAACCATCGTCAGAAAACCAGCATGCTCTAGAGCCAAAAAAATCGAAGAGATCTGACATCGTACCACACTGGGTCTGCGTGGTGGTTCGCACTCCCTTACAGAGAGGCGGCCTATGTCACAGCAGTGGGAACATTATAGTCTGATTATGTATGGTATGTATATATCATCATAATAAAAGTAATTTCTCCAACAAGCCCCACAAAATATTACTACAAAACGTAACACGTTTTTATCACAGGAACTTGTATTCACATAATAAAAGCAAAAAAGTACAAACATACAACTTTTGCTATCGTTCGTCGGACACGCGATATAAAACAAAGTTGGTCATTTACGTGCTTTTTACGTACAAAGCTGATGCGGGTAGTATGTAAATATTTGGATGTTGAAAACAGATGAGATTCACACACAGAGAATAATACTCACAGAACAGACAGACACACATGAACATGACAAATGAGTATTTAGAACTAAGTATTGTGTATTTAGACGTAGCGTTGAAAGGCCTCCCACAAGATATACCGACGAGCTTGTGAAGGCCGCAGGAACCCGTTGGATGCAAGAAGCACAAAACCGGTCGAAGCCGTTGGTCCCAGCTGTCATTCGTAGATCTTTGACAGTCGTTACGGGTTGGTCAGTAGCCCGAAAGTCTGACAACCAGTCTTACCAAGAGATATCGCATTACCGAGTAACTGGGCTGTGGAGGTCAGATCGGCAATCGCTCCATATAAAATACTGGTATTCAGCTGCATCCGATTAAACTGGAAGCCGACCCAAACATAGTTGGGAAAAGACTACGCAGATGATGAATATGTAATAATAATATGTATAAAGAAAAACATTTTATTATGATCTCCATCTTATCTAGATGTAGATGATAATAATAATGTTTAGATTTTTTTCGTGAATAAAAAATATTTGTATTACTTGGCAATAGGCTCCAAATCTACGTCCAATGAACATGATGTAGATTCATGAACATTAATATAAAAGTTTTCTCATTTTTTATGCCCGCGGCAAGTATATGAATTTCATGTACTCAGGTACGGTATATTATGGCAAAATATTACCAGCAGATTACCAGAGATGTTTCACAGAGGCATGTTTTATCACACTTACATAATATTATGTTGCTTTCATATTTATTGTTGGTTAAGGTTTACGAATAAATGGCTCAATTTAACATGGCATGTCTAATAATTCCCATTTTGCTGTCCTAAAATATAATTGCACATTCTAAAATAATGTTTGTAAACCTCAAATAATACCTATTTTGGGGGAAAATACTAAATAACCAAGTAACTGCGTCCAACTTTAAAACCAAACCAACTTTATAAGTGCGACCAGCACTACCAACTGTAGTGCTCGCCGGAAGTTACCACGGCACCACTCGCTTCGCTCGCTCGGCTCGCGCGCTGTTGGTTACAGTTCTAACCTAACCTAACCCATTTGGTTTGGGGTGCCCCTAGCTTAGATACTGCGACTAACTATGAGAAAAGGTCATAAAGTTAAAAAGAGGCTCAATCTTTAGAATAAAGTATACATCATTAGAAGCGCATAAAGTTTTTAGATGTTCATTTATTTAAAAAGCTTTTTTTAAAAAACTTAAATATTTCCCATTTGACGTCACCTAGCTAGTGCTAGGTGACGTCAAATGGGAAATATTTAAGTTGGTTAAACTTAGCTGAACTAGTGTTCAGCTAAGTTTACTCTGCCCATTATAGATGAGCAAAGATTGCTAATTAATCAATCTATGCCATACACCTAGAGGCTGTGTGCAAAGTCAACTGTGCCGGAAGCGGGCTTGGTTCATGGCATACCTAATTACCAACATCCGCTGTGAGTTAACTTACCTCTGCAGACAGGAAATTAGGTTTTAGAAAAAGCTTTTTTTTTGCTTTGAATGTAAGCTGTTGCTAAGCAGGTTGCTGTGATGGTCTTGAGAGATTGTACTAAAAACAAAACTTTGGCTAGTTACTGAAAAATATCAATAAAAATGATAATGAAGATTCAAAGTCAAAATATTTGATTTTACGTAAACCTACCTGATACGTCAGAAGCTAGATGCACGGTTCCAATTGGTCGTTTCCTTTGTAGAAGAGCCGGCAAAAAATTCCGCGGTTAATCTTTTACAAACAATTGGCTTTTAAAATATTTCGTGTTAATTGATATGAGCGCGGCTTGTGGCTAAGTAATAACAGCCACACGGTTGGTCGATCAGGTTAAGCTACGCTTGCCGCGGTTGGTCGGTGGATGGGTGACCAACTATACCAAGACCCCTCCATGCCTCGGAAAGCACGTTAAGCCGTTGGTCCCGGCTGTCATTCTTGGATCTTTGACAGTCGTGACTGGTCGTCAGAAGCCCGAAAGTCTGACAACCAGACTTACCAAGGCGTATCGTATTATCCAGTAACTGGGTTGTGGAGCTCAGATAGGCAGTCACTCTGGCTATTCAGCTGCATCCGGTTAGACTGGAAGCCGACCCCAACATAGTAGGGAAAAGGCTAGGCAGATGATGATAATGAGAGAACAGGCCTATCAACAAGTACCATATTTTTGACAAAATGCTCTTGATTCTTTCCCTTATTATAAAATACATTGCCAATTTCTTGCTAACTTATCAATGTAGATTAAAACGTCATGGATAACAATAACTAGATGAATGTCTCCCACAACTAAATCATAAAACTTACACAACAAAGATTTTCTCATACGAAAAATCTTCTCAAATATAAGACACCCCGTACGTACTATCAATAGATTGATAAACGACGAAGGTGACAAACCATCTATCATTTTATAAAATAACGATGTCAAAATACCTTCTGGCTGTAGCCCGAATATTTTTTACAATCTACTCGTCAAAGATGCTCCACAAAAACATGGAAGATTTATCATCTATATTTATATCTTTACATATTGAATAATGGGCGCTTTACTTTGTGTAAATTATTTCATCACCACTGCTCTAAATACGATGAAGGAAAACATCGTGAAAAAACCGGCATGTCCTAGAACCATCTATCTATCAACCCGCACTGGCCGCGTAGGAGGCCTGTGTCCCAGCAATGGGAACATTTGTTGGTAGATGTCACATGTCTTCGAATTTTTGGTTCTAGGACATGCCGGTTTTCTCACGATGTTTTCCTTCACCGTTTTGAGAGCAGAATTGATTAATTAATTAATTTTACACAAAGTAAAGCGCCTGTCAAAGTTCGAACCTACTCCTACCTACCTCCTCCTCTTACCTACACGTACATCGCGGTCGTTACCACTGAGCCACAACTGCTCCACCTCTGCTGATGATGCTGAAAACTCCCTTGACTACACTTAAAACAATTGATCACCGCATTCTAGAATAGAAATGTTTCATATAAAATGTTCATTAATTTTGTTTTTTGTTACAGGTAATTGGTGATGGTCTTTCGTTGGTATGTTTAACCCTTCGTATGAACGTGGATCCAAGCGAAACACAATGACTTTTTAAATGTGTCTGTAATGACGGTACTCAACCGGTTAACGAACTATGGGTTTTTAAACCCACTACTGGGGTAGCTATAACTACTTATAGTTCTTTTTGAACCTTAAAGGTAATCGGTAATCGATAGATACTTGTTAAAATCTCCATGGCGACAAAGTATTAGTTACTACATTATTATAGTAAAAAATATTTGGAGTGTAAAAATATTCCCTTGTTTTTCGAGCCCTTGTTTGTGAAAAGTCCTCCAACTGTAAATGGAGTTAGCCCAGAAGCTTGGTTGTGATCGGTGGAAACGAATGAATAATTAAAAAAGAAAGTTTGCAAAATGTGCTTGAACTTTTCAATGCTTTTAGGGACCGAGCCAACGACTTTCTCGGTGTTAGCGTTGCGTGATCCGAAATCCGGGTATCGACCCTGTTTGTTACCCAACTCAACCCGTTTTTACTTATCCTTTAATACCAAATATATTTACATACAGCTGGATTTATTTAACAACAAAAAAAAACTGCCTCGTCAGCAACGAAGATCCGCACGCACACACACACACACTCGTATATAACACTTAGAAAGACACAGAGAGATAGAGAAAATCACAAAACTTGATTCTTGCAATCTTTTGTGAACGGACGTGTCGAAGATTGATTAAATTATATAAATAATCACTTGCTGAATCGTGACCTGGATCTACCATATGCAACTTACGTGTAGTTGTTCATAATAATGAGTACAATGACCCCCTAGAGTTATGGAATATTAAAAAAAACACGTTGTATATCCGGCAGTAAAGCGAACTGTGTCACACATAGGCATAATATTATGTGTATATCGTTTCTATAAAAACGTGTATATGTTAGTGACTCAATGGCAACCAGTCCATATCCCGTCCGTTTGCTGTACAGTCACGAGCACCAATATGTCAACACCTGGCCGCTTTTAATTTCGATTTTTTCGTGAAATAACGAATGCAACGTTGAAATACGACACACTACATAAACCTATGGGTTCGAAAATGCTATGTTCGTAACAACATAACATTTCATTAAAAAATAAAGGAGTAAATCGCTTTTGAATAAAGCCGAGTGTATATACTTTTGCTCGTGACTGTACGTGACGTTTTCTACCAGTGAACTCCTACCGCAAGCCGCGTGAAGTACATACTAAATATAGCCTCGTTGATCGCAAGCGCTATTAAAAGAAAGAAAGAGAGAAAAAACATTTATTTAGCACAGACTAAAAGACACACAATATACAGATCAGATACATACATCAGATAGCAACTAATAAATAAACAAACAGAAAGTATAAGTATACGTGCGCCCTGTGGGTCAGTTATGCTTTATTTTTGTATAAAATTTTATGTTGTTACGAACATAGCATTTTCGAACCCATAGGTTTATGTAATGTGTCGTATTTCAACGTTGCATTCGTTATTTCACGAAAAAATAGCAATTGAAAGTTGCCAAGTGTTGACATATTGGTGCTCGTGACTGTACACCCCTGCCTATCCCTTCGGGTATTACAGGCGTGATGTTATGTTATACTAAAGTATATGTATGTATGTATACAGTAGTATATGTATACGTAAAGTATCAGTCATCCCCAAAACTCTAACCCACCTACGCGCTACGCAACGTAACACATAACTTGAAAACAAACTTCAACAAAGATGTCACTCTGACAGAACGCAAGCCTTCCATCACACACCCTCCCTCTCTAACACAATGCGCGTGAAAGAGACAAACACACCGCGAATTCTCCAAATGGATTAACGCAAGAAGGAGGGAAGGAATTATACATGATGTTCTCATCCGTCACGTTGACTGGCGGCCATTTTGCTGAATATGTATACATGGTATAGCGTGTCGCGGAAGGTGTATTCACTTTGCAAGGAGAATACGCACGTAAAATGCGAGTAACATTTTGTAGATGAAGAAATAATGTTTCATTTGTCAAATTGGACGTTCTTTCACCCCTCGTGTTAGTAGGAAAAGATCTTCCTTTAGTTTAACCGTTGTTTGAGTTTGTCCAAGTTGTAGGTTTAATACTGTTCAACATAACAGTAATCTACATAATATGTCGCAGTAAGATAGTTGAAGCCGTGATATAGTTATATCCCTAGTTATATAGCTATATACATAACATAGTTATATGAAAGCGGTTCATATCTATCTTACTAGACTAATCTAGTGAAATAATTAGAAGTTTATATTTTCTTTGTTGTGCACAACTAGTTACGCATTTTAATTACAACGGTCCAATCAAATAACTTTTTTTTATTAGTCAATCGTTACAACCAAAACAAAGTCAATGTTATAAGTAGTCACATTAATAATTAAAAAAAAAAATCACATTAATAAAAACAGTTGTCAACAAAATTAAGTCTCTAACACTACAAATATTCCAGCTTGTAACAATTCAACTTACGCTCAAAACAAACCGTTTCCTTGTTTTCCAAGTAAAGTAATGCCTTCCCCTTACTTAAGTAATTCACTAGTATGTACTTAAGTACTTCGCTAATGGCCTGAAGTGTACTCGTGCCCTTATCTTGACTCATTTTCAAGTTACTTCAAGTACTCCTTATGGGAAATGTATCGGAAAGGCTTGAAGAAAAGTATCTACAGTACTGATCTTTAGGTCGAAACTTTTTCAAGAGTGAGAGGGATTATTGGTTTACTAGCTGCTCCGCGGTTTCACCCGCATAAGGGAATATCGGGATAAAAAGTATCCTGGTTATAAACCATCTGTGTGCCAAATTTCATCCAGATCCGTTCAGTAGTTTTTGCGTGAAAGAGTAAAAAATCCATTCATCCATCCATACAAAGTTTCGCATTTACGTATAATATTAGTAAGATATGATAGTTAGGATTAGGAATTAATACTTTAAGCACACAAATGTACAGAGGTGGATTTAATGACATATGCATTTTCTACCAGTCAACATTTGGTAATCCAAAGACAAACAGTGGTATGTGCGATAACGAAACTTGAGGAATAAATAAGTATATGAGGGTTTCTGCGAGGTTTAAAAAGCCATTTTAAATTTTAATGCATAAAATTTAACACATTTTGTCGCTAAAAATAAAATCATATAAAAATAAAGCGAAAAAGTAAATTTATGTTGAAAGTGTGTCGGTTGAGGCACTTCAAAGAGTAATGCCAGTTTTGGTTCAGGCACTTTAAAGAAATATATTTTTTCTAGCAGCGTAAATTTTTCCGACCTTTTTCTCGATCTTTCTCTAGCTCAAACTCAAAGCATTTCATCATCTGCCTAGCCTTTTTCAAACTCCATTGGAGTCGGCTTCCAGTCTAACTGGATGAAGCTGGATACCAGTATTTTACAGCTACTGCCACAGAAATCTTAATATTGCCTTATTATTAAGATTTCTGTGGCTACTGCCTATCTGACCTCCACAACTCAGTAACGGGGTAATACGATACCGCTTACCGCAACCAGTCTTAACTGGTTGTCAGATTTTCGGGCTTCTGACGACCCGTAACGACTGCCAAAGATCCACGAATGACAGGCTGGACCAACGGCTTTCCGAGGCACGGAGTGGTATGTAAACATCATCACCCATCCACAGACCAACCGCGGCAAGCGCTCAAACTCAAAGCATTTATTAAAAAAAAAAACTATTACGGGCACTTTGGAATTGTCAAGGTGTCGGTCAGCTAGAAAGATGTAGCTAGTTGCCCATTTCAAAGCTTAGTAGGTAATTTTTATAGAGAAGAAAGGGCAAATATTGGTTACATCAGTAAAAATTTTGCATCACTTTCCAAATGACACCGATCTTTATTCTCGACCGATCTTTATTTTTTACTAGCTGATCCCGGCAAACGTTGTTTTGCCATATAAATTATTTCTAACCTGGCGCGGCTACTCTTACCCTACTTCTTTCCTACTCCTAACCTACTCGTACCCTATTCCTACTCTACTTCTACCCTACTCCTGCCCTACTCCTAATCTACTCCTACACTACTCCTACCCTACTCCTATAAGTAAATAATAGTATTAAATAAAATAAAATATCCTATGTCCGTCTCCTGGTTCTAAGCTACCTCCCCACCAATTCTCAGCTAAATCGGTTCTGCCGTTCTTGAGTTATAAATAATGTAACTAACACGACTTTCTTTTATATATATATAGATTAAGGTTGCTGTTGAGTTGCTGCCACTGACAAGTCTGTCAAAATCAGTATGATCTTTATTCTCGTCACAATAAGGTTGCTGATAGGTTATTTGTATAGAGTTCACAAAGTAGTGAACGAGTAGACAGGGTCATGTCAAAATGCTATTGCCTTGTCTACATGTCATGTTGTTTGCTCTATGATTAGACTGGTTTGAAATCCTATTCAGAGAGACATGGAAATTGTATGAACTTTTTAGGTCACTGAAAATTGGTTTGCAGTTTAATTAGTCTATGTTACCTAAGAGCTAGGAAACTTGTAGTACAGCAACTGTAATAATTGTTTTTTTATCTCATCATCTGCTTGCGACTGCCTATCAGAGGGGCAATTCTCGTAATTTTAAGAACGTTCACAGTTTGATCTCACTCTCAGTCTGTCAAAAATACCTCTAATTTCCCTACATTTTGACAAGTTTTTGACATTTGTTTGTCGCCGAAATGAGACTGCGACGAGGTTTTGAACGTTTTTAATTACGAGAATTGGCATTCTGACCTCCACCCCACCAACCCAGATACTGATATGTCTATGTAATTACCTTCTTTCTAATTTTCTCAATTTAATGAAAGTGGCTCTTAATTTTAAAGAATTTTTGTACAATACAAGTAATAAATTGCGTGTAGGCTACCTATCCAGACTTCTGTCTTAAAGAGCTTAATACTTTACTTAATCACCTTTACATAAACTGTTAACTAAATGAAAATTCAAATCCCAAAAAAACTTTACCGTCCTAAAGGCTAATTCCCGTATTACCTACATGGGCCCCAATTCTGTATTACTCCCCGCGACATCTTACCACGTGCAAACCACGTCAATATCGTGTCTTGTTAACGGCAATTAATCCAAATGTCAACCGTACGGACAACATGTATTTTGACAGTTCCAACCAGGCCTTGTGTTAGAGAGAATACGTTAATAGCAGAGGGACAATTCTCGTAATTTTACATTACATCCTACATTTTGACAAGTTTTGGACATTTGCTTGTCGCCGAGATGAGACTGCGACTAGATTTTGAACGTTTTAAATTACGAGAATTGGCCTTCTGATGTTGGGATCAACCAAGGAATTGACGCGGTTTCGAAGTAAGGAAAATTCTTCAATTCAATCTCATCTCAGCGAAAAGCAATGTCAAAAGTGTGTTAAATATGCAGTCATACTAGTTAGATAACAACTTGATCCATCCAAACGTTGTCTTTAATAGATCGCTTTTGGCGGTAAGATCGCCCAATGTGTCCCTTGTAAAATTTCTACATTTTTATCTGTATTTTTTATGGTTTACTCTATGTAGCCCCAAGATACAGACTAACCACACTAACTGTCTAGTTTGGAGCTGGCAAATAATACCTAGCTGTAGGTATTATTTTAAGCTGCTGGGGAGTTTGTTGCACCACTTCGTCTTCCCACCGAAAGCACTAGGAAGAGGTGAAGGGCGGGCGTTTTGGGGGACTTCGTAATTCGTAATTTGGACGTTCGGAAAGTGCTGATTCTCAGCCTAATTAGAATTTGTTTTTCTCTAATTTGAATTGTCTCAATTTGCTGTTAACCTGTGAACCTGCTTACTGCATTACCAGGAGAATAGAATATTATCTATTTCTATTTTCCAGGCTTTTTGTCTGATTGAGGTAGATTAGAATGTGAACGTTTAAAAAAATACGGTAACTGCCCCTCTGAGTTAAAACATCTCTAAACTAGAAACCTTATCCAGACGAACAAATGAGCTTCGTTTATCCTTTAAGTACGGTGTAGTAGATGCGTTGCCTAGCAACGGATACTAATAGCCTCACGCCTCTAGAGCCTACAGGTAATCTAAGTGCCTCGCAGTTTTCATGTACGATTTAATGGCGGATACGGGTAATACGTATTTTCAGAAATGAAAAGATCCGTAGGAGTACCAAGGTAACCGATATACATACATAATCAACCTATAATGATCCCACTGTTGGAACACAGGTAGGTATCCTCTCTTTGAGTAAAAGCGTCAATAAGGATAATAAAATTAATTTTATCGAGGAATATTCAGAAAGTGTAGGAGTAATGGGTAGCTCACCGCCCGCCGCGATCAGGACCAGGCCCGTGCCGGACGGCGCGTATGTGTTCCACGCGCGCCTCAAAGAGATGTCAGCACGAGTGATGGGGCCCGAAAAGGCCGAAGCCTGCCAGGGTAGCGGGATCGTCCGAAAGGGTTACCGCTGCCCTGGAACATAAAGGGCTAAGGAAGGAACACGGGTGGGTTTTAGTCAGTAAGAGTCTGACACTCCCTTCCGCTCCACCCAGAGCGGGAGGGGTCATTTGCGTCAATAAGGATAATAAAAAATTAATGTTATCGAGGAATATTCAGAAAGTGAAGCAGTTTTTTTCAGAAAAAAATAAGTCTTCCAATTGATATATCTCAAGTTAGGATCCGATCCGTTTCTTAATTAACCACAGAGCCGTTATTGGGGTCAAATGAAACGCCTCTGGGGTGATCAAACGAATCGATGAATTTAATTTGGGTTTTGCGTGGATAGACTGTTTGTTTCCTTCGTCTGTCAAGCGTTATAACGGGTGTTAAGCATATATTTATTTATTTCATTAACATTTTTAAGATTGTGTTGTTCATTTAGATCTAAAACAACATCTAATACAAATTAAAGATTAAAATATGTAGGTATATATATTATGAATATAATCTGCATTCGCGATTTATTTGCCAAAAATGTAAACAAATATGAGTTTATGGAAAAATAACTTTAATTCCTACACAATAAAGGTAGGCTTACGCTACAACTTCAAACATTTTTATAACTTTTTCAATAGTGCTAGTCACTTTGAAATCAACTTAATTACCTTTTTAAAAAAAAAAACTTGAGAGGTGTCAAGGGACACCCGGATGGAACGAAGTTCAAAGAGAGAAAGAGAGAGAGAGACAGACAGAGAAACACGCGCACGCCGCACGGCTTACCTTGCAACTATAGCAAAAAGTGTCGTTCCAACTTTTGGTCTTAATTTTTTCCGTCTAGCCCCCTTTCGCAAAGCGCGATAACGAACTTCGTTCCAAAAAAAAAACGTAGGAATTGCTCCTGTATCGTGGGTGCGTTTACAAACATTTAAACTCACATACACAAGCAGCCAGACCCGGAACAACTACCTGTAGGCATACAAATATTTGTTCCGTGCGGGAATCGAACCCGCGACACGCAGCGCAGCAGTCGATCGCTCAGCCATCGACCATTAAAATAAAGTTGATATATGTTAACTTGAAATTACATAAATTTGAAACATTAGTTTGAATAGACTTTAGTAAAAAATATTCTAAATAGTTTGCAAAAGCCACTGATCTGCAGTTACACAAAAGTAGATAAGATACAAATGTCAAGAGAGAAAAAAATATATATTAACACCACTCCGTACACAATTATGGATAACCTATCTATATATCTATACATATTATGAACTTGTCGTGTCTGTATGTTTGACCATGTTATTCTCCTAAACTGCGCAACGTATTTTGATACGGTTTTTTTCCATTATTTGCAGAATTTATTCCAGAAGGTTTTCATGTGTATATTAAATTTCACTTATTAAAGAAATCTCGATGATTTGTCTAGTCCTAAAAACCGTGCGAAGCAGCGGCGGCGGGTTGCTAGTAATATGTACAATTACTCGTATATTTCTGATAAATCTACTCAGTGAAAAAAACTACACAAACTACTACAGTGAAGGTAAACTACTCAGAACTTTGGTTGTTACTAAGCCAGTCTCAGATAATGTCACTCTACAATATAATAAAATAAACTTTATTTTCTTTACACAACAGTTTTCCACAGTGTTGGAAATCTTCTACAATTTCATTTTATTCATAAAAGGTTGTCTTATATCTTCAAACGGCAGTAAAACACAAGAACTCATAATATTCAAAGCGGTACGTCGCGGCGTCGTAAAACCGCGCATGCATCTCACGAAATATACCGCATTGTATACCACGACATAACTTAGAAGTTCCATCGGTAAAACATGCCCAAGATGACCCGACTCCTCACTTTGTACCTATGACTCAAATCAAAATAAACTCAGGCAAAAACGTTTAATGCCTCGCCTGTAGAGCTAAATCAATTGCTAGTAACTGTTGGTGTAGTGGGCGCAATCCCTATTACTGAGCATGAGGTCTTGGGTTAGATTCCTGAGTCGGGAAAGTGTTGGTTGATTGCAATATGCTCGCCCCGTTACATGGGAATTCAACATAACTAGCAAAATGTGGGTGTACTATACTTACACCGCTACCTAATCCTTCGAGGAAAGGCGTTATGTTATGCTAGTACTAATTTTGTTCAATTAGTACATGTTTACATCAATTTTAACTTGCGTTATTTTATTTTTTTAATGTCACATTATAAATTAAATACAAAATAATGACAGTTTTAAAAGGCAGGATGTGCCCACTTTGCAGAAAAAGGCAACATTTAACCTTTTCGTTCCTCGAGTGTATATCGATGTAACCTTTAACTCATGTTGTACTATTCTGAGTTCTGAATTTTATTCGGAGGAGGTCTTATTGAATTGTGTTGCTTTCAATGTAAATGGGGTCTGTCGTCGAATTTTATTGTTTTACTGGATATGTCATTAGGTTTTTGGGTTGATATGTAGCGTATAAGGTTTTAGTAGCTAATAATTTTATTTATATGATTATTGGTAGAGGTTTTATTACGTCATGACTTTTCGAGTCAGGTTCGTAGTACTCGCAAGCGGCGTGCGTTACCAGGAGAACTTAGGTGAAGTGAGCTATCAATAGCATTTTAGAGGCATGAGGAACAGGGTGTAAAGTTCACTCAACCTCCATAGAAAAAGGAGGATCCTCCGACCAGACGGGTGTTGTGTCTGGCGGGCAATTGCCCAACGATTGATGTTGGGAAATTGTATCTGCGAATTGCGAGATGCAGGATTTGCGTGACGTCAGTATGACGCGTTGTTCGCATGTGGCGTTGTAGATACCGCTACAGCATCAATATCTAGCAGTGGAATAACAGCTCACTTCACCAAAATTTTCAAGGTGACATTTATACAGAATAGACCGGCTGTTCTCCAAAGATGTCAAGATTGGCCTGAATTCATTTCTACAATATTTTTTGTGCTTATAAAACACAAAAAATTGCTTAGGTATTTGAAATAACTCGACATAGTATCTACAATAATTTAATGGTCTTGAAGAGAAATTTACCATATTTTAACATGTTTGTAATTATACTAGCAGCACCCCGCGGCTTCAACCGGTGTCGATCCCATGGGAATATCGGGATTAAAAGTATCCTATGTGTTATTCTGATGTATAAGCTATATTACTGTAAAGTTTCCTCAAAATCCATCAAGCAGTTTTTCGTGAAAGTGTAACAAACATCCATCCACCCTCACTAACTTTCCCGTTTATAATATTACTAGCTGGGCCCCGCGGTTTCACCTGCATAAGTTTCGATCCCGTAGCAATATTGGGATAAAAAGGATCCTATGGGTTAATCCGGTTATAAACTATCTATGTGACAAATTTCATCCAAATCCGTTCAATAGTTTTGGCGTGAAAGAGTAACAAACATCCATCTATCCATCCAAACTTTCGCGTTTATAATAGTAGTAGGCAGTTCGATAAAAGGATGGTGGAGACATTCCAATATCATATTTTAAAACATGCACACATACATAAACTTACGAACTATATTAAGACCCTGAAAAATAATTAATTCGTAATTAGAAGTAATTTAAAACCCTCTATTTCATGTTCATTCACTCCATAAAAAGTCGAATTAAACAAACACAATCTTGTTCCAACAAGAAAAGAAATTAAAACATAATTAGTAACATACAAGGGTGTACTTCATGTTTCGATTTCCGGAAGGTGGGGGTGCGGGGGGAGGGTCACGCGATCTAGCACTTTAAAAAATTATCAAAGACTTTGTATTTTGTACGGGGGGCATTTTGTACGGGGAACTTCAATAAAGATTGTATTCAGGACTGTATTGTTGTAGTCAAATAAAAGACTTCTTGAGTGTTTCTTCCTTTATTTTCTTGAGGGATGTTTTTCGGATGAGAGCTGGTTGCCGACTGGTGCCAGCCCAGGAAATTGCCCGTCTTTTATAGCGAGCTTCAACCAATCAAAACGTCTACATTTTGTACACAATACCTTTCTAGAATTTTCTCTACCAATCAGGACGCGTCTTTTTTAACCAATAAGAACGCGGCAGGTGTGTACACGTCATTAGTACAGTACTGTCGGGCGATTTTCTGGAGTTGGGCTCTTATAATGTTGTTCTTATTTTTTAAACATAGCTACTAACTTATTCTATCTATTTACAAAAATTCGTAACGAAAAATCCCTATTTTAGACCCTAAAATTAACAAAATACGGTAACGGTCCTCGTTACGGTAAAGTTTGGCACCACTTAACCTAATCATACAAGTGGCGCCACCAAGTGTGAAGAATGCGAATCAATTATCTTACATTCGAACTACGTAACATACTCGGTGTCTGATACGACTATCTTATATTCTAATTACATAATATTCCAATTACATAACACGCTCGGCGTCCGTTACAGCTCTCCCCCCGGCGCAGCTCGCGTAGCCTCTTTCATCCTTGCCACGACGACGAGCTTGTTCACGGGGCGCCGGAAAGTGCCGGTTCTGGTGCGTACCTCGACGACCCTGATGCCGCCGTCCGGTCCGCGATGCGTGCGCTCGACGACTCCCATCGGCCAGGTGTTTCGTGGCAGCGTACCGTCGACCACGAGAACTACGTCGCCAATCTTCATGGGTCGCGCGTTGTTCCGTGGCTCCCCACGAGGTACCAAGGTAGGCAGGTACTCGTGTACCCAGCGGCGCCAAAAATGGTCAGCGAGCGCCTGGCTAGCCCGCCAGGTCCTCCTGTCGGCCTCGCTGCAGGGTCCCGTCGATGGGAGCCCATCCGATGACCCCAACAAGAAGTGGTTCGGAGTCAGGGCTTCGGGGTCGTTGTGGTTCACGCTGACGTGCGTCAGTGGCCTCGCGTTGATTGAAAATTCGGCCTCGGTTAGCAGTGTTCTTAAAACTTCCTCTGCCGGTGCCTTTTCCCGTAGAGTGACGCTAAGAGCCGCTTTTACGGAGCGCACCATTCGCTCCCATGCGCCGCCTTGGTTGGGCGCGCCAGGGGGTATGAAGCGCCACTCTAGTCGATGTACCAGCCCCTCGTCTCGCAGGGCGGGCATCCACTCTGTGTAAGCTTTGCGAAGTTCTTGGTCTGCCCCGCGGAAGTTAGTTGCGTTGTCCGAATACATTATCCTTGGCCAGCCTCTGCGTGCGGCCATCCGCCTCAGCGCCATGATTGCTGAGTCGGTAGAGAGCGATGCGACGAGCTCGATGTGCACGGCGCGGGAAGTAAGGCATGTGAAGAGTGCGCCCCACCTCTTTTCTCGTCGGCGCCCTACCTTGACTGTCATTGGCCCGAAATAGTCCACCCCGCAGTTAGTGAACGGGCGGTGGAAAGGGTCAAGGCGGGCGGGCGGCAGGTCCCCTGTTGCTGGTGGTTGCGGCGTCGCTCGCCGCCTCTTGCAGAAGGCGCAGTTTCTCTCCACAGCGCGCACTGTAGGTCGTAGATGGATGACCCAGTACCGCTGTCGTAGGTCATTCGTCACGCGTTCTCGGTTGGCGTGTCCCGCGGCGCAGTGCTCCCGTAGCACGAGAAGCTTGGTCAGTTTATGGCGTCCGTCCAGTATAATCGGCCGTTTCGTGTCGGTTGGCGCGGAGGAGGCCTCGATCCGGCCCCGCACCCTCAAGACACCGTCTTCCAGTACTGGGTCCAGCCGGTACAGTCGACTCGACTTCATCAGGGGTCGACTAGATCGAATCCTCTTGAGGTCTTCGCCAAAGCTGTCTTCTTGAGCTTGGCGTATCAGCTCGGCTTCGGCGCGCAGGATGTGGCGGTGTTCCATCGTGGTTGCCTTTCTTCTGCAGATGTCGGTGAAGGCGATTGCTCGGGCGGTAGCCCTTATCAATACTTCGTACTTCGAGAAGCGGGCTGGGTTTGGTAGCCAGCTGCTGTCTCGCCCCGTCTTCTCGCTAATGTGGAGGACCTCTTCGTCTTCCGGTTCGTCGGTCGTTGCCGTGGGCCACTGTTCCTCTGGCAGGAACAGGAAATCCGGTCCTCGGAACCATCGGTCCGTTCTGCTGATGGGCGTGTCGACTAGCCGCGTAGCGTCATCGGCTACGTTGCAGGTGGTGGGTAGCCAACGCCAGTCTTCCTTTTTAGATAGTTCCGCGATCTCTCCCAGCCGATGTGCGACGAACGGTGTGTACCGACGCATGTCGTGATGGATCCAATGCACTACGGTGGATGAATCGGTCCAGTAGGTCGTCTGGCCGATGTCGATTACGTGCTCCCTCTTTATGGTGTCGGCCAATCTTGCTCCGATGACCGCAGCTTGCAGTTCCAGACGTGGTATTGTTTGGACTCGACGAGGTGCTACCTTCGCCTTGGCGGCCACTAGCACTACGTTCAGGCTCCCGTCGACGTACCTTATTCTCCAGTAGGCCACGGTCGCGTAGGCCTGTTCACTGGCATCACACAGGATGTGTAGGTCGAGGCGCTCGTGTTTCTGCGTCAGGTAACATCTCGGTAGTCGCAGTTCTGTGAGCTCATTAAGCCGTGCGAGCCAGGACGCGAAGAGCTCGTTCTCTTCTTCGGGGATTTGTTCGTCCCATGTTATCGGGAGGCGCCACAGACTCTGCAGTACGATCTTTGCTCGGATGGTGTAGTGGCTCAGTAGCCCCAACGGGTCGTAGATCGACATCACGGCGCTGAGGGCTTCACGCTTGGTCGGCGCGCGGGTTCTTGCTCGTACCTCAGCCGGGACGCGATTCATTGATGTGTTGAATCCCAGCTCGTCTCGCTCCGCGTTCCAGTATAGCCCCAGGATCTTGCTCTCGGGCTGTTCTCCCCCCAGTCGTGTGGGGGAGGTGGCGTGTAGCTCCGAGGGCACATCGCGTAGTACCGTCTTGTCGCTGGAGCTCCATCCTCGTAGCGTGAATCCCGCGTGTGCGTGTACTGTTCTGATCTCTTCGACCGCTTTCTGTGCTTCCTCCGCGTCTTCGTAGCTGGCTACTAGATCGTCCATATAGTGGCTCCCTTTGATCGCTTCCAGTGCACGAGGGTATTCCGACCCGTGTACGTCCGCGTTGTGATTGCGTACGTAGTGGGCCATGTACGGGGAACTCGCTGCACCGAATATCATACTGGTCATCTTATATTTCTTTGGAGGTTCCTTTCGCTCGTTGCCTCTCCACAGGAACTGTTGTGCTGGTTGATCTTCCGGTCTTATTCTGATCCTCAGGAACATTTCCTGCACGTCTGCTGTGATCGCCACCGCCTTCTCGCGGAATCGGAAGAGGATTCCGGGTAGCGACAGCAGCAGGTCGGGTCCTTCCAACAATTCGTCGTTTAGACACACACCGTTGCTCTTTGCAGCTGCGTCGAATACCAGTCTGCATTTGCCGGGTTTGTTTGGGTTCTGCACCGCGAAATGAGGCAAATACCAGCAGATGGCGCTTCTTTCTTCTGACCCGTCGCACAGTGCCGCGTACCCCTTGTCCAATAAATTGTTGATCTGCTTGGAGTATTCGGCCGCGAACTCTGGTTCTGCGTCCATCTTTTGCTCAATCTTCTTCAGCCGGCGGAGCGCTTGACCGTAGCTTGGGGGCATGGTCACGTCATCTCGTCGCCACGGTAGACCAACCTCGTACCCGGTGTCGATCTTCCTTGTTGTTCTTCGAACTATGTCGATGGCCCGTTGATCCGCTTCCTTGACTCTCGGCTTTCCCTGTATGCCAAGCGCGTCGATCTTGAAGTGGTGGTCGACCAGATCATGAAGTTCCTGGCTGCTCGCTCCCGTCGTTCGTTCGGGTTCATACACGTGCAGCACGTTTCCTTCCTGGTAGATGGTGTTGCGTGGCGCGGTTCCGTGCACCACCCATCCCAATTGCGTTCTGGACGCGGCCGGTTGATCGGGTCCACCGATTCGGATCTCGCGGGACACTATACACTCCCAATGGTCCGTCCCCACCAGGAGTCCGGGGCGGGCCTTCTCGTAGCACACCTCTTCTGGTGTCAGATCCTTCAGGTGCTCGTACTCCAACACGTTATCCGGTATGGACTGCTGGTGAAGTTGAAGGTTCTTTATGGTCCTCGCTCTGACCTTGTAGCTGTCGACCTCTTTCAGCCCTCTGATGCGAAGGTTTACTAGCTGACTCTCCGTTTCTTGTTGCGACATATTGACTCCGCTCAGGTGAAGTGGTTGCGATGGTCCTTCTGCCCCGATGCTTTCCGCTAGCTCCTTGTCGACGAGGGTAATCGTGGCTCCTTCATCCAGGAGGGCGTAAGTGTTCGCCTCCCCCCGTGGACCGGAAACGACGATCGGGCACATCTTTAGCATGACCGTTCGTGGTCCGGCAGCTGGTCGTGTTGCTACTGATAGAACCGCTTCTTCCTTTAGTGATTCCGCTGGCTTTGAGTCTTCCGTCTTTGTTCCTCGTTCTTGATGGAGGGTCGCGTGATGCGGGCGGCTACATTGGTCTACGCCACACGGCTTTGCTTTGCAGTTCATGCGCCTATGTGGTTTCTGAGCACATTTAAAGCACAATTTCTTCTCCTTCACGAACTTCCAGCGGTCGTCCACTGTGAGTGCCTTGTACTCGGGGCACCTTGTCAGGGTGTGAGCTTGTTCACATTTAGGGCACTTATCCGTTCCTTCTTCCGTTTCCCCCGTAGTGTTGAACACACTTGCCTTTTTCTTCAGTGTCACGGCGGGGCGAGTCTCTTTTTTCTGAGTCGCGACGCTTGCGGACGGAGTGTACGTGTAGCGCAGTGCCCTGTCCGCCTCTCGCATCAGGAAGTGAGACATGACGACAATCTCCGGGTCCGTTGTCCCTTCGTGATCGTAGGCGTAGTCGCACCATCTGGATCGTAGGTGTGGGCTCAATTTGTCCAACACTTCTCTTGTCATCAAGGGGTTGAATAAGTATCCTCTTCGGTCGATCGTTCTTAATACGCAGATGATGTTTTGCAGCTTGATTGCAAAACTGTTCAGTTCGGCCGCTGATGCACCTGGTTTCGGCAGTTTCTTGAGGTCTTCCAATGCTTTGTCAATAATTACTTCAGGCCTTCCGAAGCACTGTTCGAGAGTCTTCATTATGACATCTGGATCGGTTGCCGTGTGCAGAAGCGCGGCCACGGCGTCTCTTGCTTCCCCTTTAAGGCAGCTTCTTAATCGCTGAATGTTTTCTGCTGCCGAGATCTGGTACATGCGGGTTGAGTCTTGCACTGCTGCTTTGAACGGTAGCCATTCGTTTGCCGCTCCGGTGAACGTCGGTAGGTCGGTGTATCGGGGCCTGGGACCGGCCATTTTTTCTAACGTGGCTGCCAGGTACTCGATACTGTTCCTCTTCCTAGTCGGCGTCGGTGATCTTCCTCGTGTGGTTTCGAATCGTGTCTGCTTCGGCTCTTCGCGTGTTCCTTCCTCCCCCCGTGTGCTAATGGGGTTCGTCCTTAGCCATTCGTCCACCTTCTGATGTGGTTCACGAGAGAGGGTCGGTTCTTCTTCATGCACGCTTTCTTCATCTTGGATGACCGATACTTCGACGGCTAACCGCTTCTTGACTAGGTCGGCTTCCAGCTCTAATTCCCTTCTTCTTATGGCAGCCAGCTTCTCTGCTGCTTCCAGTTCAGCTACCCGTAGTCGTGTGTTGACGCTTGTCGTTGACCGTACCGATTGGGTTGGTGATCCTGCTCTTTTTTGCGCCGTAGTTGTTGTCGGTGGAAGTCTCGAAGGCCCCGCTGTGCTGGTATCCATTGGTTTCAAAAGGGGCGATGCCGGTGGGTCCAGTGAGAGTCTTCTTATACGTTCTCGTTCAATCAGCTGGGCTTCTGTGAGTCGCGTCGCTTGTTGTAGTTGGACGCGTCGTTGTTCTTCTACTTCCGCCGTATCTCCTTGGCTCCTTGTAATCACCATCTCGAATGTTCCTTGTTAAATTCTCGTTGCAAAGAACCGGTCTTGTTCAGGGTTCTTTTAAATCCGGATGCGAAGGACCAGACTATTCAGGACTGTATTGTTGTAGTCAAATAAAAGACTTCTTGAGTGTTTCTTCCTTTATTTTCTTGAGGGATGTTTTTCGGATGAGAGCTGGTTGCCGACTGGTGCCAGCCCAGGAAATTGCCCGTCTTTTATAGCGAGCTTCAACCAATCAAAACGTCTACATTTTGTACACAATACCTTTCTAGAATTTTCTCTACCAATCAGGACGCGTCTTTTTTAACCAATAAGAACGCGGCAGGTGTGTACACGTCATTAGTACAGTACTGTCGGGCGATTTTCTGGAGTTGGGCTCTTATAATGTTGTTCTTATTTTTTAAACATAGCTACTAACTTATTCTATCTATTTACAAAAATTCGTAACGAAAAATCCCTATTTTAGACCCTAAAATTAACAAAATACGGTAACGGTCCTCGTTACGGTAAAGTTTGGCACCACTTAACCTAATCATACAAGTGGCGCCACCAAGTGTGAAGAATGCGAATCAATTATCTTACATTCGAACTACGTAACATACTCGGTGTCTGATACGACTATCTTATATTCTAATTACATAATATTCCAATTACATAACACGCTCGGCGTCCGTTACAGATTGTGTCTCGAAAGATGATGAATAAAGACTTTGGAATTAGATTAGAAAGGATTTTCAACGTGTAGTTATTTTTTACTGACTGGTAGCCTATAATGTTCCCACTGCTGGGACACAGGCCTCCTGGCTTCGAGAGGGAGTGAGCTAATAATCTACCACGCGGGCCTAGTACGGGTTCGTAAAGGTCAAATCTCTTCGAATTTTTGGTTCTAGGACCGCCCGGTTTCCTCACGTTTTCCTTCACCGTTTTGGGAGCAGTGGTGATGAAATTATTTACTCAAAGTAAAGCGCCTGTCTAGGTTTGAACCCGCGATCTACAACTCGTAAGTCAGGGCTATTACCACTGAGCCACCACTGCTCTCTATTGTCATAATAATTAGGAAATGGCTATGGTGGTGTCTCACTTCACTCGCGTTCGTCAATAATCGTGTAGCTCAACGAGCTCAACGACTCGACGAACAATGCCAAAGAAAGGACAAATGGGTGGGTCGGATAAAGTACTCAATCTACCTGAGGGGCCAATCTCGTAATTTTAAGAACGTTTAGCCTGAACTCAGTCTCAATCTGTCAAAAAAGCCTCTAATTTCCCTACATTTTTGACAAATTTTTGACATTTTCGTTGAGACGAGATTGCTGCTAGATTTTGAACGTTTATAATTATCTACGGAGAAAAAGAAGAAAACTTGTTGCGCCGACCCCAAGTAACATGGGATAAGGGCAAGAAGATGATGATGATAATTATCTACGGAGATTGGCCTTATTTTATCAATAAAACTGGCATTACCTTGGTGAGGTCACGTAAGCTTATTATACCTGTCTTGTAAATTGAGCTTTAATACCGTAACCGTAAAATATAATTTACCAAATATTTCTAGTTCTGCAAACGAGTTAATGCAGCTCGTTAGTTAAGATATATAAAAGCTTATGTTATGCACCATTACGTGCTGCAGTATGTGGGTCGTAGTTCACAAATTAGGTTAAAGAATAACTGCGGACCGCGGGCGGTGTGCTCGGAGTAACTGGAATTTCTAGGATGAATGTGAAAATCTTGGCTATTCCAGTTTTGTTTTGTTTTAATTCCGTGATTATTTATTTCATTAATATAACATAGATAGCTACATAAACTCCCGCCTTATCAAAGCGTCTGTGGAGGCTTGTAATTAGCAATTTAGTTATACATTAATGTTATTAGTCTGTAAGAGATCAAGAGATCGCAGAAAGCGATAAGGCCACCCATTGTATGTTTTGTTTTAAAAATTGTATTAATTTTAGTATGTATTTTCTAGTGTAAAATAAAGTATATATAAATATAATAAATAAGCCTTCATAAAATAAAATTATTCCTGTGGGGTAGGCAGAAACTAGAGAACGCCACCAGTTACAAAAAAAATATAGGTATTCCAGCTTAATATTTTGTACAATTTTGTTCTTATTTAAAAAATAAATGAAATCAGAATAATAATGTTACATTTTCATCACTAAACAGGAAAAGATTAATTACAAAAAACATAACAGCTACTCACTACTTCGTCCGCGTGAAGTTTCTTGTTTTAAAATAAAATATTATATCACATAAAACTCGGCAATATTGTATGTAGCTTCCTATTAGTGAAAGATTTTTTGGAATCAGATATATATTACACACACACATACGCATATACACAGAAATAGATTATAGAAGCAGTAGTTCCGAAGATTACCCCCTAAATACAAACACACAAATTTTACCTCTTTATAACTTTAGAATAAAATGGTGAGATACAAAACAACAGACTCCACACATGTGCACATTCTTATAACTACTTCAAGCGCTTTTTCTAGCTCAGAAAAATACAAAGTTTTAAACAACAGTAATTAAGAGATACCCAGCACAATGCAGAACACACATTCATGTGTTTTTCATACAACATTACTGAGTAAAAAATAAACAAAACTTTCTTTGAGCATGTGCCTTTAAAACGAACTCGACAAAATGTAATGCGGAAAACACAAGCGTGTTTTTTTTAATAAAATGATTATTTCTTATGTAAGTAGCATATATAGAGGGTGTTAAAGAAATTGTGTGCCATAGCTTAGGGGTAGGTTCAGTATCGATAAAGGAATAAAATATAAAAACATTAAAAAAATATTGCAAGATGAACCTAATTCAGTACCTACTAACTTAAAATAGCAATCGTTTAGAATTAAAATTATTTTATTAGATTAAATGCTTTAATTACTTACCTACTATCGAACGCGTTGTCATTTTGTACTTTCCTTCTCGCGTCCGAATACTAAGGGCCGCATTATTTGCTACTGAAAACGGCTCGTGACAAATGGCGCAAGATGTGCGCCCCTAACGCTACGACGGAATGTAAATTACAATTCCAATTTTCCCTTCGTACTTTAACGGGCTTAGGACCGTCAAAATACAAAATCTACTAAAAAGATCTTGTTTAACTAGTATTAAACAATGTTGGGTTGTGTACAGTCACGAGCACCAATATGTCAACACTTGGCAACTTTCAAATGCGATTTTTTCGTGAAATAACGAATGCAACGTTGAAATACGATACATTACATAAACCTATGGGTCCAAAAATGCTATGTTCGTAACAGCATAAAATTTCATTAAAAAATAAAGGAGTAAATCGCTTTTGAATAAAGCCGAGTGTATACATACTTTTGCTCGTGACTGTACCTGTGAAACTATCTGTGATATGTATCTGATGATAGATAAGTAGTTAATACCAATAACTTTACAAAGTGAAAAACGTTGTGTTGTATTAACTTTCAACAAGTGAGTAAATAAGTTGATTTTTAGGGTTCCGTAGCCAAATGGCAACGGAACCCTTATGGATTCGTCATGTCTGTCTGTCCGTCCGTATGTCACAGCCGCTTTTTTCCGAAACTATAAGAGCTATACTATTGAAACTTGGTAAGTAGATGTATTCTGTGAACCGCATTAAGATTTTCACACAAAAATAGAAAAAAAACAATAAATTTTGGGGGTCCCCATACTTAGAACTGAAACTCAAATTTTTTTTTTTCATCCAACCCATACGTGTGGGGTATCTATGGATAGGTCTTCAAAAATGATATTGAGGTTTCTAATATCATTTTTTTCTAAACTGAATAGTTTGCGCGAGAGACACTTCCAAAGTGGTAAAATGTGTGTCCCCCCCCTGTAACTTCTAAAATGAGAGAATGATAAAACTAAAAAAAATATATGATGTACATTACCATATAAACTTCCACCGAAAATTGGTTTGAACGAGATCTAGTGAGTAGTTTTTTTTTAATACGTCATAAATCGTAACGTAACTGAACCCTTCATGGGCGAGTCCGACTCGCCCATGAAGGGTTCCTACCAAATTGCGACCTACCAAATTGATTCCATTTCAAAAAACCCACTCGTTCTTCTACAGCTGCTGAATACCTACTAGTTAAACAAGATTTTTTAATTTGTAGGTTTTAATTTTGAAGGAGATAAGCACGCTAAAGTAGGAAGAAGAAATACTTGGAATTGTAATTTTTTTACCTAGTTACCTATCCTTCACCCGGCGTTATCGAAGTGTACGGACGTAGGTATTTCATTGCGTTCGATATTATGTAGGTAACTCTAGGAAATTATTAATTAGCATCTATACAAAATAAAAACTTATTTTAACCAATTTTTTAATCAATTCTAAACGATTGCTATTTAACATTAGGTTCATCTTATGATAAGTTTCGGTTTTTGTAAAACTTTTTATAAAGGTATTTTTTTTACGGGTTCCTTTATCGTTACTGAACTCACTCTGAAGCTATGGCACGCAATTTCTTTAACACCCTGTATTTAGTGTACATAATGTTCCCACTGCTGGGACACAGGCTTCCTCTCGTTGAGAAGGAGTGGGCCTTAATCCAACACGCGGGCCCAGGCGCGTGCCGGGTTGGTAGATGTCACGTGTATTCGATTTTTTTGTTCTAGGACATGCCGGTTTCCTCGCGATGATTTCCTTCATCGTTTTGATTCCTTATCGCGCGTTGCGAAAGGAGGCTAGACGGAAAAATTTAAGACCAAAAGTTGGAACGACACTTTTTGCTATAGTTGTAAGCCGTGCGGCGTGCGCGTGTTTCTCTCTCTCTCTCTCTTATAGAAAGCAAGCCAGTTATACTTCGTTCCATCCGGGTGTCCCTTGACACCTCTCAAGTTTTTATTTATCCTTTTCATTCCGCAACTGTCGTAATAATATCTTACCGACAGATTTCGGCCACGGTGACCAATTTCAACGCAGATTAAACCATTTGCTGACGCAGAGGCTTAGGTCCTCACGTGTACAGGTGAAGACCTAAGCCTCTGTGTCAGCTTGCGGTCTTAGCGTCGCTGAGTACTGGGCCAAATAAAATAAAAATTACCCCCTCCTCTCTCTGCCATAGACACGCTAAGAATAATTTTTATTGTTTATGGTATAGACTTGCTTTACTCGCCTACGCGGTCCCACTCCTGGGCAAAGGCCTCTTGCTTATATAGATTACTAAAGAATAAAAAAACTGTAAAAAGACTACAGAAAGTACCTGCCTTGAACGAGTAATCACCTTAGCGAGAATGTATGGCTGGCTTAGCTATCACAGACCTTTATCTCCACCTGTGATCGTAGGTCATTAGTCACACAGTCGAAAATACGGCTTTTCGGCTCACTGAAACTAAATGTGTACCTATCTAATGCTGAAACATTACCCTCCGTTTGGATTCCACCGCAGCGCAGTCGGGTAAAAAACTTACTCCGAGTCTTTAGCAATGTGTTTCTGCTTTTGTTTTAAAATCATGACTTAAACATTATGAAAGTATGGTCAAATTTGATAAATTAGTTAGCGAAACTCCGCAGTCCTTGACTTAACTGGACTACGGAGTTTTGCTAACTAATTTATCTAATTTACATAACATGGACAAAGTGCGGAGTTTCGCTTACTACAGAGAATGCTCAGGGTCCATAGAAAAAAAAACCAACTCCTGGGGAAAAGAGTTGTATCTCAAATCATCAATAATAATCTATCTATACTTATAATAAATCTGTAGAAGTGAAAATTCTGTACATTGAAAATATCAAAAAAATAATTTACAGGGGGTGTTACTAGACCGACACCGAACCCAAAAATGTGATTAAAAAATTTTTTGTCTGTCTGTCGGTCTGTCTGTCTGTCTGTCTGTCTGTTTGTTCAGGCATCACGCAAAAACTACCGATTCGATTACGATGAAACTTGGTATAATTATTCTTTAATATCCTGAGCACCACACTGGGTACTTTTTACCCGGAAAAGTATATACAATAAAAAACAAACTTAATTTTGCGGTTCGATCCCTATACCTAATTACCACTGTCTGTACTGTACCAACCGCAAATACTAAGTTTGTCGTAGGTTGGGTCACCCGCAGTGGAGTTCATTTTTATTCCTTTTAGTTTTTAGAGTTATTTAGGTTTATTTTTATATGAGTCGTAGGTATAGATTTTAATTTTAAAGTATAGGTAGTATATTTGATAGTGTACGTAGTGACCGTAGGTTATTTTATAATACTGTTAGGTAGGATTAGTCATTCGTATAGATATTAGTTTTTAGGGATTTTGCTTATTTATTGAGTTTAGATTAGTTATCATCAGAAATAGGTTTATTTAGGTAGGTATTTATTTTTCTGTTATTGAGTTTTTTTTTTAATTAGGTAGGTACTTAGGTAAAGATATCATATAGGTACCCTCTTAATCACCACTAATGAGACACAATTGGTTTTCTGCTGTAATTAGCCACAAAGGGCCCGCGAGATAGATGGCATTCTGGGGAAGCACATACATTTTATCCTGTTAGCACGTTCCCGTGGGATAATTTCCGACATCCACGCGGGCGAAGCCGCGGGCAGAAGCTAGTGTAAAATAAATATATGGGATAGATTTAATTAACTTAATTGCACCTCAAAATACCTTTATAAGTATTCAAATTCTCGCAGGCAATGGCCCAACTTTCATCTTGCGTCGCAACCCCTGTCAGAGTGTGTTTACAGAATTATAATCATTAAATTCATCAAAACAGCTCTCTAAGTTCAAATTACCCTATTGAAAATCATGACATTTGAGGTCTTAACTTAGATAGGTGTATTGATGATTCTAAGGATTCTAATTCTGTAAATACATTTTTTTACGGTCGCGGAACGTATTTTAACCAACAAACCAGTCGACACAGACACTGACTTAACGGTAAATTGCAAAAACCGTAAGTAATTTTGAATTCCGTAGGCTACCTTAGCATCATCCTCCAAAAGAAAGCAGCTCTCAAACACATTCCTTTTTCGAATAGCATGCACTTGTCATATTTTCGAACTGTCATCATCTATCAAAATGGTGGCAACGTGTGTAGATAATACAAAGTGTATTTATTGGAACGAAGTTCCTTATCGCGCGTTGCGAAAGGAGGCTAGACGGAAAAAATTAAGACCAAAAGTTGGAACGACACTTTTTGCTATAGTTGTAAGCCGTGCGGCGTGCGCGTGTTTCTCTCTCTCTCTCTCTCTCTTATAGAAAGCAAGCTAGTTATACTTCGTTCCATCCGGGTGTCCCTTGACACCTCTCAAGTTTTTATTTATCCTTTTCATTCCGCAATTGTCGTAATAATATCTTACCGACAGATTTCGGTCACGGTGACCAATTTCAACGGAGATTAAACAATTTGCTGACGCAGAGGCTTAGGTCCTCACGTGTACAGGTGAAGACCTAAGCCTCTGTGTCAGCTTGCGGTCTTAGCGTCGCTGAGTACTGGGCCAAATAAAATAAAAAATTACACCCTCCTCTCTCTGTACGATATTTACCATAGACACGCTAAGAATAATTTTTATTGTTTATGGTATAGACTTGCTTTACTCGCCTACGCTGTCCCACTCCTGGGCAAAGGCCTCTTGCTTATATAGATTACTAAAGAATAAAAAAACTGTAAAAAGACTAAAGAAAGTACCTGCCTTGAACGAGTAATCACCTTAGCGAGAATGTATGGCTGGCTTAGCTATCACAGACCTTTATCTCCACCTGTGATCGTAGGTCATTAGTCACACAGTCGAAAATTCGGCTTTTCGGCTCACTGAAACTAAATGTGTACCTATCTAATGCTGAAACATTACCCTCCGTTTGGATTCCACCGCAGTCGGGTAAAAAGCTTACTCCGAGTCTTTAGCAATGTGTTTCTGCTTTTGTTTTAAAATCATGACTTAAACATTATGAAAGTATGGTCAAATTTGATAAATTAGCTAGCGAAACTCCGCAGTCCTTGACTTAACAGGACTACGGAGTTTTGCTAACTAATTTATCTAATTTACGTAACATGATAAGACAAAGTGCGGAGTTTCGCTTACTACATAGAATTCTCAGGGTCCATAGAAAAAAAAACCAACTCCGGGGGAAAAGAGTTGTATCTTAAATCATCAATAATAATCTATACTTATAATAAATCTGTAGAAGTGAAAATTCTGTACATTGAAAATATCCAAAAAATAAATGGCAGGGGGTGTTACTTGACCGACACTGAACCCAAAAATGTGATTAAAAAAAATTTTGTCTGTCTGTCTGTCTGTCTGTTTGTTCAGTCATCACGCAAAAACTACCGGTTCGATTACGATGAAACTTGGTATAATTATTCTTTAATATCCTGGGCACCACACTGGGTACTTTTTATCCCGGAAAAGTATATACAATAAAAAACAAACTTAATTTTGCGGTTCAATCCCTATACCCGATTACCACTGTCTGTACTGTACCAACCGCAAATACTAAGTTTGTCGTAGGTTGGGTCACCCGCAGTGGAGTTCATTTTTATTCCTTTTAGTTTTTAGAGTTATTTAGGTTTATTTTTACTGAGTCGTAGGTATAGATTTTAATTTTAAAGTATAGGTAGTATTATTTGATAGTGTACGTAGTGACCGTAGGTTATTTTATAATACTGTTAGGTAGGTTTAGTCATTCGTATAGATATTAGTTTTTAGGGATTTTGCTTATTTATTGAGTTTAGATTAGTTATCATCAGAAATAGGTTTATTTAGGTAGGTAGGTATTTAATTTTCTGTTATTGAGTTTTTTTTTAAATTAGTTAGGTACTTAGGTAATGATATCATATAGGTACCCTCTTAATCACCACTAATGAGACACAATTGGTTTTCTATTGTAATTAGCCACAAAGGACCCGCGACATAGATGGCATTCTGGGGAAGCACATACATTTTATCCTGTTAGCACGTTCCCGTGGGTAAATTTCCGACATCCACGCGGGCGAAGCCGCGGGCAGAAGCTAGTAAGTAATAAAATAATAACCGGTTATGATCGTGATCCTTACTGGCAAACATATAAAAATTGCCAGTTTTATTATTCAGGCGTCCATTTAAAAAAGTAGTTTTATTACCTAATTTTTTTAAATTACTTTATTCAAAAACATGATACTAAAATGCGAGCTTCGCTCATTTTATATTTTTTACAATGCCTAAAGTCGTTGAAAATACTTACTATGTATATTAGTGTAACAGAAACTTCGAGAGTTTGAGCATTTAAAAGCATCGTCATGTGAAAATACTATTGTTAACAGCGATACTATGATTTTGATTTAATAGTTTGGAGTTATTTAATATAGTACTATAGTATCACCATCAGCGCCATCTATGCTATCAATAATATAATCACGTGAGGACACTTTCTATATTATTAGTTTTGCCCTAACTATCGATAGTGAAATATCGATATGCAAACACCATAACACATGATTATTAATCATTCATGGGCACCAGTTTTGAAGTTTTGACAGTAGAGGTGAAAGCCAGTGTATTTATAACATTTGTTTTTATTTACGCTTAAAATACTGCGCTCCTACACAATTTTATTTAATTAACACTAATACCATTCAAAGAATACTGAAAGTGGAAATACGATCGTTTTCCGATCACTTTACAAATTGGGTTTCAATAAAAAGTTTTTCGGCGTTTTGCTTTGTAAAATGAGCTATCGAAAAAACAATGTTTATCGAAATACTTTAATTAAATATTTACATAATTTAAAAAGCTAACAGACTTAAAATAATAATATGTACAAGTATATAAAAAGGCGGGGAAATAATCAAAGGGCATCAAAAATTCGTCCGCATCGCTATCAATAGGAAATGTGCCCAAAAAGCTGGCTTAATTTATGGATTTTTTATTAGGATTACCTAATAAAAAAAAATTAATCCCTATAATCAATGGGACACTTAATATCGTGACATCAACACGATAAAAAGAAGAATTTCCTGCAATAAACAGTTTTCATTGAGGGGCTCGTGGCTAAATAATAACAGCCGCACGGTTCGATCGGCCGCGGAAGCGCTTGCCGCGGTCGGTTCGTGTATGGTCCCCGACCGTCCATTACATATCGAAACCTTCCGTGCCTTAGAAAGCACGTTAAGCCGTTAATCCTAGCTTTCATTCGTAGATCTTTATCAGTTATTACGGGTAGTAGCCCAAAAAAACTATAACCAGTTTTATCAAGGGGTATCGTATTACCTAGTACGAGTGACTAGATTGTGGAGTTCAGACAGGCAGTCGCTCCATGTACTGGTATTCAGCTGTATCTGGTGAGACAGGAAGCCGAACCCAACATAGTTGGGAAAAGGCTATTCAGATTGATTGATTGTGCTAGATTATCTGTAAGACTATTTTATTTGATTAACCGTTCAAAGAATACTGAAAGTGGAAATACGATCGTTTTCCGATCACTTAGCAAATTGTGCTTCGATGGAAAGTTTTTCGGCGTATCATGGTGAAATGAACTACCTAGAAAACGATTTTTATTGGTTTTCTTTAAAACTTTACTTATTTATTTCATTTTTTTTCTCTAAACGTATTGCTGCTTTTAGGAATCGATACCTAAATGCCTTAACATCTAACAATAGAATAGATATACGATTATTTATTTGCAAAGAGTATTGATACGAAAATCAGTTGTTACAGTTGTAAGGAACATGTACATTTTACCCAATAATCAGCCGAATGTTCCCACTACCCTCTGTCGCAGAGAGGAGGCCTGTGTCCCAACACAGGTTTCCTTTCTTAGAGGGAGAGCGGCCTATAATCCATCACGTGAGCCCAGTGCGGGTTGGTAGATGTCACGTGTCTTCGAAGTTTTGGTTTTGAACATTGAGGTGGTTTCCTTACGTTGTTTTCCTTTGTTGTTTTGAGAGCAGTGGTGATGAAATAATTTACACAAAGTAAAGTGCCTGCTTGCGTTGAGTTCGTTAGTCGTGGCCGTTACCACTGGGCCAACACTATGATATAATATTATACTAGCTTCTGCTGGCGACTTCGTTCGCGTGAAATTTCGACCACCGTTCCACCGCGTCACATCCTATCGCCCTTTTACTTGGTTTTCATTAGCGTTCTTTCTGGCTTTGGTCACAGCGCGATTTAAAATATTTCAGCCGCCATTATCGGCTTCAGTACCTACCCTCGAAAACTACGAAAACTATCTCTCTCTCTCTCTCTCTCTCTCTAGGAGTCAGAGGGAGAGAGA
The DNA here is from genome assembly GCA_945859715.1 of Apamea sordens. NCBI lineage: Eukaryota > Metazoa > Arthropoda > Insecta > Lepidoptera > Noctuidae > Apamea > Apamea sordens. Next base: position 12,229,404 of record OX244009.1, read on the forward strand.
TAGATTTTCTCTATTATATGTAACGCTTTTTCGTTACGTGACGATTTCTCCCAGTTTACTCCTACCGCAAGCTCCGTTAAAGAACTTCATTAAAAAATAGATACCTACCTTTTCGCCTTGTCGCCAAGGTAACCTTCACAAAACTATGAAAACTCCCATTTTCTATTATAGCCGCAGAAGTTTTATTTAAATTTAGTTTGTATGGGAGATTAATTAACTCAGCGTGACGATCACTTTATCCTCTTTGTTGGGACCTTTTGATGTAAAACAAATTAATGGCCTCCGTGCGCCTCTCTTTTGGAACCTTTGTACGACTAAAAGCATTTTATTGTGAGCCTTAATGTATGTGTGGGATACTACTCTTATCCGAAGGCTAAAAAATAACGTCATTTTTCAAAAAAAACATTGAATTGCCAATGTTTAAGTACCTCCAACTTATCCGCTAAAAGTATAAAACTGATCGTGGATTGCCATAGAACATAGGTTCTCAACGGGGGCGATAACTCCCCCTCGTAGGCGTTTGAGACTCTTAGGGGAAATAGAAGACCCAGACAAAATTATATCCTATCTTATTATCTTTTGGGCTTATGACTAACCGTAATGACTGTGAAAGATCTACGATCTAACCAAGATTATGTCAAGACTTTAAAAGAGACCACGAGACCTTTGAGTTTGCTTCGGCTTTTCTTCTCAGAATAGTCAGATAGGAAACGCCGACCTCATCTAGTTAAAAAAAAAAACTTGAGCGGTGTCAAGGGACACCCGGATGGAACGAAGTTCAAAGATAGAGAGAGAGAGAGACAGAGAAACACGCGCACGCCGCACGGCTTACAACTATAACAAAAAGTGTCGTTCCAACTTTTGGTCTTAATTTTTTCCGTCTAGCCCCCTTTCGCAACGCGCGATAAGGAACTTCGTTCCAAAACATAATTGTGTAAACGTGTAAAAGTGCTACTTACAGAAAATAAATCATTTATCATTTACGGATGACAGCCGGAACTAACGGTTTAACGTGCTTTCCGAGGCCTGGGGATATGTAAAGATGGTCAGATATACACGAAGTGATCGTAGCGTGATATTCCATCGACCCGTGCGTCTGTTATTACTACCCGTAAACATCCACTGTTGATCGTGGAACATAATAAAATCGATATCACACAGCCTTGAGGTTATACATTGACATTATTTATTTAAACCGTATGACATTATCAACGGTGCAGACTTGCTATGATATTTTCGACCGATTTTACTAGCGTATTGCCCATTCAGAGGTTTACCTACAGAAATTTTAATTAGCAAGCAAGCTTTGCGTCCTCATCTACCTAGCCTTTTCAATACCATGTTGGGGTCGGATTCCAGTATAACCGGATGCAGCTGAATACCAGTATTTTACATGGAGCGACTGCCTATCTGACCTCCACAACCCACTTACGGAGTAGGTAATACGATACCCCTTGGTAAGACTGGTTGTCAGACTTTCGGGCTTCCGATGACCCGTAACGACTGTCAAAGATCAACGAATGACGGCCGGGGCCAACGGCTTAACGTGCTTTCCGAGACACAGGGGGGTTGATATGTAAAGATGGTCAGCCATCCACGGACCAACCGCGGCAAGTGTAACTTAACGTGATCGGTCGAACCGTGCGGCTGTTATTACTTAGCCACAAGCCCCTCTAATTACCAAGCTTATTTATTTTACTCAATTGTTTATACTATTGGCATTATCAGGACTGAAACTCAACGTAATATTAACGGCCCTTGAAATATTACACGAGTCTTCGGAAGAATTTCAGGCTGAAATATTTGCAAAAACTTTATTCCCTGGCATATTTTTCGTGGCACGGTGAAATACGTGGAATAGTTGTTGCCGTCGACTGTATTTCATCTGAAAAAAGAATTGTCCTTTTCTTATATAATTCGTAAAAAAGAGACGAAAATAAGTATCTAAAGCCAGTATTTAATGAAAATTGACACACGACAAGTGACAGGCAGTCCAAAAATATCACAAATGATTTTCATAGATTTTGTGCTGTTTTAGACAATACGTCGTGGAAATGTGTCTATTAAGATTTTTTTTTTTGACAAATATATCGCATTGTCAGTTAGCCTAGTGGTTTCAAGCGCTACTGCTGAGCGATGAGGTCCAGGGTTCGATTCCCGGGTCGGGCAAAATGTTATTGGGTCGTTCCATCAGGATTAATCAGTAGCAGCAAGGAACCTGGAGTTGTGCACGGTCGATGACAATAGGCTCGCCTTTTTTCATAGGACTTAGACATAGCTGGCGAAATACAGGGTGGCAGGGACATCGACGCGCAAATTGTAACCACGGATTCAGCACATGATACTAGACCCCATAGCGTCGAAATTTTTTGTCGGTTATCAAAAAAAAAAATCATCTGTTTCTTAGAAAAGTGCAATACCTACGCGGTCAAAATGTATGGAACAGCAATATATTTTTTTAATAACCGACGAAAAATTTCGACGCTATGGGATTCTAACCTCGTGCTGAATCCATGGTTACAGTTTGCGCGTCGATGTCCCTGCCAGCCTGTATAAGTGTATCATAGGTATTCCTTTTGGACAGAGAGAGGTGGAAAGAGACTAGGGAGGCCTTTGCCCAGCAGTGGGACATTAACGACAGACGACGATTAGTGTATCTTATGTTTTATTTTTTTTATTATTATTTTTATTTTTTTTGTAACTGTGCGTTCTGTTTGTGCAGAATAAAATATTTTTCTTTCTTTTCTTTTCTAACGGCTAATAAAATAAAATAAAGTACACCTGTGCCTAACCCTTCGGGCATTACAAGCGTGAAGTTATCAATTCTCAATACTCAAATCTTTATTGCATTCCATATGTGTTTAGATGGTATATACAAGGTAAAAAATCAATATGGACCCTGTCGGGCACAGCAAAAATTTAGGAGAGAGGAAGAGAGCTAAGTGGCAATTCAGACAATTAAATATTATTACATGTGCTTAATTGGGTTATAATTATGTATATAAATATATTATATGTTTTGTGTATATAGGTATAGTATGTAAGTTATTTTATCTATTGCGTAAGAATATGCAGGTAATTATTTTGTAATTCTTAAAAGTGTTTTCATTATTATAAAATTATATTATATTGTGTTATGTTATGTTGTAGATACTAAAATGAACAAAAGCAATTTATATTATGTATAATTTTTACCGAATCATTCAGAACAACAAAAACATTCAACAAACCATTTCTAACCAAAAATACTTGAATACCTTCACCACCTAAAAACACTCAAATAAATAATTCTGTGCAAAATAATAAACTCTGAGCGTTCTAAAACAAAGGTCCTAAAGAACCTTTTTTTTACATTAAAAAAAGGAAGCGGTATCGATTTGGCCCAAAAAGGTTCCGTTTCGACCCTCTGTCCAAGGTCAGGTGTGTCGAGGTCATTGCTCAGTACAGCGCCACCCCTTAGGTGATCACCTTGAATGTAAGATAGAAGAACGACCTTGGAATAGTGAGTAGGTACTTATTTTAATTTGTGAGAAGGGCCAACCCCTTCTCACAAATTGTGCCTTTCATAAGGTTTTAACATCTAGTAATTTTTACAGCAGCGCAGCTGCGCAGTAAGTTCACTGTTTTGTTTTATTGTTTTATTTATGTACACACATAATATAAAAATACGAGAAGCAAAAAACATACAAATACGAACGAAGGTGATGCTTATTTCTATAGAAATCTCTTCCAGCATAAAATCAAAATCAAAAGTCATTTATTCAAATTAGGCTAAGAATCAGACTTTTCGAACGTCAAAATTATAAAAGACAGTCCCCCAAAAACGCCCGCCCTTCACCACTTCCTAGTGCTATCGCTGGGAAGAAAAAGTGGCGCAACAAACTCCCCAGCACATACACATACCTGCGATAAGAAAGAACACAAAGAGGTGTAGACAGCGTGTGTAAGAGGAAATGATTTTTGCTAATCTTATAGGTAATTACTAAATGAGAAAGTAAGTAGGAAACAAAAAAATATTTATGAAGCCATATCTCTGGCTGCAAATTGCGACGCACACATGTATAGTCAAATATAGCCTAGCCTTTTCCCAACTGTGTTGGGGTAGGCTTCCAGTCTAACCGGATGCAGCTGTATACCAGTATTACATGGAACGATTGCCTATCTATAATAATAATAGTTTATTTCTCTCTCCACAAAAGTTAGCTTATAAATAACACCTTAGGATTAAACAATAAGTAGGTACAAGACAAAAACTCCTTTGCGAGAGACTGGAGTCCGTGATAGGGAAAACCCTGTATTACAGATCTCCAGGCCCACCACAGTGTTTAGGTGCTGTACTTACATTACACAAGTTTTAGGACAATTATCAAACATTTTGTAACTTCTATGGAAGAGAAGTAAAGAAAAATAGGTTAAAGTAAATGTTAAATAATAATATCATGCAAATAGGTTTGTTTATCTGTATTGAGGTGCGTGTACGTGTGTGGTGTGTTGTGCGTGTCGTGAGAAGTGTGTGAGTGTACGGTGTACTTGTCTCAGTCTTGTGGGTAATGTGGAGGCTGTTATGAAAGACAAATAATCAAATAAAATTACGATCCCTGGGAAATAATGAACACATACTTACTTGTTTTTTTTAGTTATTTAATTTGACAGTATTTCAGAATACAACACTTTCAAAGAACAGGGGTCGCGTTATGGTATCGTATAAGCGGCCGCGTTTTTATGTGTGTAAAAGGGCAGTTACGGTGCGGTCTTACACAGGCCGCGTTTTAAAATGCGTGTACCACACATGCCGATTTCCGAAAATTAGAAAGAAATAAAAATACCTACTTACATTTTTATTGATTCGTGTGGAGAATCAGTAGCATAGTTACCTCCTTGAATTTGACGAGGAAGCAAAATGACACCGTGTATTTAAAAATGACTTTAATAATAATAAACCAGTAAAAAGCCAAAGCGTCATTCTTTATTTTACTACATTAAACATTCAAGCTGTTAAATTAATGAAAAACCCGTACTTCAATTTGCAATAAAAACGATTCGTAACAACAATTTTTGCCAGTAACACTTTGACCCACCATAAAAGGTAATTGCCGTAACCTTACCTAACCCTACACCGCTGTATACATCTATATAATCCCCTGAAAGGCTTTTAATATAACACAGTCAGGGTTAACTATAGGTAACGTAATCAAGTTGATGCATCTGTGATGTATTGAGTAGTCTATAGTGCTGTGCATTATGCTGTTAATTATGTTAGATGGATAGTAGTTTCAGACGGATTATTATTATGGATTTAGTTTGATAGTAATTTGTATCGGGTTGTAGTTGAGTGCATTGTTGGCATGTTTGATGGAGATGAAATTAAAGTAAGTGCTTACTAATAGCGACCACGACTTACGTGGTATTTGTCGTGAGTTCAAGCCCAGGCGTAATTTATTTTCATTACCACTTTTCTGCAAACGGTGAAAGAAATCCTTTGGATGTCCTAGAACTAGGGTTTGGGTCCCGGGACGTCTCGTGTCTCGAAGTCCCGGGACTTTTCGTAATTTGATTTGTCTCGAGTCCCGGGACTAAGACTGAAATTAACGTTAAAGTTATTAAGATTTAATTTTCTGTTTAATAAATGTTGATTTTTACAAAAAATTGCCTTTTTTAATACGTTTCACCAGAAATGAACTCATTAAAAATCTTCAAAACCGGCTTACCCCTCTTAAAAATAAACAAAAAATATTTTTTTCTTAAAAGTTCGAAGTCCTGGGAATTCCCGGGACTTTGATTATGATTGGCTGTCTCGTGTCACGGGACTTTGAAATTGTCGGGAATTCCCAAACCCTACCTAGAACCTAATTCAAAGACTTGTGACATCCACCAACCCACACCGGGCCCGCGTGGTGGATTATGGCCCACTCTCTCCCACAAAGAGAAGGTCCTGCATTGGGGACGTGATAAGCTGGTTATGTATGGATAGTGCATCGTGCTATTTCGTTTCGTTTTAATGGGTTATCGCGTAACCCAGTAACTGCATTGTGGAGGTCAGATACGCAGTCGCTCCATGTAAAGTACCTACTGTTATTCAGCTGCCTCCAGTTAGACTATATAGAAGCCGATCGTAACATAGTTGGGAAGAAGGCTATGCAGATTGATTGAGTGCATCATGCTATTTACAAATGAATAGCAGGATCCAAAGTCGATGTATTTATTGCCTTTAGGGTTTTAGTTTAGCTAAAAGTTAAAAAAATACTACCATGCAGTGTTTTAGATCTGGCTGGTAGCACGGCGTTTTTGTTTAAATCTGAAAAAAGAAGCCTCAGGGGACATGCTCTATTTTAAAGCTGTTTATGTGCAGTGCTGGAGCCAATCTGGAACGACCGTTCGGGGAAAGAGCTCCTATTTCAGTTTTTAAATGACTGTTGTAAAAGAAACGATCAAATATTTAGTTAGTTGGAGTTTAAGAGCCTTTCCTTAGAGCAGTGTTTTTCAACGTGTGTGTCGCCAAGCCTCTTTAATGGGGCCGCCGTTTTTTTTAAATTATAGGAGACTAGCTTTTGCCCGCGACTTCGTTCGCGTGGAATAGTGACTTCACCAATAGATGACACCGACTCTTGACCAATAGATGGCGCTGTATGTCCGGAATAAATTTTATTTTTTATTTTATTTTTTGTAATAAAAACTATCCTATGTCCATTCTCAAGTTCCAAACTATGTCTGTACCAAATTTCACACAAATCGGTTCAGTAGTTTAGGCGTGAAGCAAAGACAGACAGACAGACAGACAGAGTTACTTTCGCATTTATAATATTAGTTTGGATTCCAAATGGAATCAAACACTCCAAAGCTTCAGTGTTTGAATGTGGGAATTCTATTTTTCTGTTTAACTAAAAGGTACCCAAAGTGACAAACTTGAATTCTAAGTTAGAAGCAGCGGAGGGAAGGGGTCGCGAAATATTTTCCGTACTAAAGGGGCCACGCCATGAAAAAGGTTGAAAACCACTGCCTTAGAGCAACGGGAAGTAGCATAATTATGCTGAATCATACACCTATTTTTGCAGTCGTGAGGCATATTCTATACTATAGTAATATTATAAAAGTAACCCTTTCTATCTGACTGCCGTTTGACTTTTACCTTTTCACACCTAAACCACTGAACGGCTGGGTAATTGCGTAACACACTAATAATAGCAATGGCTCTCATTTTGACAGTTCAACAACATTCATTGCGTTATTTTAGGCGGTTAAACAGAAAATACGCATAAATGAAGTCGCGGGCAACTGCTAGTATGACTGTTTCCCAGAAAATCATTGCAATATTTTATATTGCAATTATTTTCTGGGAAACAGTCAATTGCGTCAGAACCTACAGCAATATATAAACTTTTTAGATAGGAACTCATCATTTCTTTAGCATTGACAGTAAGGGGCCACAGATCATAGCCAGCCAGCATGACAAAAACCTTCAGATCATATTCTATCAGGCATGAACCACAGAATTCCACAGTTATTTTCAGTTCAATACATGCAACATACCCAAAGGCGTTTCACCCGGAATATCCGGCGGGAATTCACTAAAAGCGATCGTCGACAAACCACAGACAAGCTTCCGTTATGTCGTCGTGTGTGCATGGCTTAAGACATCGGCAGCTCGTATGTACAGGCCATGAGGGAAATACCGTATTTGCATTTTGACCTTCCGTAAGGGGTTAACGGAAAGCTAGTGTTGTAACGTTTTAGGATTACCAGTTTAATTTAAAAACACCTGTATGGACTGTTCCAAAAGTATGACGTGATGAAAATGTAAACAACTGTGGTGTGGAATTAGTAGTTCCACTTACAAATTGAAAGCTAAAATTTGATTATTTGAAAACTTAAACCCGAAATTCTAATTTAAAATCACCTTAAAGATGTTTCAAATTCTATTGTTTAAACACAACATTTTTTTTTTTTTGATGATTTTTTTCTTGTCTTCGACCGCTGGTGGTTGAAGTAAGAGTAGAGAACATCTGTTTTTTTCTGTGTTATCATGTTTAGATATGAGTACCCATCACGTTTGTGAAATTCACTAGAAGAAAACTGTTTTCTACAGATATCTCAAGTGACTCTACTACCGGCGGTTGATTATTTGATGAGTTTTGGGGTCACCCAAGACTCATCAAATTAATGAAACCCAACACGTCTGCGCAGTTTCGCTAGCCAATTCCAATTCCATAATATAATTTTATAGATTTATGTAAAAGCTACCGTCACCCTCGGTACTACTCGTTTAATCAATATAGCATAAAAATACATTTATTTACATGGACTAATAACCGTTAATAGTGATTTGCCGCGCATTGTGGCTATTTCGAACATAAATTCATTACTTACCAATAAGCTGTGTGAGCACAATATCATAACAGAACTGTCCTACTGAAGTAGGGTGACCATGAGGAACGGAGGAAAACTCAGAGGGACGAACACAGATACACTTCACTTCAGACGTGCTTTTGCAATATCTGAATCCCTTTCCTGTCCTAATCTACTTCTTCTTCGTAGCACTCTTGTCAGAGCGTTCGTGGTCCTCATGCAGTTTCTTGTGTAGGGGCTGATGTGATTCACCTCACGATTTTTCACCACCTACTCCGTCCTAACAACACTGGCAGAAAGGAAATAAGAAAAAAAAATTATAAGTACCAACATACATAGTTATCATTTTTCATAATCAAATTGAGTAAATAAATACCTACTTAAACATTTCATTCAGTATTAAACTTGATAAGAAAACATAAAGTCTTAGAAATAATTTACAAAGGTACTCGTACCTATTATAATGTTAGATGCCTGTGCTATGTAGGATAAACCTGTATTACAGGCGGCATGAGGTGAGGTAAATGTAGAACTATTAATTTGATAGTTCTACATTAGAAGTATTGAAATAATGACAAAATTAAACCAAAAAACAAAGAATGCAAACTTATACAAAAGAACTTGAAGACCTACACTAAGTTAAGCTTTATGAAACACTAAAATACAGTATTTATTATCTCACGTAGAGACGCGCGCTTTGCTTGTGGTTACCAAGTGTATAAACACGCTAAGAATGTGTGTGTAAGCGCAGGAGCTCCCGCTTGCGTTCGAGACACGGGTGAAGTCGCAAATGTGTGTTATGTGCTGACATCACTTGTTTCCACGCAGTCAATCACAGCGTTTTTATTACACTTGGTTACCACAAATAAAGCGCGCATCACTTCATGAGATAGAAATACTAAAACTTAAGGTACCCAACATTCAGGCACATTATTAATTTTTTTTTTCTTTGTTGAAGCCCTGAAAAATCTCGAATCATAGAAACCAGAGCTACCTATAGGCAGCAGGACACAGCATTGACAGCTCATAACTCAGAGATAGGCTCGCGATTAAACAACAGTGATTTATAACCTCACCCTGTATACCCGGCGCACAAAATAAATAAACCCTGTATGTGCGAGTAGAAAATCATTTTTCATACTTTTCATTCAACTGAGCGTTCCGGAAGGATTTCTAGTTAGAAATAAGATTGAAGCTAATTTGATTTGATGTTTTTATTAATTTTAAGGTAGGTAATATTGGTGTTTTTGGTTAGCTTTGGAAGAATCATTAATCTTGCTTTGTGATGGCATTATTCCTTGCAAATTAATATGAATGAAGCATAAATGAAGGCACTTTTTACGATAAATGTTTAGAAGCAATCTAGCAAAAAGAATTAATAATGAAGCAATGACATATTAAGCAAGCAGTTAGAGCTCATACACACGAGCGACACGCGTCAACAGCAGAGGCAAACTACAGCAGTCGACTTGCGTCGCCGGCAGCCGTCCGCACTCGATGGCTGCAGTTTCCTCTCGACGTTCAAAAGTACCTTTTATGTGCCTATTTTGAAATAAACGTTTGGCGTTGACTTTGACTTGCCACAGTCACTCTGCAGATAAGTTAAATAATTTGACTTTGACTCTGACTTGCCGCAGTCACTCTGCAGATAAGTTAAGCTATTTGACTTTGACTTGCCGCAGTCACGCTGCAGATAAGTTAAACTATTTGACTTTGACTTGCCGCAGTCACGCTGCAGATAAGTTAAACTATTTGACTTTGACTTGCCGCAGTCACGCTGCAGATAAGTTAAACTATTTGACTTTGACTTGCCGCAGTCACGCTGCAGATAAGTTAAACTATTTGACTTTGACTTGCCGCAGTCACGCTGCAGATAAGTTAAACTATTTGACTTTGACTTGCCGCAGTCACGCTGCAGATAAGTTAAACTATTTGACTTTGACTTGCCACAGTCACGCTGCAGATAAGTTCAACTATTTGACTTTGACTTGCCGCAGTCACGCTGCAGATAAGTTCAACTATTTGACTTTGACTTGCCGCAGTCACGCTGCAGATAAGTTAAACTATTTCACTTTGACTTGCCGCAGTCACGCTGCAGATAAGTTAAACTATTTGACTTTGACTTGCCGCAGTCACGCTGCAGATAAGTTAAACTATTTGACTTTGACTTGCCGCAGTCACGCTGCAGATAAGTTAAACTATTTGACTTTGACTTGCCGCAGTCACGCTGCAGATAAGTTAAACTATTTGACTTTGACTTGCCACAGTCACGCTGCAGATAAGTTCAACTATTTGACTTTGACTTGCCGCAGTCACGCTGCAGATAAGTTCAACTATTTGACTTTGACTTGCCGCAGTCACGCTGCAGATAAGTTAAACTATTTCACTTTGACTTGCCGCAGTCACGCTGCAGATAAGTTCAACTATTTGACTTTGACTCTGACTTGCCGCAGTCACTCTGCTTTGCCGCAGTGACTCTGCAGATAAGTTATCGTTACCTACTGGGGTAAAACAAAAAGAGATAAAAACTTTCAGACAGCATCTCAGTTTAACCAGCTGTAAACTGATTTATCTGTTTAAAACTTCCTTCTCTTGTTTTTCCTTTTAGCACCTGAATAATAATGTATAATCTAATCTGCATTCGCAATTTATTGTCAAAAATGTAAACAAATATGAGTTTACGGAAAAATAACTTTAATTCCTACACAATAAAGTTCAGTTTACGCTACAACTTCAAACATTTTTATAACTTTTTCAATAGTGCTAGTCACTCTGAAATCAACCTAATCTCCATTAATATAAAGTTGATATTAGTTTAACTTGAAATAACATCAATTTGAAACATTAGGTTAAATAGGTAGGTATATTATTATTTTTTTAGTACTCACATTTTTCAGGGGCTTGTACATTTTGCGGTAATAACAGCCGCATGGGTCGTTGACGGTGACCTTCTTTACATACTTACCATGATCCCTCTGTGCCTCGGAAAGCACGTTAAGCCATTAAAAAAAGAAATAATACATAAATATTTTTATTTTATTATTTATTATTTTATAAATGCCTTGCCTTACACGTTGAAACGTGTAATCTTAATTTTCAGTAAAGAAAAACGAAACTTATAAGTCATAGAACCAAAATCCTTCTAGTTTTAGTCCTGTATTAACGTCAGCCACTCAGCCAACTTTCCTAATCTAGTAAATTAGTATTTATGCATATAATAGCTATAAATTCGGAACTGTCGTAAACTCTACGTACCTAATGCGATACTTGGACTCCAGCCACGATTGTGAGAAAACTAAAGTTTATAACGCACTGAGCGACTTCACTGCGGCGTTTTATCCCTCGATTTTATGAAGGTAGGTACTAATCGCTGAATATCGCTAAATGCGACTTAAAGCAGAAGCGCTCTTTACCTATAAATACATATTTACTTTTGCCGACTTATCAGCTAAGTGTGGTGATTTGTAGCCGTTCATTATCTGTAGGCTGTTTATCCACTACGCGGGCCCAGTGCGGTTTGATAGATGTCACATGTCTTCGAGTTTTTAGTTCTAAGACATGCCGGTTTCCTCACGCTGGTTTCCTTCACCATTTTGAGAAAAGTGGTGATGAATAATTTACACAAAGTAAAGCGCCTGCTTGAGCTTAAACCCACGACCTCTGGAGGGTGGGCGTCCTCAAGCTGAAATGATGATAATCTCAAACACAAAGCATTTATTTCAATCAAACCATGTGCAGGCACTTTTGAAATGTCAAGGAGTCTGTCAGTCAACATTTATTTATTTATTAAAAATCTCCAATTACTATCATTACAGGTAATGATAGTAATGCGATAGCGTGCATCTTAAAATTAACATGTACAATTTAAAACTATGAAAAACGTAAAAACTAGTATTACTTACTTATAATACATTTACAAATAATAACTACTTTACTAATTTCCCTATATAAAAATAAAATAAAAACACAAAATATACTCTAATCTACACTATAATATAAAAAGACCGTCAGTATTTTTGCGAATTCACTCAAATGGCATGTAAATACATCGATCTTCACGTAAAGATCGTTATAACCCGAATTGCGCGGGTCAATGGTGTTTTGGCGAGAAGGTTGGTCCTGGCAACAGGCATGGACAGCAGTGGCGGGTGACGCCGCCTCAAGACATAGCGGTCTGGTACACATAGACTCATGCGCTGCAGTACTCCTGGGTTATGCTTAATGCCACGAAGTAACCTAACCAGATACGCGACAAGCGAGAATTCCCGTCGTACTTTCATTTTGTTGTACCCGACCATACCATATGAAGCTAGCTAGTAACGAACATACTATGAAGCTAGCTAGCTAAGCCCATTCCAAAGCGTAGGTGGTTCCTATAGAGAAGAATGGCCAAGAAACTCCATGGACACTCCTGACTCACTCTCCATGGATGATTTATCAAACGCCTAATCGAGCAGCTTTAACGCCTAGTGTGTGAACTGCCCAAAGTATTGCAAACAACACAGCATTAGTTTCAATAATTTATTACCCTTCCTGGTCCATTAAGTTTCTACGATTTTTCACTGAAACGGCTTAGGTATGATTGGTAGTAATTTTTTTTTCTCTCATTTCTTATTTAAATTGCAAACTATAGTTTTGTATAATTTAGAAGCATTTTTGAAAATTTTGTAAATGTAAGAACCATGGATCCGTTTTTTTATGATATTTTGATGTTGACTTGAAAGAGCATGGCAGTTGAGAATATGTCATGCTCACTTAAATGTCTCACTGGTGGTGGCGCGTGTGTTGGATCATTCGGTTCCCTACAAAATGGTTGAGCTGGGTGGTGCTGATCTACGCGTCATGTTCGTGAACGGGCGCCGTCAGTTGAGACTGGTCATCTCTTAACTGCCAGGGCTTATTTTTAATTTTATATTTTAATTTGTTTCTTAACATTGTTCTCACATATAGAAGCAATAAGAATAATGTAACCAGGATTTTGTAAAAATGTCTTGATTTAAAAGAGTGTCCGTGGAGTTTCTTGCCCGTTCTTCTCCATAGAGATCTACGCTTTGGAATGGGCAACTAGCTTCAACTTTCTGACTAACTGACCGACTATTTAATTTTGACAATTCAATAGTGCCTGTAAATGGTTTAATTGAAATAAATGATTTGAGTTTGAGTTTGAGTATTCCGTTTATTTCGATAAGTTTTTCGAGACTAAAAAGTTACAACTGAAAATTGAATATAAGGCTCTAGTAGATTCTTTAAAATCGTGACTAAATATTATTTGAATGTAATAATGAGATTAATATAGTCCTTCGACAGCAATACATAATCATCTGAGTCCGAAATCTAATATTTACACCTATACTAATATTATTAAGAGGTAAAATTTGTTTGTTTGTAGGTAGGGGGTAATCTCCGGAACTAATGATCCTATTCTAATTTTTTTTTTACTTAATAATGTTTTAATTGGGAATAAATAAATCTTATTAAAATTTCATTTGAATTCAGTTACATTAAATTTTAATAAGATCCCATTACAATATTTAGTATTTTTCTCAATTAAAACATTATTAAGTAACGAAAAAAAATAATTTGAATTCTGTTTGAATAATTAAATGATATTGGAACCCACTACAGTAACAAAAAAAGAATTCAAAGCGATACAATATTTTGAAACAACCCGCATTTTAATCAAGAAAATCTTGCAATCAAAACATTTCATAAACTAAAATCGACTACTAGACTGACTTAACGTCAAAACAGCCTTACAACTATTGGAAAATTGGACAAAATAAACTCATTAGAAACCAGATGTTTGAGAAATACGCAAATGCCAAAGTTTCAAAACTTTCCGTGAAAAATAAGCTCAGATTCGCACGGCCGATTTTTCTCTCGACGATTTTTTTCGCGCACTGGATCTTAAACCCTCTGTGTTGAGCCGAGCATTAAAAATCCAACAGAGAGCATCCCAGGGCGTCTGAAAAAAACGCTGCTGGTTTTTCAACTCTCGATGGCCAGCACAATCAGCCTATAATGTTCCCACTGCTGGGACACAGGCCTCCTCTTGGTGAGAGGGAGCGGTGCGGGTTGGTAGATGTCACATGTCTTCGAATTTTTGGATCTAGGACATGCCGGTTTCCTCGCAATGTTTTCCTCGCCGTTTTGAGAGCAGTGGTGACGAAATAATTAAAAAAAAAAAAAACAAAAAAAAAATGTTTATATCAATTTATTACAAGGGGCAATGTATCTAAATATACATGTTTTTTGGAGATCTCCTTTTAAGCAAGGCATTGCTTGTATTAGGAGTCTCCGCACTTCCATTTATCATTAATTACTATGCAATTGAAATGTAGACAAAGTAAACAAGCAAGACTAAAAATAAAAAATAAATAAATAAAAGCTGTAAATTAACATTATACAAAGGCTCTGCAATAGAATGAGCGTTATACAGAAAAAAGGCCAATTTACACAAAATAAACTCGTAAGTCCTGGCCGTTACCACTGGGGTATACCACTGCTCTCACCACACTACTGCTCTGTGATGGTCAGCAGGGTGTTGAAAATCCAATCAACAATCAACTCAGCCTATCGCAGTCCACTGCAAGACATAGACCTCTCCCAGGCTGCGCCACAACACCCTGTCCTCCGTGTCAGTCTGCGTCAGTCTGTCACTTTTTTTTTTTTTTATTTGGTTGGGAAATCATCAAATGACCCCTCCCGCTCTGGGCGGAGCGGAAGGGAGTGTCAGACTTTTACTGACTTAAACCCACCCGTGTTCCTTCAGTTGCCTGTGCCAAGGGCCACGGTAACTCTTTCGAACAACCCGCAGCCCTGGCGGGTCTCTCTGTCACTGAAAATCCATTGGGTGATAAATAATCGTCTGTTCAAACTCGGGCTAAAAATTAAAGCAATTAAGGTAAGCGTAAATTTGGAGCAGCTTTGATTTACAATAGCCTTATGAACAATTTGAAAGGTGGACTGGCTTTATTGGACTTTTCTGTTGAATAATTAAAAGCGATTACAAACTAATCTATTAAATGTTTCATAAAGTTTGATTAACGGCAAAAGTTGGATTCAATCCACTCAACCTGTCATTGGTTCTGCTGAACATAGACCACTCACAAGCTGCGCCACACCACCGTCCTCCGTCTGGCTTCGTCTGGCTGGGATGGACATCCAGTCCATCCCAGCCACCTTCTTAAGGTCGTCGGACCATCTAGCCGAGGAGCGTCCCACACTAAGCTTGCGGGTAAAAAATTTTTGGTCGGTTGTATAAAAAAAATCTGTTGTATCATAGAAAAGTGCAATACCTAAGCGGTGAAAAAGTACTGAACAGCTATTTTTTTAATTACCTACGAATGCTTCGCAGGGTATTCAAAATCATGTACTAAACCCCTATGGGTTCAGTACATGATTTATTTATTTAATAGGTTGTGCGTCGATGTCCTCGCTGTATTAATTTAAAAATTTATTAATTTAAAATTAATTTAAAAGCATAAACAGCGTAAACTTATTTAAAAACAAATTAAAGACATATTTATTGAGGAAGGGCTATTACAATGTCGATGAGTACCTTGATGATAAGCGACAATCGTAATAATTATTATCGTTCTGGTTATAATTTATAATAATATATTTTTATATAATTTATTATAGTTGTTATAATTTATTGAATCGAATTAATTTGAAATGGCATGGTGACATTATTATTCTGAAATTTTTTACACTTCATATTGTTTATTTTTATTATTATTTTTTTTTATTATGTCTTTTTGTTTTGTTTTTATTATTGTATTTATTCCTTATATAGATTATTAAATGACATCTTATGTTTAGTAAAATTTCTACACAATGTATATTGTTTTGAAATAAATGACTTATGACTTATGACTTATGACTTATGTATAATAAATGCCAAAATAAACAAAGGTCTATTTAAATAACATTATACTAATATAAACAGATCCTCCATTCCATTTATCCCAGAGATTACTCTTCAACCACGAACGGACCGAGCACCAAATATCGCAGAAATAAAAGTCTTACGTTAAACGAAAGCAGTCAATACTGAGCAGTAACGTTTTATTTCAATGAGGGAAACTCGTAAAAGAGGTATAAAGTTGAACAATTACATCCTTTTGTTATATGAGCTTTAGTTTGGGAAGAAAATCAATCAGCAGGTTCCCTTTCTTTTGTTTCTGCTGGCTTTAAAAAAAAACAATAAGGCGGTACCCCGAGCTATGTGGCGCCCTCATTGAATAAAAAATCGTAGCATAGCATAGAAAACAAAAATAAAAAAATTGAATCTTGGAGTTTGTTACAAAGAGGATAAAGTATTTTTACGTTGTTAAAACAGGACTCAAAATGTTTCGTATCCAAAGTAGATAGCAAAACTGTCAAAAATGGCCGCTTTTGGTACTTTTGCTATCTACTTTGGATAAGAAACATTTTGAGTCCTGTTTTAACAACGTAAAAATACTTTATCCTCTTTGAAACAAACTCCAAGATTCAATTTTTTTATTTTTGTTTTCTATGCTATGCTACGATTTTTTATTCAATGAGGGCGCCACATAGCTCGGGGTACCGCCTTAAAATCTTAGTCGTAAATACAAAATGAATATCGTCTAAAGTATCGCTGTTGTTTAGCGAAAAGTGGGCCAAGTGCGAACGCGCAAAGTAAACGTAAGTGCTCCTTACACGTATAGCGGCACGTTGGCAACTGCAGTCGTCGACTCTCGTCAGCGACAGTCGTCGACTCGTCGTCTCTGTTTTTTTAGACTAATATATGCTTTGAAAGGTATTTTTAGATGACGTATATATCCTTCACTAGCTGCGCCCCACGGATTCACCCGCATATGTCTCGATCCCGTGGGAATATCGGAATAAAAAGTATTCTATATCCTAATCCAGGTCATAGTCTCCCCATGAACCAAATTCCATCCAAATTCGTAAAACCGTTTTAGCGTGAAAGCGTAACATACAAAAAATCTAATCTTTTCACTTTATAATATTAGTTTACATCACGAAAAATAACAGTTGGTACTTTTTAGGGTTACTAAGACTTCGCAGTCTGTCCGTCCGTATGTCTGTCCATCTGTCTGTCACAAGGCTGTATCTCAAGAACCGCGATAGCTAGACAGTTGAAATTTTGACAAATTATGTATTTCTGTTGCCGCCCGGTATAACAACAAATACTAAAAATAAAATAAATATTTAAGGGGGACTCCCATACAACAGACGTGATTTTTATAGAATGGTACGGAACCCTTCGTGCGCGAGTCCGACTCGCACTTGGCTGGTTTTTTATTTTGATGTTAGGATTTATTTGATCGATTCAAAATACTCCTATGCATTAGTATTCCCAGTGTTTTCATTTATCATTGCCTCCACATTGTATATTATTGGAACGAAGTTCTGGAACGAAGTTCCTTATCGCGCGTTGCGAAAGGAAGCTAGACGGAAAAAATTAAGACCAAAAGTTGGATCGACACTTTTTGCTATAGTTGTAAACCGTGCGGCGTGCGCGTGTTGCTCTGTCTGTCTCTCTCTCTCTCTCTCTCTTTGAACTTCGTTCCATCCGGGTGTCCCTTTTTTGTTAACATTATTCCCTGGCTCCTCTCACCAAGATATATAGGTCAGGTAACATCTGCCACCTGACCCACATCGCAAACCTTACCAAACGACCGACCAACGCAAACGACCTACGCATTACGCTTCCACCACAAGATCGATTGTTCGCCAGACATTTATTGACTTCGACAACGTGCTTCGAATAGTTCGCAGGTCCTATCTTATTCTAGATCGTAAGGAGGTCTTATTATTGATGGCAGGGATGGACACATTATTGGCAGGGGAGGCACATTTTTATGCGTCTTTTATTTATTTGAAATTTGGCCTTATTTGGAACTACGGTCGCAACACAGTAACAAAATGATTTAAAAAGTATCGTATTTTTTTAAAACAACTATCATAACAGTAAGATGTAATGTATCTATATGTCGCAGTAAGATGGTTGAAGCCTTGATATAGTTACCTATATCCCTAGGGATATAGCTATATACCGTAATATATGAAACCGGTTCATAATTATCTTAATCATTTATTTAGCGGTAATATTAATTTATTATTAATTAATTGTTATGTTATGTGGTATTTATTATATCTTTGATCGTTTGCTGAAGCAGATATCATTCATAGCGTTCGTTCGGAATCTTTCACTCGAGGTGAAAAAACGGATCACAATATGAATAATAATAATAATATAATAATAATATCCCTGGACATTTCACACAGCGCCATCTAGTCCCAAGCTAAGCAACCTAATGCTTGTGTTATGGTAACAAGATGGCTGATAAACTACTTATATACATTTTTTTTTTTTTTTGTAAATACATACATATTATAGATAGAAAAACACCCAGACTCGGAACAAATACATGTAGGTCATACAAATATTTGTTCCGTGCGGGAATCGAACCCGCGACACGCAGCGCAGCAGTCAATCGCTTAACCACTGCGCCAACCGTGCTGTCATCAGTGAAAAATCATCATCAGTGAAAAATTTAAATAAGCCCTTGGCTTCATATATTTTCGCCTATTTTCTACGAAACACAAAAAAAACAGTCCAATTCTTTTTTCAGGTGAAATACAGTCAACAGCAAGAACTATTCCATGTATTTTACTGTGCCAATTATATCACGAAAAATATGCCAGGGAATAAAGTTACTGCAAATATTTCAGCCTGAAATTCTTCCCAAGACTCGTGTAATATTTCAGGGGCCGTTAATATTACGTTGAGTTTCAGTTCTAGTAGCTAATGAAGTAAAAACGTGGAGCGTACTTTATTATAATAAGGATTTATTAAGGAGAGGAAAGTTTTAATTTTATTAGTTTCATTTTGTGCTAGTTTATTTGGTTCGTAGAGCTGTCTTTCGATTGAGTGATCTTAAAATGCTCAGGTTT
The DNA here is from genome assembly GCA_945859715.1 of Apamea sordens. NCBI lineage: Eukaryota > Metazoa > Arthropoda > Insecta > Lepidoptera > Noctuidae > Apamea > Apamea sordens. The sequence continues at coordinate 12,248,697 of OX244009.1, forward strand.
TTGAACGACTTCGATTAAATTCCTTTGGAGAAATATTTTCTATTGATCTCAGCCTCAAGAAAATACTGTCACTGCTAATTTCGTGACTAAAGGAAACCCAACCTTATAAGGTTGTCTTAAAAGATCGCTCATAGCCACAAGACCTCCCATTGTGTCACATTTTGTAAAATTTCAATATTTATGTCTGTAATTAGTTAGTAGAAGTTAGTTTGTGTGTAGTGTTGTGTTGTGTGTGTAGTAGTTTATTAGTTAGTAGATGTTAGTTAGTTAGTATTCTATTCCATTTTTAACTTTTCGTTATCAGGAAACTTTCTTCACATTCTAGATAGAGTTGTGTTTTGGTGTCATTCATTACAAAACAAATAATTGTAACTCTTTCTCGGGTTCAAATAAGTAAGCAAACATACAAACTACTGCTATAGATTCAAAGCTTTAACATTTTTTGTCCTGAAATTATTTACCTGATAATTCTTCTTCGTGTCGCTGGCACGACAGTATTTCACCTCTTTTTGGTTTTCTACGGCGTCGTCGGAAGAAAGGAGAGAGAAAGGAGCGCAGAAATCACTTTGACTGCATGTTTTTGGAGAGAGAGAGAGCAGGAGGTGGAGCATAGTTTGCGCCATAGCTCCACATCTACACGCGATAATTTAACCATTTTAACATAAATATATACATAATATGTGCTATAAATGCTTTATTCCCGATAGCATACATACAAAAATAATAGGGCTCGGGGCGAAGATAAAGTTTCGTCAAAATTGAGAGAATCACTTTTCGGTCGCAGCCCAGTTGATGGACGTCACACGGCTAATGTCAAAAATAAGGGCGCTCTTCGTCTGTTTCTCACACGACTTCTAGAACATTCTAGAATCTGCGCCCTTATTGGACGAGCGGAATATGGCGGAAGCGGTTTGAACTAGAGTTCCAATTCTCGTAATTTGGTTCACAGTCTCAATCCGTCAAAAATACCTCTAATAGGGTAGTTTCCTGGGTAAAAAATAATTATTATATTTAGTCCGTCAGTTAGATTATGGAAAAATAATGGACATGTATTTTTCATTTTTTCTTTTGTCAATCAAACAAAAAATGATAAAGATAAAGCGCGTCAAAATTTGGGAGTAGGGGGCCGTGACGTCATGCCTTGCTAAAAGTGTAGCAAGGCGTGACGTCACGCGGAACTTTAATGGGCGATATCTTCATCATTTTTTATATAATTGACAAAAGAAAAAATACGAGTCCAAAATTTTTTGATAATCTAACCGACGGACTAATTAGATTTTCTTAGGAAACTAGCCTATTTAGCACTACACTTTGACATAGATTGTCGCTGAGATGAGATTGCGACTGGATTTTGAACATTTTTAATTACGGGAATTGGCCTTAGGTTCGCGTTTACCATTTATTATTCACCCGATAATTTTACCATAACTTCTATATAAGTTATGGTTAAATTATAGGTGGTGAAACAGTCCATTAATTTATGGAAATAACTTTTGACTAACACCAACTATAGGATTCAAACGAGCAAAAACCCGTCCCGTATTTCATATAAAGTGGGGAGGTTGCGTGGTGAAAACCATTACACGAACAGCCCCGACCAACCCTAACTTAAATTAGGAGGTAATTGGAAAACTTGGACTGAATCATTCGATTGAATAAAAACTTCACGGTGACTATGTGTTTATTGTTTTGGGACGTCTGAATGTGTTGCAAGGCCAGAAAAACTGTTGTGGGTGTTATATAGATGGTTCAGTAAAATTAACTTTTTTTAATGTAGCCCCGGCCTCAATTAAGATATTTACTGATAAAAATCAATACAGTCAGTTCGGTATAATATATTTTACATACGTACTTAAAAACTGATTTCAATTGTTAGTTTTATGACCAGCAACTTTTTTTCCCTTAAACTTTTCATGTACTACCATAAATTAAACAACGTAAAAGCGTGCTGAAAACTCATTTACGTTACCTAAATGGATCCCATATATACAAATATACATGGTTTCCCAATAGTTAGTTTGCTAAACCATATCTTCGACGGTTAGAATCCATATATTATATTATAAATGCGAAAGTAACTCCGTCTGTTACCTTTTCACGCCTTCGGAATAGATTTGGATTCGTCACACAGGTAGACCATGACCTGGGTGACCATCCATATCCTAACCACGCCAATATCCCACGCCAGCCAGCCACGCCAATATCCCACGCCAGCCAGCCACGCCAATATCGAAAATCGAAAATCGTCAATATCGTATATAGGATATTGGCGTGGCTAGCTGACATATGGCAAATAATTTAATTTAATGTCCTGTTTCTTGTAATGTTAATTACTTTGCATACCTAGGAAACGCTGGCGTGATGACTTAGAGGCTTATGGGAGATTGGCCGGAGAACGCAACACACAGGGAAGGGCGTTCCCAAGGCATAGTTTCCGACCGCCAAGCGGGTGAATCCGCTGGCAAAAGGTAGTCTAATATATTTTACGAGCTCAAACATTGTGAAGAATCACGATGGTTTCGGAATAGCACACAAATAAATCATAAGATCAATTTAGATTCATATCGTATGGACAGAAGTTGTATGACTTTTATATGATTATAGTTCATTTGTGTTGGGTATTCTTTGGGAAGGGTTAATAGGGTCACATTCGTGACTTGCGAATTTTCGCAGGAAAAAAAAAAGGTTTAAAGAGACTTGGCCTTATTTGAAACTAGCGACCTAGGGACCGCGCCTTACAAGTTGTAGGTCGTAGGTTCGAACCCAGTGAGGCGCTTTACTTTCTGTAATCTATTTCATCACCACTGCTCATAAAACGGTGAAGGAAACATCGTGAGGTAACCGGAATGTCCTAGAACCAAAAATTCGAAGACATGTGACATCTACCAACCCGCACTGGGCCCGCGTCACTGGGCTCGCGTGGTGGATAACGGCCCACTCCCTCTCACTGAGAGAAGGCCTGTATCCCAGCTGTGGGAACATGTGGGCTGATCATGACCGAGGGGGTCGTCGTCTGAGACAGTAATAAATATAAATCATATATTCACTGTCTTAGATAGTTCGGCTTAGTCTGAGTATGAGTTCTAGAAATCGAAAATACAACAAGATTTTTTCCCATACTTTTTTCTTGCTGGCAAACTGTGTTAAAAATAACCCATACGTGTCTCATGGGTGTCGTAAAAAACGCCGAGGACTTCTATTGGCCATTGTCCTGACTTACCAGCATTATTTTCTCATAACGGGGTAATTTTCTATGTCCACGCAATCACTGTCTATTCCAGAGTTGCCTGGAAGAGATCGCAGAAAGCGATAGGTAAGGCCGCCCATTGTAGGTTTTGTTTTAAAATTGTATTTGTTTTTGCTATGTATTTTCTGGTATACAATAAAGTATATATGAATAAATAAAATCAATAATTAATGTCGAGTCGAACGTGATTCTTGTCTTGTTTCCCAAGATTTAAAGTCACTATTAGCTAGCCAGAAGGGTTTAGCCCACGCGGTTTAATAGCCAGTGGCATTCAATAAGACGTTGAAACAACAATAGCAAGTTAGTGTTTTCTTCACTTTTATTATATGACACAGACAAAATAGTTATAACATCACACCTGTAATCCTGAAAGGGTTAACCAGAGGTGTATATTAGTACATTCACATTTCGCAAGTTATGGTTCTATTGGCATCAAGCGGGCACATATCGGAACTCCAGGCTGTTACTGAGAAATTTCTGATGGAAAAAACCGTTAACACCTTGGAATCGAATCCAGGACCTTATCCTAAGCAGTAGCGCTTGCAATCACTAGACTAACGAGGCAGGCTAGAAAATTGAATCATGTAAATAGGGCTTGAATCTCTAAACTTTCGAAATTCGAACGGTGTCTCGTTTCGAATCCACGATAATTTACTTTAAAAACAAAGGAGTTCGATTCGAAGTGTCAGGTCGGGTCACTGGGAAGGTCACTCAAAGCTAATTGTAGATGGCGTGACCATAGCTCGGGGCCTACAGTAAATTTGACATTTCGTCCATTCATTCCATTTTGCGTTTCATTCATGAGTTCAGCCACAATCTTCTAATTTTAGGGTCTTTCGGAAAATGGTGGACTCCAATTTCGGAAAACAACAGCGAGTCATTTTCGCAAAAATAAATACACCTCAATACGCCTTTTAGCCCCTAGAGTAAGAATCCAAATTAACTTCACAGAATAGCACTTCGTTTCTTTAGCTAACTTCGATAATTTCATGCAAAAGGTATGAAAATTTACTTTTCTTATGACCCAATTTCCTTTTTATATGCACAAAGAAAACGGCAGCTGTTTCCCCAACGATTTTCAATCTGGATATTACCATAGAAACGTGAATGAGATTACTGCGAATTGAGAAATTAGGTCAGATTCCTTTATAAAAACGGAATGGTGTGGTTCTGAATATCTAAGTTCTGAAGGTTTATTATTGAATACTATGGTTTACTAAGTTCACTTCTACAGTCAGGTGCCACTGCCGGCAATTCTTCTTCTTAGCGTGTCTATGGCAATGTAAATGGAATCGGCGGTCCAGAATTCGGCTTCGTGTTGAGCGCCATCACTAGCGTCCATCAGTTCCTGTAACGCGCAGAAACATACAACACATCATAGTGAATAAAGAAGTACATATAATTTTATTACTTTCCAACTTCATTAACATTCAGCCTTGCAAGAAATAACCATAGACAGCATGTCCATACGTTCAATACGTCTCATTCGATCGTTAGTGAACAGCACCACATTTAGACTCCAAGGCGAAGTCGTCTATGAATCTTCCTGAATACGTTTTCCTTGCTTCGGCTAATCTGGGTCCTGAGTCTGTTTATAGACTTCTAGAATATCCAAAGCAACTCATGTCCAGGTAAGAGATCTTCAGCGGGTGGAAGGAATGGTTTGGGAGCTAGCAACTAAAAACGAGTTTGCGAGCAGCGAGTGCGCGACGGCGACGAGTGATTACTCGCTGGTATGTGACCAAGTGTGAATCTTCCAGCGAGTGTTCTGCCCGCCAAACGTCGCTGAGCGAGTATGCTGTGACAAACGAGTACTCGCCGGCAGTGTGAACAGTTAGCGATCAACTATTAATATATGTATCTCTTTTACTTAGACGGGACCTACAATCTTTGGTACGTTTCTTGAGCGAGAAAGTAGTTTATAGCTAGTCGCTTTCTCGTCGGCGGTGGGTCAAGTGGCTATTCCTACCTATTCCATCTCAACAATACTATTTTCAGAGCGAACTGTTTCGGATATAGGGTTAATAAAGTGCGAGCTAAAATAATACTTTGGATAAAGACTTTGCTACTCCACAATATAAATTAATCAGTAGATGGGAGTAATAAATTAAACCTCTCAGTAAGTTTTCTCGGCGCTTAAATCTGTTTGCAAGTGTTTATCTTGGAGAAAAGACAGCTATATTTTATAAATGGCTTTTTTACGTGACACTATTCGCATACAATATAATTTCCCCTTGTTAGAGAATCGCTTAAGAGGTCATTTAAAAATCTTATCTTTAGAGCATGAAAATTTATCTACTATATTTCCCTAGGCTTCAAATTACGAGTATATGGTCGACCACCATTATTTCTATACAGGATGGCAGGGACATCGACGCACATCTTTATACCATGGATTTTGTACATCATTCTGTTCACCCCCCTGCGTTGAAATTTTAAGTAGGGTTTTTTTTTAAAGACTGGTCCATACGTTTTGATCGATTACGTTTTGATACTTACGATTTTTTTTTTATCATCGGACTGGCACTGCTTTGACTTGTCTAATGGAAAACTAAAACAACACAGCCCGACTCGGGTATCAAACGCAAACCTCCACTCCCAATAGTCGAGCTTTCGACTGAGATCGATCAAAATTCTATTGAAACATTTAACTAGTACGCTTTGGAATGTTCCCCGATGTAAAGAGAGTGTCTTCTAATATAATCTTTAATAAGCTATCTACGCAAGTTGATAGCTTCGGTGGCTTCTTGCCTTGCCTTGTTAAATAAATAATTGTCTTATAATATTAATAGCCCCTTGTGAGAAGGGCTCAGACTAATTGCTTTGGATTTCTGCGGTGGTATTCTGTATTATGTTGGTAATGTTTAGTTAGAGGCCTCTGTTGATTTGGGAAGGCTCTACCTCTTGCGTATACAGGCATATTGTTATCCAACGTGTACCGGAAAGGTGTGGTCAAATTTAATGTTATGGTACAGACCATCAAACTGAACTACTTACGTCATGGGACCAACATCGTAATCGCGATCTATCTAGGTTTCTAGGTATACTAGTACAATAATGCTGAAGAGTTTGTTTGTTTGAACGCGCTAATCTCTAGAACTGCCAATCCGAGTTCGAAAATTCTTTTTGCATTTGATAGCCCAATTCTTGAGAAAGGCTATAGACTATTAAACATTACGCTAGGACCCTTAGGACTCGAGAAAAAGAAAGAAATAACGGTAAGCAAAAACAGAGTAATACGCCGGGCAGGCGATGTGGGGAGTCTGCTGGGAAGTTTGTTGCGGCACTTCTGGTCCCCAGTGAAAGCACTAGGAAGTGGTGAAGTCTAAGACTGGGGAGTGGTGGCTGTAATTTTTACGTTCGAAAAGTGCTGATTCTCAGCCTAGTTTGAATAAATGGCTTTTGATTTTGTGATACGACTGGCTGGCTCGGGGAAACAATAAATTTCACGCGCACGAAGTCGTGGGCAGAATACTTTAACCACATTGATTCATCAAACTCGATAACATCTTTCAGCTAAATCCGAATAAAATTCATATAAAACTCTTTAGGCCTCAAACCATCGGGAAAGGCTCGAAGATTCACAAACTAGCTGAAACTAAGATTGATAGAGTGAGAGTAACCTTTTAGACGTTAATATGAACGAACCTATTTGAGGAGAAAACGATCTATCATCATTGTAAAAGCTTCTATTATATTAAGACACCACATATTTCACTTGTAGAACTTATTGGGCTTGGTTTCTTGTCCAATTAAGTAGTATTAAGTCTGATTTATCATGTCATATTTGTGTGTTAGTTCTGATATAATAATAAATATTAATAATATCCCTGGACATTTCACACAGCGCCATCTAGTCCCAAGCTAAGCAACCTAATGCTTGTGTTATGGTAACAAGATGGCTGATAAACTACTTATATACATTTTTTTTTTTGTAAATACATACATATTATAGACAGAAAAACACCCAGACTCGGAACAAATACATGTAGATCATACAAATATTTTTTCCGTGCGGGAATCGAACCTGCGACACGCAGCGCAGCAGTCAATCGCTTAACCACTGCGCCAACCGTGCCGTCATATAGGTAGTTTTAGGCCAAACCCTAACAGGAGCTTTACTTTGAATAAATTATTTCATCACCACTGCTCTCAAAACGGTGAAGGAAAACATCGTGAGGAAACCGGCTGTCTTAGAATCAAAAACTCGAAGACATGTGACATCTACCAACCCGTACTGGGCCCGCGTGGTGGATTCCGACCTGCGGCTGGGACTCAGGCCTCCTCTCTGCGAGAACAGAGCCTGAGTCCCAGCAGTGGGAACATTATAGGCTGATTATGCTAAGTCTGATTTATACGGTGCGATTTAATTGCCTGTCGCATACCATCAGAAGCAACAATAAAAGTTGCACCGTCAAAACAGTTCTACTTTAGTCTTGTATAGTCAAATGGATCTGCTCTTGAGCTCGATCTCGCCTGATGGAAAGCGAATGATGAAGTCTACGATGGAATGAGCGTGCTTTTTTTTTTTTGAGGATGGGAAATCATCAAATGACCCCTCCCGGTCTGGGTGGAGCAGAAGGGAGTGTCAGACTTTTACTGACTAAAACCCACCCGTGTTCCTTCCTTAGCCCTTTATGTTCCAGGGCAGCGGTAAACCCGTCAGAAGATGCCTGTTCAATCTTGTTTTGCTGACGGGTTAAAAAAATCTGCTAGATGGAGTCGACATTTCTTACCTGATAAAAAATGGCGAAATAAAGGCATTTTTTCCCGGATACCTGAAATATACATGTTTACCCTATAAATACAGCCAAATACATCCTTAAGCACAATAATATTTATGAACCCCTAATTAACATAAAATCCTTGGTTAGCTAAAATTTTCTGTAATTCCTTGAAATAAATAATTAAATCACAAACAATTAAACTGTTCCGGTCTACGAGATTCCGAGCCACCTCCCTTATTTGCGAAAGTTGAGAACTTTCCACTTTGTATACAGGATCCCGATTCGGCAACCGCCGCGCCGTATTTTACTTACGACCTCGTTAACGGCTGTATAAACTCGTGCGTGTGTTTTTGAAGGTAAGCAGAGATCAAAGTGAAGTGTAAATGTGGGAAACTGTGATGTTTAACGTCTTGTTTTAGTGATGAGTTGTGCCTTGTTGTTAGGGGCATGTCTGTGCCCCATTTCTAATGATATGATCTTGTTTCTTGCCCAATATAGTGTTTGATTTTCATAGCATATTTAAGGTTGTAACTGTTAGACATTTTTATTTATTATGACGCCACCATTTTATTTTTGAAAAAATAATTTCGAAATTAATGTTCGATTTGTAAGTCCAAAAATTATAGCACAACATAATCAGCCTGTTATGTTTGCTAGGACACAGGCCCCTTCTCTCTGAGAGGGAGTGGGACATAATACACCACGAGAGTCCAGTGCGGGTTGGGGTTGGTGGAGGTCACAATATCTTCAATTTTTGGTATAACCAAAAAATTCAGAAGATCATGCACGAAATAAATTGAGAATTGCGAGTCGGACTCGCGCACGAAGGGTTCCGTACCATTATCTATAAAAATCACGTCTGTTGTATGGGAGCCCCCCTTTAAATATTTATTTTATTTTATTATTTATTATTAAAGTAAAAATACAACTGAGTATTTTGTGAATATTTCAAGTGCCTACCGGTTGTCATTATAGATATCGAGCAAAAAGGGCAAAAAATCGCGTCTGTTGTATGGGAGCCCCTCTTAAATATTTATTTTATTTTGTTTTTAGTATTTGTTGTTATAGCGGCAACAGAAATACATAATTTGTGAAAATGTCAACTGTCTAGCTATCGCGGTTTTTGAGATACAGCCTGGTGACAGACAGACGGACAGACAGCGAAGTCTTAGTAAATAGGGTCCTGTTTTTACCCTTTGGGTACGGAACCCTAAAAAGATTCATACCTTCCTGACTCACACTTCGAATTCACGATCTACAACTCGTAAGTTGGGGCCGTTACATCCTGGTCACCACTGCTCAGTCTGTTCACTGAAAATGGGTGAAAAACATAGACAAACAAACACCTCTTTTATGTACACACTGTATTTACACTACGAGGGGCCCGTGGCTAAATAATAACAGCCGCACAGGTCGATCGGTCAGGTTAATCTACGCTTGCCGCGGTTGGTCTGTGGATGGGTGACCATCTTTACATACCGAGACCCCTCCGTGCCTCGGAAAGCACGTTAAACTGTTGGTCCCGGCTGTCATTCGTGGATCTTTGACAGTCCTTACGGGTAGTCAGAAGCCCGAAAGTCTGACAACCAGTCTTACCAAGGGGTATCGTATTACCCAGTAACTGGGTTGTGGAGGTCAGATAGGCAGTCGCTCCATGTAAAATACTGGTACTCAGCTGCATCCGGTTAGACTGGAAGCCAACCCCAACATAGTTGGGAAAAGACTAGGCAGATGATGACTGTATTTACACTACACAACTTAAATTAAAGTGGTTAGCTCAAGGAAATTCAGCTCCAAACTGTCATAGTTTAGAATACCGCTATTTCAGCGAGATAAAAACAGAGAGAGAAATGGTTCAGTTGTCTGGCGCTCGGCCAAAGTTGATGCATCTAATAACAGTCGCAATAAATTGGTTTGCCACACTGAGGGACCTCGTATGTTACGACAAACAGGTTCTTGAGACACAATGGTTCGTACTGATGTAAGTACTATTTCGAGAAATAACTACTACTTCATTGTTCTAGGTAGACTGGGAACTTGTTAAACATAACATCACGCTTTGTTTCCCCTAAGGGTCAGGCAGAGGTATACCCATAGTAGTGGTACAGTCACGAGCAAAAGTATGTATACACTCGGCTTTAGTCAAAAGCGATTTACTCTTTTAATTTTTAATGAAATTTTATGTTGTTGCGAACATAGCATTTTCGAACCTATTGGTTTATGTAATGTGTCGTATTTTAACGTTGCATTCGTTATTTCACGAAAAAATCGCAAATGAAAGTTGCCAAGTGTTGACATATTGGTGCTCGTGACTGTACACCCACATTCCGCCAGTTATGTATAAGTCCCATATAAAGGGGTGATTGACACCCTATTGCCATCAACAGGGCCTAAATCTAGACTTCGGGCTGCTCCTGAGAAATTCCTGATGGTGAAACCCACACTGCCTGTTCTGGGAATCGGACCCAGGACCTCATGCTCAACACTAACTCAACGAGGCAAGCGTTATTATTGTAACGACTAAGGTATATTAAGATTATGGAGAATAGCACAATAGGCTAGATGGCTAAAAAAATCTAATTAGTCCGTCAGTTAGATTATCAAAAAATATTAGACACGTATTTTTTCTTTTGTCAATTATATAAAAAATTATGAAGATATCGCCCGTTAAAGTTCCGCGTGATATCACGCCTTGCTACACTTTTTAGCAAGGCGTGACGTCACGACCCCCTACTCCCAAATTTTGACGCGCTTTATCTTTGTAATTTTTTGTTTGATTGACAAAATAAAAAATACGTCTCCATTATTTTTCGATAATCTAACTGACGGACTAAATATAATAATATTTTTTTTACCCAGGCAACTACCCTATTATTTGCAACCATAAGTAAGTACGTAGCGAAAAAAGTTTGGTAGAAAGATATTTCAAGGTAGGGTAAGGTTGCAAATGTAAAAGAGACTCATTTAGGACGCATAGTTACACAACCCTGTAAAGCTCTAAATAAGGCTTCTAACTAACCTAATTCCGACAAACCACATTGTAGTCTTGCGGGTTTTCAACATTTTTCACGGTTTTTTTCTCAAAAATCCGAAAAAACTACACCGCGCAAAATTACAAACAAAAAAAAAAAACTTTCTACAAAACCAATTCTAAATCATTACAAACCTACATTTATAATCAGCCTATAATGTTCCCACTGCTGGGACACAGGCCTCCTCTCTGTAAGAGGGAATGGGCCGTAATCCACCACGCGAGCACAGTGCGGGTTGGTAGATGTCACCTGCCTTCGGATTTTTGGTTCTAGAACATGCCGGTTTCCTCACTCTCACGATGTTTTCCTTCACCTTTTTGAGAGCTGTGGTGATGAAATAGTTTACACAAAGTAAGGCGTCTGTCGAAGTGTCGGGGTTCGAACCTACGACCTACAGCTTATAAGTCGCGGCCGTTACCACTGGACCCTGGACCACCAGTGCCCACATTTACCTAATCAGAATTCTATAATCAAGTTTCAAGAACACTTCGGCTAAATATTGTGTAAAAACCGCAAACACTAATTTAAAACCCATTCCAATATCCAAATAAAACCACGCCACTTCATAAAACCAATTTGAACGCCACAAAAAAACCATTCGAGGTAAAATCGAGTATAATTTAATCGATTCAATTAGCTTCCGCGCCATCGGTTCTGTGGAGGCAGCGGTTATTCGGTTAGCGATCTGATCGAATCGCATCGGTGCGAGTCGGCCGGGTTATTCGATTCTGGTAACGGAATTAGCTTAAGGCTTTGAAAGCGAGTAGAGAGGTTTACATTGTAGGTGTGCTTTGATTGATAGGTAGGTATTTACTGGATATTAAATTCAAGAATGGGTCCAGTGACCTAGTGGTTCCCGCTTAATGGCAAACGATATCGCGGCAGGGCCAGACGGAGATGGCGGGATGAGCTGGACTCCTTCGACAAAGATTGGTCCTTGGCAGCTCTGTACAGAAAGAGGTGGAAACAGAGTAGGGAAGCCTTTGCCTGGCAGTGGGGCATTAAGGGCTGAAAAAAAATTATTCAAGAATATATTCTGGGCCTCTTCTATATCTAAACATATTATAAATTAAAAACGGTTTTCGTGTTCATTGAAAATCTGTTATCATATTTTCTTGTCTTCATAATAGCTTTGAAAGTACGTATTATTAAAAAAAAAATAGTCGCATTGCTTTAAAAAAAGAACCGTGAAACCCCAGGCCACTACGACATTCAATTATTTTTCCGGAAAGGAATAAAAAACCAACGATTTCAGTTTTTTTACAGGCAAAAAGTTATTCCATTTCCAACTCTACCCCAATCAAAATTAAGTGCAAAACCGACTAAGTGACGGTCCTCCATTTTAACTTTCGTTCCTTTCTCCCTTTCCTTCATACATCATTTATCATTGGAAGGAAAACAAAGTGGGAAGCTCCACACTCTATTTGTCATGAGTCAGCTAATCATAGACTAGCGGAGTGTATCGGCAGTGGGGCTATTAAAGGAAGAGAATAATTTTATTTCTATTCATAACAGACAACGGACAGACTATTTCAGTAAAGTTTATCCCTTACCAGATTCTTGTATTTTTGTTAGGTATTCACTATACCCTGTCCATTAGATAAACCGTTTTTTGACAGATGGAACTATATAGTGATTGCAGCAACACACAATACATTGATATTATATATTAATGATCTACCGAAAGGCATCCCTCAACCTCTGACACTATTTGCCGATGATAGCACCATAACGATACCTTGTAAAAGTGTTGATACTTATGAAAGTGACATAAATGATTCTATAAATCGAATGGTAAAGTGGCTAGATGACAATAACTTAAAAATTAACCTGACTAAAACTAAATTAATACATTTTAGTCAACGGATCAATAGTAAGAGTAATTTAAAAATACACTACGATGACCAGCAAAAAAACCAGCAAAAGGTAGAAACAACAAAATTTTTAGGACTCCACATTGACAAAAAACTTAATTGGAAAACTCATATCGAAATCTTGTGCAAGAAAATCAGTAAACCTGCCTATGCCCTACACACATTGTCGTCTATAATGGGTGTAGAGTCATTACTTACAGCCGACTATGGCTTAACAGAATCGCATCTACGCTATGGTGTCATTTTTTGGGGCAACTCAACCGAAAAAGACGCGGTGTTCAAGGCTCAAAAGAGGTGCGTTCGTTCAATATTTAAAATTAAACCTACTGATAGTTGCGTGCCTTACTTAAAAAAATATAAAATTCTTACTTTTAAATACTTACATGTCTGTACATTCTAGAGGTAGCTAGTTTTGTTAAAACAAATCCGCAACGATTTAAACGAGTAGATGAAGTAGTCCCACGTAATAGGCGCGACAACAGCAGGATATGCTCTCATGCTGCGAGAACAACCCTCATGCGCAAAAGTATTTTCTGTATGGCTCCTACCATATTTAATAAACTACCTAAAAGTTGGAGAGAACTGCCCTTGTCACTTTTCAAAAATAAGCTGAGAAATTTTTTAATTAGTAAAGTGTATTACAATGTCGTAGATTTTTTAAATGAAAAGGACTTTTCTATTCCGAATTCTAATCTATACTTATAATAAATCTGTAGATGTGAAAATTCTGTACATTGAAAATATTAAAAAAATAAATGGCAGGGGGTGTTACTAGACTGACACCGAACCCAAAAATGTGATTAAAAAAATTTTTGTCTGTCTGTCGGTCTGTCTGTCTGTCTGTCTGTCTGTTTGTTCAGGCATCACGCAAAAGCTACCGGTTCGATTACGATGAAACTTGGTATAATTATACTTTAATATACTGGGCACCACACTGGGTACTTTTTATCCCGGAAAAGTATATACAATAAAAAACAAACTTAATTTTGCGGTTCGATCCCTAGACCCGATTACTGTACCAACCGCAAATAATAAGTTTGTCGTAGGTTACGTCACCCGCAGTATTATCTGTGCGACCTTTTTATTCCTTTTAGTTTTTAGAGTTATTTAAGTTTACCTAATTTTATAAGTCGTAGGTATAGATTTTAATTTTAAAGTATAGGTAATATATTTGATAGTGTAGGTACGTAGTGACCATAGGTTATTTTATAATACTGTTAGGTAGGTTTAGTCATTTGTATAGATATTAGTTTTTAGGGATTTTGCTTATCTAATGAGTTTAGATTTATTTAGGTAGGTAGGTATTTTATTTTCTGTTATTGAGTTTTTTATTTTAATTAAGTAGGTACTTAGGTAAATATATCATATAGATACTTAATCACCACTAATGAGACACAATTGGTTTTCTATTGTAATTTGCCACATAGGGCCCGCGAGATAGATGGCATCCTCGGGAAGCACATACATTTTATCCTGTTAGCACGTTCCCGTGGGATAATTTCCGACATCCACGCGGGCGAAGCCGCGGGCAGAAGCTAGTATACAATAACAATTGAATAATGTGATTTTAAATTAATTGACTTTTGAAGGATTCTATTTGACTTATATTTGACTGCTAATTAATGAATATTCTGGACATACCTAATGTAATTTATTTTGACTATGATATAGGTACTATGGGCAAAAAGTCCGCGTGCTCACCTTAAAGGCGATAATCGCATAGCACGGTTCACGACTCGATCGCACAATGCATGCGTTTTGACCAATAGGATGCACGAACCGTATTTTAGTCGTGTGCGTATTAGTATAATGATGTATAGAAGTGTGCGACTCTCACTAGGCGCGTGCTATGCTCACTAAATTGTTTGTGAGACGATTTCCTTAATGGGCATGGCTGGCGTGAGCTCTTCATGAATTCTTATTTTGTTATTGACTAGCTTCTGCCCGCGACTTCGTCCGCGTAGATTTCGGATTTGTGACAGGATTGCGTATATCAAAAGGAAATCAAAATAACCCATAAAGATACTAAATATTTTTTTTTTAAATAAATAGAAGTAAGAAGATGAATTTTTTAAACTTTGCGAAAATTATGAAAACTTTATAACACTATACAGATGCGATGTAAATAGTTATATTATGACTTGATTTTTGATTTTGTAAACTTATTTCCAAACGTCCAATTTTAATCATTCAAAGACCAAATATTATATACATAAACTGTACTTAGTGATGAAATAATTTATTTTGATAAGCATTAATAGCATGAGTAAAATAAAAGCGCTTAAATGTAGTCCAAAAAAAATTCAAGATTTTTAAATAAAAAAAATGGTTGTTGTGCCTCACTCGACATAGATAGGTATAGTGTGTCGCGGACTTTTTTGTGGATATTTATAAGATCTACAATTAATTTAAACATTTTATGGTTCTATCTTTTATAGTTTAGGCAGCGTACGCAAAATACGTAACTTTTCTGGTTTATTTTTTACACCTTGTCTCCGAAAAACCCAAATGTCTTACGGAACCCTATTTTTTCCAAAATAAAATTTAACCTACTTTACTCGTGGATAATGTAGCTTTCGAATGGTGAAAGAATTTTTTAAATCGGTCCAGTAGTTTTGAGCTTATTCATTACAAACAAACAAAGTTTTCCTCTTTATAATATTAGTATAGACAAGAAGTAATTTTAATAGGTACTCATATCTTCTGTTTGGTTTAGACAATCGATGTATTATTGATATTGCTGTATTAAATTAGTATCAACTTTCCACAAAAATAGAATAATTTGGAATAAGAAATGTCAAACTATGTATTTACATATCTATTAAATCCACTTTAATTATCTCTCTCTATCGGGGCTATAAATTTACGTTACTTATGAACACTTTCACTTGACTGTCCAATTTTCACCATATCCTATGCGATGCCGCCATACAAATCGGAGCGAATGCACATAAAGGTATTCTTTTTACTTGTGCAGTGCTATTGAAAAGTAAATAACTATATGTCTATGTGATTACACTTGGGAATACGTATATGTCAAGAAAGAAGCAAGTTACGTAATTTTATTGGAAATTGACAACATATTTTGGTATCTTTTTCTTTTATTGCTCTACAAATTCGAACATATGAAGCAATGGATTAGCAATATCCTTCAAAATAATTCAGGTAGAGATGTTTTGATTGAAATAGCACAATAATTACAGTAATAATTCTTAACTAATACTTAGCGCAGTTCATACTATGTTATCAGAGCTTTTTGTTTATAGTTGCCGCAACTTTTGCCGTAATGCCAACGTATGGCCCTTGTATTAAGCCGCCCTATTGTTTAACCGGATTTCCAGACATTCCCACTAAATAACAATGGGACTTAAATGATGAACTTATTTTTATTGCAGTTGCAAAAGTTGCGGCAGCAACATAGAGCAATAAAAGAATAAAAATAAGTTCATTGTCTTAATCCCATTATTATTTAGTGACAATGTCTGGACACCCGGTTAAACAATAGGACGGCCTACGGCCATACGTTGGCGAAAAGATAACCAATTTTATTACCTTAAGATTATCTCAAATGTTTTGCAGTTGTTACTTGTATTTGGTTCAATACTTTTAACAGTTGTAATATTCGTTTTATCCATTAATTTATCACACTATTGAATTGATTGTAAATAAGCATAATAACGAGATTTCACAAATAAGGTATCTTTCTAATCAACTCGACAGGCGCGTTGCCGGCATTGCAACCTACCTATGACAAGTTTTTTTTGACAAATATAACATTCATTTAGTTCCTACGCCACGCGCTACTTTAAAATTAGGTAAATACAGCATTTTCTTATTATTACCTACTAAGTGAACAATCTTAAACTAGTTTTTTTCTAGTTTTGTTACACAATATTTTTAGAGAACATAAACAAAGAAAGACATAGCCCTCTCAAATCGACGGCACGGTTCGCGCAGTGGTTAAGCGATTGACTGCTGCGCTTCGTGTCGCGGGTTCGATTCCCACACGGAACAAATATTTGTATGGCCTACAAGTTCCGGGTCTGGCTATTTGTGTATGTGAGTTTAAATGTTTGTAAACGCACCCACGACACAGTAGAAATTCCTAGTGTGCGGCAACGTTTTAATAAAAAATAAAAAAATCGTGTCGTATATCTTGTGTTTCTTTATCTTAATAATTAAACATTAATCAATGAATTAGTATAATACAAATTGGAATACTGAAAATTAACCTAAAAATAGCTATACAGTGTTATTTGTAAAACGCTATTAACCTCACAGGACAAAAATACTAACACAGTCTTTCTATGTTTATGTTCTCTAAAAATATTGTGTAACAAAACTAGAAAAAAACTAGTTTAAGATTGTTCACTTAGTAGGTAATAATAAGAAAATGCCGTATTTACCTAATTTTAAAGTAGCGCGTGGCGTAGGAACTAAATGAATGTTATATTTGTCAAAAAAAACTTGTCATAGGTAGGTTGCTATGCCGGCAACGCGCCTGTCGAGTTGATTAGAAAGATACCTTGTTTGTGAAATCTCGTTATTATGCTTATTTACAATCAATTCAATAGTGTGATAAATTAATGGATAAAACGAATATTACAACTGTTAAAAGTATTGAACCAAATACAAGTAACAACTGCAAAACATTTGAGATAATCCTAAGGTAATAAAATTGGTTATCTTTTCGCCAACGTATGGCCGTAGGCCGTCCTATTGTTTAACCGGGTGTCCAGACATTGTCACTAAATAATAATGGGATTAAGACAATGAACTTATTTTTATTCTTTTATTGCTCTATGTTGCTGCCGCAACTTTTGCAACTGCAATAAAAATAAGTTCATTATTTAAGTCCCATTGCTATTTAGTGGGAATGTCTGGAAATCCGGTTAAACAATAGGGCGGCTTAATACAAGGGCCATACGTTGGCATTACGGCAAAAGTTGCGGCAACTATAAACAAAAAGCTCTGATAACATAGTATGAACTGCGCCAAGTATTAGTTAAGAATTATTTCATTTACATCATTACTTATCTAGTGCACTAGATAAGTAAACAAATAGTGCGTTGCGAATGCTGGGGCGCGGTGGTACTAACTACAAAATACAGATCTAAAAAGTGTTATTACAACAAAAACTTGAAAGTCTATTTTTGGTTTTGTCAAAAGTCATAGAACAAAACTGGTTGTTT
Source organism: Apamea sordens (assembly GCA_945859715.1). Taxonomy (NCBI): domain Eukaryota; kingdom Metazoa; phylum Arthropoda; class Insecta; order Lepidoptera; family Noctuidae; genus Apamea; species Apamea sordens. The sequence continues at coordinate 12,266,769 of OX244009.1, forward strand.
TTGATTTTACTATTATAGTCCTGCACTCCTGCCAAGTGTTTTAAAAATAACCCTGTATAATGTAATTATACAGTACGTTAACTAACGAAAGGCTTTCCCGCTAACCCGCAATAGAATAGCGTCATGCTAAAAAAATATGACCACTCAAAAATGGTAATGGTGGTTTTTAAATGGTAATATTTATTTAGCATGTATGGACGCTATTATAGAACGCCTTTCGTTAATTAGCATACTGTATGTTAAAAATTATAATTAAATTAATATTTCGTCGCTGCTCCTCTCGCATCTAAAATGAAATGTCGTAAAATTATATGGCGATAGTAATATACGGGAAGCGTCAACAATTAGCGAGATGCAAATTGCCACTGCCGCACTCTGGCTAATGACTTTGAAATTTTGTTACACGCCCTTTACTCACACAAATGCATATTGTCTCTAATTGGGCGACACCAGGAAGGGGTGTGGCTTGTCACTAGCTGCGCTTCCGCAGAAATATTTTCTTAAGTGAGCATGCTCATCTTTTGCCGATAGTACCTACACTATAATATCTTGACATCAATTATTATTTATTTGTTTTTGTATTTTCCAATGAAATTTAGAATGACTATAAGTAAAATGTAATTTTTATACCTACAAAATTTGTACGCCGTTATTGGCAAAACATGGACGCTCACATCTATTAATTTATTACCTTGCATGTCTGATTCTTCAGTTTATGTAAACGCATGTTTGACAAATAAATTATCTTTATCTTTATCTTGATTGATACACGTACAGTATTATAATGTATGTAAGAAGCCGTAAATAAGAAAATTCAATAAGATAAGGCAGTTTATACATTAATTTTATTACGCATTTTAAAGTTAACTTTTACGTAATCTGTCAAAAAACGGTTAACCTAATGGACAGGGTATAAAAATAAGGAAGGGACTCATCATAGTCATAGTCATTTATTCATAAACAAGTAACTTGTATCTGAATTTACACACAAAATCACACAGTCACAGTATACACACTAATATAAATTACATTTGAATGTCAAAAATTATATCAACAATTTAAAAATAATAAATTTACATTTCCTCCATATTACTTCGATATGTCAATTAAACAATATGGCTAACACATCCTTATTATAGAATAGATTTTTTTATATCGCACTCTAGTTAAAGGACTAAATTGAATCTAAAATAAAAATCTAATCTAATCTCACTAGCCTGTATTGTTCCACTGTAGGGCAAAGGCCTGATTCTCTCTCTCTCTTCAATAAAACCGATTAAGTCCCAGTAAACGCACGACGCCAGCGTCAGTCGCGGCAGGCCAAGACGAAGATGGCGGGATGAGCTTGACTCCTACCGTAAGGACTGGCCGGCACTCGCAAAAGACACAATTGTGTGGAAAAGAATAAAAAAAACTTGAGAGGTGTCAAGGGACACCCGGATGGAACAAAGTATAACTGGCATGCTTTCTATAAGAGAGAGAAACACGCGCACGCCGCACGGCTTACAACTATAGCAAAAAGTGTCGTTCCAACTTTTGGTCTTAATTTTTTCCGTCTAGCCCCCCTTTCGCAACGCGCGATAAGGAACTTCGTCCAATAATAGAGACCTAATCTACGAACGACGCCCGCCATGGCCGACATACGATGGTCCACTGAAAGAATAAGTGTGTAAACCAATCCCAATAACATCATCATCATCATTTCAGCCGAAAGACGTCCACTGCTGGACATAGGCCTCCCCCAAGCAAATCTACTTCGACCGGTTCCGTGCTTCTCGCACCCATCGGGTTCCTGCAGCCTTGATAAGGTCGTCGGTCCAGATTGTGGGAGGCCTTGCTACGTCTTCCGGTACGCGGTCGCCACTCCAGAAGCTTTCGGCCCCATCGACCATCTGTTCTACGAGCAATGTGCCCTGCCCCCTGCCACTTAAGTTTGACAATTCTTCGGGCTATGTCGGTTACCTTGGTTCTCCTGCAGATCCCAATAACATAAAACAAAGGAATAGTGGTATTATCGTATTTTAATACAAAAATAAAAATTCAAAACTCTGATAACCCTCAAGATTTCTACGCGAGGGTTTAGAATCATGTATACTGAATCCATGATAACAGAGGGATAATAAATTCTCGTAATTTTAAGATCATTCACAGTCTGAGGGGCAATTCTCGTAATTTTCACAGTCTAATCTCAGTCTCAATCTGTCAAAATTACCTCTAATTTCCCTACATTTTGACAAGTTTTTGACATTTGTTTGGCGCCGAGATGAGACTGCGACTAGATTTGGAACGTTTCGAATTACGAGAATTGGCCTTCAGGTTGCGCGTCGACGTCCCTGCCACGCTGTATATCTAGCGTAAGCATCGAACTACCGAGCGTAAGTTAATTTAAACTTTACCGGTTGCACTATTGACTGGAACCCACTAATATCTCCAGCATAGATACTTTACTAAGTTAGTTTGTAGAAAGGTAAATAGCCTGCACGCGGTACCGAGATGCACTTCAAGTACATTTCTGGCTGGCTAATAGTTTTATAATGGCATGAGTCTTACGGCCGCAACTTACGAGTCGAGTGTGGTCGTAGATTCGAATCCTGACAGGCACTTTACTTTGTCTATCTAAATTATTTCAACACTGCTCTCAAAACGGTGAAGGAAAACATCGTAAGGAAACCGGAAAATCGAAGACATGTGACATCTACCAACCCGCACTGGACCCTCGTGGTGGGTTATGTCTCACTTATTACAGGCTGAATAAGCTATGCTATAATTTTCGGGCTTACGTAACATTAATTTCGAAATTGATATAAGAAATTGTTTTTTCAAAAAATGAAATGGTGGCGTCATAACCATTAAAAATATATAACGGTTATAACCTTAAACATGCTATGAAAATGACGCACTATGATGAAGTATGCAGTCTGGACCGGCGTGGTAGATTACATCCCGCTCCTTTTCGAGGAGGCCTGTGCCCCGGCAATGGAAACATTATAGGCTGATTCTGTAAGAGTTACAACTTTGAAATCTTGACAATCAGAGTAATTAACATTCATCCATTCATTCCAATCTAAATGTACCAATTCTAAAGCAATGACTAGTAATTAAACTCGATTCAAAATGAGATTTGAATATAGATTAGAATGTAATCTGTTCCAGAATACGGCCCAAGAATTTCGGTCGTTAAATGAATCAAACACGCTTTTTCCATTAAAACCCATGGGATTCGAAGTTCCCATGAAACAAAGAACAAACTTGTTACATATGGACAGCTTTTGGATACAAATTGGATTGTGAGGCCGTTGGTCACACACGTCATATGGTAGAGTTCCGATTGATGAGTCCCGAACTTTTGACCAGTGGTGGAACAGTGGTTACAGCCGCGAGTTACTACTTAGTGTACAAGCTTTACTTTCTGTAAATTATTTCATCACCGTTGCTCTCGAAACGGTAAAAGAAAACATTGTGAGGAAACTGGCATTATTTATTTATTTATTGGAACGAAGTTCCTTATCGCGCGTTGCGAACCCTTTTTGCTATAAGTACCTAGTTGTAAGCCGTGTGGCGTGCGCGTGTTTCTCTGTCTGTCTCTCTCTCTCTCTCTCTTATAGAAAGCGAGCCAGTTATTTCGTTTCTATATTTCGTTTGTTTTAGTTATATTTAATATTATTATAACTTAAAAAAAATAAAATTTTATTACAATTCCTTCACTAATTAATCGAAAGGAACTTCGTTCCATCCGGGTTTCCCTTGATACCTCTCAAGTTTTTTATATTTATTTACATACTTTATTGTACACCACTAAAATACAAAGCATAAAAAAATACATGAAACTCCAGAATATACAATGGGCAGCCTTATCGCATTACTGCGATCTCTTCCAGGTAACCTTAGAATGGACAGTGATTGGTCCTAGAACCAAAAATTCAAAGACATGTGACATAGCTACAAAACCGCACTGGGCCCGTGTGATGGATTACGGCCCATTTCTCACTGAAGCCTGTGTCCCAGCAGTGGAAACATAAGCTGATTATGTAACTTTGAATTACTTTTTGTACTTACCTACATTACATGTCATGTTTATAAAATTCATTCATTTATTTTAAGTAAATACCACCCATTTTCAAACATAAATTAATAGACATCATAATTATACAGATAATCACATAAAATCAAATCAAAATAACAAAAATTAAATTAAATCAAAATAAATCGAACAATGTCAAATCACATCAAAATAAATAGATCACCAAAACAATATAATTGATACCACGCCTCCGACACTGGTACAGCAACATGTCTGCTGGAACAATGCGGATAAAGGGGCAGTCCAGCCTCTGCAAGTATACCTGAGGCGATGAAGTATCGGCTCTGGGGCTGTAATTCTCTATGACATAATGAACGAAAGCAACGCGAGATAGGCGGGATTAGCTGAGGACTTGACGTGGTGTCGACATGGTTTCGGTAAGGAATCGTTAAGTGATCATAGTGAATTAGGGCCCAGAACGCGTTATTGTACCTACTGGACCAAATCGATGATGTCCTTTTTCCATGAGATAGACACGTACGCCTGTAGCGAATAAAAAAAATAAAAAATAGGACAAAGGTGCCCACATGTTCATACTATTCAACCATAATCTTGTTAGTTTGACAAAACTGTTAGACATCAATGACCGACTATTTCTATTCAAAATTCTCAACATCCATTTACGTTTTTCAAAAAACTTGCTATCTAAAAATGTCTTTACAAAAAAAGCACAAACTAAACTAATAAAACGGCATCAAAGGTTGCCCGGGCAACCCCTAACTTGAGCAGGGGCAAGTCCAGGCAGGCCCGAATTGTGTGCTTTATTAAATTTTCATTTAATCTGCTGAAGACTCGATGTACTCGAGTTTTCGGATTAAAAAATCATAACACTGCATGATGGCTCTCTTTACGAAGCTCATATCTTTTCTTGAATTTTTTAGACTGTTGTGTAAGGTTGATTGATTGAAAAATATATGAGGAATAATTGAAATAATGCTATGGGTAGTCAGAAGCCAGAACGTCCGAAAACTATAGTTTTACCAAGCGACCTTGTTACCCAGTAACTGGGTTGTGTAAGTCAGTTTAATACCTAGTGGATCTGGATCCACTTGCATCATGGTTAGGCTGTAAGCCGACCCCAACATAATTGGGGAAATGCTAGGCAGATGATGAATTGAGACACTGTCGAAATGGTAAAACCAAAAGGACGTAAATATAGTATTACTACGTGTAATTTCTCCTACGTACCGTGCCTGCGTTACGGCAGAAATAGGTAATGGTGGTTGTTCTTCATTTTGGAACGAAGTTCCTTATCGCGCTTTGCGAAAGGGGGCTAGACGGAAAAAATTAAGACCAAAAGTTGAAACGACACTTTTTGCTATAGTTGTAAGCCGTGCGGCGTGCGCGTGTTTCTCTGTCTGTCTCTCTCTCTCTCTCTCTTTGAACTTCGTTCCATCCGGGTGTCCCTTGACACCTCTCAAGTTTTTTATTTTAACGATATTAACTTTCGCAGGCCGAGATTTCTATTTATTATTCTCATATAATATTCAGCCTATAACGTTCCCACTGCTGGGACACAGGCCTCCTCTCTGTGAGAGGAGTGGGCCATAATCCACCGTGCGAGCCCAGTGCAGGTTGGCGGATGTCTCATGGGTGCGAGTTTTATTCTAGGACATGCCGGTTTCCTCACCATGTTTTCAGAGCAGTGGTGATCAAGTAATTTATACAAATTAAAGTGCCTGCTTGGGTTCGAACCCACGACCTGCATCTCGTAAATCGCTACCGTTACCACTGGGCGACCTCTGCTCATCATCCTCATTTTTTTTTTTTGGATAATATCGAAATACTGAATATTTAGTTGAAAAAGCATTTGGAAAGTAAGTCAAAGCATTTATTTCAAACTAGCTTCTGCCCGCGGCTTCGCCCGCGTGGATGTCGGAAATTTACCCACGGGAACGTGCTAACAGGATAAAATGTATGTGCTTCCCCAGAATGTCATCTATGTCGCGGGCCCTTTGTGGCTAATTACAATAGAAAACCAATTGTGTCTCATTAGTGGTGATTAAGAGGGTACCTATATGATATCTTTACTTAAGTACCTAACTAATTTAAAAAAAAAAACTCAATAACAGAAAATTAAATACCTACCTACCTAAATAAACCTATTTCTGATGATAACTAATCTAAACTCAATAAATAAGCAAAATCCCTAAAAACTAATATCTATACGAATGACTAAACCTACCTAACAGTATTATGAAATAACCTACGGTCACTACGTACACTATCAAATATACTACCTATACTTTAAAATTAAAATCTATACCTACGACTCATATAAAAATAAACCTAAATAACTCTAAAAACTAAAAGGAATAAAAATGAACTCCACTGCGGGTGACCCAACCTACGACAAACTTAGTATTTGCGGTTGGTACAGTACAGACAGTGGTAATCGGGTATAGGGATCGAACCGCAAAATTAAGTTTGTTTTTTATTGTATATACTTTTCCGGGATAAAAAGTACCCAGTGTGGTGCCCAGGATATTAAAGAATAATTATACCAAGTTTCATCGTAATCGAACCGGTAGTTTTTGCGTGATGCCTGAACAAACAGACAGACAGACAGACAGAAATTTTTTTAATCACATTTTTGGGTTCGGTGTCGGTCAAGTAACACCCCCTGCCATTTATTTTTTGGATATTTTCAATGTACAGAATTTTCACTTCTACAGATTTATTATAAGTATAGATAGGCACATAAAAGGCACTTTTGAACATCAAAAATTACATTAAAATAGAATTGATTCTAGTCGCCCCGTTCCAAAAGGTAGTTTTCGTATGGAGAAGAATGGGCAAGAAACTCCACCGTTACTCTAAATAGGTTGTCTATTTTCAGAATGCATCCCTTTAATAACTACTAACTATTAGCAATCTGACTGCCAATCATTAAAACAATATTTCTCTCAACAATTAATTTGTGATAACAATATTTTCAGCAGTGAAAATTGACTAGGTGCCCACATTATAAATATATCAATTTAATTTCCTTTGACAGGTTAATCATAGCCACATGTAATGCCAAAACATATTTGGCAAGAGTACAAAAATGAAATGTAATATTCGTGGCTGAAACCGCATACCGTGATAAATTATGTACTACATTATGTATAATATTAGATTATTTTAATATCATTTGTAGAATGTTTTATGGATGGTGGATTTGATTTTGTTATTGAAATGATAAATGGTTATTCATTTCGACCAATCATGAATCATGTTACTTTGAATCTGTATTGAACGAAGTGAGCTAATTCAATGAGTTGACGGAATTCGGTCTTGAAATAGTTCAATAAATGATACAATACTAGCTTCAATACTAGCTTGTACAATACTAGCTTGTACAATACTAGCTTGTACAATACTAGCTTGTACAATACTAGCTTGTACAATACTAGCTTGTACAATACTAGCTTGTACAATACTAGCTTGTACAATACTAGCTCGTACAATACTAGCTTGTACAATACTACCTTGTACAATACTAGCTTGTACAATACTAGCTTGTACAATACTAGCTTGTACAATACTAGCTTGTACAATACTAGCTTGTACAATACTAGCTTGTACAATACTAGCTCGTACAATACTAGCTCGTACAATACTAGCTTGTACAATACTAGCTTGTACAATACTAGCTTGTACAATACTAGCTTGTACAGTACTAACTTGTACAATACTAGCTTGTAGTACAATACTAGCTTGTACAATACTAGCTTGTACAATACTAGCTTGTACAATACTAGCTTGTTCAATACTAGCTTGTACAATACTAACTTGTACAATACCAGCTTGTACAATACTAGCTTTTACAATACTAGCTTGTACAATACTAGCTCGTACAATACTAGCTTGTTCAATATTAGCTTGTACAATACTAGCTTGCACAATACTAGCTCGTACAATACTAGCTTGTACAGTACTAACTTGTACAATACTAGCTTGTACAATACTAACTTGTACAATACTAGCTTGTACAATACTAGCTCGTACAATACTAGCTTGTACAATACTAGCTTGTACAATACTAGCTTGAACAATACTAGCTTGTACAATACTAACTTGTACAATACCAGCTTGTACAATACTAGCTTTTACAATACTAGCTTGTACAATACTAGCTCGTACAATACTAGCTTGTTCAATATTAGCTTGTACAATACTAGCTTGCACAATACTAGCTCGTACAATACTAGCTTGTACAATACTACCTTGTACAATACTAGCTTGTACAATACTAGCTTGTACAATACTAGCTTGTACAATACTAGCTTGTACAATACCAGCTTGTACAATACTAGCTTGTACAATACTAGCTCGTACAATACTAGCTCGTACAATACTAGCTTGTACAATACTAGCTTGTACAATACTAGCTTGTACAATACTAGCTTGTACAGTACTAACTTGTACAATACTAGCTTGTAGTACAATACTAGCTTGTACAATACTAGCTTGTACAATACTAGCTTGTACAATACTAGCTTGTACAATACTAGCTTGTACAATACTAACTTGTACAATACCAGCTTGTACAATACTAGCTTTTACAATACTAGCTTGTACAATAATAGCTCGTACAATACTAGCTTGTTCAATATTAGCTTGTACAATACTAGCTTGCACAATACTAGCTTGTACAATACTAGCTTGTACAATACTAGCTTGTACAATACTAGCTTGTACAATACTAGCTCGTACAATACTAGCTTGTACAATACTAGCTTGTTCAATCAGCTTACCCAAATATTTTGTTTCAGCTGATAGGCTTTTGTTTTTCCTTTTTAATGAAAAAGGAACCATCAAAAGCCTATCAGCTAGAAAAACAAGAATTCTATTAGAAAAATATTTTTTTTAAATACCCTCTGGAAAATTGCTATCATTTTCAGGGGACTTAGTATATTGGCGCCACGGAATAGATATACATACAGAAAGTCGGCTCCATGAACGCGCGCACACATAGACATGCTTCACGTATAGCGAGTGCAAGAGCACTCGCGACCGGCATTTGTTTGAGATCTACGTATTTAAGAACAACATATTTAAGGCGGGTTACTTCAAACGGTAAGTTAACGTAACATACGTACGTTAAATAAAAACGAGTACGTAAACGTAATTATTTGACGTAAGTCAAAGCCATAATTTTGCAATTTTAATTTGAAACAACGCTTTTTTTGGTTTTACGATAGTTAGCGCCGTTTTTGACGTATACACGTAAACGCACGCACGCACCCGAAGTTGCAAGTTAGCTAACTTTCAACTACTTTTAAAAAATGTCATGTGCTGGGTAGTCATTTATAGTCAGCAAGTGGGACCGTCTAGTTTTGGTACGGAGTTACTAAGAACCACCGAAAAAAAAAACGAATAAGAGTGACACTGGCTGGTGACAGTCATCTAGCAGAGCATCGCATCGATGGTTACGGGGTGGCTGTCTCCTGATGACAGCCGCTGTCGTACCACATCTACGATGAACTGCTATATTCCGGCACAATCCTACGAATACGATGACCACTTCTGAAAATATAAAACGAATATTGGCAGTGTAGTGGATCAGCTGCATCCGGTTGAACTGGAAACGATACCCAACATCGGGAAAGGCAAGGCAATCTATTGAGCCTTGTCTTTATGGGCCTCTTGAGTACTTAGTTTACTTACGAGTTCATTTAGAAATCAATTTTAGATTGAAGTAACTGCCTCATCTATCTATACTTATAATAAATCTGTAGAAGTGAAAATTCTGTACATTGAAAATATCAAAAAAATAAATGGCAGGGGGTGTTACTAGACCGACGCTGAACCCGAAAATGTGATTAAAAAAATTTTTGTCTGTCTGTCTGTCTGTCGGTCTGTCTGTCTGTCTGTCTGTCTGTCTGTTTGTTCAGGCATCACGCAAAAACTACCGGTTCGATTACGATGAAACTTGGTATAATTATTCTTTAATATCCTGGGCACCACACTGGGTACTTTTTATCCCGGAAAAGTATATACAATAAAAAACAAACTTAATTTTGCGGTTCGATCCCTAGACCCGATTACTGTACCAACCGCAAATAATAATTTTGTCGTAGGTTACGTCACCCGCAGGGGAGTTCATTTTTATTCCTATTAGTTTTTAGAGTTATTTAGGTTTATTTTTATATAAGTCGTAGGTATAGATTTTAATTTTAAAGTATAGGTAGTATATTTTTGATAGTGTACGTAGTGACCGTAGGTTATTTTATAATACCTACTGTTAGGTAGGATTAGTCATTCGTATAGATATTAGTTTTTAGGGATTTTACTTATTTATTGAGTTTAGATTATTTATCATCAGAAATAGGTTTATTTAGGTAGGTATTTAATTTTCTGTTATTGAGTTTTTTTTTTAATTAGGTAGGTACTTAGGTAAAGATATCATATAGGTACCCTCTTAATCACAACTAATGAGACACAATTGGTTTTCTATTGTAATTAGCCACAAAGGGCCCGCGAGATAGATGGCATTCTGGGGAAGCACATACATTTTATCCTGTTAGCACGTTCCCGTGGGATAATTTCCGACATCCACGCGGGCGAAGCCGCGGGCAGAAGCTAGTGTTCAATATTATGTTATGTTAGGAAATGGTTTTGGAACGAAGTTTCTTATCACGCGGTGCGAAAGGGGGCTAGACGGAAAAAATTAAGACCAAAAGTTGGAACGACACTTTTTGCTATAGTTGTAAGCCGTGCGGCGTGCGCGTTTTTCTCTGTCTGTCTCTCTCTCTCTCTTTGAACTTCGTTCCATCCGGGTGTCCCTTGACACCTCTCAAGTTTTTACTTGCTTATGACGCAAATACACTTGCTTGTAACTCACACTAAAGAGTGCCAGTAGGTAGGAAGATATGTGACGTCTACCAACCCGCACTGGGCCCGCGTGGTGGATTCTGACCCACTCCTTGTCACAGAGAGGAGGCCTGTGTCCAAGCAGTGGGAACATTATAGCCTGAATATGCTATGATGATGCAAGTAGTTTGCATGCCGTTATGCTGTGAACGCTTCTGATTGCTGAATGCCACAATGAACGAGATTAAGATACAATGACATATTGCTGAGACTTGAGATTTGCAGATGCCCTTTACATATGTACTGGCTGAATCGCTGCATGACTTGCAGCAGACGCTGGACGGCCTAGGTAATTCTTCTATACGCATTGGTCTCTGAATGAATTTGAACAAAACCTAAGATATGTTCAACGAACACGTCACCCCGGGACTGATTGTTATCAATGGCGGTGCTGTCAAGGTTATTCAAGAATACGTTTACCTCAGAAAAACTCTGCAGTTTCGTAAGAACAACTTTGAGAGGGAGGCTAACAGAAGAATTCAGCTCGGCTGGGCATTGTTTGGGAAATAGTGAAAAGATTAATATATTTGGCTGGAACATCAAATAAAATAACTTGTTCGACAGTACGTCCGCGTCTATCTGTGCATTCGCCTTTTTTACTCGTTGTATAGAGCAGGGGGTCTACTCCGAAGTAGTATCGGCCGAACGTTCGGCTGTTTCCTGCTACGAAGTTACTATTTGGTTCGGTCGGTTCCGATCCTACACTCCTACACTCATTCGAATATTGACTATAGTCCCGACCCAACTGAGCCGAACCGACCTTTTTTCGCATTTTTCAATAATATTCAGTTCGGCCATGTGTCGGTCCGATCCGAACATTCGCACTTTGCACTTCGGAGTAGGCCCCCAGGCATTCTGTAGGTACTTATTTGTTTTGTGTTGACGGTGTACTGCGAGGCATTTGGAGACTCCTATATTATGTTGTGGTGTGGTTAGAATGATTGAATTGATTGATTGAATGAGTGGTTAGAATGATGTACAATGCGCTGGTACGGAGCCGTCTTGAAACGAGTGCTATCGTTTGGAACCCCCATGAGGCTAAATACAGTATCCTGGTGGAAAGAATCCAGAACAAATTCACCCGGTTTTTGTTTTTAAAGCTCTACGGTGTCTATCCCTTCTTCCCGTTGATGTACCCGAGTCTCTTTGTAATAGGGATGGTAGGGTACAGCAGGCTGGCGGTGCGTAGGGACGTCGCCCTGTGTAGCTTAGTGTTTCGGGTGCTGCGAGGCTGGCTTCACCACCCCGACCTGTTGGCGGAGCTGGGGTTGCGCGCGCCGCCGGGCTGCGGGGGTGCGCGTCGCCCCACGCCAACCCTACTGGAGCCATCCGCTAGGACTAACCTGAACAAGTTCGCCCCCTTGTCACGCGCCATAAGATTATTAAATTTGATATCTATTGAGGTGGATATATTTCACTGTAGCCTGATGAAGTTCACAGGAGCAGCAGTGAGGTGCATTGAAAATGTAATGTAGGAATTTGTAATTGTGCTTTTATTTTTATTTTATTGTAATTTTGATTGTATTTTTAATTGTTTTAATGTAATTAGGATTGTATTTTTTTTTTTTTTTATTGTAATTATGATGATTTTTTAATACTTAATTGAATTTTTTGGGTAGTAACATCGCATTGGCGTTATAGCTGTTAAGTTGTTATTTACGAAATATGGAAATAAATAAATAAAAAAAATAAAAAAAAATGTTACTGTCGTGGCGTGGGAACAAAGGGCTGGCAGAAAAATGTGTACCTTATCGATAGCGGGTCGATTGAGACTATTATATGCGGCTATTTTGCTGTATTGCTGTTATTTCTTACGGTTTTATTTTATGTTGATATTTTTGTGACTTCACGTTTTCTCAAGGAATCAACTAGAATCGTTCTTTATAATTTTTTCGTTTTCCTGATATAATAGGATACAGAAAAACCCTGCGCAACAAATAAAAGGCTGAATAAGACTAACCTCCATTGTAACATTTTTCATTAATTTTTTAATTTCCTTTAAATACTTATAAATTATATTTTTATAAACAAAATGATAAAAATAATATTTTAAAAATATAAAAACATAGTAGCCCACCGGTATCGGAAACAGACAATGCAAGCCGTGTCCAGAAGTACCGCTTTCTGAATCAAGTATCTTGATCCAGCTGCCCATCGACAAGCTCTTGGCTATTAACCCTTTAGCTGTCATTATAAACTTACATTATAAACTTTTAACACAATGCAGGTCTGTTGAGCCCTTCAAATATAAGCCCTTTAAATAATTTCTTAAGAATATTTTTTTAACTTAGGTACTAGCTATCTATAACAAAAATATTCTTAAGAAATTATTGAGAGAACATTATCACTTATTATAACTTCAGCCTAATTTCAAGAGATACATAGCATAATCAGCCTATTTAATGTTCCAACTGCTGTGACAGATGCGTCCTCTCTTCGAGAGGGAGTGGACTGTAATCAACCACGCGGGCCCAGTGCGGGTTGATAAATGTCACAATATGTCTTCGAGTTTTTGGTTCTATTACATGCCGCTATCCCCACGATGTTTTCCTTCTTTTTCCTTCGCTGGGTTCGAACCCGAGAACTACACATACAAAAATTTATCAAATTGTGACACATTTATTATACGATATAAACGTGTGCGCTCAAGTAAACCAAAGTTAGGTACATGGATATATATAAGAGAAGGGCGGGCTTTTGGCGGACTCTTTTGTAATTTTACGTTCGAAAAGTGCTGATTCTCAGCCTAATTTGAATAAATAAAATGGCCAATGGCCTGTAATTGGCTCTGTGTCGCTTATACAATTGTTATTAATTTGGTTTAGCTGTTGGTTCTCCTACTTTTAAATAAATAAATGACTTTTGTAGTGTGTACTTTTGTATATTATATTGTAGTGACCTAAAGAAGCATACCAAAGCATCACACACAATTCACACGTCCGGCCGCCGTCACAGCGCGCAGCGCACTGAGCGACCGCCAGGGCGCGCGGCGCGCGCACTACGTCACCGCTCCAACGTATGCGACACCACTGGCGGCCTGCGCCCGCGCTGGCGACCGTAACGGAATGTGACAACATCCTCGCGTCGAAGACCATCGTGCACTGACCGTTGGGAGCCGTGCCACAAGTATTTACGAGTGCGCGCGCGCACGTTTCTTTCGTCGCCTTCGGCCGGCCGGCTCACAACATGGATCGCGCTCATTGGTTAGGTGTTCTGAGTACCACCCCTAGTTACCACCACTATTTGCATGCTACCCTACGGTAATATAAAAAGCGATGTTCTGAGAAATAAATCATTCGAAATTGTTTCGTATACTTATTCGCCTTTCATTTACAAGAGACCTCTAAATTGGTGACCCCGACGTGATTCCAACAAAGTCATGGATAACGCTAGTATGGAGCCGCGAGCCACACTGTCTGAGGAAGATATAGAGATGATCTCCGTCAAGTCTCGGATACCTCCTTTCTGGAGAGACAAGCCCAGATTATGGTTCGCGCAATTCGAAACCATGGTGTCGAACCAGAAGCTCAGCGAGGAAGGGAAGTTTGGTCTTGCTGTGGCACAACTTGACAAGGTGGACGTTGAACAAATTAGCGACATCATATTATCATCGGCCAGGACGGGTAGATTTGAAGCGCTAAAGACCCGACTATTATCCGTCTACGAGGAGTCAGAGAACAAGCAACTGCAAAAATTACTCAATGAAGTCGAATTAGGCGACCAGCGTCCCTCTCAGCTGCTGCGGCGTATGCGTGATCTGGCCCGTGACAAGATGCCCGACGAAACCCTCCGAATGTTGTGGATGAGCCACCTACCCTCTTCAACGAGAGCTGTATTGGCGGTCAGCGAGGAATCCAAATTGGACTCACTCGCGGCAATGGCGGATAAGATGAGTGAGCAGACGAAAGAGGCAAATTCTGTGTGTTCCTGCAGTCACGCTAGCACCGCGTCACAATCGTCGACACCGTCGCCTAACGATCGAATTTTGAATATGATCGAGGCACTTACGAAAGAGGTCGCTGCGTTGAAAATTGACAGATCACGTAACTACCACCGTGGACCACAGCGAGGCAGATACCGTTCGAGATCCCGCTCCAAATCCGTGAATCGTGACACTTCGATTTGCTATTTCCATCGCAAGTTCGGTAAGGAAGCGTTTCGCTGTAGAAGACCCTGCAATTTTGCGAGCAAGACGAATTCGAGCCAGGAAAACTAGCCCCGACTTTGGCTACGACGGGAGCTGAAGTCAATGACATAACCCAACACCGTCTGTTCATAAAAGAGTTGGGAACGGGTCTGCATTTCCTAATCGACACCGGCGCGAATGTCTCAGTGTTACCGATCAAGAGGGTACGCAAAGAAAAAACGACGCCGACCGAATATCTCTACGCCGCTAACGGTTCACGAATACCCTCCTATGGAGAACGCACTATGACATTGAATATTGGACTACGTCGACCGTACATGTGCAATTTTGTCGTCGCCGAAGTAACCAGACCTATATTGGGAGCCGATTTCTTACATAAGCACCAACTCACGGTAGACATACACGGACGAAGGCTAATAGACAAAAAAACAGGCCTATCCGTTGTCGGCTACGTAACGTCCACTTCAGACTCCAGCATCAACACCGTAGATGACCAGCAGCCATACCACGATCTGCTTGCAAAGTACCCAGACATCACCCGACCCAACTTAAAGCTCTGCCACAGCGAGGTGGAACACCACATACAGACTACCGGCCCGCCATTATATGCAAAATCACGACCGCTACCACCGCATAAGTACAAGGTAGCCAAGGCAGAATTTGACGCGATGATTGAGCAAGGAATTTGTCGGCCGTCGAAGAGTCCCTGGGCCAGTCCAATACACCTTGTCCTCAAGAAGGACGGCAAACACAGAGTCTGTGGAGATTATCGTCGTCTGAATGCAGTGACCGTACCCGACCGGTACCCCATTCCCAGACTGCATGATTTTACCTATAACTTGCTGGGGAAGAAATACTTCTCCATTATTGACATGAAAAAGGCCTACTATCAAGTTAGGACTCGCGAAGAAGATATACAGAAGACTGCCGTTATCACACCATTCGGGCTATTTGAATTCCCGAGGATGTGCTTCGGTTTGCGCAACGCAGGACAGACTTTCCAGCGACACGTCGACAACGTTCTACGGGGACTCCCTGTTTTCCCATTTGTCGACGACATCTTATTGGCTTCTGAAACAGAAGAACAGCACAGAAGAGAACTGGAAGAAGTATTCAGAAGGCTTAACGACCATGGGTTACAACTAAATGTAGCAAAGTGCACATTCGGCCAACAAACCCTCAACTTTCTGGGCTACACTGTAACCACTGATGGAATTAAGCCAACTGACGAGAAGGTCGAAGCTATAAAATCATACCCTCGCCCTGAAACTGTCCAACAATTACGTCGATTCCTGGGGATGATGAACTTTTATCGGGAGAATATTCCACACGCCGCCGAGTATCAAAAAGAGCTAAATGCTTACCTTAAAGACTCGAAGAAAAACGACAAGACGAAAATTAGGTGGAGCGAGACAGCGATACAGGCGTTTGAAAAATGCAAAGATGACATTACCAGCGCCGTATTATTGTCATACCCATCGTCAACACTACCATTCGTGCTCATGACCGACGCATCCGACAATTGCGCGGGGGCGGTACTTCAACAAAAAATTCAAGGCCGTTGGAGACCGCTCGGATTTTTTTCCAAAAAGTTCAACGATGCTCAAAGGAAATACAGCACGTATGACAGGGAGCTTACGGCTATATACATGGCAGTACGTCACTTTCGCCGGATGATAGAAGGCCGTGACGTCACCATATTGACGGATCACAAACCTCTCACAACCGCACTGCGAGCGAACTACAAAGATGAAACTCCGAGGCGCACAAGATATTTAGAATATATCAGTCAGTTCGTCACCGATATTGAGCACGTATCAGGCAGGGATAACTGTGTAGCCGACGCCATGTCTCGAGTGGACACAATATCATGTCCAACACCAATAAATTACGTCGAGCTAGCAAAGTCTCAAAAGCAAGATGAAGAACTCAAGCAACTCATGAAAAATGACCGTTTCATCTTCAAGCGAATAGCCCTGCCCGGTACCACTACCCAAGTGATATGCGAGATGTCTACAAAATCTCCTCGCCCGTTCTTACCGCCACAATACAGGAAGCAAGCATATCACGCCATACACGACCTTAATCACCCAGGCGTAAGAGCGACGAGAAGATTAACTACTACACGTTATTTCTGGTTGACTATGAAGAAAGATATCACAGACTGGGCAAGAGCTTGCGACCAATGCCAGCGGGTGAAAGTTCATCGCCACACCAAAGCACCAGTATCCAGTTTCATGCCAGTCGACCGCCTAAGCCACCTACACATTGACTTAGTCGGTCCTTTACCAACGTCCAACAACTGTCGTTATATACTTACGATGATCGACAGAGCAACGAAGTGGCCAGAAGCTCAGCCAATCGAGGACATAACGGCAGAAAAAGTAGCAAATACGTTGTATGAAACATGGATTGCAAGATTCGGTTGCCCCGCGACCATAACAACAGACCAAGGCAGACAGTTCGAATCAGAACTATTTAACAAGTTGATGCATCGAATGGGAATCCAGCATGTACGAACTACGGCCTACCACCCACAATCCAATGGTATAGTAGAACGCTGGCACCGCACGCTCAAAGCATCCCTCACCGCAAGATTAAATACAACGAACTGGTCGTACGAGTTACCTACGGTATTACTTGGTCTTCGCGCCGCATACAAGACAGACATCGGCGCCAGTGCAGCGGAATTATTATTCGGAAGAACACTACGCCTGCCCGGCGAATTCTACGGTGAAACAAGCACAGCATGCAACACGTCATCGCACTTTATGAGTCATCTTAGCGAAGCATTGAAAAAGGCACAGGTGCAGCGTCAAGCCAACCAAAACACAGCATTTTTCATTCACGGCGATCTGTATAAAGCAACACATGTATACGTTCGCAACGACGCTGTGCGCAGACCGTTGACACCTACCTACAACGGTCCGTATCGCGTTATCGATCGCACAGATAAGTACTACACCGTTCAGTTGGAGAATAGAACAACTAATATATCCATTGATCGGCTAAAGCCAGCATTCCAATGCAACGAGAAGCAAGCAGATGAAGCACCCGTCACCTACAGCTACGTCACTAAATCTGGCAGGACCTCGAAACCTCCTGTACGCTTCGCTGAGGGAGGAATAATGTAGTGACCTAAAGAAGCATACCAAAGCATCACACACAATTCACACGTCCGGCCGCCGTCACAGCGCGCAGCGCACTGAGCGACCGCCAGGGCGCGCGGCGCGCGCACTACGTCACCGCTCCAACGTATGCGACACCACTGGCGGCCTGCGCCCGCGCTGGCGACCGTAACGGAATGTGACAACATCCTCGCGTCGAAGACCATCGTGCACTGACCGTTGGGAGCCGTGCCACAAGTATTTACGAGTGCGCGCGCGCACGTTTCTTTCGTCGCCTTCGGCCGGCCGGCTCACAACATGGATCGCGCTCATTGGTTAGGTGTTCTGAGTACCACCCCTAGTTACCACCACTATTTGCATGCTACCCTACGGTAATATAAAAAGCGATGTTCTGAGAAATAAATCATTCGAAATTGTTTCGTATACTTATTCGCCTTTCATTTACAAGAGACCTCTAAAATATATATATATTTTGAGGAATATTATTCATCAATAATATTCCTCATAATACTTAAATATCTATGTCTCATCCATCGATGAGCTATTATTTGAACAACATTCTGGTACCACTCGGTACTATGTCTATGATTTGAATTCGAGTTTAAATAGTGACCTCGGAGGTTTAGTTTTACTACCATAGATCAGATAAACCACTTCTAGGTACAACAATAATTTCCCTCAAACTACAGTTTTAGTCTACTATCCAGTGATTTGATTGGCTTTTGTTATTTCAGCATTTCCAAATCAAATAAAATAAATCAAGAGTAAAAGACATTTATTAAAATCAGCAATTTTTGAACGAGAACATTACATAAGACCCAAAACGCCCGCCCTTCACCACTTCCTAGGAAGCTTAAGCCGGGAAAAGAAATTAACTCATAATATTAGAAACCGGTATCTGAGTTAGTTATACTATCAAATGTGGAACAACAAACTCAATTTTTTCAACAAAAAATTTGCAAAAGACTGAATCCAGAGGGGCAATTCTCGTAATTTTAAGAACGTTCACATTCTGATCTCAGTCTCAATCTGTCAAAAAATACCTCTAATTTCACCTACATTTTGACAAGTTTTTGACATTTGTTTGTCGCCGAGATGAGACTGCGACTAGATTATGATCGTTTTAAATTACGAGAATTGGCCTTCTGCTGTATATGTCACAGCAGGATTCAATCTACTTATTGCATTTTTTTTCTGATTTTCTCTGTATCGTTTATAAGTTGGGTTAAAATGGAAATTATCTGAAACTACCTACTTACGATTTCAAGTACCTAAACTAATTATATGTAAATTCTCTACTTTAATTTTTCTTATTATAACATTTTTTTATTATTGATTCTGTCATCGACAGGCTTTGTATGTGTACTGTACCAGAAGACCTCCCTCTTCCATTTCTATGTCAGAAATGGAAGAGGGAGGCCTTCTGGTACAGGTATCTCTATACCTAAAAGAAGACCTCTAAAATGTATTTGTTAAAACCTGTTGATTATGAAATAAATAAACTTATGCCTACCTACGCATAATTTGTATCATCAAGCCACCCTTGCTTGTGCATATTTATCAAAAAAATAAATAAAACCCCTGAACCGCCGGGTGTTCAGAATTATTGCGACCGCGGTATCCATGTAAATATCCATTTACATATAATTGTATAAATTGTTGCTGATTTATCTTCTCTTTTTGTTTATTTTTGGAACCGGGAAGGAATAAATATTGGTTTTACAAATAGCCGCCAAATTGTGGTTGTGTTTTTAATCGTTTTAATGGTGGAAGCAGTCCAGCTCAAAAAGAAGCAGCCTGATTTTTTAAATTAATGCCTTAATTTTATTCGTAAAGATTAAATTCTTGATTTCCAGAAGGTCATTTGCACTTAAAATAAATCGGGCGTAAATAATAGTTCATTTAGTAACATGGTTATAATAAAATAATAATTTTACACATAATATTTAATACAAGTATTCATTTGCATCCGGGTAGACTGGAAGCTGACCCTAACTTAGAAAAAGCCTAGACAGATTGTCTGATATTTTTAAAGCTAGATGAGGTCGGGGTTTCATAAACTGTTACTACTTAGTTCTTAAACTCAAGTCTAGCAAACAGACAGAGTCTTCAATTTGTAAAAAAAAACAAACATAAGCTCACACCTAATTCCCATGGGGGTAGGCAGAAAGTACAGAACGCAGCGTACTACGAAAATGGTAAACGTTCTCCCGATGAAAACAAAAATAAAAATTAATCCATTCTCCAAACAAAGGCACCTAATATCTCTGATGATATTTTACGACTTCATTTTATTGACTCGAATCCATGCATGTACTGTTTATGGGCTCAGTTCAGGCTATTTAGCTGTCTTATCTTCCTTACCCCGACATGTCCTACTTACCCCGATTTTATTGATGAAGCAATAAACGCCAAAAAACAAGGGTAATTTAGTGTACCTACTGAGTTGCCAAAGTAGTTGATCGAATTTAATTTTGCTAGCTTTTGCTCGCGACTTCGCCTGCGTGGGGTTGGAAATTATCACACAGGAACATACCAGCATTAACATAATCAGTCGCTAAAGCCAGGAAGATGGGATGGCGCAAGAGTGTCGACTTCTAATATGTACATATAGGCTGATTGCCTATAATATATAAGGACACACGCCGACAGGGAGTGGGCCGTAATCTACAGTGCGGGTTTGTAGATGTCATGTGTCTTCGATTCTTTGGTTCTACGACATACCGGTTTCCTCAAAATGTTTTACTACACCGTTTTGAGAGTAGTTTTGTTTTTGGAACGAAGTTCCTTATCGCGCGTTGCGAAAGGAGGCTAGACGGAAAAAATTAAGACCAAAAGTTGGAACGACACTTTTTGCTATAGTTGTAAGCCGTGCGGCGTGCGCGTGTTTCTCTGTCTGTCTCTCTCTCTCTCTCTCTTTGAACTTCGTTCCATCCGGGTGTCCCTTGACACCTCTCAAGTTTTTTTTTAAACGTTGCCCCACACTAGCAATTACTCCTGTATCGTGGGTGCGTTTACAAACATTTAAACTTACATACACAAATAGCCAGTCCCGGAACAACTACCTGTAGGCAATACAAATATTTGTTCCGTGCGGGAATCGAACCCGCGACACGCAGCGCAGCAATCGACCGCTCAGCCACTGCGCCAACCGTGTCGTCATTATGAAGGTGCCTGCCTGGTTTCGAATCCACCACCCACAAGTCGTAAGTCGGGGCCCTTACCACTGGACCAACACTGCTTCATGAGCCACGAGTGATCAACGATAAAAGTAAAAAAAGAAGAAAAAAAACTTGAGAGGTGTCAAGGAACACCCGGATGGAATGAAGTATAACTGGCTTGCTTTCTATAAGAGAGAGAGAGAGAGAGACAGACAGAGAAACACGCGCACGCCGCACGGCTTACAACTATAGCAAAAAGTGTCATTCCAACTTTTGGTCTTAATTTTTTCCGTCTAGCCCCCTTTCGCAACGCGCGATAAGGAACTTCGTTCCAAAAACCCCCGAGCCCCATGATAAAAGTATCATTATCATAATTTCAACCGAAAGACGTCCTCAGCTGGACAAATCAATCAATCAAATCAAAAACACAAAAATCATTTATTCAAATTAGGCTGTGAGTCAGCACTTTTCGAACGTCAAAATTACAAAAGACAGTCCCCCAAAAACGCCCGCCCTTCACATAGGACATAGGCCTCTCCCAAGCATCGCCACTTCAACTGATTCTGTGCGTGGACTCATGGTCTAATTTCCGTGTGTCAAATTTCATCCAAATCCGTTCAGCCGTTTTTGAGTGATGAAGTAACAAACATCCAAACATACAACCTTTACATTTATAGTATTAAGTAGGATTTTTATGGAATGGTTTTATGATTATTATTTAAAAGCTTTATGTTGGAATTAGCATAGAAAGGGCAATTTAGGACCTAATTAGTGTAATTAGCAAGCGTTTAGTTTGTTTTAATAGTCGAGTATAAGTAGGGAATTTTCTTTTAAACACAACGGTGAGTACTTGCTTGAGTTTAATTACCAAAATTACAGGTTACGACGACCGGGTACGATTGTTGAACTGGTTGATTGAGTTACTGAACTGTGGGTAATAAAACTACCAAGTTTAATGTGCCGAAAGTTATAAGTAAAGACTTTTTCCTGATTAATGTTCCCTAAAAAGGAAATTATCAAACTATTTGCGGCAACTATTGACGGCACGGTTGGCGCAGTGGTTAAGCGATTGACTGCTGCGCTGCGTGTCGCGGGTTCGATTCCCGCACGGAACAAATATTTGTATGACCTACATGTATTTGTTCCGAGTCTGGGTATTTTTCTATATGTAGGTATGTATTTACAAAAAAAAAAATTATATAACTAGTGTATCAGCCATCTTGTTACCATAACACAAGCATTAGGTTGCTTAGCTTGGGACTAGATGGCGCTGTGTGAAATGTCCAGAGATATTATTATTATTATTGTTACACTACAAATTCTTTAAATCCGGAAAAAGCCAAACTCCACGGCTACTGTGCGAAGTCAAATGTTGACAAACACTTAAATATTTCTTACTCTACCTCCTAAACTGCAAACATTTATCGACAAACCTCTACCAATGGTACAGATTCTAAAATACACACATTTTAAACCAGGTTTCCGTTTAACTGTGTACACAAATTACGTTAACCCAACCACAAGGTAGACACAGTACAGAAGGCCAGAACTATACAACGAGCCAGAACGCACGCAAACATAGACACACTTCACGTACAGAGAGTGCAAGCGCACTCGCGACCGGCATTTGTTTGAGATCCCCGCATGTAAGCGTCTATGTGTGCGTGCACCTGTTTTTGCTGATGAATGAAGCCGACAGAACCAAAAATTCGAAGACATGTGGCACCCAGCAGTGGGAACATTATAGACTCTTTATACTATGGAGTCAGCCTTCTGAAACCTATCTATTTTGTGACCCAAGCCTGCGGGAGAGAGCTAGGTAAATAAATAAAGCAAAAATTGCAGATTTTTTCAAATAACAGAATGGCTTGGAAATGTGTCGGCTTGCGACTGTGTTTTGTTTCGATTCGCGGTTTGTGTGCTGCCAGTGTTTTGTTTAGAAAATACTGTGATTTTTTTACGATTTGGCAAAAATTGCTTTGCACGGGTTTTGCGAGTTTATTATGAGAATCTTCTCAGGTGAACCTTTGTATAGAATAATATAGTAATTTTCTATATTTAAGTATCACGTTTTCTCAATTAAAAAATATGGCTTGATAATTGTTGTGGAAAAGAGTTCCTAGAAGGATTTGGGAGAGGCTTTTGCCCAGTAGTGGGACAGTACTATAGGCTAAAAAAAACTTGAGAGGTGTCAAGGGACACCCGGATGGAACGAAGTATAACTGGCTTGCTTTCTATAAGAGAGAGAAAGAGAGACAGACAGAGAAACACGCGCACGCCGCACGGCTTACAACTATAGCAAAAAGTGACGTTCCATCTTTTGGTCTTAATTTTTACGTCTAGCCCCCTTTCGCGAAGCGCGATAAGGAACTTCGTTCAAAAAAAATTGTTGTGGTAGTTCGAAGTGGCGCGTCATAAGAGTTTCTGGAAGGATTTGGGGGAGGCCTTTGGGCATCAGTAGGACAGTTCAGGCTAGCTAAAAATAAAATTAAAATATTTTGTCAGAGTTTAATTAAAGGCCGATAACCACTATCGGTAAATTTCCAAGTACAAAAGCATCACCGTCGCGAGGATCTCAACTAGCCAACTATCAGCATAGCAACGATGTAGCCCCAAACCTGTTAATCAAGCCTTATCTCTAGAAGCGAAACAAATCTCTATTTATAACACGAACTAATCTAGGGGCAGCAATTACACAAATAACAGTCGACGAGGCGATAAGTCCCGGTGGCCAGGAGGCACCTGTCCCACCGCCTCAGGGGAAACGACTAGCTAGCAACGATTTTCTCCCTCAAGAAACGTACAAAAGATTGTAAGTCCCGTGAAAGTAAAAGAGATAGATATATTAATAGTTGATAGCAGACTATTCACACCGCCGGCGAGTACTCGTTTGTCGCTGCGACAAGAGATAACAAAGAGAGTAGGTACTCGCTAAGCTACGCTCGCTTTTCGGGCAGAACACTGGCTGAGAGATTCGCGCTTGGTACATATGCATAACAGCGAGTAACCGCTCGTTTTTTGGGTTCCGTATCCAAAGAAAGAGCAGTGGTGACCCACTGGATACGACTACGACTTACGAGTTATAGGTCGCAGAATCGACAAAGAAGCGCCTGCCTGGGCGCTTCACTTTGTGTAAAATATTTCATCACCACTGCTCTCAAATCGGTGAAGGAAAACATCGTGAGGAGACCCAGAACCAAATCTTCGAAGACATGTGACTTCTACCAACCCGCACTGGGCCCGCGTGGTGGATTACGGCCTGTTCTCTCTCACAAACAGGAGACCTGTGGCCCAGCAGTGGGGAAATTAAAAGCAGATTTTAGGGTGTCGGGTACCCAAAGGATGCCAACGGGATCTTAATACGAAGGCTCCGCTGTCCGTACGTCCGTCCGTATGTCACAAAGCTGTATCTTTTGAATCGTAATAGACAGACGCTTGAAGTTTTCACAGAGTGTGTACTTACTATAGCTGCTATAACAACAAATAAAATTAAGGTTAAATTTCTAAGGGGTATTAATAAAAAAAGCCCATAAAAAAATTTAGTTTTACATATCATTCGGTGGTACGGAACCCTTCGCGTGCGAGACCGACTCGCACTTGTTTATTTGCTAGTTATACTCGCTTCTCGTTAACCGCTGGCGGTGGGACAGCTGCCTAAGGTTGGTATCTATGAATAAACAACAGGCTAGGAGGCTGGGTGCTGCCCTACGTCCGATAACGAAGGTATTCGAGAGTTAGGGTTGACAGCTTGCATTCATGTTTTAGAGGTTATATTAAAATGAGGACAATTTTTTTTAATTAGTCTCAGATTGAGTACAATCTTTTAACTTTTAGCTGTTGCTTGTGTTTAAACTGGAAATACGCAGATCATATATTATCTTAAGAAAGTGTGCAAACGATAGCCAGTGTTCTTTCGTTTTCTTCAGAAAAACACCTAAAAATAGGAGGTATCCCACTTATAGCACTGATTTGAACGGCACTTCCGCGAACGGCACATGAGCACTTCCACTAACCGCACTGAAACAAAATTTCTTAACGTGCGGTTCGGAGGAACAGTTTATCGTTATTGGTTTCAGTACCCGAACAGCACCTGCATACAGTTTGTAGTGATGGGACGTATGTATTCTTTGTTTAGGACATTAGCAACGTATTAAAATAGTCTATATATTAAACCATATACTAATATGGCTTAATAAATAGACCAAGTTACTGACAGCTATGGTGTTCAATAAAGCATATACTTATTCTATTTGTCCATCTATCATCTCAAAATCAGCCTATATTGTTCCCACCGCTGGGACACAGGCCTCCTCTCTTCGAGAGGGAGTGGGCTGTAATCAACCATGCGGGCCCAGTGCGGGTTGGTAGATGTCACAGTCATGTCTTCGAATTTTCGGTCCTAGGACCTGTCGGTTTCCTCACGAAGTTTTCCTTCACTTCTTCACTTGAGAGCAGTGGTGATGAAATAATTTATACAAAGTAAAGCGCCTGTCTGGGTTCGAACCTACGACGTACAACTCGTAAGTTGCAGCCGTTACCACTGCTCCCCTATCTAATAGTTTAAGAAAAACTAAAGAAATGAATCTGTCGCCTGTGGAGAAGTTTGAAGAAAAGGAAACCACTATTCTTGGGACACTAAACAAAATATAATGTTGAATTAATAGGCTATAATAGGCAAAGGTTATTCATACGCAAGTAAAGGCCTCAACCGACCCGAATCAAATAACTGACGAACACCGACGATGACATGGCATCAAGTCCTGACACGTTCAGAAAATGGCCACATCATGCCATTCAATTGCCCCAGTTAGAAGATGACGACCAATATATATTCCATACGTGTGTCCAATTTATTTCCAGTTCCACAAATGGTGAAAGGAAATATCGCATCTTCATGTGAGAGAAAATCACACAAATGTAACGTGTGATTCTTATATCTTGCGGGCTGTCCTCTAGTCAAAATTTACCTTTGGTTTCTTGAGTTTAACCAGTCCAGACCAGCTGCCAAAAAGGCTGGTAAGTAAGTACGATTTGTTGATCAAAATTATTGCGATAAGTGTTAATCTCTTTCAAAGTTTTTCGTATTCTGCAAATACTTTCAACAGGATTGACAAACGCTTGTTGGTAGCTTATGTCAATCCCACACGTAACATAACGCCTGTTTTTCCCGATGGGTTAGGCACAGATGTACATACAGAATGGCAGGGACATCGACGCGCAACCTGTTACCTATCATGGATTCAGCACATGATTCTAAACACCCTCACGTCGATAGATTACATCGGTTATTAAAAAAAAACTTGAGAGGTGTCAAGGGACACCCGGATGGAACGAAGTTCAAAGAGAGAGAGAGAGAGAGAGACAGAGAAACACGCGCACGCCGCACGGCTTACAACTATAGCAAAAAGTGTCGTTCGAACTTTTGGTCTTAATTTTTTCCGTCTAGCCTCCTTTCGCAACACGCGATAAGGAACTTCGTTCCAAAAGTTAGCGGTTCCATACATATTGACCGCGTAGGTATTGCATTTTCCTATGAAACAGCAGATTTTTTTTTTTGTTAACCGGCAGAAAATTTCTACACTAGGGTGTCTAAAATTATGTGCTTAATTCATGGTTACAGGTTGCGTGTCGATGTACAGCTGCCACCCTGTATAGTACACCCACATTCCGCCAGTTATGTCTAAGTCCCATGTAATAGGGAGCGATAATTACTGAGAAATTCCTGATGGATAAACCCAACAACACTTTGCCCGACCTGGGAATCGAACCCAGGAACTCATGCCTAGCAGTAGCGATTGCGACCACTAGACCAAAGCGGCAGTCACATAAGATTTAAACAATACAAAATAAATTGAACAGGTTTTCAAGCTTAGATTCAATTTCCCTGAAGAATTTTGTTTATGTATTCCTGCCAAGTAAAAAAAAAACATCTGCAATCTATAAAAGACACACAATTCGTTATTCGGAAGAAGAATCCTGGCAATCAAGAAACCTGCTTCCAGCCATATACAACCTGCCAAATTGGTAGTAAAACATCGTGCGACGTGCAATACGTGCATGCGTTTCGTGCCAAGTTTCCTCCAGAACAAATGACTGCAGTTACAGAGGAACGGGCTTAAATTGAATACTCAAACTCAATTTTGGAAAAAGTCTCATTCGTTTTGTGTAGAGCGTTGAACACAATGAAACAAAATGTTTGAAGCAATAATTTTAATAACTTTTGAATTTATCCTCACAACGGAAATCTCCACACAATCTCAGACATCGATCTACTACATGGTCTTTATATGATCTGAACAAGATTATGACCGGACTTTAAAAGAGACTGTGACCTCTTAGTTTATTTCAGCTTTTCTTCTCAGACTTCTCAGATAAGAAACGCCGACCTCATCTAGTTTTTAAAATATGATTGACGTGTATAAGTGTTTATACAAACCTATTTACAAAATAAAATCATTTATCATTTTATGCTAAATTATATCTCACATTGTTTTCGAGATTCCCGTTGTGGCTGTGTTGCGTATGTCCTGGCTAGATACGGCTTTCCATTGTGACTTATTACATTGTTAAAAACAAGCCAGTAAAAGTAAACACAATGTCTTTTATCACCAGTGTCCACAGTCCACCCTGGGAGTTAGTTTTAAAATTACATAATTTGACGCAGTATTCTCAAATGTGTCCTTTGTAAATAGATCGTTATATGCAAAGTGACAGTATAAATCAACTTATCAAGGTATGTCTCAGTAATATCTCCTGTCAACCCTGTTCCCACTATCTATCCGCTGTCAGCGCAGATTAGCGCGCTCTGATGAAATTCCGTGAGAGTTCGCCTCAAGCTGAAATGTTTGATATTGTGGTGTACACCTGGAGGTGACACAGATGGTTTGACTGCTGTTTGTTATGATCGAAATGTAACGAAAGGCTGGCTGTTTTTTAAAAATTTCTCACTCTTTCGAATATTTTGTGTTTCTTCGATTATTTTTGGATGGTATAGTATACATCCCTCATCGATGTATAATTTAATAATATGATGATTCCAAACTAATCGTTCCGAATGAGACCTAATCTCAAGTTTTTTTATCAGCTTGGTTTTATTCCAGCGTTTCTCAATCAATCTTCATAGTAAAAATAAACATATTTTCATAATTAAACAGAAGTGTAACTTTTCCTTGTCCACAGAGCTATGCAGCGCCGCAACCAAGATCCAAGCGTCGTTCAGAGGACACCAGGCCCGCAAGGAGAAGGAGCAAGCCGACCAGGCCGTGAAGGATCAGGAGCAGCAGGATAAGGTTCGTCAAGCTTTTTTTACTAGAACCGAATCTACGAATCAATCAATCAACTCAGCCTATCGCAGTCCACTTCTGGGCCCAGAGTCTGCTATTACAATAGTGTCAGAATGGCCTATCATTGATTTCATAATTGTTGATTTTGACAAGTTTGGTAATCTATCATCATTATGACTTTCCAGTGGTCAACCACTGACACTCCATTGAAAGAAATGGCATAGAATGGTAATCTCGTACATAATGATTAAATGAATGACTGACTTACATAAAACACTTGACTTGTATAAAACACTAGTAAATAATATGTAAAAATATATATAAATGAAATCTGGCATAAATAAAGTAGTGGTAGTTTTCGAAAATCATTTCTACTAACGGGTTTTATAATAATGGCAATACGACAATGTCATTGTGACTCAATTCTATTACGAGACCATTGACCGACCAATGATCGCCATTAAGAATTTAGCAGATTACGAACTTTAAGCAAAGTGACAATGGGATGGGAATGGGATGGTGTTGGAATGACGAATTTATAAAAATAGCAGACTTGGGGCCCAGGTCATAGGCCTTACCTAGGCTGAGCAACAACACGCTGTCCTCCACCTTCCGCATCGTCTGTCCTAGCAATGTCTGTTATAGCCTGACTAAAACCAAGACCCTTTTCTTTCCGAAAAAGTAGACAGAGGTGAACTGAACACAGTTCTCGCACATTTTGAAAGTTATATAATAATGGCAAACCAGCCATTACCAGCTGAAGTGGCAGTAGGCTGGCCATGTTTGTCGAAGTACCGATGCAGGTGGGACAGACGAGTCCTGGAATGGAAACTGCGTATCGGCAAGCGTAGTGTAGGACGCCCTCCAGATAGATGGTCATAAAATTTTGAACACTTAGCAATCAGTCAATTATGCCTAATGCGATTAGCTAGACATTTAGGTACTAGAGTAAAGTTTCACAAAACTTTCATTAATCACAATTATTGAAGTAATCTCAGCCCATTTATTAGCAAATAGCTTTAATCTTGAAGAACAAAGACCTCTTAAGACTTGTTTTAGAAGTATTTAAGGTCTTTTGTGTACCAAGTACAATGTAAAGTGTAATTTTATTACACAAACTAGCTTCTGACTGCGACTTTGTCCGCGTGAAATTTCTTGTCCCCCCGACCCACCCCATAGCATCGCATCGCCCGCATCACCTGCCCACGCTCACTTCGTTTTCACTTAGCGATCTTTCTATTTTTTTTTCTTGCTCGGCTCCTAATAGTTATACATAACGTGATGTTAAATAGCCTATAGCCTTCCTCAAGAATTAGGCTATCAAATGCAAAAAGATTTTTTCAAATCCGACCGATAGTTCCAGAGATTAGCGCGTTCAAACCAACAAATAAACAAACTATTCAGCTTTTTTATTGGAACGAAGTTCCTTATCGCGCGTTGCCAAAGGGGGCTAGACGGAAAAAATTAAGACCAAAAGTTGGAACGACACTTTTTGCTATAGTTGTAAGCCGTGCGGCGTGCGCGTGTTTCTCTGTCTATCTCTCTCTCTCTCTTTGAACTTCGTTCCATCCGGGTGTCCCTTGACACCTCTCAAGGTTTTAGTATCTAAGATAGATAATTTTTTAAGAGAGAAAGTAGTCTCTGAGGAGGTGTCTGTCCTGCAGTGGGAAAATAATGTCGGTAATTTGTTATGACTGTGTAACAATCCTTATGAAAGTCATTATCTTATTTGCATTAAGTATAACAAAATCCATTGGTTCGTTTGTTTGAATAATCTTCTACTGGACAACTATGTAAATCATCAGGTTGATAATTTTAACTACTTCATTCAAATTAAGAAAGTGGTTGTGATACTGTGCACCGTTTAATCCTTATTCTGCCCACTGCCCACTTTAAGATTTTTTCTAGAAATCCCAATTTTTTTTACTTACCATCTATCGCGAATCTGTAACAGCTGTTGCCACGATTATATTTAATATTATATAGTCGTAAGATAGGATATAATATATAGGATATAATATATCCTATACCAACAAGTAGAAGACCCAGAGAAAATTATAATATAATTTTGACCCAGAGAAAATTATAATATAATTTTGACCCAGAGAAAATTATAATATAATTTTGACCCAGAGAAAATCCAAACTAATATTATAAATGCGAAAGTAACTCTGTCTGTCTGTCTGTCTGTCTGTCTGTCTTTGCTTCACGCCTAAACTACTGAACCGATTTGTGTGAAATTTGGTACAGACATAGTTTGGAACTTGAGAATGGACATAGGATAGTTTTTATTACAAAAAATAAAAAATAAAATAAAAAATAAAATTTATTCCGGACATACAGCGCCATCTATTGGTCAAGAGTCGGTGTCATCTATTGGTGAAGTCACTATTCCACGCGAACGAAGTCGCGGGCAAAAGCTAGTTATAATATAATTTTGACCCAGAGAAAATTATAATATAATTTTCTCTGGGTCTTCTACTGCCCCCCTGAAAGTCTCAAACGATCACTCGATTTAGAACGCTCCCTGCGTTCTAAATCGAGTGATGAAATATTTGACCCTCTCAAAATTAACTTTCTAACATGACCTTTTTCACCTTGCAGGAAGACATCGAAAAGATTGACCTCTCCGATCCAAATCTCAACAAGGCTGCGACTAAGATCCAGGCCTCCTTCCGTGGCCACAAAGTGCGCAAGGACGTCAAATAAGGTGACCATGAGGTCTACACAGGGCAGGACCATCTCTGACTTTGCAAACACGATATTTAGAAAAAAAATCCCCTATATAATTATGCTTAAAATAATATGTATTGGACTTCTCCACTGATGATTTTTTATCCACTAAAATTAATTTTTAAGTAGTTTCCTCAAAAAAAAAATGCTGAGCCCAGCTAAAACCGTTTGTAAAACATGTCCTCGACTGTCACGTTCACTTTTCGTGAGGATACAACTGTCAAATTCAAGGTATTCGAAGATCTAACTAGAAGTTTAAATCGGGTGACATTTGAGGAAACGTCTTAAAAGAATATCTATAGGTGTAAATTGTTATCTATGTATATTAACGACTAAATGTGTGAATTGAACCGTAAAAGATTGATAACACATTGTTTACGGATAGATGGTTTGATCGTCCACCTATTCGTGTCTGTCATCTAACAACGTGTTACCAATTATTACTGTTCCGGTAATAATGTGTAATTGTATATGTACGATTATCAATGGTAAATGTTGAGTCAGCAAATGGTACATCTCTAGCCTGATAGTGATGTATTCAGTTTGCTTTATAATCTGTTGTGTAAGAAGAATTCATTACAAATATGTACTATGATTTTTTATTACTATTTCGTGCTTGCAAGGTCAGTAACATTTGAATTGTTTAAAAGTAAAGTGAGTAATCGTGTAGAGTATGTCAATTCTCTACTGTATAATAATTGTCAATTTATGTCTCGTACTTATTGTTGTTAATATCTAAAGGGTTGTGTTGTTTTTGCAAAAAAGAAAACGTTTCATTGTTGTAAAATGTATGTAAATTGTACCATTTTGTTTTGTTTAAAACTTTCCTTAAAAAAATAAGCTACAATATGATTTATGTATAATGGTTTCCGAGACAAAAATTTTTTTTTTTTTGTATTCGTCTTTTTTGCAAAAAGTATACATTTAATCTTTTTCCTAACAATGTATTTGGCATTGGATTGACGTGTCTCATGAATACCAAAGAGTAGAAAATACTAAAAGGAGTGAATTGAACTATTTATAACATAATAGATATCTATCCCGTTTTTTCTATTATAAATTTTGATCACACTACTTCGTGTACCTATTTAAGTAAAATATGGGCATCTTTTTATTATTTTCATTAATTAAATAACATTCCATCTTCTTTCAAAATTTGTTGAGAAATTAATATTTTAATTTAGATTAATGTAGCTTTAAGATTACATAGTTTTAGTAGCAAACCAACAAGCTTCGTTTAAATGTATTATTTTAATAATTTATTGTGTTTAATCCACAGTGATTTTCAAGTGATTTATTTGTTTACAAAGATATCATATGCGTTTCTTTACACAATTTCGCTGGATTTTCCTGTAAATTGCTGGTATACTTAGGGTTTATATTAAATAAAATATTTAATATTCGCCTATATTAATCGTTCGTTTTATTTATCGTCTGTTCGTAACACACGTATATTCAAATTTTATTTGTTTCAAATTGACACTATTTCAAGTTTAACAAATATCAACTTTATTTTAATGGCTATTAGGTTGATTTCAGAGTGACTAGCACTATAGAAATAGTTATAAAAATGTTTGAAGTCGTAGCGAAAACTGAACTTTATTGTGTAGGAATTAAAGTTATTTTTCCATAAACTCATATTTGCTTACATTTTTGACGAATATGTCGCAAATGCAGATTAGGTAAGCTTATCATTTAGGATCTTATGTACCTGCCGCAGGTCTATTCTATAAAAATCTCATCATGAAAACTTAGGGGAAGTGCGCTGTCATTCCACCTGATGCTGATGATTGACACTATTGACAGCTCACTTCAAGCTTACGTCACCTAAGTTTCACGGTGAGATTTTTACAGAATGGTATCCAGTATCAGCCAAGCTCAATTGGAACCAGAGCGGACATGTTTGTCGCATGTCGGATGCATTGTGAGCTAAGACCACTACAACATGGGTTCCTGGTAACGTCCAGCGGCATCGCAGGAGCCCCAGGCGTAGATGGCGGGACGAACTTGAGGCTTATAGGAGGAATTAGTTCATATTGGCTCTGGATCGAGTTGAGTGGAAAAAGGAATGGGAGGCCTTTACCTTGCACATTACAGGGATTTATGGGATATTACAGGTTGATTTTGACATATCTCGGGACCCTGGTCTCGGACCTTTGAAAGGCGTACTAGGGGCCAAAGCCAACTCGCAGAGTCCCTTTACATAATTCTAAAAGATGAGGAAGCACCAACCGTCGATTATCCCTGTATGCACCATGCAAGTACACCCAAGGACAACCCCCGGTTGGTACAGGACTATTGTAGAACATGGAAACAAAGTATACTGGGCTATGGGTTTGGGTGGCTAATAGTGGATCGGTTATAGGTTGATTATTTTATTAAGTATCAATTTAAAGCCTAAAATTTTGAAGGAGATGGACATCATCATCTTCATATCTCATCACCTGCTGGGTCCGACTAAGAGCTATCGTGTTAGTAACTGGGTTATGAAAGTCAGAGAGGCAGTCGCTCCATGTAAAATACTGGTAGTAAGCTGCATCCGGTTGGAATGGATGCCGATCCCAACATAGTTGGGAAAAGGCTAGGATGGCATATGGTGACTAAGTGGCTGTATCACCAACCCTTCAACCAAGCTTGGTAATTGTGAAAAAATAGAAAAACTCAATCACACTTTGCCCGACCCGAGAATCGAACAGGACCTCATGCTCAGTGGTAGCGCTTGCGACCACTAGCCCAACGAATCAGTGTAATGTTGTGTGAGGGGTTGAATCGGCCTTCGAAGGAACTAATGCGCCAATTATGGCCGACGGGTGTATGCGAATAACGCGTCATACTGACGTCACGCAAATTCTGCATCTCGCAAGCAGAGTTTACCGGACCATAGTCAATATTCGAAAGAGTGTAGGAGTGTAGGATCGGAACCGACCGAGCCAAATAGTAACTTCGTAGCAGGAAACGGCCGAATGTTCGGCCATTCTCGTCGGTTCGTTCGGTCGTTCGGTCTGACAACCAGGGGGTTGTCAGACTTTCGGGCTACTGACGACCCGTAACGACTGTCAAAGATCCACGAATGACAGCCGGAACCAACGGCTTAACGTGCTTTCCGAGGCACGGAGGGGTCTTGGTATGTGAAGATGGTCACCCATCTACGGACCAACCGCGGCCAGGTCTAATGAAACAAACATCAATATTTTGAACTCTCATAAAATAATGTTATCATCATCATCTGCCTAGCCTTTTCCCAACTATGTTGGGGTCGGCTTCCAGTCTAACCGGATGCAGCTGAATACCAGTATTTTACATGGAGCGACTGCCTATCTGACCTCCACAACCCAGTTACTGGGTAATACGATACCCCTTGGTAAAACTGGTTGTCAGACTTTCGGGCTACTGACTACCCGTAACGACTGTCAAAGATCCACGAATGACAGCCGGAACCAACGGCTTAACGTGCTTTCCGAGGCACGGAGGGTCTTGGTATGTGAAGATGGTCACCCATCTACGGACCAACCGCGGCCAGGTCTAATGAAACAAACATCAATATTTTGAACTCTCATAAAATAATGTTATCATCATCATCTGCCTAGCCTTTTCCCAACTATGTTGGGGTCGGCTTCCAGTCTAACCGGATGCAGCTGAATACCAGTATTTTACATGGAGCGACTGCCTATCTGACCTCCACAACCCAGTTACTGGGTAATACGATACCCCTTGGTAAAACTGGTTGTCAGACTTTCGGGCTACTGACGAACCGTAACGACTGTCAAAGATCCACGAATGACAGCCGGGACTAACGGCTTAAAAACTTTCCGAGGAACGGAGGGGACTTGGTATGTGAAGATGGTCACCCATCCACGGACCAACTGCGGCAAGGTCTAATGAAACAAACATCAATATTTTGAACTCTCATAAAATAATGTTATGCAGGCACAATATCTGGCATTTCCATTGTGTGCTTAACATCATTAATCAAAGAATGGACTTTCACCCATATCAATGTCACTATTAAATTTTGGCATAATGTTCTACTAATTGAATTCAAAACCTCGAACGATTGTCACACTAACGTAACAAAACATAAAGCTGAAAACCGTGTGAATGATGTCGATTCAATAATAAATTGAAAGCTATGAGTAAATTTTTAATTAAAGCCCATTGGTAATGCTTTTGTTTGAATATGAAAAGGCATTGTTTTGTGAGCGAATATTTCATTAGTATTCCATGCTAGTGTATTTAAAACTGTTATTATTCGGAGTTTATTTAATGTCGATGAAATATTTTCATGCCATTATAACAACATCGCGCCTGTAGTCCCCGAAGGGTTAGGCAGAAGTGTAACTATAGTACATGGGTGTACTATAGTTACACTTCTGCCTAACCCATTTCGCTAGTTATGTTTAAGTTCCATGTCATAGAATGCGAGCCTATTGATATCAACCGGGCACAATAGGCTATTTTCCTAAAAAAAATCTAATTAGTCCGTCAGTTAGATTATCAAAAAATATTGGACCCGTATTTTTTCTTTTGTCAATTATATAAAAAATTATGAAGATATCGCCCGTTAAAGTTCCGCGTGACGTCACGCCTTGCTACACTTTTTAGCATGGCGTGACGTGACGACACCCCACTCCCAAATTTTGACGCGCTTTATCTTTGTCATTTTCTGTTTGATTGACAAAAGGAAAAATACGTGTCATTATTTTTCGGTAATCTAACTGACGGACTAAATAGATTTTTTTTAGGAAAATAGCCTATTGTGCCCGGTTGATATCAATATATAATTATTTTTTTACCCAGGAAACTACCCTATTCGAAGCTCCGGGCTGCCACTGAGAAATTCCAGATGGAAAAACCCAATAACACCTTGCCCGACCTGGGAATCAACCCAGGACCTCATGCTCAGCAGTAGCGCCTGCGACCACTGGACCGACGAGGCAGTCAAATTCCTATTAAAATGATAAAAACTTGGTGAATTTGAAAACTGTCTTGTTTTTAGAAATCCATACTTTGTTCAAATTATAGCCCGTATTGCACATCTGGAACTTAGTCTTAAAAGTATACTAAAGTATTGGGTGACCCACTCGCTACCTGTCAAACGTTTTTGGAACGAAGTTCCTTATCGCGCGTTGCGAAAGGGGGCTAGACGGAAAAAATTAAGACCAAAAGTTGGAACGACACTTTTTGCTATAGGTAGTTGTAAGCCGTGCGGCGTGCGCGTGTTTCTCTGTCTGTCTCTCTCTCTCTCTCTTTGAACTACGTTCCATCCGGGTGTCCCTTGACACCTCTCAAGTTTTTTATCTTAGAAGTTAGTGTTATGGCAAACTATCTAACGGTTGGTAATAAAAGGCGGTAAAAGTGTCAAACTTGGCTATTATGTAATTTTGCTATAATATGCTAGATGGGACTGAGACATGGGGGTCACAGTTTTTCTATGACTATTTTTCTGATAGGTTATCTATGGCATCTTAAATCTCTTTGCTTAGAACAAATCTTTCTTTATTGAAAGAAAGATGTCTTAGGTCGACTATAATCAATGAGCAATAAAATAGAAACTTCACAGCTAGACAAACATTAAAAATATATTTCAAACTAATATAAATTAAGCTATTAACCAAACTATTCCCAATCAGCGCATATATCGATACCCTGGATTCACATACGGATAGACTAATGCTCCATTGAGGTTAATAGGTAAAGATGAAGGTGCATAAGGGTTAGCCACCTTACCGATCATGTCAACTTTATTCCCATCTAATTTATCATCAAAATGTCTTCTAATATCGATATCTAATGGTATGTCAGTATCATTAGTTTGAGCTTTCCTAATCTTTATCTCAACGTCTTTCCAAGCCCTCCAGATCCTGTCCAACGTATTTTCCGGACGACTTTCTGGCAGGATTTCTGAACGAAGCGGACAAGGAGTGTTCTCAATTTCTGGTTGATTTTCATAAGCATAAGGAGTATATGTATATTGAGTAGAATCGGTATCTGTTGGTGGGTTTCCATTTGGATAGTAAGGCAGGGTAATTTCAGATGCATATGGGTCGATACTTGATGGGCTATATATATACGGATTCATTTTTACACCATAATTCCTTGGGTCTGTAATTTCCTGCCCGTAAATGTTTGGAGTGCCTTGAGCTAAACCATAGTTCCTTCTATATTGGTCATAGATATTTTGGTAATAAGCATTGTAATACGGATTTTGAAGGTAGTTCCAAGATTCTTGAGTTCCTTCGTTCAATGTCGGTGGATTGGCAGGCAGTAGAGTTATTGGCGGTGAAATTGGAGATTTTTCTTCAAATTCTTCATAATTATGATTTGTTATTGTAATGCAGTCGTTTTTGTCTGAAACATCAAAAGAATATAATATTATTAGAAACATTGCACAAGTAAAATTCAATTCAATTAGCAAAATGTTGAAAAACATAGGGTTGTTTTTGATAAGTAATCACAAAATATACAATTTGACAGGACTGAGATGTAAAACTATTGTGTTATCATATATTAAGTAACAATATTTTGATTTAAAAGAATGTCCGTGGAGATTCTTGCCCTGGACTCCCCTTTACAAGTTTTAAGTTTATTTTTCAGTGAATTAATCGACTAATGGTAAAAGAAAAGGAACTTACCGAAATGAAACTAGTCTTATTGAATATTTCGCGTCTAATAATCGTCATCGCAGGAAGGTAGGGTAAAAGCACTGACACCGACAACCGCCTGAAACGTTGGGACAAGCATGAGACACTTTAATCGCGAAACAAAACAAGACTAGTTTCATTTCCAGTAGTGATTTCTTCCACAAGCATCTGGTCCGGGCAAGTCATCATCATTTGCCTAACCTTTTCCCAATTATGTTGGGCCTGGCTTCCAGTCTATCTGAATGCAGCTGAATATTAAAGTTTTACATAGAGCGACTGCCTATCTGATCTCCACAACCCGGGAAAGTCCTGCCACCATACCTATTTTTCTTATATAAACTTCTATATTTAGAGTACCTGGAATAGGTACTCTGAATATAGAAGTCATATCAACAATACTATTTTCAGAACGAACTATTTTGGATTCAGGGTTTATAAAGTTCGAGCTTAAGTATACCTTGGGTAAAGCTTTTCCTAACTCTACAATATAAATAAATCAGTAGATGAGAGTTAGTAGATGAAACCGTTATGTAAGTTTCCTCGTCGTTTAAATGTGGTTGGAAGGTTTTGTCTTCAAAAAACGACAGTTTAACTAACTTTTTCTCGGGACTGAATTCCCTCAGGGACTACACTTTTGAAAATGATTTCCTTATAATTGCACCTCTCATTATCTGCCTATTTGTTTCGCAACTATATTGGGGTGGTTTCCAACCTAAATGGATGCAGCTGAAAACTAGTATTTTACATGGAGCGACTGCCTATCTGATCTTCACAACCCCGAAAAGTCACCATACCTATTTTTGCTGCCGCTATTTTCCAATTTGAAGGGTGTTGGTGGGTACACACAGGCTAAACTGTTTCAGGTGCCTGTCCATGAGACAGTTTAGCCTTGTATCTGGGATGAGAACGCCCCTGGGGTGCCTCTAGTACTGCAAATGTCCATAGGCAGCGGGGACCACTTACCATCGGGCGTACCTTGTGCTAATGCGCATATTTGTCACCCAATGCCATTACCTTTTTTTACTTAAAAACAGTAAAAACACTAACCTTTTTCCTCCTTATTTTTATTATCTCTAAACGCGAGCCCAGTCATACCCACATTTATTTCTTTCCCTATATTACTTTTCTCAGTAACACTGAAAGAATGTTTTTCTGGTTCATCTGCAATAGATTTTGATTTAGGTGGTGCTTGATTTACAATTCTTTCTTCAGTTGGAACAGTATTTTCTTCTCCATCACGTGAAACTAAACGTTCATTTTTATACTTGTCATGATTTCGTATCTTTTTAATACTTATTAGGTGTGTTCCATTTGATATCTGTACTACATCTGGGTCATTAGCCTCATCATCGTTTTCGTTGTTTTCTTTCTTAGTTTCGTTTTTTTTAGGTTTATTATTCCCCTTTTTAACTATTGGAATTTCTTTCAGTTTATTTGGTGTAACTTCTTTACTTTGAGAAGCCATGTTTTCAGACTTTTGTCTTCTAATTGATGGTGGTAGAGGTTCAGGTTCGTCTACGTAAAAATGGACTGGTTTTTGCACAGTTTCTGAAGTGGCAGCATTCTCTTTATTTTTACGGAGAGTTGCTTTTCTGTCTGAATTTGAAGTCACTTGGTCATCTTTACCTTCGTTTAGAGAATCATTACTATCTTTATTTAAAGGATGTTTCCCATCATTACCTGAATGTTCTTTGCCGTCTCTATTTAGAGTTGCATTGCTTTCAAGATTAGCGTTTTCATCATCAACATTGTTTGGACTTGAGCGACTTTCTGTCTTACGAGTTAATTTGTCTTCAATAGTAAAATACGGTATACTGTCTTTCAATAAAGGTGGCGGAGCAGCTGCATTGGGACACAAAGTATTTTCTTTATTACAATTCGATTTTGACTCATTAATTTGATTCTCTATCATCTTCATTCGTATAGCATGTGCTGGACCAGGTATAACCTTCGCAGTTTTAAGAATAACTGGAAGTTTCGTTGGTATTCTTTGTGGTGTTGTGTCCATGCGACGGTTGGTTGGTTTCTGCGAAACCTTTGGTTTTATTGGTTGCTGGGGAGCTGGCTGAAGGCGTATATTTATTATTCTTGAATTTCCATTGGGGTCAAGATTATGATTATTTTTGACTGGAGTACTTTGTCGTTCATCTCGTTTCTGTTCCGTTCCTTCGTTTTCGTTAGGATCATCTTCTATTAGGTACTGCTTTTCTCGTTTCTGAACCTTTAATTGTGGTTCTAATTCCGTCTGAAATAAAAAGTTTTCTTTACATTGTACTCACAAATTATATTACGAAGAAGGCACAGTATTGAATATGTAGGCTTTCTATTATTTAAATATCATTGCAGAATTAATTTGTGTGGCAATGTTTGTGGGAATCTGCTGTCTACTAGAATGATTTTTGTATAATAACTCATATAGCTAAAAGTGTATGCTTAAGTTGCATTAAAAATATAATATATATATTAATCAATGACGACCTTTATGTTTATATTTTAACGTCACATTTTAAAATTAAAGCGTGCCTTTTATTTAATTCAAACAATCAAATCTCCATTACAGTATTTATATTAAATCAAGTCACATGTAAAATATTAAAAAAATAAAACAATTCTAATTTGATACGCTTTTAGGAAACATGTTTAATATACGAATAAATGAGAAGATCACAATTAATATTGAAATATATTCACTGCTTCATTTGTAAAACAGATGACAGTCCTAAACATTTGACAGTCGTTACGGCCGGCCGGTCGTCAGAAGCCCGTAAGTCTGACAACCAGTCTTACCAAGGGTTATCGTATTACCTAGTAACCGGGTTGTTGAAGTCATGTAAAATACTGGTATTCAGCTGCATCTGGTTTGACTAGAAGCCGACACCAACATAGTTGGGAAAAGGCTAGACAGGTGATGATGATACCTAAACATTATTTTTGACCACACTTATGATTATAGAGATAATATGATGATGAAATCGATGACTGACTCAATAACAATGATTGTATTTTTAAATAATAATTGTCTATAATATATACATAATTATATAAACGTGACTTACAGTCGTTGCATTCTCCGTAGCCAAACAACTTGTCATCAAAACCAAACACAATGGAACCACTATCTTCATGATGTTCATGATATTTTCAATAAAACAGAAATTCAACGCACAAGGGATCTTTCCATCGCAGCTAATGATGAACAATGACGGTCAACAGTGTAATCTAATGTTTGTACTAATTTCCAAAAACATCATTAATCGATTCATCATGGTAGCTAGAATTATAATTATATTACATGACATGTGACTGTGTTTTGAGTATGATTGTATTTATATTAGAAGTGGGAGCAGTGATGGCGAAGTGGTAACAGCCCCGACTTATAAGTTGTAGGTCGTGGGTTCGAACCCTGGCGCTTTATTTTGTGTAAACAATTTCATCACCACTGCTCTCAAAACGGTGAAGGAAAACATAGTGAGGAAACCGGCATGTTCTAGAACCAAAAATTCAAAGACATATGAAATCTTGGGCCCGTGTGGTAGATTACTGTCCATTCCCTCTAGAAGAGAGGAGGCCTGTGTCCCAGCAGTGGGAACATTATATGGCTATAATGTTCCCACTGCTGGGACACAGGCCTTCTCTCTGGCCTCCTATCTGGCGATAATACATATTAGAAGTCGATACTCTTGCGCGCTCCCATCTTCCTGCGTCGGCGATAAATAAAAGGATCTAGAAGCACTTGAAAGCTTGAGACGTGTCAAGGGACACCCGGATGGAACGAAGTATAACTGGCTTGCTTTCTATAAGAGAGAGAGAGAGAGAGACAGACAGAGAAACACGCGCACGCCGCACGGCTTACAACTATAACAAAAAGTGTCGTTCCAACTTTTGGTCTTAATTTTTTCCGTCTAGCCTCCTTTCGCAATGCGCAATGCATAAGGAACTTCGTTCCAAAACCAAAAATAGGGGAAGACAACAACAATATCAATTCAAATCTTTATTGAGCATTAATAAAACTAATAATAATTGTAATCAAATGATGGAACGTTGGGTAGAACTCCAGCACCGCAGATATAAACAATACAGCAAGTGTTACAACCCTACTGATGCTTCTTATTAAAGTCAGGGTTGACGGCGGCGTGAAAAACCTTCTTAAAGATTTCGGTTCAAACGTTGTTACTGCATCTTCGGGTGGTGTTACCTGAAATTATAGAATGATTTTGTACATAGTAAACGATGTAATAGGTTCGGAGAATAATGATGTCAAAATAATTTAATAAAAAAGTGCAATACCTACGCGGTTAAATTGTATGGAACAGATATTTTTTTTTAATAACCGACAAATATTTCAATTTCGCTACAGAATCGTGTACTGAATCCATAGTAACAGGTAGCGCCACCCTGTTTATAAACTCAAAAATCAATACAATGCAGTGATCACTTTGGGATCACTGCATTGTATCGATTTGTGCATTGCATACCAGTGCAGACAAACTGACACTTATTAGTAAATACCTAAAGTACCTAAGACTATATTCATTACCTTAAATCCTACGCCAGGTTCAATGTGTGCTGGGCCACTACTTTTGGGGCATGGCTGGAAACGTATCATGGCGTCAATACTTGGTATGACTTTCTGTGCTATCCGCTACTTAATGATACCGATGACATTAGCATGCTATATTTACCTTATTTTTACTATAGCAAATTTTTTTTTTGTTGTTAATATAGCACATTACTGCATTCGCGCTAGGTGGCTCGTCAATTCAGATGTCTGAATTGAGCCACATTAAACGTCTTTTTAAGGGGTTTACTACAAATTCCAAGATCGGGCCTAGAACGTAATCGTAGTACCCGCGTTGAATTAATATTAAGATACGGCTCCTCAATTCACACGGACTCAATTTTTACCTGTTCACCGACGATCTTTTCAATGTTTTCATTGGTGGTTTCAGATTTTACATCAGCATGTATCGGCTGCGCATGATTCGTGACTATGTGTAATGCGCCCGACGCCCCTCTTTTAATCCGGGGCTGAAAAAAACGCTGAAATAAATCAACAATTGTTATTGAGGGATCTCAGAATCTATACTTTACCATAATATTATAAAGAGATAAATTGTGTGAGTTTGTATGTAATCCTCAGAACTAGTGATCCAAAAGTTCTTTCACTTATAAGAAGCTGCTGTTAAACCAAGAAATTTCACGAGGGCGAAGTCATGCGTGTAGTCTGAAATAATTATCAAGTGCTGAACAACAAACTCAAAGAAATATCGAATTCTATAGAAAGCAAGACTTTTTTATAATAAATGGTCACTCAAAAATCAATTTAGAATACAAAACGCTAAAGTAAATAGTTGAGTAAGTAGCCAATGGAATGGAAATTATACGAGATTACGAATCCTACTACCCACCCACACACACGATAATTAATTGTCTATTTATTAATCAAATGTATTCTTTTTTATCCTACTACTACATAGTATATTATATTATACTATATCATATTACGTGAAAGTTTGAATGGATTGATAGTAATCAATCCATTCAAACTTTCACGTAATATGATCCTGGTTATAAACCATCTGTGTGCCAAATTTCATCCAGATCCGTTCAGTAGTTTTTGCGTGAAAGAGTAAAAAACATCCATTCATCCATCCATACAAACTTTCACGTTTATAATATTAGTAGGATTTATGTGATGGTTTAGTTCCAATGACCCAAAATGAGCAGCTATTTGAAAATTAGCCTTTTCAAAATATTAAATTCCACTTTTCGCTATTCTCGATATGTCAACATGTCATTTAATAAATATTACTAGATTTGT
Organism: Apamea sordens; assembly: GCA_945859715.1. NCBI lineage: Eukaryota > Metazoa > Arthropoda > Insecta > Lepidoptera > Noctuidae > Apamea > Apamea sordens. The sequence continues at coordinate 12,310,625 of OX244009.1, forward strand.
AATAGTTTTGTGTACACGTAACTAAGATAAAGAAGTAAATGAACTGATGAGAATATTAAAATGCCGTGTATATATGTGCACACATACGCTCAGACCATTCATCACCTGACTAGCCTATTGGCGGGACATAGCATGGATCAACATTTTTTGTATAACAACTGACATAATTATACCCTATGTTCACAAAATGAATAAATTAATTTGAATTTGAGCCTTTCTCAACCAAATTGGGGCCGGCTTGCAGTCAAACCGGATGCAGCTAAATATCCGTATTTCACATGAAGCGAATGCCTATCTGACTTCTACAACCCAGTTACTGGGTATATGATACCCCTTAGAAATACAGAATCAGACTTCCGGGCTTCTGACAACCCAACCTGTCGAAGATTCACACTTGACGTGCTTTCTGGGGCACGGAAGGATCTGGGTTTGTAAAGATGATCAGTGATCACCCACCCATCCACGGACCGACCACGGCAAGCGTAGCTTAACCAGATCGATCAATCAACCCGTGGCTGTTAGTAATTAGCCAGTCAGACAAATTTACTGACAAATTTGTCTGTTTGTCTGATTTACTGACTGGCAAATTTTTATGATGAAGGCTGATATTTTTATGATGGAGGTATATTCTTTAATCGTCTTACCTGGTCATCTACATCGATGTGTGCAAAAACAGAAGAAATAATTAAAAATAATACAACAGCAAACGTCATGATTTTGTTCGTTTTGTGGAAAATCGTTCTCAATTTTTATGTTGAACATAAAACTACATGTAGCAACGTTCTTATCGAGACATTTAATTTTATATAAAAATAATATAATTTATCTATTACTGTTTCCTGTTTTTTATAACTCAATTTCTTTTGGTATGAGTAGTAACTGAGATTTCATTAAAGAACAATGTTTAAATTATTACCTCTTTTCCTTCTTTTTGGAATTTTATATGACGTTCGTGGACACAATTTCGGAGTAAGTAATCTCTTTACATTCATTAATTAATCAACTTACCTGAATATAAAGCTCGTATGCCTGCTCTCAACGCGCAAACAACGCGCGCGGGCATTTCTTGTAATTTAAGGAACATTCACAGCCTGAGGGGCAATTCTCGTAAGTTTAAGAATGTTCACAGTCTGATCTCAGTCTCAATCGGTCAAAAATACTTCTAATTTCCCTACATTTTGACAAGTTTTTGACATTTGTTTGAAGCCTAGATGAGACTGCGACTAGATTTTGAACGTTTTAAGTTACGAGAATTGGCCTTCTGAATGAATGCCTAAATATATATGCAAGCTGTTAGATTCTCACCTCTCGGCTTAGCGCCGAAAGTTGAAAGTTCAACAGCGTGCTAGTTTTTGTGTTAGTTAAAACGGGCTTAGGACTGCTAAGGACGTGGAAGCAGAAAGTTCTCAACTGTGACGTCAAAATTGTATGTAACTTATCAAAAAACATCGTAGGTATACATTCGCAAGCACTATAATGTCAAAAACGACAATGAAATACGACACATTGCAATAACCATGGGTTCGAAAATACTATGTACATAAAACAACAACGAACATAAAATTTCATTAAAAAATTAAGGAATAAATCGCTTTTGAATAAAGCCAAGTGTATACATAGGTACTTATGCTCGTGACTGTATTCCTGTATATTAGCCGCAAAATTTCTGATTCACTTGGATTCCGAAGGAATTTGACTGCGTTTGACTGTTAATAAAAAGTTGAAAAAATACACTTCTAAAGTATTTTTAATAGGTACACTATGCACCTAGCACCTATGTCTAACTGCTGTCTTGTATGGATGTGATTGTTGGGGCACAAAAGGTATGAAAGCTAATTGGAGAAATTGGAGTATGCTAAGAACGATGTGTGATGTTACACAAATGGATAGAATTAGTACAAAAAGGAAGTCTGAAAGTGGCGCAACGGTGACTGAAAAGTTGTGTGGTAATCGGTTGTCATGGTATGGGATATAATGAGGAAAATGTCGTGAGGAAAGTTTTGAGTACGAGTATCGATGGCTCTATGAGTAGGGGAAGACCAAAGAAACGATGGATGGAATGTGTGAATGATGATATGGTTAGAAAGGAGGTGACTGATGCTTCGATCAATAATAGTACTAGATTAAGGATCATGAAAAAAAATCATTCGCTCAAGTGGCCACGTTTGCACACACGTAAACATCTACATTTCTTAGAAAAATGTTTAATAATATTAACAACTTCAGTTTATTATAAACCTTAATGCTTAAACATAAAGTTTAATTACCATTGCAAAATATATTTAAAATGTCGCTTGAAAATAAAATCATTCTATTTTATAATTTTCAGTCATTTATTCTAAAATGAAACTTAAAGTCTAAGTAATAAGGTTAAAAACATACTAATTTGAAATAAGACCACAAAAGTATTTGTGGTCTTATTTTTCGGGCTGTTTTTGAAGCGCCTATCGGGAATCTAGTACCTACTATTATTGATCGAAGGACTGATTGATGCGATGACGACTAATAGAGATGTGTGGAAGAAAAAGATATGTTGCGCCGACCACAAATAAATTTGGATTAGGGCAAGAGGATTAATTAATGACAGCCTACCTACAAAGAAAATTGAAAAAGCTTTCCAAAAACTAGCACGTCTTTGCATTATTTCGTTCTCTCTGCAACGATACCATTTTACTTTTGGTGGCTTAATTTTCTTTGTAACAGTAGGTACCTACCACAACATTTATTCGTTAAACTAAATTGCGATGTCTATCTGTGTGTTACAAACTCGGGGCACGTATTTCGTTGTTTTATAAAATTTTTGCGGGGAAAGCTAACAAGCGTGAGGTGTCCTACACTGTAGGTAAAGTAGCAACAAAATTAAGGATTTTGGTCGTCTGAAGCCTGAAAGTCTGACAACCAGTCTTTCCAAGGGGTATCGTGTTACCCATCAGTCACTAGGTTGTGTATTGTGTGTTACCAACGGCTTAACGTGCTTTCCAAGACACGGAGGAGTCTCGATATGTAATGCCATCCATCCACGAACCGAGCGCAGCTTTATTAAGCTGCGCTCGGTTCGTCACACACCACACCTCAAGAAAGGCCAGCAACACCTTGATGTTACTGACCGTCTCACGGAGGGTACCTGGGTTACCGAATGACTTTGCCCTGTACAGTCACGAGCAAAAGTATGTATACACTCGGCTTTATTCAAAAGCAATTTACTCCTTTATTTTTTAATTAAATTTTATGTTGTTTCGAACATAGCATTTTCGAACCCATAGGTTTATGTAATGTGTCGTATTTTAACAAAAATTGAAAAGAAAAGCGAAAAAATCGCTATTGAAAGTTGCCAAGTGTTGACATATTGGTGTTCGTGACTGTACGGGGCGACCACCGGGTAGTTCAGAACCACATGTGCCGCTGTCTCGTCATCCTCCATCAACTCAAGCGTGCCTTACTTACCCTTCGACTGACCAGTGCGGCTATTATTATTTAGCCACGAGACGTAACCTACATGACTATAGGTACAAAAACCCCAAAATAAATTAATAGTGAAAATAAAAAAAAACTTGAGAGGTGTCAAGGGACACCCGAATGGAACGAAGTTCCTTTCGATTAATTAGTGAAGGAATTGTAATAAAATTTTATTTTTTTAAGTTATAATAATATAAATAAAATAAACGAAATATAGAAACGAAAATAACTGGCTTGCTTTCTATAAGAGAGAGAGTGAGAGACAGACAGAGAAAAGTGTCGTTCCAACTTTTGGTCTTAATTTTTTCCGTCTAGCCTCCTTTCGCAACGCGCGATAAGGAACTTCGTTCCAAAAACTATCTATGATGATAAATGCGTACGGGAGATACAGAGGCGTTGGCAGGTACTCGTGACCCGGTAAATTTAAAGTACCCTCGGGAAATCAGTGGGCAGTACAATGCAGGCTTATTATAGTCAGGCCGGGTTTAGAGAGGTGTCAACTCCGATATTTATAGCTCTGGTGAAATAAAACAGTGGAGCATTGGATTAACGATCGGGATTTTAAGTTGTCAGCTTAATAGCTGACAGTTTGACAGTTTTCACTCCAACCTCCTTTTCACCGTATTCGGCGACAGCAAGCCAGCCTAATTTTCATTTCTTCCGTGCCCTCTCTGATGACTTGCTAAATCAAATTTGGTCTTTAAAACCCGGTCTTACCGTGTATAGAATCGCTGCCCTCCTAATACACACACACAACACACACACACACACGAACACGGCACACTATCAATCACAACCTGAATCATTTTGAAGGTTATTGCTAATCCAATGTTTCTTATGTTCGCATTTGAAAATGTAGAAAATGTTCTTTAACTGTCAAAATGATAACCATTACTATTACAAAAAAATATAGATATTTTAAATAATGAATCAGCCATCCTGGCGATAGTAACCAAAAGTACGGCTATCTCTTATACCATAAACGGTGACTCTTACACGCGATGTTTTTTACTGAATTATTTTATTTTATTAAAATAAAATAAAATAAACGGTGACTCTTACACGCGATGTTTTTTACTGAATGACTATACACAGCGTAATTAAAGCCACGGGCACTGCTATATAATAAATACAAACTGCATGCAAGACATCTTTGTACAACAAAACCGTTGTTATGCAAGGAAGTCTATTTCCTTCTTACTAAAGAAAATTTCAACATGAATAACGAGTTAGGGCTCATACACACGAGCGACACGCGTCAACGGCGGAGTCAATTGTAGCCGTCAGCATCGTCGACTCGTCATGCCGTTCGTGTACCTATTTGAGCACCGTACTCAAATAAAAGAGCGGCACGTTGTCGAAGGCTGCCGTCAACTCGTGTCGACGGCTGGCTGCAATTGCCTCTGCCGTTGACGCATGCCGCTCGTGTATATGCACACTGTAGCGGTGTCTACAACGCCACATGCGAACTACGCGTCATACTGACGTCACGCCAAATCCTGCATCTCGCAAGCAGAGTTTACCGTGCAACTAGCATATTTACAACCGCCCGACATGGATCCTCGGGCAGTCGCCCGCCAGACACAACACCCGTCTGGTCGGAGGATCCTCCCTTTTCTATAGAGGATGAGTGGACTATACACCCTATTCCTCATACCTCTATTCACACTTACAAAACTCAACTCCGCTTCCGAATTCTCAAAACGCAATCCCAGCTAAACAAAACAGCCAACTGTCAGTTCTTGTTCATAGAACTAGTCCCTACAGGGAAAAAACCCCGTAGCAAACTACATGAGAAAACACTTGTGAACAGAACACCCGTTCCCATACAAATATTTTATGAAGTAGTTCTAGAGCATAGTTCTCAAGTGACCACGTGCATATGTCAAGTTATCACTTATTCACTCACGCTGGCAGTGTACACTAGGCGTTATTTTCACATGAAATGGTGTATCTGAGTGGTAGCTATGTTTTTTTTTTACGTTTGAGTCGGTACTTGTGATAGTCATGCACAAAATGCATCCTTTAATATTTTTAAAAACCACATCACCACATCAGGCTGCTACAATTTGTCAAATTTATTTAATAGATTTTCAACTTTATCGCTAATGCATTAGGTTCAAGGTTGATTGGTAAAATTGGACAGTTTCGGGGAGCTTGATGTGCTAGCGTCTGATTACATACGTTTTCGGGTTATACGCAAATAAATGATCCTCAGTTTTCTCTCTGGATACAATCTCAACCCATGCTATGTTCGTATATTTTGTTATTTCCCAGAAGAAACCCACGGGCCGTAGGGCTCTAGTGATTCTGGTTTGTTCAACGAAATCTCCAAACGGCTGGTTGACACTTCGCGTGACCCAAGGGCTGGCCTTTACCTTGTCCAGAGACTAAGCATTGTGACGCTTCGACAACAGAGGCAACTGCATCTGCATTGACACTTGTCAACACCAGTGCGACACTAGTTGTACCGAATACGACACTCACCGTGACTAGTGCGACACTAGCCCCTTGGCTAGTGTCGCACTAGTCACGGTTTCAGTGCGATACTAGTCGAGACCAGTGCGACACTAGTCGTCACCAGAGCGACACTAGTCGAGACCAGAGCGACACTAGTCGAGACCAGAGCGACACTAGTCGAGACCAGAGTGACACAAGTCGAGACTAGTGCGACACTAGCCAAGACCAGTGCGACACTTGTCGATACCAGAGTGACACAAGTCGAGACTAGTGCGACACTAGCCAAGACCAGTGCGACACTTGTCGATACCAGAGCGACACTAGTCGTGACTAGTGCGACACTAGCCGAGACTAGTGGGACACTAGTCGAGACCAGAGCGACACTAGTCGAGACTAGTGCGACACTAGCCAAGGTCAAAGCGACACTAGCTGAGATTAGTGCGACACTAGTCGAGACCAGAGCGACACTAGTCGAGACCAGAGCGACACTAGTCGAGACCAGAGCGACACTAGTCGAGACTAGTGCGACACTAGCCGAGACCAGTGCGACACTAGTCGACACCAGAGCGACACTAGTCGCGATTAGAGCGACACTAGCCAAGGTCAAAGCGACACTAGCTGAGATTAGTGCGATACTAGTCGAGACCAGAGCGACACTAGTCGACACCAGTGCAACACTAGTCGACACCCGAGCGACACTAGTCGTGACTAGTGCGACACTAGCCGAGACTAGTGGGACACTAGTCGAGACCAGAGCGACACTAGTCGACACCAGTGCAACACTAGTCGACACCCGAGCGACACTAGTCGTGACTAGTGCGACACTAGCCGAGACTAGTGGGACACTAGTCGAGACCAGAGCGACACTAGTCGAGACTAGTGCAACACTAGCCAAGACCAGTGCGACACTAGTCGATACCAGAGCGACACTAGTGGAGACTAGTGCGACACTAGCCAAGACCAGTGCGACACTAGTCGAGACCAGAGCGACACTAGTCGAGACCAGAGCGACACTAGTCGAGACCATAGCGACACTAGTCGTGACTAGTGTGACATTAGCCGAGACCAGTGCGACACTAGTCGACACCAGAGCGACACTAGTCGCGACTAGTGCGACACTAGCCACGGTCAAAGCGACACTAGCTGAGACTAGTGCGACACTAGCTGAGACTAGTGCGACACTATTCGAGACCAGAGCGACACTAGTCGAGACCAGAGCGACACTAGTCGAGACTAGTGCGACACTAGCTAAGATCAGTGCGACACTAGCCAAGACCAGAGCGACACTAGACGTGACTAGTGCGACACTAGTCGAGACCAGAGCGACACTAGTCGAGACCAGAGCGACACTAGTGGAGACTAGTGCGACACTAGCCAAGACCAGTGCGACACTAGTCGAGACCAGAGCGACACTAGTCGAGACCAGAGCGACACTAGTCGAGACCATAGCGACACTAGTCGTGACTAGTGTGACATTAGCCGAGACCAGTGCGACACTAGTCGACACCAGAGCGACACTAGTCGCGACTAGTGCGACACTAGCCACGGTCAAAGCGACACTAGCTGAGACTAGTGCGACACTAGCTGAGACTAGTGCGACACTATTCGAGACCAGAGCGACACTAGTCGAGACCAGAGCGACACTAGTCGAGACCAGAGCGACACTAGTCGAGACCAGAGCGACACCAGTCGAGACTAGTGCGACACTAGCCGAGACCAGTGCAACACTAGTCGACACCCGAGCGACACTAGTCGTGACTAGTGCGACACTAGCCGAGACTAGTGGGACACTAGACGAGACCAGAGCGACACTAGTCGAGACTAGTGCGACACTAGCTAAGATCAGTGCGACACTAGCCAAGACCAGAGCGACACTAGACGTGACTAGTGCGACACTAGTCGAGACCAGAGCGACACTAGTCGAGACCAGAGCGACACTAGTCGAGACCAGAGCGACACCAGTCGAGACTAGTGCGACACTAGCCGAGACCAGTGCAACACTAGTCGACACCCGAGCGACACTAGTCGTGACTAGTGCGACACTAGCCGAGACTAGTGGGACACTAGACGAGACCAGAGCGACACTAGTCGAGACTAGTGCGACACTAGCCAAGACCAGTGCGACACTAGTCGATACCAGAGCGACACTAGTCGAGACTAGTGCGACACTAGCCAAGACCAGTGCGACACTAGTCGAGACCAGAGCGACACTAGTCGAGACCAGAGCGACACTAGTCGAGACCATAGCGACACTAGTCGTGACTAGTGCGACATTAGCCGAGACCAGTGCGACACTAGTCGACACCAGAGCGACACTAGTCGCGACTAGTGCGACACTAGTCGCGACTAGTGCGACACTAGCCAAGGTCAAAGCGACACAAAGCTGAGAATAGTGCGACACTAGTCGAGACCAGAGCGACACTAGTCGAGACCAGAGCGACACTAGTCGAGACTAGTGCGACACTAGCTAAGATCAGTGCGACACTAGCCAAGACCAGAGCGACACTAGTCGTGACTAGTGCGACACTAGTCGAGACCAGAGCGACACTAGTCGAGACCAGAGCGACACTAGTCGAGACTAGTGCGACACTAGCCGAGACCAGTGCGACACTAGTCGAGACCAGAGCGACACTAGTCGTGACCAGGGCGACACTAGCCGAGATCAGTGCGACACTAGTCGAGACTAGTGCCACGCTAGCCGAGACCAGAGCGATACCAGTCGAGACTAGTGCGACACTAGCCGAGACCAGAGCGACACTAGTCGAGACCAGAGCGACACTAGTCGAGACTAGTGCGACACTAGCCGAGACCAGTGCGACACTAGTCGACACCAGAGCGACACTAGTCGCGACTAGTGCTACACTAGCCAAGGCCAAAGCGACACTAGTTGAGACTAGTGCGACACTAGCCAAGACCAGTGCGACACTAGTCGATACCAGAGCGATACTAGTCGCGACTAGTGCGACACTAGCCAAGGTCAAAGCGACACTAGCCAAGACCAGTGCGACACTAGTCGGTACCAGTGCGACACTAGTCGATACCATAGCGACACTAGTCGACACCAGAGCGACACTAGTCGAGACCAGAGCGACACTAGTCGAGACTAGTGCGACACTAGCCGAGACCAGTGCGACACTAGCCGAGACCAGTGCGACACTAGTCGTGACCAGTGCGACAATAGTCGACACTAGTCGTGACAAGTGCGACACTTGTCGATACCAGAGCGACACTAGTCATGACTACTGCGACACTAGTCGTGACCAGCGCGACACTAGCCGAGACCAGTGCGACATTAGTCGACACCAGAGCGACACTAGTCGAGACTAGCGCGACATTAGTCATGACTACTGCGACACTAGTCGTGACCAGTGCGACACTAGCCGAGACCAGTGCGAAACTAGTCGAGACCAGAGCGACACTAGTCCTAGTAGCTAGTTCCATAAAAAAATTCCCCCAAGCAATATTGCCGTAAATGTCACATGTCTTCGAACTTTTGGTTCTAGAAAATTTTTCGTTACCTCGCGATGATTTCCTTCACCGTTTTGAGAGCAGTGGTGACGAAAGACGAAAGCAGTGGTCAGCACCCTAATTGCGTAACACACGATTAATCGGAATCGGTTTCATTTCGACAGTTCAACAACATTCATTGCGTTATTTATGTGTTGAGCAGACAAATTTTTCGAACTTATGAAGCAATGCATTAGCAATTTGCTTCAAAATGATTCAGATTCGGATTGATTGTGTGTTACGCAACTAGGGTGCAGTTCAAACCTACGACCCACAACTCGCAAGTCACGGCCGTTACCACTGGGCTACCACTGCTTTACGAAGCAATTACCTACTACACAATAATTATGTATGTCGGAATTTGCCACCCGGCTTTCCCGTTTAATGCCGACCAGCCCTAATAGGACGTGCCTAGCACGCGTAAGAGGAAATTCGGGAGGCGTTCAGTTCATACAAACGTTTTCCTCAGTTTTCTCCCCGAATACAACCTCAATCTATGCCATGTTCGTATATTTTGTTTTTCCCAAAAGAAACCCTCGGGCTTGGGGTTCGAGTGATTCTGGTTTGTTCAACGAAATCTCCAAACGGCTGGTTGACACTTCGCGTGACCCAAGGACTGGCTTTTACCTTGTCCAGAGGCTAAGCATTGCAATACAACGTGGCAATGCCGCCAGTCTTTCGATACATTATCGTCGACAGCGATGCGGAGGAATTTTTGACGCCATATTTCAGTTAGTTATTAGTTTTATTTAGGTTAGGTTAGAGTTCAAATTAAAATAAACTTGAAACAAAGCATAACATTAGTTTAAAATGAATCATTCCTTCCAGCAAAACTAGAGTACAAGGCGATGCAAATACAACCCGCTCTTAAATAATTTATAAGCTAATCGATACACCCGTCGGTCGGCCATAATTGGCGCATTAGTTCCTTCGAAGGCCGATTCACACAACATTACACTGACTCGTTGGGCTAGTGGTCGCAAGCGCTACCACTGAGCATGAGGTCCTGTTCGATTCTCGGGTCGGGCAAAGTGTTATTGAGTTTTTCCATCTGAGATTTCTCAGTACCAGCCTGGAGTCTGGATTTGTGTTCCCGTTTGATGGCAATAAGCTCGACCCCTGGTACATGGAACTTAAGCATAACTGGAGCAATGTGAGTGTACCCTCTGCTTAACCCTTCGGGGATTAAAGGCGTGATGTTATGCTATCATGTTATATTTAAAGTATCATGTTTTCGTTAATCCTACTAATATTATAAACGCGAAAGTTTCTGAGGATGGATGGATGGATGTTTGTTACTCTATCACGTAAAAACTGCTGCATGAATTTGGATGAAATTTGGCACACAGATCGTTTATAATCAGGATTAACACATGGGATACTTTTTATCCCCGAATTCCCACGAGATCGAAACTTATGCGGGTGAAACCGCGGGGCGCTGCTAGTATTTACATAATTTAAAAGCTAACAGCCTTAAAAATATAATAATAATATGTACAAGTATATAAAAAGGGAGGGGAACTAATCAGAGGGCATCAAAAAATTCGTACGCATTGCTGTCAACAGGAAAATTCGCCAAAAGGCTGGCAGCATTGCCACGTTGTATGGCGATGCTGATTCTTTGGCCAAAAAATAGGCCAGCGTTCTGGTCACGTAAAGAGTCGACCAACCGTTATCACGTTATACCCATATTGACCACAAGGCGATGCAATACAACCCCGCTCATAAATAATTTATAAGCTAATCGATACATGCTGTGGCCCGTCGGCCATAATTGCTGCATTAGTTTCCTTCGAAGGCCGATTCAATCCATCACACCACATTATTCTGTCACAAACTGACATACATCATAAATATACCCTTTTAGTTATGAAAAATGAGCACGAATATTAATTTAAGGAGAAAATTACTTATTTTAGTCGTATTTTTAAAGGGCTGTGGGCTGGGGCCACAGGCGCATTATTATCGGTCGATAATATGGCATGCGTTATTGCGATAATGTGGGACACATTGCTTGCCACACAGCTGCGTTTTAAATATCCGATATTCATTTATATAAGTATTTATCTGTACTAATAATATTATAAAGAGGAAAGATTTGTATTTTTGTGTGTATGTTTGTAATGAATAAAATTTTATATTCAGGTATAGATATTCATATAATAGTAATTAATCAGTGTATGTTAAATAAATAATAAAAACATTCATTTATTATTTATATAATTATATTTAATATTGCTAATTTCTCATACCGGAATATCGCAGGACGGAGGAACACAAGCGTCCTACTTTTATTGCGTTGTTATTATCGCAGCCGTGTGTAACTTCGTCGCCGTTCGAATATAAAATGTACTGAAAACAGATATCGCAATAACGCATCCGATATTATCGACCGATAATAACGCGCCTGTGGGGGAGAGCCTTAAGGGGTTACTTTACACACTGAGTCCGATCCAAATTCCAATTCGGGATCCAAGTTCTATCCGAATTGAAAATATTCTAAATTCCAACTATTGGAATTCGGGTCTAGTTCGTAGGTACCTACGGACACTTGGTAACCCATAATTGTGTAAGGCTGACATACCTACACCGGTGAGTAGGTAATAATGAGCCTTTCAAGTAGAGTTGAGTACTTTGAAGCGGTTTCTGAAATGATCAACCCTAAAGTTGTTGAAGGGTTTGGAAACTTGTTGTTCGTCGAATCGTTGAGCTCCTTAAGTTTTGAGTTGAGCTGCATGATTGCTGCTGACACATGCGTCCACTTTATGTCTCAATCTATTTGGTTTTTTCCTCAAAAGACCATTTCAGTCAGACACCAATCTACATGGTCTTCACATGATCTGACCAAGATTATGTCTGGCCTTTAAAAGTGACTGTGACCTCTGAGTTTGTTTTCGGCTTCGGGCTCGGGTTTTTCGTCTCAGAGTAGTCAGATAGGAAATGCCGACCTCAGCTAGTAGGTATTAAAACATAATTGACGTGTAAAAGTGTTTGTAGAAACCTACTTACTTAAATAAGATCATTTATCATTCACTTGTAAAAAACCTGTAATTCAATATGTCATAATAATAATTATCATCATAACATTAAATGCAAATAAACGATTCTAATAAAAAATCTTCTATCCTTAAATTTTTCTTGAGGCTGTTTACAAAAAGCCTTTAGCCCCGAAGGGCGAAATAGGAAGAAGAGTCTTTCTCCCTATTTGTCCCTTGGCGGTTGCAGCCGGCAGGCGTAAACAAGTACTAACTTGTTTGTTTCATTTGCATCCTAGGGAAACGACCTCGAAAAACTACAGTCAATCTACATTGCGAACCTACCGTTTAAGATAGGGGTAAGCCACGAAGAATACTACAGAATTCAACTTCATTCGGCATCCTCAATTAATCATGTTCGGGTCGACTCGGCACATTTCGTGCTAGGCCGGTCGACTTTTTGCAGACGTATATCTGCACATATTCGATTTTACTTTAGAATTAATCAGAATTAACTTTTTGGAATAATTTGAATGCTTCTAGAATAAAATACTGAGCGATGCGGATCTCCAGTCAGCTTTGATGCCTCAGGAACTAAATCCCGCCATCGTGTTTGATAAGGTAATCGTCGAATGTCCTTACCTCCTATCCTTAAAGCCCGTAGGTATTTATGGTATGTTTACAAAAGTTGCACAACAATGCTGCAACAAGTTGAGATCAAAAATATATTAAACTCTCAACCACATACCTTTACGTGTGGTTGCCCAAGACAGCCAGCGGTGCCATCACATAACGACCGTCTTTAACAAAGCCAAATCAATACAAAAACGGGTCCGCCGTTTTCACGACGGCCTATTATTTTCACGACAATTTTCCTCTTTTCCTACAAGAACGGCGACCCCCACGTGCGGCCGTAATGTCCTAAAACGGAACGTTTTTTGACATTGTAATGGCAAATACTGGTGAAAATTACAAATTCAAATTCAACCAGAACACACACACAGATTCAAACATTTCACAGATTCACAGATTTTCATGACATCCGTTATGAATAAGACGGAATCGCTCCTCGAGGAAACCGTAGTTTTACCTATGTGGCAGTCACCGCTGCTGTCTTAGAATATATGCTTTAGGCACTTTTGGCGATATCCAAACAGAGCCTATACTTTAAAAAACTTGAGAGGTGTCAAGGGACACCCGGATGGAACGAAGTTCAAAGAGAGAGAGAGAGATAGAGAAACACGCGCACGCCGCACGGCTTACAACTATAGCAAAAAGTGTCGTTCCAACTTTTGGTCTTAATTTTTTCCGTCTAGCCCCCTTTCGCAACGCGCGATAAGGAACTTCGTTCCAAAAATAACCTCTAACAGTTTACAAAACAACAATCAGTTTTTTCCAGGATGCTCCATGGCGCGCAGTGTTCCCTCTCGGCCGACAGCGTCGCGACGTGGAAGTACTAGCCGATGCCTCGCTGCCACCACCGGTCGCGACTGTACCGCAGACCCTGAAGCTGTACAGTCGAGTCGCAACTTGTATTGCCCTCGCTGTTGGCGCGGTAGTCGAAATTATACTGTATATAATTGAGTTTTATACAGTCATATGAATAAATAGATAAATAAATAAAGGAATTTATTTTGTTTCATTTCACCTCAAGCGACTCCAAAACCAAAATTTGTGGCAGTGGCGGTCATAAAACATGTTAGTAAGACGTCTCGTGTCATCTCGCTCCTGCTTTTTTTGACCGTGACTGCCATGAACGTTCCCGTATCATCATCTGCCTCATCTGCCTAGCCTTTTCCCGACTATGTTGGGGTCGGCTTCCAGTCTAACCGGATGCAGCTGAATACCAGTATTTTAGATGGAGCGACTACCTATCTGACCTCCACAACCCAGTTACTGGGTAATACGATACCCCTTGGTAAGACTGGTTGTCAGACTTTCGGGCTTCTGACTACCCGTAACGACTGTCAAAGATCCACGAATGACAGCCTGGACCAACGGCTTAACGTGCTTTCCGAGGCACGGAGGAACGTTCCCGTATAACCACTTAAAATACCTCCACGACCCCTGTACCGTTGCATGCACAGAACAGATAATCTGTTCTGTGGTTGCATGCATCCATAAGCACAATGTTTTACGTGCGTCACATTGCGCACCACCGCAAACAGCAAATACACAAAGTAACTTTGTGTATTTGCTGTTTGATAGTTTGATGTACAGAATGCATAGTTGACGGCTATGCGATGGGTCTTTTTACACCCTGCATATATTTTATTTCAATTTTACAATAACATCATAACAATATTCATCGCATGCATTTATGTACGTGTTCTTTCTCACAAGGTGTATCGATTCTCACGATATTATCTTTACAGAATGCACCATTTCTCACTGTTATAAAAGAAACATTACTGCAGTAAGTGCTATCGATCGCTCGGGAAGGAATCATCATGAAATATTCAGTGGCATGAGCTATTGGCTGCGTGCTGTGTGACGCTATAGGTGGGTAGATATTGTACCTTTTGATACTGAATTAAGTCAGAGGTAAGGTAAGGAAGACAATATAAGTTCCAAGACCCCTCCGTGCCTTGGAAAACACGTTAAGCGGTTGGTCCCGGCTGTCATGGTTACGGGTAGTCAGATAAGATAAGATAAGAAACCCGAAAGTCTGATAACCAGTCCTACCAAGGGGTATCGTATTACCCAGTGACTGGGTTGTGGAGGTCAGATAGGCAGTTGCTCCAAGTAAAATACTGGCATTCAGCTGCATCCGGTTAGACTGGAATCCGACAATAACATAGCTGGGAAGAGGCTAAGCAGATGATGAGGTTGTTAATGTTTAAGCAATAACCCTGTATAATAAAGGATAGGGTGGTTTGGGTTACCATTTATCTATCCAGGCAAGGTTTTTAGGATAGTATTATTCAGGTTAATCATTTTAGCGAAGACCTTGACAGATATTTAATTATACTACCCTTTCAATATATCTGACGCTCGATTCAAGATTCCTCTCAAATCAGAATATCTACAATTTCAAATAAACCATATTCCGACAAGTCAATTTCGTAGTAGCAACTGAATTCCTGAAACGTTTCGATAGATATTGGCGTTCCGTTTGACATCCCAAACCGCAGAGCTATCTCCAAGCTCTATTGCTTTCCAACCGACTTCGCAGAAGCCAATAAAAGGGTTTTGAGTTTCCACTTTCATCTCTAAGGGCCGGTTGTCTCAAACGCTTGGTTGACGTAATATGTGTACGTCAAATAATAACGAGTACGTAATCGCAATTATTTGACGTAAGTCAAGGCCATATTTTGTAATTCTATTTTGAAACAACGCTTTTTTTTTGGTTTGGCGATAGCTAGCGCCATTTTTGACGTATACGCCTGCGTCAAGTTGACGTGAAACAACCCGCCCTTGGTTGTACATACGAGTAGGTATGTGATGAATCTATTCCAAATAAAGTGAAGACAAGAATCATCATTGTCATCTTTTAGCTGCCACGACTTATTTCATTTAGTATTTGAATTGTTTTTTCTTATCTTTTTATTACGAACGCTTTTAACATTCTGTGTCATTCTCACGTGCACAATTTCAACATGAATGATGGAATCAATTTTTTTATTTTTATTTAGAGAGTCCGTGGAGTTTCTTTCCCGTTATTTTCTATAGGTAGGTACCTACTATGCTTTGAAAATCGTAGTAGGCAAGATGTCCCTACTCCTGAGGTTACTATCTGCGAGGCCGCAGGCAATTTGTTAGGCATGGTTGCTTTGAGTCCGAACCTTATCATACCCGCTCAGGTGTCAGTCAGGGATCCGTGACATATGCCTCTCCGAAAAATTGACAGATGTTTTGACGGATCAACTACTTTCGTACGGGTCCGTATCTTCGTTGACGGACTTAGGCAGTAGAGCCCCAGTAGTGGACACCGACTGGCTGAGTTGGTTTTGTGGCACATGCCCAGCAGAGGACGTTTACGGGACTGGAACCTAATGATGTTTCGTTTCAAGAAAAAAATTTTTTGTTGTAAAAACACTCTCTTTTGTTTATTTTTCAAGTAAGAATGATTCATTTGAATATTTCACGACAATGTGACTCACTTTTAATTAAAACCGTAATAAATCCGTGAAAATCGGAGTATTTTATTATTATTGTACATACAAGGGTAATAGGAAGGTAGATAGATAGGTAGGTACATATTATAAACGCTCCGTGGACCAAAACAAAAAAAAAATTAGATAGTCCCCTGTGGTTCTATTTTGTAAAAATCTCACCTTGAAAACTTAGGTGATGTGAGTTTGAAGTGGGCTGTCAATAGTGGAAATCCCTAATCTCGGAAATGAAATTCCAGATCAAAAATGTAAACAATGTGTCATTGCCAAAGTGACGTTTCAGGGGTAGTTAACATTTCCCTAGTCATTATAATTATTTGGTGTTATTAAATTTCGTGCTTTTGAAATCAATAACCTAAGGTCTCGTCGTAAACTAATGAAAATAAAAGATAAATCACCGAAAGACCAATATTGGTCTTCAGACACAGACATAGCAGAGCGCTGTCACTTTTTAGGTAGTGATAGAATATCCTTTTTGGTCCATGGCCCTGGCTGAGCATCCATAGTAGGTACAGCCGCCAGCACATCAGGCTTCTACAATCTGCCAAATTTCTTTAATATATTTTCAACTTTATCGCTAAAGTATTAAGGTTCAAGGTTGATTGGGAAAATTTGACAGTTTCGGGTAGGGCGTCTGCACGTCTATTTTATTACGCGTAAACACGATTTTAGGCAACAACAAAATAAACAAAAACGTAAAATACAACAACTTAAATCTTAACAACATCATCATTAACTGCCTTTTCCAAATCTATATTGGTTTCGGTTTCTAATCGGATGCAGCTGAATACCAGTACTTTACATGGAGCGACTCCCTATCTGACCTCCACAACCCAACAACTGGGTAATACGATACCCCATGATAAGACTGGTTGCCAGGTTTTGAGCTTCTGACGTAACGACTGTCAAAGATCAACGAATGACAGCCGGGACCAACGGCTTAGGGCCGGTTTTTAATCCGCCAATTGTTAAAAATAGTAACTAATGGTTAAATTATTGCCAAATGTGTTTTTTGATAAATTTTTAGTTTATCTAATGAATCATTGGTAATGGTGAATGAATAATGATGGAATAATAATGGTGAAAGAATGGTATTGGTGGTGAATGATTAACTACTAGTTAAAAAATAACCATTAGTGACCATTAGATAAACTAAAAGTCGGTCATAGTAAATGCTCCACACAAAGTAGGCAAAATAAAAACATAAACGATAAAAAATAATCAACAAACAAAATCCCATATCAAATGGATTCGCTTCCCTTGGATATTAAGGCATAATTAAATTGTAGCATAGTTCTCAACTGGTATAAAAGTTGAATGCCGACTGCCGAATGGTGGCAAGTGAACGAGGTTTAGTTGCACGATGAAGTGGCTCGCGTTCCTGTGTCTGATGCTTTGCTTGGTGTCAGCTGCTATGGTAAGACAACCTTCATTTGTTTTATTGCATGTGCTCCTGTTAATATACAGGGTGGCAGGGATATCGACGCGCAAACTGTAACCATGGATTCAGCACATGAGTTTAGACCCCATAGCGTCGAAATTTTTCGTCGGTTATTAAAAAAAAATATTGCTGTTTCATACATTTTGACCGCGTAGGTATTGCACTTTTCTATGAAACAGATTTTTTTTTAAATAATAATAATTTATTATAATCAGCCTATAATGTTCCCACTGCCACTGCTGTGACACAACCCTCCTCTCTGTGAAAGGGAGTGGGCCGTAATCCACCAGTCTTCGAATTTTTGGTTCTAGGACATGCCGGTTTCTCACGATGTTTTCCTTCTCTTAAGAAGCTGCAGGGTAATTGCGTAACACACTAACGGTAGCAATGGGTTTCATTTTGACAATTCAACAACATCCATTGCGGTATTTACGTTGTCGAGCAGACAATTTTTACGAAAATATGAAGCAATGGATGAGAGAATGGATCCTTCAGAAATGATTCAGATGGTGATTCATGTGATGTGTGTTACGCAATTAGCGTGTGGTTAGATAGAAAACAGGATTTGAGTGCGTCTCTTGAGGAGAATTACGTTCTGTATACCTGTTCCACATAACCCATACTTACTAATAATAAAGCTGGACAGTTTGTTTGTTTGAACGCACTAATGTCCGGAAACACCATTTGAAAGCCCAATTCTTGAGGAAGGCTAAAGCAAGGAGTGGCGGTTCCATCTTATGGTAAAATACTTATTTCTTGTACAAGAAAGAAATCGCCGCATTCTATAAGTAGTTTTAACATAACATTCTTCCACAGGCTGACGACGACGAGCCTCGTGCTGGCCCAGCAGATTACACCAGCAGATATGCTGAGTTAGCGTCCCCTGTACCTTCCCATATCAACGTACAAGACCTGCTAGCATCCCTAGCCAGTTATCACCACTAAACCATCTGGGACCGAGGACCTGCAAACACCTAAAACCACTCATTTGACAATATGTTCCTTAAAACTGGATTTTTAGACCACATGGCACATAATGAACTTCACACCACAAAAATGAGCCTTACGTTCGAGATTTCGAAATGTTTAAATATTTATTTTATTGGTTTTTGAAAAAATTAATTTTGTCGCATTTAATTTTGTCGTTTTTATACAGAAAGATTGAATTATTAATGTGGTCATTAAATTACTGTGTAACCCACTAGTGCCAGCTTGTCATTGAAATTACTCTGTATTTTAATTAGTTTATTTTATTTATAAAATGTGTATTTATGATCAAAAGTGTGGAACGCTTCTGAATCTGTAATTATGTATTTGTAGGTATATTAAAGTATAAGTTCGCTCGTCTATTTCTTTTTGTTTCATTTTCTCATTTGTTTGTTCTACGAGATATTCCTTGGAGTTATTTTCGATGTAGGTACCTAAGGCACCTGTCTCACCGCTGATGATGAAGCGACTCAACGATTTTCTCGCTCTAGAAACGTACAAAAGATTGTATGTCTCTTGTGTTCATACACACGAGCGAGTTAACGACAGCCGTAACAGCTACCATGGACGCGTGTCGGCGACAGGCCGCGACGCGTGTCGGCAGCAGCCAACGACGCGTCCGGGTTACAATTGCCTCTGTCGTCAACGCGTGTATGCACACTAAGTAAAAGAGATACATACATATATTCATAGTTGATCGCTGACTGTTCACACGGCCGGTGAGTAGGTACTCGTTTGTCACAACGACAAGAGCTATCGAAGAGAGAGTACTCACTCAGCTACGCTTGCTTGGCGGGCAGAACACTAGCTAAGAGATTCGCGCTTGGTACATACGCATCTTCTTCTTGGTCGCATACTTCATTACTGACGGTCGTCTCCCTGAAAGGCCTTCGTGGCTTTATGTACGATATTCTTCCACTTCGTTCGGTTCTCTGTTTCTCTCAGTGCGGTCATAACAGAGAGTCCAGTACATACGCATATACCAGCGTTAATCGGCTGCTCGTCGCTCGCCAACTCGTTTTTAGTTGCTAGTTCTACTCGCTTCTCGTTAATCGCCAGCGGTGGAACAGGTGCCTAAGTAAGCTTTGTTTGAGTCTACATTGTTTTCATATCTAACTGCAGTTAATTAATTTTACTGTGAAATGCAGAGCATTGTTTTAAGGATTCGTGCAGACTTGTGCAATGTTGATAATTCGTATTTCAGCGAGATTCTTGCGATGGCAGGCAGGTACCTACACAATGGTCAACAATCCGAACGGATTTTCGAAATATTATAATTCGTTAAAAAAGGACTCCTGACTGTCTATTCTGTAAAAATCTCCCCGTGAAAACTTAGGTGAAAAGCGCTTGAAGTGAGCTGTGAATAGCGTCAATCCCTAGCATCAGGCGGAATTGACATCTAGCTTAGATGAAGTGAACTGTCATCTAAGCTAAAACTTGATGACCCAATTTACGGCCGCGTTGGTACTGTAAATTGGTATGTACAAATAAATCGTAGCGATTATAATGTCGTTTCGGACGCCATTATTGTTGTTATGACACACAGACAGACACACGAGCGACAAAATTTAGAACTCTACATAAAATAATATAAATCTACAATCTAACGTTTCATATCAAGCTGTGTTACATAATCTGTAATCGTTGACCCGCTGCATTGATAAGTGCAAAATGTTAATGCAGTTCTGAGAGTTAAAGTTCAGTAATTATAGAAAATCGCTAAACGTCGTTCAGCTGTTTTACATACCGGAGCTGTTTTGCAAAACAGCTAGCGGTTATGTAAAACAGCGTATTCAATAATCCATCTGCGAGAAATGCTGAAGGTTTTTCAAAGTACCACAACCCAAATTATCTATTTTTATTTTTTTACATCATTAAGACTAATCAATTAGATACAGTCGGCCGCACGTAATTGGTAACAGAACCAGTATAAGCTGGCCTCTTTTTCTATTGAAACTGTACACACGGCTACACATCAAGTTATAGGTACATTTCCAGTTTTAGCTGACCTCGCATTGTATAGGTTTTTCGTGCAATCAGAAGCCAGCTTATACTGGTTATGTATAGCTTGATGTGTAGCCGTGCGTACTACACTAGGCCAGCTCAGTTACCACCGACCTGCGGTCGACTGTAGCTACTACAAAATTAATCACTTAAAGGATTCGAAGTCAGGGTCAATGTGGACGGCGGGCGAGTCGATGAACTTGCGTCTGGCCGGAAATAGGCGCTCATAGTTCAGGTTGACATCTAGAGGGTGACCGGCGTCGCGACGAGCCTCCCGGCCGTACGGCACGTAGTCGTATGGTACCTGAGGAACGTAAAATTCACATCATTCTCCATCATTCACATCAAACTACTACAATCTGTCAAATTTCTTTAATAGAGTTTCAACTTTATTGCTAAGGTTCAAGGTTGATTGGGAAAATTTGACAGTTTCGGATAGCTTGATCTGCTGGCGTCTGTACGATTCTACACGCGACCGCAGACGGCAGCGGCAATGCCACCTAACCACAATGGCTGACCGTAGTGTCACTACAGAGCCCTTAAGCTATAGATTCCAAAAAGAGCGGCGGCTAATGCGCTTCTGGACATCTCAGGTTTCTTGGCCTTAACTTACCATGCATCGTAAACTTCAATAAACCTCTTCTTCTACGGGAGGTCAATGGGTTTATAAGCAATAAGCACTCATACATACACACAGCAGCTTACATTTTTAGAACATGAAATCTTGTAGTCCCTTGGGACTTCCCTGACTACAAGATTTCATGTTCTAAAAGCATTTTTTAAGCAAATTGACGACCAACTTATATTGAACGTATAACTAAATTACTACTGTCATTCTTTGTCAGTTGTATTATATAGCTATAATCATATAGCTGTATCAGTGACAGTAGCTCCAATTCAAGTCCATTTAAAATCAACCCTAAAACGACGAGTTATTCAATCAATTAAGAAATTGCAATGCTAATTGGAGTGAATGGGCTATAAAAGTTAAAACGGTCAAGTGCGTGTCACATAATAAACAAACTTGACATAACTTGAATCCCCAATTTATTTAATCAAGTAGATATAAAACCAAGGATCATCTGCTTAGGAATCGTTAAAATCTCACAAAACTCCAAAAATCTTAAATCTTTCTTTGGTGACATTTATGTACAGTCAGCAACAAAAGTCAATTAACTCTGTTACTTTTACAAATCATCTAAATTGATACAAAATGATGCGTTACATTGACTTTCACTATTTCATATAATAAAAAAGAGTTCATTATTCATAAATATTCTATTACTACATGTTTTTTAAGAATATTTCGCTCATAATTAAGATTTAAACTACTGAAGTATCAACCGACTTTTGTTGCTGACCGTACAAGTACCTACTATTATATTTTGATGTAGAAGTTACAAAGTAGTAAGCAAAGGACCATTTCCCCTATCATCTACAGACAGATAAACACATAACATCACGCTTGTCTTTCTCCGAAGAGTTGGGCAGACGTGATCTACAGGTACACACGGCTACACATCAAGCTATGCAAAACCAGTATTGGCTGATCGTTCATTGTGAGAAAATATCATACAAAGTGAGGCCAAGACAAACTGGTTTTGTATAGCTTGACGTGTAGCCGTGTGTACACCCACATTTCACTAGTTATGTTTAAGTTCCATGTAACAGTGGGCGAGCCTATTGCTATCAACTGGACACAGATCCAGACTCCGGACTACTACTGAGAAATTCCAGATAGAAAAATCCAATAGGTAATACTTTTACCGACCAGGGGATCGAACCCAGGACCTCTTGCTCAGCAGTAGCGCTTGCGACCACTAGACCAGAAATTAAAACTAAAATTACCTGCGGTGCAGCATCCACGGAAACTATTAATAAAACACACGTTATAAACAAATATATCGGCTCCATGTTCGATCGGGCAGCAGCGTGTCGTATGCGCTCTTCACGCGTGTTGACTTGCCTTTAATTAAAATACCACGTACAATTTTATTGCTAGATTTTATTGCTTTTTCACACAAAAACAATTTCTATTTTTCTAGATTTTTCTTGCAAGCTGGTCCTCTGTTTCATTTGTGTCAAAACTGAATGGTCTACAGAAGATAATATGTATATAGTTATGAATTACTAACACATCATTATGTTCATAATTGTTTTAGCTTATCATTTTTTTATTAATTTTATTGTAAACAACGACAAAACCTGTATTAAATTTCTTATGTTACGTTTAATTTTGTGTGTTGTCTTATATCTCTAGGCCATAAATACCAGTACAAAATTATATTCGGTATTCAATCAATATCTCAGTATGATTGACTTCGTCGATATCAAAAAAAATTATAATAAAAACAAAAGATTTATAACTTCCTACTTTATAGTTATTCGTTTCTAGAATTCAGCTAAAATATATTTACCTACGTGATATTTTATATGAACCTAATGTGAGTGTCTAGAAACTGTTTTAGTTTATAAAATGGCAGTATTTCATACTACCATTCTTGTTTTATTGTTTTTTTCATCATTAGCTGCAGTGAGTTTATTATAATTATAAACAATAGAATTTATATTAGAAATGATAAGAACATGAGTATTTTCTCAAACCATCGTCATCAAAATATAGAACAATCAGCCTATAATGTTCCCAGCAATGTTCCTATTGCTGGTACACACAGGTGCCCTGTCTTCGAGAGCCTCGAGAGGGCTGGTCTCAAAACGATGAAGGAAAACCTCGTGAGGAACCGGCATGCCCGAGAACCAAAAATTCGAAGACATGTGATATCTATCATCGGGCACTGGGCCTGCGTGGTGAATTATAGCACACTCCCTCTCGAAGCAAGGAGGCTTGTTTCCCAGCAGTACATTAGAGGCTGATTATAATGTATCAAAATATCTTGGACACAATACCTCCTTAAAATAATCAAATTCTGCTATTCGAGTATGATCCTCCGTACAAAATCAAATCCTGCTTCTTAGCTTAGGAAACACTAACATATGTCGAATAATCTGAAGCGAATTTCCAGTATTGCATGTCAATTAGGCCGTGATACCAATTCCCAGTAGATTTAAGGGATTAACATATTGACTACATGTTGAAATAGGATTGCGTATTAATGCATACGAGATGCATCTGTAATCCTATCATCTCCTGTTCTGTGTAACTAATAGGTACTCTGTGTAGGATTTGTGATGTATATTGTAAATAGTGATTATTCTAGACTCCCAGAATCAATCAGCAATATTACGGCATGGGTGGAAGATGATTCAATAGTAGGTATAGCGCTTAAAGGTTATTTTAGCGCGTGGCCAAAAGCTGAACTAATCCCGCCATCTTGTTTTTAGTGTTTCACAAAACAATTACACAAATGTTTACCAACAGCGCCCCTGCCAATGTCTTAAAAGCGCCAAAAACGCTACCCAAACGCCAAATGATCCTCGGCAGTAAAGGTATCTTAAATAGACTGTTTTAGTTGATGGTGACTTCGATCCACCGATGGTCGACTCGTCGGCTCACGGCTCTAATTTTATTTTATTTACCTAACCTTTAAAAAAAAAAGAAAATAATCCCCACTTCTTGTTTACAATAGGCTCAACAGCCAGAAATAAACGACCAATTCAAAGTAACTGACCTAGTAACAGAAAAACCAGTGCCAGCTGTATTGCCAGACCAACCCGCGCAACAAGAAAAGCAGCCAACACAACCAGAATCAATTGTACAACCAGCTAAAACCATCGGAGATACAGCTGCAGTTGAGATTGCAGATGAAGAAAACTATACCCAAGTTGCAACACCAGAAGTCAGTTTCTCAGTCAGAATCTACAGGTTCATATCAGAACCTATTATCAAAGTTGTGAACACGCCGAAAGTAAACGAAGTACTAAGAAACATTGGAACATGCGTTGTCAACGGAGCTATGGAACTATTTTCTTACTACCTACCAGCACCTTTTATGCCTATACTTGCCTCTGCAGCAGGACTGATAATTCCATTCGAACCAGTAGTAATGTTGAGAGAGAGGATGCCAGTGACTAGCTATAGAAGAGCGTTCCAAACTGCAATGAGCACTTTTCTTAGGACCTTCGAAAAGTATAAAGTAGGAGAGGAATATGATCCGTATATGACGAGACGGTTCAACAGAAGATTTATGAATAATGATCATGACAAAAAGGAACCCGGAAAGACACCAGAACCCGCATATACTTAATAAAATTTAATGTATTTCAGACATTTTCGTTTTTATTTTCTAAGCCGATTATTTCTAAGCTATCATCAATCAAAAATAGTTTTAACGGATTATGGGTTAATTTAGGCAAAGTCGACCCGTGTCCAACCTGTGGCACGTATCGTGAGGCTCGGGCAACCCACGCCATTTATTTAGACTATAATCAATCAACTCGGCCTATCGCAGTCCACTGCTGAACATAGGCCTCCCCCACCTTGTCCTCCGCCTTCCGCATCCAGTCAGTCTCAACCACCTTTTTGAGGCCCATCTAGCTGGAAGGCGTCCCACCCTCGCGTCTGCATCTGCTCCAACGGCCATTAGTCCTTCGACAAACATGGCCAGCCCACTGCCACTTTAGCTTGCTTACTCTGCAAGCTATGTCGATTCGGTTCTTTTCCCGTTATCTTAGTTAGAGTACAGAGTGCGACAATTTTTCTTGGCTCGAGCTCTTATCTAAAATTATGAACAATGAAGTGGCTATTTAACCCTATTTAACTTATACCTCTTGTAGTATTATTATCTCTAAGTAGTATATACCTACACAATCATTATGTACATCTTTATGTCAATAAAAAGTCGTGTGTTTACGCTTTTATCTAATAAATGACCGTGGCAGAACAGTACAACATGCATGCCCACTAATGTACCATGCGAAGGATAAATTTTATTCGAAACAAAAAAACTTTTCAAATAAAATCTTTATCAACTTAGAAAATAAATTCAATCAGTAAAAGACGACATTGTTATAGTTCCAAAGTAGGGACAGAAGAAGGTGGTTCTAATAACAGTCTTTTCTTCTTTAGCTTTTGGACTCTTCTCGTCTGCCTTTCCGTCTTTTTTTGCTTTAACATCTGAATCAGTCTTTTTGTCCTTTTTACCGTCGACTTTC
The DNA here is from genome assembly GCA_945859715.1 of Apamea sordens. NCBI lineage: Eukaryota > Metazoa > Arthropoda > Insecta > Lepidoptera > Noctuidae > Apamea > Apamea sordens. The sequence continues at coordinate 12,336,682 of OX244009.1, forward strand.
TTATCTGAAGCGTCTTTTTTCCCATCATCTGGTTTTTTAGTTGCGGTGTTTTTTTTCGTAGTCTCGGCCTGTTTCTTTTTATCTGATTTATTTGCTGGGTCTGCTTTCTTTGCTGGTTTTGCTTTAGCATTATTTCTGCCTTGACGAAGCCTTTTTACAATGGCTATTTTGGATAAATTAAGAATAGTTGTCGTTTCTTTACTCTCAGGAGGATCAGAATCTTCTTCAGTTAAATTTTGAACTGTGTCGTTATTATCTGAAGCATTATTTTCTACTTCATGAATATTATTCTCATTTTCGGTGTTAGATACGTTGTTTTCTTCAACTATAGCATTTGCATTATCATTATCTTCCTTCATAATTATGTCAGATTCAGGAGTATTTTCCAAAGCGTTTTCGAAACTTCCACGACCTTTTTTTAAATCAGTCTTTCTTAAACTTTTGGTTTTTTCTCCAAAACCAGACCAATCATGCCTGAATCCATTGTTATCGATGAAAACCCTTTTTGCAGGATGGTAACTACTTTCCGTCCTCAACATAAATTCCTTGAAATGATCCGTGACTTGGTGAGTGGTAGGCTTAAGAATATTGAATTTTTCATTATTAAATATTGCTTCACCGACTTTTTGTAAATCGATGTGAGGTGGAAATTGAGGTTCTGAAACTGATATTTGCAACTGAAAATTAGAAAACGATTTATTGACACTTGAAAATGTAACAAAGCTATACATACATAACATAAATTGGGCTCTTTGAAATATGATTACTTATGTATGTTATATAAATATGCTACTGAATACCTACGACTTCAATCGACTCAGCCTATGAAGGAAAGAAAGAAAGAAAATGCATTTATTTGCGGCAAACATGACGCATAAAAAAAGGACATAAACACACAAAAAAAAACAAGTTGGGGGTAAACATGCGTCACATTGACGCAGTCCATTGCCAGACAAAGGCCTCTCGCAGGCTGCGCCACAACACCCTGTTCTCCGCCTGTCATCAAATCATTCCCATTTTGATTTCTTAAAAATACACTAGGTACACTGATACAATATTTTGAATTACAGACAGTCTTTTTGTGGCCAACTGTACGGTCACCAAAGGAGTTAAGTAACCCGGGTCGTCGGATATTGTTGAAGTTTAGTAAGAAACCGATGGATGTTTACGAATAAAATTGAGTTTAATTAATAGAAAACAAACAGTTCATTTATCAAATTAAATTTGATTCGACGACCCTGGTACTTATCTCTTTTGGTGACTGTACGTGCGCTAACTAGCCTAGTAACTGCGACCAACTTAGATGTAAAATCGACATTTCTTAGAATTTTCATGCACCTGGATCTATTACTATTTTGACCAAACACTGTCTTTGGACGCATAAAAACTTCAATTTGATTTTCTAAGACTTACCTTTATAATAAAAACTCCGAATACGATCATATACATTTTTTGCGATTTCATAAACCCATGTTGAGGTTTAATACTGATTAACTAAAGTCAAATCATTGCTCTGCCATATAATAACGAATGACGCAAACGGCAATAAAATGATTTTAATCAACGAATCATTTTTAGTCTAATCATAAATCCAGCCGGTTAAACCAGCAGGGCTAACATGACACACGCATGTGAACGTAGCCTTGAAGCAAGGTTTTCAATTGAACTTCCATAGAAAAGTTGCAAGCACAGCCATGTGGAGAAACAGGAATCTGATACCAAACACCCACTCTTCTTCTACTGCCTTTTCCCAACTATGTTGAGGTCGGCTTCCAGTCTAACCGGATGCAGCTGAATACCAGTATTTTACATGGAGCGACTGCCTATCTGACCTCCACAACCCAGTTACTGGGTAATACGATACCCCTTGGTAAGAGTGGTTGTCAGGCTTTCGGGCTTCTGACTACCCGTAACGACTGTCAAAGATCCACGAATGACAGCCGGGACCAACGGCTTAACGTGCTTTCCGAGGCACGAAGGGGTCTCGGTATGTAAAGATGGTCACCCATCCACAGACCAACCGCGGCAAGCGTAGCTTAACCTGACCGATCGACCTGTGCGGCTGTTATTATTTAGCCACGGGCCCCTCAAACCCCCACTAGCTTCTTAAAATCGTCAGCGTCTGTACCAGAAAACCGACGCCTGTTGTAAACTCTGGCAGGACACTCTTCCCCCTTCCACTTACTATTTACGACCAAAGGAGCTTCTCCCTGCAGGGTGTCCTTCGTGGTCAACATGGAAGTCCCTGAACCATCTCCGGACACAAGTGGGAAGATGTAACTCCAACCTGGTAAAGTAAGGCTACCTCGACGGAACGGCAGTAGGATCTGGAGCTAGGTCGCAAACTATGCTCCACCTCCTATCCTGCCCTCTGTGTCCCAAAATATGCAGTCAGTGACCTCTGCGCTTCCACCGTCGACGCCGTGGAAGTGGCGATAGTTTTTGGGCCAACAAGATCAATTTACTTTTAAAACTCGTTCGGTCGTGGGTTCGAACCCAGGCAGGTGCTTTACAGAAAATAATTTCATCACTACTGCTCTCAAGACGGTAAAGGCAAACATCGTGAGGAAACCGACATGTCCTGGTGAGCCTGGAACCAAAAAAATTCGAGACGTGCGACATCTACCAACCCGCACTGGGCCCGCGTGGTGGATTACGTCCCACTCTCTCTTACAGAGAGAAGGCCTGTGTCCCAGCAGTGGGAACATTATAGGCTTATTGTGTATACACTACCATAATACTTACATACTTACTCTCAAGATCCTGTCCAGCTATGGACCCAGCATTATACCCGCTGCCACCGCCTGTATGATCGTTCTGCACGGCCACTATTCTAATCATCATCTGACTAGCCTTACTTTATGCGACTGCGACTGCCATCTGACTTCTACCACCACCAGGACAACTAATCTTACCAACGGGTATCGTGTTACGCATATCAGGGTTATCGAGGTCAGATAGACAGACGATCCATGTAACATACTGGTTCAGCTGCATCCGGTACAACTGGAAGCCGACCCCAACATAGTTGGGAAAAAGGCTAGACAGATTGTTTTTTTTTTAGTACGACTGGTTGTCAGACTTTCGGGCTTCTGACGAGCCGTACGAGTGTCAAAGATCCACGAATGACAGCCGGGACCAAGCTTAGGGGCTGTCCATTAATCACGTGACGCTCGAAAGTGGGGGGAGGGGTCCATAAAAAAATCGCGAAATATCACAAGGGGGTAGTAATATATCACGTGTATTTATTTTTTCTGCAAACGCGCGATACTCAACCGAAAAGCGGCGTTACGTGTATTTATTATTGTAGTCTTTAATTTTCTTAAAATTAGATGATACTTATACCTGTAGGTATTTTATAAATACTTATTGTAAAAAATAATTAAGATTCTTTTCTTTAATATCTGAGCATGTTCATAAATAAAAATATATAGGCAATGGAAGGTTTCATAAAACTCTAAACAGCTTTGTCTTACGATAAATTGTAAACAATCTGTGACATCTATCATAAATATGTGACTACATTATATCAATAATATTGCTACAAACAAAGACTCTAAATCTACTTGTCTAATTGTGCGCAACCCCCTTGCAATGCCCTTGTTCATATTATTTAGCGCGTTAGTTTCATAAATATCTATGCAATTTTTCTTTGTCTTAAATTCTTTGAACAATCTCTTTACAGAAGTATATCGCGTTTATTCGTATGACGCGAGTAAGATTACTCACCAATTTAATGGCCCACGTACATGAGATTTGGGAAGGCTTTAGAAGTAGCGCCGCCAATGCGTGAACGTTTGCAAGATGTTATTGATGCCAATGGTGGATATACCAGAAGGCCAATTCCCGTAATTTAAAACGTTCAAAATCTAGTCGCAGTCTCATCTCGGCGACAAAGAAATGTCAAAAACTTGTCAAAATGTAGGGAAATTAGTCGTATTTTTGACAGATTGAGACTAAGATCAGACTGTGAACGTTCTTAAAATTACGAGAATTGCCCCTCAGATTCTAAAACTGGCAGGGCAGCACTATTGCTTAAACCTTGCCTGGAAGTTCCCTACCTTATTTTAAATGTGAGATTTTCAGAAGAACAAAATAGGAATTTAAGAATAATAAAATAAAAATTTAATACTGCTTATTAGTTTTAAAACCGACTGAAAAGTTTTAAACAAATAGGTAGGCATAATCTGAGATGACCCTAAGATTTCCAAAAACTTAATTATTCAAATAATACAGCTCTCTCAACGTAACAACAACATTGCAACATTGCATTATTACTCGTACTTCTGCTCCGGCAAGCAAAAATAAATTTAATGGTAAAAGCAATATCTATATCTATACTTATAATAAATCTGTAGAAGTGAAAATTCTGTACATTGAAAATATCCAAAAAATAAATGGCAGGGGGTGTTACTTGACCGACACCGAACCCAAAAATGTGATTAAAAAAATTTTTGTCTGTCTGTCTGTCTGTCTGTCTGTCTGTCTGTTTGTTCAGGCATCACGCAAAAACTACCGGTTCGATTACGATGAAACTTGGTATAATTATTCTTTAATATCCTGGGCACCACACTGGGTACTTTTTATCCCGGAAAAGTATATACAATAAAAAACAAACTTAATTTTGCGGTTCGATCCCTATACCCGATTACCACTGTCTGTACTGTACCAACCGCAAATACTAAGTTTGTCGTAGGTTGGGTCACCCGCAGTGGAGTTAATTTTTATTCCTTTTAGTTTTTAGAGTTATTTAGGTTTATTTTTATATGAGTCGTAGGTATAGATTTTAATTTTAAAGTATAGGTAGTATATTTGATAGTGTACGTAGTGACCGTAGGTTATTTTTTTTATAATACTATTAGGTAGGTTTAGTCATTCGTATAGATATTAGTTTTTAGGGATTTTGCTTATTTATTGAGTTTAGATTAGTTATCATCAGAAATAGGTTTATTTAGGTAGGTAGGTATTTAATTTTCTGGTATTGAGTTTTTTTTTAAATTAGTTAGGTACTTAGGTAAAGATATCATATAGGTACCCTCTTAATCACCACTAATGAGACACAATTGGTTTTCTATTGTAATTAGCCACAAAGGGCCCGCGACATAGATGGCATTCTGGGGAAGCACATACGTTTTATCCTGTTAGCACGTTCCCGTGGGTAAATTTCCGACATCCATGCGGGCGAAGCCGCGGGCAGAAGCTAGTAGTTGAATATTCAAAGCTAGATATTTACGAATCCTAAGTTGCACCAAATATATTGAAATCTAGAGTGCCTAATCTTCTTCTATACTTATAATAAATCTGTAGAAGTGAAAATTCTGTACATCTATATCTATATCTATACTTATAATAAATCTGTAGAAGTGAACATTCTGTACATTGAAAATATCAAAAAAATAAATGGCAGGGGTGTTACTAGACCGACACCGAACCCAAAAATGTGATTAAAAATTTTTTTGTCTGTCTGTCTGTCTGTCGGTCTGTCTGTCTGTCTGTTTGTTCAGGCATCACGCAAAAACTACCGGTTCGATTACGATGAAACTTGGTATAATTATTCTTTAATATCCTGGGCACCACACTGGGTACTTTTTATGCGCGAAAAGAATATACAATAAAAAACAAACTTAATTTTGCGGTTCGATCCCTAGACCCGATTACTGTTCCAACCGCAAATAATAAGTTTGTCGTAGGTTACGTCACCCGCAATGCACAGCTATTAGTATTTAGTATTTAAAGTTGTCGAAAATTTACCACTGACGGGACAAAAAGGGGTAATTCAGTTTTTAAGGGGAGGATTTGAACTTGAAATTGTATGTTACATTTTCACGCCTAAACCACTGAACTTCTGATTTGGCATAGAGATAGATGGCATCCTGGGGAAGCACATACATTTTATCCTGTTAGCACGTTCGCGGGCAGAAGCTAGTTATTTAGATATTTATGTTCTGAAGAGTAGTCAGATATTTTTGACTGCATTACCGTAACATACTTATGAACAGTTTATATGATAACATTTTACTGATATCTAAGTTTGTATAGAACTATATGATCATTTAAACGCTCACAATATTTTGAAACATTGTCACTGCCAATATATTAATGAACTCGACTGTACTAAAAAATATACGTGATAACATCACGTGATTAATGGACGGCCCCTTAACGTACTTTCCTAGGCACGGAGGGGACTTGGTATGTAAACATGGTCACCTATCTACGGAACAACCGCGGCAAGCGTAGCTTAACCTGATCGATGAACCTGTGCGGCTGTTATTACTTAGCCACGACCTATAAGTAGGGTCAAAATGATTTAAACTCAACATAAACTCAAAACGAACAATAAAAACTCTCATAATAATTGATTTATCCGTTTATTGACGCCAGCGTTTATTTACAACAAGCTATATCCTGCGCTTACCGTCGTTCCATACCTCTTACATTACCTATTTTAATACCTTTTATATGCCACACACAAAAACAATCGACGCTTAGGTACTTACGATTAAATTCACTAAGTTTTATAAAGGTACTGTAAGAAAAAAAAGGTATCAAAAAGTGCAAAACTAATAGGCAGCTAATAAAAAACTTGGCTAGATAAAAGAGTCGTTTTTAGTATAAAGTACTAGCGAAATAAGGGATAAATTCTGTGCTGTCTAAGTAGCAGTTTTTATGTATGGATTGGCAGTGTCAGGAGTAACAAATACACACACATACATAGATGATTAAAACATAGAACTACCATTTCTTAACACAGCACCGTATGATGAGCTTGTGCCGATAAAAAAATACTTAAAAATATCATCAGGCCTATTATACTCCTGTTATAATATATCGATTAATATACTCGATTAAAATCGACTAAGATAAGAAACAAAAGGATGAAAATAAAAATAAAAAAATACGATCACAAAAAAATATAATTCGTTACCAAAAAATTCTATTTACAGGATGTGACTTGAACATAGATACATTACAACACATTATGGTAACCTACTTCTAGCGACAATAAGATACATGAGAGATTATGTCTCACAATAAATTACACAGAACTTTCTTTCAATATACATTCTGTAAAGTGTGAAAAATATTCTTTGGAAAATGCAAAAGAAAAAAAAAAGAGAAAACCTTATATTATTATGTTTTTTTATTATCAAACTACAGTGCCTAGGCCTTTATCTAATCATGTCTTTTCTTCTCTTTCGCATTATCTTAGTGAAAGTAAATCTATTCAGTCATTCAGTGATTCTTATTTCATTCTTGACTAAATGTTGGCTTGAAATTCATTTTTATTTCATACTTCAAAAATTAAATAAAAAGATTTATAAAAAAAAATGGTAAAGAGAGCTTGGGCACAAGTCAAACCCACAAATTCGAGACTTATTTTTATTATATGGCAATACTAATAACAATGTGACACTGATAAGTTGCATTCTCTAAGTAAATATATTTTTCACACCTTACAGTTAAATTCACCTTACATTATTAATGCACCACAAAAAATTACTAACAAAAATATGAATTTAAGTTTATTATAAACAAAAATACTGGATAATTCTCTAAATAGTCGATTTTCTAACGGGTAGTGCTCAACACTATTGTTTTATATTTATATTTTAGTTTCCTAGCGAAGTTACTGATGGCTTAGTCATCCCCCTATATTATTATATTTGTTCTAAATCTTTGAAAATCGTAGATAATATTTCATTTACACATTTTACTACAAGGTTCGACAGTTCATACTAACCTAAGCCAAAAATAACTTCAAATTAGTGCGTGAAACAGAAAATCGACTAAAATATCGGCAGTTCTCACAGAACTGTTTATATATTTCAAATAACCACAGTCACTCCTAGATAATACCTAAATTATATGGAGTCAATGCGCTATTCAACACTTCAGCACTCCTTTCCACATGGCATACATTCTTTTCTATCTTTGACATAACTGAGACCAATAATAATAAAATAAGTAACCCAACTAAAATTTGGTTAGTTTATTTTTAACATTTTAATACTTATCCTTACTTATTACAATAATATATCACTACAAATTTTTTAATGTACGTTTTTTTAGGGTATATATCATTATATTTTGGGCGAAAACAAAAATCTAAATAAAAATATTTCTCTATCGTAAATGCGTAGTCAGTCGATAACTAAAAATGGAATAAATACATGATTTGAGCACCAGTTCTAAAACTCAAACTCAATGTATAGGGACATGTGAGACTTTTGCGTGTCATTGTGAAGAGACTTTTTACATTATGTGTTAAAAAGGACAGTATTTTTATTACATAAAAGGGGTTCTTTATACATTTTTCAGGTTCCACTGTAGGCGACTGCGGCGTACGCAAAAGCGAACTGTCCTAATGATTAAGAAATCCCAAAAGAGGATTTTACACCTACGTAAAACATTCAAAAACCGTCTGTCCGTATAAGATTATGTAGTGTAGTCAAATGTGTTTACTTTTATACAAATAGGCCGATTGTGGTCGGTCTTGGGTGAGTGACATTTTTTTTTTTAAATAGTTTTGACGTAATTTTCCCGCTTTTTTCGCATGTAAACTTCTTCTATCAATGGCGCTACTGTGTTTGAGGATTTCGCTTCTCAAAATTATAAATTATTCTTGAGCGAATCTTCTACAGAATGTAGATTTTTTACTCCGCAATCACAGTAGACGTTTGACAGAAAACCCTTAACCATTTAATTCAACTAACTTTGTAATTATATGTCAAAAAATTAAAATTCTAAGTTTTAATTTTTTGTGTTTACACATATAAAAAAGTCATTAAATCAAATGTATAGGAGAGTGGAAAATTTACGTCATATAATATCGGGATAGAACTAAATAAGGGTTAACATGTTGGCAACAGTATTGCCGTTTCACGAATTTTACATTTTCACACGGCGCCATTTTGAAAACTTTAGCTATATTGTCGCATATGAAAATATTTGCCAATCATAATTCCACTTTATTACTGCTTAGACAATTCCACAACATTATTCTTTGAGAAATTGTTCTAAGCATGATTGACCGATATTGTCATAAACGGAATATAGCGGAATTGGCAATTCAAATGGTTCTGTGGAGAACTATTAAGGCTCGCGAGACGACATAGGGCCCTTTTATAATATTGCACGGCCAAGGAAAGCTATTCCCACGAATGATGGTTCCATATGAATTTGATTAAAGATGGTCGTCCGTTCTTCATCTTTAACCAATCCCATATATAGATGTCGTTGTGTTACTGTGGCTTAATTTTACCGTGCAATAAAATAAAAGGCACATGCACTTACCACAGCATAGCTGACACAGTGTACCAATTCATTATTCAAAGCATTCGAAGATATTAGGGCGCAGTTAAGCGTATAGGCAGTTTAAGAAGAAATTACATTGGAACACTGTTAACAGGTGCACTCAAACACTGTGGCTAGCGATTGGATGATCCATATTGCAGGTTTTATGGAGAACAACACAGTTCTGAGACACGGGAACAGTGTCTTAGTGGCAGAATATCGATCATCCGTACTGTTGCCAACATTAAAATAAATGCACGTACGGAAATTAATAGTAATGGTATGCGTCGAAGACTTGCTTTTGGTAATGTCGTGCCAAGACTTTTGAATCCCTCTATAGCACGTTATATAAACTGGAGAATTAATTGAAGAAGGAGCAGCAAAATTATACTAACAGTATTGAAAATAAACAGTAAAAAAGTAAAACAAAAAAATAGTAGTCGTAAGAATCAGAACGTTATTCAAACTTTTACCATTTTTTTTTTCATTGAATCATTTCACACCATCGGCTACGAAGGTGCTCAGACGTAATTTGGGAATATCAATTAAAAGAAAAAGTAATGATAGTATAACGTCCAAATAGAAGGCGAAGAAAATAAAATACAGATTAATTCGTACTACAGAGACACAGCCAAGCCTTCTCGAGTTGAAAATGTCCAAAATGTCTTACAATTCCCTAGAATCCACCGGGACCCGGAGAATTGTTTAAACTCTTTGGACATTCACCTAGGATGTAAGTAAGCCTCGCGCAGACGGGGGTTCTAAATATCAACGCGGCCATACCCAGAAAAGTGTAAACTCGCCATCGCCGTCATTGACACGACTACTGGATTATTTACAAAGGAATTGAACCAATGGTATTTACAGATGAGATGACTTACGCTAATGGTGCAAAAGTAAGCAGTATCCCACGTCTCTTGGGGTCCATGCTGGGTTGAAGGTCAGGTCATCCCATCGCCTCGAAGGCGGAACCTCAGAAGATTGCGTATGCAACCTGCTAAGCGGTAACCATAAGATATGGATGCCTATCAGCAGGAAGCCTACCAGGACTTCAGCAAAAAGATCAAACTGATCTTTTTACTAAAATAACTAATGTATTGCCCTCTATAGAGCCATAGATTTGACTGAAGTTGACAGAGTACTGCTGACGCGCAACACAATCGGAACAAATACAAGCCTATTCTAAAAACCGGATGACCTTAAAAAAAGTAGCTGGCAACAAACATTATTCTCAATCACATGTACGCGGAAATCCGACAGATAGAAGTCTACAATGATTGTCCTAAAACACTACCACTTCGCACCAACCTCGGCCCAAGGCGCTGCAGCCACCACACTTAGCAGGCAATATTTTCGAACAAAACATTGTAGCTCCTATTGTTTCCATGTACACGTATTTGGGATGTCTGTTCTCTTACTTTCAGGGAATTGACTTCCACAGACTTAAGTAAGAGGGTAGTACTGACCCAGTTGGGGCAGGATCGCTGTGCTTTGCACAAAGCACGTCGTTCAAGCCCCTACTACCTCTTGGCCGGGTTCATCGCCTCTTACGATTCGCTTTCCCGGTGACGGGGGGGAATTGTATTCTATTCCGTCCCCCCACGGATAGGGGGAATGATGGATATCCCAAAACGGTGCTTTAGGAAGGTTGGACTTCGGAATTTGCTGCTTTCATACCCTATTGTTGCTAAGGCTATAAATATGACATGTCTGAAATCGATCTTTAGAGAAAGACGTCATACCTGAAAGTGACAAACACGACGATCTTAAGCTAAATCTCGATATATCATATTTACAGCCAGCGACTGAAGCCAAATGTCTGAACTGGATGCTAAAAGCAGAAAATTGGTGGCGTAGCTTGGGAGAAGCCTGGGGCTCAAACCAGTAAACTGAAACTTCACTTAGGTTAAACTGTCATATAGAGATCTAGTTGTTCTAGTTGTTGTAATAGACATTCAACCTTAGGGTTCGGGTATACATGAAATCTAGACCAACTCGGGATAAGACCATAAACACAGGCTGTTACTTGTGAAGGATGTTTAGATACCAATTTTATTTATGGCAAGCTTTGAAGATCGGGCAGTTTATAAGCCAGATGGTGCGAATATCTTGAAACTTGAGAAGTGTTGGCTTAGAAGCCTTAAGTTCTGTGGTAAGCTTTGGGTTGGTGGTTCATGTTCAGCAGGAACCCTTAGGCTTACGCTGAGCAGAGATGGATGGTCACAGATCAACGGTGGTTACAGCTAGGCGGAGTTTCTAATAGAATGTCAAGCAGAAATTCCTCTTAATCAGCCTTCCAGTTTTTAAACAGCACCATTTTATTTCTGTAGGTACACTGTACAACCTTAACTCCTAGTGAAGACTGTTCAAGGAGATAATGAGAATTTTTTACCGAAAACCGAGAAGCTTGATATGATTTGTTTGTACTTTGTAGCTATACCCTAGTTTTCATGACTTGGACCAGAATGTATATCGGATAGATGTGGCGCAGTTCTAAAAGGGACTTGAGCTGCATACTCTGGCTCCAACTACTTGGCCAAACATTTGGCTCTAGTCTGAGATCGACGAAAATTATTCGAGTCGACCGTACCAACCTTTGAACCAACATTGGCGTAATTGGGGCGAGTATTTGCATACTTGGACCGAACGCTAGTGCTATAGACAAAGCTTTAATTTTTACACAGATGGAGATGTATGAAGTCTGAATTCTGATGTATGTTGAACCTAATCCTAGAGTAAGCGTATATGCGTAACTTCTACAGATGGTCCGCAATTTTAAAAGAATTTTTGCTTCATACACTGACCCAACTATTGGGCCAAACATTTGGCTCTAGTCTGAGATCGACGAAAATTATTGGAGTCGACCGTACCAACTTCTGAACCAACGTTGCCGTTGTTGGGTCAGTATTTTGATATTTGGACCGACTGCTAATGCTATAGACAAGGCAATACAGATGGAGATGTATGTAGTCTGAATTCTGATGTATGGTGAACCTAATCCTAGAATAAGCGTATATGCGTAACTTGCATTAACAAGATAACCTACATCTGACGGTGAATGAGAACTTAACGGAACGGAAGAAAGCACGAAATGTCTTATATTGTAGCTTAAACCTACTATAATACATTAGTTTTAATATGTGCAGATAATGTGGAGCTGTTCCAAAAAGACCCATGTTCAGATGTTATGTTACAATTCAAGAAGGACTCATGTGCAGATGCTGTGGATCTATTCCAAAAAGACCTTTATTCAGATGTTATGCTGCAATTCAGCGGACGACAGGGTGTTGTGGCGCAGTCTAGGAGAGTCCTATGTCTAGCAGTGGAATGCGATAGGCTAAATAGATTGATGCTGCAATTCTAGAAGGACCTACAGATATTTCGGTTCTAAAAGGACTTATGTTCTTGACTGTGACAAGCTGGAACGATTGATGGATGCTATGACTCCTAAGATGATAGTATATGCTATTATCACAGTATAAATAACCGTGGTTTATAGGTTGGCAACTTAACATCCGCCGGAAATGGTTACAGCTACTGGGAATCAGCTGCAACGGAAGGATTTATCATTGCGTTGCCAACCCTAGAATGTTACCAGATGTTTTATCTCACGAAGGCCGGTTGGTTATAGTTGTGTGTACGTGTATATCGATTATATGTGAGCAAGTTCGGGAGCCCTCGATCAAAGCACACACATAATCAAAGTACACGTTAAACTTTAATTCTACACACAAATATAACCAACCGGTCTTCGTGAGATAGATTAATTGATGCTGCAATTCTAGAAGGACCTACAGATATTTCGGTTCTAAAAGGACTTATGTTCTTGACTGTGACAAGCTGGAACGATTGATGGATGCTATGACTCCTAAGATGATACTATATGCTATTATCACAGTATAAATAACCGTGGTTTATAGGTTGGCAACTTAACATCCGCCGGAAATGGTTACAGCTACTGGGAATCAGCTGCAACGGAAGGATTTATCGTTGCGTTGCCAACCCTAGAATGTTACCAGATGTTTTATCTCACGAAGGCCGGTTGCTTTTAGTTGTGTGTACGTGCATATCGATTATACGTGAGCAAGTCCGGGAGCCCTCGGACAAAGCACACATAATCAAAGTACACGTTAAACTTTAATTCTACACACAAATATAACCAACCGGTCTTCGTGAGATAGAACATTAAAATTTGTTCCACTCGAGCGACGTAGTTGTAAGCCTAGTCGATCAGATGGCAACAACTTATCTTACATTAACATCGAATGGGTGGCAATCAACCTGCGCTGGCCCGTGTGGTGGCTTGCGGCCCATCTGCCTCTCACAGAGAGTGCAGCAGTGGAAACACTACAAGTTGATTATGTTGAGCGGTAACATCCTAAGAGACAAAGTTGATACGTCTCATGTGCCTGTAACGACACCGGCACCCACACCCTTCGAACCGGAACACAGCAACGCTGCTTGGCGATTGAAATAGGCGTGGTGGTAGTACTTCCCCGGGCGAGTCTTTTCACATGGACTCTACTACTACTTTTAAGGCTAGCTTGGAATCAGCCAGGTCAACTACAATCCCTATAGCATGATCCCTTTTCAAAAACTGGCTCCATATATTTGACCAAGCAGTTTACCCTAGTCTAAGATCAAGGAAATATTTTCGACTAGACCAACTTTGGGTCCAACGTTGGCTTGGATTGGAGCCAGGATTCAAAGACAATGGTTTATTAAAAATATCTAGTTTCTAGTCAAAATCCTGTCAAATGGTGATTTTATTTTATTCTTGCAGTAAGCGTAACTGTCTTAGAAGCATACTCGTATGTCTTGATTTACACGGTGCCATTTAACTGCCTGTTGAAGGCAATAAGTTGAAGCAACAATAACAGTTGCACGGCATAAACAGTGTATAAACGACACAAGACATTTGTAGCTACATTTTTATTGCATGCCACTGGCAAGAAACTTGCATCGTGTTCACAATTGTGTACGCTTTTCCTCTGTCTCTGTAATCGAATCTGTATTTGATTTTCTCCAAAAAAGGTTATGAAGTAAAGTTTTTATAGAAAAGATTGCGTGCGAACAATTCTGTCTTTTATGAAAGGAATGGCAATAGTTCAGTCGAAGCTTAAAAATAATGAAGCTTGTAAGAAGCTGTCAGTGCTAAAGAGGTAAAACAAATTTAAATTCGTTTTGGACATCGAAGTTTTTTTAAGATTGTTCCTGTCGCTAAAAATAGTTTCATTTGGTATTTTTGTGAGATTTTGACTTCTTACGAAAGGTTGCCCCTCTTATTTATTAACCTCTGAATGTGAAAGATCTAAATTGGTGCTTGACCGTCGTAAAAGTTTTAATGATCACAAAAACTATACCAACAATATATTTACCTACCTATAGTTAGATTTATGAATAGAAATAAACGATTTCATTTTATATTCAAACATAAACTTTGTTCTTCCCTTTTTGCACCGACAGCCACAGCATCAAAGTTGTAAAAAAATCACGATTATTTTATAATATTGTCATTAGGAATGTCTTAGCAAAAGTTGGATAGAGATAGCCGTGTATAAAGTAGCAAAAATGGAAGCATTTAGGCACCAAGCAATGTGATCTATCAGTAACGGACAGATTAATCTGAACTTATGGCAAATTGTCTGAACAGAGAATGATTCATGAAAGTCGAAAAGTCTGACTACTAGTCTGACCAGAGTAATATCTCTCTTCTTCTATAAATGCTGTTCATTGGTAAGCGCATCAATTCATAACGGCTGGACCGATTTCGCTATTTATTGTTTTAAAATGTTCGTGATAGTCTGAATATTTAAAAAGCTTACCGGAAAATTTTCAAATTCGTGAAAAGCTGATTGTATGGCTTTTTTCTATGGGATTTTGGTATGAATTATCAGAACAACGTCTGTCGAATCAGCTAGTGTATGATAGTTTTAACAGGCTGTGCAAATGACAAATGGTCATACATGGTCAAATAATTTTATATTTACTGTATTTATTTAATTCTTGTGTTATCAAGGACATAACTAACTCATTTCTATAAGTTCAGATGTAAATATCAGACATATAAGAGCTTATACTAAAACTAGTAGCAGACTTCAAGAAAAAGACTTGATGAATGAAAAATGGAAGCTAAAGTTGCCACTACAAAAAAAAATGAAAATGTTGCCACAACAAAAGGATGAAAAATCAGAGGGATTAAAAACTTATGTTTTATGGAAGACGTTCTAATGGAGAATGTTAATGATGTCCTCGTTTTATCTAGTGTTATAATATAACCGGGATTAGTTTAGGTAATGAACAGTAGATAAGTATAAGACTCAGGATTAAGAGATTCGCAATAATCCTGCTTTGACTGATTTTCTTGCAATTTTGAATTAGAAATATCAAGTTAAATACTGACGTGTGTGAAACGTGCTGACTACAGTTGGGTTTCTCGGCAGTTTTGATACTTTGATATTATTAGTAAGCCGGGCTGATATCCGCAATTCCACGTCAGAGCTCGTATTTAGCGTACGGACTTAAATATTATACATGAATGTGTTGTTATCATTTGGATAAGAGGCAGAATTGTGGCTCTTCGATTAGTGAAATAGTGCAGTAGGTTTGATTATTTTTACTACAAACTCAATTCCTCTTTATTGGAATGAGTATTGTATAGTATTATTATTGATTAGAGTAAAAAATCGAAAGATGGATACGACCACCAATAAGTCTTGTCATTTTCTTACTTGTAATCTTTAATACTTTTTTATTATTCTTTCTAGCAATACCATTGCGAATATGCTCCAACTGAGTAGTATGTTAAGTGTCATTCTCAAAGATGTTAGTTTAGCCACTAAAAATAATCGGTACAGTTAACGCCCATTATTATTTCATTATGTATGTACTTATTGTTTTTTTAAATGTGGGTGTACTGTAGTTGCACCTCTGCTAACCCATCGGGGAATACAGGCATGAAGTTATGCGTTGCTGTATTTTCTGAGCCACGAAAACCTATATTCAACTACTTCATTGGTTATGAATCACTTACTAAATTCCTTTGGACAACAGTTATAGTTGCAAGGGTGAATATTTCACAATTAAATATCGTATATAAATCATAGATACATAAAAAATCCTCGATTTTTTTTATAATTACTCTAGTGAAGTACTTATAGATAAAAAATAAATTAGTCGATTATATGTAAATGATTATTCGTCGATTCTTGACTGCTCATTACCTATCAGTTTAGTTACATTTATTATAATAGTTTACTCATAGCATAGTATGTATTTATGTCACCTAATCTAACGTGGCGTCATATACGCTTATAAGACAATAAATATAGAATAATACTAATATAACTTGACGCTAACTGGATATTACAATTATATATTTTTTTTATATTTTATTTAAAAACTGCGTGTTTTGAGTTTTACTTGAAGGGAAGAATGTTAAAATGACTTAAAATTTTAATAAAAAATGTAACATGGTAGTGTTGATAACAAAATGTACAACCTCTGTACTTTGTTTTTTTTTATGGTACAATCATTTTAATTTGACTGTTATTTTTTTTTACCCTAAAAGTAAAATTCAAAACAGCTACTTTAATACATGTTATATCTTATCACTACGTACATAATACGTATCCGAATAAATATTTTATTTAAGTATAAAATTAAAAAACACAACTGCTTTTATGCTTTCGATATTCGTGCGTTCATTGCGAATCGATTCCAACTCGATTGATTCTTTACAACATTTTTAATCGATATCAAATCACGTTTTTCGTAGTGACGTTATAGACCGATTTTGAACTTGCAACATTGAATATGGTGTTGCCATGTTTGATCGTTGTTTTTTTTTAACATGTCTACACAGACCCTTGGCGGGCAACCCTAAATTACGTAATACGTCATTTTGATCACAAAAATCCGCGCCTTAATTTATGAACATATATTTTATTTAAAAAATATTCCCCATAAATAGTTGTTATAGTGAACAAAGAAGAAAATCACTTTATCACTTTGTGTTCATATAAAATATCAATAATAAACATTACGAAATCATGATTGTAAGAAAAAACTGTCAAAAATACAGGCCTTTCGCAAAAAAAAAACTATTCCTATTATAATAGGTCGTAATTCCTTTAATAAGTCGGTAGTCCTAATATTTTTTTTAATGTTTTTTTTTTAATTTTCTTGCTATTAAGTATAATCATTTTTTCATATCCACATTATTATTTCGAATTTTACTCTGAGAACAATCGATTGATTTTGTATTTTAATTAACTGAATAATTTATTATATTTTTTCGATATTTGTCAGTTTGTTTCGAACTTCGTACAAAATGGCTACTGCTCGTTGCAGAAGTACCTCTGAATAGGCCATACAAAAACAATATTTAACACTACAGTCAGACCTAATTACCTTACGATCTCACGAGTACAACATAGCCAGTTCAAATTATTCTTAACAAAAAAAAAAATTAGTCCATTTACGGCATAGGTTTCTGGGGCCGCTCATAATGTTGTGTAGTGTATAATAAAATATGTGTTCATTCGGCGACGGGGACTAGCTTCACTCGGCGCGCCACGCGGCCTTACCTGCGTGCGAACTCCGCTTTCATTGCTGAAATAGTATAAGTTTTGGTTTTAATTTTGTGCCATTTTATTAACATTTTCACTTTATTGAGGACTATATAATAATGCTAAGCTATTTAATAGGGATAATTATATATTTTTATTCACAACGACACAACAATTACAATTTACAAGCTAACACTAAAATAACAAAATTATATCCTAACTTAACTAAAACTATTCACAAACTAAAATATAGCCTCGAAAAATTCATTCGCATCGCTGTCGACTGGTAATTTACCTAAGAGAATCGCGGCATTACCTCGTTGAATGGCAATGCTTAGGCCTCTGGCCATTTAATAGTAAGTATGATAATGGACCTCAGGGTCATATTGAAATAAAATCTTAAATAATATTGTTAGTTTTAAAATACTCCTATGAATACCAGCCCGCCTTAGCTAAACTATATGCACGCGGAAAGAAAAAGTTAATCAGCTAAATCAAGTTCAATTTAAAATCGAAATCAATTTTCATCTGCGCCGTACAAAAATAAAAAACTAACCGTCCAAAAGGTGACACGAGCCTGTCGCAGTAAAATTTTTTTTTTTTCATATTTTTGAAGCTGTCAACCAATCATAGTACAGAAGTAGTAATAAACCCGTACCGTCTAGTATCTCCTTCTTGATCTGGTTGAGTTGTTGCCTCATCTCGCGCATCATGTCCTGCTTGAAGGCGTCCCACTCCGCGGCCGAAACGCAGCCGCCGTCGTTACCGCCATTCACTTGCTGGAAACATACAAAGTTCGAGTTTCTAACTGGCTCCTAAGTTACAGTGAAACCAGAAATGTTGTGCGCTTCGGTAATATTCGTGTTTCCGAATTAGTGCGAAAGTCGCGCCGCAGAGTAGCCTCCCACAGAGGAAATGCTTCTAAATTTTGTACTGCCGCGCTTTGTAGTAGTGCAACTATCATTACACGTTTGATTGAAGTTTTCTCTCAGTCGGGTTATCTACTCCGGTCGCAGATCATTATGAGAGCTGAATACCAGTATTGTATACTCGTAAATCGTAATACAAAAAACGACTGCCATTTACATTTGCCCTAAAAGTTCTACTTAATGATATAAACGCGAAAGTTTGTATAGATGGATGGATGTTTGTTACTCTTTCACGCAAAAACGACTGAACGGATTTGGATTAAATTTGGCACACAGATAGTTTATAAACAGGATTAACACATAGGATACTTTTTTATCCCGATATTCCCACAGGATCGAAACTTATGCGGGTGAAACCGTGGGGCGCAACTAATATAACATAAAGTTGAAAAATAAACCCTAAAGAAAAGGAATGACAAAAACCTGCAAAATAAGCCTTGAAATGGGATTGTCACTGAATACAGAAGACGAAGAAGCAAATATTCTACCCGAAATTAAAAGAGGCTTCCGTACTGCTAAAACTTTAAAAAAACGCTGCCTATAAACCCCTCTCACCTTAAGTATAGTCTCCTCGCTGGCCGAGCCGAATCTTTTGCGGACAGAGCGCGGTGACTGTGGCTGTTGCTGTGCGTTCGACTCGGAGTTGGCTGCAATAGATTATTGTATTTATTGTACAGGACATAAGGTCGTATGTGGTAGATATTGATAATTGCGGTAGCTAGTTTAGCTTTTAAAACTGCTAGAAAATAACAGTCATAAAGAACAATATTTACCATTTGTAAAATCTGCATGGCATGAAAGGAAACTATCGTAAATAATATTGAGCATAGCCAGGGACTTATATCAGTACAAATTATGGACCGGAATCTTCGATCAATAATAGTACTAGATTCCCGATAAACGCTTCAAAAACGGCCCGAAAAATAAGACCACAAATACTTTTGTGGTCTTATTTCAAATTAGTATGTTTTTAACCTTATTACTTAGACTTTAAGTTTCATTTTAGAATAAATGACTGGAAATGAAAAAATAGAATGATTTTATTTTCAAGCTACATTTTAAGCACATTTTTTTTTAGTATTTAAGCTCAATCTGTTACTAACCACTAACAACGTATGGACTGTTATAGGTCTGAAATAAAGATTTTTTTTTTATATATATTTTGCAATGGTAATTAAACTTTATGTTTAAGCATTAAGGTTTATAATAAACTGAAGTTGTTAATATTATTAAACTTTTTTCTAAGAAATGTAGATGTTTACGTGTGTGCAAACGCGGCCACTTGAGCGACTGATTTTTGTTCCTGATCCTTAATCTAGTACTATTATTGATCGAAGACCGGAATAATAATTTTATTATTTTAGGGCTGATTTTTCCATCGACAAATATTTTTTATTCGTGGAATAAAATTGACGTCTGACAGTTTTTGTATAGAAGAATTGTCAAAAAATCTAAATGTCCACCACTGTCGCACGAGTAACTAGCCCCTCTCCACTTTCACAGTATTTTGATAAATATGCTTGAGAAAACCATACCACATTTTTCGCGTTCTTAAAATCCATGGCTATACCTAAAATGTCTACTAGCAAATCATAAAAGCGATGCGACTCACAAGCGTTGCCATTACATGCGGCGGGCAGGCGGTGCGGCAACGTCGCGGAGCGCTCCCACGTCTTCATAGGAGTATTGTTGACTGAGTTGTCTGTTGACGACTCCTAAGGAACCAGAAAAAAATAATAAGATTTTTTTTTACGAGAAATTCATTTGTCAAAAAAACATCTGTGTTCTGCGGGCTAATTGCGTAACACACTTAATACAAATTGCAATACCTTTAATTTTCACAATTCAACAACATTCATTGCGTTATTTACGCTGTCTAGCAGACGAATATTTCAAACATATGAAGCAATGGATTAGGTTAGGAATTTCCTTCAAAATCCCTCGGATTATGAAAGAAAGAGTGTTATGCAATTAGGGCGCTGCTTTTGTCAGATGAAGATTGTGAAATTAATGGCACATGGTACAGACATTAATGGCACATCAAGCTACTATAATCTGTCAAATTTCTTCAATAGATTTTCAACTTTATCTCTGAAGTATTAAGGTTCAATGTTGATTGGGAAAATTTGTCAGTTTCGGGTAGCTTGACCTGCTGCCGTCTGTACATATTTAACCTGATTCTCGTTACAGGATATAGGTCTCAAGTTTCATCACAACGCCCAAGGGCGTTTCCATTCACATCAGTCTTGAACATTTGTTAGTAATCTTTCATTCATCAGCTCTTTTTCTTGACTTCTTAATAAACAAAATGAGTTAAACCTTAGGCACCTCAGCTCGATCTAAATGCGCCCGACGCCTGGCCAGGGTCCGCGCCATCTCGTTCATCATACACGACAGGGTGGGCCCGGGCCGCGCGGCCGCGCCCGAGCCGGCGGACGACGACGAGGAGCCCGAGTGCTCCGCCCCGCCGGGGGGCGAGGCCGCTTCGGCGTTTGTTTGACCGCTTGCTTGGCCGTTTGTTGTTTGCTGAAAAAGAGATAGAAAGAGCATGTTTTAGAGCTGAGTGGACCACAAGCAAAGACTATTTCTTGTAATGTAAATTAATTGAAAAAGAATAAACTTTGATTTGAATGTCATGTTTTGTTATAAGGGAACTTTATGAAGTATCCACATTTTATTATTATTTTAAATGAATTATTGAAAAGTGTTATGTCATCAGTTTTCTTAAGGAATGTTAAAGTTACTTATATTATTATAATTGCAGACCTGTAATTGGATTTCTGACTAATGCACTGTCCTTGATCTGTTTGTTTTAGCTGTAAGTCTCCCATGTTATTTAAATAAATAAATAAACATCTTTCAATACGATCAGCAACGAGATCTTACACTTACGGCAAAAATGCTAAAATCCTCGTAGTTCCTACCTTAGCTTGTCTCTTCAGCCTCGCCTGCTGCAGCTGCGCAGCCAGCCCCGACACGTCCTGCGGCGGCGCGGGCGCGGGCGGGGGCGGCGGCGGCGGCGGCGACGTCACGGGCGCCGGCGCCGGGGCCGGCGCGCCGAGCCCGGCCGGGGCCGCGCCGGCGCCCGCGTACACCGCGGCGGCCGGGGGCGCGCCGGACGGCGGCGGAGGAGGCGGCGGCGGCCCGGACGCGGACACCACTTGCGGCACCAGGGCTTGTGTCTGCTGAGGGTTGTACATTTTCCGTTCAGTCACTTAGTTTGACTAAGTGACTGAACGGAAAATGTAAATCTATTCTACGACTTTATTTAAACGAAAATACGAGTTACATTCACGCTTACATGTTCACAAATCATGATTGTGGTCTTATTCTAGGTTACGGCTATGGTTCTAGATGTGTCATCTCAATTATCGATTAATCACTAGGTATGGTCGTGCAATCTTAAACTACTCCTGTACCCAATAATAAAGCAACGATGCCGAAACGTCGTGTTTTAAGATAGTGTATTTACAATACATACTACTACAAATCATATACACATATCAAAATTATGTACAAAATAATAATTTACTTAATCATCCACATATACACGTCAATCAGAGTTCTTAACAACTTCAAAATAGCCATGGATGGTTGCCTCATCGTCTATCTTCCAAAGATATAATCTTTAGCAGAATGTAGGATTTCGTGAAGAGTTGGCACCGCTCCTGTTCAATACTCTGCAGGTCTTCGGCATTGCATCAAACAAAGCTACATTATCAGCGAGGGTCCTCACGCTTCTAACTTCGTGCCAACAGCCACAGAAGTAACGTTCTACGATGTTGTCTCATTTACTCTTCCCACAAGGTGTTCTATAGACTCGGCGAAGGATACCGTCATCTGTTCCTCCGATGTAGTTCAACAGCGATAGTGACCCCTTCCTTCCATGTAGGCCAATGAAGTTTCAATCGTCAGCAATCAAACACCAAACACACTCGATAGCTATATATAACATTTGAGTTGATTGTTCACCATGGTCGCCTGCTTAGCAGTAAGTTGAAAACTTAGTTTTCTAGATGTAGATGAAGTGCCATTCCCTCGTAGATTCATTCCTAACTTAGATTTAATGAAGTAAAATACAGGACTGCTTAAAGTTAACTTAAATTAGACCCGACTACGAAAATCGTGATTAAACGAGCGCGCAAATTACTTGAAATGATATTTAATACATATATCAAAAGCTTTGGGACAGCATATATTTATACATATATGAACCATCTTCTCCCTTCCACCCTCCCCCTGGTTTAGAGCCAGGGTCTGACTGCATTGCCGAACATTCTAGAATTAAAGGGGTAATTCGTAGTCGAGTGAAATTAAAACTAACCATTGGTGGAGGTTGCGGCGCTGCAGGCGGTGTTGGAGGCGCTAATGGACCCTGAAGACGAAAAAAAAATGTGAACAACTATCTTATTTTTTGTCAAACCGTCTTAGCGTTAAGTGGTGATTTTTTAATAAATGTCAGTTTAATATTACGAAGTCAAATGGCAAAACTATGAATTGAAACAATCGTTCTGATTTGGGAAATAGCGGAAATAAAAACACCTTTAATTTCCTCCTTCTGTATCTCCTTGGTCTACTGAATTTCCTGTTAAGTATTGAAGGCAGAAAAGGCAACAATGTAGCTTCCAGCCTAGTACTGGCAGTTTAAATTCCCAAATGATGGGTTGTCCTAGGTCCAAGACTCAGCGATCTATGGGACTCAAAGAGAGTGGTGGGACAAGTACTCACGTTAGCTGGTGGCGGCAGGTTTTGATGCGGCGGCACGGGGGGCGGCGCGGGCGCTCCGGTCGCGGCGGTCGATAACGACATGTTCGGGGGCATTGGTGCGCTACACAATATGTACACAGTTAAGAGAAGTATTTAGAAGAATATATCGTTGGATAAGACGAGTCCTTGTGAATGGAGATTGCGGCTCATCAGCTAATGGAATGATCCTAAACTACACTTTTAATTTACCTGGATGCGAATGACAGGCTATGGCTGTGGACTAGATCAAATTTGATCAAGTTGCCATCGTTTCAAGTTGGCAAAACTTTTAGCTTTTAGTCTACAAGAGGCTGAAGTCCTTCGGTAAAAAAATCTAAATAAAGGTGGAAGAGAAGTTGTTTTGAAGAGACTTATATCCCGCGGTGGACTGTGATGAAGGAATGTTGTTGGTTGATGATGATTCTCTCTTGCAGCTACATGAACAAGAATCATCTATTCCTAAACAAAAACACTTTTTCCTGCCCTAGTTCCATGTTATTATTCTCTAAGACCTAAACAAAGAAAATGGATGCCATATTGCTATATCCTTACCTATTAGTGCGATGATGTCCAGGCGTGGGTTGGCTGGGCTGATGCGGCAGTGTGTGATGGACGCCGTGCGGGGGAGGCGCGGGAGGGTTCGGCTGTTGCGGCTGCTGCTGCAATATTACCGTCATTTTGCAGAAAGGATAATAGATGGCATGATAGAAAGAGCATGGACAAAGAAAACGAGTGGCAGATGATGCGTGAAAGTGAGTTGAAGTGGACGGGAGCAAGGGAATGCACTGTGACAGGTAAATGAGTGACAGAAGACAAGGCAAAGAGATATGGGAACAAAATGGTTACAAGTGAAAAGGAAGATGATGAATGAAAGTGAACGAATTGAAAGGTTGTGAGTGATCCAACAATGAGTAGGTACTTACATACTTAACAAAGAAAAAAAAACTGCGAGTTTTTTTGTGCATAGAAGATGACCTAAGGAATACATGAAGACGGCGACATATATCCGTGAGATTCTTCCATAAGCTGAAAATGCTTACACAAAAACAGTCTATCTGACAGTACCGGAACAACTAACATTAGGATACTCGGTCTTCAGCAGCCTACTGCTGAAGACCGAGTATCCGGTCTATAATGATGAAATCTTACCTGGTGATGATGATGTGGCGCATGGTACTGGCTCGGAGCAGCGTGGTACTGAGGGTGTTGCTGGTTGTGTGGCGCATGGTATTGGGGCTGTTGGAATATCGCAGCGTCTTCCCGGGTCATTGTTCTGGTCAGATAAGTGGGGTATCAATGTGGCTGTTCGCGGAGCTAGAGATTTGAAGGCTATAGACGGTGATCTAAGATTAAGATGAACATGGATGAAATTGAAGATAAAAATTTGACTGTTGATGACAGTGTCTTTAATAACGGTGATGAAATAGATGAAAATTAAAGTCAGTCAGTGAAGTAAACTTTAAGAGATTAAATTTGGTGTTGGAAGTCACTGCAAAAAAGTTTCAATTACTTAGAAGTGTTGAAGACCAAAGGGTAATTTTTGATAGTGTTCAACAGAAATCCGTTTCAATTCGTTACTAATGAAAGTATGTGAAAATGAGTTAAATTTTCTAATAATGTTACGACATTTATATGCCATGTTATTAAAAAAGTAAAGATTATTCATATTTTTATAACGGATCATAGTGCAGCAGGTGACTTCGATGAGACTTATGACATATTACCTGTACCCCATATCTTCGTCGTATGTGTGCGCGTTGTTGTGTCCGTTGTACGGGACCGGGGGGTTGGGTGGCTGCGGCGGAGGGGGCGCTGAGTTGCCGGCGGGCTTGTTGGCCAGTATCTAGATAGATGTGATCGAGTTATTGATATCACTCATTTTTCGGGACAGCCGTATAAAGATAGAGTCTAATAACAAACGTTTTATAAAAGTTTGAAGATAAGAAAAGAAAACCTCTGACAGACGGACAAAAAAGTGATATTATAAAGTTTCCGTTTCTCCTTTTAAGGTCGGATCCTAGAAACATATCCAAGCTCCATTTCTCCTTCTATGAAAATCTACGGCAGCAGAAGAAGACCTAATTAAATGATTTAAGAATTTAGCATCCAGCAGCGATTTATAAAGTTATCCAGTTGGCAGTATTTTCTGACATTCCAGGTTGTCCAAAATCATTGAATTTATTTCCAGATGGACCCAACTACAATCCACCGATCACGTATTTTTATTACCCTATACTGTCCCATGTACTGAAGAAAAAGACATGTTGCACCAACCCCAAATACATTGCGATAAGGGCAGGAGAATGATGATACGGACCCACTGCTGGGCAAAGGTCTCCGGCATGGACTTCCATATCTGTCCATATGTGTGTGTGTTCTGCATCTCTCTGTGGCCAATCCATCATCATCTAAAGTCAAGTCCTTAAGAAAACTTACCTCTAGGGTATGCATCATAGCCCTGGCGAAGCTGTCGGCATCTTCTCTGCATGAGAAGTTGAGGCCGTAGACGTGTCTCGCATCCCGCCATTGATGGAATGTGGCGGTGGCCTGGTTGTACTTTAGGCCTCGGACGATTCCACAATTGATCACCACCTAAGGAAGTAGTATGCGTTAAAAGACACAATAATAGCACTTCTATAACATGGTAGTTGAGTTCTATGAGATCTTAAATAAATGAACTGAACTGCTTCAAGAATCGACTGGACAGATTAAATATCCAAGCTATATAATACACAGGAATCAGCTAATAAGCTGCTAGTGTGTCTAACCAAATAATAATAAATCCACCGACGCACGCGGCTCTCATTCCGGAGCAAAGAATGGCCAATAGGCTCCGAGAGAATAGTATTTTCTATTGAATACATACTGACAAATAAAATTGCTACTGACAAAACTCCTTGCTTGCTTGTGATTGGACACGTTTCGAAAGTATCGGTCATCGACTCCTGTGTTCTCAACCTGAACCAACCATGGACTAAAAAGACGGTTACTTTTGTTGTTTTTTTTTTTCGTGGAACCAACACACCCCGGTCACCTCGTTATGAAAGGCCCTTTAGTCCTATTTGTAACTAACTAGTAAGTAGTTGCTGCTGGAGTCCAAATTCTAAAATGTTTGGGCTAAAACTGCAAAAAGATATTCTAAAATAGATATTCTACTAACCTCATGATCATTCAACTTCCTTCCGACAACTCGGAAGGTATTGTGTTGCGTGTGGTGGTAAATGTGGACCTTCGACAGCCCCGAGCTGGAGCCCGAGGGCACCCAGCGCTTTAGTGCGTCGTCGTAGACCATCACGGAAGCCCGGGCGCTGCTTATTGATTGCTCACTGTGAAGAGAAAAGAGAATGGTTAATAAAGGAAAAAGACTTGAAGAATGAATGTGTGGCTCGTCATTTAAATTTTGTGATATCGGGAGAATAGCAGCACGCCGAGCGACTAAAGCTAAGTCCTTCAGCCTTGGACCACTCCAAGGTTGAATGTAAGGATTTTTGTCGCTCAGGATGCTATTTGATAAAACTCAAACAGATTTGGAGAACCAACGAGATGCTATAAGTGTTTACTTGGACAAACCGAATATTGACGTATTCTGTTATCCTTAGCGTAAACGAAATATAGAACGATTAGAATAATTCCGCTTATCCGACCGCTAATGCGGATTATACTATGTGCTGAAGACGTGTAAGAAGATAATGTAGTTTTTTTGTGTGAGAAAATCCCACAAAATTACAAAGGTAACAAAGGACACTCGAAGGAAAATGTTACATACAATATTTTTTTTTCAAAAAGGTCCAATGAAGTCAAAGTCAAATCATTTATTTCAAATAAGCACAAGGCACTTTTGAACATCAACATTTACAAAAATAAAATTAATTCTAGTCGCCCATTCCAATTTAGTTTAGTATGGAGAGTAAAATAATTAAATTAGATAGGCAATATTATAATTAGGTAAAGAAAGAACTAACAACCGTGTTTCAAACCTCCATAAATTCGTATAAGTACTTACTAAATAAACCACAGCCATTGAACGATAACTGCTAATTAATATTTCCACACGAAAACAAAGAAAGACAAAAATATTTTATTTGCGACACACACAGGAAATAAAAAAAGCATTTAAAACTAACAAAATAACGTTACAAACAATAAAAAAAAGAAAATCAATCAATAAAAAAAAACCTGTGCGAGTTCAAAAATGCTCCTATCTCAGGATAATGCTATGTTATCTTGTATCTCCCTGTGAGTGGGAAACGCGAAGGCTGTTCTTGAAACGTCGCAATCTGTCAGACATTACGTAAAACTCCGGAGTTACATAAAACGTTGCTACCTACGCAAGTCCTACGTATTTTTATACGCCTACATAAAGAGCAAGAATCTGTAGTACTTAACATGTAGTGTAGACACACCAGCCACACCGGTGTGTATGTGTACATCTGTAGTCTGTGTCATTTTGTTATTCAAATGCCGCATATTGAAAGATAAATTATTGCAGTTTAATGAAAATTATAGCTGCTTTCCGCTCCCAATTACATAGGACTTAAACATAATTGGCCAAATGTGAGCGGATCAATCCTCTGCCCACCCCGCCGTGAAATACCGGCATTATTATTTTCAGGATAAAAAGAGGCTTTCGAAAAAAAAACTTTCGGAAAAGAAAAATGCATTTTCTGCATAGAGTAATAAACAAAACGGAGGCGTCAAGTCAATCAAGGGCATATACAACCTTATATCTTCTATACTTATAATAAATCTGTAGAAGTGAAAATTCTGTACATTGAAAATATCAAAAAAATAAATGGCAGGGGGTGTTACTAGACCGACACCGAACCCAAAAATGTGATTAAAAAAATTTTTGTCTGTCTGTCTGTCTGTCTGTCGGTCTGTCTGTCTGTCTGTTTGTTCAGGCATCACGCAAAAACTACCGGTTCGATTACGATGAAACTTGGTATAATTATTCTTTAATATCCTGGGCACCACACTGGGTACTTTTTATGCCGGAAAAGTATATACAATAAAAAACAAACTTAATTTTGCGGTTCGATCCCTAGAACCGATTACTGTTTCAACCGCAAATAATAAGTTTGTCGTAGGTTACGTCACCCGCAATGCACAGCTATTAATAATGTGTATGTAAAGTTGTCGAAAATTTACCACTGACGGGACAAAAAGGGGTAATTCAGTTTTTAAGGGGTGGATTTAAACTTGAAACTGTATGTTACATTTTCACGCTTAAACCACTGAACTTCTGATTTGGCATAGAGATAGATGGCATCCTGGGGAAGCACATACATTTTATCCTATTAGCACGTTCCCGTGGGATAATTTCCGACATCCACGCGGGCGAAGCCGCGGGCAGAAGCTAGTAATTATATATACGGTTACATTTCCACTACTGACACACAGAAGGCTACCTGCTACTAATGCAAAACGTAAAACCGCAGGATAGCAATGAAATTATTCTGCTAGCTATAAATAAACACGTTTATCTGCAGCTCGGATAATTATGGAGGTATATAATTGGTATTACAGTGTTTTAATTATGAATAATTTGTCGTTTTCCTAATAAATCAGTTCGCATCCACTTTTAGTGTTTACCCGACTGCAGTGGTGTCCAAAAGGAAGGAAAAGTTTTTAACCGAAATTTTTGTTCAGCTGTAAAGTTACCAAGAACAGAGAGAGAGAGAGAGAGAGTCAGACTGAACTAAGTTCCACATTATAAGCTATACGATGACAGATTTTATCTCTTTATAATAAAGAAGGCACTCACAACTCATTGAGCTTTTAATAACTAACGTTCTTAATTATTATTTTTATTGGCGCTTTCTACAAACTTAAATAAATAAAGTAGCCAAGGAATGTATAGACTTGCTTAATGCACCCATTTTTTGCATGAGAACAAGTAACCAATTTTTCAATACTGAACCACTTTTGGGTAACATTGGAAGCCGACCATAAATTAAAGAAAAGGCCATCACGATCTTTACCAAAACTGCTCAGTTACGTAAGAGATTTTGCCGAGAACGGTCGTGTGGGCCGGCTGATTGCCACAGAAGGTCACATCGGTAAAATGAAACGTCTTTTTCTTAACACCGGGTGTAAGTAGGAGGTACTTAACCTAAATAATACGCTTGCATTCAAATTGGTATTTTAAAGTATTATACTTGACTTGTTTATGTAATGGTTGTGAGAGACCGATAATGGCCCGCATATGTGTGGAAATAAATTGTTTTAAACGTCTGTAATTAAGTTAACGAGTTGGTAAGAACCCCTGGGTACTGCAAACTCAGCTGAAAGGCTGATCAATAATAGTAACTCTACTTTTAGCTAACTAAAGACAAATGTGATAGTAACTGCTGTGATCGAATTGACCACAATAATAGCAGCAACTAACCAAATAACATATTCAAAAAAACTGTTTTTTTTATGTAAATCACTATATTTAAAGCATTTATTTCAATTAACCATTTATAGGCACTTATGAATTGTCAAGGAGTCGGTCAGTCAGACATATAAAGGTATAAAAATTTGCCCATTCCAAAGCGTAGTAGCTAAGTACCAATGGAGAAGAACGAGCAAGAAACTCCACGGACACTCTTTTAATAAATTTAATCTTTCCCAAAACCAATGGACAGTTTCCAAAATCATCGTATTATTAAATAATGGACCATTCAATAAAACAATACGTTAAGGTAGCACTAAACTTCAAATCCTCAAAGAGCAAACAATAATTACATTACATTGTATGACCAAATCACATCACAACGCATGCAAAAGATACATCTATCCAGTCTATCACAGACGGTTCGATATTTCAACACAACCATAGACAGGTATAACACGGTTACGCGATCCCAGCATCTCCCTTCTGTCTGGCGGATTAATTACTGAACGCCAATCACAACACATAGGTGAAACATCCGACAAAAGGAATTAAATGAACACAGGATAAACTCCGAAAGGACTTTTATAGAAATTAATCCGTCTGGCTGTTGATAGGTACGTACTTACATAAACAAACGTTTGTGATAAACACGGTGTCTTTGAAATGTATTACAATAAATTTTTGGAACGAAGTTCCTTATCGCGCGTTGCGAAAGGAGGCTAGACGGAAAAAATTAAGACCAAAAGTAGGAACGACACTTTTTGCTATAGTTGTAAGCCGTGCGGCGTGCGCGTGTTTCTCTGTCTCTCTCTCTCTCTCTCTCTCTCTTTGAACTTCGTTCCATCCGGGTGTCCCTTGACACCTCTCAAGTTTTTTTTTTGTAGTTTTCATTGTGTCCCACTGCTGGCCAAAGGCCTCCCCTTGTTTTTTCCAAACCTCCCTATCTTGTGAGATCTCTGGCAATGTTGGCTCTGCAAATGGGTGTCTTTGAAATGTATTACAATAAGTAATTTTTTTTGTAGTTTACAATGTGTCCCACTGCTGGGCAAAGGTCTCTCCTTATTTTTCCAAACCTCCCTATCTTGTGAGATCTCTGGCAATGTTGGCTCTGCAAATGGGTGTCTTTGAAATGTATTACAATAAGTAATTTTTTTTGTAGTTTACAATGTGTCCCACTGCTGGGCAAAGGTCTCTCCTTATTTTTCCAAACCTCCCTATCTTGTGAGATCTCTGGCCATGTTGGCTCTGCACATGTTACCACATCGTCGCACCAACTTCGCAGTGGTCTACTTCATATACAAATAAAACAGTCTTATTCTTGAAAATCTAAGTAAGCAGTTTATTAATTCGCTGTGTGTGTAACCATGTTTTTTTTTCTGATATTAATCAAGATTAATTTCAGTAATCAGTTTCATTTATTATGCAGGGGTATCATATTACCCAGTAACTGGGTTGTGGAGGTCAGATAGGCAGTAGTAGCTCCATGTAAAATACTGGAATTCAGCTGCATCCGGTTAGACTGGAAGCCGACCCCAACACAGTTGGGAAAAGGCTAGGCAGATGATGATATATTATGAATGATCAATTGATGATGATGATATACGATGTACCTTACATCGTTCATATATAAACAAAATCAATAAAAAAAGTCTTATTAAAAAACTAATGGTTTTTGAACTATCCCAAAAAAATTCATAGCCTAAATAAAGTCTCCGATATTCAAAACCAACTAAAAATAATATCAACATTTGCAAACTAGTCGTAAGTAGGTACTTTCGTTTCGGTTTCCCAACATGCCGATAATACCAGTTCCAGTAACCGATTAAAATCTGACATTACGGCACAGTCTCGACTTATATGTAAATAATTTAACTACTGCAAAATTCATACGTTAATATTGACAGCAATTTACTATAATGTATCATTGAATATTAATGCGAGTACATTTTCGCAGTCACGTATGATTTTCGCAGAAATGAAAAGAATTTTTTTTGCTTTCTTTGCGAGAATCTCGTTTTGTTAGTAATTTAGATTGGCTGAAAGAAAAATAATTGAAAGTTAAAATAAATAATAATAGTTAATAATATATCGCCGTAACTCTACATTGACGTCTTGGTGGGGCTTGAGCGCTCTAAACTCTAGGTCTGTGACGGAAGAGTTTACTTTGCCGGATCAGTTCTAGGGTGGGGAGCCAGACCAAGAGAGATACATAAACCCGCAGGGCAGCATGTGGCGAGCTGTTGGGCAGTAGCGACCCCACGGACCCTATCTCCCGGGAGAAGTCTTGTTCCTCACCTCTGGCTTGCCTTTATTGGCCGGCTGGAGTGAACACTGACGAGGAACAGAGCTCCCACCTCTTTCTTGCCTTTATTGGCTGGCTTGAGTGGAGATTCGCAAGAGCAAACGAGCTCGGGGGAAAGAAGTATTCCAGTAAGATGCTGGTAGGGATCTTGACCGTACTTCCGGGATTGTCCTGATAGCCGTGGAATACCTCTCCACTACTCATAAGCACCTCACTACATGTTGACCTCTTGTCGCTACGACACTGTGCTAGCCACCGTTTTCGGGGGCCCATTATTGAGTGTGCAAGTCACTCCCTGTCATTTTACCTGTGTTATTTATATAAAACATTGATCAGGCAGGGAACATAGTTTTCTTCAATAGTTCAAGGTAACCAATCCACTATAGCCACCCAAACCCATAACCAATATGTTTTGTTTCCATGTTCTGAAATAGTCCTGCACCAACCGGGGGTTGTCCTTGAGTGCACTTGTATGGTGCATACAGGGATAATCGTCGGTTGGTGCCTCCTCAGTCCTCATCATTTAGAATTGTCTAAAGGGCCTCTGCGAGTTGGCTTTGGCCCCTGGTACGCCTTTCAAAGGTCCGGGACTCTAGGGTCCCGAGATATTATGTCAAAAATAAATAAATAAATAGTAAATAAATAAGAATAAACAAAAATAAATAAATATTTAGGATAAGCTTTTAGTTAGTATAAATGTACTGCACATATCAAAAACGTTTTGCTTTTGAAAATTTTTATTTACGTTGAAAATTAAGTTAGTGTCGTCATTAAAAATATTTCATTATAATATCATTTAAGTATTTAAGCGACTACTATATTCAGAGATCTAGCACCACTGCGGTCTGCGATAGTCCCTAACCGAACACTCTAGAGCGAACAAAGACTAGCCCGATTGCAATGCGCGCGCACCTTCAACCCTACCCGTGCGGGCGTGAGCGTCGTTTTGAAGCGTTGTGGAAATTAGGTCAGAAACTCGCGCATAACACCACCGAAGTGGTGATATAGAGGCCGCGCAGCGCTTTGCGGCAACCCGCGAAGCGCTACACGGCCGCTATTTTGAAATGATATCAAACTTTTGACACGAGGTCATCATTTCACAGATTCGAGGAATAACATTATTATTTAACTTCCGTGCATTTAACAAACCATGAGATAGATATTGGTGGCTACTTGTCACAAACATTCATATTTTCTACCCACTTAACAAAAAGTTGAAGTCTTATGAAAAAAAAAAAATGAGAAACGTTTTCAAATAATTACACTAATCTAATTTTTTGACCAAAGAAAATTCGATCTATAAAATAAAAGAATAGATTAAAGACAACGTTATTCGGGAAAAAGTATAAGACCGACCAATACAGCACCAACTTAGAAGTGAAAAATAACACAAAATAGAAACAAACTCATGGAATAATGACATGAGGTTACCCGATAAGAAATTAGTTCTTAAATAATAAAGCTCAAAGGTGACCATCGGCTTATGTGTTCTATACTCTAACACCCAAGAACGGACAAAGAACAAAGGCAAGCTTCAATTTGATGCAACATATTATCGCCATTTTGAAATGAATAAAAAATTAAGTTAGATCCCGCGAATGAATTCGACGAAGCTGACCCATATTTTAAGCTTCATAGCCGCGGCCTCCATTTTGAAATGTTCACGATAGTTCGCGTAAGTTCCAAAATGGCGGTCCAGGCCGCGTATTCGTCGACAGCGACGGGTGGAGCGGGGAAAATAAAAGCGGGAGCTGCAGAAATTTTATCGATCGAACCTCCCCCCTCCCATGCACCTCCGCAACTCTCTACTGCTCCCTCCACTGCCCCTCACCCCGCCTCCCACTACCGACGAAGGCGCCACCTGTCACTAATGAACAAAGAGATCTCTCTGATGACTTGATGAGCCTCCGAAAATCTGCAATGGACACCATTTTAAAATTTCCACAGACCCGAATCCCGGACTGGACCATAAAAAGATTCACTCACGGATGGACGTGAAGAACAATCCCGCTGCCACGTTTGCGAAGCACTGCATCGGTGTCATTTTGTATTCAGGAAACAGATGGACCGTGAGCAGTGATCTGCTCTGATAGATCGTGGATTGTTCACGAATACGTTTAATTGTTGAAGTGGTTTCAACAATTAATTGAGGTTCTTATTAAATAAGTGTTGAGTGGCTCGAAACACTTACAAAAAATTGCACTATCACTTTCATAAGTCACACAGAATATTTTTGTTTTAATTACAACGATAGACTAAAGTAGACATTTATCAAACATTTATGGTTTCAAAATGTATAGGGAATAAAAAAAAATCGAGAACATTTTGAAAGATTTTTCTTACGACATTTCTGAATATCACGCACAACGGAATTAGTGGATACTCAATATACACAAATGTAAAGACGGACATTAAAAAAATGATGGCATTTTTCACAATATGCGACATTGCAAGACTTATTTTCTCATGTTACTATCTCAAACGACTACCAGCTCCCACGGTCCGGGCTGGAGTGGCAGTCGCCTGGGCCGACACGCTCGACACCCTAGTTCGAACAAAGAACAACCCGATTTCGATGCGCGCGCACCTGAAGCACGTAGCTATCCCGGGCAATGCCGCAGTGCGCGGCCGCCATTTTGAAGCGGCTCAAGTACGTACATTTGCTTACATGAATTAGGTACTCCTCTCAAGCATTTAAATAGCTTCGAAAAAGGAGTTCCAAAATTAATGCAGGCATCCCGCATCCATCCGTAAAAATGAATCTTCACTTCAGTTGCGCAAGTGTGAGCCTAGATGACAGCTATTATTTCGAAGCACGCGGCCGACATTTTGAACCTGCTTAGGATATAGGAGAACAGAGAAGCCTTCAGTTCGGATGCGCGCGCATGCCCCACCCTCCTATTTCAGAGCAGTAAGTACGCCTACACCCGTTTCCATCGTTACCATTTCTCGGAAATCTAGACTTGGGTGGTACTCGTGTTGCAGTCAATTACCTAATTATTAGATTGAATTAAGTGATCTGAAGTGAATTATCAAGTGACGCGTCCTTCACGTGAATTACCAGTGTTCAACGAAAATCTAACCGCGTGTGATGGCCGGACTATTTCGCATTTTTGAAAATCAACCGGAAAAATAAAATATTGCTTTGGAAATAGAGCAGTTTTTCGAAAATTACGGTAAGCAGGCATAATTAAAACGGTGATCGCGTAGAATTTGCAGTTATCGTTTTTAATTAACCTTATTAATATGTTGGGCGCTACCCAACATATCAAGGAAAAAATATTTGGAGTCTTGAAGAATCTGCTAATTAATTAAGCAATAAAAACATATACTGACCGCCACATACACGTCCGGAGGAAGATTACAGGTTTTTTTCACACCAACCAAAAATAATAATAATAACTGCATCAAATTCATGTTCATTAAGACTATAATATTGTTCTTCTTGTTAAAAATATAAAAGTATGTAGCACATTGACTGTTTCTTATTTAATATTCACGATCACGACACGTACTACAATTTATAAAATAATATTCACTTTCACGAAACTTCTGTTTAGGCCACTGCAACCACCATGCGGTATTGCCTGCGCCTACCCCACCTGACATCAGTCATTCTAATTTTCCGCGAGGTATACGAATGAGTTTTCAATTGCTTGCAAGCTTCGCATTCTTGTTGCCCTGCACTCGATGCTATTTTGAAATGCTCGTGCGTAATTTTCCATATGCTTTGTTTTCCACTTAGATGTCTACCCCCATTTAAATCTGTCTTAGGTTGCGTTCGAATCGCGGATTCCATTTGTAACTGCCCCAAACGTTTCACAAGCGTGTTGAATTTCCCTTTGTCTTTGTTCGCAGTTTTGAATCATCGCAGATGGCCTCGACGAATCGCCTTTATTTTAACTTGCTTTGCCCAAGCGACACTCATTTTGGACTGCTTCAAATTTTGCCCCGCAATTTTATATTTTCTTGCATTGGCACCGACAGAATGGAATCGCATTTTTATAGCATCAGCTGAATTTCGCATATCAAAAAACTTGCTTCGCATTGTTATCTAAATACAAAGTTATTATTTCTTATATCACAATTGAATCTAAAGCACAAGCATATTTTAATTAGTCTAACAATCACTGCTTACTAAAAAAATATCGATCACTGCAAACGCGCCCTCACTACTCCATGACATCCGAATAGCCACTCCCTTCCCTTCCCTGCATTACCAATACCCCTAATTGGATCGAGCCCCGGCCAATCTTGGTCATGCGCAATACAGGTACCCACCATTTTTAAAGTTCGCAGGTCTGAAATTCCCCCCTCGCCCTTCCTATCCCCGTCCCCTTCCCCGCTGGGATGCGTTATATAACAAAGAGCTTTTTTTTTTTTAATTGTTAGATCAAAATGAAACTGTGCTCGTTTTAATCATGAAGACAACACACACTCACAGCTCACTTCACGTAAAAAATGATCACTTCACTGAACACTGCACTCAATATAAATAATCACTAAAACTAATATATTGTCCCACTAATGAATATAATTCATCGTATAAGTCTTAGTTCATTACGATATTCAACGTAGTCCGACACACGGTATAATATAATCACTAATAACTCACACAAAGGAACTGTTAAAAAAAACCGACGTCTGATCGCGGCCAAGCTATGAGCTGGACTGCGCCGAGGCCCTAGGCACGTTCGATTGAGCCCAGATTTATAAGCACATGCGTAGAAGAGCTGGAGGCTGTAGCAGGTCACACCGGACATTCTGTGCCACCCACTTTCCAGTTCCCTGAATTGAGAACAATGCATAAACTGCATCTCAGTTTATAGAACAAAGAAGTATGGGTTACCAAAATTAATAAGACATCTTTACCCAAAAATAAATTTTAGATCACGTCACTGCATTTCTACAAAAACTAACACCTTTTCACAAACATATTACTAACAAAAAAAATCAGTATCAACTACCAACTATTAACGTGTCATCAAGATAGACTATGTATAATAAGGAACCGAACAAATCACTTGAAATGAAGCACTGTTCAAGAAACAACTCCACAGTCACTGATTAGTTGCATTATCTAACAAAGAAACTTACCCCCATACTGAAATCTGAGATTCGCATTAAGCTCTATCTGTTAGAACCCAGTTCGAAAATCCAAAGCGCCGACCGAATCATTTCGCGCCTACTTACAACCGCTTGCCAACTCAACGCCATTGCGAATTCCCCTACTAAGTTTTCGACATCTTGAAAAAGGGGTCGACCGCGACTTGGCTATTTTGTACAGTATTATATCGTGAACAATCATGATAAGTTCTAGAGCGATTGTCCTCGAATTATTTAGATTCGTCTGAAAAAACCTGCAATTTTTCCAGAAATATATTCCGATGCACTTAGCTGTCGCGACTTAGATACTTTTTTAGCTTTTTAGCGTATTTTTTTTTTCAGGTATGGATTGGCGCCAGCCTCCAATGTTTTGTCTGCTAAGTTTTAGCTTGACGCCAACGCTGTTCAGCAACAGGTTCGATACGCCAGTGAAAACGGAGGTTGTGCAAAAAAATGTTGAAGAACGGAGTATTTATTAAATTAGTCTCTAAATTAGAAAAGCAGATTTTGGAAGGCGAAACCTCTCGATTTCTCCCAATGTACTGTTTGACGATGAAGCTACAATTTATTAAAAAAAGCTACTGAAAAATGAATTTATAAAAAATGAGTTTAAAAGAAATTATAAAAAAAGAATATGGAAATATTTACCAAAATTCAGATGAAATCGTCTCCAAAACTGCACTGAAACCGAGATAAGCAAAATCGAAAACCTGAGGCACAAAAAAATTTAAATGTCCCGTCCACATAAAAAGAAACACCGTTTAAAAACAAAACGCGGCAACAAAATCACAAAACAATAATTCACAAATCACTTACATGTTATAAATTATCACAGGTGAAGTTTTGTACTTTGAAAGCCATTTTAGAATTTTTATAGAGCACAACCGTTTATCACGGACACCCGCGACACTGTTGATAGGGCTTGCAGCTCGGTGGAGGCTCGACTGGAGATAGACGTAACGCGCATGCATCGTATGATTGATTTAATGCAAGGGGGACCCAGGTTTCGCGTTTTGATTTATTTATAGTAACAAGCCAGGCAGCTAGCCCGGATGCCTGGGCTGGATATTTAGTTCTCGAAGTTTCCGTTCGGCCCCACTGCAGCGAGGCCAATTATTACAGAGCAGATCAATATTCAGTTACCTTGTTTATTATTGAGATGTATAGAGCGCCATTTTCTTTGTGTTATATTTGATTTCAATTCGGGGTGGTGGGTTGTTTTATTTTTGGTACTTGCATTCTAATTAATAGTAAATACATAAAGAAGCTTGCAACTATGATTTAGAGAACGAAAACACTACACGATCTGATATAACAAAGAAAGTTACACTTGCAAGTTGTTTAAGTCTGTAAAGTGAGACGACTAACCACCTGTAGCTAAAGACACTTTTCTCGAATCTTTTTCGGAACTACAGTAGCGGACTGTCCTACTTCTTCCAAGTTCTTTTGTAGAAGATCTTGAAGCCTTTCCAGAAACATTTTCAAAAGCCACAAAAGAGATTTTCTGTGAAAGGAAATGATCATCTCTTCTTAGTGGAGACGATCTTTAAAGAAGGAAAAGGTTAGCTCATTCCCAAGATGCTTGTAACATGAATTGGCAACGTTTCACTAAACCCCGGGAGATTCGAAGTAACCAAGCACGTCACGTGGTATGTGTTTGAAAACACGACGCTGTAAGGCATACATAATTCAAAGACTTGTTGGCTACGGCTGTTCACGTTTAGCATTCCCATTGGTTTCCTCATGGTCTTTTCAAAAAGCAAAATCTTTTTAGATACATGCACGAGCTTTTTAAATTGTTAAGAAATATCAATCTCGAGCGAATAACAAAAATGAATAAACGAGTAGAATATTTCGAAAGTGAGTGAAAGAAGATATTGCTAGAAAGGGGGTGACTACCGAGAAGACGACCAATAGAGAAGTATGGAAGAAAAAGATATGTTGCTCCGACACCAAATAAATTGGGTTAGCGACAAGAGAATGATGATGAATCCTTGTAACCGCACAAGAATTTCAGTCCATCTTTCGGTATGCACACACCTTATTGGCAAAGTTCTATTAACAGGAGACTGGGGCTCCCCAAGCACGTGGCAAATGCTTGTTTGATAGCGCCGCCTGCAGCTCATAAATGATTCATAGACCTATGTTCGCTTAGGATTTCGCGTCCCCAGACCCCACTCACCATTTGGATAGTCTTTTCGCAACGCTAAATCTATTCTCTTTTTCTCCTTCTCTTAAGACTAAGGGTGGGCATCGATGGGTGTTTTCAGAGTACCAAGTCGCTATAGAAATACTAACACCAAAACTCCAGTGCCGGGAAACCCTGCTCCCTGGTGTCCAAGCTTCTGCATCAGGAGAACCAAGGACGGTACCTTCCCATCTTACTCGTGTTAGTGCTCAGAATCAGTGCCTTTACCCGCGACCTAGCTTACTACTACCTAATGTAAATAATTATATGTTTGAACTTTGCCTAAGTGTTTCTCTTAACTCTATCCTCTTAACCTATCAGTTAACAGCCTGCGCAGCCTTTTTTTTTTTAACTGCAAAGCCCTAGCCGTTACACTCCAGATGCCCAACTACGTAAGTTGATATCCTTGTAAATGTACAAAAATTTCAACACCTCCTCCGTTATTCGAACACCTTATTGGCAATGTTCCACTAAACCACAGGAGACTGCAAGCACGTGGTAAGTAAATGTTTGTTTGGTAGCGCCGCCTGCAGCTCATAAATTATTCATAGTTTACTGCTGGTACCCTGGAGAGTGCGCTATAGAACTAGTGTTCATTTTGTTCATGACACCCACATTCATGTGGGATATTAGAATGCTGTATTGTGGCTACCATTAAGTTAAAGTAGCATTCACTTCGGTTTAAAGATTTTTTTTCTCCAAGACAAACAGTTCACTTAACATATATGAAATATACAAAGTATGTGTGTCTATAAGAGGAAAACAGGCATCTTCTGGGCACGCTCTTTCCATCAAAGAGCTCATCCATCGCATTACATCAGGTGTGATCGAGGTCAAGAGCAGGCCATCAATAAATAAACAGAATATTTAAAAGTTGGCTTCTATAGATTAAAACTACAACCAAAAGATCATTTATCATATACTGGTATTTACTTATTAATTTGTTCTATCTAGGATTCAAGTACAATGTTTCTGAACAGATGGTTAAGTATGTACTCAAAAAATTAAGCTCATTCATTGGTTAAGCTAGCTTTAAATCCCTAAAGCACTAAAGCTACAAGTCATAAAGCACGTGCTTAACAAAGCACCTGTTAACTGAACAAACCATTAATTATGCATGGGTCGACTCTGGGTCCCTAATGAGCTATTAACAAACTGGGATCAAAGCTAATGAATGAGGCGAATCTGTATGCTTTAGAAAATAACTAAGTACAAACTTGTTTAATTTTAGTGAGAGTGGTTCGCGTTGGCATATAACCTTATACTATTCCCTATTACCTATAAAATTATTCCATTTATGTAGGTACCTATTTTATCTGTACCATTAGCTAGTGGCCGCGGCTTTGCCTGTGCAGATGTCGAAAATTATCCCACGGGCACGTGCTACCGCGATAAAAAGTAGCCTATGTTTATAAAATTATGCCTTCTATAATGTGCTATCTTTATAATATTATCACTAGCTTCTTTCTGCCCGCAACTTCGTCTGCGTGTAATTTGTTGTTCCCGCCCACCTCGTCGCATCGCATCGCCCTTTTTTTCCGGAGATAACCCTCTACTTACAAGCATACAAACAAATAAGCAAATTTTACCTCTTTATAATTATTATTAGTGTAGATTATCATAGTTTAGACAACAAGGACTATTATCTTATTTTTCTACTCACAATATAACTTATGTTTAGCATTTTTTTTTAATCTACGCTATCTAATTCAATCCACGGTAATTATCGAGCACAAAGAAATTACAACGCCATCTGATAAACTCTAGAAAGACTTAATATCACGGCAAAACAGCAAACATACAACAAATACAGCCCAACACGGAACTAAATAAACATGGAGGGCGCTTGGCGGCGCTGCTGGTCAAGAAAGATGTCTAACACAGTCAAATCCAGTAAATTTTATATTAGTTCTCTATTTCGCCACAGCCAGGTAGCACTGTAATAAATCTGCACCTCCGTGCGCTAGGTAACTTCAGTTCGGAACTGTATAAAGGGGTGAATATTATTTTAAGCGAAGACATTATCAAGCATTTTTTTTTTTGTTTGACTGTAAAACAACACAAACTATTCGCTGCTGGTCGAGAAAGATGTCTAAACCCACTCAAATCCAGGACATTTCATATTAGTTCTCTATTTCGCCACGGTCACGTAGCACTGCATGAAGCGAAGACAATTAACACATGCGTCAACTCTGTAAAATAAACAGTAAATTTTTTGTTTCATTGTAAAACAACACGAACTATAAAGTTTTTCAAGCGAACAATTTCTGAAATCTACGCCATCTGATTCAACCCACGTTAACTATCTAGCACAAATAAATTAAAACGCCATCAAACCGTCATCAACCCTAGAAAGACTAAGTACCACGGCAAAACAGCAAACCAACATGGAACTAATTAACGTGGAGGGCGCTTGGTGGCGCTGCTGATCAGGAAAGATCTCAAAAATCAGTACAATTCACGTTAGTTCTCCATTTCGCCACAGCCAGGTAACACTGTAATAAATCAGCGCCTCTATATTCCAAGTGACTTTAGTTCGGAACTATATTAAAGGGAGGCGAATGCACCACGACACGGATACACGATGCAACAACCCCTAGTCCGTTAACAGTTCATAAATCAAACGACAGGTGGCGCTGACTCGACGCCACCGCGCCGGAACTACTACGAGTACACGGACACAATTTATTCTTGCTATACGAGGACATTGTACGAGAAAAGGCATTAGGATGAGAAATATTTAAAAGTTATGAGTAATTAATCGAAGGACACAGATGCGATTGAAGCGCCATCATTTGAGTGTTAACAGTCAAAAGCTACGTTGAAAGGGCAGCACAATACATGCGTACTGCGTAGTAGGTTGGAAAACGTTTACAATAAGGATAATACATATAAAAGCAATTTTTCACCTAAATATGATTGCCAATTTGAGCTACCCGTAAATTAATTTATTAGCCTAACTTAAAATCGATCTTTGTTCAACCCACCTACTAACAGGATTCGTCAGTTGAGTTTAGGACAAACGCAAGGCTTAGTCTAAGTATTGTATGAAATGAACACTATTAAGCGCCAAACATTTTTAAAACATCATTCTGTCTCTGTCATCTTCAAACGATAGACAGAAACAGGACGATGCTAAACGCATTTAGTGAGTACTTAATGGTCTGGCAGTTTGAGTTCCCACTGCTGGGACACATGAAATGCAACACACGAGCCCAGTGCAGGTTGATGAAAATTTAAGCGGCCTAACCAAATGTCCTTTGGTATTATTCGTCGAATCTTAATCGTGGAGCTCCTTAAGTTTTGAGTTGGGCTGCACGATTACTCACAAATGCATGCACTAACTGGACAGGTCCACTCAATCTGTGTGGTTCTCAAAAGACTATTTCAGACACCAATCCATGTAGATTGGTGTCTGAAATAGTCTTTTGTCTTCACATGATGTGACCTGATTATGTCTGGACTTTAAGAAATACTGCGACTTTGAATTTGTTTCAGAGTAGTCAGATAGGAAACGCCGACCTCATCTAGTTTTTAAAATATGATTGACGTGTAAAAGTGTATATACAAACCTACTCACAAAAATAAAATCATTTAACAATGATTTATAATGCAAGCTAAGTAATGCATGAACCTTCAAATGTAGGCGAAAACTGACTCATCTTCATTGACATGGTAATGAATGGCCAAACTCAACCAGGAAAACAACAACACCAAATGCGTGCATGCCTTCATGTTTTCGTGAGTGCCTTTTTTCATGATTTCCTCCACACATCCTTGCCTAGGTCGTGTTTTAAACGACTGTATCCTCTTGAATAAGGATCTTGCATCACATTGATGGAAAACAATGTTTTCTAAATAGATGCTTGTATTGGAAACTGAACTCGTAAATTGTATGTGAACTTACATCATTCTAGCATCAGCCTATAATGTTCCCACTGCTGGGACACAGACCTCCTCTCAGTGAGAAGGAATGGGCCGTAATCCACCACGTGGGCCCAGTGCGGTTTGGTAGCTGTCTTCGAATTTTTGGTTCTAGGACATGCCGGTTTCCTCACGATGTTTTCCTTCACCGTTTTGAAAGCAGTGGAGATGAAATAATTTACACAAAGTAAAGCGCCTGTCTGGGTTCGAACCCACGGCTAACAACTCGTACCTAGCGTCCGTTATACGAGTAACTGGGCCACCACTGCTCTACTCACATTCCGGAATGAGTACTAATTAATCTATTACTAATACTTACAATAACGCTCAACTCTACAATTCTATCAATTATTTTTTATTGCTTATTATAAAGTCCCAGTTGGCACGACATGCCTTTTGCATTAATAACAGAAATAAAAGTCCTACCTCTTCATACGCATTACTCTTTAACATAACTACTGTGCGTTTGAGTTTGAGTTTACCTAGATGGCTTCCTCGCAAAGTTCTCCCTTGGTCACTTTTAAAATAACAAAACCATTCATTGTATTACTACAAACGTCACAGCCCTTCGCCGAACCTGTTTCATTCGCACGTGTCGACAATGACCTTAAAGGTACACCTGCCTATCTTCCCACGGAAGCTGAAGGTCAGATGAGGGGGGCAGATTAGCCAGGAAATGCCAAGTCCAGTTGTCATGTAGACGAGATGATATATGCCAATGGAAAAGGAGTTACGAAAATAAAAGCGCACAGCAACTGATCGCAGATGCATGTTGCGAAGTCGATGGCGAAAAATGCAACTGTGATGAAATGATGCGATTTGGAGAACTGACGTCACTGGAAAGGACGTAAGACTTAAGAGACAAGGCTAGGGTTTCCTAAGGAAGCGGTTCGGTCATATTACAAAGGCCGTCATGAAAATCTGTCATTTTCACCAGTATTTGACATTGAGCTGTCAAGAAACGTTCTGTTTTTGGAAAGCCGTTATTGTGTGACCGCTATCCGCTTTCTTACCAAATCAAAGCTTAGACTAGAGGCGATGGAAATCGTGATAGAAATATGATACATACGGACAAAATAGGTGTTAATGAAACCGCACAGCAATAGTAACACTGCATTAAAGGAATGATTTGAATTTATTTATTGGTAATCATTTGTACCTAATCTACACTATAATATTATTATTCTAGTATTTTATACTTAGGGCCACTAATAGTTATTTTTTAAACTAATAGTTAGTTATTTGACCATTAGCAATGATATTTTAT
Source organism: Apamea sordens (assembly GCA_945859715.1). Lineage (NCBI taxonomy): Eukaryota > Metazoa > Arthropoda > Insecta > Lepidoptera > Noctuidae > Apamea > Apamea sordens. The sequence continues at coordinate 12,381,390 of OX244009.1, forward strand.
CATTAGATATTAAAAATTGATCAAAAAACACATTTTGCAAAAAAAATTACCATTAGTTACTATTTTTAACAATTGGTTTAACTACGGATCAAAAAAATCGGCCGTTAGTCCTTAAACCAAGCGTTTTCGTAATTTGGGTGAGGTCGTAACTCAATGCTACAGATCAAAAAATTTAAGTTGAAGTGACAGTTCGTTTAACAAAACAATTGAACTATAAAAACAACTAATTACCCTAAAATCTCCGAACCATAAAAAAAACAATCACGAACAAAACCAGCCAGCGATAAGGTCATTCCCCTGCCAAACAAAAAAGTTTTCTTTGAAAGAACAAAACCTTTTTTCTAATCGAAGTGTAAAAATTACCACGAGACGACAAAAGAAGAAAAAAGAACCCTAGGGGAGTATTTCAACTGTACTGTAACTGTGTATTGTTACAGGAAAAAAAATGGGATGGACAACGCTGCTATAATAGTGTTAGGTACATATTTCAAAATGCTGTGTTATACCTCTATAGAAATCGGGTGCATTTGATGCATACTAAGCAAAAAGTGAAAGTGCAATTACTGTGAATGCACGTTAATGCCCATAATATATGGGTCAGAAGAGCTATAATAATGGACGGTAGAACGTGAATGTTACAATTCTGAACGATTTAATGGACGCATTAGAAAGAGACTATAATTTGGACGTAGATTTAGAAGATGAGTCATTGTGGTTACAAATGGAGATATCGGAAATGATTATTGTAACTTAGGTAGGTAATATGATTGCATAGTCTGTGAAAAGAGCCTCTATAAGTGTCGATGGTTGTGTTTCACCAGGGGACCGGGCAGATTGTCCCGATATAAAGGTAAGTATTATAAAAGGCGAGGAACGAAAAGGTGCGAGAAGAGTGAGTGTACCCTTGTATCCGAACGCGCTTGTGCACTATATATCTCCCGCACCGAAGGCTAGTCTCCGTTGAGATAGGCCGCCATAGGCGAAATACAGTCTGGAGGACTATTATTTAGTCTCGAGGCTTTTTAGAAGCGATATCTGAGGAAGCCAAAAAAATCAGAAAAATATCTACTGTGTACTTATGTACGATAAAATTTGTAGTAGATATATACACATATGGAACTTCGATTCATGTATGAAGGATTGAACTTAGAAGGCAGAGGAATAAAATAATATGTGGACCAGTGGACGTCTATGGGGAGACATTAATTTGCCGGGCAATAAGACAGTGATGGTTGGTCAATAAAAAATCTCAATTGCTTAGAATTTCTCACACACAAAAACTTCAACATTATTTTAAAAAAGTGTTTTTAATATGTCAATTTTCTACAAACAAGATATTAAATTATCTAACGAGAACAACAGATAATCCCTTATCGATATAAATCATCTTATCGGACTGGCAGTCAGTCAGATGATATTACGTTTCAATGAGGCTACGCCTGGGCATACGAGTGACAGTGTTTTGTTACATCAACGACCGTCATTTGTAAGCAAAGACTACGTTAGTTTTGTCGTGTGCACGCGCAATAATAATGAGAAATCTATCATCTAACGAAATGAATTGAGATGGTGAATTTAGTCATGTAATCTTGAAACGGGATAATTATTATGAACTAGTTTCTACCCACGATTCCGTCCGCGTGAAATTTCTTGTTCCTCCGACCTACCCCGTCGCATCGCATCGTCGTTCTAATACTTCGTTTTTGCGTACGCGTTCCTTCTGTAATTTTTTTTGGATTTGCTCGGTTCCTAAGAATCCTAAAATGATTAACATCTTGTTAGGACTCTTAGGAGTCTATAGCTTTTTTTAAGAAATGGGTTATCAAATGCAAAAATAAATTTTCAAATCCGATTGGTAGTCGCAGAGATTAGCGCGTTCAAACAAACAAACTCTTCAGCTTTATTATTAGTAGAGATATACATAGATTAATATATGTATAGATGGATTTAAATGTCCAAGGAATGAGCTATTGTGGATGCCTGTGTCCGTCACTAGACGCACTGTATCATTGCGATACTCGTATACTCGTAGCTTGAAGCGTATCCATATACTTGTCCTAATCATGATTATAATAAACGCGAAAGTCCGTTGCGTTCTGCTTTCTTGGCTCGACAAATACCATACAAAATCTATATCTATACTTATAATAAATCTGTAGAAGTGAAAATTCTGTACATTGAAAATATCCAAAAAATAAATGGCAGGGGGTGTTACTTGACCGACACCGAACCCAAAAATGTGATTAAAAAAATTTTTGTCTGTCTGTCTGTCTGTTTGTTCAGGCATCACGCAAAAAGTACCGGTTCGATTACGATGAAACTTGGTATAATTATTCTTTGATATCCTGGGCACCACACTGGGTACTTTTTATCCCGGAAAAGTATATACAATAAAAAACAAACTTAATTTTGCGGTTCGATCCCTATACCCGATTACCACTGTCTGTACTGTACCAACCGCAAATACTAAGTTTGTCGTAGGTTGGGTCACCCGCAGTGGAGTTCATTTTTATTCCTTTTAGTTTTTAGAGTTATTTAGGTTTATTTTTATATGAGTCGTAGGTATAGATTTTAATTTTAAAGTATAGGTAGTATATTTGATAGTGTACGTAGTGACCGTAGGTTATTTTATAATACTGTTAGGTAGGTTTAGTCATTCGTATAGATATTAGTTTTTAGGGATTTTGCTTATTTATTGAGTTTAGATTAGTTATCATCAGAAATAGGTTTATTTAGGTAGGTAGGTATTTAATTTTCTGTTATTGAGTTTTTTTTTTTAAATTAGTTAGGTACTTAGGTAAAGATATCATATAGGTACCCTCTTAATCACCACTAATGAGACACAATTGGTTTTCTATTGTAATTAGCCACAAAGGGCCCGCGACATAGATGGCATTCTGGGGAAGCACATACATTTTATCCTGTTAGCATGTTCCCGTGGGTAAATTTCCGACATCCACGCGGGCGAAGCCGCGGGCAGAAGCTAGTAATATAATAAATTGTTGACGCACTGAAGCCGAAAAACAGTTTACCCCAGTTTCTAAAGGTCTGATCAAGAACTGTCAAATCTTGAACTGTAGTGATGAATCGATTTACCAAATAAAAACTATTTTAAAAATTCCCACGATAATTTGACAACAGAGGGGCAATTCTCGTAATTTTAATAACGTTCACAGTATGATTTCAGTCTCAATCTGGCAAAAATACTATGTGTATAATCTAAATACCCTACATTTTTGACAAGTATTTGACATTGTTTGTCGCCGAGATGAGATTGCGACTAGATTTTGAACGTTTTAAATTACGAGAATTGGCCTTCAGATAATATTAAAAGGCCTCCTAGAAACCTAGATTATTGAAATAAAATTGAAAACACTTACAAAGCCCAATATTCTTCCCAGTTCTTCTCCTTCGTGGATCCATATCCCCTCGGCAGGGTAGCAGTCTTCGAATGCCTCCCATTTAATGAAGCATACGATCCCCTCTTCTCTTGCATACTCATCAATGAGAGTCTCGAAATAGGCTCTGAACGAAATGACTGTAAAGAACTTTGTGATCCTTCATCAGACTTGAGGCTGGTCTGAGAGCCCTTGAATTTGCCGTTTATTTCTGGCTGGGAGTATTGTTGTTCTTCAGACTTATACCCCTCACTGCTACCGTTTCGGTATTCCCCGAAGTTACCATTCAGGGAGCGACTGCCCGAGTCACTTCGGGCGGGTGGAGGTCTTGGGGCAGTTCGGCGATGGTCGTAAGTGTCTGTCCTACTGAAAGAGGAAGTTCTCTTCACCATTTTCGGAGACTCCTGGATGTTCATTAGAGACGGCATCTTGGATTCTTTTTCTAGGTCTATTTCGTGTTCTAGCTGAGTCTGGACGTGAGCTAGCATCTCTTCTAAGTCTCCTAGATCAGGGTCGATGTTCATCTTCTGTCGACGCATTTTGGAATGTTAAGTTTTCGTTTATCACAGTCGAAACACAGTCACTGTCATAGAAAAGAAACGTTTTTATTGATGGGTTCTTTGTTTTTATCACTATTTCATTTAAAAGCTCAGTTTTCATCCGTCACATGATTTTTAACACAAACTTATCAAATAACCTAATTAATAGTCTTAGTAACTATAAATATAGGTAATACGTCACGTAATTGTTAAGTACGCAACACACAATTCTACAAACTAAGTGACTAATTTTCGAATTTGGAAATAAACAACTGTCGATACAAAAGACGTGCGCACGCGACGAGCGACGGCGCGCGAATACGCGACACAGTTATCAAAGTGACTGACACGCGCAGTGAACCTCATCCGTTATCGTCAACTGACATCTGATAGTGGGCAGATAAGTAAACAGATAAACAAAGCTATTTACAACCTTACGACTTAGAAAATAAGGGCTTAATAAATCTTAGTAATCAGTCGAAGGGACATTGATCGATCAAATGCCTTGTTGAGATGCATTTGCAGATTTCTTATAGCTTATTAATGTGAAATAGGGTTGAGAATTGAATGGTTTAGAGACCATTATGACTTTGTTTAGTTTGTGGGTTATTGTAAAACTAGTGCAGTGTTACAGGGTGGGAAAGAGGTAATTTTATACGTTTATGTCTGTATCAATGAGTACCCAGGCACCGTACACAGTAGAAAAAAAAACTATAAAAACCGTAGCCGTTACCTTGAGAACATGGTTCAACTAGAAAAAATCATGGAAGATAGAATAGAATATTTATTCTTTGACCATCGCCAAAGTGCTCTCAAAACGGTAAAGGAAAACCTCGTGAGGAAACCGACATGTCCTAGAACAAAAATTTCGAAGACATTTCAAATGTACCAACCCGCACTGGGCCGTGGCCCACTTCCTCTCACCGAGAGAGTGCCCAGCAAAGGGAACGTTATAGGCTGATTTTGTATGATATGTTACCTATTGATGATCACAGACTAAGAGCTAGATTCATAGACCGCACTTTGACTTTACTTTGATATGTAAATTAAGGTAAAAGCCTGATTAAGGCTTTCAGTAAGTAACTGGAGAAAACTTACGATCCAACCATCATGATCTAACCTTGTATACATAATATTGACGCAGATTAAAGGTATTACAAGCAATTGAATATAATTCCAGCTTTCTCTATGCAAAGTTCATCAAATGATTGAAACTCGACTTAGTAATAGATTTTACTTTCACTTTTATAGCGTTAGTTAGGGTCATTATTATTACATACATAACGTATTACATAGTTATATCATGTACATTATTCAACCCGTTAGTTAACCTCTGATTAGCATTGTGTTTAAAACTTTCATTAGTGTTACTGCCTAAAAAATTAGTTGTGACAAATGATAATGGACAACTTAACTTTTAACGATTGTCTGGCAGTTTGAGTAAGTACTTTATATGCGGCCTACATAAATGTTCTTTCTTTAGTATTGGCGCCGATTTCCTTGTTCACGAACTAAACTAAATTTAAGTTCAGTGCATCTTTCTATTTCATTAAGTAGTTTAGTCCTGTCAAATTAAGATAGGTAGGTACTCCATAGCAAGTTTAGACGTGATTAAAAACATGGCCACTAAAAATACGTCAGACGCTGACTAATTTGACAGGACTAGAGGTAGCTTCAATTTTAGTTGTGACAGTAAAAGTTGCACCCTAAACTTTAGACGGCGCAACTTATATTGTTGCTTCATCTTAATATTATAGTCATCTTAGATCTCCTACTCTTAATACATTTATTTGTGGTCGGCGCAACATGTCTTTTTCTTCCACACTTCTGTTAGTCGTCATCTCGGTAGTCACCCCATACTAGCCATACCATCTTTCACACAGTCCATCCATCGTTTCTTTGGTATACCTATTGTGAAGCCTGATTTACACGGTACGATTTATTTTATTATTTACTAGCTGCGGCCCGCAGATTCACCCGCATAAGTCTCGATCCCGTGGGAATATCGTACAAAAAAGTATCAGCAAAGTATCCTGTCTTTATCCAAGTCATGATCTGAGCATGTGCCAAATTTCATGCAAATCTGTCCAGCCGTTTTAACGTGAAAGCGTAACAAACTTACAAAAAAAAAATCACTTTATTATAGTATTAGTAGTAGTATTGTATACGCAGTAATATACATAGAAATACGACACAATAATAATTTTGAGTGCAAAGTCATTTAATTACCTGTGGCATGGTAATTAAATGACACCATGTTGATTAGGCTTAATAGTTGCAAAATCGTAAAGTGTGCGCCATTTCTTACACTAGCAACAGTTTCATCAAATTGTATCGTGCTCCTAATTGCCAAGATTTGTTGCGCACTCAATCTCCGAGTTAATTGCTCTTTATTGAGACGTTTCATTTGCGACAGGCCCGTGACGAGAGCTTAGCATTGATACTCATTAATTATTTGGGGCATTGTACTGAACCTAGCATATTAACGACGAGATTTTCGTACTATTTTTAGCATTTCCTTTATAATTTCTGGTGGTAACTTTTACTGATCGGGTTTTTAATTCAAGATCTGTGATATGGCTGGGCTGTTAAGTCGATGAAATAATTTGTTTCATGACAGAAATCATACATCATCAGACTCTTGATAGAGCAACCGGCACCCTAATTGCGTAACATTTGTCTGCCCAACAACGTAAATAACGCAATGAATGTTGCTGAACTGTCAAAATTAAACCCATTGCTACTGACAGTCATCATCTGCCTAGCCTTTTCCCAACTATGTTGGGGTCGGCTTCCAGTCTAACCGGATGCAGCTGAATACCAGTATTTTATATGGAGCGACTGCCTATCTGACCTCCACAATCCAGTTACTGGGTAATACGATACCCCTTGGTAGGACTGGTTGTCAGACTTTCGAGCTTCTGACTACCCGTAACGACTGTCAAAGATCCACGAATGACAGCCGGGACGATGGTCCCGGCTGTCATTCCATTGCCATTGTAAACGCCGGTACTGAGCTTCACGTGGACTATGACGGGGTGGAAGAATGATGCAAACTTGATTTTTACAATTATTGGTTTAATGACCAAGAGAAATTTACAAAAAACAAATATGTATGCATATGGCGGTTTCAACGATCTATGGGCGAATGACGTGACATCGTCGCTCGCGGCTGTTGTCTTTTCGTGTCGTGTGCGTGTGTGCGTGAGACGTTGGTGAGCGCACACATGCTAGGCGTTAACATGTTGCCGCCCCAGGAACGCAGTTCTGGTCCATGACTGGTAGCGGGCACAGTCGGTTGAAGGCTCGTCGAAGAGTGCCCGAATTGGTGAACACGTCGGCCACGCGGGTCACGCCGTCGGAGCCGGGGTACAGGCGCACCACGCGCCCTAGCAGCCACCAGGAGGGAGGCAACCGACAATGGCATTGTCAGACCCTTCCGTGCCTCGGAAAGCACGTTAAGCCGATGGGCTTAACGTGCTTTCCGAGGCACGGAAGGGTCTCGGTATGTAAAGATGGTCACCCATCCACAGACCAACCGCGGCAAGCGTAGCTTAACCTGACCGATCGACCTGTGCGGCTGTTATTATTTAGCCACGGGCCCCTCCCATTGCTACTGACAGTGCAGGCACTGTACGGCACATATCATCCAGAGATAACATAACACCACGCCTGTATCCCCCGAGGGCTTAGGCAAAGGTGAGAGGTGCACCTACATAGTATAGTATACCCAGAGATGACATTCTGTTGTCAATTTCACCTAATTTAGAAAATTCCCGTCAAGAAGACATCAAGTTGCTAAAACCTGAACATATTATTCAGTCAGTGACAACATTATTCGTTTTCATAGGCCGGTAAAATCCCATAAAGATAAATACACTATATTTATCCCCAATCAAAATATATTTAGCAACAGTAGTATAATCGCAATATCCTTCCAAAAAGGAAGTGATTCATATCGATTCGAAAATACTCGGCAAAATCTCGACACGTCATTTTATTCAAGTTATTTCGATACATATCGTCTGTATAAGGATAAGGGAACTCATTCTTAGAAAGATTATTAATATGAATGATTTATTTCAATACGTTTTATGTGCTCTGCATCAAGTAAACTAAAAGCGGCTAAGGGCGAGTCGAACTCGCACAAGAAGGGTTCCATACCACAGTACAATATATTATAACACTATAGTCTACATATACTTTTTTAACGAGATTTCTTGTAAAAATAAAATTTGTAACTTTATTTTATTTTTTGTTGTTATAGATGACCTTGTTAAGGCCGCAGGAATCCCGTACAGAACCGGTCGAAGTGAAGGTGCTTGGGGGAGGCCTATATCCAGCAGTGGACGTCTTTCGGCTGAAAGGATGATGATGATGACAATAGCGACCATAATAGTACACACTCTGTGAAAATTTCAAGTGTCTACCTAATATTACGGTCAAAATACGGACGGACAGCAGAGCCTTAGAAACAGGGTCCCGTTGGCACCATTTGGGTACGGGACACAAAAACCTAGTCAGGCCTACATAAGGTAATGTTATGAAATAATTATGTAGGTATGTCGGTGTTATTTTCCCATATTATATGCTTGTTATATATTACTGGTGATAACACAAGGTTATTATTGAACATGGAGTTAAGTTACCTATATAAATTATATTATATTTAGCTGCCATAATAATATGGATATCAGTAGGTACGTAAACGCTTTGGAATATTGCCACAATTACCACGCGGAAAACGTTTGAGATTACAGTATTTTATTATAAGGTACCTATTACAGATAAGGACGTTTCTGTTTATGCTCTTACTTTCGAAATTTCATTATTGTATGTAAACCTTCCGGAAACAATTCTCTAAATGATGGTGAAAACCAGTTCAGCACAGGTGTGCTGCGATCCCAGAGACAAATCTGAACATACTCGTGTACTATTAGTTACCACTAGCGCGATCTAGTATCGAGTAACAGAACTAATAGATCCTTCTAGAAATTTCGATGCTAGAACTATCGACATCTGGTCAGTCGGGGCCGGTATGTACTCGAACATTCTAGATATTTCTACAATAGAAGGTTCTGGAACTATCTGCGGCACTATACATATATCCTTCAAAACAAACTTGGCGGCAGAAATGAGTATGGTGGTTGGACTTCCCCGTACGATCTAATTCGAAAATAACTCTACAATCTTACGTAAGTAAGACGTCGTTTATTACACTCATAGAAAGAGAAATGAAAGTCCATTTTGTACTAGACACAATGAAGCGACGATTTTGAAGGCTCGCCCACTATTCCTATCATACATAGACTTCAACATAACTGGCGAAATGTGGGTGTACTATAACAGGGACGCCCCAGCCTAAACCGTTGGAAAAACAAGCATTGTTATGTTTACCAAAATTATGCAACTTACGATTTTTTCTCCTAATCAGTTTCATTCAAAAACTACGTAAACAAACAAGGTTTTACGTAAACAAACGACCCAACAAATTAATCTTTATGAGGATATTACCGAAAACATTACAAGTAGTCAAGCAATTAGTGTTATAACAAATATGGTAGATAACTAATTGTTTGTTTACTGAAGATAGGGCAAGTAGGCCGCTACTTACCCGGTCAGGTGATAATGAATTGTTCAAATATTATGTTCGGCATTCCTAGGTTAGGGAGATAAACGTGAAATAACTGTAGGAGCATCAAAAGGGGCAGAAAAGGACCAATTAGGAAAGATAAAATGTCTTGGCCGATGATCAGAATTGGGATTGATAGAAAAGTTCCTTCCTACCTAGGTACTTGTGTACCATGGGCAGTCAGTAGCCCTGATCTTCCACCTTGCGAACTGGCATTTTTACCACAGCATGAATTATTATCATTTCTTCGTACCGATGCGATAGAAGAAGACTTGAGGCGCCATCTACAACGCCACATGCAAACAACGGATCACACCTCACGTCAAAATCTAGAGCAGAATTATCTGCGCGATATATCATCATCTAAACATCTGCCTGCCTAGCCTTTTTCCAACTACATATGTTGTGGACGGCTTGTATGCCTAATGCCAGTATTTTACATGGACCGACTGCCTATCTGACCTCCACAACCCAGTTATTGGGTAATACGCTACACCCTGGTAAGACTGGTTGTCAGACTTTCGGGCTCCTGAGGACCCGCACACCCGTCTGGTTGGAGGATGCTCCCTTTTCTATGGAGGATGAGGAACTTTCCACCCTGTTTCTCATTACCTTTGACTAACAACTTTTAACTAACTTTGTAGCTGAAAATCGTCATTATTTTACACACAGAAGTGACAACTGCAATAAAGCATAATAATAATGTAAGTAAATGCTATATTGTTATCGCAGTCGGGACATTCGGAGCATCGAGTGCGGAAGTCGATGTGGCAACGAGAGATAACAGCAGAGGCGCAAAATTTACAGATTACAATGTTTTGCGATTGTTTTTTTTTGTTATTTATATTACTGGAGATTGGGCCTTGGGACTTGGAGGTTGCACAGCTTATCAGTTCAAAAGTCAGGTCAAGTCGAAAATCGACATATTTAATTAAAATGAATGCACTCTGAACGTCATAGTTACTAAAGACGCTCACACTTTACCACTTTATAGTGTTCAGGCTACTTTTCCTCTTTTTAGGGTTCCGTAGCCAAATGGCAAAAAACGGAACCCGGATTCGTCATGTCTGTCTGTCTGTCTGTCCGTCCGTATGTCACAGCCACTTTTTTTCGAAACTATAAGAGCTATACTGTTGAAACTTGGTAAGTAGATGTATTCTGTGAACCGCATTAAGATTTTCACACAAAAATATGACTACGAACTAAATTCTGACATTGTGTTTGTTTGAAGCTGTAAAGAAGAAATGGCGCTTCAAACTCCCAGCAACATTTTTGAAAGTTGGTAAGTACTTTTAACTTTTTAACGTGATTACTGCCTTTTCGGCGTATATTCCATAAATCAAACGCACCTGTTATCTTAGAAGTAGTAAACAATTCAGGGCAATTTTATACAAAAAAATACGTTCATCATATTGTTGATGGATGTATGTCAACCTACATACCTAAGATTTAGTTCACTTATCAAATTCAAAATTACTTTTTTATGGCATTGAGAGGTAAACACGAAGCAGGTCGAATTATGGAACCACCGTTGTCACCGCTGCCTATGCTTATGTTATACTAATATCAGATTATCAGAGGCATCTCTTATTTTCTTTGTTACCCAAAAGCATAATCTGCCTATAATGTTCCCACTGCTGGGACACAGACCTCCTCTATATATAAGAGAGAGTTGGCTATAATCCACCACTTGGGCCCAGCCCAGTGCCGGTTGTTAGATCACATATCTTCGAATTTTTGGTTCTAGGACATGTACACAAAGTAAAGCACCTGCTTGAGTTCGAACCTACGACCTACAACTCGTAAGTCGCGGCCATTACCACTGGGCCACTCTAAAGACAAAGCAGCACCCATCCATACTTCCATACTTCAGAAAGAATAGTATAAATGCCAAAGTAATTCTAACAACATGTAGCAAAGGGAGCAAAATGTCGCTTTCGACTTAATAAATTCAGTATAGTCTGTCCATGTCCTATTTTTTCTATCACGGTAGTACGCTCCCGTGACATAATTTCCGAAGACCATGCGGGTAAAAGCTTATAGGAAATAAGTGTACTGCTAGTACTTCCCTTGAAGAGCTACACAAAAAGCTACTAAAATACACGTAATTTACGCAAATTCCAAGAGATTCCTTTGGAGAACTTTAAACATTAACCACAGCATCTAACTTCGTCTTCCCACAAATTTAAGACGTCAACAGATTCCTGTAATGGCTTCTGACGTCAGTGAACCTGATGCCTCGCTATTGTTTATGTAGTAAATAGCAAGGTATTCAATTGTCATCCGTTATGGGTAAGAGCTTGTTGGGTAACAACCTAGAAACGTGTTGAAGATAACCTAGATAGATTTGAAAGAGATTTTTATTATAATGAAAGTTGTATTGAGGATCAAAATAAACGGAAGCAAAAAAAAACACGACTAACTCTTAAACAATATCTGATCAGATATTTTTGATACTTGAACAAATGAGTACTTTTTGAGACTACTCTTTCAGCGTACCTAAACGAAGCAAAAGGCGTATTTATGGACCGTAGCAGGAGTTTTGTAGTTTTGGCCTACACCCATGGGAAGGTGTAAGTTATGTATCTGCTTTTAGAATAAAGCCACAGTAAGTAAATAATTACCTACTACTTTTATATTATTTAAGAGGAACTGTGCTTAACTGCTTAATCAGAGGCATCCACTCTTAATAAGCTTTTAAACGTAATGACTGTCCAAATTTAAAATGAATTAAAGTAAACACCTAATTGCAACAACGACTGCTCCAAAATGCACAAAAAATAACCGTCTCAACACAAGCTAAGGTAGCAAGTAAAAGAATTCATCACACCAACCCACCTAATTATGCTCTTTCAACTTCTGCCAGCCTAGTACTCCAAACTGTTTGAGCTCATTAGACACATCCTTAGCACAACGCCCCTTGAACCGTGTGACTTGCAAGCTCATTACGCGTCAACGTTCTTTAATTGCCGGTCAATGGGAGCAGAGGATTGTCAGCTTCCTGCTTTTATACACCAACGCAAGAAAGGAATGACAGTCTCAGTTTTACTTGGGAACTCTTATAGTCAATCTTTATTAGAGAAATTGGTTCTTAGAACGAGTTGGCGGAGTGAGCGTCAATTTGGCGAGACCTAAATTCCAATAATATTGTATGGTGGCCAGTTAATAGCTTTAATACCATTTAGACTTAGATGGTGCTGGGTAGCGTCACCAATAGCAAGGGTGTCTTTGAAGCAAGTCCTAATATCGTTGATTTCAAACAGTATTAGAGACGAAATTCATCTGACAAGACGATATTATTTTTATCGTTGGACGACTGTCATGACTAGTTGTTCCCACTAGAAAAAGATTTAATCACAATTAGTACAGTCCGATTGGCGACTTGGAACATGAGGCGGGCCACTGCGCAATAACAAATTCACATGTCAGCGGGAGTCGGGGGTGAGGTACTGCGCAGCGAGTAGCTTCAGCTTCTTCAGAGGCGCCATAAAGTTCGAATCGGACTGTATCCACTGTTTGAAAACGCAAACAATAAAAAAGCTCTCCCCAAACTACGTTTTCCTCGTGTTAAGGCTGGGTATAAGAAGATATGATCAACTGTAGTCACAAGACGAGGAGAGCAACGAGAGAGATCTTAGATAAGATCACAGTCATGTCGAATTTTGCATCCCATTTCCATAATGCAAGATGGCTTACATTGCTTTGATGCAACAATACACACAAATCAGCAAAATCTCTCGCCAACGGCCCTAATGTCACCATGTCAGTGCACGACTAATTGTCATCCAATGGGGGCGGGCAGCGAGATTGCCGTCTTCCTGCGTGTACGCACATCCGGCGTATAATTGTGACGCTATTACTGGCACATCGAGGTATTATGAGGAGATAAAAACTGATCTGCTTCCTGTCCTGTCGGCTAAAAGTTGGTCAGTTTTGCGAGAACAGGTTATTAGAAGCAGGAAGGTCTTGTTGAAGTGGATATGGTCAAGGATATTTACCGCAATTACTCTTGAACCTGCGTGGGTTTCCTTTGGTTATATAATCCGGCGTTTGACAACGCCTCAAGTCCCTCCCTCTCACAGAGAGGAAGCCTGTGTCCTAGCAGTAAGCAAGTTATACTGTTTATGCATTATGCAGCAGGCTTATAGGCGTTTCCTCGTCATTCATAGAAGCTACTGATTACATATTCGCAAATAACTGGAGCACGAAACTGTCATTAAACTGACAGCCATAAACAATGATTAAATCATAATCACTAATTAGACTGCTGTGAAATAGAGCACGCGTACGAAAGTGAGATTTAATGAGCTGCGACCACTTTCGATTATGATATAGATGTACGTGAATTATTGCCCATCATACCGATCGGTGAATCGATAAGCGGTTTAGAGGTGCGTTTAGATGATCAGATAATATTATTGAAATAGAAACAAAATGCAATTATTCAGAAAACGTGCAAGGAAAGTTAACCACTACATCATCATGTAAAACTCAACGAATTTCAGTCATCGCATCATCTGCCGAGCCTTTTCCCAACTATGTTGGGGTCGGCTTCCAGTCAAACCGGATGCAGCTAAATACTAGTATTTTACATGAAGCGACTGCCTATCTGACCTCCACAATCCAGTTACTGGGTAATACGATACCCCGTGGTAAGACTGGTTATCAGACTTTCGGGCTTCTAAAAACCCGTAACGACTGCCTGTTCCACGAATGACATCCGGGACCGATGGCTTAACGTGCTTTCCGAGCCACGGAGGGGTTTTGACTTTTGATACATGTAAAGATGGTCACCCAACCACGGACCAACCGCGGCAAGCGTAGCTTAACGTGATCGATCGGCCCCTACTGCCGTTATTACTTCGCCACAAGCCCCAAATATCACTATAAGATAGCTATAGATAGATATAATGTACTTTGTCGTGCATCAAAACGGAATTCTATAGTACATCGAATTTTCACAACAAGTGTCAAGACAATCGATCTGTGCCTGTTGCGACAATTTTTCTCAGAAAACAATGATGTTATCAAACAGTGAGTACTTTAAGAAAGCATTTTGATTTGAGAAAAGATTCAAATCCAACATTCTCCTGCCCAAAAAAGACATGTTGTGTCGACTCCAAATAAATTGATAAAACAATTTATTTGGAGTCGACACAACATGTCTTTTTTTCCATACTTCTCTATGAGTCGTCAAAATTGTATATTATATTCAAATCCAACATCAAATAAAAAAATTTAAAAAAAACAATTGTCGCCTCATTGAAGTCAATGATCTCTGCCAGACAAATTTAATTAGTCTTAAAAATATTTAATCACCACTAAGCTAAAATTTGAATATCCTGTGGCCTGTCGGCGGATGAATCAACCGTAAAGAAATCTCGTAAACCAAATAATTAGTGAGAAAATACCTACCGATAACAAGAATATTGGCAATGACAATGAGTCATCAAGAATGTCCAAATTGCCTTTCCCGAATTGTCAACTATAGAAAACTCATGACGCATTTCATAAGGATGGGGTGTGTAACTACGTCATCGAATACAAATCTAATGATCTGTTTCCATGATTCATATAAAATAAGGGCTCCTGTTCAAATAATGAGTAGTAGTTTATCATATACACGAGTCCGATAGTCCAAGAACTTTCGTTTCAAGGATTACGCATAAAGTCATTAGGCAGGAGATATAAATAAGGACATAATGAATGAAATTAGGAAGGCGAATGGTCAGATGAAGCAGTGGTGGTCCAGTGATAACGGACGCGACTTACGAGGTGTAGGTCGTCGTCGGTTCGAACTCAGACAGGAGCTTTACTTTGTATAAATTATTTCATCACCACTGCTCTCAAAACGGCGAAGGAAAACATCGTGAGGAAACCGTCATGTTCTAGAACCAAAAATTCGAAGGCATGTGACATCTCCCAAAACGCACGCACCCGCGTGTTAATTACAGCCAACTCCTTCTCGAAGAAAGGAGGTCTGTGTCCCAGCAGTGGGAACATAATAGGCTGATTATGCTTATGAATGGCCACACACGTATCCATAGTCCACGTCACATAGTAGACACTTTTAAAATTTATACTTAATTAAGTTTGGTTCAATAAAAAAATTTACTGTCTTCGTAACATTTAAGTTTTCACACGCCAAGATTCCTTATAAGTCTTAGCACCAAGCAGATATGGTTACACATTAATAACAAACTGTTCAGCCATTTGGCAACCAGATATAATTTTTGGGAGTCAACACCGACTCTTGTTCCCTTTAAAAATCAAGCCTTAAAACAAGGCAAAAGTCCTCGTGTCAGGTTTTTTTTTTTTCATTTCTACCGCAATCAGAGCATAAACATTCCATCTTATCAGTCCCTTCAATACGGAACGAAAGTTCAATAGCAATAGCTTTTTGCCCAACTTAATCGAACCAAATAAAGGTTTCCTGAGCACTGGAAACTAATTCACAAAGGAGTTCGGAAAACCACCTTCCTGGATTAACAATGGATGACACTGACAAACTTAGAACGGAAGATGTGGTAAACGAATATAGGCTTTAACGTAAAGCTTTAAGAGTGAAGCTTAATGCAAATGTTGTGGTTATTACTATAACATCGACAAAGTTAGGCTTAACCAGTGGGTTGTTAGAATATAGGCTGTATTTCTTGGTGTTAAGGGTGGAGGTGACAGTAAGTTGTTTGGTTATTTCTTGCGCCATCTGTAGCGTTACAGAAGTGTGTTCTATCTGGTGCATTGGAGCGGAACTAGTGCTTGGTGCAAGTTTTAAAATGTTGACTTTGAAAGTTTTGATGGAGGAAGGTAAACTAAGGCACGCGAACTGTGATAAATTATGCAGTGGTATAGATTTTGGAGTACATTGACACAATTGTAAAAGAAATGCTTTTAATTATAGTACCTATGGAGGACTTCAGCTGCATAAAGAAAATTTGGTAAGGGATTGAAGCATGAGCCCAAAGATACGGAAAGATCCTCCACAGTGATTGTTTATTTACATGGTCAGCGTTGCTCAAGAAGAGTAAGTTTATAGCAGAGACCACACTGCACACTTGCGCACAAAGGAGGATGACGACACAATATCCGTAGGTAAAGATAGTGTAGGCGTAAGTAGGTAGCTAAACAATAAACAGTTTAATGTCTAGCACTATTCTCCAGTAAATCATTGGATTTTAGCACAGCCATATATAGACGACAAGAGTTTAATTGGAGAAAGAACACTGCTAGCTATTATGAAAGTTACCCCATCAGTAAATCCAAGGATTTCAACAGATACATAATATTAGAATGAAAGTTACCCCATCAGTAAATCCAAGGATTTCAACAGATACATAATATTAGAATGACGAGATTTGAATAGGAACAAAAATGCTACTGCTAGCAACTGTCAAAAGTATACCATACAACCTAACCACAGCCCACAGGCCATGCAAGTGTTAATCTAATTGCAAAAAGGAAAACTTGGGCCATAGCCAGTGGTCGTGCTAACAATTAAAACAATTGTATTCAAATAGAGCCGAGAAATGGAAGAAGGCGCGTTGGCAAACCAATAGCCAGGTGGGTGGACGAGCTTCCGTAGATCGCAGGGAAGACCTGGATGAGACTCGCACAGACCAGGGAAGCATAGCACAAAAGGGAGGAGTGAATGGAACAAGTTTGCCCGCCAATCATGATGATTCAAATAGACACCAAAACAATATCAAGAGTCTAGTATTCACGCATCCATAATAAGTAAGTCCTTAGCCTATAAATAGACTATGCAGACAAATCAATCAGTCAAGACATTTGTAACAATTGGTTGAATACCTGTCACCTTGAAACAATGTTATTGTCATGAAGATTTCGAAATGACGTTAATGTGATCAGCTGTATGTTTATTATTCAGGTTGTAGTTGATGAGTAAGAATATGATATTGACATGGGAAATAACAAATTCACACAGATTTTAATTACTACTTTCGGTTTTAAACGAAACTCTTTTTTTAGGGTTCCGTACACAAGGGGAAAAACGGGACCCGGACCCCGGGTCCCGGGACGGGACCCATACAACAGACGTGATTTTTATAGATAATGGTACGGAACCCTTCGTGCGCGAGTCCGAGTCGCACTTCGCCGGTTTTTTATTTCTTTGGTGAAGAGAAATTCACAAAAAAATACAATTGTCTATCTTTACTTTTTCTTTCATATACATAAGTAGTTAAGGTTGGATCAAGGTGGCTCTAGAAAAGGATGCCTGGAAGGACGTGAGGGGGGCCTTGGAGGCCTTTGCTGAACAGTGGAAATGTGTAGGCGAACTTAAAAAAAAGTAATTAAAAGTTTCACTGGATATCACTTCATCAGCATTTTAATGTTCCAAAACTGAATTTGACCCTTTTTACCAAACAATATATCTGTTTCTACATCAAAATCACGATTCTACATCAAATCAGATTATCACGCTTTCATCTCAAGTCTTGCACCACACAAACAACGTTTTTTCTCATCCCGTGTCCCGGTCACGGTGTGTTCCCAATAAGACACGCGTGCTATCACGTTTTGTACAAGGACAGTTTACTGAGAACGATCAAATTCTTTAGATGCTTCGTAAAAAACTTGTGTTTTTGTTGAGAGATATTTCATTTAACACACTTTATGGGGTTTAATTTGCAATTAAGAATTGCTTTATTGGAGCTGAAGTACTTGCCTGTAATACGAGTTTATGACAGACATACTTTGTCATACCACGATACATGGTATGCCTATTACGGTCGAAAGAACAATAAGGCAATTATTTAGAACGACTACCTTGCTAGTTTGTGTGCGTTTAGCTTCATTTTGAAATCTATGAACGAATTATTTCTTCTTCTCGATTTATTTTGCGCTGTTGAGTTCCAAAAAGAATTGATTTCTCATGTGATGAATTGGAATACGGTTGTCGAAATACACCGTTGAATGAACTCATAACTAAATAAATCTTTCGAAACATCACCAAAAATCTCAAAAAAGGTTCTAACAGAAATAACAACGTCCCATTTACGAAAATCCGCTCAATAAAAGGCCATTAAAATTATTATCTTCTTCCATAAATACAATCGACTCTCGACCATATAAAGACCTCTGTGCGCGTTAAACGCCAACGCACGACTGACCTAATGTAACTTTCTGTTAAGCCTCACGTTCAAAATTCAAACTACCCACATAAACCAAATAAAATGGCGCGTGGGTGCAGTTTAGCGCCAGACCATTCTGGATATTCGAATGTTAGCATTTATTATTGACATATTGAAGATCTGTTAACATATTAACATTTACTTTTTAAAGCTGAACCTTTTGCGAGCTTCGAGTGTCCTTTGTCCATATCCGTAAAAAAGAACCAGTTTATCTTTACTATAGATAGTGACAGGAAACGTGGTGTTTTTAACTATGGAGAAATAAACTATTTCCACCTGCTAAGCTAATGGATTCATTGCCCTTTAAAGTACGGGTAAATTCTTTGAAAAAGTATGACTTGCTATAGGTAAGGAGGATACAACTAGGTATTCGATTAAGATTGTAATCGTATTTTAAGTTACCTTCATGGTTTTGAGAATAGAATACTCTTTATTATGTACAGACGCCAGGAGGTCAAGCTACCCGAAACTGTCTTTTCCCAATCAACTTTGAACCTAATGCTTTAGCGATAAAGTTGAAAATCTATTAAAGAAATTTTACAGATTGTAGTAGCTTGATGTGCTGGCGTTTGTACCTACACCATAAATATTAAAGATAGCCGCAGCACCGCGTTTTGTTAGCCGTTTTTAACCTATTACAAGTAGAAATTGAAGAATCTTAGTTATCAGTATGTGAAAACAAATAGCTTAGAGCTACGTAGTGTTCGTAGAGTTTTATAACTTTAAGTAATTCCTATCAGATGGAAACAAAATCACTTAAATTTGAATCGCGACATATTCGCTAAAAATGTAAACAAATATGAGTTTATGGAAAACTAACTTTAATTCCTACACAATAAAGTTCAGTTTACGCTACAACTTCAAAAATTTTTAAGACTTTTTAAATAATGCCAATTACTCTGAAATCAACTTAATTACTACTAAAATAAAGTTTACATTTGTTTAACTTGAAATAGCATCAATTGGAAACGTAAATTTGAATAGACCATAAAGTACGAAACGTAACGTAGCATGGCGGCGTTGTTGCCAGGTCAGCAAAAAGCACCAAACAGTGCACAATGCAGTACATTCAGTATATTAAGTTCAATATTTGAAGCCAAGTTCTGTCTGCCAAGACTTATTGGGCAATATTGCGAATACAAGAACGTACTTTCTAAGTTTATCTTGGACATCAGTAACATCGGTGAACTAAAACATTGTTAGGAAACCAAGGGGTCTACTCCGAAGTAGTATCGGCCGAATGTTCGGTCGTTTTCTGCTACGAAGTTACTATTTGTTTCGGTCGGTTCCGATCCTACACTCCTACACTCTTTCGAATATTGACTATGGTCCCGACCCAACTGAGCCGATCCGAACTTTTTTCGCATTTTTCTTTTTTTTTTTTTTTTCTAGATTAGGTTCGGCCATGTGTCGGTCCGATCCGAACATTCGCACTTTGTACTTCGGAGTAGGCCCCCTGGACTTTTAATAAGTCTGATATCGCCAATCCACCTTGCGCAAGCGTGGTGAACAATGCTCATGTCTTCTCTGTAGAGGCTTCTGCCCTGCAGTGGAGCAGTTAAAGGCTGGTATTATTATAAGAACGAGTAATAAAAATTGTATTGCTGTGTATGGCATTTGTAGACTACGAGAAAGCCTTAGACTCCATCGAATTATGGGCAGTTCTGGCCTCTTTGCAACGATGTCGAGTTGACTGGCGCTACATCGAAGTGTTGAGATGTTTGTATGACGCTGCCACGATGACCGTCCAGATCCAGGACCAGAAAACCAGCCCCATTCAGTTGAATGGGGCTATTACATCCCCCTGTCTTACCCCTCTGAGCAGTTGCTCAGAGGGGTAAGACAGGGGGATGTAATATCCCCAACTCGCTGGACTGGTCTGGACAGGGTTGATACCCTGTCCAGTCCAGCGTCTTGAAGACGTCTTCCAACGCATTTGTAAAGAGTAACAGTAGCGAACAAAATTTTTAAAAATTCCATTAAAAATATAATATTCAGTTTTTTTTTTAATATTTTTGCCATCGATAAAATTAAGCATAGATTCCCTCATTTCGATATGTGCACATTTTAAAGAATCACACTGTATATGCTAGTCGCGCAGTTAACTCTGACGTGACGTCAGTGTGACGCGTAGTTCGCATGTGGCGACGTAGATGCCGCCACCTCCTAATGTATTAGAAGAATGAGGACTATAGTATGAAAGGACAACAGTTAGCATGAAAGGATCACAATTAATTAGAAGACAAGAACAAAATCTAAAGAAGCGTTTTTTAGAAACATGCCTATTCAATAATTTACCCTAAATGAACGGAACAGCTGTTTATATTTCATTACAAAATTGTTGAGTGGTTTTCAAAAGACTTTTCACATCTCTTTACTTTTTAAGGCAGAACTTTTCAGTTAAAAATAAACACGCCGGGTAGTGAAACTTAGAAGTTAATCCTGCAGATGTCAATCTAAGTTGTTTGCAAACTTTTCAAGTTTGCTAAGTCGCCTTACTTACAAGTTCTTACTTAGTTACTAACTCCCAAGATAGTGACTAGGTTTATATCAAAGTCAAACAGGACAAACAGATCAGTATCTTACTTAAGTTTATTTACAAAGAAGAAGAGCAAAATCAGGTGGCAGAAACAGGTGAGGTTTTAAGCATGCACCAGTTTCGAAGGGAAATCCTTGAATCTGGGTGTCTGTCTGCATTTCCCTTCTAATATGATATGGTGTTAGTAGCTGCTAGCTGAGAAAGTGAGGGAAAACAGAGTGCATCTGTGTCTACGCACACGCGTGTGCACTATAATATCTCCCGCGCCTAAGGCTAGTCCCGTTGAGATTGGCCGCCACAGCCGAAATACGGTCTGGAGAACTTTTATTTTATTAGCTGGTAGCTAGCTCTATAAATTCCTATGAGAAAACACTACAGTTTCTTATAAGCTTATCATAATACATAGTTCTGATTATCTTTGTTCTAATGACCGATAAGTACAATCTAAATTACTAATCGCAAGTGAAGTCAATACCCTAATTGCGTGACAAAATCGTAATCGCAATAATCGCTTTTCTTTTGACAATCTAAAGCAATTACTTCATATTTGAAAAATTCGTCTACACCACAAATAAACGGAATATCAATTTTTGTTTTCTCAAAATTGTAATGTTTGTATTACATAATACGATTGCAGTATGAGTGTGTTTGAAAGTGCCGATCGGCACGAGCCGGATGACAGCCGAATATTTAAAGTAATTGTTTCTGGTAGGCTTTGTTATTCAACAAATACTGCCGTATCCAATGTTCCAACCCAGAAATATGTGTAGCACACCTTGCTGAAATCAAAGTTACCAACTTTCACTCCAGTTCTAACTTCAGTCCCAACTTCCCAAGGTGCATTATCTAGGTCTATATCAAAGTCAAACACTTAACACGATGCAGCATTGAAGCATGGGAAACCAACCAAACACAGAGGCGCTGAAAATGCTTCATCGCATAGATGCTTTCGCAAAATTGCCGATGCTTATAGTAGCATGTCTGCTAAAGCCTTTAAAACTTGAAAAGTCATCCGTCAAGCTCAAAAGGTGACCTTTGCGAAAATAAATCTTCTACCGAAGTACATAATCAGCCTAAATAGTGTTCCCACTGCTGGGACATAGGCCTCCTCTCTGTGAGAGGGAATGGGCCGTAATGCACCACGCGGGTCCAGTGCGGGTTAATAGATGTCTTCGAGTTTTTAGTTCTAAGACATACCGGTTTCCTCACAATGTTTTCCTTCGCCGTTTTTGATGGTGATGAAATAGATTACACAAAGTATAGAGCCTGCCTGGGTTCGAACCTACGATCTTCAACTCGTAACTCGCGGCCGTTACCTCTGGGCCTCCACTGCTCTCTGTACTAAAGTACACCAACTTCAACTTCGGTCCCAACATCCCAAGGTGCATTAAATCTAGGTCTTTATCAAAATCAAACACTGACGAATCGGTTTCGAGGCTCACTGGACGGTTGACCGCAAGTCCGGACATCGGTCGCGGTATTGAGGGCAGAACTGTTTGTCTTCTGTTTGTTTGGACACCGCTGATAATTTTGTTTATTGTTGTTGGGTTTAGTTACATTAGAATAAAGAATAGGGATAAATAGTGGAATATTTATAAGGACACAAGGATTGTATAGAATTGGGTTGGCTTAACTTAGGAGAAACAAAAGAATCCTCGTCATAATATTAGCAAGAGTTACGTAGATTTTAGCTAATAAACGGTACAACAAAAAGTTACTTATGAAAACTTACATGAATTTAAAAACATTTGCAGCAAACATTAGGAAATAACATTCACACTTGGGTGTTTCAAAAGGGGACTACAAAATATCGTCAACAGGATATGCAGCAGAGTACTCTGTTATTTTAAATTCTTCTGTCAAGTGAAGTGTAATAAAGACAATTTCTCGTTTGGTTCATTGCAGCCGTCATATTTGAGAAAATCGTTGCAAAAAATTTGCACGACTATTATGATGATGAATCTAAAACGATTCATATAGGTGTCTTCGTTAAAAATTCTCATTTCGTAACATAGCTGCATTCATACCAGTATTTTATATCAAACTCAAAAAACAACCAGACCACTAATGCGGCGTAGCACGTAATTACTGAAGACGTTTCGTGGGAACCTTTAATTGTGGGTAGTACCGTTGTGCACATTGTTGTGCCTGTACCCACGGCTGTAAGACTTAAGATACCGATACGTCCGGGTTATTTGTTAACTTGTGATTGAAAAACAAAAGGTGGTGACCGGAATTTGGATGAATGGAATAAGAAAGATGATATGTATAGAAAGGAAGTGAATAATGAGATGACGGCTAATGGATATTTATGAAAGAATGCATGAATGCATGCATGTTACGACGACTGTAAATTAATTGGGATGAGGACAGAAGGATGAGATATGTTACCCAGTAACTGGGTTGAAGAGGTTAGATAGGCAGTCGATGCATAAAAAACGGGTTGCACTCCGAGAGTGCCGGCAGAAGTGAAAACTTGAATATTAACATTTCGTGCATTTTTGATATTTTGGAATGCGGCCTACTCTCCCTCAGTCTTTCGAATTTTTGACCAGGTCACGTGTCCTGACGCGAGTTTAACATTTTTTACCCATCACAAAAAAAATGCACAACGCCGCTAAAGAAGTTTTCACTTCAAAAATACTGGCAGGTATTCAGTTGCATCTGGTTAGACTGGAATGGGTTCCCTTTATCTGGCAGAATCTTGATGCTCCGAAATTTATTTGGCATAACACACTTGGCATAATCTTCTTTAAACGAATATTTTTAAGGCATAAACATGATTTAATATAAGTAATTATTGTTTGGCCGAATGTTTATATGTCCGAATTTACAAAGGCATAGTTTTAAGATAGCAGAATTTTATTTGGCATAATTTCGTTTAGCATAACGTTCACTTCGCATACTTATGAAAATGGCAGAATTTCGTTTGGAATAATTTTATTAGGCATATTGACATTTCTTTCTATACAATAGCATTTTTAACTTAAATTAAAACATTGTCGTGAAAAGTCAATAATATGTTGTGCTACAAATGTTAGTGACAGAAACGAATCGCTGCAAAACCGACTCCACGTAGTCTTGTCTGCCCTACCCCTAGAGTGTAATTTAAGCCCGCGTAGGCGCGGAGGGGCGAGGCGGCCCGCGAGCTGAGGATGCTTGCTTGCATGCTACATGCATGCTGCATGCATGGTGTATGTTTGTTTGCATGTTTGCATGCTTGCTTGCATGCTGCATGCTTGCTGCATGCATGGTGTATGCTTGTTTGCATGTTTGCATGCTCGCTTGCATGCTTGCTTGCATGCTGCATGATTGCTGCATGCATGGTGTATGCTTGTTTGCATGCTGCATGCATGGTGAATGAATGAATGAATTTTCTGTAATGATTATGGATATGAAATGTATGCCAAAAGATGATTCTAACTCTAAAATTTCTGAGATATGCGTTTTAATGACTATCGGTATGAAATGTATGCCAAAAGACGATTCTGACTGTGAACTTTCTGCGATTTGATGGTTCTACTTTTTAATTATTATGGATATGAAATTTATGCCTAAAGATGATTCTGACTTACAAAATTATGAATTTTGAATGTATGATAAATGACTGTATGCCAAACGATTTTCTGCGAAATGAAGTTTATGCTATCCGCTGTTATGCAAAACAATATTATGACATAAAAAGTTCTGCTATAAAGGGTAGACCCACTGGAATCCGACCCCAACATAGTTGGTAAAGGGCTAGGCAGATTGATTGAAGGAGAAAAGGATGAGAATAATGAACTAAGAAAGATATAATACGAAAATGATGTGTCAATGTAAGACGAGTAAATATAAACTAACATTAACAGCATTGACACAAGTTAATAGCTCCTGTGACGCAAACTAGGTGAGAGGGAAACCTTAAATCAAGAACCCATCAAAGATCCAGTGATTTGTTGGACCTCACGCATAATAAACTGTCTTACTCGTTGTACCCTATGACCTGCCAAAGGATGACTTAATACGTCTACATACATAATCAATTAATCAGCATATATAGTATAACCCACTGCTGGGACTCATGCCTTCTCTCCGCGAGAGAGACGTCTCTCTGGACATGCCGGTTTCCTCACGATGTTTTCTTTCACCGTTTTAAGACTTATGATATACGTATATCACAAGTCTTAAACGCATTGAATAGAAGTCCCAGAAAGTCCCAGTCATAATTGGGCAACTCTAAACAATATCACATGCCCAAAGTCATAAACCCAGATGTTTTAGCCGGTACAATCAACCAAACAAAGCTGGTATCAATTTGCAAATTGATTGCACGCCGTACGTTATAGACAATTGACACAAATTGTTCAAAATGGGACGAGACACGAGTCCATGACGCACCGTGGCTGATCGACAACATATGAGTGTGGTCAGCTGGTTGGAATGATTAGGATAGTATTTCTAACTAATCTGATTACTTTTTGACAGTGCGAGCTACATGGTCTCG
This sequence comes from Apamea sordens, assembly GCA_945859715.1. Taxonomy (NCBI): domain Eukaryota; kingdom Metazoa; phylum Arthropoda; class Insecta; order Lepidoptera; family Noctuidae; genus Apamea; species Apamea sordens. The sequence goes on from OX244009.1 coordinate 12,407,136, forward strand.
TCTTGGCAACATTTAACATGAAATGTTTTTGTGGGTTTATAAGGGGAAATATAAATGGCAGTGTCCTTGATAATCAATCTACGTAAAAAGCTGAGAATCACAGAAAAGCAAATATTTCAACGATCACCAGACATTTCTCTATCTCTATGGCAAAGCTCAAGAAATCAAGACATGAATTATTACAACATCATTCATGCACATAATTATATCAATACAAATCAACTCGAACTCAACGTTTATCTAAAGCTCAATAAATTCCATATTTACGATACACACAATAAAGTTGAGTACATCACAATCGTTACTAATAGACCGTAAATACACAATACAGATACAATTTAGAAGTTCAATACTACAAAAGTACAAACAACATGGGGTCGCAGTGTCATCGACGCGCAACCTGTTACCATGGGATTCACTGCATGATAATTGTCTGGCAGTCAATGTGTTAATAACCAACGAGTAATTTCATTGCAGGGGCTCCATGTACTGAGTCCATATGGTAGCAGGTAGCGCGTCGACAAGTCTGCCACCCTTAATACCAAATGTTTCTTGAAATAGATTCGCGACTACTTCTTACTTTTCATCACCACCCTCCTGCCCTAATACCGATTGTTGTGCTCGGCGCAGCATGTCTTTCACTTCTATATAAGCTTTACACTGTCAACTCAGTATCCCCCCATTTCTAGTAACGTCCATCCATCCACCGTTTTGGCGATCTTCTTCTATTCTTTAAGCCTAGTCTACCTTCACACTAGCTTTTCTTTGGTCCGGGGACCTTTTATTGACTATGTTACGAATGTTTAGCAGCGGACTGCGATAATGGTTCTTATGACGTCACAGTTTCGTTAAACACGCTTTTTTAGTTTCCTGTTTAGTTCTATGTTTTTCTGTGTGAAGTAGACCTTCTTCCCTTCTATTAAGTGTTGTCAATCGCGTGTCTATCCACTATCTATCACTATTATGCTAACATGTTACGATTGGTGGGTAATTTAATTTATTTACACGGAATATACCACAACATGCAGGCCCATGAGTGAGCAGAGTATCACAAATTATATATGCGATTATTATGCAATCGTTGGGTATTGAAAATCGATTAAGCGATCTGATAATCGAGTCTTATGTACCTACAAGCTAGTATATTGTAATACAATTCGTAAGTAATATGTTAAAACTGGATGAGAGTTGCCGAAAATCGAGTTGAATAGCGTGCAGTAGGAGAGAGACCTATCTCCAGCAGTGGACTGCTATAGGCTGATGATGGTGTTAAAACTGTTATGTTGTCTGGGTACCTTTATCATAATCAGCCTATGGTGTTCCCACTGCTACTTTTACACAGGCCTCTTCTCTGTGAGAGGGAGTGAGTCGTAATCCACCACACAGGCCCAGTGAGGGTGCCAGGTGCATTTATGAGTGAGCACGAAAAATACGCGTCGTCGGCTTGAGAACCTCCTCTTTCTTTTGCCGTAGGTCAAAAAGTGGGTAATATTTTTGCTCTCCCGAATAAGGTACGTATATGTAATTCCCCGGGCTTTAAAAAATCTGTCTTAAACGTTGAACCCACTCGGTTCTTACCTCAATCGATTGATAAACAGTGCACCCACTGAATGGTCAATATTTTTATCACGTCATGAACTATTATTTTGTTATGTAGCTTAGAAGATACCATAACATCACACCTAGTTTCCCAGGGTTCTGCAGAGCTGTACCGGACATTTCACCAATTATATTTGGTCCCATAGTAACAGGGCACGAGCCTATTGCCATGAACCATGAGATTATTTTGATAAATATAAATATTATAAATGAGAAAGTAACTCTGCCTGTCGGTTTGTTTGCTACTGCATAACGAATTCACGACTAAACCGATCGCAATAAAAATAGACACCGAGGTAGCCTGAGATCTGGAGAAGGATATAGACTTAATTTCTACCTGAATGTTTATGATGAAATACCAAATACATGCAGACAAAGTAACATCTAATGAAAGATAATCAGCTATCTATGATATTACAGATTAGCTTTTACTCGCGATTCGCCTGCGTGGGGGTCGGAAATTATCCCACAGGAACGTACTACCTACCGGGATAAAAATAATTATCTGTCCTAACCCAGGTCATGGTCTACCCGTGTGCTAGAAAAGGTAACAGACAGACAGAGCCATTTTCGCATTTATAATATTATAAATATAGTATGGATGGATAGTGGCGCCAAATGGAAACAATTCGAGCCAGAAAATGGCAATACAATCCAACCAATATCACACAAAGAATCAAACAAAAGTTGAATGTTTGACCTACATTCTGAAACGCACAATCGAATCAATTTACACAGAAATCGATTTGTTTATTCGCAACTGCATTCACCGCAGTTTACGAGTGCTTGTAAAGTTTTAAGACACGTACTAATTAGTTTTGTGAGACTTTCTGAAATGCGACCAGACAGCGTTTTACTTACATACCTGAATGATTGTTGTGTGGAACTAAATGATATGAAATTCTTCAAAAGATAGTATATTATACAAGACACAGGTCTTAGTAATTGGATTACTGTAATCTAAAGATAATTACAGTACCTTAATTAAAAAATTAAAGTTTCGATATTCCAAGATTCGGTGGGTATAATTAGGTAGGTACTTTAGTAGATAATATATTTCTAAAATGTTTATTAAGGGTTGTTTTTTCCAGTGCCCCAGTATCTTTATCCGAGGAACAATTTTGAATTTTTTCCAGTCGTTCCACACAAAATCCGTAATAATTGATCACACGGATAAAATAGATCTCACGTTAGAAAAATCAGCCCTAAGTAGGTTTAGAAACAGTAAGAAATTGACTAAACCAAATTCAACACCACAGTCCTCCTATATTTTCGAACACCTGCATAACTTACAGTTTTAGATAAAAATCTTTATGTTGAAACTATACACAACCCAAAAAAGAAGCAAACTCTTCAGTGTTCACAAAAACATACTAATTCGGCAAGGCTCAGCAAAAGAGAACTAATTAGCATTCCCGACAGTTTCCATAACTAGGCTTTTCCAAGCATTGCCAACCTTTTTGCTCCTTCCCTCTTTAATGAGCCTAGAGCTATCTGACTTCTCAATATGAAACTGTGCACAGTAATTGGTCCTTTTCAGGATGCTTTTTTTTGTGAATAGAGGAAGTATTTTTTTAAAGAGTTTTTTTTTTTGGTCGCACGTTACGGAAACCGTTCCGAATAATGATTTATTTTTTGACTTTTCCTACAATGTAATTCTACGATAATCTAACTGACGGACTAATTAGATTTTTCTTTAGGAAAATAACCTATTATGTTTTAGTTCATCTAATATGGAAGCGAGCCTATTGCCACCAACCGGATACAAATCTAGATTCCGGGCTGCTGCTGAAGTTCCAGATAGAACAACCCAATAACACTATGCCCGAGTTGGTAATCGAACCCAAGACCTCGTGCTCAGCAGTAGCGCTTGCGACCACTAGACCAACGAAGGAACCAAGATAACCACAAATTCCCGTATATGAAGCTCTGGTATACCGCAATTAACTAACAATAAATACTTCGATACGATGCAGTAACTGTTTCGCAAAAAAAACCGTTGTTATCGGAATATCGCAAAATATTATTGCCACTAAATGGTCCTACGTAAAAAAGGAGTTTATTTTAATGGTACATACGGTAAAACATTGTGGTTTAGTGAAATAATTTACGCATATAATAAAAATTGTGTTCAAATATTTATAATTATGATCTTTTCCGCTGTGGGGTGCAGTTAAAATAAATCAATCTTCCTCCTCTACTGAAAAAACTTGAGAGTTGTCAAAGGACACCCGGATGGAACGAAGTTCAAAGAGAGAGAGAGAGAGGGACTGACAGAGAAACACGCGCACGCCGCACGGCTTACAACTATAGCAAAAAGTGTCGTTCCAACTTTTGGTCTTAATTTTTTCCGTCTAGCCCCTTTCGCAACGCGCGATAAGGAACTTCGTTCCAAAATCAACAGAAGATTAGGTTTTAAGGGAATTAACACGGTTTGAGGTAGATACTGCTACCCAGAATAAAATATTTTTCTTTATTTCTTTCTTCTTTCTAGCCATCTGAGACGCCTTCTTCCAATGGGGGTAGGCAGAAACTACAGAACGTCACCTGCTACGATTCTTACATAGTCTTTTGTCTCGTTTACGTTCATAAATCTGGTCATACAAGCATGCCGGTTGCGAGTACTACGCACGGGCACCTGGCAAATAAAAATAAAAGGTCCCCCCCCCCCCCACCGTAATCAATTGCAGGGCAAATAAATGTGATAGTTTAGATTTGGTGCGCACATCGGACAAATTTGCATGACACTTTTTGACAACATAACATGACATGATCATCCCAGCCTACTATATTATAAACGCGCAAAATCCGTTCAGTAATATAAGTATATAATATAGCTAATAAGTTTGTAATATAGCTTATATATCAGAATAACACATTAGGATACTTTTTATCCCGATATTCCCACGAGATCGAGACTTATGCGGGTGAAACCGCAGGGCGCTGCTAGCCATGTTATAAAACATAACATGATGACGAGGAAGGCGTAAGTTTATGTATGTATTTATTTCACTTCGTCATTCAAGTACCCACCTCGTCCTGATTTACCTAACGCTCATGTTAATAAGTACCATTACAGAGAGCTATTATCCTCAAACTAACAATAGCGTGTTTAAGTTATAACAACAGCTGGCCAGGACGCCATAATACTGTCATTGGAATGTTAGACAGGTTTAGAATGTCATTAGTTAGGTATGTCAGTAAAAAGGGGTAAGCACATCTGCCTTGTGGGCCTTGTGTTAGTGGTTATAACGAGCTTTGGACTTGCAAGTTAAACCTGAGTTGTATTACAATGTAAACAGCGACATTGGAAATCCTACACACTCTAAAAAAACATAAGACGATGATAATATGATTGCTAGAATCAAGTTCTTCTAACTGCTGTGCAACTGGGGAGTTTGTAGCGCCACTTCTTCCCAGCGAAAGCACTAGGAAATGGTGTTTTGGGGGACCGTCTTATGTAATTTGACGTTCAGAGAGTGCTGATTCTCAGCCTTGTTTGAATAAATAACTTTTGATTTTGCTAATACTTGCCAAAAGCCTCACACTTGTTGCCTATAATGTTCCCACTGCTGGAACTCAGACGTCCTCTCTGTGAGAGTGGGCCGTAATCCAAAACGCGGTGTGGGTTGGTGCCAATAAGGTACTTACTAAATACATTGTCAAAATGTCAACCAATTTAACCTTCTAGACAGGCAGTTGCCTTTTTAGACAGTCACATTAACTTAGTTACCAAGTTTGTCTGAGTAATTGCGGACGCCAAATTCCCGCAAAATAAAAACATAGCTAACTTAAATCTAAACCTAGCAATCCAGGAAAGTATTCAAAGACTATGAAGTAATAGGAATTTAATAAAAAAAAGGCAATTACATTACACCATGCAAGTCACGACAAAGTTATTACGATATCCATTAACATTCTACACATACTTCATACAAGGATAGAGGAATGCTATTACGACTAGGGGTTCTGCTGACCTCTAGACTTTATAATGGCGCGAATTGAAGGTCATGTCATAACGGGAGTTCCTTGTCAAAAAAAAACGAAAAATCAATTGAGAACAATTTAGATAGTGCGATTACATGCATAATTTTTACCAATAATAATTGGGGAATAATTTTTGGACATAATTTTTCCCCAATAATAATTGGGGAAAAAATATACAATTTTTAAAACATTAAGTCAATAGAATCGCGAATTCTGAACCAGATGCTTGGACGAAGTACATAGTAAAATATTGGGATCACACAATTATTGGACTTCACTGCAACTGGCCTTTTTGCCAGCAAGAACTCCGTTGCCCATTGAATAAATTATCATTAACACACACAGTATAATGAATGTCTATTCATATTGAAGACCACACACGCCATAATAAATCTAACCAAACATTGAATTAGTTGAGCCTTTTATTATCAAAATATGGGCAAGACTTTCAAATTGTGTGTTCGCCGAAACGAATTGATCAATATCGATAATCCTTTCACCTTCAAACAATGGATCGTGCTATCAAAGTGAAAGCCACGTCGATTTTAGTAATTGAAGGAAGAACAATTACCATTTACTGAGAAATGCCTGCACTGACTGGACTGAATCAATCAATCAACTCAACTTATTGCAGTCCGCTGGACATGGCCTCTCCCAGGCTGCGCCACAACACCCTGTCCTCCGCCTTCCGCATCCAGTCTGTCCCAGCCACCTTCTTTAGGTCGTCCGTGCATCTAACTGTGTCCACTGACTGGATTGGTCCAAACAAATCGGTGTGGTTCTTTCCTCTAAAGATCATTTCAGACACCCATCTACATGGTCCTCACATGATCTAACCAAGATTATATCTGGATCTGGACTTTAAAAGAGACTGTGACCTCTGAGTTTGTTTCGCCCTTTCTTCTCAGGGTAGTCGAATAGGAAATGCCGAATTCATCTGGTTTTAAAACTATGATTGACGTGTATCAGTGTTTGTACAAATCTACTTACAGAAATAAGGCATAAGTATAATCACCCTATAATATTCCCACTGCTGGGACACAGGCCTCCTCTCTGTTAGAGGGAGTGGGCTGTAATCTACAACGAGGGCCCAGTGCGGGTTGATAGATTTCGTAGCTATCACATGTCTTCGCATGTTTCGCTCTAGTACATGTCGGTTTCATCACGATGTTTTCCTTCAACGTTTTGATAACAGTGGTGATGAAATTATCTACACAAAGTAAAGAGCCTGTCTGGGTTCGAACCCACGCCCAACAAACTCGTAAGTCGAGGCCATTACCACTGCTGCTCTAACAGAAATAAAATCATTTATGATTGACCATTAAAATGCAGATAGCAAATGTTGATTTATTTATTGACCTATGAATCAATGGGACTATTTGTTGAAGAAATTAATTAAACCTACAGTCTTTCTAATCTGTATGAGTAACAGTATTTGTGCATCGAAATACTGTGTCATTTTGTTGAAACTTTTTGAGCACGTTCGTGCAATATTTTCAGTTATTCGAGTGTATTTCAAGGAATTTCTTCATCATTCAGTGCTCAAGGGTTCAAATGTTTTAAGGTAGGCTATTGCCTTATGCTTTTATGTACCAACATACAGATCTATACGAATAGGAAAGATATTTTGGATCTAGACTAAAATACACAGTATACTCCCTTCGCCAACAAGACGGATATGAAATATGAAAGCTCTCAAAACTACCAAAGACTAACTTTTGAACGACAAACAGAAGCGTCACAGATATTGCCTACCTAGTTTAGCCAATTAGCTAGCATAGATGCCAAATTCCCGCTCATACACGTTCAAAATCAGGTTCAAACAGACCCTACAGTTTTGAAGCTTATGATGAACCAGTCAGGATGGTTCGGATCTTGACTTGGCTTAAAGTTTCTTCGAATGCGTTCAAATTGCAAAAATAACCACAGCTTACGAGGCGTAAGAAACACTCCTTCCTTCAACATCTGAATGATTTTCAAGGATATTGCTAATCAAATGCTTTAATGTTCGTGGTATGCTCAACAACGTAAATAACGCAATTAATGTTGTTGAACTGTCAAAATGAAAGCCCTTGCTACTGTTAGTGTGGTCTACAGTTACCCCGCAGTTTTCCTTCCATACGTAGTATTCTTTCTATGATAGGTACTGACTACATAATATTATGAACAGACAGAAACCAGAGTCAAACACATCAGTACAGGAAATTGCACGTATGTGTTTATAATAACGGATAACATTGTGCCGCGGTTATCGTCACTAACCACAAATTGTAATAAATATCACAATATAGTCTGTGTATTGTTGGCCTGAAATCTAGCATTCATTTGTTCGTTATAGGTTATAGCTTTGTAATATAATATTACAATCATGGGTCTGTTCTGACGCGGTCTTATTGTTATTTATTTAAGGCTATGTCAAAGTCAAATATTTTTGCTAACACGCTTTTTCATTAGTTTTACTTGTAACTAACAAACAATGTAATAAAATCTTAGAAGTCAATTTTAACCTACTTCTAATTTTCGTATCGAAATGAAACTTTCTATGTATATGACAAAATTATAATTTGGTATCTTGGAGCTGATGTGATGATGGAACCAGAAGGTGGATTATGGAACTCTTCAGTGGCTACTAGTAAACCCCGAGTCTGGGCTCATGATTTGTTTGAAGAGTCCAATATCATCATCTGCCTAGCCTTTTCCCAACTATGTTGGGGTCGGCTTCCAGTCTAACCGGATGCAGCTGAATACCAGTATTTTACATGGAGCGACTGCCTATCTGACCTCCACAACCCAGTTACTGGGTAATACGATACCCCTTGGTAAGACTGGTTGTCAGACTTTCGGGCTTCTGACTACCCGTAACGACTGTCAAAGATCCACGAATGACAGCCGGGACCAACGGCCTAACGTGCTTTCCAAGGCACGGAGGGGTCTCGGTATGTAAATATGGTCACCCATCCACAGACCAACCGCGGCAAGCGTAGCTTAACCTGACCGATCGAATCGATTGAAGAGTCCAATATATTAATTAGGCTTAAAAAGACTTAACAATATAAAATAAGCTGTGTTTTTAGTTTATTTTAAACTATTTTTTTTTTCAATAGGCACTTTAAAGGCACTTTTGAACTCCAAAATATGTTGTCTGAGGTAGATACTGCAGGGCAATAAAATTCATTTATGAAAATAGCAGTTTACACCGGCGCCATTGTAATAGGTAAGTATTTATTTTAAACCATAAAACCCCATTTGAACGGGATGTTATAAATAAATCGCTAACAATGGCTAACATGGGAAAACTAATATAATTATTGTAGGTACCGCAAACTTTTTTTTTAAACCTAAACTATTAGTGCGAAACCAATATTATTATTAGAATTGTAAATAATTATAATTGAAATATATGTGTTGAGTTTGAGTAAACCATGAAATTCAATGTCGTTGATGTATGTATATAATTAAGCAGTTGTTAAGACAAAAAGTTCAAACCATAAAGATATTATTTAAGAAATTAAGATTCTGTAAAACGTTTTCGAAACTAATTATTTATTATTAAGATCTCATGTAAAATGTATCAAAAATCACACCAATAAATGAATTTTAATTTGAGAGTGGACGTTATTATATATAATCTTAGAGAAAAACCTGCAAACTTTTATAAAACCTGTCAAAGTTTCAACGTCGTGACAAGACCAGTGTGTTCAGGAAATAAACGTCTTAATCATAATTAACGCCATGAAAACTGAGTTTTTAAATTATATTGTAAAAAGTAATTAATTACAGAAAAAATAACTCCGTTACCAATAACTCAAAGGCGAGCACAAAACGTTCACTTATCACTTGTCAAAGAACGCATCAATAAAAGAAAAACTTAACTAAAAATACATCACATTCTGGAATGCATTCTATAAACGTTGCAAACACAGTGGATCCTTGTCACCACACTATCACACAGATTGCACTCAATTTAATAAAAAAATCGATCTGCGAACGATCGATACGGGTATCTGCGCACGCGTCGACCGCGCGACTGGAGCCGTGAGCGGGAAAATTGTAAACATCGCGGGGGAGAGGGACGGAGATATTGTGGAAGAAAGGGATAGATAGTGATTTGTTTAAACCTCGGCAATGTAATGTTTGTAAGCTCGTGTGTAGATGAAAGAGGTAGCAGAGGAGAGAAATGGTAGAAAGATTGTAAGAGACACAGATGAAGCATCTACGAGGCAAACTACGAAATATTACGTCTATGTATCATCATCGTGGTAGAACCTGAATGAGGCTGCCACAGGAACGTGGGAATTGACACAAGAAAGACAGGCCTATGCAGTGAGTGAAGTCGGGCTGTGGATGATGATGAGTATGTCTTTGTGGTTGATACATTGATGGATGTAATGAACTCTGTAAATTATATTAAGAAATGGCCAAAAATTGAGTTAGTTTTTATTTAAAATCATCTTAAAACGCAACACATGATGCGTCAGCAGTTCGGTGTAGGGCTTCGTTTTGTCACGCATTTCTAAGAAAACATTCCACAATCCATTATACCCGAAATAGCCGAAAGGTTTGGTGAACAATTAATGTCCTACTAACTTCCATTGTACAAACACAAATAAACCATCCATTATTCTTTCGTCGCCATAAAAGTGTAACTGCACACAATGTGTAAATAAAAAAATCTAGAAAAAACCTTTCCATCGGACGGACGGTGTTAAAACAACGGGAACACTATCCAAGCTGCAAGTGTGAACCTTTTAAAATTTTTGACACGTGGTGCACCACACGCCCAAGGGATTAACGCTGAATATCCAAATGAAATGCTGGGAAAAAGTTTTCAAAACTGCCAGGAATATCAGTTTGCGCAGCGAGAGTTTAATGCAGTTTCCAATCCAATTTTAGTGTTCGGGTATGGAAAACGATAAATGGGATGCATGGAAATGAAAACGACTGACATCTACGTAGTTTTATGAAAGTCGTAAGAAAGTTATGAAGAGTTTGAAATAAGTAGAGGAAATCCAAAAATACGGCAATAAAAAAGACCGCAGAATTACGTAAAATTAAAAAGATATCCTTTTCTGTGCAAAATATTGGAACACACTGACACAATACCCAAAAAAAAAAACATTTTTGTTAAACATGTATGTTGAGCAAAGGTCTCCCCAGAGCTTTCCAAACATATGTGCCCCGCTTCCCGCTTTTTATTATTATAAGCCTGTGTTGTCCCACTGCGGGGCCATGGCCTTCCTTCCCTCTCTTCACTTTTCCCGGTCTACTGCGATTGTGGGCCAATCCTCCTGTGGAGTTCAGCTCATCCTGCCATCTCTTTCTGGGCCTGCCGCGCGGTCGTTTCCTGCCATTGGGGATCCACTGAGTGGTGGCTTTTGCATATTGCTGCTCCGACATGCGACAGATATGGCCAGCCCAGTTCCATTTTAGTCCAGCAGCTATGCGACTTCCCGCTTATTAAATAAAAAGTTGATTTTTACTTGAACTTAGCAACTACATACATACATACAGAGTAGGCACAATACTGTACATCTACCCGTCTCTTCTACATTAACCTAATCTATGCCACGCATGTTTACACGCAGTGACATCTAGTTACATGGAGATGAATCTGCGATGGAAGGATGTTGACAGGGGAATGTATATTGTGTTTGTTTAACGTCTAATTTATGCGTTGTATCCTTTAATTTGGGAGCGACATGAGACTGGTAAACTGGGTGTTTAGGAAACTTCTGCCTTCTTCTGCTGAATTATTGTCCCATGGCAGCTTACAGATCTATTCAGCATATAAATTGTCTCACGGTACGTCAAAGAACCAAGAATTCTGGATATCCTAAAGATGTTTTCTGTCACAGTCATAATTTTTTAGAATGGGATTTTTGAACTGCTCTTGAATCTTTTTTTGGACATTGTCACTAGTAAAAACGCTCCCAAAATCAATATCATCATCTAAGCTGAAAGACGTCTTCTGCTGTACCTACGATTAGACGTAGCTTCTCCAAAGTCGCGTCCCATATCCTGTGAAAGCCCACGACCTTCACCAGGTCTTTGTCTCTTTTCAATAAACTAATTCTTTCATTAACCCTCTCCTATCAGACCTTCAGGCTAACGAACTTGCTCTTCAAGTATTACACAACAAGTAACCTACAACTACAAGTAACTACAAATAGTTTGAACTAACGCTACATCAATATTTACCGGTACTGGTCGGTACTACTGCATTGTTCAGTTGTTCAGCGATGTTACGTGATCGGTAGCGTATTTATGGTAAGAACAAAGATCTAGAGATGTCGCAACTGTTGTAAGCAGGTGTGTTAGTCATCGTAGTAACACGTTTAGTGCCATATGAGGATGTATTTGTGTATATCTCTCGTGTATGAGAACAGCTCTTGACGGGAAAATAATTTGCCAATAAGCAATTTGGTAGCAAGGCTGACTGTCCAGGGTGCATTTAAGCCGCCAGTTGCGTGACTGACAGACAGTGAAATACAAAGCACAATCTAAACTAATAAAGATACGATGGTAAATGCAATTATCTAAACAATAATTATGCTGAAGAGTTCGTTTGTTTTTTGTTTGAGCGCGCCAATCTCCGAAACTACCAGTCGGATCTGAAAAATTCTTTTTGCATTTGATACCCCAACTCTTGAGGAAGGTTTTAGGCATATTTATATTTAACATCACGCTACGACTCTTAGGAGCCGAGCAAAACGAGAAAAACCCAGAAAGAACGCTTAGTAATAGCGCGGGCGGGCGATATGACTCGACGCGGTGGCTCGGGGCCGAAGCAGAAGCTGAGGCAGAGTACACAATAAGGGTCCGTTCACACAGACCGGCTCGGAGAGGAGAGCAGATTCTTCTCACGTTGAAAACAGAGTTTTTAGTATTTGTAGTAAGGTTTATTTTTGCATGTGCACTGCTTTTGTCATTAAGAATGCTTGAACGCGCTTGGTGTGAAATAATAAGAGGAGCTGACCGGCTCCGATCGCGTACTTTTTCTCGTTCGCGCAGCCGTTCGGCTCCGATTGCATGCTCTTTCTCGCTCGCGCAGCCGATGGGCTCCGATTGCATGCTCTTTCTCGCTCGCGCAGCCGATCGGCTCCGATTGCGTGCTCTTTCTCGCTCGCGCAGCTGATCGGCTCCGATTGCGTGCTCTTTCTCGCTCGCGCAGCCAATCGGCTCCGATTGTGTGCGCGCCGCCCCACGCCGACCGCCATTTTTATAGCACAAATTTTGCATCCGACCGGCTGCGAGTGCATCCGACCGGCTCCGAGCGTATCCGACCGGCTGCGAGTGTATCCGACCGGCTGCGAGCGCATCCGACCGGCTCCGAGCGCATCCGCTTTCAGCCGGTCTATGTGAAATAGTTGGCGGCTCCGCTCCGACCAACTCCAAGCGTATACGATCCGGTCTGTGTGAAAAGAAAAATGCGCGCCGATGCTCTCCGAGCCGGTCTGTGTGAACGGACCCTAAAGGATTAGGTTCGTTGGAAACTTCATCTCTGGTCCGACTCTCAGACTGTCAGACCAGCATCTTCGACGCCTGTCATTTTATTTTAGTCTAAGACCTATATATGTATGTAGCTCATCACATATGTATTCAGATTCCGTGCAAGATAAGTCATGTCACGATAGTCCTTGCTGTTTGCTATGCCGCCAAGTGTCCGCATTCCTACTAAGATTCAGACTAGATTATAAAGCAGATTACTCATTAAAGCCAAGTGGCTGCTAATCTGACGTAAGTACCGCAAATTACGGTAAAAATCTGGTGAATAACGCAACTTGGTAACAGATGAAAGAACGAACGATTAGGTACCGTACCGATATGAGAGACGAATTTTTTTATTATTATATTAGTTACTGATTTAAAAAAAAAATTTGGCTAGAGCCCTTCAGAATTTTTTTTTAAGAGATTAATGTCCCTCTGCTGGACAAAGGCCTCCCTATACTCTTTCCACCTGTCTCTGTCCAGAGCTGCCTAGGACCAATCTTTATCAAAGGAGTCCAGCTCAAACAAATTATTACAGAGACAATTTTTTTTTGGTGAATTTTCGTGGCTACCTACTTAGATGACGAATGGACGAAGACATGTTGCGCCGACCCCAAAAAACGCGATATAAGTGCAGGAAAATGATGATTAAAAAAATATATTAATTCATTTTCAAATCAACATTAGATACTTATTCTTAAAATAAATGCAAAATAAGTACGTTAAAAAACACCAACTTTACGCCGCTCACCGCTAGATGGCGCTACTGGTAGCATCGAATGAGGATAAATTAAGTTTGTAAAGAACAATGGAATTCGCAAACGAAGGCAGATGGTTAATTTGTAACAGATGGTCATACGCTCATTGCCTTTCAATTAGAAGCCTGGTAAGATTGCTTCGGTGTCAGATGGACTTTCAAGAAAAGCAGGTGAGACAGAATTGATAGCGGAAAACCGAGTTTTATTGTTTTTGAGTTCGGGAGAGGTATACTTTTTGATATACACGGTGGCAGGGACATCGACGCGCAGTCTGTCATCCCTGATCCCTCTAAGTTCATATAATCCCATTTTTTTTTTGTTTTTTATAATAACGCTGCCCCACACTAGGAATTTCTCCTGTATTGTGGGTGCGTTTACAAACATTCAAACTCACATACACAAACCGCCAGACCCGGAACAACTACTTGTAGGTCATACAAATATTTGTTCCGTGCGGGAATCGAACCCGCGACACGCAGCGCAGCAGTCAATCGCTTAACCACTGCGCCAACCGTGTCGTCATTTAATATATCATCAATTAATATATCAAATAGTCATTCAATGGGATTATAAGAACTTAGAGGGTTGTATTGGTGATTTTAAAGATTATAATTCTGAAAAGTCATATTCTACGCTCCATCACTCAAGTAGCGGATGTTGGAGAAAAAACAGCTCGTCTGAAGTGGGCCGGACACGTCTCGCGAATGCACCCGGAGAGATGGGCAAAGATCGTCACTCACTGGACGTCTGAGAGAGGACATCGTCATCGAGGTAGACCACGGCGAAGGTGGTGTGACGATCTGGTGACGTTTGCAGGGACAACATAGCCAGAGATCGCACAAGACAAGGAAGTTTGGAAGGAAAAGGGGGAGGCGTTTGCCCAGCAGTGGGACACAACACAATGTAGGCTAACAAAAAAAAAAGTTATATTCGTTACGACCGCGAATCATATTTAGATGAACATACAACATGACACTGACCTGCAAATTGCAAAAAACGTAAGAAAATTTGAATTTCGCGGGCTACCCTGAGCTGCCCAGTTGATAAACAATTCACTTGCTACTAAATACGTAGTAATTCTACTAATCACGTACAGTAATCACTGTTAAGTATGTACCATCAAATCATTTTCCTATTAACTGAGGTGCAATAGAAATGCCTTCTCACTATCTTTATGTAATTAAAACAACATTAAAAACCTATCCCAAGCAAACATTAGGTTAAGTAATTAAGTAAAAACTAATTTAAATTACTCTTCACCCGTATTTGCATAAACATAAAGTTGATTTTCGAGTGTTTTTTAATAATCTGGGAGAAAAAACAGATGTTTTCCTTGCATTTCCTGTAGCTCTTATATCGCTAGAGATAAGGTTGTTTTTGGTATGATTGTAGATCAGGTATTTAGGTCAACGACTTGATAATGCTGGATGCGGTATATGCACAAACTATTACATAATAATAGTACGCTCAATTTGTGGCCATAAGCGTGAAGATAGGGTTTTGTTATAGTTCTTTTTTAATTAAGAGCCTAGGATTTACCGGGTGATAAAGGGATGTGTTTCCTGTCCAGCCAATTGCATAAAATCTAGGGTTTCCAAAGTCAAAGTCAAATCATTTATACAGGATACATTTTTAACCAGTACGAGAACTGTAACCATGAATTCAATACATAGTTGACATTTTTCGTGGGTTTCTTTTTTTGCCCTTAATTTCCCACTGCAAAGGCCTCCCTACTCGAGTCCAGCTCGTCGCGCCATCTCCGTCTGGGCCTGCCGCGATGTCGTTTGCCATTACGCGTAAGTTATAGTATTGTTATAGAATAGCTTTCCGTGGATTATTAAAAAAAAAGAAAATTGCTGTGCCATACATTTTGACCGCGGAAGTAGGCATTGCACTGTTCTATGAAACCGCAGTTTTTTCTACGCTACCTTTGGAATCATTTATGCTGAATTCATCGTTACAATTTGCGCATTGGTTAAAAAATTATAAGTAGGGCATTAAAAAGCACTTTTTAAAGTCAACATTTTAAAGAAAAAAAAAAATAGAATTGATTCTAGGCGCCCCTCCAAAAGATGCCCTGCCCATACAAGGTACCCTTCCTCCATATGGAGCCAATCCATCAAATTGATCAGATCGTCAGTAACGACTCTTTTACGTAAATAATTAAACGCAATAGATGTCTTCACGTACCCACTGGGCTATTATTATATATTAATTAAAACTTTCCACATCCAAGATATAGGATGCATAGCATACCTTGGCATGCAAGGTGCAATTGAAATAACTGAAAATCTAAAAAGGGGTCAACGTCCTCCAAACGCGAAAAAAAAAATCAGCTGCTCCATATATTTATGTTCGCATAATCCGACAAACTGTAGAGAACAGCAGCACCCTAATTGCGTAACACACAATCAATCGTAATCAGAATCATTTTGAAGCAAATTGCTAATCCATTGCTTCATAAGTTTGAAAAATGTGTCTGCTCAACACGTAAATAACGCAATGAATGTTGTTGAACTGTCAAAATGAAACCGATTCCGATTGATTGTGTGTTACGCAATTAGGTGCTGATTATTTTCGCGATTTCAGGGTTGGTCCCATGTCCCATAGTAAGAGATGTTCACAATGATGAGTAAGGTTTTCGGTTAACATCAAGTAAACCTTGTATGTAACAGGTGTGAACACCAAAAAAATCCATATTGTCGTCTTCAGCACAAAGATAAACTCTGGTATCGACGGAAGAATGGTCCCCCTTTCCCCTATATTTTTGACAGCCAAGGCCAATGAGATGAGACTGCTCTAATCTCCTTCAATAACAGTTTCTAACGGACTTAGCAATAATTATGCTCTTCATTTGTGGTTCAACCAAATTCTAGATTTTCTACAAAGTATAGGTACTCACGAATTCACGAACATGATGACGTAAGAAGATTATTACCTGAAACAGACAAAATATTAAGTAAATTTTTTATTGGATTTAAACATCGCGCTGGTAGGTAAGTGATAAACAGACGTATATATTTGCTGACCACATTTCGCCAATTATATTAGGGGTTAAAGTATGAAATTGCCGATTTGTACTGAAAAATTGAAATTGTTTTTGGAACGAAGTTCCTTATTGCGCGTTGCGAAAGGTGGCTAGACGGAAAAAATTAAGACCAGAAGTTGGAACGACACTTTTTGCTATGGTTGTAAGCCGTGCGGCGTGCGCGTGTTTCTCTGTCTCTCTCTCTCTCTTATAGAAAGCAAGCCAGTTATACTTCGTTCCATCCAGGTGTCCCTTGACACCTCTCAAGTTTTTATTTACAACATATCAACATAATCAGCCTATAATGTTCCCACTGCTGGGATCCTGCAACTCGTAAGACGCGGCCGTTACCTAGGGCCACCACTGCTCATTAATAATTATTATTTGATTTGAAAGAAAAGATACAAAGGGGCCCGTGGCTAAATAATAACAGCCGCACAGGTCGATCGGTCAGGTTAAGCTACGCTTGCCGCGGTTGGTCTGTGGATGGGTGACAATATTTACATACCGAGACCCCTCCGTGCCTCGGAAAGCACGTTAAGCCGTTGGTCCCGGCTGTCATTCGTGGAGCTTTGACAGTCGTTACGGGTAGTCAGAAGCTCGAAAGTCTGACAACCAGTCTTACCAAAGGGTATCGTACTACCCAGTAACTGGGTTGTGGAGGTCAGATAGGCAGTCGCTCCATGTAAAATACTTGTATTCAGCTGCATCCGGTTAGACTGGAAGCCGACCCCAACATAGTTGGGAAAAGGCTAGGCAGATGAAAGAAAAGATACAAAGCAAATTCAACCCACAAAACCACTAAAACTAACTGATGCTAACTAAAAGTAGCCAAAAGCCCAATTAGCCTTTCCCCGCCGCCCATAGATGGCGCTAGTAACCATAAACATGGGGATTTAAAGTGCCTGCTAGATAAGATATATTTATAAGCACTATAGTATGATGACATGATCACTTCCAGTCATTGATGAGTCAGTTGCACTGATAAAATAATCGATAAAACGAAATATTTGTTAGAGTACCTTATTACGAGTAACTTCCGACTAGGTCTAGGATGCCATTCCGAAAGGGATATAGAAGATAGAATACTCTTTATTATGTACATATAAATAAATAATAACAATATTACGGATACTAAACGAAGTAGAAAGAGGGACACAATGGGAGGTTTTATCGCTAAAACCCGAATCGTTAATCTTTTGGGCTTTTGCTACCTTCAAACAGCTTTTTCAATAATATACTGGCGTATGGATGCATAGTTAATTTAAAGGCTTTTTAATGATATTGGGTGGTTAAAAAGCCCAGTTGAGTTGGGTAATTGGTCACCGCCTGCTATGAACATCTGGCCATTGAAGGTCTTGCAGATGCAAGGCACCGGGTGTATAGTCTACCCTCAACAAAGAAGACTCTCTTCAAATAATTCAAATTCTTGTAGCTGTCCATGTTGTATTCTTCAATCAATCAACTCAGCCTATCGCAGTCCACTGTTTGGCATCCCAGGCTCCACCACAACCCTCTGTCCTCCACCTTCCGCATCCAGTATGTCCCAGCCATCTTTTTATGGGTGTTCCACACTACGCTTGCCGACCTGCGGTCTCCACTCTAGGACTCGTCAGGTCCACCGGAAATCGGCTATTCGACAAATATGGCTAGCCCACTGCCACTTCAGCTTGCTTACTCTGACTCATTATGTCTTGACAAGGGTTATTTACTCTTCTAATATTTTCGTCCTTTATTACATCTGACATCCCAAGCACTAGACGAAAACTTCAAACAAGCCGCAAGATTGACCGCGGTTCAAACCGCGGCTTCGCTACTGCTCCAGGGGCAAACGTCAGAGGTAAATCAAGATGGCCGCGGTATCCATTACTCGGCAAGTAATAAGCTACTTTAGATCGGGTTAATCTTGTCAAGTTCTTGATTGTATTGCGGTTTTCTAGGTCGAGGTAAGTTCAAGGGCTTGGCCTAGTAGAAGGGACTAATTTTGTTTTAAATTGTGTAAAATAAGCTGGTGTTGAATATCAGCAGGTTGTAATTTCAAAACCCACTACTTTTAGCTAAATATTAATCCAGTGTTAGCATAAACATACTTAACGTTAATCAAAGAAGGCAGAGATCAACGAACGTTGTTTTAGATATGTTCCCGTCTCTATCTTGCAGATGTAGTTTGACCGTGCCCTACAGATGTCGGCCTCAGACGAAAAGGCAAAATATGCAGTGAGATAGGAAGACTTAAGTATTTTATTAAGTTGCCTCCAAAGTATCGATACTTAACATCCTTACCCTGGGCAGTCAGCCCGGCTAGCACCTTAACTACTGTCCTGCTAATATTTCTAACACAGCAAGAAATATTCTCAGATAGTTTGTACCGATGCTCGAGAAGACGGTATAGCCACTATTTAGTAATCTGTGGTATAGCTTCATCAATAGCCTTATGAATGATATCAACTCAAAGTTCAGTGCAATAATAATCTCGCAATCACAAAGTTACCACTTGAAATTCCATAAAATTCAACATCCTCAATCCAGTACACTATCTACTATAACGCCACTATTTCAAGCATTTTGAAACGGAGCCAGAACGCTTAGCTGCCCATTCAGGAAAGTGGCGCGACTGTGGCGCAACTACATGTTGATGTAAAGAATTCACTTGCTCCTGGAAATGTTCCCAATTATTGGCTTGAATCTTAAGGTCTTTACGATTGGAATCTGCCAAAAGCGAAACTGAGTTTTATGTTAAGTTTTTTTTTTTGAAAGTATATGAAAAATAGTCCGTAGACAGCACAAGCGACTATCCTGGAGATGTCAACATTTAAAAAAGCAAGTTTTGCAGTTTTTTTAAGATAATTCCTTGGTTACATGTTAGTTGGCGTACGTGTATGACCAAATGTAAAATGGAGTATGTAAAGATCGTAGCAGGTGCATTTCTGTAGTTTCTGCCTACCCCAATGGGATGGCGCGAGTTTTGTATGCTCTAAGTTGGTTTTATTCTTCTGTAATATTTCAGCAGACTATAGCCGTCTTTTCAGGTCATTGAGCGACTAAAGAGCAGCAACAATGGATGAAGGTTATAAAGAATTCACCAGCTCTTTGAGCGCGGAGCAACGTTGCAGCGTTCCGAATAAATGTTGAAGAGCACTTCGTGGAGTCTATACCTCTATGACTATAGTTTTAAGCTTAGAGTAATGATGATAGTTTCATATTTAATGCAAGGCAGTTATCAATGACATTAATCTTTTACCTTGAGAGCAGTGGTGGCCCAGTGGTAACGGCCATGACTTACGAGATGTAGGTCGTGGGTTCGAACCCAAGCAGGCACTTTGTGTAAATTATTTCATTACCACTGCTCTCAAATCGGTGAAGGAAAACATCGTGCGGAAACAAGCATGTCCTAGAACAAAAAAATCGAAGACATGTGACATCTACTAACCCGCATTGGGCCGCGTGGTGGATTACGGCCCAATCCCTCTCGCAGAGAGGATTGCTGTGTCCCAGCAGTGGAATCATTATAGGCTGATTATGTAATCTTTTACCTTTGACAAAATGCTTTTGTTGAACCACCAAACAGTGGCCCTTGTTTCCGCTACACGTAATACGTTTGTTCCCCTCGATCCCAAAAATTAGCCCGGCCCAGCCACCGCCACACACAGCAACAGTGGCGCAACAATAGTTGTCGCTCACAAAGAATTCACTAGCGCCTCGGGCAACGTTCCCAATTACCGCTGGAGAATGCTTTGTGAGGTCTTGAGGGCGGCCTGTGAAGCACCACTCGTGTGCGGCGCATATTTAAGGTTTAAATATCTTCTTTTTTGGCGGGAATTATTAAAGCTTTTATGGTTTATTCTGTAATTAAGAACAGTAGGATGGGTACCTAGTAGTTTAATAAGGACAAATGCATACATTTTGTTTCAAGTATTGTATTTTACAAAGAACCCTGCAGTTATACGTATTCTTATCCACCTGCACTTGTAATCTTTAGTTGGATGGACATTGACAGCAGCATCCTTTAGATTTCTTTAGTGATAGCCCACCGGTAAAACTGTTCTTAGCTTTTTATAGAACTTAGTTAGTTAGCGGCAGTAGATTCTTTTATCAAAAGTCATATAATACATATATTATATGACTTTTGATAAACGAATCTACTTTGGCTATATTCAAATTGGGCTGAAAATTCATAACTTTTCAGCCCAATTTGAATATATTATATTCAAATGGGGCTGAGAATGAGCACTTTTTGAAAGTAATAATTACATAGGTAAGACAGTCCCCGAAAACGCCCGCCATTCACCCCATCCTAGTGCTTTTGCCGGGAACAAGTTAGCGCAACAAACTCTCTAGCAGTATAACTTAAAGCTTACCTACACATATAAGTAACTTACTTTTAGTCCAATATCCTCCTCAAATAAACAATAACAACGAAAACACTTTAATCTCTCAGCTCCGATATGAAATAAACGTTGCATTATACATTATACATCCAACGCACAGGGCGGAAATTAAACGCTGCATCGGGGGAGAATTGGAGCGACCCGGGCGATGCCCCAGATACGGCGCGTCCTTAGGATGGCTACACACGGAGCGACAGGGGCTGACAGGACGAAACGACCAAATGGGGAAGGACCTCCAAGGATTTAAAGATGATTTATCAGCTAGTCTCAAGTTGGTCTGGCTGGATGAAAGCTAGAAGGTACTTTAAACTTAAAACTATTTGCCTTACTAAGGATAACAGATAAACCCGTAATCGATGGACTAGGGCACTTTGCACAAGCAAATGGCCCTACCATCTGCTTGTGCAAAATGCCCTAGTCCATAGTCCAATGATGCTATTTTCGCATTGGTACACAATTGGAATCAGTCAAATGCTCATCGAGTGGAGCAATTTTGCGACACGTATAGAGAAATAGAGAGGATGATGACAATACTGACAGGCAAAAGCGCATGCGAACCGACTGTGTAGGATAAAACACTGAGCAGAATATATCAAAATTTTCAAGACGAAAACCAACATCACTGACTACATTCTATTATTCTAAAGATTCCTTTCAGCCCATTGTCACAAAACTTACATTGAAATCCTTCTTGAAAGCAAAATCTCATCGATTTCGCGAATGCGATGTGGTTGCAAAATTGTTCGGTGTGCAAACAGCTTTACTTGTGGAGACGCTTGGCATTTAAAGAATTTTTTTTTACTAAATAGCATTTTGTTGCTACCTCGACTTTAGATTGAAGTAAGTTGGGATCTTAATTACTTAAATTAAAAGAAGTTAATTATCATGGAAAGGAGAAAAGTTAGTGGGTACACTCTCTCTAGCCAATAACGAAAAGCTTACATTACTTATGCGTTAGCTAATCCGATTATTAGTGCACTATAATCCAATAAATTAATGACGACCATTAAAAGCATTCAAGGGTCCACCGAGAATAACGTATACAAATGAAGTCCTAGCGTTCATCTAGAGTGAGCTAGAGTGTCTCATGTGTTTACGACAGCATAAACATTTGTGTATCTCCTTTTGACTCGATCGAAGAACATGACCCCCACCCATCTTGACAAGTGATCTTTTAAGAGACTCACGTTTTATATATTATTATCCAGGGGGGGCTCGTGCCTAAATAAATTATCACAGTTGCAGGGATCGATCGAAAGGTAAGCTACGCTTGGGTGACCATCCATTACATATCTAAACCCTACCGTTTGTCGGAAAGCACGTTAAGCCGTTGGTCTTGGCTGTCATTCGTAGATCTTTGGCAGCCGTTACGGGTAGTCAGAAGCCCAAAAGTATGACAACCAGTTTTACCAAGGGTTATCAAGGGTTGTTACTCAGTAACTGGGTTGTGGAGGTCAGTTAGGTAGTCGCTCCATGTAAAGTACTGGTATTCAGATGAATCCGGTTAGACTGTAACCCGACCCGAACATAATTGGAAAAAGGCTAGGCAGGCGATGGCTTCTGTGTGTAAAATACTGATGATACTCAGCTGCATCTAGCAGACAGATATTCTATTCAATCAGAAGTTGTTAAACCAGCGCCACAGTATGATGGCTTGTAACAGGCAGGTGATGAGCATGATTTATTAGTGAAGCTTATTCCGACACTATAGAAGATAACCACCGTTACAAATGGTATTTCAAGAGACCCATATCCTACATAGCAATGACAAAGAAACCAAAATCATCAACTATAATACTTGCCAACCAGTAGTCATAAATCAAAGATCCCTTGTTATCAACGCCAACTTTTTCACAGAACTATGTACTATGACGTCAAAGCAATAAACTTAATTCTCGCAGACACAGCCTACGCATTATTTTTATCATCAAAATTCGTGGAAAGCCGTCTATTCAGCGGCTGAAGGCGAAAAGCTTCAGTACGGGACTATTTTTAGAACGGCCGCTGATAAGGTTCGGGGGACGAAGGCATGAATGGTATAGATAGGGGATTTACTCGCGCTTCGGTCATCATTCTTGAGAATCACAGCTGGTCCCTGGACATTTTTTGTAGACGAGTTCGCAGCCTTGCTTGCTGCATTATATAGGTGTTTTTTTTTTTTTATATAGGCAGAAAGAAATCTCTATTTACTAGGCAAGCCTTTTCATTTTGATACCCAAATTGAGCGAGATGTGAAAAAAAAAAATGTAATTCGCCATTTTGTGGTGGCGGTGATCTTGGATTTCAAATTTATCATAGTGTATAGTATTCTACTAGTCAAGCCCTTTCATTTGATACCCATATTGAGGGAGTTGTGAAAAATATGTAATCCGCCATTTTGTAGCGGCGGCCATCTTGTGAGCCGATTTTCATCAAACAAACCTAAGAACACTCCCGACTAATTCACCTTTCAAAAAAAAAAACATCAAAATCGGTTCAACCGTTCGGGAGCTACAATGCCACAGACACACAGACACGTCAAACTTATAACACCCCGTCGTTTTTGCGTCGGGGGTTAACAAAAAAACGACATTTGAACGGGTGGAGCAGTACGATTCCCCGGTGTTTAAAAAGATAATCGTAAAACCAATAACTTTATTATACCAGACTAGTAGGTATAACGTATCCTTTTTGTCGGGTAAACTAAAGCAAAATTATGAACAGCTGATACACATCCATGTTTCATTTCAACAGACGGACGTGGAAGTTGAATGTAAATAATAATTTATGAACGTCTCAAGCCTTCCGTAAACATCGGATGCGAGACTCCGGAATTGCTCCACAAATATGCGTCAAAAATCATAATATCCGGACAAAATGTCCGGCCACCTGGAGCTTCCTAAGAGCAAACAGTGAAGTCTATTCGTTCAAAATATGTTAGTTATGCTGAATAACGATATTCGATGGCTGATGACGAGTTCTGAATAATGTGATCCAACCGCACTGCGCTGCAGGCCTGCAGCTGATGATTGTTGATCGATAATCAACAATCATCAGCTAATATAAGCTGCTCAAACTACATCATCCTAATTGCGTAACACACTATCCATCTCGATCTTTTTGAAGGATATTACTAATCCATTGCTTCATATGTTCGAAAACTGTGTCCGCTCAACGACGTAAATAACGCAATGAATGTTGTTGAATTGTCAAAATGAAACCCATTGCTACTGGTGTGTTACGCAATTACCCTGCAGTAGTAGCTTTTAACGACGAGGAAAAAGGACATCAAATCTTTACCAGGAATAACAATAATCTTCTAACGATTTGAGATCAAAAGGCACCACTGAGAAATACTATAGATGAATTAGGAATCATAAGTGTTAGAACGCGTTACTAAGCGAGAAAATCGCGTCGAATTCAATTTCCTCTCAAATGAAAAACTGTAAAGTGGTACCGACAACATGCTCAAAAGTTTCAATATCCACAAATACAATATCACTAATGTATTGGGAAATGGCACTTGAAAAGAGCGGCCTATGCTTAGCAGTAGGTAAAGTCATCATGATGATGACTGGTTTAAAACATGGGTATACAGTGTATACCCGTGTTTTATATATACACAGTACACACACATGGCATGCCACATCATCATCTGCCTAGCCTTTTCCCAACTACGTTGGGGTCGGCTTCCAGTCTAACCGGATGCAGCTGAATACCAGTATTTTACATGGAGCGACTACCTATCTGACCTCCACAACCCAGTTACTGGGTAATACGATACCCCTTGGCAAGACTGGTTGTCAGACTTTCGGGCTTCTGACGACCCGTAACGACTGTCAAAGATCCACGAATGGCATGCAACATGTTACATAGTACATGTTTTGCCGTAACGCCGTACAAAATATAAAGTGGGTGATTAAGAAGTCGATCTATTGGTTTCGTTTCACAACAAACTGAAAACCATGAATAAACTTACTTTTCGCACGTTAACAAAACCACATGGCAAATGGTAACAGGCTTGTAAACAAAACCATAGCACATGGCGGACTTCACTTTTACACACCATTTCACTTCAATATGGCGACGTATTGAGTTGCAGGAACAGGTGTTGATGGGGAATAAGTGGATGTTTAAATCCAAACAGGTCTTTATGTTGCTTTAGGGTAATTTTTGGCAATAATTACGAAGTTAAAACAACATCGACGCTTGAAAGACAAAATTGACTAAGCGACATAGGGCTAACAGGAAACTTAACTTTTCAGAAAATCATATTCAGATGATAAAATAAGATTTCCAAAATAGTAACAATTACGCCTGTAGGATGATTACAATAAATTATTTGTTTATTTTTTACTGAAAGTTAAACTTTAAACTGTTTTGTGAAGTTAGCCCTATGTCGCTTTGGCAATTTTGCCTTTCAAGCGTCGATATTAAGTGTTTTAGATAATATTAGATTTGATTACACCTAACAGGTTCATATTCCTTTATTGCAACCTATATTATAAAAAAGACGTTACAACGGGCTTAAAGCTAGGTACAAAAATATGGACCCTGTAAGGGCACAGCATAAGGATAAAGTTAAGATTACCTACAAAAAACAAACTTAAAACTATTAATATTTAAATTAATTTTATTTAACAATAAAATAAGGACATAGACATAAGTTGGTAAATAAGAAATAGATTGATTTAAGTTGATCCCAGGAAGAAAAGCTACAACCTGTTCTAAAGACTTACTTACGTCAAGACAAGAGGATAGCAAGCAGTTTCGACAGGCAGTATTATAGTGGTCTTAATATTCCACCATTAAAGACAGGCAATGTAGAGACATAGTAGATAATATGTATTTTGAAATTATTTTTCTAAATAGAGAAAATTATTAAATTCTATTTTTTTTAATATGCAGACAATATCGACTCTCATTAAACTCGTGATCATTCAGATAAAACGAAAACATATACATTGATCGTCTAATACAATTTAAAACCAATTAAATTATCATAAAACACAATAGCTATTATTATATCGAGAGAATGTATAACCCGGCAAATTAAAAAAGTCCTCGATTTCGTTTAAGCTGCGCACGCGCATATGTTACCGAAATCGGTCGGGTAGCACCGGCGAATTGTGGCACAACAACGTCCGGACGGATGAGACTATTAAATCATACGTGGTCAGGGGCCTTAACTGTAAAAATGTGGTGTAAATGATAAGAGGTAGCGATTTGTATTAATTAATATTTGTTTTTAAGGTACGTATTCGAGAGTATATACGAATAGACAAAAGAAAACAGAACTATCAAGACAAGAAAGCAACATCTTGCTGCTGTCGTACTTTTGCTCAGCAGTCGAAGAATTTTCAGTTTCCTTGTTTTTAGGATCGGATTATTACTATAGCATGAACCAACGACAGCCAAGGTCATGAAACATGAGAGTAGCATGATAGTGATACGAAGCACTGCCTATTACCTATTATACATAGATGCGACTGTCATAAATCGCGTTTAGTATCGCTATATTTTATTGCGGGACATGTAAACATGTTATCCTGATGGACGCAGTAAATGTGTTAAAGTTCTATTCTAACAAAGCAGTGTTTTGATAGAATAGAACTTCTACAACTATCGACTATAAAGTTATAAAAAATAACATACGGCTGAAGAACACTGTCTTTAAGCTGCTATTAAGCTGGTCATCAAGTAAAGGACACGGTGTATGTGTTTGTGATTAGTTAGATAGATTCATCAGCATAAAAACGAGTGACAGAAGAATAGAATACTCTTTATTATGTAGGTACACTATATAAATTACTGACATAATTTATATAGAAATTTTACAAAAGGTGACACAATGGGCGGTTTTATCGCTAAGAGCGATCTTTTAAAGACAACCTTTGGATGGATTAAAAAGAGGAAGGAGAGACAAATACTGTACGTAGTCTATGGTGTACCATTTACATAATACACTAAAGAAGAAGAAAATATTCCTGTATCAACAATAACTATGGAATATAGATAAAACAACGAATTCTTAATTTTATTCCGCTAACAAAAACGCTCTCACCCCTCAACCCACATTCCTCCGCTACCGCTAATCACAAACCCCACACTTAATTGGCTCGACTCGAGCATTGAACGGTGGCAGCTAAAAAATTGACGAAGCGTGATGTTAGCACGACGAGCCACGCTATTAGCTTCATCATTATTTTGTGTATGTGCCGAATCAATGCTCTTACTACACTACTTACTACTTTCATGAAGTTTTACGGTTTTATGACGATTTTCATAACTAGTCCAAATGCATTCTTAAGGTCTAATTAATTAGCTTACCTATGAAATATTTACCTAATTTAAAAAGCTAACAAAACATAAAATAATAATATGTACAAGTATACAAAAAAGAAATAATTAAAGGGCGTCAAAAAATTCATCGGCATCGCTGTCAATAGGAAACGTGCCCAAAAGGCTGGCAGCATTGCCACGCTGTATGGCAATGCTGATTCTTTGGCCAAAAAATTATTATATAGATTCTTTAATTCTAATTGAGGTGGCCGGAAAATGAACTGTTGATTTTTGTTTGATTGATTAATTAATTATTTTAATTTCGTTCATTTTAATCCAGCTGATCAACGATTGCAGCGTCGACGCGATAGCTCTTGAAACTCAATAGGTACCTATGTTTAACGGTAATGCTTTTTATTAATCAACAACCTATTTAATCGTCGGCTTTTTGCTGAAGTTTCGTCTTAAATCTTTTAAAATTGGACTCGGACTAAAGTTCTTGCTGTCCACAGAATTAGCAAAAGAGGTTTCACTCATTTCTTCACACAACTACTGATAAAATCAAAAATCTAAATCAAGTCATTTATTCCAACTAGGCTGAGAATAAGCACTGTCAAAATTACAAAAGACGGTCCCCCAAAACGCCCGCCCATCACCACTTCCTAGTGCTTTCCCTGGGAAGAAAAGACGCAACAAATACCCCAGCAGCACAGCTGTCTGTTCAGTTAGAAAATACTACGATAAAACATTCACCATCCCGAATCCCACCAACCAGTTGACCAGTGAAAGTCTTCAACTCCGTAACGAAGCACAAAACCATCAAAACGGCACACAATAAACGAACATAACATGTCCGAGCCCCATTTACATGGCCATCAGAGACCAACAGGACAGCATGACGGATGGCTATGATGTATGACCGATGGTAACGATTACGTACCTACGACGGGCCGTTCCCACTCAATCTTGGTAGGAATTTCTTCACGTTAGTTCAGGAAGTGATTTTATATTTTACAGTTTTGATGCAGCTATGAGGAAGTGGTTAGGAATTCTTTGTGCCAATAAATGAGAATCAAAGTGTATTTATTGCATTAAAATAGCCACCACAAGAGGTGTCCAGTGTGAGTCCTGGTCAGTCATCTCCGCTATCACCTTGCGGGCTGGTTAATTATCACCAGAAATCAGCCTAAAAATGTAATATTTAGAGCCGAATAGAAATCAGCCCTAAAGTGTAATGTGTAGGCCTGTAAAGGTGTGTCCAGGGCTCAAGTGGGGCGCGCGTGCAGCGCGCGCGCATCTCGTGCGCACATACCTAGCTTCTTTCGCGTTTTAACTATGAGCCTCAGTTGTGAATTTGCTTCCGAAGATGTCGGACCATACGACTGCCATTAGCATAATTGCTGCAGACTCGGCTATTTTATTACAGAAGACGTTGGTGGCCGGTTCCGTTTTTTTTAAATAAGAGAGAATAGCGAGGGAGGTGCACCGCGGGCGCACGCGCGCACCTTCTGCGCCGCTCGTATACGGCGCGTAGCTTGCGCGCGAGCGGCGCCGGGGCTGCGTACGAACATAAAATGCACGCGCGCAGTTCGCAAGCGGCTTGCGAGCGGCGCATTCGCCAGGTCGGGACGCACCTTTATATCTACTATATAAAAATAAGTCGGGTTTTCCTTCCTGACGCTATAACTCCAGAACGCACGAACCGATTTCCACGGTTTAGCATTCGTTGGAAAGGTCTCGGGCTCCGTGAGGTTTATAGCAGGTAGGAGTAGGGTAGGAGTAGGGTAGGAGTAGTGTAGGAGTAGGTTAGGAGTAGGGAAGGAGTAGTGTAGGAGTAGGTTAGAATTAGGGTAGGAGTAGGGTAGGAGTAGTGTAGGAGTAGTGTAGGAGTAGGGTTGGAGTAGGGTAGAAGTAGGGTAGGAATACTCCTACCCTACCCTACTCCTACCATACGGTAGGAGTAGGTTAGGAGTAGGGTAGGAGTAGGTTAGGAGTAGGTTAGAATTAGGGTAGGAGTAGGGTAGGAGTAGGGTAGGAGTAGTGTAGGAGTAGGTTAGGAGTAGGGAAGGAGTAGTGTAGGAGTAGGTTAGAATTAGGGTAGGAGTAGGGTAGGAGTAGTGTAGGAGTAGTGTAGGAGTAGGGTTGGAGTAGGGTAGAAGTAGGGTAGGAATACTCCTACCCTACCCTACTCCTACCATACGGTAGGAGTAGGGTAGGAGTAGGTTAGGAGTAGGGTAGGAGTAGGTTAGGAGTAGGTTAGAATTAGGGTAGGAGTAGGGTAGGAGTAGTGTAGGAGTAGGTTAGGAGTAGGGAAGGAGTAGTGTAGGAGTAGGTTAGAATTAGGGTAGGAGTAGGGTAGGAGTAGTGTAGGAGTAGTGTAGGAGTAGGGTTGGAGTAGGGTAGAAGTAGGGTAGGAATACTCCTACCCTACCCTACTCCTACCATACGGTAGGAGTAGGGTAGGAGTAGGTTAGGAGTAGGGTAGGAGTAGGTTAGGAGTAGGTTAGAATTAGGGTAGGAGTAGGGTAGGAGTAGGGTAGGAGTAGTGTAGGAGTAGGGTTGGAGTAGGGTAGAAGTAGGGTAGGAATACTCCTACCCTACCCTACTCCTACCATACGGTAGGAGTAGGGTAGGAGTAGGTTAGGAGTAGGGTAGGAGTAGGGTAGGAGTAGTGTAGGAGTAGGGTTGGAGTAGGGTAGAAGTAGGGTAGGAATACTCCTACCCTACCCTACTCCTACCATACGGTAGGAGTAGGGTAGGAGTAGGTTAGGAGTAGGGTAGGAGTAGGGTAGGAGTAGGTTAGGAGTAGGTTAGAATTAGGGTAGGAGTAGGGTAGGAGTAGTGTAGGAGTAGGTTAGGAGTAGGGAAGGAGTAGTGTAGGAGTAGGTTAGAATTAGGGTAGGAGTAGGGTAGGAGTAGTGTAGGAGTAGTGTAGGAGTAGGGTTGGAGTAGGGTAGAAGTAGGGTAGGAATACTCCTACCCTACCCTACTCCTACCATACGGTAGGAGTAGGGTAGGAGTAGGTTAGGAGTAGGGTAGGAGTAGGTTAGGAGTAGGTTAGAATTAGGGTAGGAGTAGGGTAGGAGTAGGGTAGGAGTAGTGTAGGAGTAGGGTTGGAGTAGGGTAGAAGTAGGGTAGGAATACTCCTACCCTACCCTACTCCTACCATACGGTAGGAGTAGGGTAGGAGTAGGTTAGGAGTAGGGTAGGAGTAGGGTAGGAGTAGGTTAGGAGTAGGTTAGAATTAGGGTAGGAGTAGGGTAGGAGTAGTGTAGGAGTAGGTTAGGAGTAGGGAAGGAGTAGTGTAGGAGTAGGTTAGAATTAGGGTAGGAGTAGGGTAGGAGTAGTGTAGGAGTAGTGTAGGAGTAGGGTTGGAGTAGGGTAGAAGTAGGGTAGGAATACTCCTACCCTACCCTACTCCTACCATACGGTAGGAGTAGGGTAGGAGTAGGTTAGGAGTAGGGTAGGAGTAGGTTAGGAGTAGGTTAGAATTAGGGTAGGAGTAGGGTAGGAGTAGGGTAGGAGTAGTGTAGGAGTAGTGTAGGAGTAGGGTAGGAGTAGGGAAGGAGTAGTGTAGGAGTAGGGTAGGAGTAGGGTAGGGGGTAGGACACCACGCGAACGAAGTAGCGCCGGGCAGCTAGAAATAATTTATATGGCAAAACAACGTTTGCCGGGTCAGCTAGTTAACTATAAATTTAAAACATCGTTCCGTTTACGTCAATCGCTTGAAGATGACAGAGACAGAATTATGTTTAGCGCTACGCATTTAGTGATTTGTGGTGCTAGAGTACCTTAAATCACGAGAATAACAGACTGATGTACTCAGTTAAGTATGTAGGTAATAAAATATCTTTATCTATTGCTTCTTACTCAGTTCGTTCCGATACGAGAGAAGCAGAAAGTATGGTAGGTTTTTATTTTACGTCGAAATTGTGTATTACTCTATGGATATTTTATTTGTCTGACTAAAATAAATTAATTGAATTGTACTTATGCGTTTTTGGGTCTTTTAAAAGGCCCGTCCCAGTACCTGGGTTCAGTATTAGATATAGAAGAGATTTGAAACCGAAATACACATGCCCCGGTATGAGATATATTTTTGAACTAGCTTTCTTCAAGATATATCCCAAGAATAGAAGTTTATAAAAGCTTTTAGAATAATACCGCAGGAAATTTATAATTTTGGAGTTTCCTTTGAAGAAAGTCCGGACTCCGGATATCCTGTCCTATTTACCTCGCTTTGCGTAAAGTTTGCTTTGATCACTAAAAAATGGACTGGAATTCTATATAAAGTTAATTATTCAGTTTCCGAAGATGGGAAATAGTCTATAATTTTCACAGAAGAGGAATAATTAAATTCTAAATATTACTTTTACTTAATGAAAAATAAATAATTTTAACTATTTCATCAGATCTCATTTAAGAAGAACAGGATGGATAGAAAACAGTTACCTTGATCCTCCATTTTTTATTGCGTACATATTTCATTAAAAAAGTTACTTACAAATATTACTGCATTATCACATAACATCACGCCTGTAATTCCCAAAGGGTTAGACAGTGGAGTACCTATAGTACAACCCCAATTTCACAAGTTATGTTTAGGTCCCATGTAAAAGGGGGCGAGCCATGGTCAAACATGTTGAACAAAAAAAACCTTGTAACACCTATAATAAGCATGCAAGCATGTATATTATCTAACTAAGCCATCAACTGCGCATAATTAACTCCGGGCTGCTACTGAGAATTTCCAGGAGACCTTAATTTTGTCTACACCTCATATTTCAAATTCCTATCAGAATTCCAAACCACTGTCCGCATTCACAACGGTACTAAAATCAGACAACAAAAAAAGTATCTTTAGCCAAAGTAAATCACTGAATAAAACTTCGCCCCCAATAGCTTTTTTATCTATCTGTATCTAAAAATAACTCGCTAGATAGTTAGGTACTTCAGACCAGGTCATTACTCATTTCAACACAATGTCTTGATGATGCCTCTTGGCCGACCACGGCGAAAGAAAGAGGGTAATGTTTTTTGACTTATTTGTATACTGACCCTCGATGTCAAAGCTTTCTTTCATGTCTTACAAAATGATGGGAATTCTTTTGTTACGAGTGATTTATGTTGGGTTTCTCGAGTTAAAAGTAAAGCAAGGATTGAAAGGGTAAGCGTTTTCGATAGTTTGTGGATGGATGAGAATCATGAGAAAGTGTCCATGCTAAATGAATCATGTTCACAAGGAGTTGTTTGTAATTGGCTTTTCGACTACCGAGGGACGAAAAGGTAAGTACTTAATTATATTTTTCTGTATGAACCTTCCACATTTCAAGTTAGATGTTGTGACTAGCCTATAGAGGTATGGAGTAACGGGGTGTAAAGTTCACTCATCCTCCATAGAAAAGGAAGGATCCTCCGACCAGACGGGTGTCGCAACTGCCCGACTTTTGATGTCGAGACGTTGTATAAATGCTGCTTGCGCGATGTAGATGCCGCCACAATCGCAAGCGCTACTGTTAAACACAAGGTCCTGGGTTCGATTCCTAGATGGTGATTTTTCTATCTGGAACTTCTCAGTAGCAGAATCGGAGAATACGGTGGTCTGGATTTGTTTGATACACCTCTGCCCAACCCTTCGGGGCAACAAGGCGTGATTTTATGTTAAGTATGGATTAGAGAAAGAGAATCTAGGAGAATCTGTCTGAGAAGAAAGCAAATGAGATATGGCTGATGCGGGTTTCACGAAATCGTAAATCAATATTACGGAAGATGAACCTTAAGCCCATGTCAATAATATCTTTAAATAAAAAGTCATTTATGCAAACTGGGCTCAGAATTAGCACTTTTCGGATGACAAAATTAAATAAGACAGTCAGACAGAAACGAAGGTTTGCCATGTCAGCTAGCACACGCCAGTATACACAACCGATAACCCAACTACCCTGTACAAAAATACCGTCACCAACATTCGCTTAATCAAATCGATTGCACCAAGCCTATGCCTAATTCAGTCGGAACAATCGATGCTATACCGAGCACATTTCCTGCCTCATTGTCACATTAATATGTGGATGCACGTACCTATTGTTATCGATATTATAGCTGTATGGGCGCTTGTCCAAATATAAACTTATTACTTGTATCGTCTCATTACAATGAGATAGTATTCAAATTGAGTTTTTGTAGTGGGTTCTTAGCGTTGTAGATTGAATGATAGTTCATTAAAGAGCTTATTTACTGTGCCCCTTTTCATCATGATGCAGTAATTGGGTTGTGGAGGTCAGATAGGCAGTCGCTCCTAGGACTAACAGTAGATGCCAAACTTCAGTGGGGACCTCATATATCAAGTCTAGCAGGAAGGCTCAGTTCGGCTGCCTACGCCGTCAGGAAAGTAAGACAATACACTGACGTTGATACAGCTCGTTTAGTCTATTTTAGTTATTTTCACAGTGTTATGTCCTACGGTATTCTGCTGTGGGGCAAAGCCGCTGATATACAAAATATATTTGTCCTTCAAAAACGAGCTGTTCGAGCAATTTACCAGCTAGGTGCCAGAGTTTCTCTAAGAGATTTTTTTAAAGATATTGGTATTCTCACGGTTGCATCACAATTCATCTTCGCCAACATTTTATATATCAGGCAAAATTTGCACTTGTACACTAAAACAGTGATATTCACAGTGTTAACACTAGAAATAAGGACAAACTACGTGCCCCCTTTCACCGGCTTCATAAGGTTCATAACTCATTTGTTGGGCTTGGTATAACCTTTTATAACAAGATACCCTCTTCTTTGCTAGACTTGCCTTTCAATGCGTTTAAAGCTCAAGTAAAATCTAACCTTTGCTCAAAGGCTTACTATTCCATCAACGACTACTTACACGATAAGAATAGTTGGTCGCCCTAATTAACTCAAGACAATGTTCATGTTCTTTCTCCAGAATCAGCTTACTGACAGGTTATTGTTATTAGTATTAACTTATTTATTTATTTTACTTCAATGGTCCTAGTTTTTCATCTGTGACTCAAGTGACAGCTATGTGACCAGAACCCAGCTATGCATAAATATGTAAGCTGTCACGCCCTTTATGCCTGGAGGCTTTTATTTAGGTAGTAAGTTTTTATTTCCATTTGAATTAATTATTTTTCAGCTTGAGTACGTATAGTTTTTATTATATTTGTTGGTATATTGGCGTGGCTAGCTGACATATTTTATGGCAAATAATTTAAGTTTCTTGTAATGTTAATGACTGAACATAGGTTCCTAGTATTGTATACATGCACTATATTCTAACGGAACAGACAGCTGTGCTGCTGGGAAGTTTGTTCCGCCACTTCTTCTTCCCAGCGATAGCACTAGGAAGTGGTGAAGGGCGGGCGTTTTTGGGGGACTGTCTTTTGTAATTTTGACGTTCGAAAAGTGCTGACTCTCAGCCTAATTTGAATAAATGACTTTTGATTTGATTTGATTTGATTTGCTCCATGTGAAACACTGGTACCTATTCTGCTGCTTCTTTTTAGACTGGTAGCCGACCCATCATCATTGGGAAAAAGCTAGGCAGATGATGAAGTTCTGAGCCGACTTAATATAGATTACACGCTAAGAAGAAGACTACAAGAGTCGATTTAGGCATAATGGTTTCTTGACTGAAAACTGTACGCTTCAATTTCCAAAAGCCTGATTGTGAAGTCCATAAATCAGCTGGCATGTTTCATGTAAGCTGTTTTGGTTGGTTTAACGAACAGATCACAACTAAGTAATCAATTCACTTGACATGAGATGAGACTTCAGCAGGTCCTGTCATCACTTAATCAATGAAACAAAATAACATTGAAAAAAAAAATGTTTTAGCCAAATTAGACAAAAATCAAGAAATAAGAAACGTCCTGATGAACAAAATAATTACTCGCCATCACATGCCACAGATTTATAACCACCACCGCTTGCGCACTCCGTAGGAATGCAAAATAATGACTGAGCCACTCTGACGCATCGATGTTATAATAAAACGGACAAAAACGCAATCGAAAGCTGCGGCTCGACGGAAATAACTGACTGAGCGATTAATCGCAATGCCTGAACGTATATTGTTTAAGGCTGCCTTTCCACCAAAGATATGCGAGGTACCTAGTTAAGCCGCTAAGCGGTGAAGCTTAGCTACGAAACTGAGTCATTTTTCACCAGGATATTGCATATCCATTACTTCATATGTTCGAAAAATATGTCTTTTGAACAACGAAAACATCGCAATTTATGTTGTTAAACTGTCAAAATGAAATACTGATAATGTGTTACGCAATTAGTCCGCAAGTTAGATGTGCTATGAATGCGTTTATGTGAAAAAACTTAGCTACGTTGAACCCTCTTCCACCGCTTAGGCACGCTACGCTATGAAAATCAAACGATCCTATTGGTATATCGCTACGCAGCTTAGCACATCTCTGGTGGAAAGGCAGCCTTATTGCTGTTCCACGTTAATGGGTTGAAGACTTTTTCGTTGTGTCGGTATGTCGCAAATATTCGAAGTTTGGCTTACGGTACTTTGTAAGGAACGAAAGTTGGAGTGCTGAAAGTTTTCGCTAAGGTTTTGGAGAGTTTGAGTGAGAAATAAGGTGTTAAATCTTTAGAGGTTCCAAGTGCATTAAGTACTTACAGAAATGCTAGTAACTTCGTAATCCATAAAATCAATACTCAATGCCTTATTAAATGTGTGTGTGTGTGTGTGTGTGCCTTGTGAGTCTGTGTATGTGTGTGTGCCTTATCAAAAAATTTCATACGTATTTACGTAGGGTCATAATTTCAAGGTTATTTTTTTCTTTTTATAGGGTTTCACGTAGTCGGAGGTTTTTTTTCTGTCGAAAATTCTATGCAGTTTTCGACAACCCTATTTGTGTCCATAATTCGAAAATGAGTTGCGTAAACAATCCGATCATTATTTCTACCGTAATTAAAACGAGTGGAGAACCCTATAAATTGCAATGCTTGGCGCCTAGCCAACTCTCTCTCGGTAAAATGTAGAATGTAGTCTGTATCCTTTACAACCTTTACTGTTTGAGTAGTAAAAGTGGTTTTCTGGTTTATCCGGACTAAGTAAGTATACGATATAGGTAATACCCAGACTAAGTTTCCGGCTGTGAAGGCCAGGTGGCAATCGATCCGTATTAAATATGCATTATCAGCCGTATCTAACTTGGAGATATCAATAATGCAAGTCACCATCTTACAAGGTCATATGGTTGTCCTGCCATGTAAAAGCTGCATCTGGTTTGACTAGCCCGATTTACACCGGTTTTCGATTGACTAATTCATACAGGAGATTCCTCTTCTGTAGTTTGATAGCATTCCCATGTTCAGCGAATGCGGAGAAGCAGCGTGATCTCCAGTCAATCATTGGTTCCTCTTATAGTTTTAGCTATAAGCACACCTCGGATTTGGGGTGCATAAAGTAGCCCCTCGCGCTTTTACGTAGCTCACACCAGTAGTAACTCCAACATCCAACCATCTTTGCAGGCAATAGGTACAATTTATCATCATCATACGCAGGTCGACTTCAGGCTTCTTTATGATTGTACAATCTTCACACTACTATGTCTGCCTCATCCAGGTTCCGTAACAAAGTCGTCCCCATTTTATCACGATAATACAATAAATCCAATCAAATTCAAAATAAAGCCCCAATTTCATCAACTCCATTCATACTAAACTACTTGAAGCTTCACCTTCACAATTTCTAAACCAGGGGTTCCCAACCTTTTCTTGGTCAGGGACCACTTTTATATTATTCTTGTTAGCAGGGACCACTATGTAGGTATATTAAAAATAAACTGTAATAATCAAACTGAAACTTTAATTAAAAACTTAATAGGAAATTACATACGGCTGCCCGACGTACCGCCCCCTCCACCCGCGCTCTTCTCACTCACTGCACGGCGACCAACGGCTCACCACCCGCTAAATTTAAAATCGTTCGTTCGCGGACCACATTTTGGCTTCTGCGGACCACTGGTTGGGAACCACTGTTCTAAACAAAACAATTAACAAGCCGCCAGTGTAGTTAATTCAAACTGCGTAGCCTTTTCCCCAACTATGTTGAGGTCGGCTTCCAGTATAACCGGATGCAGCTGAATACCAGTTTTTTACATGGAACGATTGCCTATCTGACTTCCACGATCCACAATCAAATTACTGGGTAACACGATATATCCTTAAAGACCCAATATCATCCACCTCATTCACTCTACATTTAAGCTTCACCTTCACAATTTCTAAACAATTAACAAGCCGTCTGCCACAGCGTAGTTACTTCTTGTTATGTAACAACTCGCCCGTGTACAACATAATGTTAAACTAGGCTAGATCTGATGCGGACTGGCGTATTCAACTGCGTTTCGTTTCAATAAGTTTTTGTTGGAGAATTTTACTTTTGTGTGGTTACATGGCGAAGAAAAATGAAAATGGAGTGTAAAATGCTAATTGTTATGAAAACGGTGTCCGGATGCAAATAAGCAAACATTTGCATCCAATCAATCTACCTAGCCTTTTCCCAACTATGTTAGGGTCGCCTTCGAGTCTAACCGGATGCAGCTGAATACTAGTATTTTACATAGAACTGCCTATCTGATCTCTACAACCTTTTAACTACGTAACACGATACTCTTTGGCTGTCAGACATGCGGGCAAGTCCAGCAAGTACAAACAATCAAATCAAATTCTAAATAAAACCCCAATTTCATCCATTCTTTTATGAATTGTGTCCCGATAAAGAAAGCTTATAAGCAGAATTAGCCTATTATGTTCCAGTGCCGGGACACAGGCTTCCTCTACGAGAGTGAATGCAGAGTGTCGATAGAAATAAGCAAACGATTGAATGAAACACTTAATTTCGTATAAACCTTGTTTACTTTTTAGAAGGAATGAATTTTCAGAAGTTGCCTGACTTTCAGGCTAGGGCGTTGTTAAGACTTCACCACTTACAAAGGATCCCTGAAATTGATTTTAGCTATACCTGCTCTTGTATCGACGACCTATTGCGTCTTCGGCTTGCCAAAAGCGTCTCGCGATATCGCGAAAAACTTGACTGCAGAAAAAACCTCCGTACTTAAATCATGCAAAAGCAGTCAAAAAGTTATGGAATAAACATTTCCGGCACACAAAAACCAGATTTACATTGCAAAAACATCCACAACCAGGCCAGAAACACAACAGCAGTTTCCCCAACAAAACTAGGACGATCATAATCATAACTAACAAAACCCATTTCTCCTCGCCTGTACTCCGCACAATGAACCGACTATCCAACAGCGGATGTACTAGTTTATACCTCTAAGTATGATCAGGCGCATTCCAAAGGGCACTGTGATAATCGACAGCTGGGTATAGCAAGGTCGGTCAATGCGCATGGGTCAGTGATAGACATGTTGTATTGATTGTACAACTTGTTTATTGATTGATAAGCACTGTTTATTTAAAGGAGCATTTACCCACGTGGATTTTGGAAATTATCCCACGGGAACGTGCTACCGGAACAAAAAGTAGCCACGTCCTTCCCCAGGATGCCATCTATCTTCTAGCCAAATTTTATCGATGTGCGTTCAGTGATTTAGGGCGTGAAAAGGTAACAACAGACAGGACAGAGTTACTTTTTCATATTTATAATATTAGTATGGATGGACGTGGTGAAGATGGCGGGATATGCTGGACAAGAGTACCTAATGTCCAAAAGTCTGAAGTAACTAGGCTCCTGGGGAAGTTTACTAATTAACAAATGTTCCAAATTCTAATGGTATTTTCATTGCGAGTTTTTGACAGATTTGCCATACAAAATCTGTCAAAAATTCACAATGGAGAGACCAATGTAACGTTTGTAAATTAGTAAACTTAGGCCCCTGGAGTTAATTGGATTGCCTTTGCTTAGCACTGGGATGATGCAGTCCGACTACAGTTTACAAAATGGAAATGTGGACTAGAAAAAGGGATGCATACCTATATTCATACTTAGGTCGACTTCAGTCTGCATTAAAATAGCCTCGACGACGTGGCGCCACCCTGGGGAGCCGCCCTGCTAGCATCTGATTATCTGTCTGTCGTGACTGTCGAATATATTTGGTACTGCACGAGCTATTTTCACCTAACTAACTAATTCCTATATTCTCGTGTAACCACAGTCCAGTTCAAATCAATTCAAACGTTTACGTTTAATTTTATTGGCTGTGGTTCAGAGGTCAGATAGGCAGTCTCTCCATGTAAAATACTGGTATTCAGCTTCACCCGGTTAAACTGGAAGACGACCCCACTAAAGTTGGGAAAAGAGCTAGGCAGATGATGCTGATCATGACCATCCTTATATAGTTCGTACTGATAAAAAAAGAACGTCATTCTAGGTCCTGTCGATGGTGTCATGTCAACCCTAAAGATCAAATGAGCATGTTGATAATTCGATGCTAATGTCAATCAATATTTTCTGGCTCGGAAACAGACAGACTCAATCAGAGAAACAGCAGCAAAGCAATGAATATTTGTTTTAATAACCTGTAAATATAATTGGTTCCACGAACTCTTTGATCAAATGAGAGAAGCGAATAATATCGCCTGGTTGCAATGAGATAATTTGACAATCAACTGTATCTGGTTTGATTGTAGACCCACATAACTGGCTAATTATGATTCATTGGAAGGATACAATTAAACTGGTAGAATATTGAACACTAACCATTTAGAGAATGTAATCTTGCCGCGGCAGCGGCCGACGAGTGCCAGAAACGACTAGATTGTTTAGAAAAAAAATATGGAAAAAGGAGATTATTTTTTGCAGGCTGTCGAGAACCGAACTGATTTATTTGGAGTCATTTTGATAGATACATTTTTATGATAAGATATCTCCTTGAAATTCATTGAGTTTTTTCATGTTAATGACAAATCGATATGAGTAAGCAGGTATTAAGTAGGCTTCTGCTAGTTGTAATAACAAACAACTATCTAATACAGAGAAACTTCCTTAAAATGCTGCTAGGGAACCCCACGATTCACGAAACAGGCATGCCTAATATGGGGATTGCGCAGTAGTCAATTATAATTTTCTGTATCTAATCCTTTAACAGCAATGTAGATCAGAGAGGTAATTCTAGCAATTTTAAGAACGTTCACAATCTGATCTCAGTCTCAATCTATAAAAATACCTCTAGTTCCCTACACATTTTTACAAGTTTTTGACATTGATTGTCGCTGAGATGAGATTGCGACTAGATTTTGAACGTCAAGATAACACTCTTTTGTAAACCAGCAGCCTTTCAAACTCTCCGATGCAATTTATACGCACCATATGCAAAACCTGCAACCCGCTGACAGCCAAGAACACAAAGTAAAAGTGATCACTTACATCATTGAGAACAATCGTATGTTTTTATGTTATCACATTATGCAAGATACAGGTACTGTTACAAACAATATGCAATCTGTACCGAGAACCACTTTGTTGTGCATTGCGTAGCACGTGTGTATTGCAAGGTAACCGATTTGAAAATGCAGCAATGAATTGCGAAATTGTGAAAGGAGGGTAGATACAGGTTTTAAATTTGAGGACCGTAGCTAAACTCCTAGACACTTTCAATCACAATTTTCAATTAAGAGATTGAGAACGGGCTTACAGAACTGGCATTTTGTTATTAACCCTTCTTATTGTAACCTTCATACGTGGATCCACGCGAGAAAGAAAGAAAAGAAAGAAAATACATTTATTTAACACAGACTAAAAGACACACAATACACCAGTACATCAGATAAAAACAAACAAAAAGGCGCAATGGCGGGTTAATTGTTTCTGTAATTACGGCATTCCCAGTTAAAGACCAATTTTGTTTACCGATATACCCAAAACATGATCAAGAAGTATGACTATCAAATTATTCATGTAAGTTGTAATTAACACACCTTCGAATACATTACGACATGAGCAAATCTTGTTAACGATATTTCGTTAATGAATAATGAGACATGCCCGTTTAGGTTTGTGTCGTTGAAAACATACAACACAGTTGTTTGTCAGAAGTGTAACTTATAATCACTTGGTGACATGGCTTGATCTCATTCTTAGAGTATCGTAAGCATTTATGTCAGTCCAGAACTTGGGTAACGAGTATTGCATTATCATCTCCAGTTATCATCATCATTATCATCAGCGGTTGCTGCTACTGCAGTATTTGCCAACATATTGAGGACCAAGATTTCTAGACAGTTGATGTAAAAACTCTCCGCATTAAATAAGAATTGCGAATTCTTTTTGGCCTTTTCAAGACCCAGGCAAAAAAATTAAACATAGATCCAACAGCTGGTCAACATTTCCATAGAAATTAACCATTAACTATGTTTTTGAACGCAAACTTTTTCTGGCAGCCCCGCTTGCGAATGCAGTAAAGTGTGGAAAGTTTTTTCATTAATAAGTACTCTGATGCTTTTCAGAATGCTTTTAAAGAGAAATGCTCTAAAATCGAAGAGTTTCTTGGCCCTTGTCGAAAGGCGGTTAATAAAACTTCAGTATTTAAGTGCTAAGAAATCAAAGGATTTAGGCGAAAGAGAATTTGT
Source organism: Apamea sordens (assembly GCA_945859715.1). NCBI lineage: Eukaryota > Metazoa > Arthropoda > Insecta > Lepidoptera > Noctuidae > Apamea > Apamea sordens. Next base: position 12,449,222 of record OX244009.1, read on the forward strand.
AAAAAAAAATAGCCCGATTAGACAGAATCTGAAGCCTCTTTGCATTGCACGACTATGGCAGCCAGAGACCTCATGGCAAATCGAAAAAACTAAACAGTCTGACCGTTCTGACCCTCCGTCTCACCGATGTGGCCCAAATCCTTCTGGCTTAGAAATTAAAATAATAAATTAAAAAATCTTTATTGATACAAAAACTTTTGACATTTTTTAAGACTAGGATACATAAACTTGGTAAACTAAAGGTCATACTAATTTATCTCTTTACGTAGGCCTTCGTTTGTCTACAGGGATTAATTTGGCCACCAAAAGATCTTGGCTTATAATAGAACTTGAAAATTTAGTAATTATTTATTCATTAGAGAAAATTTTTGTTTGGAGGGTACCTATCGTTTTGAAGAACAATACAAAACAAAATGGCGTATTGACTTCGTTATACTTTCACTGTATTTGTTAGTATTATGTAGTCACTATGGGCATATGAGTAGATAAACGGTTTATCTACTCATGTGCTATGGGAACGTCGCAACGTTATTATGATGACATTTTGATTAAGTCACATCAAACTGAAAACTATTGTATGGCTCACGAAAACATTTTGCTTGTTGAAGAGACGACATCGATTAATAACGTCGATGATGGTGCACGCTTCCTATCGGGATATACAGACTACGGCAAGGAAAAATCAACGTAAAATAAAATTAAATATATTTTTTATGAAAATTCTACTTATTTTGCTGTTTTGTGGTCAACAGCTGATATGAATAAATAAAGTTCTATAGAAAACGATCGAGCATCTCACCTTGGCATATTTGAGTAACAGTCAATTGGGCCCTTCTGTTCTTTATATTCTAGTACTTGAAAAGTATTGCATCGATATAAAAAATATCATCAATTTAAATGTAATTTGTTTTAATTGCATTGTTGTTGCGTTGTGTTAAAACTTAAATGTAATATTAATGTAATGGATCAATGGTTGTCTGAATAAATAAATTATTATTATTTATTATTATTGTTTGATTTGATGTGTATTCGATTTGATGCAATATAGGCCCTTCGCTAGGAGGGAATAAGAAAAATTCACATATTACAAAATGGCTAGGTATTTTGCCATTGATTGTTTGAAATAATTAATTATCTAAAGACAATGATTTGGCAATCACGTGGGATTAAACAACCGTTTGACGAAACATACTTTGGAGAATTGAGGACCAGTGTGGAAGTTTCTCCATTGAAAATGAGAAGATCCTCTGCATAGACGGGTTATGTCTGATGAGATCTATTGCCCGATGGTTTTGAAACGAAGTTCCTTAACGCGCGTTGCAAAAGACGGAAAAAATTAAGACCAAAAGTTGTAACGACCCTTTTTGCTATAGTTGTAAGCCGTGCGGCGTGCGCGTGTTTCTCTGTCTGTCTCTCTCTCTCTCTCACTTATAGAAAGCAAGCCAGTTTTTTTTGTCTGTGTTTTTTTATTTGTTAATAATTAAAAAAATATTATAACTTAAAAAAAAAAAAATACAGTTCCTTCACTAATTAATCGAAAGGAACTTCGTTCCATCCGGGTGTCCCTTGACACCTCTCAAGTTTTTTATCGGGTGACGCAGATGGCATTCTGATACCCGACGAAAAATTTCTAGAAATATGTGCTGAATTCACGGTAACAGTTTGCGCGTCGATGCCACCCTGTATGCAGATTTCGCGGTAAACTTTGCGATTTGTGAAACGTCGGATATCTTGCGTAGTCACATAACACCTCTGCCTTACTGCGCATGAAGCCACAGGACGTGCCACCAATCGTGTCAGCCCTAAAATTATGTAAAATAACATTAATTGGTGCTAATTGTCCCCTCCGTTTGGGAGGAAGTAGTGGCATTGATGTTATTTTCGGATGTTGGCTATTATCATCATATTTTTGATGCAGGTGATAACATTGTTTCGCCTCTATGACATAATGATGTATATGGTCAGTCATCATTGTGACATTTGACTAAGTTTAAACTCCGTAGTAGCTGGTGGGAGGTATGAAAAAGCTCCCAGCCAGCAAGTATCACTTTGCTGACTGGCTTATATTTTTACCTCGGCATGAACTATTTTATAGTTTATGTCGATACGAAAAAGAAAGAAGACGCCGATCCACTACATTTTTTTTTACAAACCATTCTCTCCAACACGTGAATTGTTGAGCTTCAAGTCCTAATATGCATTTATGTGTCTAGTTTCTGGAACGCACTAAAGTGTACGTATAGTTTCTGGCAAAAAGAGAGTCCCCATAACTATCCAACTATCCCAAACCTGATGAGTCCGTATCAAATCGTAAATATATGCTGAGCATGGAACCCATTCCTTCCTTCCTTTTCGAGTCGATGGTAAATAAATGTATTATGATAAATGAGTTGGTAGGTCACGCCAGGCCACGCCATCAGTAGAGTTTTTGGGTCCCCAGGGATGGACCCCATTGACAACTACAATGACCATATTATAGGGATATAGCCATCATAAATAGGAGAGAACGTTGCTCTTCCTCATAAAATAATGACTGAGTTGCCATTTACGACACCTACGGGTTATGACCGACTGGGTAGGGTTGACCTACTATTTACCGGAACCCACACGAGCTTTTAAACAAATTAAAAACATTGGGGCTGATCTTCCGCCCTGTTTATAGTAGGTATCGACCTGAAATACTACCTGTAAAGAGAATATGTCTGTATTCCCCGAAGAGAGGCTCATGGCAAGAGTGTAGGAAACATATACTAACCTACATTTCGTCAGAACAGTTATTCAGTATTGTTGTAAGTTCCATCTATACTAATCTAAACGAATAATAAACCTGAAGAGTTTGTTTGTTTGAACGCGCTAATCTCTGGAACTATCAGTCGGATTTGAAAAACCCTTTTTGCATTTGATAGCCCAATGTTCGACGAAGGCTATTTAACATGGCGTTACGTCCTTTAGCAAACCGAGCAAAAAGAAAAAAAAATCTAAGCGAAAACAAGTACTAGCGCGGGAAGGGCGCCTAAAAAGGCCACTTTGGCAGAATCATAATAGGATAACAATATGAATCATATTAAAAACCGTAAAATGGTCACAAACTGACAATTCAAAATATGACCTGTGTGCAATTCATATATCACAATGAAATACATAAACTAGAAATAAAAAATTAATTGATTGAAATTAATTGTAATAAAAACTGCAATGAAAGATTTACCGATAAAATAACGGTTTTTATTTTTTTCATGCGGCAATGTTTACACCAAATATGAAATGAAATTTTACGAAAATTAGGGGAATTGCTAATGATCTGCTGGGAATTCAGGAACTGAATAGCTTTTAGAGGTAATGCTTAAAGTGGCCTTTTTAGGCCCCCAAGTGATGCGTTGCAACGGGGTGGGTGGGAGGAAAAGGAAATATCACGCGGATGAAGTCGCGAGCACAGGCTAGTGTTTAATAAACAGGCAGCGAGCCTATTGCCAATAACCAAACAAAAATTACGACTCCGGGCTATAATTGTAAATAAACCGTTTTAAACCAAATATAGGTTTAAAACGGTTTATTTACAACTATACTCCGGGATGCTACTGAGAATTTTGTGTAGTTACAAATCCCAATGTCACAATTTGCAACCAATCAACAACACAACAGTCGCGGTTGCTACCGGTAGACCAACGAGCGTCATCTTCTTCTGCTTAGCCTTTAACCAACGGATCAGCTTCCAGTCTAACCGGATGCAGCTGAATACCAGTACTTTACATGGAGCGACTACCTATTTGACCTCCACAATCCAGAAAAGCAACGAGGCACTGAAGATAAAAAATAAATGACTAAATAGAGATCATACAGTAGCCATGCTTAGTCATTCTTAAGGCGTGACCGTCAGGGCAGCCCGCGAAAATCAAAGTTTCTTACGTTTTATGCAATTTGCAACAATCAGGTTGTTTGTTGATCTAAATATACTCTATCTAATATAGTTGATCTAATACAATTACTCTCAAGTGCATATTATATTATATTGAATGACTACTTCATGTCGTTATTTTATTATTAAATTTTAAATTTCGCGGACTACCTTAGCGCATCCCCCTTAAGAAAGAGTCACAGTCCATGATTAATCGTATCCATTTTAGCGCCTGGTGCTTAACGGATTCTAGAAGGTAATAATAATACACGTTAGAGTAAAGACAAAGGAAGTTGACTCAATCCCTGCATACAACCTTGACATTTGGTATTGGTATTGTTACATAACAAAGTGCGTAAGAATTTCTTAAGTCCTTACATAATATACACACTTTGCATACACTTTGTTTAACGTGCGTCAGGTGAATCAGAACAGGAGATGATGTTCTGCAGTACTATACCCTGTCCCTTAGGTAAACCGTTTTTTGACAGATGGAACTAGTGACTGCAACACACAATATATTGATTGAACTTTTACGTAATCTGGATTTCTGGAATAGTACGTTCTAAGACAGCTGTCAAAAAACGATAACTGGGAGGAATTCTCAGTAGCAGCCCGAAGTCTGGAGGTGTGCCGGCATGGTCGATGGCTCACCCCCTATTATAACTATTATAAGGGACTTAAACATAACTGGCGAAATGTGGGTGTACTACAGGTACATCTCTGCCTAAGCCTTTGGGGTTTACAGACGCGATGTTAAGGGCTAAAAAGGCCACTTTAAGCAATACCTCTAAAAGCTATTCATTTCCTGAATTACCAGCAGATCATTAGCAATTCCTCTAATTTTCGTAAAATTTCATTTCATATTTGGTGTAACCATTGCCGAATGAAAAAAATAAAAACCTTAATTTTATCGGAAAATTCTTCATTAGGTACAGTTTTTATTAATCAAATTGGTTTTTTATTTCTTATTTCTCTATATTTCAGTTTAAATGTTATTTCATTGTGATATGAATTGCACACAGCTCATTATGAATTGTCAGTTTGTGACCATTTTACGATTTTTAACATACTCGTATTGTTATCCTATTATGATTCTGCCAGTGGCCTTTTTAGGTCCCAAGTTATGTGTGTGTAACTGGGTAGAGTGCATAGCTAACGCGTTAAACTGTACATTTTAAAGCCAGCCACATTTGCGGATGACGCCACGAGTGACAGTAGTCTAATTAAGTTGCTTGGGGTCCTCATGGGTTTGAAAAACACATCGTGTTGATAGTAAGTTCAATCAATGGTTGGGTGACATCAAGTATGCCACCACCACCATTGAACTAATTAAAAGTTAGGTACTTAGTTATAAGAACCTCCTTATGTATTTATAATTAGATCAGCTATTCCCCGTGACTTTTTTCGCGTGTGAAGTTTCTCGTTTTAACATAAAACATATCGAATGGGACTCAGCAATACTGTACCTTCCCATTAGTGAGAGAATTTTCAGGGAGTCTACTCTCTAAGCATGAAGTCCGTAGATTCGGCCGTTGGTACGGGGTTACCTACTCTGTATCATCTACGGACATAAGATTAGATTGGACCTCTAACTAAGAATGAATGACAACATGATTTGACAGTTGTCCTTACCCCCGATGTGTATTTACCCGTCCGAATTTTTTTATTAATCAGCAGTAGGTTTAGCTCCGAAGTATCGAACTAAGTATGGAAGGGTCCGCATCTTCGTTGATGGACTTACAGAGTCCTGCCCCCAAAAGCGGATCAGTAGTTTCAAATATTACCCCCTACATACAATCTCACAAAATTTGCCTCTTTTTAATACTAGAATAGATAAACAACTAAGTTCTTAAATACCCACAAAATAAATCGAGAACATTATGAAAAAAAATTGAGTCATTCACAAACTCCTTTTCCAAGAATTCAACTTATTATTAATTAATGCAAATCCTTCCTTTAACAAGAAACTGGTTCATTATAATACAATCAGAGTAATTCTGGTGACTGTGATGATTCATTCATAATTTTTTGCTGTGACATTTTCGTGGACGCAAAATTGTATGGCTAAGGCTTATATCTCACTAGGACACCATGGAGGCGCAACCATGGTCGCGCTACCAGCAAAATATACACAGCTTTATGGTGGGTATCTCACTAGGCGTCCAATCGGTTGCGCAACCATGGTTGCGCCGCCACTGGTGTTCTAGTGAAATAGGGCCCTATGGCATACCTACCTACTTTTTACAATATTTTCTAATACTGACATAATATTAGTTAGAAGATATGCAAGGTAACAAGGCTGGTAAGTAGCTGTCTGACCAGGGTGTGAGGCTGAGGACCAAGTATAGATTAAGAACGTAACTTGTATCATCAACCAGGGCTGGCCCAGTGGTGGCCCAGTGGTAACGGCCGCGACTTACGAGTTGTGGGTTGTATGTTCGAACCCAGATAGGCGCTTTGCTTTGTGTAAATTATTTCATTACCGCTGCTCTCAAAACGGTGAAGGAAAACATCGTGAGGAAACCGGCATGTCCTAGAACCAAAAATTCGAAGACATGTGACATCTACCAACCCGCACTGAGCCCGCGTGGTGGATTATGGTCTACTCTCTGTCTCCCTCCATCGAGAGGCCTGTGTCCCAGCAGTGGAAACATTATAGCCTGATTATGATACAGGGCTGAAGGAAGTTAGAATGAAAATAGTGCTTGCAAAAACTAAACACAGATGTACCAATAATCAAGCCTCAAAAACTGTTGCAACACACTACCTATTAAAATGTCACAGCTGAATATTTCAACAATAACTTTTAACTGTAAACCACCTTGAACAAACCAGTTGGTAAATATAGGATGGACAGTTGACAGGTGGGTAGGGGCGGCCGAGTTCTGAATTATTTTGCAATTATTAAAGTGTCTCTCTTGGGTCTGAGTTGACAGTTTTTTGGCTGACAGCAATTTGGTAGCAAAAGGATCGTTTGATTATTTACCTATAATCAGCTTAAAATGCGACTTAGTTTAGCGTAAAGGACTTTACCCACAAAAAGTAAATTTTGAGCTATCGAGGTTTTAAGTTTAGGTGTGTATTGCTGCAATGATAAGTTTATGAAATATTGTCACTTATGGGCAAATATACCAATATTTTTATGAGTCAAGTTGTATTACATAGACTAACGCAATTTTCGAGTTATTGGGAAGAATGTGGGTTGAGTCCTTTCTGCTTAACTACGTCCATTATGTTGCTAGTGCTGGGACACAGGCCTCCTCTCGAATTTGTTCGAATTTTTTATTCTTTGGGCATGTTGGTTTCCTCATGATGTTTTCCTTCACCGTTTTGATAGCAGTGGTGATGAAATAATTTACACAAAGTAAAGCGCAGGCGACTGGCTTCGAATCTACGATCTACAACTCGTAAGTCATGACCATTACCATTCGGCCACCACTGCTCTTATTATATTGTAATCTTTAATTTTCTGAATGATATTCTTTGACTCTCTTAAGCCTACATAGTCTGATCAGTAGGTAAGTTTATCAGAGTAGGAGAATTCTAATGATAATATGACTAGAAATGGGGTGACTGCTAACCTTCTTACAAAGATGATTTCATGATGGCTGACAGTGACGGAAGGAAGGAAGACATGTTGAGCTGATCCCTTTTAGATTGAGAAAAGCTCAGGAGGAAAATGATGAGCCATGGCAGTTATATTAGTACCTTATTTGACCATATGTAGTAAAAACAATAATGTACCTGTAACTTAAACCGCTGGATCTAGAAGCATGAGGAATTTTTAGAATAGTTGCTTTTAAAACAAAGGTGAGTAAGGTAAGGTAAGGTATAAGGAAGGATTTTTTCATATTCATCTCCTACAGGGTTAAATGGGGGATGATAGTTTGCATAGTATTTCATCATTTTTGCCAATGGGAAATCCCATTACACACTTGCAGTTAAATAAAACTGTAATAACATAATTTTACCTTAATTCCTGTAACATAAACCTATTTACATAAACACCCTCAATCACGCTCAATACTCGCATACCCCACAACACACACACACCCTCACACTCACCCCCACACACACACGCACACACCCCCACACTGGCACACCCACACACGAACACCCACACACACACACTCATTTCATAGTTATTAACTTTTATATTAATAATTTTCTTTCTTTTTAATTATTTATAATTATTAGTCTGGAACAAATGTACCATACTTTTGACCTGGGCGTTGATAGCTGCGCCACAGTTTTAACTTTTGTAGCTATCTTCGTTTTCTTTTGTAAATTTGTGTCCTGAAACTTGTTCCAAATAAACGTTTATTATTATTATTATTATTATTATTACCTACATGATAGGTACAGGTTGCCAGCTCATACCGAGAATTACACAAAGGCAAAGCATGAATTGGAACTTTGATTTACAATATAGGTCATTTACAAACTGTTTTAAAGGAAAAAAACTGGCTTAATTACTAATTAGATGCAATTCTAGGTAAAACCTTCAAATATAGTAAGCCTAATCATAAACATTGATGACTAAGCACCAACGTTTAATATAGTAAATTCCCAATTCCTAGCATAATAATCCTCTGTGTCATTCATAAAAATTGCTCGGAATATTTTGACTTGAGTAATTTACGTTTCCATTAGTTTATTAATTAAAGTGATGACAAGGCTGAGTATGGAAGGTAATGTAGATTGTGCATTATAATATTTAGTATCTGAAAGAGGTTTTAATATTTTTATGGGCAGAAGCAATCAAACGGGCCTTGTGAGAGGATTAATGATTTAAGTTTAATGAAAATGACTGAATCTCTTGTGTAATCTTATGTCAATCTATATTATTGGTGAACCAATTGCATAAGCTGAACTTCTTCAACAAGAACTGGTCCATAGTAGCTTTAAATAGAGCAAAGTGGGAAGAGAGTATGGTTGCCTTTGCCCTGCAATAGGACATCACAAACTTTTGAATTATTAATTATAATAATATATATAGGTATATATATTTTTTTTTAATTATTGTCATTGCATCAGCTTGGGTTCCATTGGGCAGCAGATTTACTCGTCTGACTTACAGTAGCCAGAGCGGGACTTTTATTTATAGCCAGATAAAAATGATTTATAAAATACCACCTCCCACATGGATTACATGTTTTTTTTTAATGATAATGTTAGGTATTTACTGATATTGTCCATGAACATCCTGTTGGGACGAGATTATGTGGGCACATTAGCACAGGACCAACGATCATCTTTCTGCCCATTAGCTTATTATTTTAGTTTGTTACAGTACAGCAATGCCTTCTTCTATACATCTTTATCAACCATCAGGACATACCATAGTAGATACCATATTGCAATAAAAAAAAAATTAAATCTCATCAGTGAAGAAAATCAAATGATAATCACATTTCCATAAAGTTCTTCTCATGCTCATCTATCTTTTCACAAGTTTGTTGTGGTCGGCTTCTGGAGTCTCTGGATCCAACTGAATATCAGTATTTTATATGGAGCAACTGATTATCCTATAGAACCTTCTTCTATCTATATTCTAGATCTCTATGGTAAGCATAGGACCAATATCAACACTTCCCTATTTTCTATGAGCATGTTGTGATTAAAAAACACATACAAATTCATTCATGAATTAATAAGCCTTCTATTTACCTTATTTGGCTAATACTAAATTAGCCAAATAAGGTAAATTGAAAATAATTAATTATCTACTTCCCTGTATGGAAATGCTTAATGATTTTAGGTAATTTTAATCAAATTGACTGATTAGTACCTAAATTAATTAGAATACAGAATTAACCATCTTGTTTACATAGTGATGTCACACAGGAAGTACTCAATGACAAAATGTTTTATGAATAAAAATGATATCCGAAATTCTACTATCTCTAGTTTATGACTCACTCATGTAAACAAAATTATCACAGGTTCATTTACCTGGCTTATATAACATAAAAATCATTACTACATTATCTGAGATAAAAAATGATAAGTTAGAATTTCAAGTAATCAACTAACATTGCAATGCAATAGCAACTAAAGAAAATTATTTTTACGCAGAAATAGGGGTGGGGTGTTTATTATTAGTCATATGCATTCGTTTTAACGAGCCACCCTTCCTGGGGGTCCCATACACCCCAGTTCGGCGAATCATTACGCATATGGTGCTAAGGGACATCCCTATTGGACAAACCATACCCCAATCTAACAAATTACCTCTGAACCCTCACAAGGTCACTGCTAAATTCCTATTTACAACAGTTTCTCAGAAATTATCATGAAAATACATCGTGTGGGGGAACGCAACGCGAAGAAAAATCGATAAATGTCTTCGAAACGCATGTATATTTTACAAATGCATTCAAGAATGACCAAGGTACACTTTTTTACAACTTTTATTTACGGTGTCATTCATAAACGTATGTAATTACGATCGTAATCAAATAATCGATGAACCGTAACGACCGCACGCCCGTGCTATGTTTACGTTGTAATATCTATGAAAAAAACAGTCTGCGATGTAAAGGAAGACCGCCGGTGCAATAAATACTTTATGGACGTAAATAGATCGACGCGTGCATGATCATCTTTGTAATTATTTATTTGTTTTGCTAACGAAAGCTCCGAGGAGCGATGAACTCGTTATATTGTACATACCTCATTTTGACGCTCTTATCCTTTGTCGTGACAAATCCGAATGCACTACTGCACAGCACGAAACAATTGTTCACTTATAAACTGCATATTTCCACAAACACAAACGAGCATTTCCGTATTATCGACTGGTGTACACGTCTGGGACACTTTCGGTAGCCATTTTTGTCAAAAAACACTTTTTACGTCCCGATTCCCGATTTCGGAAAGCTATGAGCGAGATGACGCTAGCGCCGCGCCGAGACAACGAATGAAAATAAATGGAACATTGAACCGGGCGGTCGTGAATCCTAGTATATTACTGTCCGATTCACATTACTACATCATACTTAGCTTCCGCCAAAAGCTTCCACGTCGAACGTTATGCCTATGTTCACTGCTTGACAAACTTGTAGCTTTGACCTTCAGTACGCGAATCGGAACGCGAATTTACATTTTCTCGTCCTTATTCGGTATTTCTACCATACTTGGGCGGGTTATAACCTATTCCCGTGCACCCACCAATCACCTTTTAGAATTTGATTTCGAAACGATACTGGTCCTGCCATCTGTTGACTAGCTGTAGAACGAGCTAAGTACGACAAAATTTTTCCTGGCAACACTGGCTCAATAAGATATTAGTTTAGTAAAAATAACAAACAAACCAAAAATAGATAATCTACGGAATTAATTGTACTGGACTTAACTTCTGACAATATATTGGTTCGACTTGCAGTCTACAAATGACAGGCAGGCGTTAACAAAAGTAAACAACGAAAACAACGAAATCTTTAATTTTGTTTATGAAGCCGGCAACATTTCTGGCACCTAGTGATGTAACATAACTTTTAGTAAGTTCAGTGACTTAACAGAATTACATAAATTAACTAAAACTAATTTTGTTTTTTAGGAGTAACTTAACATAGCATCACGCCTTTATCATCCCCAAAAAGTTAGGCAGAGGGTGTACCTATAGTTCACCCAAAATTCGCTAGTTATGTTTAAGTCCTATGTAATAGGGGGCGAACCCATTGCCATCAATCGGGCACAATTCCAGCTTATGCTCATCAGTAGTGCTTGCGAACAAGTAAAACTATTCAAATGAAAAACTTTATTTCAAACATTGTCCATTTCTTTTACTAAGAAATAACTTACCTGAACGCATTGCGTTTCTACTATATTATCCACAGACTTTACTTCGATTATTATTGGTAATAAAAAATATTATAAATTAGTTAGCAGGTTATTAAAAGCACCAAGGCTGAAGGCACTCAATTTTACTACACAATGCTTTATCGCAATTTTTTTTTAACGTATTGATAATTACTTTTTTGAAGTAGAAACAAATAATTTAAACTCGGTCTATAAATTGAATGTTCAAAAACTTTTATTATTGTTAAATTTTATAATCAACTATGAAAATCGACTAAAATAAGAAATTTAAAATGCATGCAATGCCTTTGCCTTACTTACCTACAGTGACGCAGTTTGACAATTAAAGTGACAACAGTTTTCGGGGAAAAAGTCAGCCTGTTTTTCTTTTGATAAACAGTTCCTTTTTCGAAAACAAAAAAATAATGGTGGGCGCAATGCCTGTTAACTTAATACCAAAATTTTGCAACGGTACCATGGATAGCCGCAATGGTACCGACGAGAGCGAAATTCAAGTGCATATCGGTAGTCGCGTAAAGAGTACTGATGATTTTGGAACGGTGAAGTATATCGGCGAAGTGCACGGTTATAAAGGTGTTTGGTACGGCGTCGAGTGGGATGACCCAGTGAGGGGTAAACATGATGGTTCTGTGGATGACGTACAGTATTTCAAGACTTCGAAGCCTGGGGCAGGTTCTTTCATTCGTCCGAATAAAATTTCTCCGTTTAAAACCTGTGCTGAAGCGATCAGGAAATACTACGGAGATCGTGAGGTGAGTAAGAGCAACTGTGTAAACAAAAACAAACTTTTTAAAACATTTTTTTTAATATTCATTGTAAGTGCACACGCATTAGGTCATTCCACCCACATAAAGACTTGGCTGAATAAGTGTTTGTGTGGGTAGTATGCTTGTTTTGAATCTGTCTTTGCATGTCAAGGCTGTTTTTTTGTCTACATAGCTTCTTAGTCATTAGAATGTCTTTTTAAATGCTGCACTAAGTCAACAAAACGATTTTGTACTTGACATGGAACATTCTAGGTAATAAATAACAAAGATAAAAATGCCCTTTATTACTTAGGTACTGAGTTTATGGTCAAATAAAAGAGTTACAACTTAGTCTGCTTCTGCTTTTAGCAGATTAACTTGCAATGTACTCACACTACAAGTATGTATTACATAGTAATAGAGCAATAAAATATTAAAGAAGCAGCCAACCAAAAAAAATCATCATTCTCCTGCCCTCATCCTAATTTATTTGAGGTTGGCACAATGTCTTTTTCCTCCAAACTAGAGATGCTAAGGATATATTTCGGATCTGGATATAGGAATAAAATTATATCGGTTTCGGATACGGTTACGGATATTAGATTGAAGTAAAATATAAACACCAATAGTATGTAATAATTTGGTTTTATTTATAGGTTTTATCTAGTCTAGATTATCATTGGTATTATAATCAGTCATGTAGGTAAGTAATTATTTAGAGATGTTACAAAAACCTGTTGAAAAATGTCATTTTTTAGACTCTGCCCTTATACGAAACTATCCGAAACTTGTGAAACGGATAAGGTTAAGGTTACGGATATATTTTTATTTCGGATATCCGATAGTTTCAGTTATGGTTATGGAGCTCCATAACATCCCTGCTCCATACTTCTCTATTAGTCATCATCACAGACAAAGACATAGTATAAACAATGAGGAAAACAACACAACTATTTTTGTTTTTGTTTTATTATCACCATAACTATCTCTATAATATACTAAAGAGCAGTGGTGGCCCAGTGATAACGGCCGCGACTTACGAGTTGTAGGTCATAGGTTCGAACCCAGACAGGCGCTTTATTTTGTGTAAATTATTTAATCACCACTGCTCTCAAAACGGTGAAGGAAAACAGTGAGGAAACCGGCATGTCCTAGAACCAAAAAATTCGAAGACATGTGACATCTACCAACCCATACTGGGCCCGCATGGTAGATGCAACCCATACTGGCCCACTCCCTCTCGAAGAGAGGAGGCCTGTGTCCCAGCAGTGGGAACAATATAGGCTGATTATGATGAATATACTAAAGGCCACATATTATATCCTAGACTTAATCCTTATTTTTTTTCTTCCATCTCCCGCTCTGTTGCTCAGAACTATCATTCCCTTCTTTCCAGTTCATTCAATTGACTCAATACGATGAAGTAACAAGAAGGACCATAGATGTAGACGTTACGTAAGTTCCTTATTTATTATCCGTAACAATTTATCTATTCTAGGATGAGACGGTTGCCGCTCACCGCAGGACGGTTATCAATGAATGGAAACGGGAGATGGGCGCTCCGTTCATTGAGATGGTTGGCTTTGAGAAAATTCATCAGAAACAGTAAGTGGAATTGTTTTTTTCTTATTACAATGGTGGTGAATCATGCGTAATCTAATTTCATGAGTCATCGGTCAGAGGACTTGGGGCCTGAATGTGGCATGTATCAAGAATACTTTTCAGACTATACAGGTTCTTGGTTCTATGTTACGGGTTTGGATTCCGCACTTAGTCCTTCAAGTAGAGCATTGGACCTATACAGGTTCTAACTATGGTTATGTAGTCATAAGTACATGTTGGGGGTTGACTAAGTAATGTTGCTTTCATTTAACTCGCTCCCGTTTTTTACTTTTAACTTCATTCCAGATAATACAACTAGGTACATCATCTGCCTAAACTTGTCCCAACTATGTTGAAGCTGAGTTCCAGTCTAACAGGTTACAGTTGCATTCTTTTTAGAATAACTGTCAGATTAGATCTCAAAGGACAGAGGCTTAGAATTGTTGTGTTTTACTACTTGACAAAGGCATCCCACCTTTGCCAAGCAGTATAACACAACATAGGCTACAAAAATACCCCTTCGAAATACGTTTCAGTTCAGACCATAGTTACATAATCAATGTTTATACTGCAATGCAGCTAATCTCAATGTCAAAAAACTGCTGAGTAACCTTGAATCATCTTTTGATAATAGATTTTCTTATCAACATTTATCCATCTTTCATCAGTATGATAGGTACTGATCCTATCTACAGCATACCTACTTATCACATGCATCCAACGTAAAAGCCTTTTTAGGGTTCCGTGCCTCAAAAGAAAAAACGGAACCCTTATAAGATCACTTCATTGTCCCTCTGTCTGTGCGTCTGTCAAAACCCTTTTTCTCAGGAACGCGTGTAGTTATCAAGTTGAAATTAATATCAAATACTCAGGGCTGCAATCCCTTGAAGCAGTGAAAAAATCAAACTTCTGAGTCAACACAATCAAAAGATATGGGCGTTTATGTTCCGTTTATGCCGCATATTTTGACACTCGCAAGGGAATCAAACCCTATAGGGTACTTCCCGTCGACCTAGAATCATGAAATTTGGCAAGAAGCAATGCCATGTAGCACAAGCAAAGGAAAAAATCGTAAATTTGTAATCACATACCTATAAATTTGTACGGAACCTTTTTTTTCCATAACTTTAATATTGAATTGGTATGGCAAGAAAACGCAATTGAAATATGATCATCTTTGGAGTTAATAAACAAGGTAGCTAGCATAGGAAGTGTGTAGTAGCTTCACATAACATGTACCAGTAACTTTATATGTCATATTATGTTGCACTCGAAGATTTTCTTTGTGGTCAGACTATTAATGTATGTCTGCCGTATGCCCAATGAGCTGTGGTCCAAAATAACCTCCACGGCGAGCCCTGACACAGCTAGAAGGCGTCGCGGCAGACCCCGTAGAATAGGCGGGACGAGCGGTCCACTTTAGCCCTGGTTTAAAAGAGCTGGAAGTCATGGGGAGGGGCCTTTGGCCAGCAGTGGGATGATGCAGGCTATTAACAAACTAACTTTCTCTCAATATGAGAATTTATGCATTACTAGCTTTGTCATTAGTCATTAGTAGGTCTTTGATAGTCGTCACGGGCAGTCAGAAACCCAAACGTCTGACTACCAGTCTTACCATAGGGTATCGTGTTACCCAATAACTGGGTTGTGGAGGTCAGATAGACAGTCGCTCCATGTAAAATACAGGTATTTAGCTGCATCCGGTTAGACTGGAAGTCGACCCCAATATAGTTGGGAAAACGCTAGGCAGATTTTTAGCTTTTGTCCACGTACTCTGGGATAAAAAGTATCCTATGGTCTACCGGTGTGCGAAATTTCATCCAAATCCGTTCTGTCGTCAAGGCGTGGAAAGCTAACAGATGGATATACAGTTAATTTCGTCATCAAGAGATACATCAATCCGAATCACGGGCTATCCATCCTCGGCTACGACTAACTGCTACCAGTCACCTATTAACCCCCGACAAAAACAGAGGGGGGTTATATAAGTATGGATTCTGCAGTTTTCGCTCAACATAAAGCTCTGCAAAGCACGCGATACTCGTACTATTCTGCCACGTCATTTTTATGCGGCAATTCGTTATTACCCAAATAAAATGGTAATTTATTTTATATCAACTTGAGGTTGGTACTTGAAATATGCTACATAGATTGCATACAATGTTGATTTTTTTAGCATGCAACAAGATGATGCACGCTACAATATGTAGCATAGTCAATTGTTGCCCTGTTGTAAAGCTTCAATCAACTCAGTCTATCGCAGTCCACTGCTGGATTTAGGCCTCTCCCAGGCTGCGCCACAACACCCTGTCCTCCGCCTTCCGCATTCAGTCTGTCCCAGCCACCTTCTTTAGGTCGTCCGTCTTTTATCCTTCAAAGAGACTCCGAGCGCGCTGAGCAATCTTGAATTTGTGGATCAGCCCGACCGTCAGTGTTCACGTTTCGGTGCCATATATCATGACGGGGAGGACGCACTGGTTGAAGACCTTAGTCTTCAAACATTGTGGGATAGGCGACGAGAAGACTTTTCCAAAACGTTGTAAAGCTTAAACCCTGAAAAAGTACCAGACGCAAATCAGGTGCGTAATTCTCGCAACCGGCGTGCGTGCGTGTATGGCCAGATGCATAAACGTAAACGAAGCAAACGTAAGGATCGTAGTAGCTAGTAGTCTGTAGTTTCTACTTGCCCCCATGGGAAAAGGTGTTTATGGATGTAAAGTACTAGACCGTCTGGTACGTACGTATTACTGAGTGAAATAACCCTGGGCGAAATTCGACACTTGATTGTCGTCAAGCTGATTTTAGAGTCGCCCCAGACTAAGGCACCCGGGGTGGTCGCCACCTTCGCTCCCCTTCACACGGCTCATCGTGCTAAGCTGCGTTACCATGGCAAGGCTATGTTGGAAACAGCAGAGGTCACACGATAACTATGTGCTTTCTCGCCCGCACAATGCCACAACCTACTTCCTACTAATATCATAAACGTGAAAGTTTCTATGGATGGATGGATGTTTGTTACTCTTTCACGCAAAAACGAATAAACGGATTTCGATGAAATTTGGCACACAAATGGTTTATAACCAGGATACTTTTTATCCCATATTCCCACGGGATCGAAACTTATGCGGATGAATCCGCGGGGCGCAGCTAGTTTATTATATTTTTATATTTATTTTGGATCCTCTACAAAAGTTATAAACGCATAAATAATGGACCACATTAGGTATTAATAAGTAAGTACTCCTTCATTGATAGGAGACCACAACATGCACATAAACGTGGTACTTGCTGACTTGCACACAGCATAAACATAACAGAATCAGCCTAAAACGTTCCCACTGCTGGGACACAGGCCTCCTCTCTGTGAGAGGAAGTGGGTCATAATCCACCACGCGGGCCATGCAGTGCGGACAGCGGACAGCATAGCTAGACGTTAAATAGTCACCCTAACACTATATAAAACACTAAAAAAATAAATAAATCTCCTTTCCAGAAAATTTGACCGCCTTCTCGAAGTGTGCGTCCACGACCAGAACATAGCGAAGCCAGGAGACGTAGCGTCCTTGTGCCCCGCCGTGCGCAGTCTGGATGTGTCGCGCAACTTGTTCTGCAGCTGGCGCGAGGTGATCCAACTGTCAGCGCAGCTGCCGGATCTTCAGGAGCTGGATGTGAAGTATGTAAAAGAGAACGTTCAAAGGAACTTTTTTTAAAGTTCCGAACCCAGTATGGTGTTGAATGGCTGAATCTTGGCCTTAGTGACCAAATCCAATGATAATGGAACTTTCCAGGGTTTTAAAAAAATCTGGGAATACCAAAAGGATATTGAAGAAGGGTCTTCAAGAATACTAAAGAATTCTGAAACCTTTCATTGTGTTTTAAAAGTCTGTACATGCCAAAATGAGTTTTTTGGTGTGTTTAACGTTCAAAAGTGCCATTTATGTACCTATTTGAAATAAACGATTTGACTTTGATAGTTTGTCCAAGTAGCAAAGATTCTAGAACCTTCCATTCTATCATCTTCTTAATACCAATCAAATACCAAGTCTTCGTTGTTGGTCTACTAGCCTTTAAGAAAGTTTCTAGTTATACCAGATTCTTCCATTATCTTTTAAAAAGACTCAGACTAGGCCATATGAAGATTTCAGAAAGTTTTTGTCATAAGTGATGTATGGTTTTATTAAACAAACTTGGTACTTAAATTACACCCTTTCTCATCCACAGCAAAAACCGCATGGCCATCGACATGCCAGAAGAAACGTTGGCCCAACTTTCCATAAATTTCGCCAGCCTTGAGAAACTAAATATCTCCGTATGCGACTACGAATGGGCGGACATTCTCGCCCTATCCCACTTATGGCCAAAACTGAACGAAATGATCGCTGCTTACAACAGAATTAAAAAAATAATACCGCCATCCGTCACTTTGAGAACTTTGACTGTTTTAAAATTGGATGGAAACCCCTTAGATCGTTGGTCTGAAATTATGAAGCTTGGCAGTTTGAAAAATTTAAAGATTCTAAGTTTGAACGACTGTCAGTTCACTGAAATAAGGTTTAATGACATCCCGGATGAAAAGGTGGATATATTTGAGCAGCTTGAAGTTCTATTTTTGAATAGGAACATGATTAATAATGTGAGTATGGTAACATTTTGTTTTGTATTGCCATGTGTTAAAAAGGTGACTTTATTATTCAGTGTATACAGTACATTTCTATAGTATATATGGACTTGAATGGACTACATAAATCACACGTATTGTATACTATATTATATCTCGTGTGACCTAAGCCCGTACTTAAGTCTTGCTTTTCTGTGTAAAAATGGACTACTTACGTCACAGGAAAGCGTGACTTAATGTGGTTTAGGTAGTGCTATAAAATATATTTCAAGCGTAACAGACTGATTTTATGCTGAAATCTAGTTTATAATCGTAATTCCGGCTTGATCATCGTTCTATAGTAGATTGCAGCAACAGATCTAAACATATTATAAATTAAACTCGTTCTTCGTGTCTGTCTGTGTGACCGCGTTGTTGTTCTAACCACTACAGTGGATTCTGATGTGATTTTCCCTATCATTTAAAGAATTTATTGTGGAAGGTTTATGTATACAATATATTGATCTTAAACTTATGTATTACTAGATTTTGCCTACGGCTCCGCCCACGTGGAGGTTGGAAATTATCCCACGAGAACGCCTACCGGGATAAAACGTATCGTATTTGTTAATCAATAGTTACGTAAAACGTTCTTTTCATATAACTCTATTGGTTTACGCGGCACACGCCAGTAAAGCTCTCAGTCGACATGATTGTTTCCGACATCTTCAACAATCATCGTCATATATCAGCTAATTTACACGAAACCATAATGAATTGTATATCTAAACCTTCCTCATGAATCAAATGAAAATCCACTCGGTAGTTTTTGAGTTTATCGCGTTTAGACAAA
This sequence comes from Apamea sordens, assembly GCA_945859715.1. NCBI lineage: Eukaryota > Metazoa > Arthropoda > Insecta > Lepidoptera > Noctuidae > Apamea > Apamea sordens. Next base: position 12,468,742 of record OX244009.1, read on the forward strand.
GACGCGACGCGACTTTGTTTATAAATAAATCATTATGTTTTGTCAAGTCGTAAAAACCGTACGAAGCAGGGATGCGTTACTAGTTTACGAGTTGTCCCAGAAGTGTATCAGAAGATAACTATTATGATTTGGCCAATTTTTTTAGTGTTCCGTACCCAAGGGGTAAAAACGGGACCCTATTACTAAGACTTCGCTATCTGTCCGTCCCCGTCTGTCTGTCACCAGGCTGTATCTCAAGAACCGCGATAGCTAGACAGTTGAAATTTTCACAAATTATGTATTTCTGTTACCGCTATGACAACAAATACTAAAAATAAAATAAATATTTAAGGGGGGCTCCCATACAACAAAAGCGATTTTTATTGTCCTTTTTTGCTCGATATCAATAATGGCAACAGGTAGGCACTTTAAATATTCACAAAATACTCAGTTGTATTTTTACTTTAATAATAAAATAAAAATAAAATAAATATTTATTGTTTCCCATACAACAGACGTGATTTTTATAGATAATGGTACGGAACCCTTCGAGCGCGAGTCCGACTCGCACTTGGCCGGTTTTTTTTAATGATATAAACTAGTGCTTGACTGCGATCCCGCCTGATGGAAAGCAGTGATGCAATCGTTGATGGTAAAGCGCACTAATTTATTATGAGCCTATTCACTCTAGCCTCTATTACCCGATTTCGGCTTGACGTCAACTTCTGGGACACCTTGTACAATAAATTTCCATGCAATTTGAAGCTAGTTTTGGTAGTAATAATAAATAATATATAGTTTTAAAAAAACACGCTTATCCAATATACCTATTGGACTCGTCAAAACAAACCTTATGAGCCCAAACTCGAGAGGTTTATAGCCACTGTAGAGTTCCACTATCCACCACCTGCCTCCATCATCAGATCAGCTCCAAGATACCAAATTATAGTTTAGTCATCCGAACTGCACATATATACAAAGTTTCATTTCGATACGACAGTTAAAAGTAGGTTAAAATTGACTTTGAAGATTTCATTACATTGTTTGTTATTTAGTAAAAAGTGAAGCTAATAAAAGCGTGTTAAAAATAAATGTTACAGTGGCGATCACTAAGCGAACTGAACAAACTGAACCGCCTGAAGAAACTATACTTCCTGAAGAATCCCATACAAGAAACTGAAGACTACGACACTGGATCACAACTTGTTACTGCTAAGATTGAGACCCTACAGGTAAAGTAACATTGTTTTCAAAAGTCTGACAACCAGTCTTACACATACTACATTACTACACGTACACATACATTTTTCTTGCCTTTTGGAAAAAAAAAACGTTGCCCCACACTAGTAATTTCTCCTGTATCGTGGGTGCTTATACAAGTTCTGAAAATACAATTGAATTGATAACCTCCATTTTTGAAGTCTGTTAACAATAAGGTGGCCTCGGAAGCTTAAAATATTTGTTAACAATTTTAACAGACTATCCTTTCCGATTTTCAGGAAATAAACGGCTCTACAATAACCCGGGAACTGCGTCGCGGCGCGGAGTATGACTACATGAAACGATATGGGGCGGAATGGAAGCTTGCACAGAAGGACCCGTCGGCTCAGCGAGCCTTCAATCTGGAACACTGTCGGTTCCCGGACCTTGTTAGCAGTAAGTAGTACATAGTCATTGATATATCCATTCCCACTCCCCTCCGTACCTCGCAGAGCACGTTAAGCCGTTGCTCCCGGCTATCATTCGTAGATCTTTGATAGTCGTCACGGGTAGTCGAGAAGCCCGGAAGTCAGTCTTACCTGGAAAGAAGAAAAAATAGGGACAGTCACAGGATTAAAAAAAAAATTGGTTTGCCTACATTGTGTCCCACTGCTGGGCAAAGGCCTGCCCTTTTTCCTTCCAAACCTCTTTGTCTTGTGCGATCTCTGGCTATGTTGGCCCTGCGAACGTTACCAGATCGGTCACACCACCTTCGCCATGGTCTACCTCGACGGCGATGTCCTCCCTCAGGCGTCTAGTGAGTGACGATCTTTGCCCATCTCTCCGGGTGCATTCGCGAGACGTGTCCGGCCCACTCCCACCTCAGCCAACATCCGCTACTTGAGTTATGGAGCGCAGCGTGGTGTTTCTAACTTGATCTGTACGCTTAACACCTATTATGCTACGCTCCATTGCTCGTTGGCAAATCTTGAGTTGGCACTTCTATTGTTCAGTAAGTGACCAACTTTCTGCACCGTAGGTTAGGACGGGCAGGATGCACATGTCGATGAGTTTTCTTTGTAGTGATATACAAACAATAAAAAAAAGAAGAAAAAAAAGAGAATAACATAGCACACTCTTTATATACCATTATTATTATTGTACCTATGTTAAACAAATGAATAAATTACTTAACATTAAAACTAACCAATTGGCATTGTATTAACCAATAACTGGGTTGTGGTCTTGTGGAGGTCAGATAGGCAGTCGCATCATTAAATATTCAGCTGCATCCAGCATCCTGTTAAGACTGGAAGACGATCCCAATATATGTAGTTGAGAAAAGGCGAAGCAGATGATTAGTCATTGATATATAAAAAACCCTCACACACATTCAGCTACTCAAAAATCCCCAATATCCCAAGATCCCCATATATTTAGCTTTATTCGTGTCTAACGACAACTCTGGGCTTCACGTAAATATATAGATCATAATGATATCGTCCAACTATTAGAACGTTTTTACCCCCAATTAAACTTATTTTGTTTCTCAATTACAGAATACGGCATCCCAGAAGACAGCTTGCTCGGAAACAAACCGAAAAACATGACGCTCACATCACAACTTCTAGAGATTATACTGAAAGACGAAACCGGCAAACAATTCAAAAAGAAATTCCCATCTTCCATGTCTGTGCAAAAGCTGGTCACACTCGCACACAGATTGTTCCCAAGGGTTGTACACACTGGCCCGCCAAAACTATATTTACTCGACGATCAAATGCAAGGAGCAGAAATATGTCTCGACAACGTGATGAAAGACCTTGCCTATTTTTCAATCAAGAATGGGGACATAGTTCTAGTTAAATTCAGATAAATTTAACTTTTCCCGAATGGCAACACAAATCAAGATGGCCGTTGATTTTAATTGGCGCGCATTTTAATGTATTTATTTATAAAACATAGTGAGCTTTGTAAATAACGTTATCTCGAAATTGTACCTGTATTTACTGTGAATATTATTTTTCTCAAAATAAATGTTCAATTATCTATTTTTATTTGCATGTTTTATTTACGATTATAAAGAAATTACTCGTTATCAAATGGCTATCAAGCCGAAGTTCATAGACAAGAGCAGAGAACTTTAGTGTTGAATTTGGAAATTATGATTCTTTCTTCATTGTTGTTATCGTGTGTTTCCATCGGGAATTTCTCAGTAGCAATCCGGAGTCTGGGTCTGTGTCTGGTTTATGGTAATAGACTCGCCCCCTATTAGATAGGACTGAAACATAACTGGCGGAATGTGGGGGTGATTTTGTTTTTTCGTTCGCATACATCATAGAATTATGACCCCTCTGGTTAGAAAATGCATCATGCATGTACCGTAACATGGATGTTACAGCAAACTTACTATAGTCGGTATAGCCTCAGTTAGATAAAGGCCAAAAGGCTATTTTATGAGCGCCCACATAAAAACTAGCTACGGGGTAATTGCGTAACACTCTGACGGTAGGAATGGCTTTCATTTTGACGTTTACGTTGTTGAGCAGAATTTTTTTTCCAACATGAAGTGCCAATGGATTGATGTGTTACGCAATTAGGATACTGGTACTTCTGTTATTGCTTAGTATTATGATAGTGTGTTGTGATTATGAGCAAAACCAATAAGGCAATGACACATCCCACACTCGCTTACCCATAACAAAAGCATACACATTGCAAGGACATCATAATTATAACAGAACCAGATGTGACCTTTAATTTTACAATCTTTATTTATGTGGAATTGTTCAAATACAGCTGTCGCCTTGGGGTAGACAAGCGTGCTGATACATTAATAATTTATTAGTGTGTATAGGACGGCGCTCGTTAGTCGTGGTCATTAAAGATTGAAGTAAAATATATCACAAAAAACGTTTTAAAAAAATGTCCTAAATGTCAAAACGGGAATTAAAATCGCAACGGGTCTAATTTTCTTCAAATATTTTTTAATAATTGTTTTTGAATATAATAATAAAAAAAAAACAGAAAAGAAAACAATATTTTCTACAAAAAATGGGCAAAGAGAACAAACCATAACCAATAGATAACATAACACTGGCCACATCGAACTCGATCGCTATTGGTAACCGTTGTGTCAACAAAACTTTTTTGTTTACAAATGGCCACGGGTGACAAATTCAAATTTGAAACACGTATTTGTGATATGAATAGTGATTTTTTATCGTTAATCTAGTTGTCTAAGTCGTGTTTATTATGGGTAATTGTATGGGAAGTATTTTTCGGCGTCGAAAACAGCGTCGCCATATCGTATTGATACTAATTGGACTGGATAACGCGGGAAAAACAAAAACTGTGAACAATTTGGCCGGCGAAAAAGATGACAAGGTTTTGCCGACTGTGGGTTTTAAAGCTGTGAATTTAGTGCATAAAGATACACCTGTGACGATATATGATTTAGGCGGAGGCCCTCATTTTCGTCAAATATGGTCCCAGTATTATAGCGAAGTGCATGGAGTGATATTTGTTATCGATTCGAGTGATTTTTCACGCTTGGACGAATGCAGAGCCGTTCTTGAAGAGGTGTTATCGCACGACAAAATATCAGGTATGATTTTTATTAATATTCTGCAACTATCGTTACGGTAACTCGGGGCTGAATCACGTTTATATATTTCGTAACAATTTCGCTCGAAAAATGCGTTTTTGGTAAAGCAAATTTTTGGGCAAAAAAAGATGCATGTAAAAATCGAATTCGGTTTTTCGGGACTACTTAATTTAAAAAAAAAGAAAACTACAATTATCAGATTTCATACAAATTTAAAATGGATTTGGGTCAGAGGGTCGTCTGGGTTGTCAGAATTAGAGGGTTTTCCCTAATCAGAACGTGCTATGCCAACAACAAAAAAACAAAAACCTTAAGTTTGCCTCATCCACTTTTTTTTTTGCAGGTAGGTATTGCTACATTATTTCCACGCTTATCAATAATCGCCATAAAATTTAAATAACTACCTACCGACACTAATCCACACGCAACTCAACTTTCAGTTCTAGGTCAAGTCAGTTCTTAGTATTTTTTAAGTCATAGTTTCATGACCTATGACTATTTCCTTTGCGTTCTTCTACTTGGAAATAGGCCGACCGACGACCACTGTTTGACATAGGTACCTACTGTACTACCCGCGTCCAAGGCGTTTCCGCGGCCTTCATCACCTAGCCATCGGTGTGCCTGCGCTGTGGTGAAAGACAGTCATGCCAGTTTTCACTAACACTAGCCCACGTTTGCACGAGCACGAACGTAAGAATATCGCGGCGGGATTATATCCCGCATTGGATTATTAACTCTCGGTGTTGAGCCGAGCATTGAGAATGCAACAGAACGCATCCCAATTCCCAGCGCTTCAGAAAAACACACTGCTGGATTTTGAACTCTCGGCGCTAAGCAGTGAGTTGAAAAACCAGTGCGCGAAAAAGAAATCGCCGCGGGAAAAACGCGCCCGTGCGTACGTACCTGCGGTAAGTAAATGCATAAGAACGGTTCTGCACTGCATCCGATCCGAATCGGAGAAATGACGGTCCACAGTAGCCATAATACTATTTGTATGAGGGGTTGCACTACATCCGAACTCAGTCCGTCCGAATTTAGAACATTCCTAATTCGGATTGATCATTGAACTCTGAGCGAAACCGCTCTAAGGGTGTTTGCACATCTGACGGACGATGCGTCGCCTAGCGTCGGTCGCGTAACGCCAGGACGGACAAGGTATACTCGTCCGTTTTTTCTTTGCCATTTCGCAACGTGATTTGGATGAACTCATAGTGAGTATGCCGAATCGCTGCGATTGTGTTATGCGTGTCAACGGCTACCGTCCCTTTAAATTGCGATTAGTAAAGTAGGATCATGAAGAATTGTGATGAATTGAGAGCAATGGTGGCCCAGTGGTAACGGCCCTGACTTACCGAGTTGTAGGCCGTGGCTTCGAACCCAAGCAGGCGCTTTACTTTGTCTAAATAATTTCATCACCACTACTCTTAAAAACGGTGAAGGAAAACATCGTGAGGAACCGGCGTGTTCTAGAACCAAAAAATCGATGACATGTGACATCCGCGCGGTGGATTACGGCCCGCTCCCTCTCGAATACAGGAGGCCTGTGTCCCTGCAGTGGGTACATCATAGTCTGATTATACTTTTGTTATGATGAATCGTGTCCTCGATTGACATAATAATATATCAAAATAATAAAACTTGCCTACTACCATAAGTAACGCTAATAATCATGATAAAAGCACTCGGCATTTTTAATTAAAAATGCTTATCAGTTACAGGGAAAAAGGCGGGTAGGTAGCTACTATTTATCGTGCTACTGAACCGTGTCGGTTGCCGTGGTTAATATCGTAAACACACGGCACTCACTTCTAAAGTACCACTTGTCATCATCATCATTTCATCCCGGAATCACCCAATGCTGGGTGCTCTTCTATCCTCCGTTATCTCCCCCTTTTTTTTCTACCATACTTCCCGATTCCGTGTGCCCATCCAAGTGTTTTCCGCGTCTGACGATATATTCAACCCAACGCGCTTTTGGAAGGCCCTGGTTTCTTTGGCCTAACCTTTGCCATCGTCCGGTCACAGCTTTACGCCACGAGATCAACTCAGGGCATCTGTCACATATGCTAGGGCTTCAGGATTAATCTTTTCTTAGGCTTGAAGTACGATAGTTCTAGTTGTTCTAGTAATATAGATCGCGAACTTAGGATCCGGTGTCACGGTCAGTGTGTTCCATACACGTAGTAGGTTAGGTTGTTGCATTTTCACATCAATCACTGCAATTCAAACCTTATGTCAATGGCGTAAACATCACATGACGCTCGCGTGATTTGCAACGACTAGTGATTATGCCTGTTTGCAATAACAATCGATATAATAATAGGTTTGATAATTGACAATCCCTAAGCAATTTTTATAGCGGGTAGGTGGATTTTTCGATATTTCTTTTCTCTGAATAGTGTTCAGGCAGGCAGTAAGCCCAAGTTCGCACTGGTGTAAAAATATCACGGCGGATTTATCGCGCATTGGATTTTCAACTCTTGGCGTCAGAGAGTTGAAAATCCAGTGCGCAAAAGAAAATACTGTGGGATAACGCACCAGTGCGGACAGCGGACACTACGTTGTTACGTCACGGACAGCCTTAAAAACAGGTATTAGGTGGTAGTAAATAACGTGTTACTAGCTGACAGCCGGTAATCGATGTGTCTACCTCTCTTTGATTTATTTATTAGATGCCCACTTTGTTCTGGGAATCACTGTCGCTAACACTTTACTTTACCCCTTGAATGAACGTCGTACATTTTCTTTCGAACTCAAAGCATTTATTTTAATTAAACCAATTACAGATAGTGCCATCCACGAAGACGCGCCCCACTCGTCTGACTATCTGTATCTACAGACACTTTGAATTGTCAAGGAGTCGGTTAGTCAGAAAGATGAAGCTATACGCCCATTCGAATAAAGCTAATATCGTTTACTTCGTCTCAAAAGAATATTTAAAACATTAGTACCTATGTACAGTCACGAGCACCAATATGTCAACACTTGGCAACTTTCAATTGTGATTTTTTCGTGAAATAACGAATGCAACGTTGAAGTACGACTCATTACATAAACCTATGGGTTCGAAAATGCTATGTTCGTAACAACATAAAATTTCATCTATCTATCTATATCTATACTTATAATAAATCTGTAGAAGTGAAAATTCTGTACATTGAAAATATCCAAAAAATAAATGGCAGGGGGTGTTACTTGACCGACACCGAACCCAAAAATGTGATTAAAAAAATTTTTGTCTGTCTGTCTGTCTGTCTGTCTGTTTGTTCAGGCATCACGCAAAAACTACCGGTTCGATTACGATGAAACTTAGTATAATTATTCTTTAATATCCTGGGCACCACACTGGGTACTTTTTATCCCGGAAAAGTATATACAATAAAAAACAAACTTAATTTTGCGGTTCGATCCCTATACCCGATTACCACTGTCTGTACTGTACCAACCGCAAATACTAAGTTTGTCGTAGGTTGGGTCACCCGCAGTGGAGTTCATTTTTATTCCTTTTAGTTTTTAGAGTTATTTAGGTTTATTTTTAAATGAGTCGTAGGTATAGATTTTAATTTTAAAGTATAGGTAGTATATTTGATAGTGTACGTAGTGACCGTAGGTTATTTTATAATACTGTTAGGTAGGTTTAGTCATTCGTATAGATATTAGTTCAACTGTATACATATATTGCCAAATGTAACTTGTTTGTAGACGCCTTGGGTTGACCTGTTAAGTCTACAAAATAAATCTAATAAATAAATAAATTAGTTTTTAGGGATTTTGCTTATTTATTGAGTTTAGATTAGTTATCATCAGAAATAGGTTTATTTAGGTAGGTAGGTATTTAATTTTCTGTTATTGAGTTTTTTTTTTTAATTAGTTAGGTACTTAGGTAAAGATATCATATAGGTACCCTCTTAATCACCACTAATGAGACACAATTGGTTTTCTATTGTAATTAGCCACAAAGGGCCCGCGACATAGATGGCATTCTGGGGAAGCACATACATTTTATCCTGTTAGCACGTTCCTGTGGGTAAATTTCCGACATCCACGCGGGCGAAGCCGCGGGCAGAAGCTAGTTAAAAAAAAAACCGGCCAAGTGCGAGTCGGACTCGCCCATGAAGGGTTCCGTTACGTTACGATTTATGACGTATTAAAAAAAAACTACTCACTAGATCTCGTTCAAACCAATTTTCGGTGGAAGTTTATATGGTAATGTACATCATATATTTTTTTTAGTTTTACCATTCTCTTATTTTAGAAGTTACAGGGGGGGGGACACACATTTTACCACTTTGGAAGTGTCTCTCGCGCAAACTATTCAGTTTAGAAAAAAATGATATTAGAAACCTCAATATCATTTTTGAAGACCTATCCATAGATACCCCACACGTATGGATTTGATGAAAAAAAAAATTTTGAGTTTCAGTTCTAAGTATGGGGACCCCCAAAATTTATTGTTTTTTTTCTATTTTTGTGTAAAAATCTTAATGCGGTTCACAAAATACATCTACTTACCAAGTTTCAACAGTATAGCTCTTATAGTTTCGGAAAAAAGCGGCTGTGACATACGGACGGACAGACAGACATGACGAATCCATAAGGGTTCCGTTGCCATTTGGCTACGGAACCCTAATAAAGGAGTAAATCGCTTTTGAATAAAGCCGAGTGTATACATACTTTTGTTCGTGACTGTACTTCATTTGGAAGGTCCTTGGCCTTGTACTTTGAGTAATTATTTCGTTAGGCTAGGCTCCTGTCGGTAGACGCTAGTGTCAGTGAACTTCTTGAAATATTGTTCACCAGGCACGGAATCTACTGAGTTAACTTACATACTACTAGTATTTCATTTATTTGTAAAGTCACATTTAGTATCGGAAGTCATCCGACCTAGAGGCCTAGGGGCTAGAGGTGACTTTATTATATTTCTACTTATCCTACTAATTATAAATGTGAAAGTTTGTATGGATGGATGTTTGTTACTCTTTCACGCAAAAACTACTGAACGGGTTTGGATAAAATTTGGCACACAGATGGTTTATAAGCAGGATTAACATATACGATACTTTTTATACCGATATTCCCACGTGATCGAAACTTATGCGGGTGAAACCGCGGGGCGCAGCTAGTACTAAATATAGATAGTCGATAAGGCGTCCTATTATGCCTAATGTACAAATTTTTGTCTGCAGCCTCAGATCATGGGGTCTCCAAACGCGGTCAATAGGCCGTTCAAAATACGAAGCGAATAAAGGTTTCGAAGACAAGCGGCTCGAAAATATTCAAGAATAATCGTACTAATATTATAAACGTGAAAGTTTGTATGGATGAATGATGGATGTTTGTTACTCTTTGACGCAAAAACTACTGAACGCGTTTGGATGAAATTTGGCACACAGATGATTTATAACCAGGATTAAAATATAGGATACATTTTATCCCGATATTACCACGGGATCGAAACGTATGCGGGTAAAACCGCGGGGTGCAGCTAGTGCCAAATACGTAAAGACCAAAATCTTCCTATACCTATACTACTAAGTCTGCAGGCCAACTTTGCTGCTCTAGGTGTGACCGAGTACCTACCTATTTAGAATTAAATTCGGTCTTGCGAGTCACATTAGGGCGGGGGCATGCTAGAATTTTTTCCCCAAGGTTTGTCGTAATCAAAATCGATAAAGACAAGATATGTCAAGCTATACATCTATATATAAAATTCAAAGTCCTGACTGACTGATAGATCAACGCACAGCCTAAACCGCTGGTCCTAGAGACATGGCAGGGTGTGTTACATTTTATCCTGTTAGCACGTTCCCGTGGGATAATTTCCGACATCCACGTGGGCGAAGCCGCGGGCAGAAGCTAGTTTCCAATATAAGCTGACTTCTCATGTATAGCTTGATGTGTCGTCGCTCTCAGCCTAGATAGTCAGCCCGGTTACCACCTTGCTGAACGGTTTACCGTGGCCTCCAAAAGTTCGTTTTTATTTAAAAATTTCTGCTTCAGCTGTGACTCACCACATTATGAATTAAAATTCTACTGATCCAAACGTTTGAACTGGCTACAACGTTTTTATTGACAAATTCAACCTTTCACTTATCATAAAAAATAATCATGGAATCCCTTAGGAGTATCTGATTATTTTTTAATCATAATGTGGTATCACATCCGCACCCTAATTGCGTAACACACGATCAATCTTAATCGGTTTCATTTTGACAGTTCAACAACATTCATTGCGTTATTTACGTGTTGAGCAGACAAATTTTTCGAACTTATGAAGCAATGGATTAGCAGTTTGCTTCAAAATGATTCTGATTCCGATTGATTGTGTTACGCAATTAGGGTGCTGAAGTGGTAAAACGTCAACTAACTTTTGAACGCCACTGTATATTTTTACCACGGCAAGAACAAGAGCTACCTATTCTGTAAAAGTTCGTGCTTACGCGGCTTTCTGTGTCGGCCTGTGTTCAGCAGTTTATCCCCACAAATTGATTGAGTTTCACTAAAGCTAGTGGGTTTTACTTCACCAGGCAAACCGGTGCTGGTGCTAGCAAACAAACAGGACAAGCATGGAGCCCTTGACGACATCGATGTGGTTGACAAACTGAATATAGAGCCTTTGGTCAATAAGTAAGTACATATACCAATTCAAACATTATGTTATTTCTAGCAAATGCTCATTCAAATGAATGAAAATACATAGGGTTAGACACAATTCTTTGTGAAAGAACTGAAGGCAAATTCTCGTAATTAAAAACGTTCAAAATCTAGGCGCAATCTTATCTCAGCGACAACCAATGTCAAAAACTTGTCATAAATGTAGGGAAATTACGAGGTATTTTTGACGGATTGGACTGTGAATGTTCCTAAAATTACGAGAATCGCTCCTCAGGGTGTAACCGTTCTTAAAATTACAAGAATTGTTCCTCTGATCGAAGACACGCTTTTTCCGCCCAAATATGAACCTTTTGGTTCATTAGAATTGTGGGAGCATGGAGATTGGTGGATTTCAGAAATTAGCAAAATAAAAACTAAGTCAGAAAAAGACACTTTACTTACTCCACTTTAAAAATGCAAACCGTCTTTACATGCATCAAAAGAACCACAAGATGGCCAAAAATCTTAAATCCTACTACTATTTATTTCTGATCTTATTTTACAGGTACCGATGCCCAACTCTAGTCGAATCCTACAGCGCTTACGGAGGAGGAGATCACCCAACATCCAAAAAGCCAAAACTTGACCCTGGCCTTCGCAAAGGCTATCAATGGCTCCTGAACTACATATTTCGACGCTACGGAGACATCAACTTACGCGTCCAAACAGACATACACGCAGACCTGGAAAGACGCAAACGAATGCTTAACAAAGCATCGAATACTAACTCGCAAACTTTCACGGCAGTGAGCGATGATATAGCCACACAAACGGGCTTCGAAAATCCGAATTACGATTTAGAAAAATCGTCTAAACTCGACGAGGACGAACTCCACAAGGGACTGATAATTGTTAAACCGATTAAGCATAACCCGAATAGCATCGATTCGACTATTACAATCGAGAGCGTCGACGAATCGGATGAGACTAGCGTGGCGAAGCCGAAACTGTCTCCTCTATTTGGTAGGGCTAGTAACTCGACGGTTGAAACTGTGAGGATAGAGTTGGAGCCAAGGAGTGAATATAGGAAATTGTCTCCGATTGTCAGGAACAAGAGTGACAAGAATCAGCATATTGATTTTAAGAATAGACCGCAGTCGAGTCCTTCTGTGAATCGGAAGATAAAGGTAAGAAATGGTTTGATTTGAGTAGAGTACCAATTTATTTCATAGGTATGGAAAATAAGCCGACGGCTCAGCAGATGGTAAGTGGTCAGCGCAGCCTATGGAAACCTGCAATACCTGAATCATCACAGATGCGTTGCTATCTCAGAGGCAAAGAGGAAATGTCTCTTGCTCCTGCGATTACACCGGTATCCTCCATATTATTTTAAAGCGCAGCAGCAACTCTGCTTGGCGACATAAATAGGTATCGGCTGATTATGCAAGGTGATCGTACTACCACCTAGTACGATCACCTTGCATAATCAGCCGATAATGTTCCCACTGCTGGGACACAGGCCTCCTCTCTGTGAGTGGGAGTAAGCCGTCTTCCACCACGCGGGCTCAGTGCGGATTGGTAGATGTCATATGTCTTCGAATTTTTTAAGACTTTTATCTCTATGAGGTACTCCCAAAATTCTGGGCAGACTATTCACATTGCCATCGACACACTATGAAAAAGAAGGTACTACTAATTCCGAGACTTGCTAAAGTTCCTTTTTCTCGCGGTACCAGGTGGAACCACAAAGCAAGAATACGTCATTCCAAGACGAGGATTTAAAACCAGACGGCGACCTGACCGTCATCATCGGTGATCGCAACCGTTCCTGGGACGGCTCAGAGAAGAAGCAGAAGGTTCAGATCAATGATGCTGAGATGTCGCAGATGCATCGCGAGATTGTGCTGAATGAGAGAGGTGGGTTCTTGGGCAAAAGACATTGACGCACATCTGTGTGCCGGACGGGCGTGATCGCTGGACGCGAAGTGCGTAAGGAGAGTGAAAGCCTATCCAGGTTTTTCCCGGTGTGAGACGAGGTTTCTCCCAGTCCAGATAGCGCCGACGTCCTGCACCGATAGGTTCTGGGTATCTTCGAGACTTCAGGACAAGTCTTTAGACAGAAGGATTCCAGATAGGAGGGATGGCTTACATGATTCCTTGTTGGTTATCTCTAGGCCATAAGTTTGCTTGCAACATAGCGATATTGACTCGAAGGACGAGTCTGTCAGTCAGGCAAATGATTGCCTGACTGACATTACTGTTGTCGTTTGAATTATGCGGACAATTTAAACTGATAGTGAACAACTTAAACTGTTCGTGACAGTCGTATGTATTGGCGATCAGGTCAAATTTACGAAGTGTGGCAATCAGCTAAACCCTCCAAACATTAATAAGGATTCATTTTACAGACTACACAAGCAAGACAGCATATTCAGAGGTGACCCTGCAGCCAGCCACTCTGCCGCTGAGTCCTCGCCCTGCGTCCGCCTCGCAGTTAGTGAGGAGGCAGCTAGAGTTGTGCGGACAACACAAGCGACGCCTCAGTCTGAGATGTAAGTAATAAGTGATGTAACAACACTTACCCATCAGAAGCTGTGTTCTGATGATAAACTGCCGAATCATAAATAGCTAAGTTTGCCATGTTCACAGGCAGAATGAAAAGGTTAAGCAATTCATCATCTGCCTAACCTTTTCCCAACTATGTTGGGGTCGGCTTCCAGTATGTATGCATGCACTACTACATGTATGTATACATGCACTATATTCTAACTGAACAGACAGCTGTGCTGCTGGGAAGTTTGTTGCGCCACTTCTTCTTCCCAGCGATAGCACTAGGAAGTGGTGAAGGGCGGGCGTTTTTGGGGGACTGTCTTTTGTAATTTTGACGTTCGAAAAGTGCTGACTCTCAGCCTAATTTGAATAAATGACTTCTGATTTTGATTTTGAGTATAACCGGCCAGCCAGCTGAATACCAGTATTTTACATAGAGCGACTCCCTATATGACCTCCACAACCCAGTTACTGGATAATACGATATCCCTTGGCAAGACTGGTTGTCAAACTTTCGGGCGTCTGATTGCCCGTAACGACTGTCAAAGATCCATTGTCAATGACAGCCGGGACCAACGGCCTAACGTGCTTTCTCGGTATGTAAAGATGGTCAACCATCCACAGACCAACCGCGGAAGGGTAGCTTAACCTGATCGATCGACCTATGCTGCTGTTATTATTTATTAGCCGGTTAAGCAAATATAAAATATGTCGGAGAAGGTATGTCTGTCTCTCGTTAGCATCAGACATATTTTAATTACTGTGGGCGTACTATGGGTAATGTTGGTTTTAGCACAATAGAAAAACGGTATGCAGTTCAAATCAGATTACAATTCACAAACAAGTTAGTCACACTAGCGAATCACACACTGTAGGTACACATTTAACGATACGGAACACAGACGAACGGACAGTTTCTAAACACATGTTGTTCGTACGATGTCCAATGTTTCGATCATCTCGAGAGCTCTGCTCACACCGTTTTTGTAGATCTCCGTCCATCCCCACGAACTCAGGCTAGACTCTGTCTAGCGCCACGAGATGGCGCTAACGTTCCGAATAGTCAAACGAATGACTCCGACAAGTAAATTATTTTTCTATCGATTGTAGACGGATTCTCCAGTCATACTTTTACGTAGGCGTTCATACAAAGTTATGCATGTATAATGAGACACGTCAAATCAGACTTCTTAGATTGTCGCGAGTATAAACAGTTGTTTTTCCAGACATGCAACGTAACAAGACTAGTCCGGAACGCTTGTCCATGTTGATCTACGAGCCGTCGAAGACCCCACAACAACGCCTCGACAAGGGGGACTTTGAGCAGTCCGCCACTATCAACTGAAAGAGGTAAATATTAAAATGTTATAGCCATTCTAGTCTTTTGAAGGCAAACATTTAGAGGAAACGGCAATACCTGAATTTGTGTCCCCACTGCTGAGACATAGTAATTGAAAGAAAAGGAATAAAATGTGTTTAGTTGCATACATACAAATAAAACACCGTTATAGTACTTAATTTAAAAATAAAATGCCAAAAGGGCAGGCAGGCTCAGCAAAATGTCATGGCAACACTAGGTACTACCAGCTGACGCTGATTTTTAGTGTGCCACGAGTGCCCACGAGTCACACACACAGCGGAGTAACCATGTAGGAGCAAAGGAATGAAAATGTTAAGCACCTTATGGGTAAATTTACTTGCGCCTTATTAATTTCTCGACTAATATTGCCCATATTTTGAATGAAAAACGCGGTTCGAACCGATTCGCACCTTGACCTTTCTGTCCGTTTGGTTCTGTCAACAATTAACTGGACCAATCTGCTTCGTGGAGACTAACGGCATTACCATATTTTTAGGAATCCCAAGACAAAGAATCTCCTAGTCTCAGCTACTTACATATTTGAAGTTTTTAGAAAAGACGTTTTATATTGACACTTCACGCTAGGATTGTTGAAATGTAACTAATTTATAGACCTGCCACCTTGTGAAGGCCGCAGGACCCCGTTGGATGCGAGAAGTACAGAACCGGGCGGAGTAGGGGAGGCCTTTGTCCAATAGTGGTCATTTTTCGGCTGAAATTGTGATAATGAACTAATTTATAAACTAACCATGACATTTTTGTTACAGGTATACAAAATGTGAAATTGATACAAACATTCACAGTACAATATATTTAGACTTTTATATGTAGTAAGCAAATAATAATAATATATTAACACAGGGTATAGATAATAATAGCAAGGTGCTCCTGTTTCATAACTTTACTGAGCGACACACCCCATTAGTTTATAGACCCTTCAAATGTCCACTAATTTAAAAATATAGGTATGTATATTATGATTGGTTTCAAAAGTAAATAGGCAGTCAGGGAAATTAATTGTAAAGCAGTGTCACCCTACGTCAATTTGTCGTGTTATAGCCATTTAGTACAACTGACAAAGAAAGACAGGTACAGCACACGGCAGGACATTTAAATGAGTCCATAATCCATGACCATCGATAATTTGAAGTATTTACAGTTCGGCCGACGAGCGAAAGTGTTCTTGACACCTGTCAGTTTCGTACAAACGCATACGTGTTTTACGAATTTGATCTTTATTAGATACTAGAATTGTCGCACTGAAGGTGTCTGGAACGCATTCTCTCGACTACCGGACCATAGATTATACAGTCTATTATTACAGTCTATTATGTACAGACGCCAGCACATCAAGCTACTACAATCTGTCAGATTTCTTTAATAGATTTTCGACTTTATTGCTAAACCATTAGGTTCAATGTTGATTGGGAAAATCTGACAGTTTCGGGTAGGTTGACCTGCTGGCGTCCGTACCGGACTGTATATGACTTGATGCTGATTTTATCTAAAAATATTTTATAATATTCTGTTTCAAATGTATTTAATGCTTTAAAATGTATAATAATGTATTTAATATTTACGAGAAATGCTCGTATTGTAATTAGAGTATTTACGGGTTACATAAGTACACGTTTGTATTTTTACATGTTCATTTCAATTGGATGAACCGGGAGAAAAGCAAATAATTTTAGTAAATTAAAAAGTATTAAATATGCTGTATGGATGATTTTAGAATTGATTAATTCTTTATCATTCTTTCTTTTTTCTGAAGAATGCCCCTTTTTTTACAAGAAAAACAGGAAACAAACTATTCTCAGATTGTATTATACTTACTTAAATGAAAATAATTATTTAACCCTATCCTATATATGTATATCATATCATAAAAATATTTATGACTTTTCGGTTTGACGTTTATATAAAAAACAAAAAGCCGCCTAGAAAAACTTGTTAAAATGCGACGTGGGCATTTGAAGGGTTAGGCTTGTTTATACAGAATCTATAGATTTATACAGCTATTATTACAAGGATCATTTGGCGCCTGAATGATATTGACAGAGGGGCGTCGTTGGTAAAAATTAAAAAAAAAAACCACAGCCAGTCACAGTAATTGTATTGAGAAAACATGATGGCGACGTTAGTTCCGATTTTGGCCACGCGCCGAAAGATCCTTATACCGTTGTACTGGGTTTATATTCCGTGCAACCACCCCAAAAAATCCACCCTAAGGTAGATACGCGGAAACGCATGTCCGAGAATCCACCCTAGGCCTAGTTGGATAAACGGAATTTATAGGCTTAGGGTGGATTCTCGGACAAGCATTACCGCGTATCCACTATAGAGTGAATTTTTTTGGGGTGGATATACAGAATAACCGGTTGTATAGATGAGCCGAATAGAGTATAGACTATAATAATATAATTATATTAGTTATTAGTAATAGATAAAAGCAAAAATATATCGTAATAGTATAATTTAGTTTTGTATTTTGTGTACTGCAAGATAATATTGATAATAAAAGTTATGTTATGTAATTTGGAGTTTTATTTAATATATTATTTCACTTACCGTTTCTTTCCAACAAGGTTGTAGCATAGAAAAAGAAATATATAGTTACTATATTCACTAGTTGTAACAGCATAGAATAGGCTCCCGGAAAATGTTGTGAGGGCTCCCACTGAACTGCTTCAAGGACTGACTGGTGACTGGACAGATTAAATATCTCCAAGCTATTAATTACACACACACCCCAACAATTACACACTCACACACACCCCTACACACGCATTCACCATAACTTTTTCACACTAGATTATAAGCACAAATTGCTCGCCTGAATAATGCGTAGGTACAGTCAACAGCAAAAGTAGATGATCAAAATTAGAAATTCAATATCTAATGAACGGAGTTCGCAGCTATATGGCAGCTGTACTAGTAGTAAATGTTTGGTATAATTTACTATCACATACTTTTGAATGACTTCGACGCCACAAAGTTCTGACGCGAACTCCGTTCATTAGTATTGAATTTCTGATTTTGATCATCTACTTTTGCTGTTGACTGTACTACTTACTTACCTGTAATCTGTATAATGGACGGATGGATGACCCCTGTAACACAGGTTCCACCTAGCATGGGGGTTATTGATCAAATCTCTGTGTGCACTTGTAAGTCCTACGCTGTAAATGCTGCGTATACCTACTCTGCTGTACAGACGGCAGCAGGTCAAGCTACCCGAAACTGTCAAAATTTCCCAATCAACTTTGAACCTTAATACTTTAGCGATAAAGTTGAAAATATATTAAATCAATTTGACAGTTTGTAGTAGCTTGATGTGCTGGCGTCTGTACATTACTTATGGGAATAAATAATGTATTATTATTAATTTGAAACACGCATCAGTTTATTAGCTGCTAGGGTCTTACCAAAGGGCTTCGTATTAATTACCCAGTAACAGGGTTGTAGGCAGTCGCTACATGTAAAATACTAATATTCAGCTGCATCCGGTAAGACTGGAAGCCGACTCCAATATATTTGGGAATAGGTTAGGCAGATTGATTTTCATTTCATAATTATGTTTAAAAATTGAGATAGGCATTTGTGATTTTATAACCATTATTTGACATGACCCACAATTCTAATTTCAACTCGTTATTAAATGATAAATGATTTTATTTTGTAAGTAGGTTTGTACAAACACTTTTACACGTCAATCATATTTTAAAACTAGATGAGGTCGGCGTTTCCTATCTGTAATAGTCTGAGAAGAAAGGCCGAAACAAATTCAGAGGTCAGTCTCTTTTAAAGTCCAGACATAATCTTGGTCAGATCATATTATTATTATGTCGTTTATTTATTTAATTATCTTATTTTATTAATTTTAAACATTTTTTAAATATAAAAATTAAGTAAAAAAAAAAAACATTTAAAAAGTAGTGATCCATCGATTATTATTAATATTAGTGGTTGTAATGGCAATCATATCATTTGGATTTAATATTCTATTATTAATCTTTTTGATAGATTCTTTTATACATATATTGTGAAGTGTAGATCATTTTCTATTTTATGTACCTGGTACTTGTTGACAGGCCGGCACTGTCCTCCCATACCCACGGAACGGCAGCGGCCGACAGCAGCACGGCGGGCGAGCACATTCAGTGTAAAATAATTTTAAACTTTAATCTACATAATTAAAAGACCAGTATCGCTTGAAAACGGCGCGCGGCCACGCGCGTCCGCCCGCGGCCGCTCGCGGCGGCGCGAACATCATTATCTATGGTGCATTTTGGCATTGCTGCCGGCCGCTGTCGTTCCGGTGTGAATCGGCCCTAATTAGAAAACTTTTTAAAAGCCAATTATTTTAATAACCATGGAGTTTCTTGCCGGCTCTTTTCACCAATTGGGACCGTGCTTCTGACGTTTCATAAGTGCCCATGTAAGTTTATGTGAAATAAAATATTTTGATTGATAAACTACTGCCTAAAGACTAAAGCGCTATATCCCTACGGTTACCAGGCGTATGATAATCCCAGTTCCGCTAAACATAGGTGTATGATAGTGAAGTAAAAAAAAATACATAAAAAGTGTACAATTGTTTATTTTCATAATAATCATTATTTTGAATAAATATTCAGATGTTTATGGCAGTGTGTTGTGGTAACATTTTTAGTTCTTATTTATTAAACTTACAATATTCGCTAGAACCCGCGACTTCGCTTGTGTTACAAACATTGCACAAAAAGGAAGACGAATTTATATAAAACAAGATAAAATACTAATAAATAGAGAAGTTTACTTGATTTTTAAATAAATATTAAAAGACCAAAATTTACACACACTGATTTAACTATATACATTTATTTTATTTGAAATAAATTGATAATATTATCAACTTATTTAAATACCAAATATTATCTACCACTTGCTATGCTATATAAATAAGTATAAAAAAATAACTAAATAGCGACACAAATTATTGGTTACAACACAAAATGATAATAAAACTATAAAATTGCCTAAGGAACTAAGCTAAGTGAAATTGAAATAGATTGTTTTAATTACAACAATTACGTTGGAATACAGTTTTGAAAATGTTAGTCAACCTTTTTTAACAGACTTCAAAAAAGGAGAAAGTTATCAAACTGCATTTCATTTATTAAATGCTTCTATGATGGTAGACTAGATAATTATTCACAAAAATAATAAAAATATGTTGCTTTGTTAAAAAAAAAACACAAAAATAAATTTGTCTAAACATAGGAATAGAAGCATTTTTCCTGATACAAAAAATGTCATATTATGTATCTAGCCTGTCTGAAACCTAGTAAACATGTGAGATAGGCGTTTCGACTTTCTCGGTATTATCGGCATTATTTGGGTCACAGTGATAATAATTTTTATAAATTTTCTCTCCACTGTAGGTAGGTGTGTGTGTTTGACTATAAAATAGATAGCATTGTCACGCGGACTTCAGTTGTAAACTCACCATGCAGAAATGACTAGGTTTCAGACAGGCTAGATACATAATATGACATTTTTTGTATCAGGAAAAATGCTTCTATTATGTAGTCTGAGCCTGTCTGAAACCTAGTAAACATGTGAGATGTGTTTATTATCGCATGGTGGGGAGAAAATCAACTGTGACCCTATTAGTACAGATATAGAATGTATCAATAAGTATAGTGTAGTCTGAATCAGAGATTAGTAAATCATTTATTAATCAATAATTATATAAATCACAATCAAATAGGTTGAAATAATTACCACATGAATTATAATCAAACCGGTTTAAAAGAAGATGCCACTGAGCTGGTATCCCTTATAGGTTGAGCGAGTGGACGCCTGTAGAATTGTAGAAGAGTGTTCAAGGACGCCCAGTTTCCTCGGGCGAGGATTTCTTCGACAGGACACTCTTCTAACCAATTTAGTGAAGCGACTGCTGAGCGCGTGGATCCAGGTGCTTCATGAATGCCAGCTGCACGCAACACCGTGCGCACCCAGCCGCCGATGACGGTGCGGCTCGCTGCACGTGGGGCACCACGTGTTGTGATAAATAGACTAGGTGTGTTGTCAGCTTGAGCCCGCCGTGAAGCAGACAACTCCAGCAATCTTCTTAGCCAGTGGATCACGTCAATGTTTAAATGAGGACCAACTGACAGCTGCCAGCCCGACTGTCTGTGAGTCAGCGAGTCGGTTTTGGACCCAAACACTGGCCAGAATGTAATATGGTCGTCTTGGTCAACCATGTGATCCGCAGTGATCGAGAGCAGCGTCAGGTCATGGATGCGTCTTCCAGAAGCTAAGAGTAACAGCGTGGCGCACCTTCTGGAAACATCAAACAGACTATCCACCTGCGGACTATTACTAATAAGCCAATCTACCACTAGCTGAGGGTTCCAGATGGGTGGCTTATTGATAATAGTCTTTGCACAGGTTTCATTAGCGACACCCTTGAGTGCTTGTCGCACTAATGGATGTGAGCTTAAGCTATTGGCATCTTGTGGTCTACAGAAGTTAGCTACCACTGATTTGTGCACGAGAATAGTCCTGTAGCTAAGGCCCAGTGTTTTATGTAAATAAATTAAATACCTCGCGATGCCGTCTGGACCTGGATTTTTGGGCTCGGTTTTTACTGATTGACACCAAGTAACCCATTTCAGCCATGATTGCTTATATGTCCTCAAGGTGGATGGCCTCCAGCTGGACTCAATCAACGATCTTTGTGATGATGACCAGCCACGTAATAAGTCGTCCCACCCCGTATCAGCCATACCTCCAACGCAAGACGGTCCACTTGAGGAGGTGGACGGCCCGTGGTTGAATCTATCAACACCCTGTGTAGGTTGCGAATGGTGAGGGGCGGGCACAGAGCTCTCGTCTTGAGGTCCGCTCGCCAAAACACGTTCAGCCACCGGGGACACACAACCATGTACTTCCCCCTCGCATGGTTGAGAGCAAACAGTACCTGGTGCATGAGACATGGTGGTGGAAACACCCATGCCAGTTTGTACGACCAACTCCTGCTGAACGCGTCGTGATACACTGCCATCGGATCCCTGAGGTCCCTCGATGCGTAGCGGGGAACTACGTGGGCAGTTTGCGATGCAAATAGATCCATTACTGGGGTTCCCCATTTGCGAAATATGACTTCGTAAGCTTCGGGAAGTAGATGCCACTCGGGAAGCTCTTTGAACCTTGACAGACTGTCTGCCACAGAGTTCAGAGGGCCTGGAATGTAACTTGTTACCAGATGGATTTTGTAGGTTATTAGGTAACTGTAAATAGTCTTGGCGATACTTAACAAAGGTTCGGAGCGAGTCCCACCCTGGTTTCGGAGATAAGCAAGAGCCGTCCGATTGTCGCTCTGCACGAGAACTGTCTTGCCGGCGAACAGTTGAGCTTTGTTCTGTAGGACAAACAAAATAACCAGGAGTTCCTTCCTGTTGGCTCGAAGCGAGGTTTCTTGACGTAGCCACTGGCCCTGCAAGAAAGCTCCGTCTACATAAGCTCCCCAACCGAGATCCGACGCATCCGTCACTACAAGTGAGACGGTGGTTGGGGCCAAATTTTGCTCCCCTCTCGAAAATGGACCCTCCACCAGACAAGGTCTGCTCGAGCTTGAGGAGTTGGTGCTACCAAGGCTTCCTCGCGGACTGCTCTCTGCATGAGTACTAGGACACCGCGGAAGTTTATTCTGCCGTATGGAACTATGAAGCTGGCGAAGTTTAACCAACCTACTACCTTTTGGAGTTCCAACGGGGACCAGACTGGTTTGACGAGCAACCCCTCTATACAGCAATCCAGACTCTGAAGCTTTTTCTCTGGCAAAGTCTTGAGATTCGTCCTCGTGCTCCACTCGATACCTAGAAATTTGAGATTCTGAACTGGCCTCGACGACGATTTCTCGTTGTTTATTTTCCAGCCCAGTTCGTGGAGCAGGGCCTTGGCAAGGCGTGCATGTCCCTGGAGCTTGCGCCGGGACTGGTTTACCAACAAGAAGTCGTCGAGATAGACGAGAACCCTTACTCCTCTTAGCCGCAACTGGTGGGCTACCCAATTTGAGAGTGTAGCGAATGTTCTCGGTGCACTTGCTAGGCCAAACGGCAGACAGGTCATCTGCCACACGACTTGGGTTTTGAAAGGCGCCTGAATGTCTGGCGCTACAAACCTTAGGAAACGGCGATGTGACTCGGCGATCGGCACATGAAAGTAGGCCTGGCTCAAGTCGATTTTCATCATCCAGTCGTTGGGTTGAAGAAAACCTGGTATCTTGAACATATTGACTAGACGGAACTTTGTTGAGCTCAAGTACCTGTTGATTGCCTTCAGATTGAGCACTGGGCGGTTCGAGCCGTCTTGCTTCGGTACCAAGAATAGGTGAGATTCGAAACCGGCATTGTCTGGAGCGGGCTCGATCACACCCTGTGCTGCCATCTTTTGAATCTCGTGCCGCATCGCCAGTGAGTTGTCGACTGGAAATTGGCTGTGCGTGGCAAATCTCCTCAGCGGAGGCTTTAAAATGAAAGGGAGTCGGTATCCCTGAATTACCTTTAAAATGTGAGGGGGAGCGCGCTTGGTCCTCCACGCAGCTAGGAAACGACGAAGCCGACCCCCTCTGAAGGAGTCATTGTCGTCGGCGGGAGCGGCCATCGTCCTGGCGGCGCTGCTGCTGGCGGTTGCGCTGCCCATCCGATCGCTTCCCAGCTGGGGGTGCCCTGGATCTAGTGGCCGGTGCAGGGGCGTGCGGCCTGTTGAATGTGGAAGTGGAGCTTGAGCCACGAAAATTCTGCGCCATTGGAAGCTGAGTCCGGTGTGGCGAAGCCTGCCTACCCTCAGCGGGTAAGTTCGGCCGGCGGAATATCTTCGAACCCCCTCCAAACCGGTTGAGCGTCTCGGTGAATGCTGCTCGGTTGAACAGACAGTCGCGGCTCGGCGGGACACGTTTAAGAGCGGCTTTGTTGTACTTGTCCCGAACGCCGCTGAGCACCGCATCACGACGCTGTTCTAGTATGCTGGCCCTTCTACCACACACAACCTGTAACAGATCTTTAGAAACTTCTGAGAACAAACTGCCGCTTGCAAAAGCTTCTGAAAGCGTGGTGTGCAAAGAAGCTGGAGCGTCCTTTATTGCAAGAATATTCCTAATAGCTATTTGCACAGCTTCACGTTGAGCCAAGAGCATGTTCGTAATAGCGGCAAAAGATTGGTCAAGAGATCTCAAAAAGTAAGGTTTATGTTCGAACGGGGCTAATTCTTCATTTAAATCTAAATGTGTAAAAGCGGGGGTAGCCAGATATTTTTTCTGAGTCTCAACATAACGAATATTTGTCCATTCAGAATCATCGAAATGTTGTAACTTTGTGACTGCATCAAGACGCGTCTTATCAGCCTTTTTAATAGATTCAGCCAACGTGGTTTCCAAATCTTCTAGCTCAGGCGCCAATGGTGGGGCCGGAGGCATAAGATCGGACAGGGCGTCCGAGTCATTAATCTGCCGACCCTGTTGCGTGGGACTAAAAAACCCAAGCGCCGCTGGAGCGGATAAACCAGGTGGCTGCACATGCGAAAGTAACAATTTAATTGAAGTTAACTCACGGTTCATCTGTTCAAACCTCTCGTCAAGGACATCCTTGCTGCGCGAAGCGGAACGCGGTACGTTCGGCGGTATGTCGGGTGATCGCAACGTCTGCGATGGGCCCGGCAACGGTGGTGTCTGCAGCAACGATGGCAAATCAAGCATGACCTGCGCCGACGTGCTTGAGGCCCCGACACTCACGTTCGCCTGCCCCGCGTCGCGCCGCGGCGTTTTGGGCGGCGGCAAAGACTCGTCCGAATCGGAAATATCTTCATCCTGGAGGCAGAGCCGCCGAGAACCGTGACTACGCTTAGCCATTTTTGCCGATGTGAACGCGACGAAGTCGAAAAACCAACTGAAGTCCGCGTGACAATGCTATCTATTTTATAGTCAAACACACACACCTACCTACAGTGGAGAGAAAATTTATAAAAATTATTATCACTGTGACCCAAATAATGCCGATAATACCGAGAAAGTCGAAACGCCTATCTCACATGTTTACTAGGTTTCAGACAGGCTCAGACTACATAATATAAAGTTGTACTTAAATATACAAGAAATAATGACGCATCTAGGGGTCAATTAATGTCTTATAAATGCGAAAAGCTTAATAACACTATTTTTCGCGATAAACGGGCCATCCTACTAATCATACAATGATTATATATTGAGATCACTAAAAAATCTATGTACTTATACTAATAAATGCTATCTATGTATGTACAGATTTACAAAAGATTCAAGACTTCAAGAATAAAATATTAATAAATATTATAAAAAATTGTTTTAGTGAGCATTAAGTGACAAAGACTCTAAAAAAACATCTAAATAACATACGATAAGTCAGACTCAGTTGAGCAAGACGATTTTTAAATAAATAAACAATTTTTCAAAACAGTCTTCAATTTGACACAAGTTAAGGTATGCACATAACGTACAAAAAAAACTTCGAATAATCATCGTAACATTTTATACATAGTGTCCATAGTATACCTTTAGTCATATTTCGCTAAAAAGATCAAATATACATAATTATAAAATTTTCGTTTTAAATACTAAATAATTTCGTTTGTTATATTTTTGTGACAATTTGAAATTTTTTCAATTTGTCTCTTGCAAGACACAATAAAATTAGGAAGACAAAAAAGTCGTGTTTGCTTTGGGTATACTCGTAGGTGATGTAAATCTTATTGTTTGTTTTATATTCGGAAAAGAACGACAATAATATGAGACGATCCAATTTTTTTTACTACCCACATTTAGAGTGCGCGCAAGAGCTGAAGTCTGCGCGCGACCTTTGCCCTTCAAGATTATATCCCTGCCAGCAATTTTAATCACTTTCGGCACAGTGATGGCGATTATTCACATTGGAAACCACGGAGCACAGCACACTATTTTGACACCAGAGGGGCAATTCTCGTAATTTTAAGAACGTTCAGTCTGATCTGTCTCAATCTGTCAAAAAATACTTCTAATTTCCCTATATTTTGACAAGATTTTGACATTTGTTTGTCGCCAAGATGAGACTCCGACTATATTTTGAACGTTTTAAATTTGAGAATTGGATTTCTGATGTAAACGTCAAGATGGCGGCAAGTGATTATTTCCCATTTCGGTCGCGCGGTGACTTATTTTACGCGCACTTTAGTAAAGTAGTTAAACATTGTCAATAACTTATGCCATTGGGTTATTATTATTCTTCTAAGGGCTGATTTTTCAATCATCTGATAACTTTATTCGAGGAATAATTTTGAAATTTTGACAGTTATTTCAAATAAAAACTGTCAAACGTCAATTTTATTCGTTCAAAAAGTAATCAATATGGAATATCAGTAATAATAGTAGTAAATGATAACTTTATCGGAGGAATCATTTTGAATTTTTGACAGCTTTTCAATTCAGCCAGATTTCTATAGACTGGAAACCAACACAAATATACGTAGTTGGAAAGACTTGGATGTTTGAGCTAAAAGTTTTTGTAACAAATAGGTTGTTACAAAAACTTCCAATGTTATCGTTATTAACTTTGTCATAAAGTAATTATTACTTTTGTCAGTCTTAACTCTGGCATTCTACAAGATTGTTAGTAATAACATAGGAATGTAGTTTTATAAAATGCAAACAGGAAACTAACATTATAAACTTTCCTTATTCATAAAAACTTTACAGAAAAGGAAGAATATTGTACCTTTTTATGGCACAATATTATGGCGAATTTTAATGTAATTGTCTCTGTCTAGTTTTAGTAAATTATTAGATCTTTACTGCAAGAGCCATAGGACTCTTCTTACTTAAAGCCTGATTTACACGGTGCAATATATAAATAATTGCCCGAGGCAAACCATAAAAGTTGAATCGTCTAAAGTAGTCTAAACAGCGTTTAGACCACAGGATCCCAACCTTATTTTGTCCGCTGTCAATATTTTTTTTTAATTGCCATCTGTCGCGAATCTGAAAAAGCTATTGCCACGATTCTAATTAAACGTGTAATCTTATAAAGTCGTAAGATAGGATATATAATTTTCTCTGGGTTTTCGACTGCCCCTCTGAAAGTCTCAAACGCCTACGTTAGGGGCGTTATCGCCTCCGTTGTGAACTTATCGTTTAGACGTTGCAAGGCGTTGTTTCAATTTTATTGTATGCACAGACAAGAAACTCGCACTGCATCGTGTAAATGGGGCTTTATTATGAATTTGATATAAGAAAAAAGGGTTTATCAAGGGATATTAGCTGTCACACTGTGTTAAAAATAATCAAAGAATAGCAACATTGAAAAAAAAAAAAACGTTGCGTATCTGTACTTTTCATCTGAAATTCACGACTTTTGAAATTATTTGAGCGATACACTTAAGTTCTAAAGATCATAGCACAGAAATGACTAAAACATACATTGAATCAAACAGCATTGCACCACTTATTAATACATAAGATCACGCCTGACGCTTTCCTTTAAGTGGAAACGCCGGGAGGGGACGCCGTAGGACATAATTCGTCGTTTTTTATGTACATACAAGAAAACATACGGTAATTTATTTAATATTCAATAAAATAACCAAAAGCATGCAATATACATAATTAGCAAAACAGTTTTTTGTTTCACCTGGAAAATTGACAGGTTCGTATTTACGAGGTGTCACATCTAGAGCGACGAATTATGGTGACCTTATTGGTAATGTTCTTCAGAATGGTCAGGTGCGTAGTACTCGCAACCGGCGTGCGTGTATGGCCAGATGTATACGATGCAAAAAGAGTACCTATGTAAGGAGTAGGTGGCGTACTGTAGTTTCTGCCTACCACCAATGGGAGAAGGCGTATGGTGTATGTATCACGCCTGTTTTCCCCGACGGAGTAGGAAAACGGGTAAGTTGAATTAACTTAACAGACTCATAAAGGTATGAGGAACAGGGTGTAAAGTTTACTCATACTCTATAGAAAAGGGAGGATTCTATAAAGTATGAGTGAGTATGTCCTCCGACCAGACGGATGTTGTGTTGATGATGATGAATCATGTCGGGCTGTTGTATATACGCTAATTGCGCGGTAAACTCTGCTTGCGCGATGCAGGATTTTGCGTGACGTCAGTATGACGCGTAGTTCGCATGTGGCGTTGTTGATACCGCTACAGACCTCACTACTAACGGTCACTGACCTTTTAATCAGCTGTAGTTAAACATAACTAGCGAAATGTGGGTATACTATATAGGTACGTCACTGCCTTACCCTTCGCGGAATAGAGGCGTGGTTTTATGTTAGTGGTGCAATATATTTTATCAACGCAGTAAACTCATGGCTTTAAATACTAGTTGAAAGAATAAATAATGGCAATCTCAAAGTAATGCTAAATTACTTTACATTATTAGCTAATCGACTTTTATGTTTAATTCATACTATAGTTCAGTTATCGGGACGCTATTGTTAATTCTTGCTTCGATAAAAACATTTTTAAAGGAAAAAAATAAGGTAGGTAATAAAATGTTTTATCGGTTTTTTTAAACATAATATTACTTTGTTTAACACTAAAGCTACGCTAGCTAGCTATATGTCAAATGGTAATGAAAGAGTATTTCTACTAAATAAAGAGAATTGTTCTGCAAGCAATGTGCCCTGCACACTGCCACTTAAGTTTGACAATTCTTCGGGCTATGTCGGCTAACTTGGTTCTCCTGCGGATATTTTAATTTCTGATTCGATCACGTAGGGAAACTCCAAGCAAAGTCCTTTCCATTGCCCTTTGGGTGGGTTTCAGCCTTTCAATAAGGCCCATTGTGAGCGACCACGTTTCAGTGCCATAGGTTATCTCTGGCAACACGCACTGGAGACACTGCGGTATGTGGGACGAAAAGAGTGGGTGCTGATATTTCAAGATTGACATTACTTGTCGGGACTTGAATATTATTGAGAAACATTCATGCTAGCGATTTTTTTTATTGACAATGGGCTCACTCTTGACCTCAATCCAGCCCAGAGGCAGGGATGAGATCTACGGTGGAACGAGCTTGCCCAGAAGAAGCCTACTCACTCTCGATTTGCAGATATAATTACGGTTTATTCCAAAAGTATCTGATGAAAATGCATCAACCCGCACTGGGCCCGCATGGGGACTATGGCCCACTCCCTCTCACAGAGGAACATCTCAGCAGTAGGAACATTATAGGCTGATGACAATAATTTTTGGATAAAGTGGTGAGATATTTATATCTGTAATTTACATGATGTACCCACATAATAAAGAGTATTCTACTCTATAAAATTTAAACCTTCTAAATACAGATGAACGTGTTTCTAATTCCTTTTAGTGAGTAATTGCGTAAGAATTTAATCTGAACATGGTTTGTTTACATTTTCATCTGATATGTTTTGGAACAAACATTTAACTTTAGTTTTCTATTAGAAGTTCCCTAACTTAATATTGTGGGCATCATATTTACAAAAAAATATACCAGCTTAAATCTCAAAAACGATAATTGCACTATAGTATGAATCAAATATTTATAACTATCAGACCAAACTATCGTAAGGGGGATGCGCTAAGAAAGCCCGCGAAATTCAAATTTACTTACGCTTTTTGCGGTTTGCAGGCCAGTGTCAAGTTGTATGTTGATTAAAATATGATTCGCGACCGTAACAAATATGACTACAAAATTATTATCATTACAATCAGCAATACAACACCTTGAGTTAGAATTGGCCTCAAATGTCATGATTTCATGAAATAGTCATTCACTAGACTATCAATACAACTAATTTTTATTGATGATTTTTATGTTTATAATTCTATAACTAAATATTTATTACGGTCGCGAATGATATTTAGATCAATACACCACCTGACACTGACCAGCAAATTGAAAAAAAAAAAGTAAGACAATTTGAATTTCGCGGTCTACCCTGAGACTTTCTCCTTAAACATTAACCACAATATTCTACCTAGAACTCTGTCTAATTGAGTCGTCATCTGCAAAACTAGCCCTATTCCTCCTCTCACACCGTTTCTGATGCTGCCTTATAAACGCACTCAACCTATTTAGAAGAAACTGTTTATCATGTCCTTCTAAAACCAGTTGGTTCTTTAAAACTGTCACCATATGCCTATTTGCTGCAGCCACTGCCCAATAATAGTACAAAAAGAACAGTAACACTGCAAATGCAGGCACAGCGAACGTAGAAGTTCCCATCCGGAATATAAACTCTCTGATAAGGAATGGGAAGCCGTCGAATGTCTCGACAACAAATTCCCATACGTTGTTGTAACCTCGATAAGGCCCGCAGTTTATTGAAGGGAATATTTCGGCCACGGAATAGGCTACTGGAGTAATTGAGGCTATAAAACCTAGGAGCAGGACTGACATGAAAAGAGACTTAGATTTTGACGCTTTGTACACAACGGGCGATGGTGTGCAATTTGTAAGACAAGTGAACTTTTTTATATAGAAAATGAGGAAATAAAATACCGTACCGATTAAGGGGAGGAATGGGCAGAAAAATGAGCCCATCCAAATGATAGTTTGTGTGTAAACGATATCTAAGACATGTTTCGGCAAATAAAAGTCCTGCTCCCCAATGATTTTGAAACAGCGGCTGTTCGTATGCCTCGCCAGAAACGCTCGAGGCAAGTTAATGAAAAATGTCGTCACGAATTGTACCGCAAAATCTGTCAAAATTAATTTGTATAGCTGTTGCCCCACATACGTCTCCCAGCAATCTAATTTTGATGACGATGTATCATTTGCATTATCGTAAGCACAGACAAAACGATTATCCCTTACGTAAGTATACATTTGACTTAACAAGACAGCCAAAGACGATAATCGAAGCAACACAGTCCTAAGCAAAGTGATGATTAAAACATGCGCAGGAGTGTAGCTCTCAATTTTTATTAAATAACTAAATATTTCTGGAACTATTAAGTTTAAAACTACTATACATATGAAGGGCAGAAATTCTAGTAACGTGTTTTTTAGCTGTCCAAAAAACATTCCACCTTCTTTATATAAGCGTAAGGTAAATTTTTCAGGATGAGTTGTATTTATATTGGTATTTTCTACTTTGAAGTTATCGTTTAATTCAACATTTTCTTCAGGAACCTTAGGACTTAGTTTATCTGTTGAATAGTTGAACGCGAAGAATATTAGAACGCCTGAAGCTATGAGAATTATGAAAACAATTACATTTATAAGTAGTCTTTTTAAGTAAATCAAAATTTGAGATTCTCTAGTCCTTAATTGTCTTTCTTCATTATATTTCTCTTCTTCCAAATATCCTTTAATTTCGTTATATAACGCTTTGTGTTTGATTTTAGCTGATTTGTCGTTCTGGATGCAAAAATCCCATCCGCCAAAAACTAAGTTACAATATTTATAAAACTGTCCTTCATTTTCCACCAACCGTTCCTTAAAACCTTTGGCAGCCGTTTTCACAATAGCTATTAAGGATAATAAAACCCATGAAATAGCCACAAGAATATAAGCCATAGGCATATTGAAATAAAGTTCACTTTGGAACAAATTTTTGACATAGTACTTATATATTTGATCGGAGTACACTCCATAGAAGAGTATAGTTCGTTCCATCCACCCTGTACCTTGAATAACGTCGAGAAATACATTGGAATCTGACAAATTCTTCGTTAGATAAAAATTTGAGCAGCATTCTGTAGAATTTAGCTCATAATCGTCGCAAGTCACCTCCGCTTCGGTCAGCAAAGTTTTCGGTAATATCATGAACAGTATTATTAACATCGAAATGGCTATGTTTAAGAATAGCAGCCATCTTAGGAAGAGGAAGTAGGAGACGACGCCGGTTCCGAACTTGCCTTCGATCTCTCTCATGGGGGACTGCCAGAGTTCTAGCTTGCCGACTATTTCTGTGAATCGTATTCGGAAGCGATGCCAGACTTTGCGTTGCCGCCATTGCAGTTGCTCGAAGCCTTGGAGACGGAGTTTTGTGGCGTTCTGCGGATGGAATAATGGTTTTTGGGTAAGGTTTTTTTTTTGTATCAACATTATAACGCATTACCATTTTTTGTTAAGTTTATTTATCATTTATAAAAAATAATACAGGTATATTCATAAAAAATAGCCACCAAAAACCACTAAGGTTTAATCTTGTGCTATCACGAGTCTATCTCAATATCGAACTATACAATCAAGCATTTTATATGTGTGCGTCATTGTTCATACAATTAATAACATCTTTAGGTCTTTAAATACTCACAGTTACAATCACTCCTACATAATAAGTAATTTTGCCTAAGTTTACATTTGATAGTTTTACGTGTAATACATTTATTTATTTCTGGGGGTAGACTATTAATAAGTTTCGGTATAATATAACCGGTAGTTCGCTCGCCATACGTATTGTTTGCGCGCTGTGTACGAAGCCTATTCTCAGAAACATATTTTGTAAACATTACACTATTTTTGTAACACACACAATCAGCCTTGAATCATTTTACCAACTATGTCGGGGTCAGCTTCCAGTCTAACCGGATGCAGCAAGCGGCTGAATACCAGTATTTTATATGGAGCGACTGCCTATGTGACCTCCACAACCCAGTTATTGGGTAATACGATATCCTTTGAACCAGTCTTACTGGTTGTCAGAATTTCGGACTTCTGACTACCCGTAACGACTGTCAAAGACCCACGAATGACAGCTGGGATTAACGACTTAACGTATTTTCCGAGGCACGGAGGGGTCTCGGTATGTAAAGATGGTCACCCATCCACGGAACTACCGCGGTAAGCGTAGCTTAGCCTGATCAATCGACCCATGCGACTGTTATTACTTAGCCACAGGCTGAATGATTGAATGTTAATAACATATTTTAAAGATTGCTTATTGTTAGTTTGTGTCCTAAATTTATTTTATTTTAATAATTAATTTTATACTTTTTGCTGTGCCCTACAGGGTCCATAATTGTACCTTAGCTTTAAGCCATTGTAACACCTCTACAACATTATGGAATGCAAATAAATATATGAATATGATCATAATGGAGATTGCTAAATATGTAGTATGTCTGATAAACTAATTGGTTATCGTAGTGTGTTGTGAACGCTGTGTTATACTGATAAAAGAACTTCCTTATGCGCTTTTTATAACACCAATTACTTGAGTTCGGTAGTTGTAATGAGTTTACAATATATACTTCATTTAGGCAGTCGCTCCATGTAAAATACTGGTATTCAGCTGCATCCGGTTAGACTGGAAGCCGAGCCCAACATAGTTGAGAAAGGCTAGGCAGATGATGATGACTTCATTTTGAAAAAGTATTTAAAATATAATTTTTATGAGTTTATAGGGTAGGGCTATAAATACACTTATAATAATAATAATATCTCTGGACATTTCACACAGCGCCATCTAGTCCCAAGCTAAGCAACCTAATGCTTGTGTTATGGTAACCAGATGGCTGATAAACTACTTATATACATTTTTTTTGTTGTAAATACATTCATATTATAGATAGAAAAACACCCAGACTCGGAACAAATACATGTAGGTCATACAAATATTTGTTCCGGGCGGGAATCGAACCCGCGACACGCAGCGCAGCAGTCAATGGCTTAACCACTGCGCCAACCGTGCCGTCAAATTATAATAGGTACTTGGACGAGCAGGGATCGTAATCGTATATCATAATCATCATTTCAGCCGAAAGACGTCCACTGCTGGACATAAGCCAAGGACCTCCACTTCGACCGGTTCTGTGCTTCCCGCATCCAACGGCCATCGCAACCTTATTACAACAACAATAAAGATCACTGTGATTTTAACAGACTTGACAAAAGTTAAGTTTACCTGTAGTCTAGCCTTCAGCTCCCTCTTCTGGTTCATGGGGACCGGCATAGCCTTGATCTGCATGATCTCCTCCCACGTTCGCTCCTCATTTGATAGGTTCTCTGAAATTATACAGACAAGACAAATATTTAATCTTCTTACTTAACACTTAATATCATCATCTTCATCGAAGCGTTGGACAGAGATGTCCATACACATTAATTTCACCAGTTTTATTTAAGTTCCTGAATAGTCTTTTTATCTCATGAAGCGACACGTGCTTTTCTTGTGATTACCAAGTGAACAAATACGCTGTGAATGTGTGTATACGCGCAGGAGAACTAGGTCCGAGACAATGGCGAAGTCGTGTATGTGTGTGTTAGGAGCTGACGCTACTAGTCTTCACGCACACATTCACAGCATTACCTTAACCTGACATAAAATCAAGATTTCTTAATTTCTCGTGTCGGCATTAACTATGTGAGAACAGTCCAATCCCGTGGACAAACTGTTTAGTAAATAAATCATATAAAATAATAGCGAGTAAACTCCACTGGATGCGAGAAGCACCGGTCGAAGTGGCGGTGCTTGGGGGCGGTTTATGTCCAGCAGTGGACGTCTTTCGGCTGAAATTATGATGATGATGAATAGCCAGCGTGGTGGTAGCGGGACTGACTGTACTAGGTGCACCGGAACTGACCGGAAGTCCATTTAAGTATGGCAATACTTATTGCTAGCCTGTATTGACCCAGTGTAGGGCGAAAGCCTCCCTCTTCCTTTTCCACACAGTTCTGTATTTTGCTATTGAAGGCCAGTCCTTTCGGTAGGAGTCAAGGTCGTCCCGCCATCGCGACCCCGAGACATCGTGATGTCATCGTGCGGTTAGAGGGACCCAATCGGTGATTCTCTTAGCCCATTTGTCACCTGACATGCGGAAAACATGTCCCGCTCAGTCCCAGTGGTGGGATATCTCATGAAATTCCTAAGAAATCTAGCTAAATGGTTCGAAATCTGTTTCTTTTTCTTGCAAAGTGCTTACCGTACTTATTCCTAGAGGAGAACTGAACTTTTAAAGGTGTGCTTGCGCAACGAGCAAATTTGTTACTTATATTCTTTGCCATTCTATGAAATCTCATCAGAATCGGTTCGGTTATAAAGTCACAACAACGTATAAAACCAACAGACGAAAAGTCACTTTTACAATTTTAGAACTAATATTAACGTCTCATGTTACCCAGTAACTGGGTTGTGGAGGTCAGATAGGCAGTCGCTCCATGTAAAACACTGGTATTCAGCTGCGGCCAGTTAGACTGGAAGCCGACTCCAACATAGTTGGGAACAGGTTTGACAAGATGATGATTAAACGATTCAAGAAGCACTTTGACACTGATTTACTCGGTAATGCAAAAAAGCCACGCACTGATCAGTTCTAAAGACACACAACCACAACCCACGTTGTACGAATAACAGTTAAAACGCAACTGATAATGATGATAGCACAAAAACCCTGACCCGTTTGTTCATACCACGTTAATTGAGCAAGTTCATTCCCATGAGTTTCCGTAACTATGTTGGTAATTGGTTGCTCTCGGAATAGTGATGTTTTTGTGTCAGGCGTATGAAAATCTAGTCGGTTTAAGGTCGATTGTGAATTCGAATCTTATCCGTCGCAGATAGATAAAACATTACTGTACTCATATGACGCAAATAAGTCAAGTCTTTATAAAATTAAAAACTTGAGAGGTGTCAAGGGACACCCGGATGGAACGAAGTTCAAAGAGAGAGAGAGAGACAGACAGAGAAACACGCGCACGCCGCACGGCTTACAACTATAGCAAAAAGTGTCGTTACAACTTTTGGTCTTAATTTTTTCCGTCTAGTCCCCTTATGCAACGCGCGTTAAGGAACTTCGTTCCAAAAATATTGTGTCCCACTGCTGGGCAAAGGTCTTTGGCCTTTTCCCAAATGTCTCTGTTTTGTGCGATATCTGGCCATGTTGGCCCAGCAAACATAATTAGATGGTCACACCACCTTCGGCGCGGTCTACCTCGACGGCGATGTCCTCCCTCAGGAGGCGTCGAGTTACTGGCGATCTTTGCCTATCTATCAGGGTGGATTTGTGCATCGTGGCCGACCTACACCTATTCAATATTTTTTCCCTTTCAAATATGTGATGGGTGCTGTCATTGAGACAGGCTTGGGAAGCGCTGGTGTGACAGCTTGGGCTTATTTATGACGTATTGCCAGAGAAGGGATCAGAAAGAAAGATTGTGAACGCATGCGTTGTAGACACCCCGTACAAAATGCGTGCACACGCACACAATGTATGCGCCTGAATCAGAATATACCAGAAAATACGCCTGACGCAAGCTGAAGCACAACAGTGTAAATACATCTATTATTATGTTTTGTAGGTAATAATAGGTGCAATTTAGTACTTAAATATTTTCGTCAACTTTATCCTCTCATGTATAAAATGCAACGTCTCTTTGTGAACTTATCCTTTTATCCTGTGCTGCTGAGGAGTTTGTTGCGCCACTTCTTCCCAGCGAAAGCACTAGGAAGAGGTGAAGGGCGGGCGTTTTGGGGGACTGTCTTTTGTAATTTTGACGTCCAAAAAGTGCTGATTCTCAGCCTTATTGAAAATGACTTTTGATTTGTTTTATGTAGATTCAATTCTAGCATTAGGCCCGCTGTATACTCCTGTGCAGAATAATCCTGTGAGTTTGTATATTATTATGACACGGTTCTCTAGTAGGTGTACGGCGACGTTGCGATGCCATAGTGTCATCGTGGGCATATAACAGATGCCACTTCTTTTACGGCGCGGTTAGCACGCCGTACTGTAAATAAACCTTGTCGTGTACAAGGGGGTTTAGGGTGCTTGCATAAAGATTCAGGTTTTCCCGTCCTGACCTGTAGGGGCAACCGGTCTATTTTGTAAAAATCTCACCGTGAAATCTTAGGTGAATTGAGCTGTCATTACACATGCTAGAGATTGACACTATTGACAACTCATTTCGCCTAAGTTTTTACGATAAGGATCTTACAGAATGGATCAGCAGGTTGGTAGTGATAGGTACAGTACAGACAGATCAACCCACGTGTGTGCCTGTACCAGTGCCTGGTATGAAAAAGTTTAGTCGGTACCGACAAGTTTTAACATGTTTCTTTATGTGCGAGCGCATACAGAAAGTAAGAGACTACTTTACCCACAACGATCGGGAGTCGGTAATTGCACACACTAACACTAGCAATGGCTTTAATTGGTAACAGTTCAACATTTTTCGAACATATAATATATGAAGCAATGCATTAGCAATATCCTTGAAAATGATTCAGCACCCTAATTGCGTAACACAAAATCGATCGTAATCTGAATCATTTTGAAGCAAAT
The DNA here is from genome assembly GCA_945859715.1 of Apamea sordens. NCBI lineage: Eukaryota > Metazoa > Arthropoda > Insecta > Lepidoptera > Noctuidae > Apamea > Apamea sordens. The sequence continues at coordinate 12,506,291 of OX244009.1, forward strand.
TGCTAATCCATTGCTTCATGAGTTCGAAACATTTGTCTGCTCAACACGTAAATAACGCAATGAATGTTGTTGAACTGTCAAAATTAGGGTGCTGATCCGTTCCGAGTCGACTAATCTGTACGGGGAACCTATACCTAATTGTCAATTTAAGCAGAGCACAGCTAGTTAGGGAAAACACATAAGTACCTGTTTAAGTATATTTTTGGCCAGAATAGGTAAATGATACACAATTTTATTTCTGTAGGTGTTTTTGTACAGTTTTACACGTCAATGATATTTTTAAAACTAGATGATGGCGGTGTTTCCTATGCGACTACTCTAAGAAGAAACACCGAAACAAACTGAGAGGTCTCAGTGTCTTTTAAAGTCCAGACATAATCTTGGTCGGCTCATGTTACGACCATGTAGATTAGCGTCTGAAATAATCTTTTGAGGAAAGCACCACACAGATTTCAGTGGACCTGTCCGGTCAGTGCACTAATTTGCCAGTAATCGTGTAGCCCAACATAGAACCTATGGAGCTCAATTGACGTGTAGAGATAGCCTAAGTCCCGTTTTTAAAGTCCACTCTATCTTAAACATAAAAATAAAACCATAATAAAAACGCCTTCAAACTCACCCGATAAATCCGGCAACATAGATAGATGTATATCCCTGCTCTGCGTGGTCCGTGCGTACGTTGACTGCCGGCGTTCATTCTGAGAACGAGCGCGCTTCACCGTCGTGGCTGGAACAATATGATTCATTGTTAGTTAATAGAGGGAAAATGTTTGTTCGTTTGGCGGGTTATGCACTAAAAGTGGCTCGATAGTTGCGACTACAGTTAGGTTAGTGTTTTTTTTTTTAACTAGGACTGTATGGGGAAATCCGAATCCATATGAGATACGGTGACAATGTGGTAAGGGTCCCCGGAAAGATCAATTTTAATTGTAAATTGTACACATAGATGCGCAAATTGACCGTCTACCAATGCAATTAACAATAAACACAAAACATTGACAAAAGCAATTGATCATATCGGGGACCCTTTAGGAACCATTATCTCTTTCACATAAGATACATTTTCAAGTGCCAGTTGTCGCCTATATCATAATAAAAGCAAACAAGTAGGCCAACTCAAGCCCCGAGCGAGCGATAATAGCCTAAACTCGTAGGGCTGTCACTTATACTTTATTCAATCGTCAAAAATGCATAGTCAATCTATACAAAACAATGTTCCCCTGTAGGGTAAGCGTAAGCATCAGGGACCTAAATACAAAGTTTTTTTTTATTATTTTTTCTACAGACGGCTACACATCAAGCTATGCAAAACCAGTATTAGCTGACCGTTCATTGTGAGAAAATATCATACAAAGTGAGGCCAAGACAAACTGGTTTTGTATAGCTTGACGTGTAGCCGTGTGTAAGTACAAGACCAGAAGCCGACTAAATTTTTTTCATTACCTACGTCATCTTATCTGTTTAGTTATTTGAAAAATTACGATCGAAATTTGATTAATAAAAACGTGGTTTTACTGAATCATGTATTTATTCAAATAAAATAAAATGAAATGATTATGAAGTCTTTGTAGTTAAAGAAGGTAGGTAGGTACACGTACAAATTATTTATTACGAGCAGCAGGGCAGCGGCGAAGCGTGCGCGGGCGCGGGCGATATTACCGGCGTCACAGCAAAGAGTATAATAATAATACGGGACCGTCACAGCCACGACTGGCGCACCTTTAGCAGCGATAAATTTTGTCAGTGTGTGCGTGCGACGACGCATACGTACGAGCGCGCTCACATACAAACCGTGCGCGGTGCGAATGTATGAAGATGTCGTACTTATGTGCTTTTACTATGCCTATATGATTGGCGCGCGGAGGCACTACGCCGGGGGGAAACTCCGCATCCGCGGCAAACCGCAGCGGAGCGGATCGACGAACCTCCGGCGCGATCTCATGGTGGCATGGAAGGAGCGACTATCGCAACCCAGCGCAGGGCACGCCACGATAGCGGCGGTAAGACCCCTCTTTGAGGAGTGGCTAGAGAGACGTCACGGCGTTCTCACCTACCGCCTGACGCAGGTCCTCTCCGGACACGGATGTTTCGGGAGGTTCCTGCACATCATCAGGCGGGAGGAGACGCCCGGGTGTCACCACTGTCAGGATCGCCCAGAGGACACGGTGGAGCATACGGTGGAGGTCTGCCCTGCTTGGGCAGAGCACCGCCGTGTCCTCGTAGAGGCGATTGGCAGCGGCGGCGACCTCTCGCGTCCGGCCCTGGTTCAAGCCATGGTCCGGGGTGAGAGGGAGTGGGAGGCAGTCACCTCCTTCTGCGAAGCAGTCATGCTAGCGAAGGAGGTGGCGGGGTGGGCGAGGGAACGCACTTTGCGCACCTCACGCCTCAGCCGCCGCGGGAGACGCTCCGGGCGTCGGGAGCCGCGTGACGACTCCCGGCCACCGTAGGCGCGGGCCTGCGGGCGGAGAGTAATGGGTAGCTCTCCGTCCGATCAGGACTAGGCCCGTGCCGGACGGCGTGTACGTGTTCCACGCGCGCCTCAAAGAGATGTCAGCAAAAGCGACGGGGCCCCATAGGGCCAAAGCCTGCCAGGGTAGCGGGAACATCCGAAAGGGTTTACCGCTGCCCTGGAACATAAAGGGCTAAGGAAGGAACACGGGTGGGTTTTAGTCAGTAAGAGTCTGACACTCCCTCCTGCTCCACCCAGAGCGGGAAGAGTCATTTGATGATTTCCCATCCTCAAAAAAAAAAAAAAAAAGTGCCAGTTGTCCATAAAAATTACACATCAATCCACACTTTACTCCTCTAATTCGCAGCATAATGCTGAGCGATAGCCGTTTTGGGTGGATGTGACGCATGTCAACCATTTCTTATTGTTCTTTTTCTTTACTTGTTTTTATGTTCTTTTTTGCGTCATGTTTACCGCAAATAAACGTATTTTCTTTCTTTCTTTCTTTCTAATTTATAACAGACCTTCCAGAGTCAAGCTCGGCCCCATCTTCGCTTCAATCTGGGTCCTACCAGGTGGTTCTTTTAGCCCACACACTGTCACCATCTGATATGAAACACTGATGACCGCCCAATTTTTGAGTTCGATCTTGGGGTCGGGCAATATTTCTTACTACATTTTTTTATTAGGAAATACTCAATAACAGCCCGAAGTTTGACTTTTCGCCCGGTTTGGCAATGGTTAAATATTTCTACTTCCTAATCCTACCTAAGGTTTACCGTGTTACCTAGTAACTGAGTTGTGGAGGTCAGATAGGCAGTCGCTCCATGTAAAATACTGGTATTCAGCTGCTCCGGTTAGAATGGAAGCCAACCCCATAGTTGGGAAAAGGTTAGGCAGATGATGATGCAGGATTATAAGATGTTCTTCTATTGTTATAGGGAAGAACATAAGCTAGTCATCATGGCTGGTAGCGTTGTGTTTTACTACCTATACATTTTTACCTACCGCTTTGAAGGAAACATTTCATAGTTGTGGAAAAAAGGATGAGCTGTGGATTTCCGCCTTAGTTACGGGCGGGCGACGCCGAAGGCAGAAGGCTAGTTAAGTATAAATAAATAGTACAGGGAAATAATATTTATAAATTGTTGTGACGGCTGTCGCAGTTTGAGCATTAGTTTTCCCCAAATGTTTAGAAGGATGTGGTCAACGGATTGATAGCTTATCACCTTGCTCTGTACGTATACGTCATTTCATCCATCCATCTTTACATACCAAGACCCCTCCGTGTCTCGGAAGCACGTAAACCCGTTGGTCACAGCTGTCATTCGTGGATCTTAGACAGTCGTTACGGGTCGTCAGTAGCCCGAAAGTCTGACAACCAGTCTTACCAATGGGTATAGTATTACCCAGTAATTAACTGGGTAGTGGAGGTCAAAAAGGCAGTCGCTCCATGTAAAATACTGGTACTCAGCTGCATCCGGTTAGACCGGAAGCCAACCCCAACATGGTTGGGAAATGGCTAGGCAGATGATGGCTTATACGTCCTTGTTTTTGATTGTATAATATAGTATCGGTCAATGAGGCACCGTCATTTATTTGTTGTCCTAAAAGTTCTTTTGTTGAACAAAAGAGTAAATGAATAGCGCATTTACATTTTACATGGAAAAGGATGTTTTTAGTTCGGGCTTTTGTAAGCAATTATGAATTCTCCTGATCAATTCTAGCTCACCATTTTAACTACTTACTACGTAGTTACTTTAGCAGCTATCAATAATCAAGCCTGCTCTTTTAAAGTAGGTACTTCAAATATGAGTTGAGCGTAGGCCACGTCGTCGTTGAGGCCATTTTTGGAGAGTCCTATGTCCCGCAATGGAGGCGTCCATTAAGCGATAATGAAATATCAGTTAGGTGATGCATACACACCCCCCACACACAAACGTACACATTGCAAAATGCAATAAATTATTGAGTACGGTATTGAAATTTTGTCATTGTCACTCACATTGTTCGTTCATTACAGGAATGCGGAATAGGCAACCTTTTAGTACCAATATCTGGAATACACTGACGCAGTTGAGATAATTTAAAGCAGGTTTCGCCTTGATGACAGTAGACCAATAAAATTACTGTGATTACAGATACAGGGTGGCAGGGACATCGACGCGCAACCTGTTACCATGGATTCAGCACATGATTCTAAACACCCTCACGTCGATAGATTTCATCGGTTATTAAAAAAAAAGTTAGCTGTTCTATTTTTGCCGCGTAGCTATTGCATTTTCCTATGAAACAGCAGATTTTTTTTTTGTTAACCGACTAAAGATTTCTATTGCGCGGTAAACTCTGCTTGCGAGATGCAGGATTTGCGTGACGTCAGTATGACGCGTTGTTTGCATGTGGCGTTGTAGATACCGCTACACTGTCATTCGTGGATCTTTGACACTACGCTATGGGGGGTCCAAAATTATGTATAATACCCATCCTGTATAATAGAGATTATACTATTGTCTGATAAGGACATTTATTACAAATCTATGTTATCCTTATCAGTTATTAACGGGTATAATAATATATCCTACTTGTATTTGTATGTATATTTGATAATGAATGCGAAAAAAGTAACTCAAGTAAAGTGTCTGAATGTCTGTCTGTTACCTTTTTATGCATAAACGGCAAAACCGATGGTAATGTAAGACAGATACTACTACTACTTTTCACCCTTTAATTAAAGCATAATCAGCTTATAATGTACCCACTGCTGGGACACAGGCCTCCTCTCGGTGAGAGGGAGTGGGCCGTCCACTGTGTCATCCACCACGCGGGCACAGTGCAGGATGGTACAGACGCCTGCACATCAAGCTACTACAATCTGTCAAATTGAAATTTCTTTAATAGATTTTCAACTTTATCGCAAAAGCATTAAGGTTCAAGGTTGATTGGGAAAATTTGACAGTTTCGGGTAGCTTGACCTGCTGGCATCTGTACACACACGTCTGCAAAAATGATATCTATACTTATAATAAATCTGTAGAAGTGAAAATTCTGTACATTGAAAATATCCAAAAAATAAATGGCAGGGGGTGTTACTTGACCGACACCGAACCCAAAAATGTGATTAAAAAAATTTTTGTCTGTCTGTCTGTCTGTTTGTTCAGGCATCACGCGAAACTACCGGTTCGATTACGATGAAACTTGGTATTATTATTCTTTAATATCCTGGGCACCACACTGGGTACTTTTTATCTCGGAAAAGTATATACAATAAAAAACAAACTTAATTTTGTGGTTCGATCCCTATACCCGATTACCACTGTCTGTACTGTACCAACCGCAAATGCTAAGTTTGTCGTAGGTTGGGTCACCCGCAGTGGAGTTCATTTTTATTCCTTTTAGTTTTTAGAGTTATTTAGGTTTATTTTTATATGAGTCGTAGGTATAGATTTTAATTTTAAAGTATAGGTAGGTAGTATATTTGATAGTGTACGTAGTGACCGTAGGTTATTTTATAATACTGTTAGGTAGGTTTAGTCATTCGTATAGTTATTAGTTTTTAGGGATTTTGCTTATTTATTGAGTTTAGATTAGTTATCATCAGAAATAGGTTTATTTAGGAAGGTAGGTATTTAATTTTCTGTTATTGAGTTTTTTTTTTAAATTAGTTAGGTACTTAGGTAAAGATATCATATAGGTACTCTCTTAATCACCACTAATGAGACACAATTGGTTTTCTATTGTAATTAGCCACAAAGGGCCCGCGACATAGATGGCATTCTGGGGAAGCACATACATTTTATCCTGTTAGCACGTTCCCGTGGGTAAATTTCCGACATCCACGCGGGCGAAGCCGCGGGCAGAAGCTAGTAATAATAATAAAACATTTAATAATAAAACATTTAATAATAAAACATTTATTTTTCTTCCACAAAGGCGCCTTAAAAATATGATGACACTACAACTTATAAATCCTTTGTGGGAGACTGGTATCTGCACTAGGAAAAACCTGTATCACAGATTACCAGGCCCCCCCCAAAAACATTTCTTGAGTCTCAAATCTTGAGTCAATCTTAGTATAGGTAACAAGTATAAAATTTGGGTTAAATTGGTAGTTTCTTAGGTATAGGTAACAAGTATAAAATTGGTAACAAAATAAAGCAAACAAACATGTTACTAGAAGAACATAATTACTAAATTAAAAAAAATATATATATAATTATATTGTTGGGGTGTGGTGTGGTGGTTTAGCTGGGCGTGTTAAGGTGTAGTGTGTTGTGATGTGATGTGGCGTGGTGGAGTGCGGTGTGGTGTAATGTTAGGTGATGTGGTGTGGTGTGATGATGTGTGATGTGATGTGGTGTGGTGAGACGAGATGAGGTGTAGTGTGGTGTGGTGTTATGTGGTGTGGTGTGATGTGATGTGATGAACAGGTACGAGATTGATACAGTTATTGTTATTTCGCAACAAGCAGTAGTTCTTCAGTGCTTTCGTAATCAAGACTTAGAAGATAGGAGGTAAGTACACGTTTACACTTAGCTTTGGTGAGTGGATATATTTTTAATTTCGTGTTTAATTTGTTATAGAGATATTGAGGTTTCTAATATCATTTTTTTGTTAACTGAATAGTTTGCGCGAGAAACACTTCCAAAGTGGTAAAATGTGTAACTTCCCCCCCTGTAACTTCTAAAATAAGAGAATGATAAAACTAAAAAAAATATATGATGTACATTACCATGTAAACTTCCACCGAAAATTGGTTTGAACGAGATCTAGTAAGTAGTTTTTTTTAATACGTCATAAATCGTAAAACGGAACCCTTCATGGGCGAGTCCGACTCGCACTTGGCCGCTTTTTTAGTTCTAGGACATGCCGATTTCCGCGCGATGATTTCCTTCACCGTTTTGAGAGCAGTGGTGATGAAGTTATTTACACAAAGTAAAGTGCCTGCCTGGGTTTGAACCCACGTACTGCAACTCGTAAGTCGCGGCCATTACCACTGGGCCACGACTGTTCTCAACAACCTGGATATTGTTATTAAAAAAGTACCTATGAAATACAACATACCGTCAGACAAAGTCGCAGGCAACAACTAGTAATGATATATTGTTATTGGTCTATTTCAGATTTAGATTGTCACAGGAAAAACGTCCGGATGTTTTGTAAATAATTAAATAGTTGGCATTGTTTTATTTTCGATCAATGACGATACCTACATATTAATGTGTGTTTCGCTTCTCTGGTACCGCCCGGTGTCGGTATTAACCAGGCAGTTGCACAGAAGCAACACAGAAAGGACTAACATACTGTTGAATCTCATATTATGTATATTCCTGGGGAGTTTGTTGCGCCACATCTTGTTCCCAGCTAAAGGACTAGGAAGTGAAGAGTGGAGTGGAGTGGTGTGGTGAGTGTGAGTGGTGGGTGGTCTAGTGTGTGTAGGTATTGAGTGGTGAAGGGCGGGCATTTTGGGGCTGTCTTATGCAATTTTGACGTTCGAAAAGTGCTATTTCTCCGGGCCTAATTTGAATAAATGACTTTCTTTATTATGTTTGTGTTGCGATTGGTAGACAGAAATTTTAGCAGTCAGGCAAATCGCTTGACATAAGATTTGACAACAAATACTATGCTGTATGCTGCATACAAAGAGCACGACGTGAACATTGACTTCTTTCGTCATCTTGTTACCATAACACAAGCATTAGGTTGCTTAGCTTGGGACTAGATGGCGCTGTGTGAAATGTCCAGGGATATTATTATTATTATTTCACTCATCAGTACTTACACATAATTGGGTCTTCCGATTCCGATAATCGACTGTTTACCTACATCTTTTTATGACTACTTACTTACCTACGTATCTTACGTTCATGATAGCGGGTTTTCGATTAAACATGATTTTTTGATAATTCTGCTTTACCCACATGACTCAATTATTATTGTTTTTTGGTACTAGTAATCATTATCTTCGTGAAAACAAAGGACTGGCGACAAAGAAGGCAAAGAAAACTTATTTATTTTATTTATTTATTAACTGAACATCCCTATCATCTAGTGCTAGTCTTTAGCAAGTACTTTGTAAACCTCCTCATTTTTTTAAGTCGGTTAAAAATAATTATGCTCGTTCATTTTTATAACCAGTTTTTTCTGTTGCTCCAACCGGCGGACATAACTAACGGCTTTGTCAAGGCCTTCTGTATTATTATCATTACAAAATCAGTTACTGAATCACAGTAATCTTTCCACGAGATCTTGAAGATTGATTCATAGACGAAACCGCCTTTTCCACCACACACCAAACCACTCTCCCTCTCACTGAGAGGAGGCCTGTGTCCCAGCAGTGGGAATGTTACATACTATGTAAGACCCCTCCGTGTCTCGGAAAGCACGTTAAGCCGTTAGTCCCGGCTGTCATTCGTGGATCTTTGACAGTCGTTACGTGTCGTCAGTAGCCCGAACAACCAGTGTCTGACCACCAGTGTTACCAAGGGGTATTGTATTACCCAGTAACTGGGCGGTGGAGGTCAGATATGCAGTCGCTCCATGTAAAATACTGGCATTCAGCTGCATCCGGTTAGACTGGAAACCGACCCCAACATAGATGGGAAAAGATAAGAATAAGATAACTATACCATCAGTAGCGATGTGTCAATAGATTATTGGGTTCGGCCGTTAGTGGTATCGTAACCATTTACGTACTTAGTGCTAACACCAATTACACTGAACGCGATCAGCACGACTAAACTGCGTTCAAGAGCTTGAAATCCGCCTTTTTTTTTTGGAGGATGGGAAATCATCAAATGACCCCTCCCGCTCTGGGTGGAGCGGAAGGGAGTGTAAGACTCTTACTAACTAAAACCCACCCGTGTTCCTTCCTTAGCCCTCTATGATCCAGGGCAGCGGTAACCCTTTCAGGCGGTCCCGTTACCCCGGCAGGCTTCGGCCCTATCGTGCCCCGTCATTATGCTACCATCTCTTTGAGGCGCGCGTGGAACACATACGCGCGGCGTCCGGCACGGGCCTGGTCCTGATCGGACGGTGAGCTACCCATGCGCGTACGCACGTACGAACAAATTTGTTGCGTTACATGATACGCAACAACTTGGTTCGCACGTGCGTACCACTATCGAACATCGAACACTCTGTTCGTCAAACATGTTCGCGGCGATCCTTGTAGTGTGTTCTGTATGGACGGTGTTCGAAGATTTTCCGCTACTTCACAATCGACCACTTCCAACGGCGCCGTCATGGCTACTAAGATAGAGTTCACGACTGTTGTTCGCGAACTCGACTCGAACTATGTTTGCGTTCGTGTTCGAATATGCCGTCCATACGTACGAACCAAATGTTCGGGTCTGGTGTTTGTGTTCGCTATGTTCGTGTTCGTACGTGCGTACGCGCCTTTACTCTCCGCCCGCAGGCCCGCGCCTACGGTGGCCGGGAGTCGTCACGCGGCTCCCGACGCCCGGAGCGTGTCCCGCGGCGGCTGAGGCGTGAGGTTCTCTCCCTCATCCATCCCGCCACCTCCTTCACTAGCATGACTGCTTCGTCGAAGGAGGTGACTGCCTCCCACTCCGTCTCGCCCCGGACCATGGCTTGAACCAGGGCTGGACGCGAGAGCTCGCCGCCGCTGCCGATCGCTCTACGAGGACACGGCGGTGCTCCGCCCAAGCGGGGCAGACCTCTACCGTATGCTCCACCGTGTCCTCTGGGCGATCCTGACAGTGATGACACCCGGGCGTCTCCTCCCGCCTGATGATGTGCAGGAACCTCCCGAAACATCCGTGTCCGGAGAGGACCTGCGTCAGGCGGTAGGTGAGAACGCCGTGACGCCTCTCTAGCCACTCCTCGAAGAGGGGTCTTATCGCCGCTATCGTGGCGTGCCCTGCGCTGGGTTGCGAAAGTCGCGCCATCCATGCCACCATGAGATCGCGCCAGAGGTCCGTCCGCTCCGCCGCGGTATGTCGCGGATGCGGAGGTGAAATCCGCCCTTAGTTTAGTATCAGGGAGTAATTTTTTTTTTTTTAGTTGACAATGGGCTCACTCTTGACCTCAATCCAGCCCAGTTATTATTTCATTGCTGGCTAAACAACCAATATCATCAAAACTCACTATTTCTCGCCTGCTTCGACGGCAGCAGTGTAGCCAATTTAGCAGCATCAGCTCTCTGCAGGTTATCGAACAGCTCCTGCTCCCCTCCAGGGTACAGTTCCTGGTAGAACTCCTCGCCAGCTTCCTCCCATCCTTCTTGCTTCTTGGACCGAGCCTTGTTTTTTGAATTACCGCCTGACATTTTTTCAGAGCATCTGCGGATAAATGGGATATTTATGTTAATAACAAGCCTTGCGTGTGATGGGATTTCCCAGCGGAAAAGTTACGAACTTCCATACACAAGGGGATTGAAGATTTTTATATGGAGCCTGGCATACCTACTGTCGCGCCATTTTGATTTTTTTCAAAATGTCGGCCACTCATGATACCTATAATAGGACCAAACCCTGGGTTTGGTATCTTATAATGTTTTCTGTTTATTCTGGTTACTAAAGTAAACCAGGATAACTATCAGTGGACCATGTAGCAAAATAATGTGGATTTGATAAAGTCAAAATTTTAAATAATAATTTAGTACAAAAATATGTCCCAAACAAAACAAATGATAAATCTGTGACACAGATTTACAAAATAAATGATAAATCTGTGTGAATCACAGATTTATCATTTGTTATGTTTGGGACAGATTTTTTTTGTTTTGTTTGAGTGTTGTGGAGTAGTGCGGGGTAATTGCATAACACACAATCAGTAGCAATGGCTTGCATTTTGACAGTTCAACAACATTCATTGTGTTATTTACGTTGTTGAGCGGACACATTTATCAAACTTATGAAGCAATGGGTTAGCAATATCCTTCACAATGATTGGGATTTATAAAACATGACTTCTTTTTAACCAATATTTGCCATCAAGACGTTAACAAGATTTGTTTTGTTTGCTTTTAGTTAAAATAATAAAGAACAATTATTTTAAACTAGCTTTCGCCCGCGACTTCGTTCGCGTGAAGCAACTTTCTTATTTTTTTTTTCCGTAAGAACCTTGTACAGAGTATTAGAAAACTACAAAAAATAAAATCAGCCAAATCGGTCAAGCCATTTTCATGTTATGTCGTGAAAACGGAAAACGGGTTTCATTTTTATATATATAGATGTGTCTCTATTTCCTACTCCTATTGTAGTGAAGCCTAAAGACATTTCCTAGTATTATGACTTGTTCAGCTGTTTGATTATGTTTGCCGTTTGAATGAATGTGAGCAAGTGAGTCATAATGTTTCTTTACTATTCACAGTATTTTACTACTACGAGAAATAATAAGGAATTTCCCTATAATTTAGAGATAACACTGGTGACACAATTTGTCAAATAGAATAGAATATTATTTATTGTTGCTGCAGGTGGTTAAATGGTGGATAATTTTAAACTAAACATCTGTAACATGTACCTACTTTCTGTACAAATAAAAAAAAAAAAAAAAGTTAGTTCTAAATTCTAAATTCAAAAACTGATTTGGAACCTTAGTTGTGGTCAATTTTCGAAATACAAAAAATACCTTGAAGGTTTAAGCATAAGCATAGTTTCTAATGATGGAATGTCTGTTTCTTATTGGCGTTATTATGACTATGAAAACCTGATCAAGTTTGACAAAAAATGGCTATCAAATCGCATGTTAGCTGTAAATAATTGAATAACGAAAAAACAATAGCACTGAAATCATTTGACAATAGATTTGAAGAGGCTAAAAAGTGAAGTTGAATAATTATTTAAACACATTTTACACATTACCTATTCACTTCATTGTAATATTTTAAAGTGAATTTTAATAAAAAACTAACTCACATAGGTACAAGCATTTATTTCAAGGACCGCTGTGAGAAAAGATTTGATAGTTTTTTGTGCAAATTATTTTAAATTCATTGTCATGGTTTTTGAGCTTCTATTGAAAACTATTTTTAAACACAGTACATAGGTATTCTGTATCTAAACCAGACTGAAACAAGGAAAGAGAAAATGAAACTGAATAAATAAAATTTATTACTATGGGATTACCTGTTTTATTACGATTGGAAACAATTGAAATAAATGACGAGTATTAATGTCAATCATTGCAGATCTAATCCTGTCATTACGGTGAAGCAAGATAAGAATAACAAACAAAACAAATCATTATTCATGATTCACGCTGAACTAGATTGGTGATAGAAATTGGATTAAATGCATAAAAACGCAATGAACTTTTTGTTTTATTGCACAATACAAGTATGTAAGAGGCAGAGCATATTCATATTCAGAACACAAAGCATTGATAACCTTTTCTACTTTTTTCAAAATAAGGGCAAAGGTACTGTTAGGACACTCACCTTATAACATAAACAATAGATTTCTATCCCACTGTTAGATTACCGATGTCACTTCACGGGCACCACACATTGTTAGGTGTTAGTTACTCACAAATTCTGTAAGATAAATAAATTAGCATTTAATTAATTATAAAAAATGTAGGTATTTCAAACCAAAATAGTCTACATCCACAACGCAAGGAGTGGTACGTACTGCATGATTGTCTGTCAGCGACCGTTCGTTCGGAAAGTGTCTGTGAGCAGACGTGATACTTTTTCTGTCAAATTATTTATAGTTTTCGTAAATGTTATGATTAGGTACGCTTTAAAGATTGAGCGTTTATTTATAGATGTTTATACTCTGAACTCTCTGTATTACCTCGTTATTTATTTTATGAAATGATTTCGTTAGCAACATTATGTTGCAGTTACGTGATTCGGAATGTTACTCTTTAATTGCGGTAATCTGTCACTCATAATTATGCACTAATTTAAAGTCTTCATTTGTTTATGTTATCAAATTAGCCACTCACATGCTGATTGTACCATGTTATTGCCAAAAAATGAAACTGTTAGCTACCTATTTCATGGGAACATCATTTTTTATTCAACAATAAACAATGGAAGTCCCTATCGATCACTTTTATAAATGGAACGCGTCGGTCGCACTTGTCACAAATGAGATTTCAATCAATCCCACCGCACAGATCCTAATGACGTTTTTCTAGGGAAACGCAGAGCCATGGAGCCGATAAAAACACTAAATTGATATCCGTACTCCGCAAAAACTCGACAACCACCCGCCGTTCGCGTAAACAAATTTCTGAGGAAATTTTCTTCATGCAATATCCGGTTCGGCTCACGATTGGAGCATTTTCGCGGCATTTCCACCGTCGACCTATCACGATGGGCCACCTGTAGGTATGGCCAATCGGAGGTATCTTACGTGAGCAGCGATCCTAATTGAGCCAATGCAATATCCGGTGAGCGATGCGACTACATCCTGCGCGAAAAGCCCGGGAACGGTCCGGGGCGGGACAACACCTGCGCAGCATCCCTACAGACGCCGCTCCAAGATCACATCTCGCGAAAAGTAATGATTATTTCTGTCCGCGGGCGGTTAGTTCCGCATACTCCCGCGGTGGCGCTGTGCTCGGGAGTCCGACCGCGAATACGTACCTCGTTATATGGATTTTAAAACATATTAAATGTATTGTAAATTGATAAATTACGTGTAAAAATATATTAAAGTGAAATATTAACAAACCGTGTTGCGTGGCTGTGTGTAAAAATATAATAGTTGATGTGTCTGGGCGTATCACGATGTTAGCTTGTACGATCCGTGTCCTCCATTAGAAACGATTTTCCAGGGGCAGTGTAGGGTGTGCGAAATAAAACGGAAAATTCCCCAGTGCGTTAGATTATAAGTGTATAGGCTAGATGTAGTGTATCAATGAGTGTTTTTGCAACATGTATCTGTACGGGAGTGTATCGACCGCGCCGAGAGCACGGCTGGCTGTTATCCAAAGCCGCGTCGTCCGCGCTCTCCCGAACCTACACGCTTAACGAGATAATCACGGACGATTTCGCACTGAACTCTGGTTTAAACTATTGTTATGAGTGTTAGCACGCATAATGCCCGTTGTACCGACCGCGCCGTGCGGCCATATCATCTAAAAACAAAACGAGATCACTAAATGGCGTTTGGGAAGCTTCTTTCTGTGCTGGTCGTGGTAGCCATCGTTCTTGGCGACCATGAGGTCGAAAAAGAGAATAAAGCAAAGAAAACCGTGGCGGCGGAGACGCAACAGAAGTACAGGAGTGCCAGTCCAGGGAAGGAGAAGGGATCCTTCCACAAACTGACGACGTTGTTGAATCGGACTGAAGACCGACGTCAGAATCGTCGGGGGGACAAGTCTGCGGTGGACAAAGTGTTGCAGCTCAACCAGCGGTACAACGATATGATGAACGACAACGAGGGGTCCATCGCGATCAACCAGAAGATTAATTCCAACAATGACACTTTCTCATTGACTGACAAAATGAAGATTTTGCGGCCGTACGGTCCGATGTATGAGGCGGTAAACAAGAATCCTTTCATTTCAAAGGCGACGGGGGTTTATTGCAGTTTCGAGAAGAATGGGCCAGAGAACCCTGTGAATATGTGCATGTGGCAGTGGAACTCGACGGTGTCGAGCCACGGACTGGGTTTCAAGGTGGTGACCGCGGCGGACGTGGTGGCCATGAACCAGTCCACAAGAGGATTAAAGTTCTCCGGACCTTCGGCTGATGCGGACGGGAATGAAGGAGGTGGGTGGTTATACAGCCTTTTTTGTGCGTGTTTTTGTTTCTAGGATTGCTGGTTTGAAGGCGTGGCGAAGAATCAAACGTTTTAGGTACTGGAAAACTGGGTCGCAAACATAAGTCGTTTTTAATGTATCTTTTCATCTCTCATTTTCCGGCCAATGTAGACGAATATTTGTGTTTTAGACGGGCATTGTCACAGGAGCACAACAACTATTAACCCGCGATCATTGTGTAGAAAGCTCAGCGAAAAATTCAATGATTTTGTGATAACTTTTGCTTACACTTTGGTCATCCGGGGCTAATATACGAGTATGACCAAAAGGGAGTGATTTTCTTGTTTTTTCGAGTGTTATTTGGCGCTGTCATCAGTGCGCCGCAAGACAACTAAAATATAAGTAGTACGTTTGCATAGATTGCGCAAATCACATACCCTGAAAAAACAGAAAACATACAGTAACTCCGAGGACACATTAGCCCGTGGTGGATGACATACTCAAATCTCATTAAGTGTCATCATCTGCCACCTTTTCAACTATGTTGGGGTCGACTTCCAGTCTAACCGGAAAAAATCATTCAGTGTTTGTTATGTAGTCGTATTTTCATTGCCCCGGCCAGAGTCGCCAGACTGACTTGTTTTGGGCCAGTTTGTTTTGGAAATTGCATCCAGGTCGTTGATTATAAGCCATATCTAAGCACAGCATCACCTGCCCGTTCTTCAGCATAGGAACCCACTACGGTTTCGAATGGGCAACTAGCTTCATCTTTCTGACAGATCGACCCCTTGGCAATGGAAAAGTGTCTGTAATTGGTTTGGGTTTGAGCACAGCATCACCAGCCCGTTCTCCTCCATAGGAATCCACTACGCTTTAGAATGGGCAACTAGCTTCAACTTTCTGATGGTCCGACCTCTTGACATTTCAAAAGTGTCTGTAAATGGTTTATTTGAGTTTGCCTGGAGTACAGAACTTACGGTAAGGTATTCCTTTTCGCCAGCATAAATTTTTTTGTAGGTACACATGGTTTTATTACCTTTTGTTGCTATTACTTTATTACCAATTGCAGTCAAAGCCTGTGAGTTCTACTTGATAACACTTTCCAGATTATTTAAACAATTAAATGTCAAAAGTAACAATAATATGATATTTTTTGCTGACCGTACCAATACTTGTTGACATCTGACTTTATGATATCAACCACGTCATATCATAACAATATTATCAATATCAACCATTAGACCAACCATTAGGTAGCGGTAATCTAGAGCAGCTTTACTTATTACACATGACCTTTGAGACCTTTAAATTTAACCGTAAGCTTGTCGCAATAGGGACCACCTAAGTACAAGAAATCAAGTGATTATTGTCCTATTCCCTCATATTTCGATTAACAAAACGGTTAAAACAACCTGAAAACAAAAGTATTTGCAACAAAACTACCAATTTGTTGAGCATGCGTTTATAATTGCAAAGGACTCGAGCTCGAACGAAAAAAATTTTTGCTCGCGTCATTCCATTCCTCAAAGGCCAAAGCAAGTTTTTCACCCGATGGCATGCACTTTTGTACATACATTTATCAAAAAGGTGGTGAAAAAATGGGCATTGATTTGCAACGTTGCCACGATTAGCGACATTCCATCACATTTTCCGATAGGTTTTTCCCCACGTCTGTCTAAAGGCACATGTTTAAAAAAAGTCGTGTTTGTGTTCCCTAAAACATTTTTATTATTTTTTTCTTAAATAAGTTCATATTGTGTGTCCCAATACTCCCAATACAAGTGCAATGCAGTCGTGCTATTCCGTAACATTTTCACCGTAAAACTTAGGTGAAGTGAACCGTCAATGCTGTCAATCCCTAGCATTAGGTGTAATGGTAACTCACTTCACCAATGTTTTCACGGTGAGACTTCTACAGAATCGAGCGGCAGGTCTACGAGAGTACCTCCCGTCTTTCTTTTATTCTCGTTTTTTCTATCTGTTGCTATCTGAAGCCAATTCTCCGTGTAGGAGTTTAACACGTCTCACAAAGCATTAGGCCTATCAAAATTAAAAAAAGTGTACTGCCATATCTACCCTTACCTACCAATACATCACTTAATAATGATCATACCACCCACAACACGAGTGGGGGTATCTTTTGTCAAAGCTAACTCATGTTTATTTATAATTGGATTAATAGCCTTCTGGGTGTTGACTGTCGAAAGGTCACAGGTTCGAATCCCTGCCGGCGCACTATTGTTACTCCTACACGTATTACGGCTTAAGGTTTATGGGAATAAAGGGAAATGGGTAATTTGGTGTTGTAATATAGCAACACATTCATTTGGTGCGTTCGAAATAAGGAGTGGATTTTGCAAAATGAATGAGGTGGATAGAAAACATGTCCTGTCAGCTGCACGTTACACGAACTGTGGACGCTGGTGATGGCGCCAAACAGCACCCTAATTGCGCAACACACTATCAAACTCAATCTGAATAATTTTGAAGCTTATTGCTAATCCATTGCTTCATAAGTTCCAAAAAATTTTCTGTTCAACAACGTAAATAACGCAATGAATGTTGTTGAACTGTCAAAATGAAACCCATTGCTATACTGATAGTTTGTTACGCAATTACTCCGCTGATAGCCGAATTATGGGCCGAGTCCATTTAAATTGCCATCGACACGCTGAGAATAAGAATATGACCAAAAAATAAGGTACTTAATTGACATTCTATCAGCAATAACCATGATGGAAATGTCCAAAATGTATTGGATTGATATCATCATCCACACCATACCAGACCAGACCAGACCATACCAGAGGTGTGACAGACCATAATTCAGTCTTGCTTTGTCTCAGACAAAGTAAACAATCGAATACTGGTGTCAAAACCATCTCAAGAGTCAATTATGACTCTTTGGACTCTGAAATGAATAGTATGGACCTCAATCCGATCTATGAGTCTACTGATGCTAATCAAGCCACTAATTATTTTATCAACACTATTGTCAATATTATACGCTCTCACACAACTATTGTTAGACTTCCAAATCACAAACGTTTACTTAAACCATGGATGACTACTGGTATGCTTCGCTGCATGCGTAACAGAGATGCAATGCATAAAAAACTGAAGCTATCACCAGATAATCTTATTACTACTGTTTATAGTTAACATTGTTATTTCATTAAATAAATTATTATTATTATTTGTTGGTATACATTTTTGTATCTCGGCACTGATGTGCCGGTTTTATAGAATAACACGGGCCGAAGCCAAGTGCTAACCTAAGCTATAGATGATAACATATTATGGTGTGATAATATGGACCACCACCAGACCTTTCCTAACTATGTTGGACTCGTCTTCCAGTCTAACCAGATGCAGCTGAATACCAGTATTTTACATGGAGCTACTGCCTATCTGACATCCACAACACAGTTGCTGGGTAATACCTACGTGGTAAGACTGGCTGTCACACTTTCGGGCTTCTGACGACCCATAATGTATGGGACTGACATAAGTTATGTTTAATAAATAATAATAATAAATTAAAATAATAATATTTATTAAATATTCCTAGTTACCAATAAAACATGATAACAAAGAGCTATAGCTACAATACAAACAGCAAACCTAATGTTGTTCTTTGTAAAACATGACTACTACTTACTTGCATAAAACCTGTCATACGAAAACTATTAGTTACAGAATAGTTTTCATCGCCGAGTTTAACAGACTAAGTGATCGTAGTTGGTTATTATTGACTGCTGCCCATCTTTTGCGCCCTTAGTAGGTACTTAGTTGCGTTTTACCACCGCATCTCATCAAGTAAAAACAGCTTTTCCCAGACTTTTTTGACGACGGGAGCCTTGGCAGAAAAGGGATATTCAAGCTCTTGAAAATAAAAATAAACGGAAGGTATTAATAGTAGGGATCTTTATTTTAAGGCAAACTTTGTATTTTCAATTTTTACCATCGAACTCTTCAGTCATACTTTACGACCCCCAGAGGTCTGCGGACCCCAGGGGCTGCAGTCTCGACATTCATAGCGATCGCTTTACGACCGAATTCGGACGCAAAGTCCCGGATTGACAGGTATAATGTATGGAGTGACAGGACTTTGCGACCGAATTCGGTCGTAAAGCGATCGCTATGATTGTCGAGACTGCAGCCCCTGGCCTGGGAAAGCCGTAGTTAAAAACATAAGTCACGTCCGAAATTCACCTAAAACAACATTGCGTAAAGCAATCATCAATCCACTGTCAAATGGTTTAATTACGCTCAAACCACATCAATTCACCTCACTGCTTACAACATGTCGCGTGGACATTCACCAATCATTTGCAATACGCTATTAACCTTAGCAAGTCTACCGGCGTCGTAATCAATCACGATTGCATACAGGCCAGTAAACAGATAGGGTGTAGAAGTACCGGTACTGTCTGTACTCTGTGAGTGGTTCAGAGGCCACTACACTACACTATTCAGTCTGTAGTTGATGCGGAAGAATGAGGAACATGTCGTTAGGAAAGTTTTTTATGTATATGATGACTTATAAGACTGGAAGACGAGATGTCCGTCGTTCGGCGGCGAGATGGGCAGACGACATTGTTGCTATCGCGGGCAAAAATTGGATGAGGCTGGCACTGGAGCGTGGTGATTGACACAAGAATCCTATGCCCAGTAGTTGGTGAAGTCGGGCAGTGGATGGTGATGATAAGACCAAGAAACAACAAGAGGCGATGGATGAATTGTGTGAAAGATATGGCTAGAAAGGGGGTGAAAGATGACGTTTGGTAGTTACCTGTATGAGAGGAGAAGACTCGCTGCGCCGACTCCAAATAAATTAAGTTAAGGTCAGGAAGAACAATTGAAAAAGAATTAAGTATCCCACTCGAAGGTAAAAGCTTCCCCCCTGATTTGACAGGGTATTAATCGCATCGCACGCTTGGTTAGCGATGTGACGAGTTGGATTTTTTTTGACTCGAGTTACTCGAGTTGATATGGGTACTGACTCGAGTCGCAACTCGAGTTGACTCGACTCGGTGTCTCCTGTAGGGAGAAAGAGGGAACTCGGGGAGCTCGAGTCAGCTCGACTCGAGGCTGATAGGTAATGATAATGATGTTGAATTGTTGGTGTGATATGGCTACTCGAGTCCATTCGCAACTAAGAAAGTTTCTGTTTTAGTAGCCGGAGCCGCTACGCTACATACAAGCTGATACAAGCCTACACCAATGTAGCATTGGATCACTGATCAGGTTTTAATATGTTACGAAAGAAGTTTATCAGGTATTTGAAATAAAAAATATTTAATTATTAAAGTAAGCACACTTAGAGATATTAATCACTAACAAAACAAAGCAACAAGGTCAGGTCGCGCGCGGGTCACCAACGGCCAACCAACAAGATTGAAAGAGATTGTCACGTGTCTGGCCATCAGGTCATCAGACTGATGATCTCAAGTCTTTCTAGGTTTTGCTGACTGTGTTATGGGACAGGAAAACTCTGATTCCCAGCCTATTAGGTCCTTCAGGACCTTGGCTTCTTGTCTCTATTTTTGCTGAATTCTTTCTAAGCGATATTGACAGGTAAAACTGCCTTCAATCTTTCCAGTGGACACTATAGAAAGAGAAATACATTTAATTTAGCACAGACTAAAAGGCGCACAACATAATAAACATCAGACAAAAACCTAAAAAGCAAATAAAAAAATGAAAAGTCCGATGTAAGAAATTAGCAGGAAAATATGCCTCACGGTTGCGCCAAAAAGGCCCAATTCAGAAAAAATGCCAGACAACTAGTGCCTGACGCTGGTTTTCAACTGGACCTGTATTTCACTCATCTACTAGGGTTGGTAGGTAGGTAATTGTGTTGTTTACCAACTAATTAAGTTATATTTAATTATTTTTTTCTGTTTTTTCACTATTCAATAGTTAATACATACCTATTATTGATTTCTCCAGCTGCTGCCCAAACTATATGCCTAGCAAAAGGAGGTTGAATATTTTGTTAAACTACGAGAAGTAGGTACCTGTTTAAAGGTCACTAGAGTAGGAACATAGTAAAGGTCATGATTTTCGACAGTAAACAATAACAAGAATAAGGGCGTGGTAAACCTGGTATACCTACTAAGGCCTAATAAACTGTATCAATTTGAAAAACATAGGTCAGAGGGGCAATTCTCATAATTTTAAGAACGTTCACAGTTGATCTTAGTCTCAGTCTGTCAAAAATACCTCTAATTTCCCTATATTTTTTGAATTTTTTTTGTCATTGATTGTCGCTGAAATGAGATTGCTAGGTACTTGATTTTGAACGTTTTTAATTGTGATTTTTTTTTTTTTTACTGGAAGGACGATAATTCGTGTCTACTTGAAGGCAATAACTTAGTATGTACTATCTAAGACGATAATAACACTATTTTTTTCAAGAACTTAGATTTGGGACCATTTACAATATTATGTACAGACGCCAGCAGGTCAAGCTACCCGAAACTGTCAAATTTCCTCAATCAACCTTGAACCATAATGCTTTAGCGATAAAGTTGAAATCTATTAAAGAAATTTGACAGATTGTAGTAGCTTGATGTGCTGGCGTCTGTACCTAACCTACTCGTATTTCGATTTAGCGCAAGTTTTCAATTTCATCCTGTCTGATCCTGTATACTGATTTTCAAGGCAACATTTAAAAACTTGACTATAAAGTAATACAGATTCCCAAGAACATCAGTTCTAAGAAGTAGGAAGGTATATCTAAGTACGCAGTGGTTATCGCATTCTCAAAAGGTCATAGGTCGCCTATGACAGGAGTGCGACCATGCATGGGAGGCATTAAAATAGACTCCACGCTACTTAAAAAAATGTACATCCGGCCTTGCCGACGGGCTAATATTTTTACCATGGAATGAGCTGTTCAAAAGGCCAATTCCCATAATTAAAAACGTTCAAAATCTAGTCGTAATCTCAAATCAAGTCAAATCGATTTCAATAGCAGAGGGACAATTCTCGTAATTTTAAGAACGTTCACATTCTGATCTCAGTCTCAATCTGTCAAAAATACCTCTAATTTCACCTACATTTTAACAAGTTTTTGACATTTGTTTGTCGCCGAGATGTGACTGCGACAAGATTTTGAACGTTTTAAATTACGAGAATTGGCCTTCTGGTCAAAAATGTAGAGGAATTAGAGGTATTTTTGACAGATTCGCTCTTCTGCACCCTAATTGCGTAACACAATAATAATCCCAATCTGAATAATTTTGAAGGATATTGCCAATCCATTGCTTTATATGTTGGAAAAATTTGTCTGCTCAACAACGTAAATAACGCAATGAATGTTGTAGAACTATCAAAATGAAAGCCATTGCTACTGATCTGGTAGTTCTGGGGCCAGTAGATAACTAGATACCTGCGTGAGAGAAAAACACAAAAAATATGATAATTATCCGCATACATCTATGATGAGGACAATGTCGTGAGGAAAGTTTTGAATATGAATGTGGATGGCTATTAGAGTAAGGGAAGACCAAAGAAACGATGGATGGACTAAGTGAAATATGATATGCCTAGAAAGTGCGTGACTACTGAGATGACGATAAGAAGTAGTACATAAGGGCAATAGATGATGACAATGTTTCTTTCATGGTGAACAGAGAGAAAAACAAAGCCATAGATGAAATATAGAACAAAAAGAAAGAAAAATATTTTTTGGGACACACAGGAAATACAAATAATAAAAATTGAGCATATAAAACTGACAAAGTTAAATTAAAAACAACAAAAAAATAAACAAATAATAAAGACCTGTGCGAAGCCAAAAAGGCTCCTTATTATTACTCTAATACATAGTATTCTAATAGGGCCCGTTGTGAATATAAAGATTGAAACCAATGGATGTTGGGCAGCTAGTAATGGTCCAATGCTCAACGAAGACCTTGTAAGATCGCTACAGAACATCATAAAACGCGTCTTAAAGACGTTCAAGCTATGGATAAGGTTGACCTCATAACACAGAAAGCATCAGGTGCTTGTTATAGCACGGAAGTCGTAAAAAAGTAAGGGTTGGATAGAGTAGGTATTGGACACTGCTAGCAACCTGTTACTGCAGTCTTCAAAAACGGATAACTCAAGGAAAACGATTTTCAATGCAAACCTTACTATAAGTTACGACCCGTTGGCGATATATGTAGATACCGAGAAATTCTCATAAACTCGGTTCCTATATCTTCAACGGGTCGTTGAAACCAAAGCCAAGAATGATCATCCATCAATTACTATTTGCCTAGCCTTTATCAACATAGTTGGGATCGGCGAGGTAATCAGGGCTGCCAGTAGATAATTTTTAATTATTCAGCCACGTTTCTGAAATTATACGAAATTGAATTTCAGGACTCAGGACATAAAAAAACAATCCTTCACATACACAATAATGATTATTTATCGTGTGAACTTGTCTTCCCTACAACTAGTAAAGTAACCGTGGCGATAGGTCCGAATTGTAGTATTGTACGTGTGGAATAAAATTAATATGAACTCATATTATAACATTTAGGTTTACCGTATCCAATTATACATGAGGATCCAGGATACATAGAGGATACGACCAGTCACCTAATTATACAGTTTTGGTATCCAATTATACAATCTGGCAGCCCTGGAGGTAATTACGTAACACACGGAATGGCTGTCATTTTGACAGTTCAACGTTCACGGACGGGTGTTTGTAAAGATGGCCAACCTAACCACTGACCGACCGCGACAAGCATCGTATCGTTATCGGTCGACCCGAGCGGCTGTTATTACTTAGCCACGAGCCCCTATATTTGGAATAGATATACACCATTATAAAATAAGAGTTATAGGTTAACTGCAGTGACAGTTATGAGTGTGTTCTATTTTCAGCCAGCATGTTTTACAAAGAGCACGAACGACGAAAACGGAACGTGAATACGAAGGATTTTTTAGTCGAAAATACAACTGTAGGTACTCTATCATTTTGGTTTAAATTTTTACGACAAGCAGAATTAGTTTCGCTTCATATCTGAAAATAGTTTAAAAACGTAAAAATAGACGAGTAGTAGGTACTTCGACTCTTATGTGTCCTTTTGTTTTTGTATTGATTTGTATTCATTTAATTTAGTACCTTAGTGTAAATAGTTGTGTTTAATATTGTAAAAGTGATGTAAGAATCATAGGTAAAAAAAACAACGGGTTGCACTCCGGGAGTGCCGGCAGAAGTGAAAACTTGAATATTAACGTTGGGCATTTTTGATATTTTGGAATGCGGTCTACTCTCCCTCCGTCTTACGAATTTTCGATCAAGTCACGTGTCCTGACGCGAGCTCCGTCTTACGAATTTTCGATCAGGTCACGTGTCCTGACGCGAGTTTAAAATTTTTTACCCATCACAACAAAAGTGCACAACGCCGCTAAAGATGTTTTTACTTCAAAAAGTAAAAACTAATTGCAATGAGTATTTTCAATTTTAAAATCATTCGAATTTTCTTTACGTTTAAGTACTCCGTTCGTACTAGGCCCACTGAAGTAACTATCTAAATGTAATACCTAAACATAGCTTTTCACAGTCGGCATTTAGTCATTTATCTCATCAAAAATCTTTGGACACGTTCATAGCCATGCAAGATCTTATCGTGGCTAGAGTTTTGACTTATAGATTTTTTCTTGTAGTTTGACAGTTCATTTTTTAAATCAGTTTTATAAAATGTCGTTGGCAAAGTCATTGAAGATACTGGAAGCAAATAAACAATAGTTATAATCTTGAAACAGTTTACAATTTTATTTGCCAAATATCTTTTTCCCGGGGCTTCGCCAGGGTTAAAGTCGAAAATTATCCCACGGGAACGCACTCACTACCCGGATAAAATAAAATATCCTTTATCCTAAGCCAGGTCATGGTCTCTCCGTGTGCCTCATCCAAATCCTTTCAGCCGTTAGGTGTTAAAAGGTAACAGACAGACAGCGAGACGGACAGACAGGCAGAGAGATAAACAGACAGACTTACTTACACATTTATATTATTAGCTGGATGTGTTCTTAGCCAGCCCATTTCATTAAGAGAATTAACAGGTAATTCTAAGTAGACAGACTTAACGTTTGCATCTAAACGCGCGATATTTTCAGCGTCCCTTTGTTATGTGCATTTAATTATACCCACAGGGACGTATTTGGGTCGATAATAAGTTTATTTCTGAATGTTTCAAGTACTGTGTGAGTTTTTTTCTGTATTTGTGTTCTTTTTATGCGTCATGTTTACCGCAAATAAACGTATTTTCTTTCTTTCTTTCTATGTTAGTTATTTTCTTTATTAAACCTAGGTAGGTAATAGAAGTTAATAGCAGAAGGTAGCTAATAATTTTAATACATGCAACTTGACGGCAAAGTTACATTAAGGTAAAAAAGGAATACCTTGATATTACGTTTAACTTATCCTTTAAGTAAGTGCTTAAGTAGATCATGTTTTGCAGATGATCTGGACATGTTTTAGCCCTGAAAAACTATCATCTGCCTAGTCTTCTCCCAACTTTTTGGGGTCGGCTTTCAGTCTAACCGGATGCCGCTGAAATACCAGTATTTTTCAGACCTCTACGACCGAGTTTCTGGGTAACACGAACCCCTTAGACTGACTGGCAGAGTCTACTTATTAACCGACGAAAAAAAACGGAGGAGGTTCTCAAGTCGACGCGTATACTTATATAAGCTTCTTCTGGGCAAGCTCGTTCCACCGTAGATCTCATCCCTGCCTCTGGGCTGGATTGAGGTCAAGAGTGAGCCCATGGTCAATAAAAAAAATAAAAAAAAATAATTAATGACCACGCAAAATTTTTTACAGAGTAGTCTGATTTTGATAATTCTTTTTTTATTGGAAAGGGTTTACGTATACCCCAAAGTTGGTCCCATATAAATTTGAAAATAAAATCCAACCCTAAGGGTGGGAAAATAGGGGTGATTTATTGTTCACTCACAGATTTGAATGCTGAGTTGTGTATTATTACTCTACTCAGTGCCACATATGCCTGGCCCTTTGGCAAACAATTAGTAGATTATAGCCACTAAAAATTATATTATTTTTTGCTTTTCAGTTTTTTCGGCGGTTTAATTTTTTTGTTAAAAAGTTTTTTTTATGTTATTAACCATGACTAACTTTGTACGGCACGTGGTGTGACGATCTGCAGTGCGATTCTGTAAACATCTCACCGTGAAAAATTAGGTGAAGTGAGCGTGGAGTGAGCTGTCATTCCAAATAATGCTAGGGATTGACACTACTGACAACTCACATCAAGCTCACTTCACTTGAGTTTTCACGGTGAGATTTTTACAGAATCGACCGGCTGGTAACGTTCGCAGGGCCAACATGGCCAGAGATCGCACAAGACAGAGAGGTTTGGAAGGAAAAGGGGGAGGCGTTTGCCCAGCAGTGGGACACAATGCAGGCTAACAAAAAAAAAAAACTTGGAAGCCTCCCTGAAGCTTGCCTGGTTTTCAGAGGTACATAGTTTTAAATTTTTAACTTCTAAATTGCACCGTCACGCCAATACAAACAGTTTTCCCATCCTGTTTTCGTCTTTCTCTCAAGGCATCATGACGACATGTCTCCGTCTGGCGCTAATAATAGAACTATGTTTTTGACTTCTTTTCCTACACATTTGAGAACCTAGTCAAAATAATATTACGTCTGCACAAATCTAGGAGATTTATTAGGCTTCGTTGCCACTAGTACCATTAACAGTTCCATGATGGAATTCCGTGATGTTTTTTTAAATCCCTAGTTCCATTTTAAAAGAATCTGTAAATAATGGAACTACTGGTGTTTTTAAGGTGCGGGTCACTCACATTTCGTCAGTTATGTTTAAATCCCATGAGCCTAACGTCATTGGTCTGACTATGGCATAAATCCAGACTCCGAACTGCTACTGAGAGATTCGCAACAACCAATACACTTTGCCGGATCGGGGGGCAATTGCGTAAGACACTATGGCGTAATGGTGTAATTGCCGTATGGCGTTCCAGTGTGAGGATAAGTTAATAAATAAATAAATATGGCTGTCATTTTGATCAACAACATTCATTGCGTTATTTACGTTGTTGAGCAGACAATTTTTTGAAACATGTAAAGCAATGGGTTAGTAATATCTTTCAAAATGATTTAGATTATGATTGATATAGTGTGTTACGCAATTAGGACGCTGGGTATCAAACCCCACATGCTCAGCAGTGGCGCTTGCGACCACTAGACCAACGACGCATTCCAACATACGGTAGATATTCCAACATTTACAAACATTCGTAATACGTGTTAACATCTGCTTTTATTTTTATATACAACCTCCCTGCTCTAGCAGTAGCCTCTGCTACGCACGGGTGCAATGACGACATGTCAAAACATCGACATTTCTGTGCTATATGAGAGGGGTAATTCTCGTAATTTTAAGAACGTTTACAGTCTGATCTCAGTCTCAATCTGTCAAAAATCCCTCTAATTTCCCTACAATTTGACAAGTTTTTGACATTTGTTTGTCGCCGACATGAGACTGCGACTAGATTTCCGGCCTTCTGAGTTAAACATTTCTATTTAATCTATTTTTAAGCACATTCCTAATTCCATAAAAAAGAACCAGTAAAAAGTTTAAAAAAGAAACTGACTGTAGTTCTAGTAGATACGGATATAGAACGTGAGTAGTATATGTAGATATAGAAGACGCCTTGAAATTCGTAAATAAACACGCATGTAACAGACACGTCGTCTGCGACTATTTTAAAAGGAAATTGACTATAAAGCTGCAATTTAGACACCTGGACTGACCAGCGACCGTTGTTATTAGAGATCCGTGGTAAAACTACGTGAGTGGACGTTGGGGAGCTACGAAGGGGCTTGGGTTCATGGCTTGTCATAGGTAAACGCTTAATAGAAGGTCGATCATGGTTGGCTTCCAGTGTAATTGGATGCAGCTGAATACCACTTTACAAAGAGCGACTGAGCTGACATCCACCACCCAGTTATTGGGTAATCGTTACGATGCTGCAACGCAGGCCCAGTGCGGGTTGGTAAATGTCTTCGTTTTTTTCTGGTTGTAGGAACTCGTGGATATTAGAAAGTAATTTAGATTGAATTAATAAATTAGAGCAAGATATAAATTATATAAAAAAATTGAAATATTAGACATTACATTACACACATGACACACACACACACCCCAACATGACATTACATTTTTTGTTTTTATGTGTATATTACTAACATCATATGGATCAAGGTCTGAAGTAGAGTATTTTTTATTTTTAGGGTTCGTACCTAGAAAGGAAAAAACAGAACCCTTATAGGATCACTTTGTTGTCCGTTTGTCTGTCTGTCTGTCAAGACCCTTTTTCTCAGGAACGCGTGCAGGTATCAAGCTGGAATTTATATCAAATACTACTGACCCTTGGAGCTGTGAAATACTTCTAAGCCAACGCAATCAAAAGATACAGCCGTTTATACCGCAAATTTTCGACACTCGCAAGGGAATCAAAACCTACAGGGTACTTCCCGTGAACTCAGAATCTTGAAATTTGGTACGAAGCAACTTCTTATAGCACAGATAAAGGAAAAATTGCGAAAACCGTAATTTTTTTTGTTAGTTACCTACACATTTGTACGGAACCCTCGGTGCGCGAGTCCGACTCGCACTTGACCGTTTTCATAAAGATTTTAATTTAGTACGTACCATCATTTTATTTTATTTGTTAGGGTAGCTTATGATAAACTTGAAATAATCATAAAGATTTATTTATCTCAACAGCATATTACAAGTTAATAATTTTATTAAGACACTATAAGTGTCTGAGGTAGCAAATACCCTAGTCCGTCCCTGCACGTGACGTCACAGATTCCGCCATTTTCTAAGCAATTATTTTGGATGCAGCGTCGAGACGATCTAATAATAGTTTTAAACTCTCGCCACTTCAGTTAGACGCACTGCATTATGCTAAGAGACGGAGTGGGCGGTAAGCGCCAAGCTACGAATTGAACAAAGCATTTTCAACATGTAAGTAGTTAGTTCTAATTCGAAAAATAAATGTTAAAGGAGTCTAGTTTTAGAATGATTTACGAAACTATAAGAAAAAAACTTTGTGTGTCAGACTGACAAAGACGTGATCATAATATAAAGGTTCCATTTTTAGGGTTCTGTAGACAATTTTATTGTCTCGCTAATTGTGTTGGATCATTCGGTTCCAATCAAAATGGTTGAGCTGAATGGTGATTGTCCATGCGTCATGTACCTTTTCGTGAACGGGCGCCGTCAGTGGGACTGGTCATCGGGCTGCTTATAGTAATGATTTTTTTGTACTTTTCACTCTGAATGATTTATAACTGGCACATATATCTACGTCGTTCTCAAACATATGTACTTACATATACTTTTAAACAGAGTGTCCATGGAGGTTCTTGCCCGTTCTTCTCGATAGGCATTTACTACGCTTTAGAATTGGCAAACTAGTTTCATATTTCTGACTAACCGACTCCTTGACAATTCAAGACTGCCTGTAAATAGTTTAACTGAAAGAAATATTTTGAGTTTGAGTAATTATTATTGGTCGGAAAGCACGTTAAGCCGTTGGTCCCGGCTGTCATTCGTGGATCTTTGACAGTCGTTACGGGTAGTCAGAAGCCTGAAAGTCTGAAAACCAGTCTTACCAAGGGGTATCGTATTATCCAGTAACTGCAGGGTTGTGGACGTCAGATAAGCAGTCGCTCCATGTAAAATACTGGTATTCAGCGGTATCCGGTTAGACTGGAAGCCGACCTCAACGTAATTGGGAAAAGGCTAGGCAGATGATGATGTTTCAAGCAGTGTGGCATTGGCTCTCACGAAATTAAGCTCGCTTAGGAATATTTTTAGAATTAAACATTTATTTCTGTAACAAGAAAAAAGCAAAGTCAGTAATATTTTTAAAACAAGATGAGGTCGGTGTTTTCTATGCGACTACTTACTCGAGAAGAAACACGGGAACAAACTCAGAGGTCACAGTCTCTTTTAACCCTGGACCCACGCGAGACACAATGGCTCTTTAATTGTTTCCGTAATTATGGCATTCAATCTGTTAAACCCCATACATACTAGAAAAAAACCGTCCAAGTGCGAGTCGGACTCACGCACCGAGGGTTCCGTACAATTTTTTTAATATTTGTGTTGATTGAATGAAAGGTTTACGATTTATGACGTATTAAAAAAAAACTACACACGTTTTACCATTTTGGAAGTGTCTCTCGCGCAAACTATTCAGTTTAGGAAAAAATGATATTAGAAACCTCAATATCATTTTTGAAGACCTAACCATAGATACTCCCACGCGTATGGGTATGATGAAGATAAATTTTTGAATTTCAGTTCTAAGTATGGGGAACCCCTACAATTTATTGTTTTTTTTCTATTTTTGTGTGAAAATCTTAATGCGGTTCGCAGAATACATCTACTTACCAAGTTTCAACAGTAGGTATAGTTCTTAAAGTTTCAGAAAAAAGTGGCTGTGACATACGGACGGACAGACAGACAGACATGACATGTTTTTAGCCAATTGGCTACGGAACCCTAAAAAAAAATAGCGACCTACCAACTTTTTTTTAAACCGCAATTTTTACTTCCCACTCCGACCGACCTCCCTTCCCCCGTTGTCTAACACGATCATGTTTCAATTAGGCCAAATTCAGTCACTTTATGTTTTATTATCTAAATTGATCGCTTTCCCGCCCACCGGGCAGATGTCCCTTCTACAACTGGGCAGAATAATTGCAGAAGTTCCATTACACAAAATTTTTCAACAAGACAAAAAATTTGCAAGCCACGCCACATCGTAATTTTAATGTCATGCCTGGGTACTCGACAAAAGTGAAATAGTTGTGACAAGCAACGGCACATCAAAATGATCGTAATTTTAATGCCATGCCCAAGAATAATCAATAACATATCACTAATATCACCGATACTTTAAAAAAATTAGGTATATGTAACAATATAAAATCCACAATCAAATACTTATTAGAATTAAAAGAAAAGCAGATAGCAAGGAGGGAAGAAGAAGATAAAATTCAATTTTCAGTTTCATAAAATAAGAGATTGGGTATACTTTTTAATGTGTTTGATTTCTATACTGAACTCAAATAAGTCAACGCCATTAACTTAGTTTCAATTATGAAATACTACCTGCGCCCCGCGGTTTCACCCGCATAGGTTTCGATTTCGTGGGAATTTCGGGATAAAAAGTATCATATGTGTTAATCCTGGTTATAAACTATCTGTGTGCCAAATTTCATCCAAATCCGTTAAGTAGTTTTGGCGTGAAAGAGTATAACAAACATACATCCATCCATCCACCCATACAAACTTTCGCGTTTATAATATTAGTAGGATTACGCAACATGTACACAATGTTTCAATACATACCTGTCAGTACTGAAACTTGTTATTTTCTTTTGTTTATTTTCACATTCACATTACTTGCTACGGTTCGTCTGCGTTTTGCGTGCCATTTAAATAATTAACTTACTGTTGCGACATCTGATCCGTTTGACCGTGCAGTGGCAAGCCATGTCGTGTGTAATGTCCCTTAATCGTTCACATGGTAACACTCAGAAGTGCTATACTGTTAAGTCTCATTAGAAAGCAAGTGCAAGTACTGGCAAGTGGTTAAGTGACCCCTACAATTCAACAACAAACTTACTTAGTTGTAAAAATCATCGCGGTTTCACACCTTTTTTTCGACTTTTTGGCACAAGCACAAGGGCACACTAACTAACGCCACATTTAGCACGGTATTTGATATTTCCCTTGCTGATAAGTTATTTTTGGAAAGGGGGGGCTGAGGCTATTCCCATTGCTGAAAAACTTGTACTTACTTGGGACCTAACACTAGCAAGATGTGGGTTTACTTTCTCCTCTCCATGTCACGTGTTCTTCGGGGTTACAGGCCATTACTGGCGTGAAGTTTAAATGTCACATTTTTATTTTCACTTTCTTCTCCACACTTCATGAACCACTACATCAAATGTTACTGACAGAGTGACAGCTTAACCTTCTACACATAAACAGCATGTCTACCCAACGCAAAGTGGCAATACCATTCAAATTCAAATGTGTTACCGTTACGTTCAAAAGTACTTTTTATGTGCCAATTTGAAATAAATGATTTGACTTTGACTTTGTAAGGACACAGCAATTTTTTAAATATTTATTGTAAATTATAATAATCATATTAAATAAATCTATGATCTTTTAATTAAATACCATACCTATCACCTACCCACGAGCTAAATCTCGTAGGTAAAGCCATGTTAGCCTTCTGCGAGATGTCTGTCCTACGCAACCATTCCCGCTCCCCGCCCACGTGCTGAACGTAAAATGTTCACTCTCCATCGTTTAATACATAGAAATAATATGTTATGAAGCTAATTATATTGTTCAAATAAATACTCTAGGAGTAAGGTATTATGGAGAGCCTCGGAGAACTGAGATTTCTATAACCGTAGGTGTAACAAACGTGTTCTTGAATGGCGACGGGGGACATGTTATTTTCTCCTCCACTAGTGGGGGTTCATGGAAGGTGTGTATGTGGCGTCTCTCCACAGACAATGGCTCACCTCCCATCTTGCACCGCATGCCCTGTCACCTGCACACGTGAGGACCTAATGGCTGCGTCAGCGAATGGTATCCGTGTTGCTGAATTTTGTCCAACAAATTATTATTTATTGCTATTTTTGCCATCAATACGCTAAGAAGAAGAATGGGGACGCAAATCGGTGATTGTACAAAGGGTAGCGTAGGCCGCACTCAGGCCAGGTGGAGTGACAACCTTCGCAGAATGGCTGGATGCAGCTGGAGGATCGAATTCAATGGCGAATACCGCGAATCGACAAAAATTAAATTTCATTCGAAAACATCCATCGGTTTCTTACTAAACTACAACTATATCCGACGACCCTGCATACTTATCTCTTTTGTTGACTGTACTTCTAGAGTTCGTATTCGTCGATAGATTGGTTGCACTTAGTGCTCGCGGTTTGAATCCAGCACCCTAATTGCATCTTCTTTTCGTATCAACAGCAGGAACTATGTTTATTGTCTAGTGTCCACGTTCCGCACATGAGCACACAAAATAATAACAACTTTCAACTCAAAAATCCTAACTCACTTAAAAAATCCCAGTACGATTTCACCAAAACATGTTTTTACTAGTTCAAACTCGTAACACACTTTCAATCACAAACTGAATAATTTTGAAGGATATTGCTAATCCATTGCTGCATTTGTTCGAAAAGTTTGTCTGTTCTACAACGTGAATAACGCGATGAATATTGTTGAACTGTCAAAATGAAAGCCATTGCTCAGGAACTAATGATTTTCTGGTGTATACAATGTATGTATAGACACGTTTTTGTGTCCTTTAGCTTTGTCCCAGCAGTGGGCCTAGAAAAGCAGTTCATGTTATGCTTATAGGTAATGCTACTGTCTTATTGAATTACATTGACATGATTGTATGTCTTGTTACAGGTCGCTTCCTCTACTTGGCTGTGGACCCTACGATGGAGAACATGGTCATAAAGTCTCCACCATTCAGAGGACTGTGGGAGTTTTGTCAGGTATAGTTATTCTTCCGTATATCATGGAACTATGGACTACTACAAAGATTTAAAAAAAATGCTTCTAGTTTGAAGTTCACGCAAGCAGATAGCCACAGTGCGATTCTGTAACCATCTCACCGTGAAAACTTAGGTGAAGTAAGCGTGAAGTGAGCTGTCATTCCAAACTAAATGCTAGGGTTTGACATGATTGGCAGCTTACTCTAAGCTCACTTCACCTAACTATTCACGGTGAGATTTTTACAGAATCGATCGGCTGATCACCTTACCTTGTGAAAGTTGTAAATAAGACTGCACTTTTGAGATTATCTTGATTCATGTTCCACGTTTTTGCCTGCATATTTGCACTATAAAGGCACGACTAAGGTGGGATCCTTCTGGGTTCAATTAGTACCACTTATCAGGACGAGCGGCCTATGGGTTAAAGACTCGTCTCCTATTACGTACAAAATGTTGTAATGTGGGTGTAGTTATTTAGACAATTCTGCCTACCTCATCAAAGAATACAGGCTTGATGTTATATATTGTGATTCAACGTGTCATGCATCATGTTTTTGTCTCACAGCTGGAAGCCAATCTCCATCAAAGCAAGATGCAGAACGCAAGCATCAAGCTGGTGTCCGAGTCCACGACGACGGAGGTGCAATGGATCGCCGGAGAGATCACTGGGAATAACTTTGATGTGTAAGTAAAAGCTATCATCTTCCTTGCCATTATCCTAATTTAAATATTACTTTTTCTTCCATGTGTCATCAAAATCAAAAGTCATTTATTCAAACTAGGCAAACACTTTTCGGACGTCAAAATTACAAAAGACAGTACCCCAAAACGCACGCCCTTCACCACTTCCTAGTGCTTTCGCTGGGAAGCAGAAGTGAAGCAATAAACTCCCCAGCAGCACTGCAGTGCGATTCTGTAACCATCTCACCGTGAAAACTTAGATGAAGTGAGCGTGGAGTGAGCTGTCATTCCAAATAATGCTAGGGATTGACACTAGTGGCAACTCACATCAAGCTCACTTCACTTGAGTTTTCACGGTGAGATTTTTACAGAATCGACCGGCTGCTTATAACAACAGCCGTCATCTGGGTTGTCACCCCTTTGTAGCCATATTTATAATCTTTTAGGAAAAAAATATTTGCTAGAATATGTTACATAAGATGTTGTTGTTCATGTGTGAAGAAAACACATCATGAGGAAACTAGCAATGACTGGCATGTCTTACAACCAAAAGCTTAAAACTAACTTGCGCTGGGCCCGCTTAACCAACTCCCTCTCCACAGAGAGGAGGCCTGAATCCCAGCAGTAGGAATACTAAAGCCTGATTATAAATGTCATAATTCTAAATCTCCCCTGCAAAATGACTAAGCTGATTATGTAATTCAAATTAAATCTGCACACCCTTTTCAGCTGGCAACCTTGGCGCGTCATGATCGGGAAGGTACTACAAGAGGTCCGGATAATCATAGAGATCACGAGACCGACTTACGTCAGCCTCTCGCAGCCTCTGCCGCATATCGCCATAGACAATATAAGGATGATGGACTGCGGACCAGAACCTCCTGTGTATGGCGGCAAATGTGTGCCGGGACAGCTGAAGTGCAAGATTATGAATGTAAGTTTATTTGAAGTAGTAGTAAGCTCTTTGGAAAAACCTGATAAAACTTTTCTCAGTAGCGTCCCGGGCACTAATTCAGGCTATTTGTGCCCGGTTGACGGCAATATGCTCGCCATCTATTGCATGGAACTTAAACATAACTGGCGAAATGTGGGCCTATACACCACTGCCCAGCCCTTCGGGGATTATAGGAGTGATGTTATATTATGTAGTAAGCACGTTGTGAAGGATTTTGACCGGGGAACCTATTTTTGCTGCCAAGCAGGGTTGCTTTGTACCGGCTTGCAAGGGTCTCATGTGTGTGTCTCAGGACACAGGACACACCCTGTCTTTACATCAGTGACAGTGCTGGAGCAACTACAGGCTCATGAGACATTTTAGCTTTGTCTCTGGGCTGGCAACGCAACTGCAATGTCTCTGCTTCACCTAAAAATAAATGGCGAAATGTGGGTGTGATTACACCTCTGTCCACCCTTCTGGGAATAATGCATGACGTTATGTTATTTAAACAGCTAATCCATTTGTTTCTCTTTACAGAACGATTCTTGCATCAAGCTGCAGCAAGTCTGTGACCTGGTGAAGGACTGTGATGATGGGAGCGACGAGACTCGGAACTGTGGTATGTACTTACAATCTATATGTGATACGCTAAAAGGTTAGTTGACATAGTGGACTCTTAATTAAATGGGACTTATCATAAAACTAGCTTCTGCCCGGGACTTCGTCACTTCGTTGTCGCCTAACGATTTTTCTGACTTTTTTTACTTTTTGCCCGGCTCCTAAGGGTCATAGCGTAATGTTAAATAGCCGATAGCCTTCCTCAAGAATTGGGCTATCAAATAAAATCCGACAGGTCGTTCTTGAGATTAGCGCGTTCAAAGAAACAAAAAACAAACAAACTGTTCTGCTTTAGTATGGGCATGGTGAACAGCATTATATTTGGCTTTAAAACCACATTGTTCGTGTGCACAGTGTAGCCATACCACATCTGTCATTATCTTCTTCTTGGTCGCGTACTTCATTACTGAAGTTCTTGTTCCTAAAGGCCTTTGTGGCTTTATGTACGATGTTCTTCCAATTCGTTTGGTTCTCAGTTTCTCTCAGGGCGGTCGTAACAGTGAGTCCAGTGAGAGCGGTTACTTGGTCTGACCAGCGGTTAGGTGACCGGCTGCAAAGTCTTTTCCTATCTACCTTGCCCAACACCACCAACTTACTGTCATTGTATCTGATTAAAAATAACTTTGTTTCAGACAAAATGCCATATGGATCATACTGCAACTTCGAGCAGGATGCGTGTGGTTTCGAGAATGTACCTCAGTAAGTATAGCTATAATAAAGTTATGTTGATAGGAACCAAGAACGAAACATCGAAAAAAAGTAACGTGTACAGACGCCAGCACATCAAGCTACTACAATCTGTGAAATTTCTTTAATAAATTTTCAATTTTATCGCTAAAGCATTAAGCTACAAGGATGACTGGGAGAATTTGACAGTTACGGGTAGCTTGACCTGCCGGCGTCTGTACATTACGCTACTATAAATAGGTAAGGGAACAGGGAGAGGGTTATAAACACAGGGCATCACTTGACGTTGAAATCAATGCTCTGAGTGGAATACCACAAAATAATTTATATCCACATCCTGACAATAGCCTGGTGCCCCAAAAGACTGGCAAAATTGCCACCTTGCCTGCCAATCGGTTAGCAGTAAAAAGTCGACGAGCACTCGAACCACACGACCCTAATGAACCCGACATCGCCGTCTGTGTAACTGACTCTTCTCCCACAGGCCAATCCTCCGCTGGTCCCGCCACAACGGACCAACCCCTACAGACAAGACCGGCCCCGACAACGACCACACATGCGGCGACCAGCTACCACACCCGACCATGATGGTCCCGCTGCTTTACCCAGCACATTTGAATCAGACGTGTGTGGGCTACTACTTCTTTGTGAATATGAACGTGACCGGTCCGAACCAGAAGAAGGCTGACTTTGCTTCGACAGCTGTCATGAGGACTGTCATCTTTAATCCGCCGCCGAAAGTCCATGGGAATATAACATCTAGATATTATAATTGCTGTATGGTGAGTTTTCTTTTTGCCGCTAGTTTATCCCGTTTATAAATCTGTATCTCTTCGGAATACTGCCCGAGATGGTGGTGACATTAATCAAAATTGGCTGCCTCCTTGCTCTAAAGAGTCTAAATAGTCATGTTATGGTCGCAAACGCGACTGCTGTGAGATTCTGGGTTCGATTCTCAGGTCAAGCAAAGGTTATGTATTGAGAAATTTCTCAGCAGTAACCTTGAATCTAAAAACAGTGTGCCCCGTTAATACTAATAGGCTTGTCCCTTATTACATGGGATGGGAGCGTAAACATGACTAGCGAAATGTGATTACACACTTGCACAGCCAGCAAAAGAGTTTAGTATTCAGGCAAAAATATATTAGACAACAATGCTACGAGTAACATTTATTTTGATAATGTTTTTGTCTAAAGACACACTTAAAACAATGATATAAAAGACTTGACTAAGTTAGTACATTCTCAACATTGTTTAAAACTAACTTCCGTCTGTAGGATACTTATTGGTTTGTTTGTTTGGAAATAAATGTTTATTCCTGTAATTAGATTTATACAAAAAAATTAACATGTCAATATTTTTTTTATAACTAGATGAGGTCGATGTTTCCTATGCATATATTCCGAATTCCCGAATACTCTGAGAAAAAACACCGAAACAAACTCGGAGGTCACAGTCTGTTTAAAAGTCCAGTTATTATCTTGGTCAGATTCAGGCTGTTCGTAGATAGACCTCTACTCTACCTATCCATTCGAGGAACAAAAGCGTGATGTATGTTACTCCAAGACACTAAGCAAGTTTTCCTACCCACAGATACGTTTCTACTACACCCAGTACGGCCGTAACTTCGGCTCTCTTAGCGTGAACGTGGTGGAACTGACGAAACGCGGCAACATCACCACATCCGTCTGGTTCAGTACTAAGGACATGGGCCAGCCGTGGTACAGAGCTTCGATCTTCCTGCCTAATGTGACTAGAAGGTAAGCAGTATGTTTATATCCATCATTAGCCTTCCTATGAAAGACTGTCCACTATTGGGTATAAGCTTATTGGGTGATCTCGTGGTCGCAAGCGACTGCTGTGCCTCGGAAAGCACGTTAAGCCGCGCCTGATCTCTCTCCGGTCGTGTCGGATTGCCGTCCCATCAGACTATGAGAATGAGGGAGGAGAGAGTGCACCTGTGTATGCGCACACACTTGTGCACTATATAGTATCCGTTAAGATTTGCCGCGACAGCCGAAATACGGTCTGGAGGAATTTTATAAGCCTCCCGAAAGAATCGCCTCAACGACTGCTCCTGTGCTTCCCATTTCCATCGGATTCTCGGTTCCTAGATCCGTCTTCTTTATATTTATGAAATATAGGTACAAAGGTACTGCCTTTTTGTAACGGAATAACTGCTAATTGACTTACAACTGTGGGGTGTTCGCCCCTCCTGGGTCTATTTTACCCCTCCTACGTCCATTGGGATTTTCCATTGAGAATTCTCACAGCTAGCAGCCCAGTCTGCATGATATTTTGCCCGGTTCATATCATCAATCAATCAGCTTGCCCGGGGTACAGTACGAAACTTCTACTTATAACGATTGACATGTTGTGTTGTAAACACTTCTGCCTACTCCTTTAGGGAATACAGCCGTACCATTATGTAATACGATGAACCTCTTCCTTCCAGATACTTCCTGGAGTTCAAAACTCGTATGGGCATGAGAATATATTCGGACTCAGCGATAGATGATTTCTCGATGGCTCCGGAGTGTTTCGGTCTCAACATGGATCCAAAAGAGCTCGGGGACTATAATTATTACGATCCGTCGTTTGAGGAGCAGACCACGCCGCATCCTGCGTTTGCTGAGAAACCTTGTAAGTTTTTAATATGCTTTATATTTGACTACTTAGGATTTTCTCTCGAGTTATCATTTAATTTTGGCCCTATTTATATTGATTTCTAAGAGTTTTAAATTAGTCAAATAATTAGGCCAGCTTGCCCTGGACAAGAAGCTCACTTCTTGTCCGCTTTTTGTGCAATTCCACCTGCATTTTGAAGGACCTGTGCGAAGCCACTGATAACGCTGTCGGTGTGGCCGAGTTCTGGTCGAAGTTAAGTTACTTTATTACGGTTAGAATCACTGGCACGAAGAAGAAGTTCACATTTATGTGATTCTTAGGATCTAATTTGCGCTGGTCTTGAACCAGAAAATCTTCATCAACATCATGATTTATACTAATTATACATTTTCTTCTCTAGTCTACCGCTTCACAACCTGCGGAGCGACCGGGCGTTTGGGCCCGAACCAGACGATGTGCGACGCTGCGTACAACAACACGCCGGTCTCCGTCAGCGTTATACAGAGCCCTCCCTACCAGGGCATCCAACTGTGGGAGGTGCCTGCCGAAGGATTGTATACGTAAGCTTATTCCCAATATTAAAGACGACTACATAATAATAATAATAGTGTAGAAAGTGGGATATTTGTGAGATATTGGGATATTGATACACTGGGATATAACTGCCTCCTTGTTTGTGACTATTGTGTGAATCAAAAGTGCAGACATTTCTAATTTGCACATTCCATCGGTTAGATTCGGCAAAATGTGCCTATTTTTGTTAAGAAAGGAATTTAAATCAATCAATGAATATACAACAAACTCTGTTGCTTCAAGACAATGAAAATATAACATACTGGTCCTAATGCGATCCCTGTAAAACTCTATGAGAAAGATTGGGTTAACTAAATAACACGAGTACTAAAAAAAACTAGCATTTACGGTTCCTATGTACGACTCTAGTTTAAGCAGAGTCCAGTTTATGAGTGCATTAAACATCGCATGACGATCTCCCTACGTTCATGAATATCATGATCAACCGTATTAAATGCTTTCCACGAGACTAAAATTGTTTCTAGCTCTTTTACTATATGTTAGCAATATTTTTGGAAATGCGTAATTTGTCAGTAGATTACCTAAAGCTTCGATTTTTGGAAGATACCTGAAAAGGGATGAATGCCTAGGATAATGCTCAGAAGCATGCTATTGGAGATGAGACTATGTCTAGCAGTGGGCGTCTATAGGACGAAAACATTATATACTTATCGTGTGTCTTTGCATATTGTTACAATGTACCTTCCCATCTCAGGTTGATAGCGACAGGCGCAAGTGGCGGGCTAGGCTCTGCCTGGGCGGGCGTGTCACATGCTGCCTCAGTGAGAGCACTCGTCGAGTTACACAAGAGTGAACGAGTCTATATCCTCGTGGGGCAGCAGGGGATCAACGCTTGTAAGAAGGTAAGGAAAGCACTATATGTAGTTATTTACAGGAATGTATTTGCAGTGGATAGTGATGATGACCTTTTTTTTACTACACCGAAATACTTAGGTATAATGTTTCAAGATGTGAAGTAATATCAGGTGTGTGATCTACTTGTACCTACTTATAATGATGTGTAAAGATGAATTATTTATCATAAATGATAAATGATTTTATTTCGTAAGTAGGTTTGTACAAAAACTTTTACGCGTCATTCATATTTTAAAAACTAGATGAGGTCGGCTATTCCTATCTGACTAGTCTGAGAAGAAATGCCGAAACAAACTCAGAGGTCATATCACAAGAAGACTCTTATTAATAAACAACTTACTTCGAATAAATATTTCTCTTTCTTTTTCAAGTTTATAGAATGTAAGGTCCTAAAATTTTCGTGGTTTGCGGTGGTAGTCAGTCAGTGGAATTTCGCTTTATATTATCAAAAACGATGTTCAATACATTTCTTTTTCCATCTACGTACTTAATGTTTCTTTAAGCCTCTTTAAATAGCAGCCAGACTAGCGTAGGAGTAGAGTGGGTTTTCATCGCTATTTAAGAACTCGTAGATATCTTACAGTCGATTTTCACCCACGCCTTTTTCTATATGTGACAAAGTTGCTCTGATATCTATATCGTTTCTTGCAGTGGTTTCTTCGGGGTCATTGATTTGAATTAGATCATCTACAACTACATGCTCTTTTTAATTTTCATTAAATATTCCATTAGGCACGGCGTCACAATATTATTGCACCGTTAGAGTTTTAACTCTCGACGCTAAGGGAAGAGCCGAAAATCTATTTATTTAGGTGTCAACTAGTGTCTGAAAAACGGCCATAAGTACAGCCAAGATCTTCGTTATGCCTTACAATGATTCTTACCGCTTCCCTTCTTCCAACAGACGCTCTCAGCCCAAGAGGCCAATCACGAGTGTTCCCGTCGTCAGTCCAACGACTCCTCA
Organism: Apamea sordens; assembly: GCA_945859715.1. Taxonomy (NCBI): domain Eukaryota; kingdom Metazoa; phylum Arthropoda; class Insecta; order Lepidoptera; family Noctuidae; genus Apamea; species Apamea sordens. The sequence goes on from OX244009.1 coordinate 12,548,008, forward strand.
GGCCAAGTGTTCACAAGCAAGACGCATGAAGTGAGGAGCATGCAGGTCAATGATGGAGGGGGTGGCGGAGGTGGAGCTACTTATGTGTTCTTGGTAAGTGTAAAGTGCCGCGGTTTATGAAAACGTTGATGACCAAGACAAGTGGACTATTTTCCAGCTTTAACTAGGTGGAAATAAAAAATGAAGCGATACGCAGAGTCGAGATATTATAGCATGAAAACGTATAGTTCATCTGATCAAAACACACTCGTGCATCCCAGTGACCCCGTTTGTGTCCCGTCTCCTCTGCATTACGCCTTTGGATGCAGAACAAAATACAGACTTTGAATAAAATAATGATGCCAAAAAGACGATGATATAACAATGCATTTGAATTGACCAGTCCTTTGTTTGTCACTCTAATCTAGTCTGGTCTTTATGCACGGTTTATAGCAATATACAATCCCATTTATGGGACTGGAAAACAACTGTGCTTTACATCTAACCCTTCGGAAAAAATAGAGTTTCTAACGCCACATCTTTCCCACCAGCTCGACAAAGACGGCCAAGCTTTCCCCTTAATAGTAGCGGGAGGAGGGGGAGGCATATCCGTGGGTAGCTTCCGAGATGACGGGTCCCAGCACGCGAGACCTTTGACCAACGCGACTCCGGAGTCAGGGTATATGTATGGACAGCCTGGCAAGACTTCAGGTAAGGATGGAGTTGGATTTTATATTTTTATGTCTAGAAAATGACAATGGAAAAGACCAGGCAAGAAACTCCATGGACTTTTGTTGTGTGATGTGAATTTTACAGATGTAAAATATACTCCAATAAACCACAGAGCGCTGTCATTGTTTTGCACCAATATCAGTCAGAACCGATGATTTTACAGAATTGCAGACTTAGGACCTGTTTCACCATCTAGGTGCCCATTAATTAACTTGGCAAATATTTTCACACAAATTCTGTCCCTTAATTAAATTTATTCGGCTATCGTCGTCGTCGCACACCAACGCGTGCTTATGCGGTAGCGAAACAACGAAAAATCTGTCAGTCGTATGACAGCGTTTCTATGATAGCAACAGTAATTCTTCCTCTTCAGAATCTGAAATCGAAGATGACAAAAGAAAGAAGAAGACATCCTGAACCCAAATGATGACATTGATGACATACCCACAGTCCACGAAAGCGGGACACACAATGAAAATTCTTTGCGAAAAAACTGTACTATCGTTTCACTATCGCAGTGGTTCAATAATTAGCAGTTGCCTAGAGATCCTACTTCTGACATTACGATTGTGTCTTCCACGTAGGCGCCGGCGGCGGCTGGCTGGCCCGCGCCGGCCCCACGACGCCCGGCTTCGAGCTGGTGCGCGGCGCCGCGCTGCACGAGGGCGGCGCGGGCGGCGCCGCGTGCGCAGGCATAGCGCACGGGGGCTTCGGGGGCGGCGGCGGCGGCTGTCTGCGGGGCGGCGGCGGCGGCGGCTGGCTCGGTGAGTAGCTACTGTCTTATAGTCTCAGAGCGCCGGCATAGCGCACGGGGGCTTCGGGGGCGGCGGCGGCGGCTGTCTGCGGGGCGGCGGCGGCGGCGGCTGGCTCGGTGAGTAGCTACTGTCTTATAGTCTCAGAGCGCCGGCATAGCGCACGGGGGCTTCGGGGGCGGCGGCGGCGGCTGTCTGCGGGGCGGCGGCGGCGGCGGCTGGCTCGGTGAGTAGCTACTGTCTTATAGTCTCAGAGCGCCGGCATAGCGCACGGGGGCTTCGGGGGCGGCGGCGGCGGCTGTCTGCGGGGCGGCGGCGGCGGCGGCTGGCTCGGTGAGTAGCTACTGTCTTATAGTCTCAGAGCGCCGGCATAGCGCACGGGGGCTTCGGGGGCGGCGGCGGCGGCTGTCTGCGGGGCGGCGGCGGCGGCGGCTGGCTCGGTGAGTAGCTACTGTCTTATAGTCTCAGAGCGCCGGCATAGCGCACGGGGGCTTCGGGGGCGGCGGCGGCGGCTGTCTGCGGGGCGGCGGCGGCGGCGGCTGGCTCGGTGAGTAGCTACTGTCTTATAGTCTCAGAGCGCCGGCATAGCGCACGGGGGCTTCGGGGGCGGCGGCGGCGGCTGTCTGCGGGGCGGCGGCGGCGGCGGCTGGCTCGGTGAGTAGCTACTGTCTTATAGTCTCAGAGCGCCGGCATAGCGCACGGGGGCTTCGGGGGCGGCGGCGGCGGCTGTCTGCGGGGCGGCGGCGGCGGCGGCTGGCTCGGTGAGTAGCTACTGTCTTATAGTCTCAGAGCGCCGGCATAGCGCACGGGGGCTTCGGGGGCGGCGGCGGCGGCTGTCTGCGGGGCGGCGGCGGCGGCGGCTGGCTCGGTGAGTAGCTACTGTCTTATAGTCTCAGAGCGCCGGCATAGCGCACGGGGGCTTCGGGGGCGGCGGCGGCGGCTGTCTGCGGGGCGGCGGCGGCGGCGGCTGGCTCGGTGAGTAGCTACTGTCTTATAGTCTCAGAGCGCCGGCATAGCGCACGGGGGCTTCGGGGGCGGCGGCGGCGGCTGTCTGCGGGGCGGCGGCGGCGGCGGCTGGCTCGGTGAGTAGCTACTGTCTTATAGTCTCAGAGCGCCGGCATAGCGCACGGGGGCTTCGGGGGCGGCGGCGGCGGCTGTCTGCGGGGCGGCGGCGGCGGCGGCTGGCTCGGTGAGTAGCTACTGTCTTATAGTCTCAGAGCGCCGGCATAGCGCACGGGGGCTTCGGGGGCGGCGGCGGCGGCTGTCTGCGGGGCGGCGGCGGCGGCGGCTGGCTCGGTGAGTAGCTACTGTCTTATAGTCTCAGAGCGCCGGCATAGCGCACGGGGGCTTCGGGGGCGGCGGCGGCGGCTGTCTGCGGGGCGGCGGCGGCGGCGGCTGGCTCGGTGAGTAGCTACTGTCTTATAGTCTCAGAGCGCCGGCATAGCGCACGGGGGCTTCGGGGGCGGCGGCGGCGGCTGTCTGCGGGGCGGCGGCGGCGGCGGCTGGCTCGGTGAGTAGCTACTGTCTTATAGTCTCAGAGCGCCGGCATAGCGCACGGGGGCTTCGGGGGCGGCGGCGGCGGCTGTCTGCGGGGCGGCGGCGGCGGCGGCTGGCTCGGTGAGTAGCTACTGTCTTATAGTCTCAGAGCGCCGGCATAGCGCACGGGGGCTTCGGGGGCGGCGGCGGCGGCTGTCTGCGGGGCGGCGGCGGCGGCGGCTGGCTCGGTGAGTAGCTACTGTCTTATAGTCTCAGAGCGCCGGCATAGCGCACGGGGGCTTCGGGGGCGGCGGCGGCGGCTGTCTGCGGGGCGGCGGCGGCGGCGGCTGGCTCGGTGAGTAGCTACTGTCTTATAGTCTCAGAGCACCAGCTCTGCAATTTTGGTCCACAGTCCACAGCCGAAACACATATCCTGCCTAGTCCCATTTAAACTGGGCCACCTTTTCATCTAGTAACTTTACAGGAGTTGAATAAAAATACAAAAATAACCTGGAAAACTTACTAATAAGCCCATTCTATGTGAGCACGTTCAGATGGTTTAACGTTTTAGTTCGACTGTAACCATGCTTCTGTTGCTGTGAAGTTTCGGTTACCGAGGACACCGCCAAATAACGGCGACCACCATCATAAAAATAGCCCCGGTGTTTGACTTAACGGTGTCAAAAATTTTCTTCATGAAACCCATGAAACCACACCAACTTAATATTTACGACAATATATTTAACATTTTAGTTAAATCAGTCGACGATAATTTGCGGTCGCAATGAAACCCCAGATTTTCTAAATAATTATAAATAGGTATAATCTTTATTACTTGAAGTATGGGTACAGTAAATCTCCTTAAAAACTTTGGTCTTACGTAAGGTGCACTTAGGTGTCAAAGGAGTCCTTTGGAACTCGTACTAGGATTACCCCGTTATCACGAATGCCATCACCTTCCTTCGGACCAACTAAGTAGGATAGTTCTTTAAACAATTATCCAAAACCTGAAACCATAGTTATGACCATGTTATATCCCATGCAGGTGGCAACACCAATGAGAACGGCGGTGCCCACGGCGGCGGTGGCTGGTCGTATGTCGCAGCCAGCAGAGCTGTCAGAGACTATAGCGATGCCGCCGTAGCACCCAGGACTGGCCCCGGAGAACTCCTTATATTACCTGCTATACATGTGAGTATCGATATGAGGATGAGCTCGTGGTTGAATGATAACAGCTGCACGAGTCAATCGAAGGTACATGGGAAGCTACGCTTGTTGCGGGCGGCTCGTGTATGGATGACGATCCATTACATATCGAGACATCTCCGTGCCTCGGAAAGTAAATAAATAAATAAATAAATATCCCTGGACATTTCACACAGCGCCATCTAGTCCCAAGCTAAGCAACCTAATGCTTGTGTTATGGTAACAAGATGGCTGATAAACTACTTATATACATTTTTTTTTTTTTAAATACATACATATTATAGATAGAAAAACACCCAGACTCAGAACAAATACATGTAGGTCATACAAATATTTGTTCCGTGCGGGAATCGAACCCGCGACACGCAGCGCAGCAGTCAATCGCTTAACCACTGCGCCAACCGTGCCGTCGTAAATAAATATCCCTGAACATTTCACACAGCGCCATCTAGTCCCAAGCTAAGCAACCTAATGCTTGTGTTATGGTAACAAGATGGCTGATAAACTACTTATATACATTTTTTTTTGTAAATACATACATATTATAGACTAGCTTCTGCCCGCGGCTTCGCCCGCGTGGATGTCGGAAATTTACCCACGGGAACGTGCTAACAGGATAAAATGTATGTGCTTCCCCAGAATGCCATCTATGTCGCGGGCCCTTTGTGGCTAATTACAATAGAAAACCAATTGTGTCTCATTAGTGGTGATTAAGAGGGTACCTATATGATATCTTTACCTAAGTAGGTACCAACCTAATTAAAAAAAAAAAACTCAATAACAGAAAATAAAATACCTACCTACCTAAATAAACCTATTTCTGATGATAAGTAATCTAAACTCAATAAATAAGCAAAATCCCTAAAAACTAATAGGTATTTATACGAATGACTAAACCTACCTAACAGTATTATAAAATAACCTATACTTTAAAATTAAAATCTATACCTACGACTCATATAAAAATAAACCTAAATAACTCTAAAAACTAAAAGGAATAAAAATGAACTCCACTGCGGGTGACCCAACCTACGACAAACTTAGTATTTGCGGTTGGTACAGTACAGACAGTGGTAATCGGGTATAGGGATCGAACCGCAAAATTAAGTTTGTTTTTTATTGTATATACTTTTCCGGGATAAAAAGTACCCAGTGTGGTGCCCAGGATATTAAAGAATAATTATACCAAGTTTCATCGTAATCAAACCGGTAGTTTTTGCGTGATGCCTGAACAAACAGACAGACAGACAGACAGACAAAAAATTTTTTAATCACATTTTTGGGTTCGGTGTCGGTCAAGTAACACCCCCTGCCATTTATTTTTTGGATATTTTCAATGTACAGAATTTTCACTTCTACAGATTTATTATAAGTATAGAAGATAGAACAACTTAAAAGTGAAAAATAAAAACTTTTTTGCAAAAAAAATCAAACGACTTCCAAAAACACAAAGTGAAAAGTGAAAAATAACTTTAATTTCGGAAGTCGGTGTCGTTGGGTTCACACTTTCGTTGTTTGCCACCGACTTCCGAAATTAAAGTTATTTTTCACTTTGTAGTGTCGTTTTTGGAAGTCGGTTGATTTTTTTTTGCAAAAAAGTTTTTATTTTTCACTTTTAAGTTGTAATTTTTACCAGTAATTTTGGTTTAAAAACCAAACTACTGAACCGTTTTTGATGAAATTTCTATGGGGCCATTTGGGAAGTATACCCTTTTCAACAAAAAAAGAATTTTTCAAATCGATTGGCAAGCGAAAGAGTTATGCGCGAACAAACATAAAAAAAAAAAAAAAACAAACATCCGAATTGAGAACCTCCTCCTTTTTTAGAAGTCGGTTAAAAACACCCAGACTCGGAACAAATACATGTAGGTCATACAAATATTTGTTCCGTGCGGGAATCGAACCCGCGACACGCGGCGCAGCAGTCAATCGCTTAACCACTGCGCCAACCGTGTCGTCAAAGTGTTACAGTATTGTCAAATTCACAGCATTTATTTCAATTAAAACGGTTATAGGCACTTTTGAATTGTCAAGGAGTCGGATAGTCAGAAAGATGAAGCTAATTGTTAAGTCAAAGTTTTCACTTTATTAAAGAACTGCTTGTTTCCAGGATTGTGACTGCGACTATCGCTGTGTGGCTCTCAACGAATACCGCAGTGAAGTGAAGTGCTACTGCCCCGCCACTTGGACCACAGATGCTCATGATCCTACCAAGTGTATACGTAAGTTTTATGAATCCTTTATTTTCTGAGTTCAATAAAGGACTTCTCTGAAATTAGTGAGGACGCTTTGTTGATATATTCCTAGAGCAAAAATGACGAACTCCTGAGAGGTCCAAGGTAATTGTCAATTAAGATACGTATGTTATATACGTAAGAGGTATGTATATAGATTACTAACAAATGCGTACACAGACTGGTCCACTCAAATCTGGGTGAATTTTTCCTTAAAAGACCATCACAGACACTGATCTGCATCGTCTTCACATGATCTGACCAAGATTATGCCTGGTCTTTACAAGAGACTTTTTTTATGTTTGTGTTCTTTCACTGCGTCATGTTTACCGCAAATAAACGTATTTTCTATCTTCTTTCTTTCAAATGGCTTTTATTTTGTTATAAATATATTTAAGCATTTTGTTACATTTCAGTGGAAGATGCATGGCCTCGAACACCATGGGTGGTGATCATAGTACTATCGGTTGCCGTTTTCGTGTGTGCACTCGCTGTTCTCTGCGTGTGTCTGTATCTGTGTAAGTATATCAACAATACCGCTGTAACTTATATTAACTTTGGTTTTTAATTCACTATCACAAATATTACAAGCAGGTATTGCTATAACACTATCGTTTCTATTAATATTAGCTTTTTCAAAAATCCGGTTAAAACTAATGTCACAAAAAAAAAACTTTTTACATGATTTAATGTCAAAATATTGTATTTGGGCACTCCCAATACCATCAAGAAATTAATGGGTACCTACTTGCTCATTTCTTCAACAATTTTAAACTAAGCTGTCATGCTGGATAGTTTCAAAACACACAAAATCTAATCTCGCCAACGTTTCCACCAGACAACACATACCAACGCAAGAAAGAAGCAGAGCAGCAACAAAAGCGTCTTCTTGAACAAGACGTACAGCTGCAACGACTGAGGAGTGCCCCGGGAGGGAACGACAACCTGACCATGGCCTTCAACCCTCACTACGGAAGTGAGAGCATACTGCCGCAAGGCATAGACGTGAGGGGCTTACCGCAAGTGTCGAGAGAGAGTCTGAAGTTGGTTAAGTGAGTATAATGAAATGTAGATCGTCCATTGACTAGAGATGAATTAAAAGAAATGAAAAAATAAAGCTGGTAAGTGAATGAAGTTGTAGAATGCGGCTCCTGTGAAATATAGACGATGCAATCTATGGTTATCACGATGTTGTTTTAATTCAGGTACCTGAAACTGACATTTGGTTATTATTATCGAGCAGGTGTTGTGAAAATTCCTTTTCCGCACCACCTGAAGGGCAATTCTCGTAATTTAAAACGTTCAAAATCTAGTCGCAGTCTAATCTCAGCGACAAACAAATGCCAAAAACTTGTCAAAATGTAAGGAAATTAGAAATATTTTTTGACAGATTGAGACTGAGCTCAGACTATGAACGGTCTTAAAATTACCAGAATTGCCCCTCTGCTCTGATGGCAGGGACATCGACGCGCAAACTGTAACCACGAATTCAGCACACGATTCTAGGGTACCTCCTAGGGTAGAAAATTTTCTGGGCAGGGAGTTCAGAATCATGTACTGACTCTATGGCAGCAGGTTGCGTGTCGATGTCCCTGCCACCCTGTATGCCATGAAAACTTAACTTAATGCAAATTGCAAATAATCAAAGCCTTTGGCTCTAGCTGCCTAATAATACTGTACTGAATTACATTATGCCCGCTTATTACCTGCTGGTGCATAATGTTACTAGAATTTGGAAAATCTCAAAAAAAAAAAAAAACTAAATAATGATAATAATAGAGAATTTAGTAGAGATTGTTTTCCTCGGAGTATGTGCAAAAAGTAGAGTATTCTCTTTGGAGATAATGTTTCTTCGTCTTGAGCGAACTTGAATCCCTCGCTTCACTCAGGATTTTAGTCAGTCAGTGTAACTCAGAGCGCCCTCTCAAGAGCCCTAGAACCCTTCGTTACGCTTGGGTTTCAATATAGCGCCCGTGACAAGACACTACTTTATTCCTTAGTGAATAATCTACTATTAAACCTCAAAGATAAGAGTGTAGTGTGATATTACATATAAGATTATCTATGTAGCCCTATGTAGTTTCCAAGAATATTTTGAAATGACTCCCAGGGCTCTCGGCCAAGGCGCGTTCGGCGAGGTCTACCAAGGTCTCTACCGGCACCGCACCGGCGACACGGTAGAAATGCCGGTAGCTGTGAAGACACTGCCGGAGCTGTCTACCGGGCAGGCCGAGTCCGACTTCCTGATGGAAGCCGCCATCATGGCGAAGTTCAGCCACCCTAACATCGTGCATCTCATAGGGGTGTGCTTTGATAGGCATCCGAGGTTTGTGTGTAGAATTTTGATATCATTTTAAGTGGGTAGTTAGTAATGGTTGATAAATTAGTTTGTGGGTTGGTGAGCAGCAAAATGTATAATCAATTTTTCGGAATATATACTACAAAATAATTATGAAATAATTATGAAAACTGAATGGATTTTGTGTATAGGTGCTGGATGATTAGTTTACACCCTATACATAAATTTTCTGGTTTTATATTAGCATTTCTGTTGTATAGATCCTTACAATGTGTAAATTCCGAGGCCTTTCAATTTTCAGTTTAGAAGAGATTTTCGACCACAAATATTTTCTTTCTTCTCTTTTGCCACTGCGACAAAAAGCATTACTTCGCATATCTAGCCCAAATTAACTTTTCACTGTTACATCTGATAAAAACCACGACACAAATCCTCTATTTTAACCAATAAAAAATCCACCACCAGGTTCATAGTCCTGGAACTGCTAGCGGGAGGAGACCTAAAGAACTTCCTCCGAGAAAGCAGACCGAAGCCCGAACGAGCTAGCGCGCTCACTATGAAGGATCTACTGCTGTGCTCCATCGATGTCTGCAAGGGATGTCGATATCTGGAGAGCAAGAGGTTTATACACAGGTAAGGCTACCTTTAGCACATTTTATGAACCATTGCATTACAAACACCTTGCTCTACCACGGCATCTGCATGTGATCTAGGCAACTGACGGCACGGTTGGCGCAGTGGTTAAGCGATTGACCGCTGCGCTGCGTGTCGCGGGTTCGATTCCCGCACGGAACAAATATTTGTATGACCTACATGTATTTGTTTCGAGTCTGGGTGTTTTTCTATCTATAATATGTATGTATTTAAAAAAAAAATGTATATAAGTAGTTTATCAGCCATCTTGTTACCATAACACAAGCATTAGGTTGCTTAGCTTGGGACTAGATGGCGCTGTGTGAAATGTCCAGGGATATTATTATTATTATTATTAACTATGTAGAAAAACAATGAGGCTCTTAGGGTATACATATGGTGCCATAAACCATAAGCTTCATAGCTAATGACAGACACGTACGTACGACATGTGGCTGATGATTTCGTTTTAATTTAACATGTCTGGTGATGGCTACCCTCGGGAGAATATTACTAGTAATAATCACCGTGGTCTGTCTAAGGTGCCACCTGAAGACCGAAGACTTTTGAAACATCTACCGTCATTTTGCCAATAAAAATCAACACACGGTTATCTTTTCTCTTTTAATCCAAATTCTGTGTTTATATAAAACCTGTTTGTTTATCTCCCAGGGACATTGCGGCCCGCAACTGCCTCCTAACCTCCCGCGGTCCGGGCCGCGTGGTCAAGATCGCAGACTTCGGCATGGCGCGCGACATTTACCGCTCCGACTACTACAAGAAGGGCGGCAAGGCCATGCTGCCCATCAAATGGATGCCGCCAGAGGCTTATATTGATGGCGTATTTACTATTAAAACTGATGTTTGGTAAGTGTTTAGAAGATTGCAAATGCAAATCTTATCAAGACGAAACACAGGTCTAATTATTTTGTCTATTTATTTTATCTACAACGCCATATGCGAACTACGCATCATACTGACGTCACGCAAAATCCTGCATCGCGCAAGCAGAATATACCGCGCAACTAGCCCTTTTACAACGTCCCGACATCAATCGTCGACCGACACGACACGACACCCATCTGGTCTCCCTTTTCTATGGACGATGATACATTAAAAACATACAAAGACACGAATTATCGACCGAATTTTGTAATGTTTCTTGAAGCTTATTTACGCTGTAGTTGAATACTTAGTTAAATATCATGTTAACTTTTTGGAGTGGTTGTAGTTATTTTGGTCAAGCAATAAAATTTAACTGATTTTGATCGTAAACTCAGTCAGGCTTCTAAAACAGAACCAATTACAGTCCTCAAAAAGGAATTGGTCATGCAAATGTGTTGTTCCACTCTATTTATTACAGCCTGAAAACTAATTTGTTTTAACTTTAATATACAGTGTGAAGAACCTTAGATACGTTAAGCACACCTTCACTTCACACTTCGTCCGTATCCACCCTCCAGTAGGTGTTTCATCACATACTTCCCTCGCAGGTCATTCGGAGTACTGCTCTGGGAGGTGTTCTCACTAGGCGTGATGCCGTACACCGGCTGCGCTAACAGAGAGGTCATGGAGATGGTCTCCGGAGGTGGAAGACTGGAGAAACCTTATGGTAAGTCCATTGGACCTGGCACAAGAAAGCATTGACGGAAAGTATTTATTTGTCTTCTACTTCAAAGTTTTAACAAAGCCCTTCAGTAACATGTCTGTTGTTTCAAATACAGGTTGTCCACAAGAGATATACAGGCTGATGTGCGAGTGTTGGAATCCAACGCCGAGCGAAAGGCCTTCATTCGCGCACATGTATGAGAGGATGCAACGGTTTGTGCAGGTATGTGTGTCACAGAAGTAAGCTTATCACGATGTTGCAAGGGAGAATCATCTCTTTTAGAACTTCGCAGCCGTAGTGCAACGAAAATTGCCTTTTTTGAGTGTGAAGGGTTCTGTAACATCACGTGTCGTCGGGGTCACCAATAAAATGTTCATCCTTGCTCGGTTTCGTTCAAAAATCTAGACTCCTAAAACGTCCTAGATCTCTTAAAAATAGCACCATTAATTTCGTGTTATATCTGTTTTATTCGTATAAATTGTCTTCCGTCCATATTGTTATTCTGTGCGTTATTAAATTAAGGAAGTGCCGAGGTGGCAGTAATACAAATAGTTAGCCTAAAATCACTTTTATTTGATTTTCCCCGTAATACTTCAGGTTCATGTGCAGAGAATAAATATAGACTGAGCCGAAAACTGTGCTAATATGAAGCATACGTAATCATGAAAACACACAAATTCAAATCTTATGACGATTAGAGATTTTGCATCTCATGTCCGTGCATGAGCCTTTAGGTTTTAAGTTATTATTGTAGACAGTTGACCTCAGAAATGTTTTCTTCCAAGGGAAGTGTATATTAGTTTTGAAGATCATCATCATCATCATAGTCTCATGTTTAAAAACAAAAAGAGCAGTGGTGGGCCAAGAGAGCAGTGGTAGCCCAAGTGGTAACGGCCTCGATTTACGAGTTGTAGGTCGTGGGTTCGAACCCCGCCAGGCGCTTTATTTTCCTTTATTTAGACTGCATGTAGTCAAGTAAACAGGATTACTGGTGTCGGATTGTCCGAAAAAGTTTTTTTTTTTTTTTGTTCTGTATCCCAACTTAGTTTATAAGTATTTTTGTGCTACTAACAATAATGTGGATTTGTGAGAGTCCGAAATAAATGATTTATATATTATTATTATTTTATTTATTATTATTTTGTGTAAATAATTTCGTCACCACTGCTCTCAAAAAGTCTTAGAATCAAAAATTCGAAGACATGTGCCATCTCACCATTCTCACCGACCCGCATTGGCCTCGCGTGGTAGATTACAGCCCATTCCCTCTCGAAGAGATGAGGCCTGTGTCCTAGCAGTGGGAATATTATTTTGTCGCAGGACCCTGCGATAGTAAGTGCACCGCTACCAATAGTGCGGTCGCTCTTACCGCCGCATACAGAGATGCCAAACAATGCCAACGGACCGCAGGTGAGTAATCGAGTCGGTTTTATGATAATGATTGATTGAAAAGAAGCGTTGTTCCGAATAAAAAAGAAAATGAAAAAAAAAAACTATTTGTAGCATATGGATAAAAATGTTTTAAGTGATTTTGAGATTTGTTTTAAGACAAAATAAACTATTTTAAAGAAATGTGAAAACTAGTATGTGGTTAGTTATAAATGTTAGCCGTAATGTGGTCATTTTATTTGTAAATATGTAATTTTTGTTACAGTAAAAATTATTAGTGGAATAATTTCGGTAGTTTCACGGACACCTTGTATACACTTTTGTAGATTTACCCCGATCTAGTTTATTAAGTTATTATTTTGTTACAATATTCAGAGTATTAAAATAATATTAGTAAAATACCCGTATTTATTTTTTAGATTCTAGGACCACATTAAGAAAATATTTCTAACGGAACAACGCCTCTAATAAAATAGTAAAATTCTAATAAACAGAAATTATAAAAAGGTCCCTTTCACAAATGAGTGTATAGCCCACCTAATTATAAAAGCAAAAATAACTAATAAAATCAAAAATACTAATGCGTACTACATTTTTCTCTTTTTTCCAAATGTTTTCGCTCTGGCTACTAGAAGCAAGTAAATGGATTTTTTTTATTAATAAAACATATACATTTTATTTTCTAATTCGGTGTTAGCGATCCTTTTATGAGCCCGTGCTTACGAGTTCGCATGACTACCTCCATTTTTATTTTCTAAAACTACCCGCCCTCTCCTTGAATGAAATTCGCATAGAAAACTAGATCCCCAGTAGTTTAGTGAGAGATTCATTGGAATGTGAAAAAGTATCATCAAAATAATCGCATGTTTTTCCATAACATGGTTCCGTTCATTTGATTATTTATTAATTTTCTTCTTCACCATCATTGCTTACATTTCAAAGAATCTCTAAGATCGGTTATTCCAGAGACTTGGGTGTTTACTTGCCTAGTAGCTATAGCGGGAATCTATTACCTATATATCTATTTTCTTTTATTACCTTTGTCCCTGCCTCTGAGTTTTGTAAAAATGAATCTTAAGTTTTACAAGATAACGTTCAATGTAAGTTATTTTTTAGTTTATTTTTTTTACAAAACACAGTGGTATGCACGCGTAGAATTAAAAGTGAAACATAGGGAGATTATTCTAATCAATAAAATTGTTAAATACAAGAAAAGCTTTTCCGCAATTTTTTGGAAATGATTTCGGTCGTGCGATTCAAGGAGGTTTTAAAACCAAATATACCAGAGTCAATCATTTTAGAATAACAATGTTTATGTAAAAGTTACACAAACAAGTTGTACACTAATTAAATGCGAAAATACACCGGCATGGATTTGGAAGAAACAATAAAAATACTAGCACTGTAAACGCTGTTATCGACCTGACTGCCAATTTATCTCGCAAAAGAAAATCTGAAAAAGTTTGTCAGAATACCACAACCCCAAAATAAATAAAAATCTAAAGGTTGTTTAGTACATAAATACATACACAGGCACAAAACAAAAACAACGGCCACCGGTCATTAATGTCATTGCATTCAAAGACTTAAAACCAAAAGATATCGGAAAGCTCTTACCTTTAAATCTCCCTGTGGTCGTGTGTACTGAGCGTGGCATGTTGGCAGCGACCACCGGTGTGCGACTACCTCGTGCCGATGTCGCCGCAGGACAACCCGCCGACCAGCAATAGGTAACGCCTTTTTATTTCTGAGGGTGCTGGCAGGAAAGGGGAAAAAAAAGGATTTAGGCAGGAAAAAAAGTGGTTTAAAATAGTTTGACTCCATTTCGAGCAAGATCGATTTCGTAGATGAGATGAAATTGGCATTATGTCAATATTAACTATATAACAAATAATATAGGTATCTAACAGGAAAACAATATGCATTGAATTTTTGTAAGTTAACAGTTTGTATATGAATATATCATCTTTAATTAATAAACTATTCTTAGATTGTGTCCAAGACGGCCATTTTTATAAAATTCTACATTTATATTATTCTATTTAAGTCCAAAACAGGCGTCTAAGATGTTTTGTACGCTAGAAAATATTGTCAAGTTTAAATTGACATCAAAATGAAAATTATTACCACTTGATTGTAAGTCGTGGCCGAATCAAGTGCGTTGTATTTTTTTACTACAGACAAGAAATTTTGGAAATGATTACATGAAATACCTGCCAGTATCCTCAAGTACTAATTACTGAGCTATATCTAAAATCTAACTTATATGTGGCACCTCCTTTCACAGTTCGATGTTGTATAGTAACAAACATACTTTACAACTGTCAGATTACTTTAGTATATCTAAATTTTCTCAAATACTACGTACATTAAACCCTTAATATCAAATTATAAACTAGCCAATTCGATAGCACTGGTTAACTAAAGTGCTGATTATTTCGAAATCAAAGAAGCATTCGTTTATACAAATTAAAATTGAATAATTATAATAGTAAACATTTCTAAATTTTTGTCTGTTTTTTGAGAAAATTTCGATATGACAGCAAGCAGTAACAAAGTATCAAACTGCTTTAGAAAGACTGAGCAGTGGCAGCATGCGATAGACGCTGAACTTTCCTCACCAGCCGATGTTTCTAATTTAAACAGCGATTATGATAAATAATCAAATAATATGCTACACTTAAAACTATTGCCAGCAGGATTCTTGATATTTTACAAGATATTTTTTTTATATTATGCCAGTTGCTTCGAAGCCGAACTGAAACTGTATATTGAACATTCAAAAATTAATCTTAAAACATGCATTCTATTAAAGATCTACATTTCCCCCGTAAGTTTAAAACCAAATAGCATCTGGATTTAATTTATCAAACAAAATTAGGTTGCGCAGCACTTAAAAAAACTTATGATTGTTTACACCGTCTTTTGATAAATGTAATGAATTTTCTACGCCCAATTACTCGTATATGTCCCTTAAACTACCTTATCCAAGCAACTCGGTAAACCAATCACAATTTTTACAAAGCTTGTCAATTGCACAATCAATGTACCTCAACCCCTGTGTATCTACAACCTGTATCAATGCAAGACACTTGTTGTAGCCCAACGGAACCGCTGGTCCCTCATAGCAAATCGCAAACGGTGGTGCAGGATCAACCAGAAACGGAGGATTCACAATATCCACCTCTTCTGAAAGGTATTTTGATTATAGAGAAAGAATTATGTGTAAGAGCGAGACTGTATTTCATACATTTCATTTTTTTTTTAATTTTGCCCCAAACTAGGAATTACTCCTGTATCGTGGGTGCGTTTACAAACATTTAAACTCACTCAGACAAACAACCAGACCCGGAACAACTACCTGTAGGCAATACACATATTTGTTCCGTGCGGGAATCGAACCCGCGACATGCAGCGCAGCAGTCGATCTCTCAGCCACTGCCAACCGTGTCATCAAACATATTTATATTTATGTATATTTTCCTTGAGCCGATGTTAAAACTATGATACGACTCAAAACTCTTCAGTTTTGGGTCGTTCGAATGCGTTTGGGAGTTTCGCTTTTACAAATTCTTATTCTATGTATTCAACATTATTTTCTTTGAAGCTACCGCTCAACTTGTCTAACAGTCGACCAAGGTTCTTCAGGTAACATTTTACTAATCATTCAGGAACGAAAAACCCCCTGTTATGTGAACCGAATGAAACCCTGCTCGGGTCTGCCAACCTATTTATAATTTCAACCATGAATGGAAACCGGCGGAGTAATTGCGTATCACACATCAACTGACAAATTGATCGCAATTAGTTTCATTTTGACACTTCACCCATGTTCATTGCGTTATTTACGTTGTTGAGCAGACGAATTTTTCAAACCTATGAAGCAATGAATTATCTTAATCCTTCAAAACTCGGGGGTTGTGATTGAAAGTGTGTTACACAATTAAGGTGCAGAACTTACCTAATTTTTATTGCATCGTGTATTTTATAAGTTAGAAGATTTTAAACAAGGATTGGTTAAAAGAAATCTAATATAGTGTTTAATTAAATTATTTTTTTATGATAGCATCACAAGAATATGGCAACATTCCAACGGCGTCCCGGATCGGCGCAAACGCAGCAAGACGCGATGTTTGCGCTACCTCCGGCGCCGAGACAAGGACCACAACAAAGTTTCTGCCGTCTAATTCAACAGATAGGTAAGTTATTTAAAAAGTAACCCTTCTCATATAACAGCTACCCAGTTAAAAAATTATCGTCGTTTATACTAATTTGCGAATGCTATATAACCATAAGGAAGCTAGTGGGAATATACCAAGACAGAAATAGTCGATATTACACAGGTTTATCGGGTGTATCCGGAATCTGGACCAAGCGTTTATTCTTGTCAAAAGTTATCACATCTATGGAATCTGAAGAATACAGGAAGGCAGAGACATGGACGCGCAAACTGTAACCTGCATTCAGACAATAATTCTAGACAATGATGACAATGATTCTAGAAAATCGTCGGATATCTAAAGAAAATTCTGCTGTTTCATAGCTAATTCAGTGTTTTACACGCACGGAATCCATAGTAATAGGTTGTACAGAAGCCAGCAGGTCAAGCTCACCGAAACTATCAAATTTTCCCAATCAACTTTGAACCTTAATCGTTTAGTGATAAAGTTGAAAGTCTATTAAAGAAATTTGACCGATTATAGTAGCTTGATGTGCTGGCGTACAGACACGCCGATGTCCTGCCACCCTGCGTAGACCCTGGTCGTTCACATCTGCAAGTGACGCTGCTGCACTCTATGTAGCTTGAACAGTTTGAAAATTAACCTTGATACATTTTGCATAATTTTAAATCATTGTCAGCAATAACTTAGTGACCCAACAAGTTGTTCACTGATTAAAAGCGACAAGCATTCTCACTTTTCTGCCAAAAATACAAACATTATGTAGTTTATCACAGCTATACAAATATTTCCAGATTGCTAAGCTCAGTAGAGGGTCCGTCACTGGACGAGATAACCTCGGAGTGTGACGACAAGCCAGTCATTTGGGAGACGTCGTTCACCGAGCCGCCGCGCCTCGCCACGCCGCGCCAGAGCATCGATAATGGACCTGCCGTGAGTAACACTACCTATATCTGGGGGCACGCGAGTGCCCCCGCCAAGACGAGCCAAGCGAAGCGCAAGGGCACTACCTACCTTTTCTCGAAGCACTTCGTCGTATTTTTGAACCTTTTGGGTTTGGATTGTACCAGATAAACAAAATTTTCGGGATATGATGTCAGTGGTTGACTTATTAAACCTATAAAGTTTCAATTGCATAGCTCTTATACTTTAGATTTTATTGATATCTAAAATACCCCGAATTCGTCACTGATTCACTGACTCACTGATGATCATCCATATTCTTAAGGTTCTTCCTGAAGTCCTAGAAAGCTGAAATTTGGTATGTAAGCTAGTAATAGTACACAAACAACAAAAAAATCTAAAACTTGAAACTTTTAGCCCCCCAACCCCTTAAACTAGGGGTGAAAGTTTGTATGAGACTTCCATAAATTTTGATGCTAGAGGTCTGAAAATTTATATAGGGGGTCCTTGTTATAAATAATAAGATATGTATTTCTTATGGCTTGGCCGTTTCGTTACTACAAGAACCATTGTATAACAGTATGAGAGTTTTTCACCTTACGCTCGTGTGAATGTAGCGAAATGGCCAAGCCACATATTTTGACTAAGGTGTAGAGTTTGCGAAGTTAGGCCTTGTAGAGTTAGGGCGTGTAGAGTTAGAAGCTTGGCTCTACATGAGATGACAGTGCGAGCTACATGGTCTCGTCTTGGCAACATTTAACATGAAATGTTTTTGTGGGATTATTACTGTCTTGACTTCATTAGGACGAGCTGGTACACAAGCGGTACAAATTTGTACAAGCTCGCCCCAGACAGAGGTCGTCTTTTTTGTATCCTTTGAATTCACACGTTTTTCACAGAATATATAAAACGGAGGGCTCATGAGCAGTTTACCAAATTCTCAAAGGATGGATGGTTGAAATTATTTCCAGAGAACCTGAATCCTTAAGTTGTGCCCCCTACTTGATGATATGATAGTCGACACTTTAGGGAGATGGATCATTGTTATGTTATGATCGAAGAACGTCAATTTAATGTAATCTACCTTACAGGTCGAGAAACTAATAAGCATAACCCCAACCTCGCCTAAACCGCCTGAAAACGCTCTGACAAAAGCCATAGAGACAAATGTCATAGACAAAACTAATCACAAGAATACTTTGATGCCAGAAAGGAAAACAGCGCCCATTGCTTCCCCAGATCCACCCCGAATCAACGCATGGGCCAAGGAATCAGTAAAATACACTCCAAAACTGAAACCCCTTTGCCTCGATGCGGCACAACTAGAACAAAACCTAAACGCGTTGAAAAAAAATAGCGGATCTGTCAACTTGACAACAATGAACATGAATATTTTGCCACCATACATCAACGTTGTAACACCAAACAAGTTATCAGAATCAAAAACTATTCAAATAGACCCTAAAAAGGCGGTGATAGATGACTTGCCGAAAGAAACCGAGCCGAAAGAGGAAAAGGGGAAATTGAAGCAATCGAATTCTGCGGCGAGCTTGCTCAACGGACCGATGACTGACGTGCCCTACGCTGACAGTGACAACGCGTCTTCGAGCTCCAGCAGTAACCAGATGAGCAAGAAGTTCGATGATAGGAATATAGTGAACAAACAGGGTAGTAATGGCGAATATGTCTGCGACTCCGAGATTAGCTGTTAGACGATAGATGGCGCCAGTGACAGTGGTTGTGTTAAAACTGTGCCACCGAGACACTCAGTGAAATGTTACATATTACTAGTTGTAAATATTTTAAAAATAAATAGACTTTGTGATGAAAAAGATATTATTAATAAATATTTATTTTGAAATTTTTGTATTTTTATCGTACGTGTACAAAATGTTTTTATTTCCGTTACGGATAGTAGTTTATTTAACAAAATGGCTTCCTCGATGCTTATAGTAATAGTTTATTGTTGCTCAATTAGCTCAATGTTTTGCGAACAAAATATTACCTAGAAGGAATAAAGGCAGTTAGTTTTTCTACTTAGATATTTTATCGGAAAATCAGTTGTGTAATTTTAAATAAAACTTTTTGTAAATAAACTGGGCTTCGTAGCTATTTATTTTATACAATTTTGTATATTTATTTCTGGCAAATTTAAATATAACGACTTCGGATGCACGTTTGGTCTCAAACATTTGTACAAATGTTTGTGAATTAGACACAATTTTATACAGAATTTTAAACAAATTTACACCCGGTAATACATTTGTTTAAAGATTTGAGAGTAAATGTGTTCTGAAAATGTGTTACAACTTTACATATTTTGAAAAACAAACGCACAGGCGAAAATTATATTGCTTCTTAAATATCTAAAACTTAAATTAAGGTCACGGGAACGAATTATACGGATCTGTCTTTGTGTTAATCTTACAGGACCTTTCGTAGATTTTTATAATTATATGAAACAAAACATACAATGTCATTCTCATTATTACCTACCTTTGTTCATTAAAAATAAGTGATATATTTTTCAATATACAAGAAAAAAAATCACGAAAGGCCCTTTTCTCATTCCTAGAATAAAAATAGACACCGTAGGCGCTTAAAATGTTTGTAAATAATAATAAAAATGTAGGTATCTATGTACATCCGCCCTTAAATTAAACATACGAGATATATAACGTTTCGCGTAGATGTACAACAGGTAAAACTGTTTTTCGTTTGTAAAAACTTTATGTGATGTTAAGATATTCAGGAGTTTTCTTTTAGTGTTGTTAGATTTGCCATAATATATAAATATACACTTTAGAAGATATAAAAAAATAGATTATTATATATATATATGAAATTAAAAATGTGAAAACAAAAATTCACATGAATGCTTTAATTACTGTAAGATAGTTTAAGATAAGGATTCTGTTATGTTCACTCGTAGTAGTGCCATTTCTTTTAGTTATGCCTACTTGGATGTGCATTTAGTTTCGTTTTAGGCATGAAATTACAGGGTATCATGGTAATTTTCCTTTCTTTTCCGTTAAAAAATCCATCAAATCTTTTCTTCGATTCAGGTACCGATCCTCTTGGGCACCAACTAAACTTAAACGAGACTAGGTATTCTATCTTATTCTAAAAGACAAAGCAAGAAAGAGATGGTGTCAGTGTGCTCAGTTCGATCTGTCAATCTAGGACATTACGTCACTTACACACAGTTCATAAACAAATAAGTACTGCCTTCCCTTTCTTGTTATATCTGCGAGAAAAGGATAGCAACGGTTTAGTTCGTGCTATGAGAATCACCTTTCAAAATACTTAAATGTTTCTCTTGTGCCAAATCTTGACTTCTTTGTGTGATACTGAAATCATTGTGTAGGCTTCGATTTTTATAGCTTAGTTTAGAGTTGAGGCGTACAACAAACCTCCTTGTCGGACCACGAAAGAAGTTATGGTGACTTCCGATATTATTTTCAGTCACACACAACCTAGAATTAAACTAAGCTATGAATGTCTGTATGTAAAGCTAAGCTGAATTATATTCACATTAGATTTTCAGTTTGTTTTTCGATAAAATATTTGAGGAAGTAGGTACACTCAAAATTATTTGAATTATACCAGTTTAGTAAGGATATTTAAAATAGTTTTAACTATATATTTAATATTGTAAAAAGGATGTACAGATACAGAATGTTGTTTTTTGTATTTTTCTGCGATGTATAATTGTATAGGTAACAAAAAAAAATCTCGAAGGATTGTCATTTTGAGTTAAGCCATTTTTAGCATCTTTTAGTTGTCATTCTTTAGTATTATTAGTATATAAAATCCTGTTACTAATTTGAATAAACAATTCAGAATTACGAAAACGTCAATCGTAGTCGTAAAAACGACTCTAAATTAAAGACACAAAAATATTTCTTGACGAATAACGTTTTATTGTCACTTCTAACTTTGCTCAATTTAGAAATTACTTTTGAACTAGTAATGAATCTTTTTAAACCTTTTTTTAATAAAAAAAATATGTAATGTGGTTGTGAAGTAAGTAGGTTACGAATGAAAAAGAGAAAGAGCGATGTAAAGAGTTCCTTTTTATTGAAAAAAAATCGAGTGACTTTGAAATGTTATTCTTCATAAGTTTTAGTTATATAATTAAGTGTTGTGTACTGGTGTAAAACAACGAAAAAAAATGTTTAAACATTAAAACAGGAGTTTTAATTTACTTTACGAGATGCAGTATTTATTTATGTTTTTAATCCCTCTTGTATTAGGTAATGTAATGCTAAAATAATTAGTATTGAAACTTTATATATTATATGGTATATAAAATACGAAATGAATATGTAAAGTTTATAAAATAACAATAAAACAAAAAAGTGTAATTGATATTCAAAGATAAAATCAATATTATAATAAATGTATATCTTGTTTAATTTCTTACCCCCACCATCTTGAAAACACAACAACTCGACATAAATGTCTTCCTTCAAATGGTTCTTTGCAGCGTGCAATATCGTACCCGCCCACAAGTGATTTTTTCTAGCACAGGATTTTCAACTCTCGGCGCTTAGCAGTGCGTTGAAAATCCAACAGTTTTGTTTTTTGACGCGCTGGATGTACTCTTTTGGATTCTCAATGCTCGGCTCAACACCGAGAGTTGAAACTCTAGTGCACCATAAAAAACGTCGCCCGTGTAAACCTAGGCTAAAGGGTGGTTTTGTTTTTCAAAAGAAATCAAAGGTGTTTCGGCCAAACAACAAATTCTACTATCGTCCACATAAATCATCATCTGCCTGCCTTTTCTCAACTATGGGGTCGGTTTCCAGTCTAATTGGATGCAGCTAAATACCAGTATTTTATATGACCACCCCAACACAGTTACTGGCCAATTTGATACGATACCCCTTGATAAGGGAGTAACCACAGCTCTGTTCAGCTTTTGTAGAAAATATAGTATAGAAAACAAAGATGTTGTATGGAATGTGTACGCATCCGTTCAGCTTTACGGATGCTGCGTACGCATCCGTAAAGCAGAACGGATGCGTTCCATGTTGTTTGCTATGGACAAAAGCTAAATAGAGCTGAATAAGTGTGATTCGTCCCTAACACTGATTGTCAAACTTTCGGGCTGCTGACTACCCGTAACGACTGTTTTTTTTTTTTCTTTATTTTAAGGGCTTTGTAACATCAGCACAATCGACTAACCTAAAAACACATAACACCCGTAACGACTTCCAAAGATATACAATACAAATCTTCCATTATAGGTAAATTCAATAAATTAGTCTTAAGTATAGAAATGTGTTAAATTTTCCGACTGCTTTAATTCGGAGAACGATTTTTCAAACTTCCTTGATAGGTCATGTCGGAAAAATCGTACCTACCTAATAAATATGATGTGGAGACGGCAATACGACAATAAATAAAAGCACTGACAATACTAAGAAGAGAATTTTGGATCTATCAAATAAATTGTAACATCAAAATTAGTGTTTCTTTTGGAACGAAGTACCTTATCGCGCGTTGCGAAAGGAGGCTAGACGGAAAAAATTAAGACCAAAAGTTGGAACGACACTTTTTGCTATAGTTGTAAGCCGTGCGGCGTGCGCGTGTTTCTCTGTCTGTCTCTCTCTCTCTCTCTTTGAACTTCGTTCCATCTGGGTGTCCCTTGACACCTCTCAAGTTTTTTAAACAAACTAATTTTTTGTGGCTATTTTGGCCCACAGCTCATTAGGCATACGTGACCAACCCCGTCCCACTTCAGCTTAGCGGCTTTTTGAGCAACGTCAGTAATCTGTGTTTTGGAGCGCAGTGTGGTGTTGCGAATATGGTCTGTCAATTTGACGCCTAGAATATTGCGATCCATTTCACGTTAGCAAACCTCGAGTTTGGACTTTTGAATGTTTGTCAAATGGAGCCCTGACACAGCCAGAAGGCGTCGCGGCAGACCCCGCAGATGTAGATGGCGGGACGAGCTTTAGCCCTTTAGTAATTTATAGTGATGGGCCCAGCCAACTATGGGTTTTACTAGCGACTACACTATTGGATATATTTAATTGAATTTTTGTATGCTGACTGGTGAAGTCATTATACGCAGTTTTAGTTCATTGTTGTCTCCACCTTGTACCATAAATGAAACAAGATCAGTAATTTTAAACGTTCTTTTTATTGTTTCCTATTTAAATAATATTTTTACAAAACTCTAAACATCAATTATGTTTTACAAATATTAACGCTTCCAGCGTTTATGGTAAAGTTTCGGGATAATTGAAATAAAGCCAGGCTTGCTACTAATTAATAGTAAATCACTACTCAAAATTGAGATAACGAACTTACGACTTTACCACAGAAACTCGCCATCTAGAATTATCTGTCAGAAATTCTTGGCCTTGTTTTTGTGGTAAAATTGTAAGTAACACCTTAGAATTTATATAAAAAACATTTCAGCAGACTTTTTGAGTTATGATTTATATTTGCTTCTCTTTACTTTAAAATAGTACGCAAGAAAAGAATACTAAGAAATTAAAATCAAAATAAGTACTATTTTTATACATAAAAGTTTACACTCAAAATTAACCATTTCAACACGACAAAAAAAACTAAAGTAATATTTTTAAGTAAAGAGACTTTTATTTTAATATTATTTAGCAATAAAGTTAGGTAGGTAGGTACATAATATTTTGCGTAAAGCTTCATCAAGTGTAGATTGTAGCCTGGCAGAAGTAAACCAACAATGCAACTTTCTTAGGTCATTTTTCTCGTATTTTTCCACAGCGCCTATTAAAAAATTCGCAAAAATACTGTGCTCAACTACTCGTGTGCTGTGAAAAAACAATAATCACGCAAAAATAACTCTTTCTTCTAAACTTGAGTATTCCGACCGAAAATACATATTATTAATACTCAAAAAATATAAAAATATCATAAAAGAAAAACATTTGTTCATATTTTAAGCTGGTAATAAAAATGTGATGTGGTATTGCACTATAGAAAAAATACTAAAACTAAAAAAGGTTAAATATTTCTAAAATACATCGATGTATGAATGATATGAGCAATAAGGAATATTTAATATGATATAAGTTCAGCAAAAATTTATTCTACATTTATTTTAAACGGACATTTATAGAGAAAAAGAAACTAATCTCATACACTTTTAGTGGTAAATAATAATAGCCAATCCTAAAGATACTGTAGGCATTATTAATTAAATCACATTTAATTATTATTTAATATGTTTCCTTATTTAAACCTTAACTTTACGAGAAAATAATATTTTACAAAAGAAGATATCAAGTACTTCAGTATAAAAAATAATAATTAAAATAAACAGCGATGCACTTATAGAGCGATTTAAAATAATTTTGATTTGTGCAGAATAACTTAAAAATAGTTATAAAAAATTGCATCGCTCCCATTCAATGGACAATTTCATGTTAATCGTCAGGTTATTAAAAATCATGACTTTTATTTCATCAATCACGTAGATTTGCAGAAAAAAAAGAGGATCAATTCTGTATTTGGCAGGAAATCAGTATGGCGTCAATTTGACGATTTTTATTTATATCTGATAACAAAAACCAATAATAAATTATTTTACCATTGATAAGTTAATTAAATAAATTAACAACTAGTTATTATTTATTGTTTTTTTTTCTACATTAGCTTTTTTTTTGTTATCAATCATATCGTTGACTACTTTTGGACTAACAAGAATTCACTACTTACTACGCCTAAATGCATTGAGACAAACATAGTATTTTTTATTTCATTCCATTTTTATTAATAGTAACAAAATCTTTTTTTGGTATATACTTTTTTTTTATTATTTCTAAAAAGCTACCTGTTTGATCCCCAAATACAGAAATACCTCGTAGATGTTACAATATCGCTGTAAAATTAAGCATTCCTAATCGAAAATAATAATTTACTACCGATTACAAATAAAATAAATTATGTACTTCTAGCCTTTTTATTTCAAGACTTATTGGCGGAATAAAAAAGCGAATCAAGCGTAAAAGAAAAAAAAAACTTGTATCTTTACGCTGATTGGCGATATTGTATCATCCCTAACGTTTTACAACAAAATAAATAACAGAGGGACTTGTTCGAAACTATTTTACCGCGTGACTATAAACAATTTAGGAGCCCCAGCAATATTATGCATCACATTGCACATCACACTACTATCTGGTCTTATCCACAGTTTGTGTCGACCCAAACGATACACAAACGTACCTAATTTTGTGTCAACATCAAACTCTAATATAACACTAACAATTAGTATGAACACACTGCGCTGTACCCTTAATTTGTGTACTGATACAAAAACCATTAACTGTCAAAAAAACAAGAGATCATTTTGACATTAGTGTAAAATTATTTGACAGTTTTAAGGCAAACGCGCCTTAAAACTGTTACAACGAGAGTTACTCGACTGTCATGAAGCGAGAATGCAACACATGCTAGAGATTTTTACTTACGAGTCTCGCGAACATTCTCGCCTCTGTACAGTCGAGCAACTCTTCTCATGTAAACGAGGTTTACCTTGACGTGATAATGGCTTTTGTGCCACAACAAAAGACTAGTCTATCTCAAATACAAACACGGTTATATCACAAGTCGAAGTCGACAGTGTCGTTAAAAATCGTTGTCGCTAGAAGCGTCATACGTCTCGCAGATCTGGTCCGGGGGCAGGGGGCGAAGCCCTGGATATGCCATCACCGGGCCATGGAAGGATTGTGAGCGGAGCACGCTAGAGGGAAGAAAAAATCCGGTTATAACTTGATCCGTATGTCTGTGATGTTTTTTTTTTTGTGTTAGAACAGTGTTAAAGCTGCTTGGTCAGATTTCAGCTGTTTTTCGAACAGTATTTCATGTCTTTTTTTCTGATTGTTTTTTATGTTGTGGTTGTGCGTGGGGTGACTTATAAATTATGCTATTGCACTCCACTACAGGCAAAAGAGTAATTCTCTACAAAACTCAAAAAGTAACGTTAACTAACATTTTATCGAGCATAAAAAATTAAGAATACATTCTGACACACATCATATTTTTTTTTGCATTTTGGAGGTAAACATTTAGGTAAGAGGTTAGTTACTTAGCTTCAAACACACACCAATAAAGTAAAAAGGCAAATCCTTTAAATATAGAAATATAGGTACTAAGGTACACAACCCAGAACCACACTTATTAAGCGTTATAACAATTGCCAGTAAATAAAAACTATAGGTATTTACACATTGCACCAAAGAGTTCCTATAATAAATATAGTCTAACCAGCCAATAGGAATTTTGTTTTTTTTTTCTTACCAATTCAGAATTCAAGCGTTAGAAAAGCAGACATCTTGATTCTTCATACGAAATAAGTAGGTACATAGATATAAAAAACAAAACTTATTACTAAAAAAAATAAAAGAAAGCAACTTCAAAAATACTGACATGAAAAACCAAGAGTTTTAGCGGCATAGTCGTGTCAAGCTCTTGAAGCAAAAAAAATACACCAAGTGCCAATAATTTTGACAGCTGTCAATTCGAAAATCCGCGGTCGCCACAGCTGTCAGTTTTGACATTAGACTAACCTTACACGTCAAGATGGCGGCCATCATGTCACTTACACGGAATTGCATGCATTTTGAGATTTGTCACGCTCTAAAATTTACAATAAATTATGTTTAATATTATTTTACCTTATTTGAATGTTAAATGAAATGAAAAGTTAAAAAAAATATATATTTACAACTGAAAGGTAGATACTTTACAAAAACAAAAGGTTATATTAGATTTGTGCAAACAAAAAAAATATGTTGAAAGCTTTTGTAATCCCTAACTTAGGGCCCTTTTCATAAAACGAAAAATTACTTCCATTATATTCTGTAATGAAACGTTAGCTTATCCCAAATACCAGTTAGTTTAGTAACTGTTAACTCTGGGTAATTAAGTAATTATATTAAAAGATATTTTTGTTTTTTATATTATACATATCTCTATCCTTATTCAACCATTTTGTTAATATCTTTTTTTGTGACATTTTGTTAATATCACAAAAAAATATGGTTGCAAACCATATTTTTTTTCACATATTAATCTTTCTACTTGTTATTCAAATCTACCCCAACTTTTTCTACTGAGCCATTATTGACGAAAGTAATTACCTCAAACAGTCTACCACAGATTAGCAAAATTTTACAAGTAAAGGTATCTTACCTAGCGGTCTTTGACGGCGTCTTGTTAGACTTTCCGAGAGCAGCCGCCTTCCTCGGGTCGTACGAAGCCCTTCGTTTCCACTTCTCTAATTCTTGTTTCTTTTGTTCTGCAACATTATTGTAATAATCGATTCAAGTAACTGTAACGCCAGTAATCTCGGAAAAATACGAATAACTTCAAATAAGTGACTAGAAAAAACCATTCATTTCTTGAAATTAAATGTTATCTTGTCTAGATAGTAGACACTAAATTAATTAAATTATTTATTTGTTTAGCCCACTACTTGGCAAAGGCCTCAGGCCTCAAGTCCTTCAGGAACTTTTTTCCCGACACAAATTAAAGGAGTGCAAAATTTTAATGGTCCAATAATAGTGCCTTGGGGTATCCCTAAGCAAATCAATGCTTTTTACCTTGTTTTTCACTACATTTGTATTAGTAATGATGGTTTTTACTACAAAATACCATGTTGTATTACTTGGATCACTTCATTATTATGCAACTTCAATAACCCTTCGAGTGAGCTATGTTTACCAGTATCAAATGCTTCACTTAAGTAGTAAATATTTCGCAACATTTTAGCATAACGTTTGTAGTCCATTATTTTAGAAGACTAAACGGTTCTTCAAAATTTATGTTTTTGTTGTTAATACTGCCTGTTGTTAATAATACCAGCGTAAGCAGTGAAGCTGTCTATTTTTTTTAAGGATCGTAAAATTCTTGACGATACGCTTACCCATTTCATAATGCTGAGCACTCCCCTTGCTGATTGCAGCCTTGTCGGTGTTCAGGACGCCCACGTAAGTCTTGCTCGGGTCCCGTCGGAGGAAGTTCTTCGGGGACTGTTCGTTCTTGTACTTAGAGATATCCATGTACCGCGGCTGGATCGTCGGCTTGCGCTGGCTTATGGAGGTCGTTGACGATGACATTGAGTAGTCACCGCTGTACCTGGAATAATGAGGATTTGGAGGTGTAAGTTCTGACATGTTATTTTAAGACTAGCGCATATTAGAGCCGCGAGCCACATCGCATTCTAACACAAAAAGGGTAATACGACCCGCCCAAATGTACGTCAATCTTATGTAAATAAAAGCTAGGTAACTCTTTGGTATGTGAATC
This sequence comes from Apamea sordens, assembly GCA_945859715.1. NCBI lineage: Eukaryota > Metazoa > Arthropoda > Insecta > Lepidoptera > Noctuidae > Apamea > Apamea sordens. The sequence continues at coordinate 12,576,708 of OX244009.1, forward strand.
TGTTTAATGTAAACCCTTTCATAGTTTTCTAATATTGTGGAACATTGATGCTTAGGTATCATTTGAGGTGGTTTATTATCTACGCTCAATAAGGATGTCTATGTGGTGTAATTTTTATAAATGGTGTAATACTTTCTACATTGGACGTTCACTATACTCCATTTATAATAGCATTAGAAAAAAGAGGCTCGTAGAAGCAGGAATGCAAAACATTTTATTTCAAAGTTATGATAAAACAATTTTAAGGGAGATGCTTAAATTCTAATTTTCTTGCGTTTTTTGCAATTTGCAGGTCAGTGTAAGGTTGTACCTTAATAAAAATAATATAATGCGCAACAATAAGAAATATGTAGGTAATAATACAATTTTAACCTTAAAAATCATCAATACATCCCTTTAAATTAGAATTGCTCCGAATTCGTCTGATTTCGCGGGCTACTGCAGCGCCATAATCCACCTTAATTAAAATTGTTTTAACAAATATGGACGTATAATATAAACAAAATAAAAATGAAACGAATAGCGTTCCAGGTATTGTTCACCCCTGCTTCTTTTAGGTTTTTAGCATCGACACTGTAATTTTAAATTAGAGTTAAATAATATAAATATGTGAAAGCCACATAATTTCATAAGATAAATAGTTGAAATGGTTACAAGTAAGTGTGACAGCTGCTGTAAAAATAGATCATAATAAATTCGGCGTCGATCGTGATGTAACAATGTTTATTGTACTTTTTTTACAAAGTGTGCATTAAAAATAACCTTTTTTTACTTCTTTCTAATGCTATTGTAAATGGACTATAGATGACTTTAAATTTTAAGAGTGGTGGCTGAGCAAAAACAGTCAAAGGCCCAATCTACGGCCAAAGAAACCGTGAGACGGCAAACATAAAGAAAGATATCAGAAATCAAGCTTAAAGAGAGAGCATAAAATTATAATTCTGGCAACTCCCGCAGACTATGACAGCTTGGTGCTTTAATGTTAAACTAACCTCTGTTTAGCCTGCACAGGCGCGCTCCTCTTCCCTCCCTGATGCCTCATCACAACGGGAGCACTCTCCGTACCACTTTCCCCCTCCGTATCACTAGTCCCAGTAGTCAACGAATTCTTCTCATGGCTAAATATCGACGAATTCCTAGGACTACTACCATTCGTTGTAGAATTAGTATCACTATCGAGAATAAACGTCTTTCGCTTATCTGTGACTGAGTCCTCTCTTGTCTTTGTCAGGAAGTCTATGTTCTCTTTGGTTGGGGTTATGTCGTCTATGATGAAGGTTTTTCTTTTGTCCGCGTCTCTGGCTTCGCGGCGTTTCTTATCGTGTGTTGATTGATTTACCTGTAAAATATTTTTGAAATTTTTAGATCTTGTATGGCCACGATCTACTTAGATGTTGAGGGTTACAAGCATGCAGTAAACAAAAACTGTTATCACTTAGGTTATCTTAGGATTAGAAATATGGTATTGACCCTATATTCAGCCGTGAACCGAGCAATTATACTGTTCTCTTATGCCTATGCTACTAATCGCTATGCCTATGGAATTAAGTCCGCCTCTGTACATTTGTGAGGTTGAAGTATTAAATAAATAAAACGCTGATCCTATGATCTTTCCATCAGGAAAGTTAAGTCATCTATATGAATAATTAATCAATCTGTCATAGTAACGAAGATTTTTTGTTCATTTGTCTGGATGTATGTACCAAATTGGCCCAAAAACGGCTAAACGGATTTGGATTGACAGAAGTCTTTTAAGAATAAAATTTTGTTTCCCTATATCACCTAAAAGTGTATTTCTATGACGGGGTAGTATTTTCATTTCCGTTAGCAACAACATAATGTGTTCACTTATCCGTCAGCCAAAGGTGATCATTCAACCGACTGTTAATCATTGTAGCAGTAACTTGTTTATCATCTTGTAAGGATCGACTGCTTAATCCAGAGACCATGGTCATTCTTGACTTTTCCCAATTTTTATTGAGGTCGGCTTCCATTCTAACTGAATGCTACAACACACTATCTGACCTCAAAATAATAAGAAACACAATTTTTGTTCATCAATTCTTACCTGGAAATTAGTGACATAATCCCTGGAGAACACCACATCATTGGTCATGGCCTGTCTCCTCAAGTTGCTATAGTCTTTAGGCCTGAGATCCAATATGTCTGAATGGGTGGACGTAACCATGGGGTCTACGGGCAACGTGACCAGGAGCTGGTCATCCTCTGTCTCCTCTGAGGAATAGTCTAGGGTCTCCAGGTCTGCTATGTTGGTTGTGTGGAACGATTGGGAGCGGTGGACGGGTGATGAGTGGCTGGAATGAAGAAATTATGAGTTGACACTTTTTATGGGTTTAAGATTCAGAAGACATGTCTTTAATATGACATGAGCAGTTCGACATAGAGTACCTATTTTAGTTGAATTGAGGGGTTTTATAGCTCTTTAAGGTGATGGCTTAAATAATAATAATTGTAGTAAGCCTCTTTGCCTGCTGATTAACCAAGAATCAGTTTTTTTTGACACAAAAATCCTGCTGTTGTTTATGTAAGTTTGCGCGGGCATTTGTTTTACTAGATGCATACCATTTTCTTATCATCATCATCAGCCACAGCCTGGCTTCACAAACTGCTGGGCATACTATTTTAGCCCAAGAGAACACCGTCAAACCTCAAAGCCTTGCGAATCAGTTTAGGGAAGTCGAATAAGAAGACTACCTTTTCACGTTTGGGATTTTAGACCTTATAACTTAACAGTTAACACACATTTTCAGGCGACTAGAACACAATCTCAAATAAATTAGCAGCAAGATTGGGTAGTTCACCTGGGAGAGCTCAGATCATCCTTATTACAATCCTGTCTCTTCGCCATCTGCTTTCTTCTCTTATCTTCTTGGGCCGCCTTCATGGGGTCATAGGACGCTCGCTTCTTCCAGTTGGAGAACTCAATCTCTTTGGTGGCTAGCGCTGATGATGAGCGGTGCTGACTTGGCTTCTTTGTACCTGGAAAAGGGGAATTTAAAATATGAGAAAAGATCTTTTTGTAACATAAACTGCAATGAATAATCAAATATTTATTGTGTCTGACTGCGGGGTTAATAAATAGTGTGAGTTTCAACATTAGATCTAACCTTCAGAACTACTAATAGAAATCTCTCTGCCCTCTCTTAATTAAGTATTAGTTTAGTATTGACTATACAGTCAATAACAAAAAAAACGGGGATAATCTCTCTCTATAAAATCAAAGTTTAAGAAATAAGGATCTTGTTTTCAAAAGCAATCAAAAAGTCATCAAGGTAGAAGTATATACTAAGTTTTTGTCAATTCCATGGGTAAATCCCGAGGATATAATTTACTTTTCAGTGGCAAGCCGATTCGACGACACGGTTGGCGCAGTGGCTGAGCGATCGACTGCTGCGCTGCGTGTCGCGGGTTCGATTCCCGCACGGAACAAATATTTGTATTGCCTACAGGTAGTTGTTCCGGGTCTGGCTGTTTGTCTATGTGACTTTAAATGTTTGTAAACGCACCCACGATACAGGAGTAATTCCTAGTGTGGGACAAAGTTTTTCTAAAAAAAAAAAAGGCTGTTTCTAGGGCATCTAAAAGGATAGAATTGAAAAAAAACTTTCTATTCTCATTTTAATAGAATATATGAGAATATATTTTATGCTTACTGCAGCAGAGAAAGGGAACGCCTATAATCGAATCAGCGATTCCTTCTAGAGGAAACGTACAAGACACCGTCGCGCAACGATATAATTCAATTTAGAATTTGATCTAAAAGAACTCTAAAATTCAAATCAAATGGCAGTTTTGAACGAATCAAATGAACGACTTATTCAGTGTGTCATTCGAGTATTATGGGCTTTTGAATTGATAATATGATGGTGTAATTGTAATCGGAATCGATTACACCATGGATTCGTTCCGGTAATCAGTTATGGCCATATGTGGCCTATGAATGGTCCTATAACTTTTATCGTTGTAGCACTATCCTCATTCAATTTTATCCGAGTGATATTCAATTAACATTCGATATAAATGTGTCAATTATATAACAAAATTCAAAAATATATTTTGTAAAATAAAATAAACAAAAACATTCCAACCTTTCCTTACAGAAAATAAACTAAATCCATTATTACAGAAATGAAAAGAAAGGAAAGCAAATCTCTAAAATCTCAGACCAAAACAATCTGTCAAAATCAAAGCGTAATTTGGCGCCAAATTGCATTCCAATTCATGATGGCCGCCGTGTTGCAAGCATGACGAATCGGTAAGTACCCCAACCTAATAGACACGATTCAAGGATAACTCGATTCACTATTAGTAACGGTGTGTGTTAAATAGAAATTATAATCTATCTTCTTACTTGAGAAATTAGTCAATGAAGGTTTTGTAACTTGCAAGTTGCAACCTCCTTTGATTTTGTTTCCTATACCTATTGTTTAAAGGGCAAAGGTAGTATTGTTATTGCGCCTCATTGTGTAAAGGGATAGGATGTTAGTCAATGTTGAATTTAAATCTCTTGAAATTCATTGTTTGCATATTTTTGAAAATGAAAAAAAATTGGCCTTTCGAAACTGGCAACTTACTAAAGAATTTGTGGACTCAAATTGCACAAATAATTTCAAAATAGATATGTATTATTTTGGTGGCTATATGTAGGTAGATTATATGTGACGTACTGTTACGTATACACAATGAAATCGCCATGACACTTGTCTATTTACTACATAATGATACCCTGTCATTTGAAAAGACGACATAGCGAACAACCTAGGAATTACAGCGGCTGCGGATAGCTATTTACTTCATGCAATAGGAAGACACTGCTGTGGTGACATACAAAATCTAAGTAAATGAAAGTGGGACTTTTTATTTAGAAATAACAATTAATTTGTATAGCAACGGGACTGTGACTAGATAAACTTAATAAATTACAATTACTGGTGACAAAAACGAATGTCAAAGGTGCCTTTTACTAATGCTATAATTATTTAATGAATCATTTGTTCCAAACTACAGAACTGCACTAAGTATAATCCTGTTAAATAAATAATGAATGCTCGAGTAAAAGAAAATGTGTCAGGATTTGATTGAAATTGGTTTACCTACGAATGCTATGGAAAATTTCCTTGAACTTAATGCATTCAAGCATCGCCGGTTATTCGACTAATATAATAAACGCGATAGTTTGTGAGGATGGATGGATGCTTGTTACTCTTTCACGCAAAAAGTACTGAACGAATTTTGATGAAACTTTACAGTAATATAGCTTATACATCAGAATAACACATAGGATACTTTTAATCCCGATATTCCATCGGGATCGAAACTTATGCGGGTGAAACCGCGGGGCGCTGCTTGTTATTCTACAAAAAGGTAAGGTACCGATATCTACAAAACTTAAATAGGCGCATATAAAACTACATTAGAAAAGGGGTAAGCTACAAATGAATGCAGCTGTTCCTACAGGCAAATGCTAGCTGGTTGGCAGTGCTCAGTCATCAGGGTTAGCAATTAATCTACATGGCGTCAGTCATCAATACAGGGTTTAACCAAACTGGGAAGCATCGGTGCGAGGAATACTATGCCCAGAACAGGGATTACAGTTACCAGGTGTTTATAACTTTAAAGCACATCACGCTTTAGAAAGAGACTGTCTCAGAGGTGAAAAAAAGAGACAATGCTCTACAAATCCAAACTTTTTCTAAACCTTGATGCTCCATACGATCGAGTTAAAACCCGGCCAGCACCCTAATTGCGTAACAAACTACCAATCACAATCTGACTAATTTAAAAAGATATTGCTAATCCATTGCTTTATATGTTCGAAAAACGTGTCTGCTCAACAACGTAAATAACGCAATGAAATTTGTTGAACTGTCAAAAATGAAAGCCTTTCGTACTGTTAGTGTGTTACGCAATTGCCCCGCAGGCTGTACAGTATCTTCCTTCAACTTGGGAATAATACTGTCTTAAAAGTATTCCCAAGAATGGTATGAGCTGGACTCCTTTAATAAAGATTGGTCCTTGGCAGCTCTGGACAGAGAGAGGTGGAAGGAAAGTAGGGAGGCTTTTGCCCAGCAGTGGGACAGTAACGGCTAATAAAAAAAAGGTGTTCCCACGCAGAACAAGGAAGAGACTGCGCGACTTTTTCAAAGTGAATGTTTTGCTACTTAGGTATTCGGCGATCGACACGCTACTTTGAAATCCGTAATAATCTTGCCTAATCGATCATTGTCATCGAACCGTAACCTACTTTCAAACAATAGATGTAGTACTAACCTTTATCTAGATGTTTTTGAGGCTGGATTTCTCGCGTTGAAGATCTAGATTTAGTCAGTCTATTCAACGTTGTCTGTCTTGGCTCAGCTGACCTCCGGCTCTGGTGATTGGTCGGTTTCACTCTCTCCTCTCTCACGATTGGCTGTTCCGACACCCTCGGACTCATCAACCTCTCCTTATTGGTCACTCTAACAGAATTCCTTGTCAATCCCGGCCCGAATTTTCTATGCATTTCAGGAGTGTTTGGACATCTTCTTGGCGAATTGGCGGGCGCTATCGATTTCAAATCAGGAGAATCGATTCTTCCCCTATTTATTATCTGTCTCTTATACCTAGATTCTTGCGATTTATCGTAAGACCCATTATCTGACTCATCCGAATAATCTTTATACTCTTCCGAATGACCACTCGATCTTCTCGATGTTATTCTGGGATCGATATAATTGTTGTTCTTATTAACAGTGTTGAATGAGCTCGATCTTTTAATCGAAGACCCGAAACCGATGTTATTCGATTTATATTTGAGTCCGTCGCTCAGTACTCTCTGGTGACTTTTCTTGTCTCCTTGACAACGCGTTGGTTCGATACGAGGGTATTTCGAATCCAAGGCGTTGTTTTTCAAGACAGTCTTCAGACATACTGTGGGGTTAGCGTTGCAGACGTCATTGGCTTGGCTTTCAAACGCTCGGTTCCGCGTATGTGTTTTTCTATGAGGAGATAGTATAGCCTCCACATCATACGGAGGCCTGTTGGACAGTGTTTTGTCATCAGAACTGTTACTTAACAAACCCTTATCAGAAGACGGACTGTTCATATTCATATCATGTCTTCTATCAGTATCTAAGGATCTTGACGCGGAATTCAAAAGAATCTTAGTGCCTGGTACTTTAGTCGAACCAGTGATGACGTAATGTCCAGGACTTCTTAAAGGACTGCTGTCATTCGAGTGATCTTTCCTCCTGAGTCGGTAGTTGAGTGAGTTGGAGCGACTTAGCTGTGATATAGGGAGACGGGAGATCGCAGTCTTCTCGCTAATGAGACTAGAGGTAAGTGCGCAGGGAATGACACTGAAGTTGTTCGTTCTTGAAGACTGGAGCTTTGCTTGGAGGTTGGTGATTGCATTTTGCGTTTTTAGGAGATATGATTCCGTGTCTTGAGCGGGGATGAGATCCTGGAACAAGAGAAAGGTGGCGTTAAAATATTGTTTTTACGTTATACATATAAAATCTGACCAATACCTTTTACTTATTTCAATATTACATTACCGCATTATTGAGCATGGTTTCACCAATATATATTATTCAAAGGATGTTTGTCATCCACGTAAGATTTATTTCCGTAAACCCATTGACGAGCTTTCTTAAAAACTTTAGAAGAAATTGTCTACATTCCTTTGTTTTACTCTTAACCTAGATCTTTCAAGCTCTAGACAATTTTGACAAATAAATTGAGTGTGTCACAAAGATGACAGAGGACAATATATCAAGTGTCATTGCCAAGGGAACAAGCCGAATACCTGCGAATACCACATGAAACTTTCGCTTAGAAAGTCATTAGTTTAATTAATGTATTATGCTGGTGACCCTGACAAACCCACGCGGCCACGGCAGAAATTCCACGAGCATGTGCAATGCCTTGAAAACACCTGTATGTTTCGACATAACTCAATTTTTGTTAGACCCCCCAAGGAGTTGGAAGTACAGGCCTAACACATCTTCCATCTATGTATGTAAGTGCTCCGAAACTGTTGGGCAAGGCGCAGCCTAATTAAACAAAAGAACATGAAATCTAAAGTTATTAATGCCCAGGGTGCACCGGATACAGAGAATAGAATAGGTACTGTTTATTATGTACACTACAAAAATTACAGATATAACTCTAGAAGTTTTACATAGATTGACACGATGTGCGGTCTTATCGCTAAAACCGATCCATTAGAGACGAGGTGGAGAGACAGTTCTGCTGGTAGTCTGTGGTGTAACTTTTAGTGTAGTGTCCGTGGAGTTTCTTGTCCGTTCTTCTCCATAGAGATCTACGTTTTGGAATGGGCAACTAGCTTCAACTTAACTAACTGACCGACTATTTAATTTTGACAATTCAAAAGTGCCTGTAAATGGTTTATTTGAAATAAATGATTTGAGTTCGAGTTTACAATATAAACAGTAAATAGGTACATAAAACATACGTTTGCTTAGAATCATGAGCACCATTCTTATCGTGAGGAAATCCCCATGGAAACCCTCCACGGGTTTCCATGGGGATTTCGTCACGTACTCAGTAGGAGGGTTATATCGGACTTCTACGGACGAAAACCACTATTATTTCACCACATGCAGATGACGTCATTAAAACACACTGTACTTTGCTTTGCCTATACATAGCTCATTATGTAATCTCAAAATAAAATAAAATCAAAAGTCATTCATTCAAATTAGTCTAAAAATCAGGACTTTTTGAACGTCGTAATTACGACAGTTCCCCAAAACACCCACCCTTCACCACTTCGTAGTGCATTAGCTGGGAAGAACTGTCAGAAGAACAAGTACATTTTACCATAATAAATTAAATGACGTTAAAAATAATGTGGAAGATACACAAAATAACATTACAATGAAAACATAAAGTTAATAACAATAATATAAGAAAAAGCGTAACAACAGGGACACAAAAGTGTCATTTTTCCGCTTGTCTTACTTAGAACTCGCTGTCAAGATGGTAACAACAATCAGATTTAAACTGCAGTAAGATATGGCAGCTAAACAATGGATGCGTTTGAATTATTATCGCTAAACACCCATTGTTGAGTACAATGTTAAGATATTGCTGGGAAAGATTAGGAAAATATTACAGATGCGACATATTTTTGTTGTTGTTTTTGCCTCGGAGAGGACGTGACTTTTTATTTATTTATTTTATTAAAACGTTATGCACAAGTTAAAAAAATACTGTACAAAGGTGGACTTAATGCCCGAGACATTTTCTACCAGTCAACCTTAAGGTGATGCTGAGACCTCAAAGAGATGTCAGCACGAACTGACGGGGCCCGCTAGGGCCGATGCCGCCAGGGCTGCGGGTTATTCGAAATAGATACCGTGGCCCTTGGCACAGGCAACTGAAGAAACACGGGTGGGTTTTAGTCAGTAAAAGTCTGAGACTCCCTTCCGCTCCGCCCCGAGCGGGAGGGGGGGTCATTTGATGATTCCCCACCCAAAAAAAAAAAATGGTGATTCAGAGACAAAACATGGCAGTTGCTACATATGGGATAAATAGCTAGGAAATGACTACCTAACTATAAAATACAATAATAAATACTAATACATAGATAGATACATACATACATATACACAAAATTAACTGTCAGGAGAAAAATGTTCGGTAGAGGAGAAAACGAATCCAGCAAATTAGCGCTGGGATGTTACTTTTTCAACGTGTGACCGTTTTCATTGTCTATCTGTTTTGTAGCTTCTGGGATCTTCTGGGCTTGGAAGTCAACTTTGTGTAAATACATTGCTTGTAAAAATCGAGTCATGGGTATAGACGCCGCACATCAAGCTAATACAATCTGTCCAATTTCTTTAATAGATTTTCCACTTTATCGCTAAAGCATTAGGTTCAACGTTGATTGGGAAAGTTTCGGGTAGCTTTCCATTATGGAGAAGTACCTATGATTCGATTATGGAGACTCATACCTGGTACTAAAAGCTGTCATGACGTAGATACATACTACTTTGAATAACGTTTCAGAAGCTCTTTAAGGAAAAATTTTAATAGGTCAAGGTATATAAATATAGATCAACATTCGTCACTATCTACTTTCAACAAACCATTCTATATACAAATGGCAAAAAAGAAACGATAAGATACCGAATATGTCATAAAAAATAGTTATATCTGCAACAATAACCGATTTTGGGTGCGTTATATATACTGCAATTCTACACATTATTAAACAGGTCAAGTTTTTATTTACCTGCCTAAATAAACAGACAGAAAGACTGTGGAAACCGAGATTAGATTGTTACTAAAGTGGGTCACCTATGGAGAAATTTTAACCTATAATACATTATATCTTTTCAAAGGCGATGTATAGCCTAGCAAATGTAGAAGCACACACGGCAAAAACAAACTACAATTCTTTTCTAAACTCATATTTATTTTATATCTGACTGAAGGCCTATTGAATTGATCTGCTGTAAAAAATCTCACCGTGAAAACTTAGGTAAAGTAAGCTTGAAGTGAACTATCAATACTGTGAATCCCTAGCATCAGGTGGAATGTCAGTACACTTTGAGCCCACTTCACCTAAATTGTCACGGAGCCATTTTTACAGAATAGACTGGCTGCTCTCAAATCTCAAGTTGAGTTGTTATTACTTTCAGCCAATCCCAGCATTGATTTATGAGTTAGACAGCGTGTTAGATAGTAACTGTTTTGTTGATAAGCTTTTCAGAAATCGGGTGCAGGCTTCGTAAACCCACTGAAAAACATCCTAATATTTTCAGGAAAAGCATCCTGTGCCAAATAAACTCTTGAACTTCAAGAGTACACTGCGAATTCTGCAATGCGATTGTGACGTAACGCGTGCCAGCAAATAAAAGACGATCTGGCGCGAATCACACGACCTACTTCATAATGTGTTATTTTCGTGAGGTAGGTCAAATTGGGACCACGTTTCTGAACGAATGGAACTGGCTTCTGCACGCGCATCGGAAATTATCCTACGGGAACGTAGACAAAAAGTAGCCGTTGTCCTTCCCCAGGATGCCATCTATCTCTTTGCCAAATTTTATCGAAATCCTTCAGTGATTTAGGCGTGAAAAGGTAACATACACACAAAAGTTACTATCAAATTTATAATATTAGTATGGTTGTTGATTACGAAACCTGTGTGAGAGTTAAAAATTAAATTTTAAAATGTCCTGAATTCTTGAGTAAACTCGGAAAATCGCTATAGTCGTCTACATGAAATGTGAGCAGTCGTGATTAACAACAACAATGCTCGCTTTTCTTTGTTTGTGAAGAGATCTTTGTCTTCTGGGAGACAATATACAGGCCGGTATTATTAGACATACCATAAACAAGCCATATACGAGTACCTAACCAAACCTAAGTGACAGAAAGAAAAAAACTTGAGAGGTGTCAAGGGACACCCGGATGGAACGAAGTTCAAAGAGAGAGAGAGAAAGACAGACAGAGAAACACGCGCACGCCGCACGGCTTACAACTATAGCAAAAAGTGTCGTTTCAACTTTTGGTCTTAATTTTTTCCGTCTAGCCTCCTTTCGCAACGCGCGATAAGTAACTTCGTTCCAAAAAAAAAACAAAATAGGTAGGTACCGACCTATTTTGCGTTTTCTTTCTGTTCATCTGTGAACAATTACCTAAACTTTGCATCACTGACGCCGCAGAAGCACGTGTAAAAAACCAATTCAGTTTAACTGTTTATGTAACTAACGAAATAACATTATATATCACAACTACATAATATACAAAGTAACAAATAAATGCATGGAAGCGGCAACAGTCCAACAATTAAAGGCCAAACGAGTGGTCGTGAGTTTAATCGCCACCCGTTTAACTATATTGACGTGAATCTACTCCTAGTGGCACAAGCTTAGAAATACAGTAGCATAACCATAATCAGCCTATAATATTCCCACAGCTGGGACACAGTCCTATTCTCTTCGAGAGGGAGAAATACAGTCATCATCTGCCTAGCCTTTTCCCAACTATGTTGGGGTCGGCTTCCAGTCTAACCGGATGCAGCTGAATACCAGTATTTTACATGGAGCGACTGCCTATCCGACCTCCACAACCCAGTGACTGGGTAATACGATACCTTGGTAAGACTGGTTCAAAATCAAAATCAATCAATATCCACGAATAACAGTCGGGACTAACGTGGTTTCCGAAGCACGGAGGGGTTATAGAGGTATGGGGAACAGGGTGTAAAGATCACTCATCCTCCATAGAAAAGGGAGGATCCTCCGACCAGACGGGTGTGGTGTCTGGCGGGTAACTGCCCTAGAGGGAGAAATCTATACATATAATAAAACAGTAACGAAAGAAAAACTGTACATTGAGAATTTTCGAGAAAAAATAAGTGGCTTTTGTTAGAAAAACGTAACTGATGACAAAAAGTGACTTTTTAGAATTTTTGTCTGTTTGTCTGTGTGTATGGTACGGCTTCACGCCAAAACTACTGGATAGATTGAATTGAAATTCAGCAAAAATGTTCTTTGTAAACCAAGGAAGGCTTTAGGCTACATATTATCACGCCGTATGTTATAGGAGGTAAGCAATATTGATTTTAAAAGGTTTTTGTTCGTAATTTAATGCACAAAATAATTGAATGCACAAAATGACATGTTATTTATTTAGTAAACCATAATTTAACTCTGGAAACATATTATCACGCTATCACCTACGGGGGAGGAGCTGTGAATCTTTATTTTTCTTACCTACGTATTCTGTCACAGCGTGTAATCTAACGAAACATATTTAAATGTTGTTTTTGAGTAAGGCATGCTATTATCTAGCTTTACACTATAAAAACTACGCCATTTAAGTAACTTGGGCAGAGAAACATAGTTTAATTAATGTTAGTAGTATAATGAAAATTTTGAAGCAGCGCCATCTATGAGATTTCATAAAAATCAAATCAAGTTACATGTTAACACTTTTTGGAAATAAATAATTTAAATTTGATCATGTTGGCGAGGTTAGTAGTTAGTTATTCTTAAAATTCATAGATGGCAATGTGCATTTTCTTCATAAAAGTTGTATGGTATAGTTCGTTTCGACAAATTCAAGTTCCAACAAAACCCTCAAAATCTTGAGCAGAGTTGAGGAAGACAATTTAAAAAAACACGCTTTGTGAAGTCGACCAGTTTGCCAGATCCCTTACGTATGACGAGGTGACTTCATATTACACGTACGACGAGCAAAGGGGTGTATTTAACCGACGTCGACGAGGAGGTGCTGTGGAAGGCTTTCCGGGAATTTTCAAGGACACCGCATTGGGTAGGGTTTATACCGTGCATCCGAATAATGGCGAATGCAATTTTCTGCGGTTGTTACTTCACACTGTCCGAGGCCCAACGTCTTTCGCCTTTCTGAGGACATTTGATGGCGTGGAGTATCCCACTTACCGCGCAGCCTGCGTAGCACGTCACCTTCTCGACGGTGACCAAAATTGGGATGACACCCTCGCGGAGGCGAGCGTCAGTGACAGTCCCAGCTGCATGCGTCATCTGTTTGCCGTCATCTTGGTGTTTTGTGGAGTCGCGAACCTGGTAGCTTTGTGGGAGAAGTATCGCCATCATCTGTCTGAAGATTTTCTACGAGCTTTGAGGCGTGTTACTAGAGATGAAGTCGAAGTAACTGATGAACGCGTGCTGAACACCTGTCTCAGTTCACTTCAAGATGTGGTCATTTCTATCGGCGGCAATCCACTGATCAAATATGGGTTATCAGCTCCCACATCATCACCGTATAAAGACCGTGGAAATCGGGAGTATAACGCTGAGACAAATTACGATCCGGGCGAAATGACCACCATACGAAATGACTATGTCGCTTTGTTCTCTTCAGAGCAAAAACACATTTATGACACCGTCCTTGAAAGCGTTGGGCAAAACCAGGGTAAAATGTTTTTCTTGGATGCTCCTGGTGGAACAGGAAAAACATTTGTTACCACTGGCATACTTGCAGAGGTCAGGAGGCAAGGCAAAATTGCTATTGCTGTAGCGTCGTCGGGAATCGCTGCCACACTACTTCCGGGCGGCAAGACAGCAAATGTCATGTTTAAAATTCCCATCGATTTAGAGAGCGCCGAAACGCCTGTTTTTGGTGTGTCACGTAACAGCAATAAGGGACACGTGCTCAAGGATTGCTCTCTGATCGTATGGGATGAGTGTACGATGGCCAATAGGAAGGCAGTTGAGGCCGTGGACAGAACCCTGCAGGACATCCGCAGGAACGAACATTTGATGGGTGGTGTCATAGTTCTGTTCAGTGGCGATTTCTGGCAAACGCTTCCCGTGGTGACGCGGGGATCGAGGGCTGACGAGGTGAATGCTTCGTTGAAACGATCTTCGTTTTGGTCACGAGTTCGTACGCTGCGCTTGACCATTAATATGAGAGCTCAGCTCGGCGGCAATGCATGGGCTCAAGAATTCTCCGATGTCCTTCTAAGTCTTGGCGAAGGCACTCTACCAGAAGAGAGAGGTGGACAGGTGGTGCTTCCAGAGTCTCTCGGTAGAGTGGTATCCAGCTTAGAAGAACTCATTCGCTGTGTGTACGGGGACATCAGTCGTATACTGCACCAGCAGAATTCTTGGGTGTGTGAGCGGGCCATTTTGACGCCCAAAAATAATCAGGCTGCAGCAATTAACAAATGCATTCTCTCGGAAATTGAGGGGAATGAAGTGGTCTACACCTCGATAAACACTGTCGTCGAGCAAGATAACGCCACACATTATCCCGTGGAATTTCTGAACTCCCTGTCAGCAAGTGGACTTCCAGCGCATACCATCAAGCTGAAGGTCGGTGTCCCGATTATGCTTCTTCTGTACCTATCTCCTCCGAAGTTGTGTAACGGGACCCGCCTTAAAGTCATCTCGCTCCACAGACACACCATTGAGGCGGAAATTCTTACGGGTTGTGGCGTCGGCGAGGCAGTATTTATACCACGCATTCCTTTCATACCTCATAACTACCCGTTCCAGTTCAAGCGCGTACAGTTCCCCGTGAATGTTTGCTTCGCGATGACCATCAATAAGTCGCAGGGGCAGACACTGAGGGCAGCGGGTGTCGACCTCAGGACGAGTTGCTTCTCACACGGGCAACTGTACGTCGCTTGCTCTCGCGTCACCAATCCTGACTCTCTTTACATTTTGGCTCCTGGCAGCATAACTACCAACGTAGTTTATAGGGAAGTGTTGTAAGGTATGATACCTTTGTACGTATTTTTACTCTTTTGTGTCCTGGAATGTATTCTTGCATTATTTTCTCTATTTCCTTCAGTCACATCTTATGACTGAACTCAGCAGGATTCCCATATAACCCTCTTCACTTGCTTCGCTTCACTTCCTTCGCAAAAAAACTTATATTTTAATGCAATTTTAAAAGTTGTTTACTTATAATGCTATAGCGACACTGGCATCTTAGGTATTTTTGGTGCTGTAGAGCCTTCACGCAGACGACGTCGCGGGCAGCAGCTAGTACAGTAATACAAGTAAATTATGTTGGTAATTTAAATAACTGAAAACTCGTTCCAAAATCTGCTGCTCCATACATTTATGTTCGCATAACTCGAACGTACGGACTACGGAACCGACGTATTTTTTTTCGCATTTCCCGTGTTGCTCCCATCTGTCGGGGGTGCGCGTGAATGCACGAGTATCTCCCACGCCATCGACTAATGGCAGTGGAAGGAACCGTGGGGTTTTAATTGTTTATGTTATACAGGCAGGTAATTCAAGAGGAGGTAGCAACGGTAACAGTTATGGATACCCTGCTACAAGAAAACAGTCCTTAAAAACCATTATGTAAAAAGTAAAGCTAAGTATTTGCATTGCATACAAGAGAAAGAATAACAAATCACGTCATACTTAAATGTGACATAAGAGTTAATGCAATGATTGCCAATGTATCAATGAACTGACACCCTGCAACCGCTTTACGCAAGACCCTGATCTTTTGACCCAACATGTGCAGTTAGTTAGTTAATCGAAATATTGACACAGTTATCATTGTAACAGTTAAAGATAGTATTGTAATCTTTGTTATTATACAATATTAATATTATTGAGACGACGTAAAATTTGTTAGTTTGTATGTAGAGGGTAATCTTTGGAACTATTGATCCGATTCCGAAAATTGTTGCACTAATGTGAAGCTACAGTATTGCCGAGTGTTATAGAGTGTGTAGTATGTTATATATATATTATATACATATTTATATTTTCACGTAAACGAAGTCGCGGGCAGAAGCAATATTTTGTATAAGACCCGTTTGCATCAAATATCACAAAACGCATTTAGCGTAAAAAGTATTTAAAACATCGTTCTGTTTCTGTCAATCAATTGAATATGGTAGAGACAGAATGAGGTTTTAAATATGTTTAGCGCTGAACGCATTTAGTGGTTTATGCTGCGGGACTAAGTATTCTTTCTTTTTGAGTCGATGGTTACTTATATATTATTTCAACTTCTTAAGTACTAAGGCCCAGTAGGTCATTGATTGGTCATTGGTCATTGATTGGTACATTGATCGCGGAATCAGTGGCGTTTTCCTCCTCTAAAGTGCAAGTGTAGGGACACTTTGGACACTCCATCAAATAGGCCATCGTCTGGTGTGGTGCTCCTGCCACACTCACACTGGACGTGAGCTAGGTAAGATATTATATACGGGACTTGGAACATACGAAGTTGTCATTACTTGTCATTGTTTGTAAGGATCCCCAAATTGAAGAGGAATTAAATTGTCGCCAGATTCCATAAGGGGAGGTGTTACTGTTAATCTATAATTCTTGTTTCAGCCGAATACCCTGACACTTTTCGCAAAGAAACGATTTAATTGGGCTGATGATCGAATTATATATGCTTACAACAGTTCAAGATAAATTAACAACCGTTCTATTACACTTACGGCTTTCAACAACAATCAGGAAAAGATAAATCTATTTACCAATAACGACGAGCAATTCAATCTATTTTTTGCACCCATTAAGCAAAGATATAGCTATAATCTGCCTCGCGAATAAAATGAAAACATATTTTAAAAGTGAAAGTCAGTTACGTGTTGGAATGCAACGTGTCTAAACGGACCTCATTCGTTCAGATCTATGTGATGTGTTGTGCAGTGGCGTGCGTTCCATAAAGACAGAAAGACACTGCCTACCCTAGTTCTGATAATAGATCTAATATTATTTTATCAATAAACAAAACAACATAAAAATCTTAAATCATAAATCAGCTCCACCTATCGAGTGCCGGTGTTATCATTAAGATCGATACAGTTTACTGCACTAGCGCCACCTCGCCTTTGCAACGGCAAAGACACAAACTATTTGTCTCTGAATATAATGTATGTGTGCTCCGTGGAAACTCGTGGTCATGCGTATTTTTATGTGTGTGCGTTCCTATAGCTACGTGGGCTTTGCTGACACACAATGACAAAAATCACGCACACAACTGCATGAAAAGCCAGTGTCTTGTTCGAGTTGTTCTTTAAAGCTAACACGAAAAATTACGATCCTAACCGAACATTTCCGACGAAAGTTTGCTATGCAATGCGAATATTTTAAGAAGTAACATTGTTTCATTGAATTTTATATAGTTAGATTGCCATCATTTTTTTGTCGTATTAATTTTCCTTTTTACTACGTAATTTCAATAGTCAATAGTAGCCATTATTGTTTGATGTGTGTTGTGTTTGTGACTTACGCTATCAGATATTTAGGATTTTAACATTGTGATTAGAGTGAAAAATGGATAATATTGTCTGTGAAAGTTGTTCAGATGGTGTGTGTATTGATAAAATAAAATATGACGCGTTTTCAAAACTATCTTTTAGTGAAAAAAAAACAAGTTATCGAGATAGGTCGTCCTACACCGGATTTGCAATTAATAAAAAAAAAGGTAAAGTCAATCGTAAATTCAATACAAAACAATATGATTCATAACATTGGCTGACAGGTTGCATACACAGTAATCGGTTATTTTGTTTCGTTTGTTGACACTCGATGGACTTACAAATTCGCGTACTATAAATGTAATTTTCAATTCTTATTTACATTTAGTTGATTTATTGGATATGGCTGAAAACGAAGACTCTTGGGATGGTGAGACATTAAGTCAAGTTTCGTATTTGTTACACAATTTAAAAGACTTTCAATTCCAGTTTTTACTTCATGTGTTTAACGAAATATTCGCAATTTCGCAGAAACTAATGTGCTTTACGAAATTATGCAAAAAAAGACATCAGATGTGACTTATTGCATTAAAAAAATTAGGGACTTTGAATCATTTTTGGAATCATTCAGATCTAGGTTTGAATTAATTTTTGAAGGCGTAAAAATAATCACAGGGTCGCCAAAACAAAAACGTAATGTTGTGGACGCGAAAACCAATTTTAAGCGCATTTTTATTGAAATTATAGACAATATATCCATCGAATGTCGCGACCGATATAAAAATCTGAAAGAGTTAAAATTTTTTGGACTACTTTCATGCGAAAATTTCAATAAATATAATGACAATTTTCCGGTTGAATTAGTATCGCAATTCGTAAATGTTTATAAATTATACGACTTTAACTTAGACCGCCTTATCAATGAGCTCAAATGTGTTTATAAATCTGCCGAATTCAAAAACCTTAGTATTTACAAAATTATAGAACATTTTTACGAAAATAACATAAATACAGTTTTTCCCGAAGTACTGCGTTTGGCAAAATTAATTGTTACAGTTCCCGCGAGCAGTGCTTCAACCGAAAGGTCATTCTCGTCGCTAAAACGTTTACACACCTACTTAAGAAATACACAAGGCCAGCAACGACTTACAGATCTTTCCACGATTTCAATAGAAAAAAAACCTTCTTACGGAAATAAAACGCCTTCCCAACTTTTACGATTCCATATTGCAGATATTCTTACAGAAAGATAGGCGTGTAGATTTAATATACCTACAAATAAAACAATCCTATATAGGTACCTACTTAGTATACTCACACCACCATCTTTTCAATGATTTTATTTAAATTTTGCAAATCACACAAACATTACCAACCATCAAACAAACGCGCCGAAAGGCCACTTCGAATATAAGTAAATTGATATGTCTATAAAATCAGTCAATCTATGGACATTTGAGTTGGCATTTGGCAATTACCTACATCATCAATCGACAAGACGACGAACCAAAACCAACGTGTAGTATTTTTGGTGAGTACAATTTTCTGCCTACCCTGTCTTAAAACTGTGTGCACGCCACTGGTGTTGTGAAATTAAAAACTATATTTATCATAGACAAACATTGTGAGATAACCTTTTTGCCAATTAATTAATCAATTGGGAAATAATTAGTAGTTGTGTATGAGTCTGTTATGAAAATGTCTTACAACTTTCATTCAATTAATCTAATAATCTTGACATTTTAAATGTTTCATATTTACATTAGCTACAATAAATATATTTTCAGACTAACGCCAACGTAAGTAATTCCAGGCTGAAATTAGCGCGTCTTCAGTTACAACAGTCAGACCACAGAAGATTACCATTAGAGAATCTAATACCTACATCCGATATTCATAAACTTATATTCGACCTAATTTTATCAGCCTTGCAGTTTTAAATGTAGGTATAAACGAAATATTCATACATACATAAATACGATATAGCCAGGAATAAGAGCATAGAGTAAAAAATCAAATCTCAAACCTATGCTAGTTAAAATATAAATACTTTGACAATTTTTTCATTGAGATTTAGAAGCTTGTTCATTCCTATGCCAAGCAGTTTTCTTTGCATTGGAAAATGTGCCCGAGTTGTGGAGCCACAGTTGACAAAACAAACCTATAATTGCTTACAATTGTCTACAATTTCCGTTTTAACATTTACAAAAGGACAGTGTGGTGGAATTGGAACATACAGGCATTGTTTTAAAAACAAATAAACGTCACAATAATCGTTAGATAAAAAACCGTAAATATAACTAACAGAAAACTTACTAAAAGTCACGTACAGCTCCATAACTGCAATTTAGTACAATACTAAGTAATTAATTGCAAACTATATTAATGAACGTGTTAAAATAAAATACTTTGTAACTCCAATAATAGAATTACAAAGTATTTTATTATGGACGTTGTTATTACTTTTAACCATCAAGGTAATTAGTAACTATAGTTTTACCCTTAATAATTTGAATAAGTTAATATAACCACTTGGAATTAAAAAGAAGTAGCTTAATCAAACTATAATTTTATAACAAATTGAAATAATTTCCTCAACTTTTTTCCAAGGTGAAACTCGTTGAAAATGCGACAGAAGTACAACTACATCTATAAAATCACGATAGCTCATCGCTGTTATGATATCGGCAGACAATTATGCATTGTTTTATGTGCGTCAGTGCGAAAAATGAGGGTAGGTCGTACAAATATATGAGTCTCCGTAAATTATTCACATTGCGCGCCAGACCCATATTGGCGCCCAACGTAAGCCAATATACGGTTCCTGTCGCCCAACGTGGGGCAAATGTAGGGTTCCTGGCGCCCAACGAGGGACCAATATAGGATTCTTAACTTCCTACCGCCCAACGTATATAAGCTGTTCAAACAAGCGAGTCGGTGACCGCAAGGCCAACCATTTACATTGTATTTAAAATCTAACTGTATCTTCATTTGACTGTACATATATTACCTATGCTAGTGAGTCATATAATTTTGCTGGACTAACATTAACCATTCTGCATTCAATATACATAATAAAATTTGAATACCTTGTTTCAAAATCACGAACCCGAAACAGCGTGATTAATACATTTTAATTAATTATAAACCGTTGCTCTCTTTGTTTACATCGTTCTGGTTTGGTTTCTGTCTGTTTTGTGTTAAGACGATTGAGTCATACTTAAGAATGCTGCAAACTAAATAAACCTTTTTGTATGTAGACTTTATAGTATGCGAAACTTTGCTACTACGGATTTTATAGGTAGGTTGTAGTAAACAAGTTGGGTAGAGTTTGCGTTTATGATGAGAACAATGTTTTGTTTAGCCGCTTTTAAATACTGGAAAGTGGGCGTAACTAATATTTAAAAATAAAAATGTGAAAAGATCACATTATGTTCACTATTTTTGTGAAATGATCACAATGTTTTCATATTTTTGATAAAAGTCCGCTGCCCAGAGTGCGTCAGAGGTCTGATGCACTTAGGGCAGCGGACATTAATTATCCTTCTATCGAGAACAAGAAACCTGTTGATGATGTAAACAGTTATAATAACATCCTTGAAAGTAGGCGAAGGTATCGTTACTAAAGCTACGTTAGATTCTGCAATTACTAGACATATGCTAAAACCTACGATTTCAGTAATATCTGCTAATAGCCGCGAAAAAAAAAACCGCAATGATTCACAACTATGCCATAATAATTACAATACCTACCTACTACCAAAAGTTTACACAAAAAACGTTAACCTAAACAGTGTAGCCAGTGTCATTAATCCTCAAACCTGTCACGTATGGCAACATTATGACTATTATATCTGTGATAATATGGCACGTGCCGTTTAGTTGCGTTTTGGCCACAGCCATCAAGGTTGAGTGAAAGTTAGACTGAGCGGTCGTTGTCACACTAATCTAAATCTTACTGAAATTCTAGACAAGCTGAAGTCTCGATTTCTCGATGAAGATTAAGAAACAATTGAATTAGAATCGGTAAAGTTAAGAAGTTTTAGTTCGAGATTACTTTTTGAGGGCAAATTTTTATAACTTATAAGCGCTCTCGTACTCGTAGATATAATCCAGACTTCAGTGGTATAAACCACAGGTAGTAGTACTTTTGTACTCAAATTATAATTAATATATGTCGTATCCCTATGTATTTTACTGTGTGTACATACATAAAAATAACTGCGAAGTGTTCTAATAATAATACTTGAATAAAAGGTCTGTTCAAATGCGATTTTACAGCTTCTACCAAATCAACTTTGCAATTTTTGGCAAAAAGAGTAACCCTTTTTTAACCTAAACAAAAGACGACTATAACCTAGCTGGATGTTCCAAAACTTTACTTTCGGGTTTAGTCATTAAATTAATGCAATTAATGGGTAATTTACCCCCTTGTTGACAAAAACCAGTTTGACAATAACAACTGCATTACAAAATTATTTTCCTGCGCACTTTCAGTATAAAAAATAGAGGGTACAAAAAGTAACTTTTACAAGGAACAAACTCAGAGGTAACAGTCTCTTTTATGTCTCGACTTTAAAAGAGAATGTGCCCTCTGAGTTTGTTTCGGCCTTTCTTCTCAGATTAGTCTGATAGGAAACGCCGATCTCATCTAGTGATCTATAATATTCTATAAGTCATAATTGGCTTAATCCTTAATAGAGTAGCTACTACAGAAAAGTAAGGCTGAGGTAATAGTCTTGCTAAGGCAATCCCGGCTCAGTGATATTGAGGTCAAGATTCAATTAAGTCTGTCTTCGCCTCGATCCGGCTTTTACATCCTTGATGGGAGCTTTTAATTAAAAGTAAGTTAATTTCAGTCAGTATTTAAACACCAGTTTTTTTTCTGATTAGACTGGAAGCCAACCAAAACATAGCTGGGAAAAGTCTAGTGTAAACAATTGACAATGTCAAAAAATCTGCCGTCTTTTAGATAAAATCACAAAACTAACATCATTATATTATGAGAACAATATAATTAACACTGCCATAAAGTTTTGTTACTGCTTCAAGCCAGATTTATTGCTTTTTGTAATATACTATTTCTTGAGTCAATATTTATTCAAAAAGTGGATTTACTATAAATTAATCACATCACTACCTTAAAAGGAAAACTTTATTGCTATTCCGCTTTTTATTAATTATAACTAGCTTTTGCTCGCGGCTTCGCGTTGAGATCGGAAATTATCCCACGGGAACGTACTACCGGGATAAAAATGATCCTACGTGTTATTACAGGTTGTAAACTATCTGTGCGCCAAATTTCATCCAAATTCGTTCAGCCGTTTTTGCGTGATTGAGTAAAAAACATCCAAACATATAAACTTATACGTTTATAATATTAGTAGGATAACCTCTACTAAACACATAGTCGCAGCCAATTACTTATATCGATTTATTGGAGACGAAATTAATCGATTAATCAATCGATTCATCTAGTAAATCACTGCTATCTCCATCTTGAAATTTGTGTTTTACAAATAAAGCAATGACCACAATATGATGTCATGTGCTACATCGAACATGACTCAGTCTCTGAATCACACCTCTTGACCAAAAATGGCAACTCAAGTCAAGATTCTTTTGTGCTTATTTGAACTTGGCCTTCGAGGTTATGTCATCTGCTTTTGAGAGTTTAATTTTAAATAATAATACCTCCATGCCGATTTAATTGCTGGCCATAATATCACGATTCTGTTTTTTTTTAAACATGGCGGTTGTTATTTGTCGTTTAATTACGTGCGAAAATCTACCGTTGTCAAAAGATTATTTATTTAGCTAGATTTCGAGAAAAATAAATAGAGTTTACATAAATCAGTAAGTAGTTATAGTAACATAAAAATGTTAAACATATTGTTTTAAAAGGGACAAAGGGCCGGTAGTGACAATGACGGGATGTGACGTCAGCAGCAGGTGCAGGTAACATTAGATCGCTCCTGCGCCGTGAGATGGTCTAAGTTAATAGAAAAAGGCGTTTTACCGAGAAGTATAAAAAAGACAGATCTTTTTTAGTTTTAAAAATCTTAAGCCAAGCACTGGCTATTCATGCTGATAGACTATTAATCAATCAATCAACTCGGCCTATTGCAGTCCGCTGTTGGACATAGGCCTCTCCCAGGCTGCGCCACAACACCCTGTCCTCCGCATCAAGTCTGTCACAGCCACCTTATATTAATGTCGTCGGTCCATCTAGCTGGGAGGCGTCCCACACTAAACGTCCCACGTTAGACTATCACAATCAGCCAATAACATTCCCACTGCTGGGTCAAAGCTCACAGGCCTCCTCTCAGTGAGAGGGAGGGGACTGTAATCCACCACCCGGGCCCAATGCGGGTTGGTAGATATCACGTCTTCGAATTTTTGGTTTTAGGACATGCTGGTTTCCTCACGATGTTTTCCTTCACCATTTAGCGGGACTATGCTAGATGATCATTTGGATGCAAGAAAAGTTCAACTACTTGATATGGTAATGGGCTTTAAATAAACCGATTTAGCATGTTTTATTTGAACTCAAAAATACAACGATTAACTACTTTGTTAGACTGGAAGACAACACTATTACAGGTATATACTTGTACTTAGGGAACAGCTAGCAGGCAGAGGAAAACTATAAAGTAATTCACATTATAATTAAATCCACGGAAACGAAAACAGCTGAAAATAAAAGCTAAAATTTACAATAAGTGAATAATAGAGCGCATAAATTAAAACTATTTAATTAATTAACAACAATAGCAAACTTAAATGTTTTTTAAAACTGTATGTTAGCCAAACAAAGGAGTTTTTGTTTTAGTGTTTATAATTTATGAATACGTGATAGACATGTGTTTCTAACGGCTAAATAGGAGCGTCCGTCTGGCCTACATATTGTATAAAAATGTGTTCGCCATATTTGTCTACTGCCTAATTACTAAAATGTACCATAAACGAAAGTTTTATGGGTCAAACACTATGGGTAAATCGACTATGTAGTAGGCTAAACTAGTGATTTAGTCGATTCTTAATGTCTTTTTTTATTGATTTTTAAGTCAGAGGTGTTATACTACTCCCGCGCAAAATAAATAATTAGGTACGGTATGTCATTTTCATAAATGGCAATGTTGCGTAACTTTGTGTGTATTCACTGGTTTTTTTTCGGCTAAATCCACAGTCACTATAGTGACCGAAATAGGGTTTGTGATTATGAGTCTTCTCGTCTGACTTAATAAATTAACTTTAAATGGATGTAGGTAGAATAGAGAAGTTGCTAGATCTGTGTCAGTTTATTCATTCTAAACTGGTTTTGGAGTAGGTACTTAGATACCTACTCCAAAAATCTAGGAAAACTAAAACTAGGAGTAGGTAGCTACTACTAGTTAACAACTACCATTTTACTATAATTTACCATCACAGAAAATCGAGCGATTAAGCACTGAAGGTATACCAACCCGCACTCGGGTTGGTAATGGAGTGGGCCATAATCCACCGATTCTGGCCCACTCCCTTCAACAGAAAAGAGGCTTCTCTCCCAGTAGTGGGATTGTGGGAACATTACAGGCTGATTATACTACCCCCGATAACTTGCACCACACCCCACACGCTTGCATCGTGAATTTGTGACGTGACCGCCTAAGCGTGATACCTGGATCGTTATTGTTATTGTCAATTCGTGTCAAGTTACTTTTTTTGAGACATGGCCACACCGCCACACTTCCGTCACAATTACAGCCTCATGGTTCAGCTGTTTTGGGGTCTTGGCTTTGATATCCTTATTAAGGATTAGGTATGGGTCAAGTTGGCTGTTGGATTAGACGAAAGTAACTTGACCTATACACTTCTATTTTTCTCTATGGCAATGGTGAATCTATAGAGCGATAAGTAGCTTATGTGATGGATGGAGGGCCATAGATAATGCTCTTTGATTTTAATCTTCCAACAGAAAGTCTAAGGAAGTCCAAAGTAATAATAGAGTAGCATTACAGACCCTAAATAAGTAATGATACTTTCAGAAAAATCGCAGATTATATAAACTTCGAAAAAGATTTTGATGTGAGCAATTCTAATCTAGGAAGAGGCCTTGTTGAATAAAAAGTTTTAGATAGCCTATGAATACAGCAAATCCATTAGGCATACATAATATGAATTTAAAAACATTCGCTCCAAAATACACTCGGCCTGCAGATCATTCCAAAATTTCTAAATTATCTTCACAAAAAGTAACAACTTTCAACTGACCAAAATTACGTAAATAGCCTTGGATAAGTCATTAGCCAAAAATTAAATTAGCTTAATTTAACCAGCCCTCCCACACTCGGTCGAGGTCGTGTAGCCGAACCCTAATATTGCATGTTAATGGCAACACATGTTCCATATTGGATGTTCGAATTTTGAACGTTCGTGAGCGTTCGAATTTTGCGAATTAAAAAAGGAATGGGTTATTTATAATGTCATATTCTCATGTAGTTTATTTCAAGCCAGCTCTCACAGTTAAATGACATGACATTGCTTGCGACTGAAATTACCATAAAATAGATCAATACCGATTTTTTAATTTCTTTTACAGCGAGTTTTTTGTAAGTGTCATTTCATGTTTTCAGTAAAGCACGTTAAGTCGTTGGTACCGGCTGTCATTCGTAGATATTTAACAGTCATTTCGGGTAGTCAGAAGCCCAAAAGTCTGACAGTCTAGTCTTACTAAGGGGTCTCGTGTTACCCAGTAACAGGGTTGTGGAGGTGAAATAGGCAGTCGGCCCATGTAAAATACTTGTATTCGGCTGCAACCAGTTAGACTGGAAGCCGACCAGGCAGATGATGATGTTTTATTATTTTCAGTACTACCGATCATACGATTTAGTTCTGCGGGATAATTGCGTAACACACTAACAGAAGGAATGGCTGTCATTTTGACAGTTCAACAACATTCATTGCGTCATTTACGTTGATGAGCAGACAAATTTTTCGAACATATGAAGCAATTGATTATTAATATCCTACAAAATTACGCAATTACGGTGCTGAAGTCAGCTTACACTTCTACTGCGTTACTTCTTTTCTTTATGCAATAGTACCGTTAGTTACATACAAACTTTACCTGCTATAATCTCTGAAGAAATTCTGTAGTCTAATTATAAGACTACAGCTTATACAAGATTTAATTTGTTTGAGGCCATTAAAATATCATTACACACAAAAATTAGGTACTTTTTAGTCTGTGCTGTATCTTACGACCAGCAACATAACATAAAAACAATCAATCCGCGTAGCCTTTTCCAAACTACGTTGGGGTCGGCTTCCAGTTTAACCGGATGCATCTGAATAATACATCGAGCGAATGCCTATCTGACGATACCCTTTGGTAAGACTAGTTGTCAGACTTGGGTTCTGACTACCCGTAACGACTACCAAGAATCTACGAATGTCAGCTAAGGGTTTAACGTGCTTTTCGAGGCACGGAGAGGTCTCGATATGTAATGGATGGTCACGCATCCACGAACCGACCGCGGCAAGCGTAGTTTAACCTACGATCGACCCGTGCAGCTGTTATCATTCAGCCACGAGCCCCTCTTTACGTAAAAAACTTGTTGAAAGTTAATCACTTAGGTATCATAAACAGCAAAAACTAACTGTTGTAGGTCGAGCGTCGATTGCGTGTTGGTAGTTACATAATTTGAATATTAAACTATAAGTACGCGTTGCATTGAAAACAACAAGAAATCATAACGTGTATGTAGATAACACCGATGCACCTTCTCTTTTTAAAAGTACAAAAAAAGCGCCATTGCAAACCTCATCCAAAATGTCTTTCTTTTCCAGTGCTTCCATTTGTAAAAACTTTACATGGAACATAAACATAACGATCGAAATATGGTTAAGTATACACATAACACTATAGAACACCCTCGCTTACCCATTAAAAAAAATCAGGCGTGATGTTTGTAAAAAAATAAACAGGGATTTTTAGCACCATAATGAAAACTCTAATATTTTTAATTATGACCTCAGACAACGGACAATGACTTATACAGCCTAACGAAAATAGTCAAATAGAATAGGCACAAAAAATCGACTAAACATTTCTAGCCAAATTATTCCATGTTTGTGCAAGATTTGGCAAGAAAACGCTAATATGCTTTTTTTGTTACTATTTTCGAGTCTAATTGTTAATAGGCGTTACGGTTCGATTCGAACTTCAAACGGGAACTATGAGTCAACCGTACTAGTGGTGACAAAAGCTTTTTATTTTACGATTTTTTGCAAGAGGTAAGCCGAAAGGAGGTCAATTTTATTTAAAGTGTGTTTATGTAGTTTTTTTTTTATTATTATTTACATACATAAACATTATTAAATATGTTTACGAGTCGTATTCTTTGTCAATATTTTTTATATCTTTAGATTAGCATGAATTTGGAATTTTATTAACGCTAAAAGTCAAGTATTAAATGACATGACCTCTCCGAATGCCTTGAACTTTCAGATAAAACATTAAACAATGTGTTACTTCCGCGGATTGTTAGTTTTTATCACAATATTGATACATCTATCAATTCTTACACGATGTATCTTTAAAGATTCAATGTTTTATTATTGGCACAGTCAACAGTCCAGCGTTTTTCCTTTTTTCGCCAGTTGCAATAAATAGTACAGTACGCTTGTGAGGTACCTAGATATTTAAAGTTTGGAGCTATTTATAAATGGAATGTCCTCAAATTCACATTATTAAAGAAAACACGTCTCATGTCATTTGAAATTGCCAACATGCTGTCCTAGAAACATACCGCCAAAAATATTGCAGCGTTCGTTTTTTAGCTTTAATTGGCCAACGGCTTAATGTCTCCCAATAATTTCACCGTCTTAGACCCAGTGAAATTGTGTTATTACATTATGTCGACGATTGTACATTAAAAGATTATTATTTAGATAAAGCATTACAGAAATTGCGGAAGCGTAAAACCGGGCGTGACGGCTGAGGATTTATACCACTTTCCTTTGCTCTTTTACACGCGTGTCTTGTGCTTGTCTGCGGTTATTTGTATAATCTGTGGAACACTTGTCATTTTAAACGTTTAATGTCAAATTATGCGGGAAATGTCGAGTTTAATCTCGTAAGATAGAAAATGTTTGTTAAATCTACTGTTAACTGGAAAATTGTTTTATTTGACCGAGTTAAATGTTGGCCGTCTTAAGGTCTAGACAGACGGACCGCATTTCAACTGCAATCCAACCGCAAATTGCAGTTCGGATGCAGTTTGAATGCAGTTGACCAACCGTTCAGTTCTATTGCAGTCGTGTCAACTGCATTCAAACTGCATCCGAACTGCAATTTGCGGTTGGATTGCAGTTGAAATGCGGTCCGTCTGTCTAGAGCCTTAGTAATTTGGGGATTTTTTTTATTTTAGTCGCCTATTTATAAGATATTAGCTTCACACTTTATTAATCCCGTCTTGATTCATTTTGTTTTAATTATTTTGGCCTAGTTTTGTCACCTTGCAAATTATACGTCGTTTGTAGGCGGGATACAATTTAACTGATAAAATCTTGGCGGCCATAAGTAATACAATGTATGAATATGTATAATTATGATCTATTAATCTCTTAACCGCTTTTAAAAATAACCGTTTATTTTATTAACACCTACTTTATTTACCTTCTCCTTAACGGTAATGTCAAACTTGATAAAATTAATATCGATGCGCAGATTATTAAGTATGTAAAAAAACTG
Organism: Apamea sordens; assembly: GCA_945859715.1. NCBI lineage: Eukaryota > Metazoa > Arthropoda > Insecta > Lepidoptera > Noctuidae > Apamea > Apamea sordens. The sequence goes on from OX244009.1 coordinate 12,606,155, forward strand.
TAAAAAGAGGTTGCAAATGTTGCAATCACATAGCGGTTTCTAAACGGAACAAAAAATAACACCCACGTCCCTGATCTATGTTAAATAACAGAACAACCATAAAAATATGAACTTCCTTATGTTTTGCAAAGTGAGCCTTATTTTTATGAATTTAAGATTTAATTTTCGTAGGGACGGTGTCAAAGTTCGCGTGGAAACATAAATAATTTTCTCATTTTTCTGTAAGTTATAGTGTTGTTCTCAATGACAGGTCATCATTTCTAAAATGGCGGCCAAGTTCAAGTTTCATTCGGGTCACAGTTGTTTGTTTTATTTTGGAATTCTACTGCTAGGTATTTATTTTTGGGTGTGTAACGAAATGATTTGAATAAACATAATTAAGTATAATTTTATAAACTTCAGATTTTTATTAATTCATTTATTGGAAGTGTTTCGAATAACCGTAAAACTAATAAAAAAACCGCATTTTACCGATGACACCTCAACCTCACCTCAACCAAACAGAAAAAAAAAACTATAATCTTCGCGTGTTCTAAAATACATAATGCGAAATGTCAAATGTCGAATTCCATTTTCAAATCGTATACATAGCGAGGCCGCGCCTAGACTGTTTAACACGCTTATTCCAAAATTGACCTTCTGAGGGCAAATATAAAGTTTATTTTGCATTAATAAATAGTGAATATGACATCAAAAGTTCAACAACAGACCACTCCTTTGTGCTTTCAAGTTGTTTTATTTTAACGAAGTATATTTGAATGGAATATATTTTATGACTGTATTTTCTATAAAAAGTCACAGTTACTTGATTCCTGTAAGCCAAAATCTAGTGACGACCAACCAGTAAAGGAGTGAATTCAAGGGACATGATTCAACTATCTTGGCAGAAACAGCTCGGAAATAAATCAACAAAAATAATTTTTAGATAGAGTAGGGTAGAGCAAAAACTAACCTAATTTTTCACTTCCGACGACAAGTCAGTCAGTTATATATCACATAGCGTAGCTAAGCTACTGTTTGGAGAGTCCTACGTTAATAGAAAGAAACTCGTGACTATACGTACTCATTGTTAGCTTCCTATATGGAATGGAATTCTAAAAAAAACTGTTACCTCTTAGGCTCTAGACAGACGGACTGCATTTCAACTGCAATCCAACCGCAAATTGCAGTTCGGATGCAGTTTGAATGCAGTTGACCAACCATGCAGTTCTATTGCAGTCGTATCAACTGCATCCGAACTGCAATTTGCGGTTGGATTGCAGTTGAAATGCAGTCCGTCTGTCTAGAGCCTTAGTCATAAGGAAATGCTTTTAAAAATAAAACAGAATATTTTATTACAACAATGACCATTGACAGTAGTAACACACATGCTTACATTTTTAAGCAGTCAGAGACAATAGGTACGTTAGTTTTTTAACAAGATGTGTAATCTTTTTTAGAGGACTACTATGCATTGAGTCATATCCGTCATTCAAACTAACGACTTGTAAGAAAACGTTTAACATTTAATGGCTTCACACACTGACTTCTTATGTGTTACCTACATTATAATTATTTTACTAGCAATTCCAAAGTTTTTTTTTCAACCTTTATTGAACCACTTCTAAGGGGCTTGTGGCTAAGTAATAACAGCCGCACGGGTCGATCGATCAGGTTAAGCTACGCTTGCTGCGGTTGGTCCGTGGATGGTTTACATACCGAGATCCCCGTGCCTCAGAAAGCACATTATGCCGTTGGTCGCAGCTGTCATTCTTGGATCTTTGACAGTCGTTACGGGTCGTCAGAAGCCCGAAAGTTCAGACTTTCGGGCTTCTGACGACTTGTAACGTAAGACTGATTGTCAGCAATCAGTCTTATCAAGGGGTATCGTATTACCCACTAACTGGGTTGTGGAGGTCAAACTGGCAGTCGCTTCATGTAAAATATTGGTATACAGCTGCATCCGGTAAGACTGAAAGCCGATCCCAACATAGTCGTGGAAAAAGCTAGGCAGACGATGAGTTGATGATTGTCCCACAGCTGTCAAAGTCAAAGTCAAAAGTCTTGTGCCAAAGTCTCCCTCATAACTTCACTGTTCCTTGTGTGTTGCCTTCTCTGACCAATCTCCCCTAAACGCATGTAACCCGACGATCACACGGGCGAAAAATATCGCGGCGGGATTATTTCGCGCACTAGATTTTCAAGGCACTACTTACAGCCGAGAGTTCAAAATCCAACAGTGTTTTTTGACGCACTGGGATGCGCTTTGTTGGATTCTCAATGCTTGGCTCCACAGCGAGAGTTGAGAATCTAAGCTAAGTCTTCACGCCAATGTTACCTTGACCTCCCTCGGCGACGACACCCAAGAATTGACATAATGCAAAAATATCTGTACAGACGCCAGCACATCAAGCTACTACAATCTGTCAATTTTTTTAAATAGATTTTCAACATTATGGCAAAAGCATTAAGGTTCAAGGTTGATTAGGAAAATTTGACAGTTTCGGGTAGCTTGACCTGCTGGCGTCTGTACTTTCTGTAAGAAGACATATCATATCTAGGAATCTGTTCGGTAGTTTAGACGTAAAATCGTAGGAAACAGACAGACAAATTCGCATTCTCGTTTTCGATAGTATACATAATAGTGTGGAGATGCTTGATGCTTTATATTAAGCAGATGACAAGTACTAAACATATTAACACGTATGACATCATACAATGATCATCAAGTCGCCTGCAAAGAGTACCTAATGATTACAGTTTCCAGCTATGATGACTCTTTCAATTATCCAAGGAGTACTTACAATAAATATGATTAATAGTGTATTTGATCAGAAATGGAGTACATATATTCCTTATTTGATGTTCAAAAGGGAACGAAAGAGCTTCCATGAGTGACGGTACAGCGTACAGCACGATTATTCAAACTAGTAGTCGTTGCGCAGTAACAAATTCACCTGTCAGCGAGGGTGAGGGGTGAGGTATTGTGCAGCGAGTAGAGCACTTCACAGCACAGCTGCCATAAACTTTGAATCGGCCTGAACTAAGCGTTCACCCGGCGCACCCTGGCCAGTCAGCCGCGCTACCAGCTTGCTGACTGGCTTATCTTTTTACCACAGCATAAATGAGCATAATTCTATCGCAAATAGATCGTGCCAACAAGGGAAAAGAAGAAAGGAATCAGCTTTTAAAAAAACCGGTTAAAATAATCGAACCGTCACTTTTCACAATAACTAGCACACCACTATTCCTAAGAAATGTTGCCAGCTGCAACAAATAACAACAAACTTGTTTTAAAATGTTTTTAATAACCATGGATATTGGGGTTACTTGGTCAATGGTTAAGCATCTTAGTCAAGGATTATTTATGTCTAGATGTTAAATTCAAACTCGTCGCTTAATTAATTTGATATCTACCTATTGCATCTTTGAAACACGAGGGAATTCTAGGGACCAGGGGATTGACGATTTTTACCTGGAGCCTGGTATACCTATTGTCACGCCATTTTGTTTTTTTTTTTTTTCAAATTAGCGGACATGTCGTTGTAGGTGTGCCATGAACCTTCAAAGCCCTTTATTTTAATACGTCATGAAGTTATAATAATACAAAAAAAATCTTGAAATAAACGTAAGATAGTTACATATGAGCAACTTTTCGCCAGATATAATAACCATAGATTATATCCAAGAGCAATGGTCTCTACAAACATTATAATACCATGAAAATACCAGTAAAAATATTTCTATGATTTTTTGCGTCAAAATCGGTGTGGCTGCGCAAATTGAAAGCACTTTATAATGGGTAGACCGCTAGACCATAATGCTTTAATTACGGACTCGGTGACTCCAAGAAAGGCTTTTCAGCTGGTTGGATTAGATTAGAATATAGCACTCTAGAGTGAGTGAGTCATATTATAATCATAGATCATCGCAATTATAAGTTTGATGATAACTTTATGCTGGGACTAAAAAAATTAACGCACTTTTTGTGCTGGTACATGAACAAGAATGACTCACAAAATCATACCTCTATATTTAAATAAGTTAGCAATAAGAGTAGGTGTACAAACTTACAAAACTTGTTCATTACGAGTAACTTGCCAAAAGCATTTTTAATTTTAGAACCAACTTTATTGTTGGGAGAGTACTTTTCGCAAGAAGCTTAATATAGTAGGTACATACTAAATCCAAGTTTTTTTGCAATAACGATTTTTTTTTTTCTAGGAAAATATCACTACAATGCCTATCTAAACTTACAAACCAACATAGTTGGGAAAAGGCTAGGCAGATTGCCTGGCACATTTTATCAGTACCGGTTTATATTCCCATAGAGGTATGAGGAACAGGGTTTAAAGTTCACTCATACACCATAGAAAAGGGAGGATCTTCCGACCAGACGAGGGTTGTGTCTGGTGATTAAAACAGCCCGATGATTCATGACAGAACGTTGTATATATGATAGTCGCGCGGTAAACTCTGCTTGCGAGATGCAGGATTTTGCGTGACGCCAGTATGGTGCGTAGTTCATATGTGGCGATGTAGATGCTGCTACATTCACAATCTGGATTAGATTCCAACACAACCTCTTTGCCTACCCTCCTACGTTTTTTAATTCATATATAGAAATCTCATGGTTTTTGGCATGGTTAGCTAGAACAGTTTGCTGCCAAAAAATAACATCAATACTATACTTTGGAAGTAATCCAAAGCTATTTCCATAGTGCAACAGTAATAAAACGTATTGAATATTACTTCCGAGAACTATTTTAAATAACTACCAGTAGATATTATTAGTTTAGGTATTCATAACTTTTTAAATCGACCCCCAATAGAAATTCAATTTATAACGAAACATTTTGAAACTGGCAACCCTCTCCAATGCTACCAACCGTTCAAATATTAATCCCTTGTTCCCAGTACCTACACTCGTTTCTTCCTGAATATGCATATGACCTCCTCTTTTTAAACGTAGAACTTTTAACTTTATGTCTACGTGTTTAGAGTTCTAAGTTGAAAAGCTTTGAATGGAGATAGGACTATTGATAATTCAGCTTAGGTTAGTTGAGCTTATGTGGTGTCAAAATGTTTGTTTGCTTAAACATAACTTAATCATTTCAAGTAGAAATTAAACGGTAAAGTGGCAGTGAAAAGGAAATGAAGCATAATGAATGAATGAGTCCATTAAGTTAAACATTATGACATATAAGTACGTAAATGTTAAGGAAGGATAATGTATTGGGTTTTGGTTAGGATTTAAACCTACTTGACCATTCAGAAAAACAAAACTATTGGCAAAATAATAACAGCCGCAGGAGTTTATCGTTAAGGTTAAGCTACGCTTGCCGCGGTCGGTCGGTTCGTGGGATCGGTGATGATTACACATCCAGAGCCTTCCGTGCCCGATCTTTGACAGTCGTTGCGGGCAGGCCAAGGGGTATCGTGATATCCCGTAACTGGGTTGTGAAGGTCAGATAGGCAGTCACTCCATGTAAAATACTGGAATTCAACTCCATCCGTTTACACTGAACGGTGACCTATTGAGGTCACCGTTCAGTGTAAACGGATGGAGTTGAATTACGGATTGAGTTGAACGGATGGAGTTGAAAAAGCCTCAATATGCTTTTATCAACTATATTGATAGTTGATAAAAGCATATTGAGGCTTTACAAAAATCTACACACTTAAATTAAGCAAAAATGAAATGGTTTCGTAATGATGTAATTTTGTTTTTTTTTTCGATACCGAAATTCATATTATGCTAATTCCATACATTTTAACGACTTCCATAAAACGAATAAAAATATGTAAGAGGATGATTAAAATGCTATCCTCGAAGAATATTAATGTCGAAACTGAATAAAATAGCAGTATAAATAAAATACATTACTTATTGATATTTCTATGAAACATTTATTACATTTAAAAGAAGAGGAAAATAAAAAAAAACGATGACAAAACTAACAACAATGGAATTTGGACGCCATTACAAAACAAATAATAGCCATCCAGCCAGCCTTACTATTTTTTTTTTTTCTTAAAACAAATTGGCAGAGGGAGACACAATCGGACACAGACAGCCGCTTAATAAACAGAAAACAACTAATAAATCTTTTTTTACAAACCTCTGTTATATCTGAAACGTGGCCGTCTGAAATATGTCCTTTGCCAGTAAATGGACTTTATTATTTGAAGCATTACGCCCAAACGTAGGTACCTAGTTAGTTTAAATTGAAGTTCAAACGGAACATAAAAGCGTCTACATTGCGTTTCTAAATTAAAATTGGGCAAAACACATCGTAGGGCCTATTTTCAACGCAACTTTGTTGTTTTATGATTATTAAAACATAGTTCTATTTTGTGTTTTTCTGCATGGCAACATCAAACTGATGTAAACTTTTATACGGCTTTACATAATAGCTATCAATCTTGTCTCGTTGTTTTGTGTCATCTGGGATAGCCAGTTCTAATATCTTCAATAGATTTAAATAAATATGATGGATGAGAGTTTCCGTCCTCTTCCCTTACACCAATTTATTTGTGATCGGCGCAACATGGCTTTTTCCATACATCTTAATTAGCTGTCATCTCAGTATCCACGCCGTTTCTAGCACACAATCCATCTATCGTGAAACTTATCTATACTAATATCAGGAAAGAGGTGAGTGAGTGAGTTTTTTATGTAGGGGGTAATTTTCGGAACTACTGATCGGATTCGGAAAATTGTTTCACTAATGGGAAGCTACAGTATTGTCCAGTGTCATAGTCATAGAAAATATTCTTGTAAAACAAGAAATTTCACCACAAGTCGCGAGCAGAACCCACCCACACACATCACCACTTTCTCACAGAGAATTCTAAATATAATACTTTTAGAATTACTCGTATGCTCTTACACATAATTTACAACAATTCCCATACCACAATGGAAATATCTTGAATAATCTCGACAGTTCCAAGCACCATGTAAATTGCAAGAAGGTTAAACGCTTGAGTCTCGTCATGTATTCGCCGTTCGTGTGTACCTCACATTCCGTACCGTGGAACCGGCCGATAAATAGCGTCTATAAAATCGTGTTGTTGCAATTCTAATGCTTTGTATCCCATCCATTGATTACTTGTTACGAAATAGATGTAATGTCTTGTATTATGCAATATTGTGGCCGGTTATTGGACCTTGGTTTTGCTTTGATTTAGTTTTTTCTTCTGCGCGAATGTCGTTTAACTATTACAGAGGAATATCGGTTGCAATTTTAGTTGGGGCATGCCACGGTCGTCAATTTAGGAGCTATTTATCAGAAACTTAGGAGGAGCTATGAAAACAGCCTGAACGATTATACATCATACTGCAATTCTGAAAACTTTATATTCTATCTGGAGAACTAGCAGAGTCTGGGTGGACTACAAAACAGATATGTATGTTCTGTGAGGTGGACAATCCATTTTCAAATTCCTTCTAATCGAGGCCTGTGTTCCAGTACTGGGAACATTATATGCTGAATATGCTAAGGACCACAAGAGGGCTTGTTGACTGACCTCCACAGAGAAATTTAAATATTGGGAAATGTCAATATGTATATTTTTAATTAAATCCATATCTTGTAGAACCTCTTTACGATAAACTACAAATCAATGACGTTAACTTTTCAAATGAGTTTCAAATCAAGAACGCATGTAATTCATTTTTAACCTCCTTGGTAAATCCACATACACAATGCTGCCAACATACTCATATGAGATATCTTTGACGTCACCTGATACTGGTTGAAAGGCTAAGCGGCCTTGCGTTGCTTTCAAAAGAAAACGCAAGTGAACGAACGCATAAATATAATCGTATACGTCACAGTTTTTATATGGATATTAAGATATTTCACGTATCTTATGGTAGATTAAGATTTGTACAGGAATTTTGTGATACTGTTGAAATCGATGACGTTTCTCTTACAATTTTTTAGTTTTAGTCAGGCCGAGATCTATAAATGTTACGTAATTAGTTCGTGCTTTGACTTAGACAAGATAGATCATCATCTTATCAGCCGAAAGACGTCCACAGGCCTCCCCCAACCACCGCCACTTCGACCGGTTCTGTCCTTCGCGCATCCAGCGGGTTTCTGTTTCCTTCACATGGCATTTTATATAGTTATAATATGATACATAGAATATGCTTAATTGTGCATCATGCCCCCGTCTCATCTTGCACCTGTAGTTTAGCAAGAGTCGTGCGACAGTACCAGCAATAATACTTAACCTCAACCTAAGTAACTTCATAGATCCCGGCCTCAGAGTCCGAAAAAAAACTGACTTGACCATAAAGGACTTCCGAAATTAATTTAATTAAGAGTTAATTGACATAATACTTCAGTTTATAATAATCTCTATAATTTCCTTAATAGTTTTAAAACCGGCAATGATCCTAACCTTGGAATACCGGCAGGTACCAATAAATCAAATTGTGGAGGTCATTTACATCGGATGTTTGCTCCGTGCAACATTCTGATCCCAAGGTACATTCGAGATACGAGTAGATGCACAAGCATGAATGGCAATACAAAGCTGACAGATTACTAACAAATCTAGTTTTAAATCAAGATTCAAATTCAAGCAGCGTTCTAGACCTATAAAATGAAATAAGAACAGCCTAGCCTTACGAATTCGAATGACGTTATCGCTATCGCAAACTATGACGTTCTAGCTGTCAAACTAACGTCAGGTTACGTATTCTCTATGACGCAATGAACGAAACAGCGCGAAATGAACGCGATATTGGCGTGATCAGCTAAGGAATTGACGTGGTTTCGAAGTAAGGAATCATTGAGTTGTCATAGTGAATTAGGGCCCAGTTGCGTTATGTACTCACGTCACGTCAGATTTTTACAACATCAATATATTTTTCGAAAACGGCAGATTATCTCATAGTAAAAGTTGTATTTTTTTTTGTGTCAGAAATTTGTTCAGTATGACAAACAGAATCACCCTATAAAATATTTCTAACATGAATGTTAGGACCTGCAGGCTCGCCCCTGTGACTTAACTGGCAAAATGTGGTTGTAGTAGGTCTGCTTAAGGGCCTTACTCTCGTTTAGTACCGTAATACGGTCACTTTATGAAGAATATTTCTCATTAACGGCTTGATTAAAAGATCTGTAAAAAATATATGTTAGCTATAGATTCATGAACAAAATTTCTGTAGAAGGATTTTTTCGTATGGCTAATACTTTTGCCTTAAAAAAATATTTACCAACACGCTATTTTTTTCTGATATTCGATATTACTTCTAAACGGCTTTGATGTTTGGAAATATTTTTACACTGAAAAATCGATGGTTAGAGGTACTACAGATTTGTCTTAGCTTATGTAAATCAATTAACATTTGCAAAGGAAATGTCCCCACTTTGAGATCGAGCTTCAGAGGGGCTCTGCGCGGGCGCGGGCGGCAGTCGTGCGTTAGCATTGAGACGGGATGGCTGTGTCGCTCGCTGCTACGCTCCGGCTATCGACCGACTATGCGTGTCTGTCTGTGTTAGTGCAAATATTTACGAACGAATTGTATCAGTGTGCGTTTATTGACTAGCTCGCTGCAGATGGCCCATTTCTATTGTGCGCGTGGACGCTTACGAATACTTACGATAGTAATACAAGTAGTCATAATATCTAAACTAATATTAAAATGAGAAAAGATTGGATTTGATCAAAATAAAAGTCCAAGATGGCGGCTGCGAAAATTTTCAAATATTTCATCATGGGTGTCGTTTTCATACTTTTCGAGGGTGATAAAGCCGATAGTGAGGTCAAAATAAAAATCCAATATGGCGGCTGCAAAAATTTTCAAATATTTCATCATGGGTATCGTTTTCATACTTTTCGAGGGTGATAAAGCCGCTAGTGAGGTCAAAATAAAAATCTAAAATGGCGGCTGCGAAAATTTTCAAATATTTCATCATGGGTGTCGTTTTCATGCTTTTCGGGGGTGATAAAGCCGCTAGTGAGGTCAAAATAAAAATCCAAAATGGCGGCTGCGAAAATTTTCAAATATTTCATCATGGGTGTCGTTTTCATGCTTTTCGGGGGTGATAAAGCCGCTAGTGAGGTCAAAATAAAAATCCAAAATGGCGGCTGCGAAAATTTTCAAATATTTCATCATGGGTGTCGTTTTCATATTTTTCGAGGGTGACAAAACCGATAGTGAGGTCAAAATAAAAATCCAAAATGGCGGCTGTGAAAATTTTCAAACTTTTCGTCAGTGATGTCGTTTTCATGCTTTTCGGGGGTTATAAAGCCGATAGTGAGGTCAAAATAAAAATCCAAAATGGCGGCTGCGAAAATTTTCAAATTTTTCATCATGGGTGTCGTTTTCATGCTTTTCGGGGGTGATAAAGCCGCTAGTGAGGTCAAAATAAAAATTCAAAATGGCGGCTGCGAAAATTTTCAAATATTTCATCATGGGTGTCGTTTTCATGCTTTTCGGGGGTGATAAAGCCGCTAGTGAGGTCAAAATAAAAATCCAAAATGGCGGCTGCGAAAATTTTCAAATATTTCATCATGGGTGTCGTTTTTATGCTTTTCGGGGGTGATAAAGCCGCTAGTGGGGTCAAAATAAAAATCCAAAATGGCGGCTGCGAAAATTTTCAAATATTTCATCATGGGTGTCGTATTCATATTTTTCGAGGGTGACAAAACCGATAGTGAGGTCAAAATAAAAATCCAAAATGGCGGCTGTGAAAATTTTCAAACTTTTCGTCAGTGATGTCGTTTTCATGCTTTTCGGGGGTGATAAAGCCGATAGTGAGGTCAAAATAAAAATCGAAAATGGTGGTTGCGAAAATTTTCAAATTTTTATAGTGAGGTCAAAATAAAAATCCAAAATGGCGGCTGCAAAAATTTTCAAATATTTCATCATGGGTGTCGTTTTCCCACTTTTCGAGGGTGATAAAGCCGATAATGAGGTCAAAATAAAAATCCAAAATGGCGGCTACAACAATTTTCAAATATTTCATCATGGGTGTCATTTTCATAGTTTTCGAGGGTACTACAGCCGATAGTGAGCTCACAATGTAAATCCAAGATGGCGGCTACAAAAAATTGTTTTTTTTTTAAATCATACATAAGGAACTTCAAATAACCTAAGTTATTCCGATCAAACTAAAATTTACTAATTATTACTTGATTTTAGGTACACGATACTTATTTGACAATAATATAGTGTGATGTGAGTTGCCAAATAAACAATGTTATATATCACGAGACCGCATGAGTGAGTGAGTGAGTGACAGATAGATTGCAAAAACAATATCCTATACGGTTAAGACAAAAGAAATGCGTTTCCGTGAATACTGTATCATTGTGTATTAAAATTCAATTGATTTAATACAGATAACTTATTATTAAAAGATTATCTATATAACCAGTTCTTTATTTAGATATTTAAGAAGGAAAATTAGTTTTATATGTAACCAACACCTCAAATTGATGACTGAATAATTAGTTAAGTACAACTAAAACTAAATTTTTGAAGCCGCCATTTTGGATTTTTATTTTGACCTCACTATTGGCTTTATCACCCTGGAAAACCACGAAAACGACACTTATGAAGCAAAATTCCAAATTTATTGCAGCCGCCATTTTGGATTTTCATTTTGACCACACTTTTGGCTTCAGCAAACTCGAAAACCACACCCATGATGAAAAATTTTAAAATTTTTGCAGTCGCCATTTTAGATTTTCATTTTGACCTCACTATTGGCTCCAGCACCCTCGAAAACCACGAAAACGACACCCATGACGAATATTTTGAAAATTTTCGCACCCGCCATCTTAGATTTTCATTTTGACCTCACTATTGGCTTCAGCAGCCTCGAAAACCACGAAAATGACACCCATGACGAAAATTTTGAAAATTTTCGCACCCGCCATCTTAGATTTTCATTTTGACCTCACTATTGGCTTCAACAGCCTCGAAAACCACGAAAATGACACCCATGACGAAAATTTTGAAAATTTTCGCACCCGCCATCTTAGATTTTCATTTTGACCTCACTATTGGCTCCAGCAGCCTCAAAAAAAAAGAAAACGACACCCATGATGAAAAATTTGAAAATTTTTGCAGCCGCCATTTTAGATTTTCATTTTGACCTCACTATTGGCTCCAGCACCCTCGAAAACCACGAAAACGACAGCCATGACGAATATTTTGAAAATTTTCGCACCCGCCATCTTAGATTTTCATTTTGACCTCACTATTGGCTTCAGCAGCCTCGAAAACCACGAAAATGACACCCATGACGAAAATTTTGAAAATTTTCGCACCCGCCATCTTAGATTTTCATTTTGACCTCACTATTGGCTTCAGCAGCCTCGAAAACCACGAAAATGACACCCATGACGAAAATTTTGAAAATTTTCGCACCCGCCATCTTAGATTTTCATTTTGACCTCACTATTGGCTTCAGCAGCCTCGAAAACCACGAAAATGACACCCATGACGAAAATTTTGAAAATTTCCGCACCCGCCATCTTAGATTTTCATTTTGACCTCACTATTGGCTCCAGCACCCTCGAAAACCACGAAAACGACACCCATGACGAATATTTTGAAAATTTTCGCATCCGCCATCTTAGATTTTCATTTTGACCTCACTATTGGCTTCAGCAGCCTCGAAAACCACGAAAATGACACCCATGACGAAAATTTTGAAAATTTTCGCACCCGCCATCTTAGATTTTCATTTTGACCTCACTATTGGCTTCAGCAGCCTCGAAAACCACGAAAATGACACCCATGACGAAAATTTTGAAAATTTTCGCACCCGCCATCTTAGATTTTCATTTTGACCTCACTATTGGCTTCAGCAGCCTCGAAAACCACGAAAATGACACCCATGACGAAAATTTTGAAAATTTTCGCACCCGCCATCTTAGATTTTCATTTTGACCTCACTATTGGCTTCAGCAGCCTCAAAAACCATGAAAACGACACCCATGATGAAAAATTTGAAAATTTTTGCAGCCGCCATTTTAGATTTTCATTTTGACCTCACTATTGGCTCCAGCACCCTCGAAAACCACGAAAACGACACCCATGACGAATATTTTGAAAAGTTTTGCAGCCGCCATCTTGGATTTTCATTTTGACTTTATAATCGGCTCCAGCACCCTCAAAAACCACGAAAATGACACCCATGACGAAAATTTTCGCACCCGCCATCTTAGATTTTCATTTTGACCTCACTATTGGCTTCAGCAGCCTCGAAAACCACGAAAATGACACCCATGACGAAAATTTTGAAAAGTTTTGTAGCCGCCATCCTGGATTTTCATTTTGACTTTCAGCTCCAGCACCCTCGAAAACCACGAAAATGACACCCATGACGAGGTTTATCTACTAAACGGCCGTAGGTAATTATTTCAAGGTCACTGCCAAAACTATAACATCGTTCGATTGGCTACGGAACCCTAAAATGCTATTTAGGTACAGTGCTAGTTAGGTAGGTTTATTACTGATTTATAATAATTCAAATTGGTGAAACAGGATCACATTTTTTATAAAATCTCATTTTTATGTAATAAATCCTCCTACCAAAGAAATAATTTTTAAAGTTTTACCCCCGCAGGAACTAAGTTCTGATTTTAAATAAAATCGAAATTTCTAAATGAAAAATGTTTAAAATATACGTAACATACGTATCAATCTATACAAAATATTATCAGACTTGCATCCGCAATTCCCTTCTAGAATCGTAGGCAAAAATAGCGACCTGCGGGCGGCATGTCTGTGCCTCTGCATACTCTTTGATCGTCGTTTTAGTTCAGCGCGCCACCGCGCGCGTTTTACGTTTTCGGGAGTAAAGCGTTTAGCTCCGCCCACATGCACAAGGCCAACGAGCCCTATATACACCTTAACCCTTCGGGGAATACAGTCGAGATGTTAGGACCTATAACTCGTGCCGATACATAAGAAGAATTCAGTATAGACGCCAGTTCTCGCAAGAAAAGGCTTAGTAAAAGGCTGATGCACAGGTGCTCTCACATCAAAGGAACAAGATAGTAGGTCAAAGATAAGTCTGTTTATTCACATGAGCCTAGGTTTATATTTAAAACTATTACGATTACAATCTGAGTAGTTCTAGGTATGGTCTGTTCCAAAAGTATCTCATGAAAATGTTAACAAATGGATCAGAAAACGTCCTTGTACGTTTTCTGTTCCTTTTGTTTATATTTTGGATGCCAATTTGTAGTGCCACTTACAAATTAAGAAATTAGATTTGTAATCAAATCCAGAAACCCGATATTGTAATTTACAATCATCTTTAAGATGGTTTTCTTTTGACAATTAAGGTTATTTTATAACCTCAATTTTCGTCGACGATTTCTCAACTACAATTTACTAATTATATTCAAATAATAATTGCTAGAAAAGAGTGGTAAGAGATATTAATATCCTTCTTTTGCGTAAGAACCAGAACAGGGTTTGTTTACACTGTCGTCAGATACTTTCGGAACAGCCTATAGTCGTAGGTAGAACGATGTTAGTAACATCTTCCCATGCTAGTTGAGGAAAACATTAACTTGTCTATGACATAATATAGTAATGATATCACTATGTTAATAACTTTTTATTACTCATTATAGTCATTATGCCTTGTTTTACCTGTCTTTAGGTCATTTGTTACACCGCTTGGTTTAATTAATTTCCTTTTGGGTGGTCTATTTAAAACGTTCAGTACGATCAGCTGCAACCAGCGCCCTAATTGCGTAACACAATCACAATCCAAGTTTTTTGAAGGATATTGCTAATCCATTGCTTCATAGCATTGAAAAATTCGTCTGCTCAACCACGTAAATGACGCAATGAATGTTGTTGAACTGTCAAAATGAAAGCCATTCCCACTGTTAGTGTGTACATGCAATTACCCCGCAGATCCTTTGCGTAACAACACAATAGTAACACAAATGAACTATGCAACATTTTTGATATTAAACAATGGTGATGATTTTAAAAATACAGATTTCATTATCTATAATATTAATTAATTACATGTATCCAATTACTCACTCACAACAGTTACCTACGAAAAAGTCATTTATCACGGATCAAAAATAAAAGCTTCAATTCTTTAACCTTGCATTCATTCAACTGTCAAGCCAAGTACTTCAAGTGTCAACTTAACTTTTTAATTTTAATTTTTTAACACCAAGACAATGCGGTGCTTGAGTCATAGAAGAGATCGTTGCCCCCGGCTCCCGCGCAGTCAACATGGCGCGGAATAATTTCCGGTAAGCTCTACAGTGTTTATTTATTTATTCAACTATAATTTTAAGATTTACGGTTTACTATCAAACCGTAAATTTCGAAGTCGATTTTTATGGTGGTGTTAATTTTTATTAGGTTGGTAGGTGGTTTTAAGTTTTGTTAAGTTGGGTGGTCTGTTAGCTTAAAAAAAAAGTAATATTTCGTAAGTAAAATTACCCATTATAAAGTAATTAAGGTACGTTATTGTATTGCCCTGAACTTAACACGATAATTGAACTTAACAGCCACCAATCTACTGTCAATCTGTCATTCATCGTCTCATTTTCTTGCCCTTATCTCAATTTATTTAGGGTCGGCGCTACATTATTTTGAGAGCAGTAGTTATATAAAGATAGATAGATAAACCATTTATTTGGCGCACACAAAAAAGACAGCACAACACACAATAGTACACTATTAGATGATAACCAAACTACCCACATGATTATAATATAAAAACAAGGTGCCGATAAAAAAAAAAACAAAATGAAAAACACACAAATATCGAAATATAAGTGACACTGTGACGAATAAACTTAATAACGAAACATACGAGTACACAGTGCGGTGTCCGTCTCAAGGTTTGCATCAAATGGGAGTCCAGCTCAGCATGTGTCAGGCAAATGTACCTGACGCTGATATTCTGCTGGATCCCTGCTGTGACACACGGACGTTGAGAAGACGAGATAAATTGGTGTTGTGTCAGGTGTTTAGTTTACAACTGTGCAGTTGGAACGGCCGCGGCCGCAACTTACGAGTTGTAGATCGAACGTTCGAACCCAGACAGGCGCTTTACTTTCGAGTATATTATTTCATCACCACTGCTGTCGAAACGGTGAAGGAAAACATCGTAAGAACCAAACTACAAACTAGGACCCAAAATGAGAAAACATGTGACATCTGCTAACCCGTACTGGGCCCGCGTGGTGGATTAAGGCCAGGCCCACTACCTCTCAGAGACATGAGGCCTGTCCCAGCAGTGGGAACTAATAGAGCGCGAATACGCGACCATCGCGACATCTAATATATATTAGAACACCTATTAGTGTGTTACGCAATATTAGAGTGCGGGTTTTATACTCGATGTCCAAATATTATGTTACAAAATATTTACCTCCTACTAGCTATTAATGTTTAAACCTCCCAAACAATTCAGTTTGCAAATAAATCGTGATGAAATAGGTAATAGAAAGCAGCCCTAGTTGATAAACAGAATAACTAACACACCGATGCAATTCTCCAAAAGCCAAAAAAAGTTTTAAAAAAAACAAACTTTTTATAGACATCATTATCTACCTAATGAAATCACTAACACCCGATTTAGTTCCGAGACTAATTTAAAATGTCAGTCGTTCAATTTAATTCTGTTCTGTCATCGCCCGAAAGTAATAACGTTTTAGTATCAACCGCAAATAAAGTCTCGGAAGAGAGAAAGTTCCATCAAAAATGGTTCAGTGATTCTTGAGCCTGCAATTTAAGCGCGTGCAAAAAAATATCGTTCTATGTAATAACATATTTTCTCCTGTTAACTTTTAATAAATTGTCGTAAACGCAACGTCTAGCTTACGTGTTCATTTACTAACGAAGTTCAATGAATGGTTAGAAAAGTAGTAGTACAATCAGTCTATGATGTTCCCACTGCTAGAGCGCAGGACTCCTCTTTATCTTAGGACATGCCTGTTTCCTCATGATGTTTCCTTCACCAATTTGAGAGCAGTGGTGATGAAATATATTTTTGGAACGAAGTTCCTTATATCGCGCGTTGCGAAAGGGGGCTAGACGGAAAAAATTAAGACCAAAAATTGGAACGACGCTTTTTGCTATAGTTGTAAGCCGTGTGGCGTGCGCGTGTTTCTCTGTCTGTCTCTCTCTCTCTCTCTCTCTCTTTGAACTTCGTTCCATCCGGGTGTCCCTTGACACCTCTCAAGTTTTTTTTTTACAAAATAAAGCGCCTATCTGGGTTCGAAACACGACCTACAACTCGTACGTCTCGGTCGTTTCTACTAAGCCACCACTGCTCTGAAATAAGTACTTCAAACTTAGTTGTACTAACTAACTTTAGCTGAACGAACAAGGCAAGTCGCTGGTCATCCATGATGGTTGTACATTTAATATATTAGTACTAATAACCTTAAACGCAAGCAAACCTACAGCATAAAGTAATGTCATGGCAAAAGCAAGCAACTAATACAAAAATTCTTTTCTGAAATTCTGCTTTTCCATTTTCATATCAGCATTTTTCCAGCCGATATAAATATTCATGATATTAAAGTCCCTCCCTCCGTTGGACGCAAGCGAATAAAACTCGTTTTAAAGTATAATATTATAAAACCAAGGATATAATAGGAACCAAGGTAACCGACATAGCCCGAAGAATTGTCAAACTTAAGTGGCAGTGGGTAGGGCACATTGCTCGTAGAACAGATGGCCGATGGGGCCGAAAGGTTCTGGAGTGGCGACCGCGTACCGGAAGACGTAGTGTTGGAAGGCCTTCCACAAGGTGGACCGACGACCTTGTGAATGCCGCAGGAACCCGTTGGATGCGAGAAGCACAGAACCGGTCCAAGTGGAGGTGCTTGGGGGCCTATGTCCAGCAGTGGACGTCTTTCGGCTGAAATGATGATGATGATGACTATAAAACTCGAGGTTTCAAAGAACGTACCTCTAACACGTATGTTAGGCACCTGTCCTACAGAGAAGCGAGTAGAGCTAACAACTAAAAACTAGTTGCCGAGCAACGAGCAGCGAGTGCGCGACGGTGACGAGCGATTACTCGCTGGTATGCGTATGTACCAAGCGTGAATCTCTCAGCGATTATTCTCCCCACCAAGCGAGTGTCGCTGAGCGAGTACTCTCTTTGAAATGTCTTGTCCCTGCAAGAAATGAGTACTCGCCGGCGGTGTGTACAGTCAGCTATCAACTCAGCCTCGTAGTCCACTGCTGGACATAAGCCTCTCCCAGGCTGCACCACAACACCCTGTCCTCCGCCTTCCGCATCCAGTCTGTACCAGCCACCTTCTGTAGATCTTCGGTCTATCTAGCTGGGGGCGTCCCACACTGCGCTTGCCTATACCCGGTCTCCAATCCAGCCAATCTATCCTGTAAATATCTCACCGTGAAAACTTAGGTGAAGTGAGGTGCCAATAGAGTCAACTCCCGGGTATAATGACAGCTCACGTCAAGCTCACTTCATCTAAGTTTCACGGTGAGTTTTTTAGAGAATATATCAGCTGGACTCGTCTGCTCTACCGGCCATCGGTCTGTTAATATATGTATCTCTTTTACTTACACAGGACCTACAAAATAGCCAGTCGCTTCCTAGTCGCTCGGCGACGGCACAGTTGCCTAACGGAATGCAAAACTTAAGAGAATTCATGATTCATAATGCAGCGCAATCTTCAACAATAGTCCCGACACCTAAATACTTTCGAAACCGGAATATTATGTTTATTCACATTCCACTACGTTTCGAAATGTCATTGTTGATTGTGGTAGTACTTGAGCTTTGCATAACATGGATTGTGAAATTGTTTTATCTATTTGCATTTTCTTCAGTCTGTGAAATTCCTTGGCATGATTTTTCTTTTTGAATCGTTTTGCTCCTTCCCTTTTCTTTCATTAGCCTACACTGTCTCACTGCTGAGCAAAGGCTACCCCCAAATCCTTCCAGGCATCCTTTTCTAGAGCCACTTCGATACGACCCTTGCGGTACGCGTCTAGGTAATGCATCATGGCTTCTGCAGTTTGCTTTACCTATATCTCTATTAGCCGTCAACTCAGTATTTACCCCCTTTCTAGCCATATCGTCTTTTAAAACAATACATTCATCATTTCTTTCTCAGGTCTTCCTCTATTCTTCAACCCAAATAAATAAGTTTCAATCATAAAAAAGGTCGGTTATTAAACGATTACATTGTCGCATGATCGCATCACTAAACTCATAGTTTTAATAATGCATTACGATCGATTGTCGACAGTTTAAACAATCATTCTACATTCCATTCGTACTCTCTGGATTCCACGATTCAAGTATTACAAGCAATGGTAATGAATATTCAGGTTAGGTCCAGGAATCTGTGTTAATGTCAAACAATGCGATTAGTATTCTACAACCACCGGTAGAGGCGGTATCGTGTGGATACACGCTACATAGGCCACCCAAACCTTTCCCACACAAACTTTAATTATTCCAGCATGACTAGCATCTCCCGTTGCTATTATAGTATTACTTTAATTACCTTTTATTTACATTATTTTCTATTTTGTGAATGTGAGAATGTTGTAGGCCTTGTAGACTCATAGATGTTTCGATTTGTAAGCAATTTCCTATTTAATTGCGTTACACACTATTAATCACAGTCTGAATCATTTTCAAGGATATTGCTAATCCATAGTTTCATATGTTCGAAAAAGGTGTCTGCTCAACAACTAAATAACGCGATGAATGTTGTTGAAATGTCAAAATGGAACTCATTGCTACTGTTAGTGTGCTACGCCTGTCATATCTGTTAACAGAGTAATTTGAAAACATTTTAAAAGCCAACTATACTATATTTAAAACAGTAACTGTGTATAATACTTAGTTTCGCCGTCTCTTCTCCATAGGAAACGACCAATTGGAACCGTGCACGCATCTAACGTTTCATAAGTGCTCATGTAGGTTTATCTATACTTATAATAAATCTGTAGAAGTGAAAATTCTGTACATTGAAAATATCCAAAAAATAAATGGCATGGGGTGTTACTTGACCGACACCGAACCCAAAAATGTGATTAAAAAAATTTTTGTCTGTCTGTCTGTCTGTCTGTCTGTCTGTTTGTTCAGGCATCACGCAAAAACTACCGGTTCGATTACGATGAAACTTGGTATAATTATTCTTTAGTATCCTGGGCACCACACTGGGTACTTTTTATCCCGGAAAAGTATATACAATAAAAAACAAACTTAATTTTGCGGTTCGATCCCTATACCCGATTACCACTGTCTGTACTGTACCAACCGCAAATACTAAGTTTGTCGTAGGTTGGGTCACCCGCAGTGGAGTTCATTTTTATTCCTTTTAGTTTTTAGAGTTATTTAGGTTTATATTTATATAAGTCGTAGGTATACATTTTAATTTTAAAGTATAGGTAGTATATTTGATAGTGTAGGTACGTAGTGACCGTAGGTTATTTTATAATACTGTTAGGTAGGTTTAGTCATTCGTATAGATATTAGTTTTTAGGGAGTTTGCTTATTTATTGAGTTTAGATTAGTTATCATCAGAAATAGGTTTATTTAGGTAGGTAGGTATTTAATTTTCTGTTATTGAGTTTTTTTTTTTTTCATTAGTTAGGTACTTAGGTAAAGATATCATATAGGTACCCTCTTAATCACCACTAATGAGACACGTTTTCTATTGTAATTAGCCACAAAGGGTCCTCGACATAGATGGCATTCTGGGGAAGCACATACATTTTATCCTGTTAGCACGTTCCCGTGGGTAAATTTCCGACATCCACGCGGGCGAAGCCGCGGGCAGAAGCTAGTGGTAAATAAAATCATTTAAATTTAATTATCTTCTGTCGAAAATTTCAGGCTAACCAGATACAGAACTTTGTTTGGTAACAAAGCATGCAACTGTATATTCCGTGGAAACCCTGTCTACTTTATGGTTCTAAACTGACAAACTGTTTATGATCAAGAAAATGATGAGTTCCTTTACTTAAATAAATGCAGGAAGGCGTTGTATTAGTCAATCTGTCGACGTGGATACATCAGCGTACGAGAATTGGCTGACGAAACCTGACTGCATTTATTATTTCCTGGAGTTCGTTGATTGACTGACAAATTAGACAGGACTATTTTGGCGTTGATTCAGCTTAGTCACTTGGAATTTAAATGTTGGAAGTTTCTATTGTAGACAATAGGAATGGACTGTCTACCAATTCAACACCCCAAAAAAAAAATCCTAACCCATTGCTTCATATGTTTGAAAAATATGTCTGCGCGACAACGTAGACAACGCAATGAATTTTGTTGAATTATCAAAATGCCTTGCGCCTTTCGTACACGCTTAGATTAAAACTTTTCTGTCTAAGACTCAATTACTAACTCCGGTGTCACTAATAATAAACCCACAAAAAATATTTTTATTAATATAACTTTCTATCAAAAACTCGATTAGACACAGACACGGGTAATGGCAATAAATCTTTAATTTTCACGAAACAGAAAAATACAAATCCATCAAAAGTCTCTCGGAATGCGGCGGTGAAATAAAATAATAAAAAAAAATATCGCCAAACCACAATCTTCGTGATTCACTGGCCACCGTAACGGCGCGGCGCCATTTTTGTCGTGTGCGCCATTTTTCCCGCGCGAAAGTTTGACAGGTGAGTCACGTTTGACATTTATTAGGGTTACCAATAAATTTTTTTACAGTATCATTTAATGATACTGTACAAAGTTGCAAAGGGACGCCTGATTATTTTTATTACGTTATTACCTCAATTATGAAATTTATTCAAATTAAATATTGTTACTGAACTGAACTGACTAGCATGCATAGTGTTTACGGACATAATTATGACAGATAAACAAATCATCACAAATGTAGCTGACATTTGTGATGATTTGATATCTCAACTCAAAGTGGTACTTACTCTAGTTAACGATTTGTCCCAGTACTCCAAAGATATGACGTATTTTATGATGTGGGTTTCTTGCCTTATAAAAAAACATTATTTTTTTATATGACAATGATTGTCAGTGTTATTTAAAAAATGCATTTTTTATATGACAATGATTGTCAATGTTTTTTTAAAAACTGCATTTTTTATATGACAATGATTGTCATTGTTATTTAAAAAATGCATTTGATATGCCCCGTTCGCATGGACGTATTTATCGCGCACTGGATTTTCAACTCTGCGTGTTGAACTGAGCATTGACAGTCGAACAGAGTGCATCCTAGCGCATCGAAAAAACACACTGTTGGATTTTCAACTCTCGGCGCTAAGCAATGCGTTGAAAATCCAGTGCGCTAAAAAAAATCGCCGCGGGAAAACATGGGCTAAATGACAATTCTAAATACAATATGAAAGAAAATGTAACTTCGACGCATTTATTTGAATAAGTGCTCGCATCGCTCGTGAGCCACGTGAATCACTTTAATTACATTGACGTAATGCAAGATTTACAGGTTGATAAGCGAATGACACGGTGCTTCCTCACACGTGAGCAAACACTGATAATATACC
This sequence comes from Apamea sordens, assembly GCA_945859715.1. Classification (NCBI taxonomy): domain Eukaryota; kingdom Metazoa; phylum Arthropoda; class Insecta; order Lepidoptera; family Noctuidae; genus Apamea; species Apamea sordens. The sequence goes on from OX244009.1 coordinate 12,628,659, forward strand.
TATCTAATGCGGCGCTTTTGAGTGCAAGTTGATAAGAGTAAAGCGCATTAGGCTAGTGGCCAGCCTAAACTGTGTTCGCAATATAATTTCCAAACAATTATGTGTCTTTGGAAAAACCACTTTAATATCCACAAATAAATTTCAAGCTTGCTCAAAAACTTCGACCTTTTTTTTTACTTTTCCAATAGTACTCGTTCGGAAATCAACTACCTAATTTACACTTACTTAACATTTATTTTCCATTAACTGTAAATAACATCCAATTGTAAATAAGGACTTGAATAGACTAAAGGACTCTAAATAGGCGAAAAAGCGCATTTTCAGCCCAGATATGGCTCTTTTAGGACAGTTCCGTGTTGCCTTTTTCGCTCAGATCTGCCCCTCGCCTTACATAGCTCTTTTGAATACAATTTGATAAGAATAAAGCACATAATTCGTTGCTCAACGCACTGGTGCATCTCATACGCTTTCTTGTCGCGTTAATAATAAGGTGCCTTTAATAAAAACACGAGAACATCGTAAATATTCACTATCATTACCAACATCTTTTATGACTGTCTTCAATCATTTTTAATTAAGTAACTAAAATTTTTTGATATAATAAATCGGAAAATCAAATGAGGAAAAAATCATATTTCATGTGTATTTTTATTGTAAAAATAAATATGGTACTGTTTTTTCAGTTCTTTCACTTTTTTTAAATGCATAATAAATTATGTTGATTAATTAAATTTCACGCAAATTATAAGTTGGCAACCCTAGCCAATGAAATTTGAACTATTTTTTTGCGCGGTGAAGACGACGGTGTATCGTTTTGCAGCCAAGCCATTGTTTCCATCGATGCTCCATGTTCCCTCGATTAAAATTACCGTAACTACGTTACCATAAAACTAATTCTCGTTTCCAGTAAGCTTGATAATAATGTAGCATGTAATTAGAACTTTAATTGTTTTTTTTTGTTCCATTTTTCATTTTTGTTACGCGATTTTTAATTTTTGTTACGGTTTAATTCGTTGATGACATTATTAATCTAATAATGAGGTTTTGTTGAAACTGCAAACTAAAATAAATAGGAGTTATCGTAATAGTTATGTAATTTCATCATTTCCCTTATTTTGAGACCACTGGATAACCCTATAACTTTTGTCTGTCAAAGCGTTCAAACTTCTTTGTCTAAAGCGAATATGAGATAAGTAGATCATTGGGCTATTCCAAAATCTAGTTTTAAGTCGCATTAGCTTCACTTGAAAATCTATTCGTTTATTTTTATAGAAATATCTTCTTGGAAGTCTGCTGCATGCCTCTTAGTTTTTTCAATATTTTTAAATAAAAAATATTTATTTGCTAGAATATGGTACATAAAGTGTTACAGTAAATTTGTTTCAGCAAATCCTGGCATAACATGGCGTGCAAATGTATTCAATCAGCGATGTCAATTCATCTAACTTACAAATTACAGATTCAATTGATTTGTCTTCTAAATAGTCTTTAATGGTATAATATTCTTTAAATAATAATAGTTTGAAAATATTTTTTTAACCCTATTTAAGAAACTATCGGACGTTTCTATTCGTAATCGACGGGATAATTATAAATTATGTGTACCAAGATCAAACAGGGCATTGATGCATAAAAGTATTTTTTGTTTAGCACCAATCAATTATAATAAAATCCCAAAACCTATTAGACAAACCTGCCTACTGCTGTTTAAAATAGGTAGGTACATTTAAAAATATCTCATAGCCAAATGCTATTATACCATATCGGAATTTTTAAATTACCGCAATTAATTAAATAGATACCTATAATTACGACATTTTCAGAATTTCACTTCTGAATTTAATTTTTTCCCCCTTTTTAATTAGCATTATTATTTAGGATTAAGTTATTAATGTCATAGTTTGTTGTGTAGACTCAATTTTTTTAATGGTTTATTCTAAACCAAAAATATGTTGTTTAGTACGCCATAAATGGCAAACATGCAGATCTACCTGCTATTTTAAGACCTCGCACATTTTATTTGATGTATTTATTCTAAACATTGTCAGCGGTAAGTATTGAATTTTTTTTGGTAAATGATTGTAAATAATAATCGGCTAAATAGTGGACAGTATTACTTCCAAGTGCTGTGTCTTATAATAATTTGCAGCCTATTTTAAGCTAGGATCTCTTGCTAAGTTAGGGCTATTGTCCGCATTTAAAACGCACGATATCCATCTCTTTGCATCGTCGATGTTACTTCCCGGCAAGTGAAATGGGTATCTCACCATCTTTTCTTGTCTCGTTGGTTAAAAACATTTCATTCAAATTAGCTTGCTAAGGGAAAGGCAGAATTAGTTTTATTAGATACAGATTCTAACTTAAACAAGACTACATCGTAAAATTCAGGATACATATGTCATGTTAAATAATGCCGTGAAATAATTTGAAAGCTCTATTCTTATATAGTTTTCATAACCAGCCAGTTATAGACAGTATTGCGAATGTGACACCACTGTTAGTTCTACTATTACTACCGTTATTATTATAGCTAAATGCGTTACTCTTGTTATAATTCAGAGCCCAATAATATGCATCGTGTATCATACCCCCAATTTTAGTAACATTCGCATCACTACTCGCGAAGCTCGCCTAACGACAGCTGAAACTCGACTATTAATATCAGTAGACGCAAATACAATGCTTCCTTGTTTAGTCACGATTTAAAACAAAATGTATAAGTAGTGAGGCACCGCTTGTTACTAAATTTAACCTTAATCGGTTGAGAATAATTACGGTTGTCGCTGCGTTGTCGTGTTTCGTATTTTATTTCTGGTAAGCAGCTTACTAAGGAGAACTGATGTTGACAGATGTTTCTTGTATTTTATTTTTCTGTAGCATCTGTTTATTAGAGAAGCAAGCTCAGGAACCAAAGTACTTACTTCGAAATGGTTAATGATTATTCATACATACATATCCGTAGAATTTATGGTGGAATATAGAAACTTTCACACATACATACGGGTAATAATTATGAACCCTGTAAACATAATAATAACACTCTCTTTTGGTCGCGTAAAGAAACGAGTCCATTAAAAAGACAAAAAAAAAAAAATGGTCGCGAAAATGTGGCCATTGTTATCACCTCCACATATTATTTTATTATTTTTTTATACTCTATCGACCACTTAAGAAACGTACATTTTTATAACAAGTCCTAATTTCTTGCACTGTCTGCTTAAAACGTTGAAGAATAAAAAAATAATTCTCACTCCACAGTATTATGAAAAAATGTCAGCATCGAGGTTGTTTATGAATGGTACTGCAGGACCAACACTTGAAACAATATTTACGGTCTTCAATCATAATAGTGAGACTTCAGTTGTACCTAAACGTAAACGCGTGAAGATTGTTTGAAAGTAAAAAGTATGCAGAAGTTGGTTGTCCTTGTCAGACTAATCAGATACGGGGTAAATACCAGTTGGTACTTCACCTCGTGGCTTGGCTCGGTGTTATTCACTTTAGTCAGTAGTCAAGTAACTGTCTTAAGATTCAATCTCCTATCAACTTGGATGTCACTAGTTAATTAATTAAAAATCTTCCTTGGGTATTTCAGCTTTATAATGCCCTAGTTCAGGGCAAAAGCTATCTTCTAATAAAAAGTTATAGCTTCAAACAGTGGTTACTAGTTACCGGTAAATTGATCTCCGCTTCAACGTGATTTGTTTTTTCCACGCTTGTTTCTCCCACCTTAAGTAATATTAAGGCTGATTTACAATGTGCGATTTAATTAGAAATAGAAAATATTTATTGTCCAGGTAATCCAGTAAGCAGGTTCACTGGTTAACAGCAAGTTAAGACGACATACATGAGTAGCTTAAAATACTATCTACAGCTAGGTACTACTTATAGTCTTTGGTAATGAGCCCCAAACTAGACAGTTAGGTACCTACTCTGTGTCTTGGGGCTCGGCTTAAGTATTGTTTTTAGTTGACTACTGACTTAACCTAAAAGTTAATAGCTGCAACAGTTTTGTAACTAATGTAGTGTATTTACGTACGCAATGAATTTGTAAAATGTGTTTTTGTTCCAATAAAGATTATTATTATTAAAAAAAAACTAAGTACTAAGTCTTAAGTCTCTTGTGTTTCTGACATTACGAACGTAGTGTTTATTTTATTCAATCAAGATTTAATTCTTAATACTTAAATATTAAATACCTCTTCCTGATTATTCCTATAGTTTTGTATAAATTAGAAGCATTTTTTTAAAATTTTGTAAATGTAAGAACCATGGATCCGTTTTTATGATATTTTGATGTTGACTTGAAAGAGCATGGCAGTTGAGAATATGTCATGCTCACTTAAATGTCTCACTGGTGGTGGCGCGTGTGTTGGATCATTCGGTTCCCTACAAAATGGTTGAGCTGGGTGGTGCTGATCCACGCGTCATGTTCGTGAACGGGCGCCGCCAGTTGAGACTGGTCATCTCTTAACTGCCAGGGCTTATTTTTAATTTTATATTTTAAATTGTTCTTTTTTTCATTGTTCTCACATGTAGAAGCAATAAGAATAATGTACCCAGGATTTTGTAATAATATCTTGATTTAAAAGAGTGTCCTTGGAGTTTCTTGCCCGTTCTTCTCCAAAGAGATCTACGTTTTGGAATGGGCAACTAGCTTCACTTTCTGACTAACTGACCGACTATTTAAAATGTTGACAATTCAAAAGTGCCTGAAATGGTTTAATTGAAATAAATGATTTGAGTTTGAGTTTGAGTTTGAGCTTATTTACACGATGCAAGTTCATCTTCAAATCGAGATTCAGCTTTGTTCTAGAATACTGATTCTAGAAGAACGCTGGGATCTGAATCTCGATTAAAAACAAGATTTGAGTAGATCCATTCCAAATCTAACAGTTTCAAATCGAGAACGAAACAATACGCACCTGAGCCTACCACCCAACTTTACAAGGCTGTATTTCGTGCAAAAAAAAGTTAATTTTATTTAATTATGCAAGCAAGCCAGCATTTAGAGTGGAACAGACTGGAAAGCACATGATTTCACTTAACTCTGCACTGTAATTATGTCTAATCTGTACTTACTACGCGAGACTTGTGTATGTGTGTTTGTTACTCCGAAACTGATGGGCGGATTTTGATAGATACAGTTTTGAGGATGGATGGCTCCCAAAGGGCTATTAATATATATTAGTCTTCCGTCATATGTTTGTAAGAGACTGTAGTAGATAGATTTACAATATCAAAGCACAGTTTCTTCTGTATCTGGGAGAGAGTAGCGTAAAAGGCTACAAAGGAACTAAGCCCTTCGAATGTGTTACAATTCTCTCTTATTATACATAGGTGTTTACGAAAATACATCATGTGCCCGATGGTATTTCCCATCAGCAAACAAAACGGACTTCTTCATTTAACTCTTTTAAGGGATGAATTTTCCAAAATCCCCCCTTAGTGGTCACCTTCATTATGTAAGGGACCCTTGTGCAAAATTTCATGCTTCTAGACCCAGCGGTTTAGGCTGTCAGTGAATTAATTTAAGATTTTTATCATGTACTTACCTAGCAGATATTGCGATCACCAGTAATTGATTAGCTTTTGTTTAAAGCCCATGAATATTCTATTGTAAACATGAATGTTCAAATGATAAAACGTTTTTATATCGTAGAAATGCTATTTAAAAAACAAAAGAGGAAGTGTTGCCCTCAATAAAACAATCTGAATACGTGATAACTGTACTACCTACACACTGAACTTTGATACAAAACATTGTTAAGTATCCACTAATATTCTATCTTTGCAAAAGTTAGCCTGCGAAATATTAGATAGAATCCCACAGGACATTCATAACGCTTCAGAATAGAACGAAGTGTATTACTTTTTCTTAGCCTTATATATATTTCAGAAATCAATTTCGCAAAGCAAGTCGAACATCGATAAACCAACAAAGATTCGATTACCCATCATTATTCAAAAGTTTCAAATCCAGAATTCACCACGTTCGACATACAATTTTATTGCTGGTAACATTATAATTCACGCATAAAATTGCTTCATTTATGTGCAGTAAAAACTTAATCGGTCGTAATCTATTACAAGGTAAGCTCATCTGTTATTTTATAGTTATTTATTGATCGAACGTAACACCTATCCGTTGGCTTTATTTGTATTTTTATGGAGCCGCATCCCATAACCCGTAAACCATTGAGATTAAGATTCCAATTTTGACAGATCTCTTCCAATATGGCGCGATGGATGCCGAAAAAGGCGCCAAAACCACTGTAAACAGAAGCGATTAACTTCAAAAACATATTTATAGTTACTATCGTATTAAAGAAAGATTTTATATTGTTTTTATAGCATTTATAAGACTTTTTGGACGATGAAGTTACCCACATCTATTTCTAAGTATATTGCTTTACGGTCTTTTTTAAATATGGGCTGAGACCAATTAGAAACGGACCGTATGTGAGTTTATTATGCTTTTAAATGAGGAAAGCAATGATAATAAAAACCATTTTACAGAGTTATAATCCTTTCAAATCAGCTAAGTTCATCTTCCAATCAATGTCGGAATTGGGCAGCAAATCTTTTGGTCAGTCTAACCTGAATATCATTTTAATTTCGCTTTGTTCAGAAATAGATGACCCAAATCTACTTTAAAGAAAATTATTTCAAATACGTACAAGTACTCTCTTCATCACGAACTTTCTTGAAGTCATAATAACGCGTGTTAAAATTGTTCTGAATTATATAATTATATTTCATTAAATTGGGTAAGAAGTTGCTCTGAGTTATATTATTTGTTTCGTTTTACTAAGTCTTCGGGCTAACTTGTTTTGTTCTGAAGGAAACTGAATCGGGTATACTCGGATACAGTCGTAAGTTTTTTATATGGACGCGTTTCGGCGACAATATTTTCTTCTTCTTTCTTTCTAAATATCCATATATTTAGAAAGAAAGAAGAAGAAAATATTGTACGCGAACGTACGATGGTAATACTGGCACCATTGCCAGTATTACCATCGTACGTTCAATTTCAAGTTTTAACAATAATGGCAGTAGCCGCAAAATCATTTATCGTCCGGGACCGCAGACCGCCGATAAAACGGTGATCGATTTTATGCGGGCAGTAATAGACTGCATGAAATCTATTACTTAGTAGTCCAATATATGTATGTCTGGCATACCCTGGACAGGTAACCTTGCTGACTGGCTAATGTTTTACGCTGCATGGGCTATTTTTGGATAGTCCATGTCAATACTTGAGAGGAAGCATAATCAGCCTATAATGTTCACACACAGGCCTCCTCTCTTTGAGAGACTGTGGGCTGTACTGTAATCTACCACGCGGGCCCAGTGCGGGTTGGTAGATGTCACTTGTCTTCGAATTTTTGATTCGAAGACACGTGACACTTTCCTCACGATGTTTTCCTTCACCGTTTTTAGGAGTGGTGAAGGAATAATTGAATTTACACAAAATAAAGCGCCTGTCTGTGTTGGAACCTACAACTCTTCAGTCGGGGCCGTTGCCACTGAGCCACCATTGCTCATGAGAGAGAGGAAGACGAACGGCGGCGAAACAGTGTCAATATTCCAAAACAATTATGACACTGAAAGCTCTTGAACGCGGTTTAGATGTGCCGACAGCGTTCTGTTTCATTGGTAAAATTAACCCTAAGGCCGAGATCTATAAACGCTACTCATCTCGTGCTGTGACGTAGACATGTTCCCGTCTCAATCTTGCACTTGTAGTTTGACAGTTGCGCGACAGTGACAGGAATAACGCTCAGCCTATGTAACGTATATGTGTAGATCTCGGCCTAAAGTTCGTAAGGAAAAGGCTACAATCATAGTCATTAACAAACGTATATTATAGTCATCACAATATAAACGCAAACCATCAAAACATAAACATGTTTCTCGCAGACGTAACCTTGATTTTAAAAATAGATGAAGCTGCTTTGTAATCAAACAAGATTTTATTTGGAATCAGTACAAACGTAGTATTTGACTTGGCCACGATTCACTCTTGACTAATCATCTGAGAACTACGGTATACCTCCTTGGGAGTTGGGATCTAAAATTAAAAGGGTAGAGGTTAGTCATTGGTTAATCTATCTAGCTACAATGGGAGAGATAATCGATCGATCAATAATAGTACTAGTATACTAGATTAAGGATCAGGAACACAAATCAGTCGCTCAAGTGGCCACGTTTGCACACACGTAAACATCTTCATTTCTTAGAAAAAAGTTTAATAATATTAACAACTTCAGTTTATTATAAACCTTAATGCTTAAACATAAAGTTTAATTACCATTGCAAAATATATTTAAAATGTCGCTTGAAAATAAAATCATTCTATTTTTAAATTTTCAGTCATTTATTCTAAAATGAAACTTAAAGTCTAAGTAATAAGGTTAAAAACATACTAATTTGAAATAAGACCACAAAAGTATTTGTGGTCTTATTTTTGGGCCGTTTTTTGAAGCGCTTATCGGGAGTCTAGTACTATTATTGATCGAAGCTAACTACAATAGGAGGGGTTAACGAGAATACTAGTAGTGTTGTAGTCCTCCAGACCGTATGTCGGCCATGGTGGCCAATCTCAACGGAGACTACATTCGGCGCGGGAGATATTATAGTGCAGGCGTGCAGGTGCACTCGCTCTTCCCTCTCTATCATAGTCCGACACGACCGGAAAGAGATCAGGCGCAGGACCAGCGGCTTAACGTGCTTTCTGAGGCACGAGGGTATCTCACCGCCAACCTCAAAATTCTAGGCTGTTACTGAGAAATTCCTAATGGAAAGCGATGGAGTAATATGTTAACCAGGTTGCTAATCTAGGTCAGTCTCCATGAGGCATCAACTAACCAAGTCTTTCGCAGTCCGCTGCTGGACGTAGACCTCTCCCAGGCTGCACTAAAACATCCTGTCCTCCGCCTTACGCATCCAGTCTGTTCTGGCACAGAAAAGTGCTACAGGCACAAAAAGTAGCCTGTGCTTTCCTAAGATGCCATCTATCTCCTTGCCCAATTTTATAGAAATCTGTCCGGTGGTTAAGGCGTGAAAATGTAACAAACAGACAGATCTACTTTCGCATTTATAATATTAGTATGGATATAAGTAAGATAGCATCGTCAGGTCACTTGAAGCTGGTTCTAATAACCATAATAACGACAACGTAAAGATTCTCATTAATTATAATTTCCCAGTATTACATGCAGTATCAAATCGCATATTATTGCAATTTAAGAAATAATCCAATGGCGTTGTTGTAACAGAAATATACATAAATATTACGACGCCTGAATTCTGTTCATTTTATGTACAAAATGTCTCAGCTCGAAAGAGGTCACAGCAGGGATGGCAAACTTTTTTAGAACAGTGAGCCAAATTCATTAAAAATTATATATTAATAATATTGCGTCGGCAAAAATTTGGACTCGTAGTTCAAATTCATTTATTGTATGGTATGTTCCAAAAGTATCTGATGATAATGTAAACATTATAGATCAAAAAATTAACCTTTTGATTTTGGATGTCAATATGTAGTGCCACTTACAAGTTAATTGCGTTGATTTGATTATTTGAATCCTTAAACCAGAAATTCTAATTCTAAATCACCTTAAAGATGTTTTTCATTTGAGGTTACTTTTATAACCTCAATTTTCGTTGATGATTTTTCAATTACAATTTAATAATATTCCAAAAGTGGTGTAATATAAAGTAAAACCTTCGAAATGCAGATGATTGTGTTACTAATTCCTTTTATTCCTTCCTTGAGTAGGATTAGGTTAGGTTAGGCTTTTAGGAGTAGTTTACATTCCTACGCGGAATGTAACCTGAACAGGGTTTGTTTACACTTTCATCAGATGGTTTTGGAACAGACTATAGTTTTTAATTAAATCAACATTTTCAGACTTTAACAGTACGGGCAGTATTTTAATATTTCGAAGCATATTTCTATCCAGCTGCCATCACTATCGCATGCCAAATGCCAACTATAGAACGCATGTAAAAGGTTCAGCAACCCTGACCAATGTTATCATGTCCAGACTAGCACGTGGTGCTAATAAAGTACTCAACTACTTTATGTCCGCCATGACAGATGGCCTGCCCACTACTATAGCAGATACCACCACATGACTAGTTAATATAAGACAATATTGATATAAGAGAGATGCAAATGGAACCCTAAATATTATGTTCCCTAATTGCGTTACACACTTTCAATGACAATCCAAAGGATTTGAAGGAAATTGCTTTACTACACTTGATTGAAAAATTGGTCTACTCAACAACGTAAATAACGCAATGAATATTGATGAACTGTCAAAATTGAAGTCATTGTAAGTGTTACGCAATTACCCTGCTGATCTTCAAAGATCCCTTGGTTTGACGCCAATATTCGATTACCGCGTTGAAAAGTTTTATAAAATTACAAATAATAAATTTTTAAACGCTTTCTCGACCATCTACTGATTTTGGCTGCGTAAATTATTCACACACGCAAGCACTCGATGCGACGTCCATATAAAATACTTAAATGCTAAAACGTGTATTCCTACCAGTCCAAATATATCCCCATAAAATATGAACTACACATAAATTGTTATCTACGGACAACTTCCAAAATTTTTGTTAAATTGAGCTCCCTAAATCAAGGGCAGGTCATGGGACGATAACTAGATACGTCAAAATTAAATGACTATTATTAAAACCTGTGAAAGTTTAAAACAGTGTTTAAATATGAACAAAAATAGATATAAAACTTACCGGTGTTCTCCTAGATAGCAGAGTGCCAACGGGACTCGGTATCTTTGTGGGCGTCCCCGTATGCGGGCTGCGAGCTGTCAACAAATACATAGCTATTACTGATAATGGCGGAAATATTTTATTTTCCATTAATATTCAATCTTTGGTTTATTTCAATGTGGTTACAAGAACCACTATGTTTTGGAATGGGCAACTAGCTTGGTCTTTCAAACTGACCGATCCCTTGACAATTCAAAAGTGCCTGTAATTGGTTTCATTGAAATAAATGCTTTGACTTTGAGTTCGGAAATTGGAGTCATCGTCATCTGCTTTGCCTTATCCCAACTATGTTGAAGTCGGCTTCCATTTAACCAGTTGCAGCTGAATGACAGTTTTTTACATGGAGCGACTGCCCATCCGACCTCCACAGCCAAGTTACTGGGTAGCACGGTACCCCTTAGAAGTATTGTACAAATTATCATAGCCTTAGTTAAAAGGACAAACGTAATGGCGTTATAGGTTTCTTCTAATCAGTTCAAAACTCAAGATCTTAATTACCATATTTATGTTGTATTGTTCACAAACTCTGGCAGCAAAAAATAAGATAATATAAATGTATTAATTACTTTGCATACCTACGTACGGGCGGGCGGTTTAGAGGACTGTCTTATGTAATTTTGACGTTCGAAAAGCGCTGATTCTCAGCCTAATTTGACTAAATGACTTTGATTTTGATACCAATCCTCTGAGGAATCAAAGATAAAAAAATATGACGATACCAAGCCGCTATATTTGTTATTGCTAAGCATCTTTTTCAAAGAAAATAATTTCAATCCAAATGTTTGCAAGTGGAATTGACCAAGGAGCTTTTAACCCCAAACCCCTTTTTCTTTTAACGAAAACCTAGGAGCTCTTACCAGCTTATTGGCAGATTAAGGTTAACTTTGAATCTTACTTCTATAAAGCACAAACTTCCCGAGTTTACTCCGTAATACGTGTACTTCGTTCTTTGAAAAGTTAACGCCTTGATAGCGGATACTTCTGGCATCTATTCAATTTCCGAGCGTTGTTCGAAGCTTTATTAAGCTGCTAGGCGTTTTGGATGGCGAGTAAAATAGTTTTTGCCGCTCTCAAAGCTTAGTAGTTTAATTGAAGTTATTTTTATCATATCCAGTAATATTGCTTTGTTAATACTGTTCTGCGAAGAGGGGGATTGGATAATTTAAAGTGACAAAAGATTTTTCTGTTACTTTTCATCGACCACTAGAATGTTGAGAGTAAGTCCTCCTGGTTAAGACTCGCACAGACCAACGTTTGAAGGATATTGCTGATACATTGCTTCATAATTTATGTTCGAAAAAATTGTCTGCTCAACAACGTAATGAATGTTGTTGAACTGTTAAAATGAAAGCCATTCCTACTGTTAGTGTTTTACGCAATGACTCCACAAGGAAGCATGGCACAAAAGGGAGGAGGCCTATAGTAAGCAGGTGGAACAAGGCTGCCAATCAAAAATCAAGATCAAAATATTTTATTTCACATAAACCTACATGAGCACTTATGAAACGTCAGAAGCTAGGTGCACAGTTCCAATTGGTCGTTTCCTATAGAGAAGAACGTGCAAGGACCTCCATGGTTACTCTTTTAATAATAATTGGCTTTTACAATGTTTTCAAATTACAGTAGGTATGAGAGGACAGCGTATAGCCCAGAAACATACACATTGCATCATTATGCCACTTACACATATAATTTGACCTTAGCGTGCTATATTGCCATAACGGCAATGGACATATACAATTTTCTCCAACTCCTACATTGTTTACTGCAGATTCGGACTATGCCAACTTTAATGTATGTTATGTTTTCTACCTTTAACAGCATACATGTTTTCTATAAAAAAAATACATGATTGTTCGATAGGTTTGTTAATACTTCGCAGTTTCTTTGCAAATGTCAATGAATTTCGTTACCTAGAGTACTTAGAAGTCGGTCGGTATAGAGAAATAGGAGCGAAGCTACGAATGTGAGCCACAGGATCATCAATTCTAAAAGCCTTCCACGATACAGCAAAAGAGCGCGGAGATTTATCTAGCAAACATTCAGATTTATGTGTAGCTAAGCTAGAGGGATCTCGTAGCTTTGTACTGAGGTTGACAATAAGACTATTCTTGGAGAGCTGTCCTAATTGCTCGAAATTGATCTCTCACTTGTGGACGGGACGCTTAATATAGCATAATTCGTCTTCACTTAGGGGAAATGTTAACAGCTGCTGCCCTATGTGTGAGTACAAAGTTCACTAAGCTCTTGCAATCACATGATTAACCCCAGCTTAGGTGATCGAGTCCAACAATTTGATATTACTGTTTAATACCATAGTGCTTTCTAAAGGATTTAGCCCGGGAAAATAAGACAGCCTGCGAAAAACAAATCCTAGTAATGATTTCTCTCGTTTCTTAGCTTTTCGCACATGATTTCGAAATTAAATTTCCACACACTATTGCTAATACTTAAATAAAGACAATTCCTATTAGAAAACGTGTTTCGCCGACCCCAAGTAACATGACAAGAGCAGGAAGATGATTATGAAATAAAGATAATTCCGGCGCCAAAATATCTTTGGATATCATTGGTTGTTACCAATGAAAACCAATGAGACTTGACAATACATTGAATAGGCTTCTAGGAACCGGGTGTAAGTCCACCACATAATTTATGTTCTAACTTAGCAAGCCACAACATGGCAACATATGACCGTAGCGGTTCCTATTCAATTACCATAATGACCATGAAGACTCAGAGCGCGTGGGCTGTATTATGCAAACTATTTGTTTATTGTTTCAATATTTTTGTTCTAGACGTCCTATATATTCTTGTGGGTCATGAATTCAGCCCACGTTTTGGTTGCTGTCAGTTTTTTTGTTCGGTTTTTGTGAGAGATATAAACAATTATAAGAATGAAGATGTGGGTTAAGCGTTATTTATACTGCCAAAATAAATGATTTAAATCAGGGTGCTTGGTTCCAATAATACCGACAGAAAACTCGTTAGATGTTGTGCAATGCAAATTGAACAACGTTGTTATCCAGCATGTGATACGTCAATTTCGCAAATTGTTAACATAATTATTGGAAACACGAGTCCGCCCGATGTAGTATTCGGTATGACTCGGCTGCTTTCGTAGAAAGAGACAACGTTCAAATCGATTCTCATCGCAACGAGTGAGCGCAGCAATTGCTCTTTCCACAATTTCCAGGAAAAGTGCCTTAAAGTGCACTTCGGAAATTGTTTCACTGCTTTGACAAGGAGCAAGCACAAAATGGCGGCATTTTAAGACGCTCATGTGACATGGCTCATTTAATGTCAGCTTTGCAGATGTAACAGGGATATAGTCCATTAAGTAATGACCTAACGGGGCTGGAAGGCACTTTAATACCGTATTTCCTTAAGGCAACACTTATGAGTTCGCTGGAAAGCGATTAATGTTTGTGTAACTGTTTTAAACTACTATTACTTTACAGTTGTAGAAAAGTGTTTAGCTAAGGTATAATGTTGGTCTTTTCAATTACATTTCGAATCTGCGTAGCCTTTTCCCAAATATGTTGGAGTTTAACCGGATGCAGCTGAATACCAGTATTTTACATGTAGCGACTGCCTATCTGATCTCTACAAGCTAGTTACATTTACCGATAGATAACATAATAAACCTCTAAAACCTACAATAACATTGGACACCCTTTTATCAACAGCATAGACTAGAATCACCACATTCAAATGCAGTTTCCACTTTCAAAATGAAAACATTCCATTCTCGCGCATTCCAGGTTAGGCGGCGATACAGTTGAAATAAGAACCAAAGATGGCGGTGCAATATTTCACGTCCAAACTACTCGTGCAACAACATTTTGGCCTTGCAGCGACCTTTACAAAAGCATTTGGAATGCCGAGAAGCTTTTACCAATTGCACTTATTAGGTATACAAAATCACAACGAAGGAAATGGAATGGAATCATCATCAAAGATGCTTCAAATTATTTCCTTCAGAATTTGTCAGGCTATTCCTTTCAGAACTTTTTGTTCAGCTACACCTACTGCTAGATTCTGGAGATTCAGAAGAGGTTCTTAACCCTTTTTTTCTAATAATTTTGGGGTCAACCCCCTCTCTCCAGACTAACTATATTTCGTCTGAATAAGCATATACAAGAGCATCGGTTGATTCTCGTCGAAAGACGGGGATATCTCAAGAACAATTCACCTTATTAAAAACGTTCAAAATCTAGTCGCAAGCTAATCTCAGCGACAATCCTGTCAAAAACTTGTCAAAAATTTTGGGAAATCAGAGGTGTTTTGCGAACGTTCATAAAACTACGGGAATTGCCTCTCTTCAGTGTCAGAGAGATATTCAGGCTTTTAGATTCGTGAGCGTGACGTGACTTTTGTCAATTTCTCATAACCGAATTTACTGATTTAACCTACTCTTTGGGATTAAAAGTATTTCCATATGATCCATATGATGCTAAGCCTATAAAAGACTTCAGCTGTAAACACGTGGTTACGCTCTCTCTCTCAAGGTTACTATCGTTTCCGATCAACAATATTATAACAAGTCCAACTGTTTCCGAGTTTATAGCAGACAAACAGGCTACCATCAAAAAGTTTCAAACACAGATGGAAGATGTGCGTCAGTGCGTAGATTATCATAAACATCACGATTACCTTTGAAGTCAGTATTTATTTGACTAGTTGGCAACCCCAGTTTTTACTTTTTAATGGTAAGAGGTTGATTATTTGTTTATTTACTTTGTTTATAATTCACAAATCGATGAAAAAGGAAATTATTTTTTGCTCAGCACAGGTTGGACTTGAAAAAACGCCCAAAATATTACTTCATAGCCGGTAATTTGAATAATTCTTGACATTTGTCTTTGCTCGAATCGCGGACAAGAAATTCCAAGATATAAAATAATAAAGATCACTGTGATTTTGACAGTTAGACAGTTAATATTAATTAATATCCCTGGACATTTCACACAGCGCCATCTAGTCCCAAGCTAAGCAACCGAATGCTTGTGTTATGGTAACAAGATGGCTGATAAACTACTTATATACCTTTTTTTTGTAAATACATACATATTATAGATAGAAAAACACCCAGACTCAGAACAAATAGATGTAAGACTTACAAATATTTGTTCTGTGCGGGAATCGAACCCGCGACACGCAGCGCAGCAGTCCGATCGCTCAGCCACTGCGCTAACCGTGTTGTCAAAGTTGCAGCAACCCAACAACAGCCACGAGATTAAAGATCACTGTGATATTGACAATAAGCAAAATCAGTGGCGAAATTACTGTAGCTTAATTATTTTCCCAACTTACCGACAAATCAAAAGTGCCTGTAAATGTTAACCATTTACAAATGTTCAAATAAATGCTTCTAGCTAGAGTTCTGAGTTTGATAAAGTCGGACCAACTCACAATGTAACAATATAGAAAGAAAACGAAGAAGATAAACTTGCTCCAACCATAAACAATATGAAAAAGGTCAATGGAACTAAATTGTGACACCAACGGACATTGATTGGTTCACGCCCTTAAAGCTGACGCCCTAGGTTCAATGTTCCAAGCTATTTCTATTGTTTACTATGTTTCTAGGCGTCCTGTGGTAGCCTAGGGTACATATAATGGCATTTTGACTGTTCAACCACATTCATTACGGTTGTCGAGCAGACGGATTTTTCAAACATATGAAGTAATGGATTAGTAATTTCCTTCAAGAATTTTCGGATTGAGATTGAGTGTGTGAAAACGTGTTTTGAACACTATGGTCCACCCATAAATATGATCAAGATTACACACATATATTTTTTTAGCTGCTCTAAAATGTATACATTTGGCTAAAGAACTGTTTTGTGAAGCCTATTTTGACTAAGTACAGCGCCTTAAAGGTGCTGGTGAATTCAATTAATAATAATAATAATAACGTTTATTTATAAAAATGGTGCAGATTTTACAATAACTTATCTTAAAAATTATAGATGACACAGTTGCTCATTTGCCTGAACTAGGTGGAGACCTGTGTTTCAGGCTAGAAAGGTGCTTAGAATTTTAAAATATATAATTAACAAATGAGAAGACTAATATTAATATTACTTAAAAAACTAATATTACCTTAAAAAACTAACATGTTTTATTTACAGACAACGAGTAAATCCTCAGTTTCACTGTATGATATGCTAAGTAAAAATTGCAGAAGATTACCATTTGCTCAGGAAATCTGTTACATGATTAATTGATTAACTTGTTGTCAGATTTTTGAACGAGGTTCTGTCAAGACTATATTATTATTTGGTCTTAAATTCTGTACTTATCAGCACTTGTTTTGAAGATTATTTTTGCTAGGCTTTGATATCTGAAAGGCTGCCTTTAAGTATTTTTTTTTCCTTGAGATATGTATGGTGGAAAAAAATCATGGAAATGAACACCTGTTTGTGCAATTACTACCCCTTCATTCATACATCCTTTCACCTTGCCGCCCGTTCCATCGGCCTAACAACGTTCCACCAACAGAAATTATAGTAACCTTTTTAGTGGCGGTGACCTAAAGCTAAAAATTATACAATTTCAGTAAACCAGACATTCACGACAAGCGCGGGAAAATAAGCAGGTGTGCTCTATGGTTCGCTATTTACGGTTCAAGTGAAACCCTTTGTCTTTGAAATAGAATCCTCTGTTTATAACAATCGATTACATTATTCTATGCTCCCTTGCAATCTTTGGAACAGGATTTAGATGAAAATTTTGATGGAAACGCTTCGAAAGATATCACCGAATTAGAAACTAGAGAGGGGCAATTCTCTTAATTTTAAGAACGTTCACAGTCTGATCTCAGTCTCAATCTGTTAAAAATACCTCTAGTTTCCCTAAACTTTTGACATTGATTGTCGCTGAGATAATATTGCAACTAGATTTTGAGAATTGGACTTCAGTGGTCGATCGTTAAAATATAGGAACCCGTAAAACAACAAAGTCCAAGCAACCGCACTCAAATCTTTTGTTCGCCCGGTCACTCACAGAACGCTCATAAATTCATCCGTATGGTGCACACATACTCATAAATATTTCACGAGCTCGTTCGAAAGGGAAATGAACTGAAAGGTATGTAGTGATTGTTGACGACAATACTACTTTGAGTGGTTACAAGTTTTAAGAATTTATTGTTATAATAGAAACGAGAAATGGCTGAGTTATGGGGAAAATACGACTGTTGAACTAATAAGATGGTTATTTGAAAAGACTTGAAGGCAAACAGTCGTTGTTTTCGATAAGAAATAGGAAGAAATGCATTGATTTAGTGAAACGTGATTTTTGACCGTTTTACTACTTCATCACCAGCATATAGCAGTCTACTGCTGGATATAGTCCTCTCCTATTGCACGTCATTCAATTCGATTTTCGGCAACTCTCATACTCTCATCCAGATGCTATCTGCTTTTACTACTTAGATAAACTACAACCACAAATATTATTGTAGACGTTTCAACGTTAAAGTAGTATTATTAAAGAAAGCTCCCAAAGGAGTTGTTAGCTATAACCACTTACGGCAGACGCATTGGTTACTGGTTCATGGTTGATCAACATATAACACATCTCTGTGGTCCGCACGGCGACACATCAAGCTATACATTTCCAGTATAAGCTGACTTCTCACTGCACGAAATGCCTGTACAAAGCGAGGTCAGCTAAAACTGGAAATTATAGCGTGATGTCGTCATGTGTATCTCGCTGTTGAAAGATATTGTGAGGCTTTTGCTTCGAGCTAGCTTTTCATAATCGTGATCTACGATAGAGACAAGAATCGTCGTCTTTTCGGCTATTGACAGATGTATCCATAAACTGCCATGCTATTGAAGCTATTTTACTTTATTTGTTCAGAGATATGTAGGGAAACAAACCGATAGGGTGGCAGCAGAATTAGATCAACATCTGCCTTGCCTTTCTCAATATGTTAGGGTCGGTCTAGTCATAGTAAAAGTCTAGTCTAACCGGATGCAGCTGAATTCCAGTAGCTTATATGGAGCGGCTACCTATCTTACGTCCAGAACCCATCAGTTACTCGGGACGGGAGCAAGATACCCCTTGTTAAGGGGTAAAGACTATACTGCCCCGGACGAGCCCATTCACAAAGAGTTCAACTATCTAACGATACCAAGGTCGCGGGGAAACCATTATCGCAAATATATACCAGTTATCAGACAGATAGACAAAACAACTGACATGACACACTTTCGAACCAAGTTAGGAGGAAAATGTTTACAAACATTACAGTCGTTTGCTAAGTCTCGCTCCGTTTATCTCAAATAGGGACATTGTTGCATACTAGGTAGAAACTATGTTAGTATGCGTATTATAAGTGGCTCAATTTTGTCATTTAGTGCAATTTTACATGGACTTTTAAGGGAAACTTTGTGGCATGGAAAATTATGCTTTCTATCGCATATGGTTTCCAGTTTAATTTGCCGTGTTCGCTTATGGGATGTTGTGGTTTTAAACCATGTAGGTTTTATGGCTTACAAGGCAGTTACTATCGTAGTGGTACACACATACATGCATAAACTCAGGCCTTCGTCCCATGGCAGAGTAGGCAGAAACTACAGAACGCCACCTGCTACGATTCGAAGTAGTCTACTTCAAAATACGTTTATGTAACGATGTCTTTGTACCCGCTTTTCTTGCGATTACTGATGGCCAGATCTTCTTTTATCAATATAGCATCCTGGGCCATGGTCATCATTATCTTGCCCTTTTTTTTTTTGGTGGGAAATCATCAAATGACCTTTCCCGCTCTGGGCTGAGCGGAAGGGCGTGTCAGACTTTTACTGACCTAAACCCACCCGTGTTCCTTCAGTTGCCTGTGCCAGGGGCCACGATATCTTTTTCGAGCAACCCGCGGCCCTGGCAGGCATCGGCCCTAGCGGACCCCGTCAGTTCGTGCTGACATGTCTTAGAGGTGCGCGTAGAACACAACGCGCCGTCGAACCGGGCCTGGTCCTTACCGGGCGGCGACCTGCCCATTGCTCGCCGCCCGCAAGCCCGCGCCTACGGTGGCCGGGAGTCGGCTGTTGACTCCCGTCAAGGGCGTCTCCTGCGGCGACTAGGGGCGTGAGGGCGCAGATTGCCTCTCTCTCACCCACTCCGCCTCCTCCTTTGCGAGCATTACTGCTTCGCAGGAGGTAACGGCCTCCCATGCACTCTCGCTCCGTACCATGGCCTGGACCAGAGCCGGACGCGAGAGATCGATCGCCGCCACGAGAACACGGCGGTGCTCCGCCCAAGCCGGGCAGACCTCCACCGTGTCCTATCATTATCTTGCCCTTATCCCAATTTATTTGGGGTCGATGCAGCAAGTCGTCTTCTTCCATACCCCTTTATTAGTAGTCATCTCAGTAGTCTTTTAGTCATGCGCAAGGTAAACAGTATATCGCCTATCGATTAGGAATAAAGCAGTCATTAGAAGACTATTATCCTAAAGTCAACATGATTAGGCACGTTTGAAGTTTAAATAGAACTAAGCATTGTTCAAAACGTCCTTCCTTATCTACGACAACAACTTCATTTAATATCGGGCAGAACAACACATTAAGATAACGTTATCTTTGCAAATTAGCGGCAAACCAGCATTATAGAACGATAAAATTATAAACAAACATTTTGGCTTGCACTCTCATACCAGAAAATCACTTACAGAATGCACTTTTTGAACGGAAAAAATTACTAGGGACAGCACCAGAAGTCCAGAACGCCTCTCCCTACAGTGCTTTCAGATATTTTACCTCTGATTTCGCATTTATGGGCGAGGCCACAACACTGAGTTGCGGCGTTGTATCGCAAAAATTTTGTTGTTGTGCGTCTTAGATTTTTACGATGCGACGCCGCAACGCAGTGCTGTGACTTCGCCATATCATCTCTATTTTGATATTTATTTTCGTTGCCATAAGGTTGGTAATCATAATTCTATATGTCTGTAAGTGTTAGAGCTGGGGAAAAGTGGCGCAACAAACTCCTCAGCTTTTGTGATAGGCGACAATCCGCATCACTACTAATTATATGTAAAACTAGGTAATTTATGAGTATTGTTTACCATATTTTTCCTGTTGCCATTAATGTGAAATATTAAACGATGGTTTAGCAATGAGACACCTTAGCGTTTTCCTCAATTTTTGTCAATAAATGTTAATATCGTGCATTAAAATAAAATAGCTAAGACGATTGCGGACGCTAAATTTACGGCTGGCGGTCCGGCGCATCCTGGGGGCTGGCAGCCACAATACCACCTTGCTAACTAGCTAATTACGATGGCAGATGCTTTTAAACATTTCGTGCAGATACAAGAGAAGATGTGTGTCAATAAAATAGTAAAAAGGATAATTTTGTATGCAACTGCAAAGCGAGTACATCCCAATATCCTCATAGTACATGATTAGACATCCAATCCAACGTGGTACCGACAGCTGCCTTAATTGGTAACCATTTTTTCCAAGGTATTTCAATGAAGTCGTGAGGGGTACCTAATTATTGCACCTGTTTGCATTACACGCGCAAAATTCGCAGTGCGTTTCCGCATAAGCTGTGCCCCTTGCCTTATGTAGGTATGAATCATTTTTATACATCTACGTCTTTGATATCAGCTATTATCGTAGGACAGAATTGCATCACTGATAACAGCACAATAGCTTAGAAGCGAGTGCATTCGACACTCGGTTCACTTTACCTGCTTATGTGTTTATCAAGTTCGACTTCCTTATAGACATTTTTTTTCACATGGGGTGGCTTTTACAGCAGTCTTCCTCGTGCGCGTAACTACGAGATTACTCTAGCTACAATACAATATCATGCGTAGGAATTGGAGACCCTGCTATTAATCAAAGAGATGGTTTCGCTCGCATTATGAAAGCGATGCCTCTATGTTTTGTAAAGTTCAAAAGTACTTATGAGTAATTCACCATACGAACTTTACGGTGAAGGAAAACATCGTGAGAAAACTTCAGACCTTGACCGAATAGTCTGAAATTGCAGTGACCAAGCGTGCGATGCGATTAATACCCTGTCAAATCAGGGGGGAAGCTTTTACCTTCGAGTGGGATACTTAATTCTTTTTCAATTGTTCTTTCTGACCTTAACTTAATTTATTTGGAGTCGGCGCAGCGAGTCTTCTCCTCTCATACAGGTAACTACCAAACGTCATCTTTCACCCCCTTTCTAGCCATATCTTTCACACAATTCATCCATCGCCTCTTGTTGTTTCTTGCTCTTATCATCACCATCCACTGCCCGACTTCACCAACTACTGGGCATAGGATTCTTGTGTCAATCATCACGCTCTAGTGCCAGCCTCATCCAATTTTTGCCCGCGATAGCAACAATGTCGTCTGCCCATCTCGCCGCCGAACGACGGACATCTCGTCTTCCAGTCTTATAAGTCATCATATACATAAAAAACTTTCCTAACGACATGTTCCTCATTCTTCCGCATCAACTACAGACTGAATAGTGTAGTGTAGTGGCCTCTGAACCACTCACAGAGTACAGACAGTAACGGTACTTCTACACCCTATCTGTTTACTGGCCTGTATGCAATCGTGATTGATTACGACGCCGGTAGACTTGCTAAGGTTAATAGCGTATTGCAAATGATTGGTGAATGTCCACGCGACATGTTGTAAGCAGTGAGGTGAATTGATGTGGTTTGAGCGTAATTAAACCATTTGACAGTGGATTGATGATTGCTTTACGTAATGTTGTTTTAGGTGTATTTCGGACGTGACTTATGTTTTTAACTACGGCTTTCCCAGGCCAGGGGCTGCAGTCTCGACAATCATAGCGATCGCTTTACGACCGAATTCGGTCGCAAAGTCCTGTCACTCCATACATTATACCTGTCAATCCGGGACTTTGCGTCCGAATTCGGTCGTAAAGCGATCGCTATGAATGTCGAGACTGCAGCCCCTGGGGTCCGCAGACCTCTGGGGGTCGTAAAGTATGACTGAAGAGTTCGATGGTAAAAATTAAAAATACAAAGTTTGCCTTAAAATAAAGATCCCTACTATTAATACCTTCCGTTTATTTTTATTTTCAAGAGCTTGAATATCCCTTTTCTGCCAAGGCTCCCGTCGTCAAAAAAGTCTGGGAAAAGCTGTTTTTACTTGATGAGATGCGGTGGTAAAACGCAACTAAGTACCTACTAAGGGCGCAAAAGATGGGCAGCAGTCAATAATAACCAACTACGATCACTTAGTCTGTTAAACTCGGCGATGAAAACTATTCTGTAACTAATAGTTTTCGTATGACAGGTTTTATGCAAGTAAGTAGTAGTCATGTTTTACAAAGAACAACATTAGGTTTGCTGTTTGTATTGTAGCTATAGCTCTTTGTTATCATGTTTTATTGGTAACTAGGAATATTTAATAAATATTATTATTTTAATTTATTATTATTATTTATTAAACATCACGTAAAATTTTCATTTTTTCCGACACCTTTGTATGTGAAGGCATTTCAATAAACACAAGAACACAGGCAGGTATTGCACAAAAAAAATTAGAAATTTAAAAAAAAACTCACGTTTGACAGATCTGGGACTTATCGGCGGCCTATCGTCCAGCACTACGTCCTCCTTAGTCAAAGTATTCGTGTTATACTTCTTTACGCTCTCGGCCCAATCCTGAATCCAAGTCTTATCTCCTTTACATCTATTCAGGCTCAAATAAGACAGTTTTCCAACTACTTGCTCCGGAGTCATGTCCGAGCTAACCCCACAGTCATCCCTCAAAGCTTTCTGAGCATTCTTCAAAGCAGTACTCTCAAATTTCGTGTCCTCTAACCCTATCTTGCTACTCGGTAAAGAAACTGGTACGGAAGTTTCACGTGACAACCGATGGATGTAATCGGTCTGGTCTATTTCAGATTTAGTTAAACTACACCTACGTAGTACGGGCTCTATTTTGGGAGGGATTCGAGAGGATAAAACTCCTGAAGTTGTGACGGATGTGAAGCTACCAACGTCACAGTCATCATGTTTTGGCGGAGACTTTGCAAATGTTTTTTCTGTGATTGTTCTGACTCTATTCTTTATTTTTTCTAGGTAGCTTCGAGTAGATTTGATCTGTTTCGAGGTTTGAGCAGCCAAATCACTCTCAGTAGGTGATTCGTAGCAACAAGAAATTTCCAACACATTTTTGTCTTTAGAAATTTTTGGTATTTCAAATGATTGGTTTAGTAATGGACTACGGAGCCCTACGTCTCTCCTAGGTTCTTTTGTGATTACTCTTTGGGGGTTAGGGAAGTCGAACACTAATTCTGGGTCTCTTTCACTGCCTTTTTTCTTTAGAGTTTCTTCTATAGTTTTTGTGAGGGTATCTGTACCGAAAGTTCTATCAATACTCATTCTAGCCTTCTGTTCTTCAGTGTAATTGTCCCCTTCTATTGTGTATGTACCAGTTGAAGAGTTATCAGACTGTCCATCAACATCATCCTCAATATACAAAGGTTCTGTTGTAATACACTTCTTGAACAAATCAGGGGTTTCAGAAGATGCTCTACTTTTGCGTATCATTGGACTTTTAGAGTTCTCTGGGGTGGACAAACCGTTATCTGGTGTTAGAATATCTAATTCTGGACTTGATATGTCAGTCAACATCAATCCATCAGGGCTTTGGTCAATAATATTGGCCATAGCATGCCTATTTATATTACCGTAGCTTGGAGTTCTATGTACTTCTCTCATGTATGAATTTCCTTTCAGAGGCAAATTCAGACCCTGACGAGATGTGAAATTTTCACTCCTAGACATAATACTATCAACTATAGGACTTTTGGACGTGCGTTTTGGCAGGACAGTGTCAGTAACAGGGGATTTTATATGTCTATTTGTAATAGGAGATGTTATGTGCGTAGCATTTTGTGCTAATGGACTGTTCCGGAGCTTCACGGAACCAGATATGCCGCTGTCTTCCTGGTCTGATGAGAAGTAGCCTTCAGAGTTGTAACCTTGAGCTTTTCGGGGGAGCTTGGCGCTCATAGGAGGTCGAGCGAGCGTCGGACTGGGCCTGGTGACACTAGCAGACATAGACTGGACTCTCTGATGGCGAGCCTGCGATTTCTTCGCTAGCTCCTCCAGCTTCCGAGTGTCAACGGGCTTTGCAGCACCGAAGTCGATGGTAAACGCCATCGGATGGGGTTTCGGAGTGCTAGGCTCCGATTTCTCATCCTGACAAGTCTCCTCATCTATCTTCAAGCTGTCCGACGATGATTTGGAGATCGTCGCGTCCTGCCCGTCCGACAGGGGGCTCGACACGTCCCCCTCAACACTAACACTCATGTTTTCAAGGTATCACGCAGAATAAAAGTGACATCATATTCACAATCCGACTTTTGTACAGCCTTCACACATCACTTTAGAAACCAAACATCAAGGTAATCACACCACACAGCATTGAATTTTGAAATGATAAAAGATTACTTTCGAAAAGTGGAACGAGAGCGCAAAAACTAAAAAAAATATGAACTCCACCTACAACATCGAGCGCAAACGAATTATGAAAACGCGAAAGGCTCCGAATTCTCAATAATAATGTCAGACGTGACAGCTGCTAGTGACGTCCGACACGACACTGCGATTGTAATTGATTGTTTTATTGATTTGGCAACACAAAGAAATTGTGCAAGATCAGTGACTTTATTCTGTCAAGGAAGCGTTTCGAAACTGGAAAATTACAATACTCCAGCCAATGAAACACTTTACTTAATCATCTTTTAATCGTTCAAATATTTTAATGCTTCAGAATTTTCTTGCCTTTCAAAGTTTAAATTTTTCCAATATTAACAAATTTACTGAATAATTGAGAAAAGTGAACACACCAGCACTGTTTTTCAGTCTGTCAACATACATAATATACGAATGACACTTTCTTAGAAGTTACGTTACGCTCTACGTGATATCTATTTACCATTTCACCTTTCATCATTAATTCATGCATATTTTACCGTGAATTTTCGGTATTCAAGAACTATTTATAAAAATTATTAACAACTAAAGAAAGTTTAATTTTATATCAAACAGAATACTGCAAAATGTTTTTCACCATTCGATTTTCTGAAGCACCTTTGAACGCATCACATGGTGATGAATTCTTGTACCTTCGGAACGGAACGTCAGCTGTCAGTTTGGATTCGTAATGAACCATGGCAGAGGCGGCGTTTTCCGAAGATGGAAAATATTATTCTGCCATCACCCAGGATGGTAGACTGAGGATATGGGACACAGAAACTAATGTACTCAAACAGGAGTTTACACCAGACTTACATTTGACCTCACCGCCTTCATGTTTGCAATGGATTTCGGCCTCACAGTCAGCGGTACGTACAACACGTGGTTTTTATAAATTATTACACATAATTGCTTGTCCCGCGACTTTTGTTGCATTCATAACCTTTAATTTCCACCTAACTCCTGATCAAAATGATATACGCCATTTACCTAGGAGTTTAGTTAAAAAAATATTTGTTTTTGTATACTCTTTGAACTCTCTTCTATTCGTATGTGACCCTAGTACTTTGTTTACAAACTTGTATCTAGTTTCTTAAAAGCTCAATCCTCAACTCAAAACCAATTTACAAACTATCCTCATATCAAGATGATATGTAAATATAACCTCAATACGTAATTTGGGCACATTATAATTCGAATAACCTTGATAAACTACTTCATTCGAATACCGTTCATTCTTTATGTTATAATTTGTGAACATGAAAACTCACAAATCTATAAGTGTTTTGGAGATAAGCATCTGATAAATATCAAAACTTTATTGATAAAATATTAAACTTCTGCTAAAATTCACCATTATTTTTCAGGGTCCCCCACAAAAAAGCGGAAAACGGAAAAGCCTATCTGAAGAAACACATTGCATAGCCCTTGGTACAACTAGCGGAAAGATTTTAATATATTCTGTAGCACAAGCTAAAGTGGAAACCGTTTTATCGAATGAAAACACCATTAGTGCTATAAGCACGTTAGACTGGCACCGGAAATATGGCCTTTACAGTTGTAATAAGGAGAATAACGTGTGCGAGTGGGACTTGCACAGCTCGTTAATTAGATATAAGTATAATGTTAATGTTGACAGTAAGAATAAACATGGAAATAATGTCTGTGCTATCAAAATTGTACCGCATAAACAGGTGAGTTCACAAATGATCAGTATTACTAGCAATTCTGTAGTTACTGTCCACTCCCATGGTGAAAAAAGGTGTGACTTGATACATGTACTAGCAATTCTAGTAACTTTTTACTGTGTGCATACAAAAATTTGAACACATGTATAATCCTATGGATGATTAGAAGGTTTAAAATTGTATGGGAGAGAACCAACTCTAGTAGTGGGTAAAAATTGGTAAAAAGAAACTTGTGAGGTGTCAAGGGACACCCAGATGGAACGAAGTTCCTTTCGATTAATTAGTGAAGGAATTGTAATAATTTTTTTTTTTTAGTTATAATAATATTTTTTTTATTATTAACAAATAAAAAAAACAGAAAAAAACTGGCTTGCTTTCTATAAGAGAGAGAGAGAAAGACAGACAGAGAAACGCGCACGCAGCACGGCTTACAACTAAAGCAAAAAGTGTCGTTCCAACTTTTGGTCTTAATTTTTTTTGTCTAACCCCCTTTCGCAACGCGAGATAAGGAACTTCGTTCCAAAAAATCTGACAACCATTCTTACCAAGGGTATTACCCAGTAACTGGGTTGTGGCGGTCAGATAGGCAGTCACTCCATGTAAAATACTGGTATTCAGCTGCATCCGGTTAGACGGAAGCCAACCCCAACATAGTTGGGAAAAGGCTAGACCGATGATAATACTTTTTAATAATTATGATCCCAAAACTGACTTAATAAGTATCTGAATGCAAAAGCTCAGTTAGTATATTACCATTTGACCCAGGTACCCACACAAAAAGACAGACAAAACTTAGTACTAACAACAGTATTGTGCTATAAGCAACCACTCTAATACGTAGGGCTCCTAATAGTAGTTTTGTTTAAGACCTCCAAGGACACTGTTTAGCTATAGCTGTCAACAATAAAATTTCTCTTGTGTCTTGTTTACCGCACTGAAGTGTGATAAGTCATTGCCACCATTCTTAGTTCTTGGATTGCAGCATATTTTTAGCAGACAGATTTTTAACAGACAGAATTTATATGATGTACATGATAAGGAGTATTCTATTGTTAAAATCCCTTCTTTTAGAGCACAACAGCCCGGTTCCTGGTGGCAGCTTCATACCAAGTCCGTGTATGGAGATTGCACGACGGTGAGGCAACCATCGTCAAGAACTTGGGACACAATGCGGCACCCACTGCCTTGTTGACGATAGCCACGTTGAATGACGTATGCTGGCTTATTGAGGGTTCACAGTGAGTAGATTATGGTTTTATGATTTATTATGCTTATCAAACTTTGCGAAGTGTACAATTTGTCAGATAAAACTATTCAACCACTTTGTCACTCACCAGTTTTTCATATATGTAGGTCATCTCTATGCTGACCATGAATGTTGAGTATACTTCTAGAATATAACCTTTTATTTATTACCGACCTTGCGCCTTACACAGCCAGGATCACTGCCAGTGGCCGCACCAACCAGGTTAAACTATACAAATCGAATGCGCATCGTGCACTTGGCTGCAACAACCAAAAGTTGCTTGACTGGCCGTCCAACCAGTTGCGGACAAAATCTTAACAAAACCATCTTGGTCGGAGTTTCAACGGCCTAGACGGCCAGTCGTGACCCGGGTCGCGTAGTAGGCGAAGTCATCATCATCATTTCAGCCCGGAATCCCCCACTGCTGGGTATAGTCCTCCCCCATCTTCTGCCATACTTCCCTGTTCTGCGCGTCTCTCATCCAGGTGTTTCCTGCGACTGTGACGATATCGTCAACTGAACGCGATTTTGGACGGCCCTGGTTTCTTTGGCCTAACCTTGCCACCATTCGATCACAGCTTTACTCCATCGAATTTAGAATTTACATTAACATTTATGTTGTATAATAACAAACCACATTCCACAGAAATGAACGCCTCCTCTCATTCTGGGACGTAACAATAACCGAAGATAATATTCCACAACTGAATGGAGACGAGACCCCACATAAGAAGCAACGCAGGAAATCTATTACTAAGCCAGTGACCACCAGCACACCTACATATAACTTTGTACTGGAAGATGCTCCTAGAATTGTTGATGTGGAGTTGAAGGATGAAGCTGGTGCTACACGGTTGAGTCTGTCAGCTGCTACCAGAAGCGGTGTGGTGCATTATTATGGGCTTATGTTGAATGGGTGAGTTGAGTTATTAGCAGCAATATTAAAATCTTCCGAGGGAGCATGAACCTTCAAAGCCCTTTTACAATCAATAAAAAGTGTACTCATCCCTATATATTTTTATCACATTAATTCCACCTTCATAACGGTGCAACTATCTATCATATCGTTAATCTATCGATAAGAACCGTAACCGTAAGGACGATCGATTATGGTTTACATACCTACATACTTATACCCACGTCTTATTCCCATGGGGGTAGGCTGAAACTACACAATGCCACCTGCTGTGATCTTTACATACTTTTATTGCATCGTTTACGGTCATACATCAGAAGGCCAGTTCTCGTAATTTAAAACGGTCAAAAACTTGTCAAAATGTAGGGAAATTAGAGAAATTTTTGACAGATTGAGACTGAGATCAGACTGTGTGAACGTTCTTAAAATTACTAGAATTGCCCGTCTGGTTATGATTTTTAGGCGATAAATATCGACTGGTTGGCGTTGATTGATCACAATCTAGTTGCACGTTTTCATACATAATTTTCTCACCCCCCAGATCATCAACAAAGCCAATAAAGCCTTCAGTAACCATCCAAGTGTCAAGCGGCGAGGTGCGACCCCTTCCTCTACAGTGTTGTAGACTGCCCCCCACCGGTGATCTGCTACTAGGATACTGGAATGGACCAGTCTTGACCTTTGAAAAAGTGGTAAGTCTATATATTATATCTTGTTCAGATGTGTATGTCTGTGGTTGCTTGGAAAAAATGGTGGTACAGTATTTTCATCTCTCGGAGCGACGCGCGGTTTACTTGTGGTAACCAAGTATACAAACACGTTTTGAATGTGTGTGTGAAGACGAATAGCGTCAGCACATGACTTACACACATTCACAGCGTGTTTGAGACCGCACTGTAACTGCCCTTTAACACACACATAAAAACGCGGCCGAATGAACCACCACTGCTCCGCATAATCAGCTTAAAATTTTAATCCACCTCGCGGTACTGTACACACGGCTACACGTCAAACTATACAAAACCAGTTTGTCTTGGCCTCACTTTGTATGATATTTTCTCACAATGAACGGTCAGCCAATACTGGTTTTGTATAGCTTGATGTGTAGCCGTGTGTACCCGACCCGCGAGGTGGATGACCGCCAATTACGACATACTCGTATGTCGATCTAGTCAAATACCCTATTTGCGAGTCGAGCGAATGTTCCTTCTTTACGTAGTGTAGTAATAGTTATTAATCTTTGCTATTAATTTCAGACACCCGAACTAAAATCAAAAACCCAGATCCTTATCAGGGGCGACAGTAAAGAATCCAAGAAGAAAAAACAAAATAACGAGGTGAACAAAGTGCGAGGTGAACATGACACGTCACAGGTCACCTACTTGGAACCTATGGGGGGCGTCGCCAGGAAAAGGGTCACACCGGGGGATAAGGTTAGTAATAACCAATATTATATTATACCTCCATCCTTCTCTGCTCCTGAGAGGGGTGTGGCTAAGTAATAACAGCCGCACGGGTCGATCGGTCAGGTAAAGCTACGCTTGCCGCGGTCTGTTCGTGGATGGGTGACCATCTTTACACAACAAAACGAGGGGTCTTGGTGCTTTGCGCCTTGGAAAGCACATTAAGCCGTTGGTCCCGGCTGTCATTTGTGGATTTTTGACAGTTGTTACTGGTCGTGAGCAGACTGAAAGTGACAACCAGACTTACCCACGGGAATTTGTTACCCATTAACTGGGATGTGGAGGTCAGATAGGCAGTCGCTCCATGTAAATTCTGGTATTCAGCTGCATTCTGTTTACTGGAAGCCGACCCCAACATAGGAAACGGCTAGGCGGGTAATGAAGTTAAATATGAACCTATTGAACCTACAGGTAGAAGTACCAATGGAAGCTCGACTAGCCAACCTCGCGCTCGACGTGAAGGGTCGCGGCGCGTCGGCCGTCAGTCAGAACTTGACCAAACTGTTGATGCAGGGACTACATTCTAAGGATAAAGGGTGAGATAATTATATTGCCTGTTTTCCAAATACAGTGCAACCTCGAAATAACAAATCGGAAGGGAACAAGTAAATATTCGTTATAATATTATCAAGTAATTCGTTACACTGAGGTTTGTTATATTGAGGTTAAGTTAGTCTAAAATTTGTTATAAAGAGGTAAAAACGTGTCGAAACCTATCGCGACTGAATCACATACTATTGGGAATGTTATATAAAGGTTTTGGGTTGACAAAATTCGTTAATTAATTAGAGGTTTACACTTTTTTTTTATAGTTGAAAATTCGTTATAAAGAGGTAGTTCGCAAAAAAACTTCGCAATGTAAAGGTATATTTTACATTGACTCTTATGAAGGATGCATATCCGGTAGGCTCTTAAATCCTACCATAGTATAAAGAGCCAAGTAGGGTATCTCCGGCCCAATCCGCGATATAATTCCCTACTGTCTCAGGGTTGTCACTTTTAGCAAAATTTTAATTCAGTGCCTATAAATTGGCAAGGGTCGGGAAGTTGTATTTTTTACTTGTATTGTCTGGGCTGGGTACAGGGTTTGTGAGGCGGCGCGGGGCGGTGATGAGCACGAGTAAACGGTAGGTTACTGATAGTACTGTCACCTAATTCATTAGTTTAAAGCCCGGCCCTTGCCAAAGATAACACATCTCTGTATAACTAATAATTCAGTGATCATTAGTCAATAAAGTTCAACAATGGTTTTCCTAACAAATACAGAAATTTATTCAAGATTCAGAGCAGTATTATTTATAAAAAAGGGATAAAACAAACCGGCACATTTTTCATTCATTTAGCGGTGCCGAAAAGCCGTGACGCGCGAATCTCGTGCGGTGTTAGCCCCGACTGGCGCACTGAGAAACGGGTCGAGATTTTGTTTAAGTGTGCGTGCGGCGGTCATAGATACTTTGGCGCACACATACAAGCCGCGCGCGGTGCGTTTGTATAAAGATAACTTACTTCCCTCTTTACACTATGATCCTACCCTTTCCTACGTCTTCCCTACAACTACCGCGCCCCCCGGTCTACTCCTGGATATGCAATGGTCGCTGTGGCACCATGAACATGAGGCTACAGGAGCTAGTGCGAAACTTGGGGTTCATTCGATTAATCGAGTCTGGGTTAACCACGCTGGGATCGGTGCATTTCATTCATTCATTCATTGACTCTTATGGACAATTCAAGGGGATTACGAAGAATTTGTTAAATCGAGGAATTCGTTATATTGAGGAACGTTATATTAAGGTTGCACTGTAAATAAAAAAATCTATTAAAATGATTTCACAATACACTAAGTTAATTATATTGTTTTATACATAACATAACGTCAAGCTTGTTAACCCTAAAGGGTTGCACAGAGGTGTAACTATTGTACAACCACAATTCGCCACTTACCTTTAAGTCATAATCATAAAAGAAAACAATGCTGCCCAGCACATCCTCTGACAGTAATCCCTTTGTATGTGATTTCTACTTTACTAAGTCCAACCTGATAAAATAAACCTTGATGGAATGGCAGTAGGGTGTGAATGCTATGTCACAACCCATGCTCCACCTCCTATCCTGCCCTCTGTGTTCCAAAACATGCAGTCAAAGTGACTTCTGCGCTGCCACCGACAACGCCGTGGAAGTGGCAAATTTTTGGGACAACATGATTCAAAATACAGTCGTGCCAGCGATACGAAGAAGAAGACTGTACTAATGATTTCTCTTACTTTTTCAGCATAATCCTTACAGTACTACAGAAGGACGACCCACTGGTCGCGCTGCGCACTGTGAGCAACCTACCAGCTGACTACGTACCGCAGTTGCTGGAACAACTCGCTGACCTAGCCACGCGGAAGACTAGCCAGTGAGTACATCACTAGTAGATATGTAAAGAAGCTGACCCTGACACATCTATAGAAAACATCTCTCTAAATGATTGCTGAAAAACTAAAAGGATCTGACATTTAAAAATGAAACTGGGTATATTTATTTGATAAATGATTTATTAACTCAACATCACTATCATTACAGGAATAGTAATTATACTGTAGGGTTATACCCGACCAAGGTCATAGCGCGTTTTTAAACGCGGTCAAAACGGGAGTATCGTTTTGCTACGATTTTGAATTCTTATTCTAAGCTTGAGATTTTGGATCCTGCTGTTAGGCTCCATGAAAATGTTATTGTTAGCCTGCATCATCCCACGGCTAGGCCCGTCTCGACATTCATAGCGATCGCTTTACGACCGAATTCGGTCGCAAAGTCCCGGATTGACAGGTGTAATGTATGGAGTGACAGGACTTTGCGACCGAATTCGCTCGTAAAGCGATCGCTATGAATGTCGAGACTGTAGCCCCAGCTCTTTCGCTCTAGGGCTAAAGTGGACCACTGGTCGTTTGTTTTCTTAGCTTAGCTGTTATGATTTAAAAAGTAATTATTTTGTATTATTGTATATGTATTATTTTGTAAAATTCGAACACAATGTAAATTGTTTGATAAATGAATGAATGAATGAATTTCTCCAGCTCGTACCGCCATCTTCTACGGACTAGTAGAAGAATGCTTCCCCTTTTATTTATTTCACAAAACTGCCCCATTATTTCCTCCATTTATCTTAAATGTACATTTTCCCATCAGGTGCGCGACAGTATGCACGTGGCTCTCCGCAGTAGTACGGTGTCACTCGGCGCTCCTGCTCGCTACGATGGGCTCACGAGCTTCGGACCATCTCACACAGCTGCTAGCTATATTTACACACAGGTATGTTTTATTGGTTGGTTGTAATAAATCATGTTTTTAGGGAGGGCGCCCACGAGCAACTTAGTTGCCCAGCAACCCGCCGAGATTTGGACCATGGGAGCAACAGCAACACTACATTTTAGTAAAATTTTGCGGGAAAAAATACTGTCGACGGGGACGGTCGGGCGTCAACTGGCTGGCGGGAACTTTTTTATTGCCGTGCGTGCATAAACAAGTCGCATCGCCACACCACTGCTCTCAAAACGGTGAAGGAAAACATCGTGAGGATGTCTTAGAACCAAAAATTCGAAGACATGTGATGTATAACCCGCACTGCGCCCGCGCGGTTGGATTACGGCCCACTCTCTCTCACAGAAAGGAGGCCTAAGCCCCAGCGGTGAGAACATTATAGGCTGATTACATTTAGTCGCGTCGGAAGCTCAAAGGACTGTTTTACTGCGTACTTTATTTAACATTTTCTATAATTACCTTACAGACGATCCCACCTCTGCCAGTTACTGAACCTCAAGGGGCGGCTTGACCTGACGATATCGCAGCGAAGTGCCGCCGACATCGCGCTAGACGAACAGGAACCAGTGCTTCATTATAATGGTGAGTTTTATGTAGTACTGGACAGACAGCCACGCCCGCATGAATGTCGAAAAATATTCCACGGAAACGTGCTACCGGAACAAAAAGTAGCCACGTCCTTCCCCAGGATGCCATCTGTCTCCTTGCCAAATTTTATCGAAATCCGTGCAGTGGTGTAGGCTAACTTTCGAATTTATAATATTGGTATAGATTGATAGCTAAATGTTGGATATGAGCCCTCTCCGCATGTACTATATGAGATGTCTATTGAGGACACCAATTAAGACATCATCATCATCTGCCGACCCTTTTCATAACTATGTTTGGGTCGGCTTCCAATCTATCTGGATGCAGTTATGAACCTGTGTCTTCATTCCAGACTCATCATCAGACGAAATGGAAGCAGAAGCATACCAGTCGGATAGCGGCGCGTCGTGGGGAGACGATAAGTTCGAGAGCGAGGCGAGCGCCGCAGAGGACGAGACCGACGGAGATTGACGTTATATAATAAATAGATCGTTTTCATATGCCTGTGTTTTTATTTATGTTACAGGCTGGCTGGACAAATCTTCAAAATAGCTCGCATTTAACTAAGTCATTAGGGCACTTTATGTGACGGCTAATCACCCTTATTTCAGAATTTGTAACGCTACAGAATCTTAGATAATCGTTCGAAAACGTGTCCAGCCAGTGGAAGTGATCTTGACGACTTTTTGCATATCAACGGGCGTCACATAAATTTGTAACAGGCATCGAGCTAAAAAAGTTTTGTGATACGTACAGCGGTTCAGTAGAAAAATGCAAAAATCTGTGTCCAGCCGGCTTGAATTTACGTATAAAACTTCTGGCTGGCACTTCCGAATCTCAATAACGGGAGCGTTTTCGAATATGGTTCCTTTACTAACATTTAGTGACGCAATGTGTAACAGTAAGTAACGTTTGATTTATGGCGTCACATGTCCTTACATGTGACGCCATAAATCAAACGTTACTTAGTCAGGTAAGTTTTTATTGATTTCTCATAAACCCTTGTTTATGAGAAATCAATAAAAACTTACCTGACTACCACAAAACAGTGTTTATCAGTTGTTTAGGCCAAACACCTTTTAAACACGACATGGACTTTGACATAACACTGACATTTAAAAGTGTTTAAGTTTTTGTAGTAAGACCCAGCCGCTGGCTGGACACATGTATCTCCCCTGCCTGATGATCAACGACCTTCGAAATGTGTTCAAAACTTTGTGCGCGCGTAGCGCAACCCCTCATACAAACAGTACTATTAAGGCGGCTACTTCGGATTCGGACTGACATTTTTCTCGGATTTACAACCATTCGACAGGCTATCGTATCGGAAAATGACACATATCGATAAGGAACCAGATTTGCGTTGCCCGCTTGAAGAATACCACTCATCCATTTGATTTAGACTGACAAAATTTTCGTATTTTGAACTCTTGTAAACAGCTCGGCAGCGTTTAGAGGACTCCTTGATCGATGTTCGATACGGTACGGAAATTTTTAGTGGTTGTGAATAGCTATGCAAATGCAGAACTGATCTTAGTCTAAGATCCAGTCTCGTTTTGGCTAGTGGGTGTGGTGTTCATTTACTCTATGTTCTATGTTACGGGTTTGGTTACCGCACTTAGTCCTTCAGGTGGACCATTGTGCGTTCATTTAAGCCACGTTTTCACTAGGGTCCATTTGTCTCGCGACCTTGTCGCCCGACACGAAATCTACGTGTCCCGCGACATGTCGCCCGACGTCGCTTGCGACATTTACGAGTTGCAGGACTTGTCGCTAGTCGACGCTCTGCGAGCGTCGACACGCGCGATCTTCGTGTCCCTCGACAGTCGTCCGACAGCCTTTGAGTAGTGAGGACGCGTGTCGCTTTGTTTTGAAAGTGACCACACCACTAGGTACCTCCTCGGGCGACATACTGTTCAATGGCCAATGTGAACAAGTCATATGTCGCGGGACATTGTCCCACAACTTTTGCAGACAACTACGTGAATGTCGAGCGATAAGTATCTGCGACATGTCCCCTAGTGAAAACGCGGCTTTACTCTTTATTCTAGTTGTTCAAGCTACAAGAGCTAATTCAAAGTGGCATGATGTGTATAGGTCATATACAAATAAAAAACTCAAAATATAGTCATTCGCACCATCATATATTTCATACATCACTTATCTAAATAACATACACATTTCGTATGTATAAACTTACAAACTAATACTTTGATAAACAGAACTTATCATACCAAAAAATAACTCTGTAAAATTGTGTTTAGGGAATGAGGTACGTTGGCTTCTAGCAGCGTTCTCTTACAAAATGTTTTAAATTGGCAATTACAATTATTATTCTTGATTACAAAGGTGCCTTTACACATCTAGAGTTGACGTTCCATTGTGGCATTAATACACGATTCAACCAGATAAAATGTTGATTGAAAAGCGTAGAATTGAATGATTCATTTACACACAACCCAATCAGCCTATAACGCTCCCACTGCTGGGACACAGGCCTCCTCTCTTCGAGACGGAGTGGGCTGTAATCTACCATGCGGGCCCAGTGCAGGTAGGTAGATGTCACATGTCTTTGAACTTTTGGTTCTTGGGCATGCAGGTTTCCTCACGACGTTTTCCTTCACCTTTTGAGAACAGTGATGATGAAATTATTTACAAAAAGTAAAGTGCCTGCCTGCGTTTGAACCCACGACCTACAACTCGTTAGACGGGCTGTTACCACTGGGCCACCAGTATGGATATTTCATACAAATTA
This sequence comes from Apamea sordens, assembly GCA_945859715.1. NCBI lineage: Eukaryota > Metazoa > Arthropoda > Insecta > Lepidoptera > Noctuidae > Apamea > Apamea sordens. The sequence continues at coordinate 12,665,915 of OX244009.1, forward strand.
AAAAGTATAACTGAACCATAAAATTCCTACTCTAGATACAAAAGGTACCTAAGATCAGAAACCCTAGTCACGACATTAAAAATTGCGTCAACTTATCTACTTATTCTATGCTTTTTTTGAAGATGGCGCTCTAAAGATGCCTACTACAACCGCGTGGTCTCTCTCATAGGGCTCCAAAGTCAACTGTTCTTGTGGTTTAAGTTTATCAGCTTGTAGTTTTTTTACTTCAGCTGCGAAAACTGCTTCGGGCTGCGCTGTCGAGTCTATGCAGGAAGCCTAGAAAGAAATATTATGTGGTTAGATTATGGAGTGGTTGGAGTGTTGAATTGAAGTTGTGTTGGCATCAGTGAGAGAGTTCAATCTATCAACATGTGTGATTTAGAGTGTTTGTTGTCATCATTAAAATATCTGAGAAATAAGTCTGCAAATTATTATTTAATAACTGCCCATGCCATTCATGGCCATCCAAAAATAGCTCAAACAATTGAAATGTTACTTTTAAAAATTTAATAAAATATTTTCCTTTGAGCAGTTTTATTACCAAACTGTTTTAAATTATCAGAAACTTATGTTGTAAGCACTGAATTCGGCCATTTGCCTAGCATCTCCAGATTATTTCACTATAACCTAAGTTAACCATGAAGCTGTCTAAGATTTAAAAAAAAACTCACCTTAATAGAAATAACGAAATGTCCTCCATTCTTCAGGAAATGTTGTGCATTCAGACTGACTATCCTAGCCTGGTCGGGTTGAGCTACATCAGCGAATATGCAGTCGACCATGCCGACTAACATTCTGTGTGAGAAAAAGATAGATTATAGCAGATTGTTGGAGTTAGAGGGAGATGCTAATAGTTGGGTCGAGTCAGAGAGAGAGTTCAAATATATCAACATGAAAGATTTAGCTCGTTGAGATCATCATTGTGAATGTAGATAAGGTAGGAGACTGAAACATTCATATATATATACAGGTCAAATTAAATTAGCTAGAGAAACTTCGCAGACGTGATAAAACAAAAAAGAAATTAATTTTCATGAATTTAATTTTTGGGATCAACAACAGCCGATAGTTGTTACTTGAAATATTAGTTTAACATAAAAACTGATGTATCAACTGATTTAGACAGATTAGTGTAAACTTCACAGACGTAAAGGGTAACACGACAAAAGAATAAGAAACTTATTTTCTTAACTCATAGTACTACACCACCAGAGGTCATTGACCACAAAACAAAAAATCATCTTTTCTATTGTTTAGATATCGACACTCAAAACGTTTGCGAAGTTTCGCTAGCTATTTTCATTTGACCCTGTGTACAGTATCTGGACACATAAATATAATTTATTTACCTGTATTTAAGTGGATGTCTAGCATCTTCAATGATAGGAATAATGTTTGTCCTCTTCTTGGCCACATTTATCAAGTCTCTGCCTGACCGATGTGAGAATTCTACTGCATATACCAGACCTTCCTGTGGGACAAACAATGTGGAACAAATGTTAATATGATGAAGGTAATTAGGTGATTTTGTTGTTTCCTTTGTAGTTGATATCAGAAGTGGGTATGTGGATATAGTCTTCATGAATAGGTCTAGATTAGAGGGACCACGATCATCATTTAAGGTTTTGAGCATAACATATACAGATGATATGTATTTTAATCGCAAACCACAATGTCTGGTCACAATGGAGTTTCTTGTCCATGCTGGACCAAAGGAAACTAATGATTTAATATATAAATATTTCTGTGCTTTTTTTCCTGTACCATTTAAATGTGCTGTTTCTAATTGAAACAAATTTGATTATGAAAGGCCTCAAATACTTTTGCCATTGTTGCTATTATGCTGCTAAAAAGTGATTACTCTTGTTTTTTGTTCTAGTTTAAATGCATTATCATCTGTATACACTATTCCAAAGCCAATATGACAGTAAAAAACTTTTGCTGTCAAACTCTTTGACAACAAGCTTCTATCAGTCATATTCAGCCATACATTTCCTATCAAATCAATAAAAATTCAACTTACCGGTCCAACAACATCGGAGACATGACTGACAGTGGTACCGCTAGCAGCACCAAGATACAACACCCTGGATCCTGGAGGCATATGTATAGCATCAACACCGCCCATGATCGCAGCCGCTAACTTTGATCTGAACGGGTTCCATACTCTGTATTCAACCTTTTCTCCGTCAGTCTGTGAATAGAGTAATTTTGGTAAGTAAAGGGTAAGAGTAAAAATGGGTAAGTGTAATAAGAGTCAGTGAATCAGAAGTGGGTATGTGGATATAGTCTTCATGAATAGGTCTAGATTAGAGGGACCACGATCATCACTTTAAAATTTGATTCTTTTTTTGGCTTTTTACATTAATTTACTTCAATCAATCTACATGGCTGTAAGAGACAAAATGAATACGAACCTCAACAGATATCCTCTTTTCTCCGTATACTTCTGATCCAGGTACCAAATTCTTTGTCACAAGGGCATCTTCTTTGCCTCTCGCGATAAATACTCCAGGATGTCTAAGATAGAAGAAAATAATATTTAGAAGGGGTAAAACGCAGAAGATTTGATAGGGTAAGAAGGGTAAGATCAGAAATATATTTTGGCTTCAAGCATTCGCTTTCAGAAGAACGAAAGTTATATTAGGAAACATCATTTAGAAAGTTATTTCTTCATTGAAATTCATTACCTATGTAGCAGTAATCGTGTTTAGTAACAAAAGTATACTTGGTTACTTTTAACAAGACCAAATGCATAAAAGTAACTATCAGTTTGACCTAAAAAGTTTTGATAAGAATCTTCATGTTTCGTTTTTAATAGTTCATTTTGCTGATTACACTCACTGAGTTAGTAAGCAGACTTTTTCAGATATTAAAATAATTAAAATGTTCAAAAAACCTATGGATTCTAACAAATTAGTGATCTGATCTGAAACTGAACTCAGAAATTATTTGATAGAACAAAAAAAAGTGTAATACTTCTGTTTCTAATAAATTTTCTCACATGCAGTGAGAACTTGACAGAAGTTTCATTTAAATCAGCATAGAAATTGTTTCAAGTTTCGGACCCTCATCAACACTATCAAAAAATCTAATATTCCAAAGGTGACAGAAAAATGACCCTAAAAAACACAAAACCATAACACACCTGTGAGGTTCAATAATAACTTGTTTGCCCCCCTTAAATCCGCCACCGGCTCCTCCCCTGCCTCTACCACCTCCTGGGCCACCGCGGCCGCGACCTACGAGGACGAAAAGGTTTTAGTACAAAATAATACAAGTAAATGTTTGTTAGTTTGTCTGTGGTTGATATCAGAAGTGGGTATGTGGATATAGTCTTCATGAATAGGTCTAGATTAGAGGGACCACGATCATCATTTAGGTTTTTTTTTTCTCTACATGTCTTTTTCTTCCATACTAGTCGTCATCTCAGTAGGGTATTTTTTGGTGTGTAAAGAAGTCATTGTAAATTTTAACCAACAAGGAAGTGACCTTCAATCTATTTTTGTATTTAACTTCTAATTTAATCAGCCAGCCTTAAAATTCAACTTGCTCAATTTTGTCTTAGCATGATGGGTTTTACGTTATCTCTGTCACTGTGATATTTCAACAGAAATTAATAAATTTGTATCTTAGGGCAAATTTTTCCATCACCAGAAATTTTTTAATTAGAGGAATAAAATTGAAGTTTTAAAGTTTTCGTATGAAATAACTGTCAAAATTTAAAAATTATTCCTCGAATAAAGTTATCAGATGATTGAAAAATCAGACCTTAGTGACTTGATAAGCATTTTTATAATTTAAAACACCAGTATTATACTGTCAATCTGCTATGAGTGTTAGTTGTCAACCACACTATTGCAAACAGACTATGTACTTGCGACAATGACTTCTATTACACCTATGACCACAACATTCACATCACTCCTATAAAAACTCAAGTATCTTACCGCCTCCACGTCCACCGCCACCGCCGCGACCACCAAAGCCGCCGCCGCCCCCGCGGCCTCCAAAGCCGCCTCGGCCTCCGCCCCCTCCGCGGCCCCCGAAGCCTCCTCTACCGCCTCCGCCCCCGCGACCGCCGAAACCACCGCCTCCGCGGCCACCACCTCCACGACCGCCATTAAATTCTGTTGAGAGAAGATGGACATGTAAAAAGTTGTAAAGCAGCACCACATGTGATTGTTTCTAATAACACTAGGCTGATAAAATTTTCGTATTTCCTAAGGTCGGCTAACCACTCTCCCAACACTGAGACAGTGATTAATAAACATTTCTTTCCCCGAAATGAATATTTGTAATAATATTGTTAATCGCTTCAATTGTATTTAGTAGACAATTAATTTATGTACCAATCAGATAATTATTGACAAATTGGAGAGTTGATCGTTTTAGGAACCCTTTAGTATGTGCATTAGTGGCTGTCTCTAACTTGCATATGTAGACGTATGCTATACATTTTGTTAACACTATCACTTAGGCTGTGGCTAAGGGCAGAGCACATGCTACAATGTTTACTAACCTTAATCATAAATTGTGAGGATAAAATCTACCGTATAATTGAGAAAGACGATACAATGATACTGCCTACACTGGGTACAAGTCGCTAGGCATGAGATTTTCAAACATATGCAGCTGTGAAAGATTGAAGCTAATATCACCATGCTTCTTTGAAAAGGAGCCAACCACCATGCATCCAGGTAAACCTAGATGTGGTTGTGCATGGCCAGTTTCGTTTTTCCAGTAATTATTACCAAAGGTAGTGAAGCGATACGGACCAACTTAATAAACTGCTACAATCTGGGCATCAAGTGATATACCTCTGTGATAATAACTCAATATTGAAAACTATATTTTGTTTACAATAGCAAGTAACCCTTGGATAATCAGTTAGATATTTCTTGCAGACATTAATGCTTCTATCCATGGGTATCTACACAACCTAACGGAGGTTTGTTGGTCTTGCAGAGGCCTGACTGCCGGCCTTATTAAGGTTGGTCACTGCCTGAATGGGGAACCATCCAGCTTGAAGTAATAGTTGGATGGTTCCTCCTTCAGACAGCACACACAACAACACTATGCTGCACAACACAACAATAATAATATGCGAGTAATAAATAACCTAAAATGTGCCAAACAGGTGAGGTCTATTTATGATCAATGTAAGCTTGTGCTGGGAAGTTAGAGTAAAGATGATTTACACAAATTCTTCAAGATCGGAGTAAACCACGTGGTGGCAATATTTTGTCCATTGTCAACGAAAAAGTGAAATATTCCTTAATTATCCTTATATATGAGACTATACTGTGGCCGATTGAATTGATACATACGATGCTTAGAATTAGATGTCCGTAAAAGGCTAGCTTTAACATGAAGTACATACACATACACCGAACCGGCAGGTTTAATGTGATCGCATGGTTTCGGCGTGGTGTGGCAAAATAAACATTTCGATGAAATAATTATGAAATACAAGGTAAAACGCTACGTTAGCTTAGGGATTTCATGAAATAAATTTCATAGATTAAAGGTTTTACTTTTACTAAATCTATGAAAATCAAGGTTCTGAAAACTAACCTAAAAATTAACACGTGAAATGTGGAGATCTATCATAAGTCAGGTATTAAACATTATTACCGTGTGGTAAGCAATTAATGAGCAACGTAAAACTATTGAAAGAACAGTATTTTCGGACATAGGCAATGAAATACCACACGCGCCGACCACGCATGTGCCAAACACCGATTGTGCACTAATGTGTAAATAAAAATCTTACCTGGCTTTCCCATATCGATATCACTATTTTCTTGAACAATATACTACTGTTTAAACAATTAACTTTTGCTATCTAAACACAAATATAAACTGTAATTTCTTCATAAGCCGCGCGGAGCCATCACGCCGCGCAGCCGTCCCCGGAAATGACGCCATCTTAAATGAACGATGTTGCTGCTTCTCTCAAACTGATGATAATTAAAAAAGCTATTTAGAGTTGCTACTATCGAAAATAAGTTTGTTCTCAGAAAGATTATTATTATTATTTTTTCAGATTTAAACAGTATTTTTTCGTTACGAATATTTGAAATAACCCTACAAATATTTTACATTACAAAACTGCAATTATAATTATAATTAATTGAATTATTGTAATGATTACGTAATCACTGACGCCCAATGATATTTGCTGACGCCACTGTCAGCGATATCGTAAATTACGAGCAACAATCAACAAACTTTTGACTCGGTGTAAAGAAGTTTTATAAAGTACGAAAACACTGAATTGAAGTGAAGTGAAGTGTTTTAATCTGATCAGTTGATAAGATAGAATGACCACTTGTATTTGAAGGCATATTATATAAAGCATTCCACAGTTTGTTTCATAACTTGCTCAAGAGTTAGAGACAATTTTGTAGGGTTAACATAAATAATGGATTCAAGTAAGTTCAATAAAATCCGTCTCAACGATTTCAAATGGGTAAATGAGCCCAAAAAATGGAACAGCAGAGATAGTGCTAACATCCTCGAAGTAACAACAGATGAAAAAACAGATTACTGGGAGGGCACTTGGTATAATTTTCATCATAACACGGGCCATGTTTATGGAGTAGATATCAAAGAAGATTTTACATTTACGGTGAGTTTTTTTTTTATAATGTCCATCAATGTGGGTTTTAGGTATTTAATTTTTTATCTTTATTTATTTGAAAGGGTTTTATCACGTATTGATATTGTCACTCCCGTAACAGAAAACATTCAACAACTTAAAACTATAGAATGGATAATGAACAGTTATGATAATAATGATATTGTTACTTGTGAAGTTGTGACCTACTAGGTACTTAATAGTCATCATCTGCCTAGCCTTTTCCCAACTATGTTGGGGTCGGCCTCCAGTCTAACCGGATGCAGATGAATACCAGTATTTTACATGGAGCGATTGCCTATCTGACCTCCACAACCCAGTTACTGGGTAATACGATACCCCTTGGTAAGACTGGTTTTCTGACTACTGGCTAGTGGCTGTGGTTGTTACCTACTTAATAGTGTTGTCCCTATTCGTTTTGGTACATAACCAACAACAATCGACAAAACATCGTAGCCTCCTCCGACAAAGCATTCCATCAGCATGTGGTGGTAAATAACCTCAATCACAAACTTCGCAGTTTTTTTTTGTAAGTACCTACTCCTTGTATCTGCCATCGGCTTTTTAGCCATTATCAGATGTGGTCTTCGTGTGACACTATTTTTGTGGTGTTCCATTGAACATTCACATTATGTGGTTCAACACTAAATTAACTTTAACTGTTCACTGTCTCTGGTCCTAGTTCAGGATTTGCCATCTCTTTAGGCGAATTATATCTCTCTCGCTGAAAGGATTTATTCCTGACTTGTCGTATTAGTATTTGCGCCTCACTCACTTTCCTTTGTAAAGCTTCAAGATTTTGTGGGTTGGGGTTGCCTCTAAAAGTTGCCAGTGTAATAGAATGCCTACTAGATCTCTGTGTCACAGCACAGCTCAAACCCTCTAGTACTTCTTCCTCAGATGATTCTAAGTCTTTATCTTTGATAACGCCGTAAGTTTCTATATCCAGTGTTTTCTAACATCTAAGTCCTTTTTCTTTCAAACTGACACAATCAATTTATTCGCACTCTCTTTGTTACTAAACTGTATTTTATATTTGTTATGTCCGGAATATTTTCTGTTTTTAATAATTTTGCTAATCCAAACTGTTTTGGTAACTTTTCATTAGACGTTATGCTAATTTCTATTTTATCGTATTCTTATCTCACCATGAACATGACTAGTCCTGGCAAAACGTTTACCACGTCTCGTAATGTTTGTCCACATTTCATCTTGGTCCATCTGTCTACTTCTTTTATTCGATCTCACTACATCGCATTTTTTCTTTCGCATCTCTTTTCTATTTTTAACCCCCGATGCAAAAACGACGCGGTGTTATAAGTTTGACGTGTCTCTCTGTGTGTCTGTGTGAGTGTGTGTGTATGTCTGTCTGTGGCATCGTAGCTCCCGAACGGATGAACCGATTTTAATTTTGTTTTTTTTGTTTGAAAGGTGAATTTGTCGGGAGTGTTCTTAGCTATGTTTGATGAAAATCGGTTCAAGATAGCCGCCGCTACAAAATGGCGGATTACATATTTTTTCACAACTCCTTCAATATGGATATCAAATGAAAGGGCTTGACTAGTAGAATACTGTATATATATACACTAGTCATAGTGTATAAATATACACTATGACAAATTTCAAATCCAAGATGGCCACCACCACAAAATGGCGAATCACAAAAAACCTGATTAAATACCAAGTTACCTGAATCTTAAAACGCAAGAAAATAAAAGATAAGAAATAAGGAGTCCCTAAAAAAATCATGAAATAAAAAATTAAATTAAAAATTTAAAAAAAACCCCGACTGAGTGAAACCTTGAAAGTAAGTGAAAAAAAAAAGAAAAAAATAACCTTGAAATTATGAACGTATGAAATTTTTTGATTAAATATTGTCCCGTCGGGGGACCGCTACTATTTTAAACTTTAACAGAACGTTATGCAAAGAGTATAATAATAATACGGGAGACGTTAGGCTAATAATTAGAGCGGCCCCTCGACGGGACATAGGGTCATAATTTCAAGGTTATTTTTTTCTTTTTATAGGGTTCACATAGTCGGGGTTTTTTTTTACATTTTTAAATTAATTTAAATAACCTCTTCTGTTAACTCCATATTCTCACTGTTACTGTTACTAATAATCTCACTACAATATTATATGCCATTATTCACATTATCTATCTCAATTGATTGGTCGTATTCGAGTTCGCTGCTATCATAATAAAAGCAAGCTATCCATTAGTGATTAGCACTTTTAAACGATGAATCATACGCACATTCGAACAATGTGAGTCGAAACCGGTTCGCAATCACGTTTTATGCCGCGTTTACACATTCGCGCGAATCGCGAGGCGAATCACGAGGCGAATAACGAACACGCATGTGTAAACAGTCAGTTCGCTATTCGCCTCGTGATTCGCCTCACGATTCGCGCGATCGCGTTGGGAGCGGTTTTTCGGACGCGAATCAAAGGGCACGCACGAATAGCGAACAGGAACTTACTGTTTACACATTCGCCTGCATTCAGTAGACAGCTAGCGCCCGAACCAAGAGGACGTGTAGACAAAATGGAATGAAGTGCGAATTTTAGAATGCCTAGAACTTTATAATAATAATATTTTTTTATTTCATAAAAAGGAGATTGTAGTATGTACATGAGGCATACGCATACATAAAGTTATTCATATAAGTTTGTTCCATGTCAAACACAATCTGATGGGTGAAGTTCAGCTTTCCTAATACCTAGCAGTCCCTGTCCCTTACAAAAAGTTACAATAAACTAGTACAATTATATATATATTTTTAATACTAAGTACAACAATGATTATAATTGAATATCTTTATTGATTGTTTATCTTTATATTTATCAAAAGGAAGCGCTCATTTGGACCCCAAAACATCGCAATAATAAAAATAGACAAAAGACAAACGATGCATGGAACCGTATAACAACTATATGGGATAGGCTATTTTCCTAAAAAAATACAATTAGTCCGTCACTTAGATTAGCAAAAAAGATTGAACCCGTATTTTTACTTTTGTTAATTATATAAAAAATGATGAAGATATCGCCCGTTAAAGTTCCGCGTGACGTCACTTGCTTGCGACACTTTTGCAAGCAAGTGACGTCGCGACCCCCCACTCCCAAATTTTGACGCGCTTTATCTTTGTCATTTTTTGTTTGATTGACAAAAGAAAATATACGTGTCCATTATTTTTCAATAATCTAACTGACGGACTATTTAAATATAATTATTATTTTTTAACCCATGCAAATACCCTATTGCCAGTAAGCAACTTAAAAATAAAGAAGAATTCAATTAGATGTAGCGCGCATGCTGCATGCAATTATTTTCATGTCATCCATGTTCGTGTGCGAATGTCAACGCGAATGTGTGAACAGTAGTTCGCGACGGCATTCGTACACGAATGATTCGTCGAATGTTTCGTCGAATGACGAGGCGAATAGCGAACACGAATGTGTAAACGCGGCGCGGTATTAAAAGCTAAAGAAACCTTTTGTTAGTACATTTATGACACCCCACGCCAATATAGTCACTGGTTTGTAGAACTGTTGCCATGCTAAAATACATACCGGTGCCAGCCAACGCTTAATAGTAATGCCGTGATGGGACAATTTTGCTTTGTAATTTTCAGGTATGCGTAGAAGCAGAATTCACACACCTATACGATCAAGCAGGACTTATGATTTATATGGACGATAAGCATTGGTTGAAAGCTGGCATTGAGTACAATGATGGGCAGCCAATGATCGGCAGCGTTCTCACTAACGAGGTCTCTGATTGGTCCACAGGTATGACGACTCCCTGGCCAGCATTTGAACACTATTCAAACTTCTGAGATTCAAACTTTACAGAATTCAGTTTTTGATTAAATAGAATGCATCATATCCACGGTGTTTTCGCTAAAGCTCTTTCTTACCGGAGGTACTATTTTGAATGAATGAAATTTCATGAATAATTTTGCATGCCTGAATTGGTGCAACACAGTGGACTGCGTATTCACTTGACATATAGAAATGTATGATTATGAGTGCAAAATTTATTAACATTTGATTTTGAATTTCTACGGTCAGCAATTAATGTTGATCAACAAATTATCAAGTTGCAGAATTTCATGTAAGATAAAAAGGTTTATAGGCTAAAGGTTTATATTTTTCAATAACAATAACTAAGTATTATTATTATTTCCAGGTATTTTCACCGGCAATCCGAGAAAATTCTACCTCCGGATGACCAGAAAAGGAGACGTGGCCTGCGTGAAATATTCCACAGATAATAAAATCTGGACTCTGCTTCGATTATGTGCAATGCCATTTTCTACAAATCCTAATCCTTGTTTGGTGGGTCCAATGTGTTGTACACCTTTGAGAGAGGGTCTGAACGTCAAATTCAGCGAAATATTTGTTACTGTCCCGGAAGATGATATATTGCATTCTAATTAAGCCACTAAGGCTAGGCGATGTTCTAATAGAACGCCAATTTGCAACCATGCATCGAAAATTCGCGCGGCACCGTGATCAAACGTACGGGGGCCGAATAGGTGTTCTATTACATATTACTTAGATGTCGCGATGGTTGCGTATTCGCGCTCTATTAGTACAACGACTAACAGTGAAGAAAGTATTTTGTAACATAATAAAGAGTGTTATCAAAATAGTGTAGTTAACATTTATTTTTATCTGACTTAAAATCTTAGTACCTCTAACTGCGTAGGATATTTTGATCCTACGCAGTTAGAGGTACTAAGATTTTCATCACCGTACCGAATCTGTACCCACGGACCCAAGACGGCGTCGGCGCGCGTTTTCCCAGCCGCGTCCTAACCAAAAGACTACATTTGCGAGATAGTGCATTACTTTACTGTTTGGACAGTGCCAACTGCACCCTAATTGCGTAACACACTATGAATCACAATCTGAATCATTTTGAAGGATATTGCTAATCCATTGCTCCATGTGTTCGAAAAATGTGTCAGCTCAATAACGCAATGAATGTTGTTGAACTGTTAAAATGAAACCCATTGCTTGGTAATGTGTTACGCAATTACCCCGCAGGTCACACTGCCGACAGGGCACTCGGCTGAGAACGCCCCAATGGCTGCTTTAGTTTTCTCCCTTAATTTTGTATCTAACTTATTGTTCAGTAGACCAGCCTTACCAAAGGATATCGCGTTGCCCAGTAACCAGATTTAGGCAGTCGCTCCATGTAAAATACTGGTATTCAGGTGCATCCGGTTAGACTGGAAGCTGACCCCAACATAGTTGGGAATAGGCTATACAGTAGTGTACACCATCGTAGTAAATTTTTTTTGTGCAGCGTACCTACTGTGAAGTTGTGAGGAAATAAAACCAAATTTTATAAAATATTAATTTTTATTTCAGCGGTATACAATCCGTGATAATTTCTCGTAAATCTACAATATTCCTAACTAAAGGAATGTACAGACATAACGCAACACATTATTTTATTTATTTTTAACATCGTATTGTGTTGGACCTTCGATCAATAATAGTACTAGATTAATGATCAGGAACAAAAATCAGTCGCTCAAGTGGCCACGTTTGCACACACGTAAACATCTACATTTCTTAGTTAGAAGTTTATTAATATTAACAACTTCAGTTTATTATAAACCTTAATGCTTAACCATAAAGTTTAATTACCATTGCAAAATATATTCAAAATATCGCTTGAAAATAAAATCATTCTATTTTTTAATTTTCAGTCATTTATTCTAAAACTAGCTTCTGCCCGCGGCTTCGCCCGCGTGGATGTCGGAAATTTACCCACGGGAACGTGCTAACAGGATAAAATGTATGTGCTTCCCCAGAATGCCATCTATGTCGCGGGCCCTTTGTGGCTAATTACAATAGAAAACCAATTGTGTCTCATTAGTGGTGATTAAGAGGGTACCTATATGATATCTTCACCTAAGTACCTAACTAATTAAAAAAAAAACAATAACAGAAAATTAAATACCTACCTACCTAAATAAACCTATTTCTGATGATAACTAATCTAAACTCAATAAATAAGCAAAATCCCTAAAAACTAATATCTATACGAATGACTAAACCTACCTAACAGTATTATAAAATAACCTACGGTCACTACGTACACTATCAAATATACTACAAATAAAAATGAACTCCACTGCGGGTGACCCAACCTACGACAAACTTAGTATTTGCGGTTGGTACAGTACAGACAGTGGTAATCGGGTATAGGGATCGAACCGCAAAATTAAGTTTGTTTTTTATTGTATATACTTTTCCGGGATAAAAAGTACCCAGTGTGGTGCCCAGGATATTAAAGAATAATTATACCAAGTTTCATCGTAATCGAACCGGTAGTTTTTGCGTGATGCCTGAACAAACAGACAGACAGACAGACAGACAGACAGACAGACAAAAATTTTTTTAATCACATTTTTGGGTTCGGTGTCGGTCAAGTAACACCCCCTGCCATTTATTTTTTGGATATTTTCAATGTACAGAATTTTCACTTCTACAGATTTATTATAAGTATAGATGAAACTTAAAGTCTAAGTAATAAGGTTAAAAACATACTAATTTGGCGGGCCGTTTTTGAAGCGCTTATCGGGAATCTAGTACTATTAATATTATTGATCGAAGTGATAATAACTTGGCGTGCACACAATGGCCCATGATTGGCAATTTTCAACGACTTTGGATCTTCGTATACAATATTTTTCTGGACAATATCAATGACTATTAAATAATTAATTAATACTTAGGGCTGATTTTTCCAACGCCAGATAATTTTATCCGAGGAATAATTTTGAATTTTTGACAGTTCTTCCATACGAAATCTGTCAGACGTCAATTTTATTTCACGAATAAAAATTATCTGTCGATTGAAAAATCAGCCCTTGAATTTTAGAAGACCTTAATTTTTTTGCAAAAGGCCGATTGTTTGTACGAATAAAAAACGCGATTAGATTAATTGTGCGACTATGTCATATTTATATAAAAGAGCGTATACTCGCGCGACGGTAACTTTTGGTAAGGACCCCTCTGTCAAATATTGGCCAACATCCACCATTGCATGCAAGATTAATTTAATATCCGTATAATAACTTGTATCTTGGTGCCTGGGACTCTATTATCCCATAACTAAACACAGAATATATTTAGACAGACATTTCAAAATGTACTAACGCTTATCATAAATTAACAACTAGAAAATGCTCTTCGATTAAACTAAAGTGTATTTTTTTACTTCATATTTACGCGTTTTGCGTGATAATTATTATGAATAGTGCGTGGTTTTAAAAAGAGAACAAAATTCATAGACTTTTGCCGCGCATTAAGTCTTAATAAAAAACAAGATGGCCGGTTCGATCTTTCATAGACAATTTATTTCCCTGAAAATGTTCACGTTTTAAAACCAAATCAAATTAGTTTCTATTGAGATCGGACTTTTTGATCGGTCTACGCCGCGTAAATGTGCGTAAAATGATATAATATTATTATTACATTATTATTTTATATAACAACGTTCAATTTCCTTTGCGAGACAAGCAGAATCATATGATGTAAATGATTTAATCGCGAAATAGGCCTAAAACACACTGTCTGAGCAAACGTCTACTACATATTACGGTTTTCTGCACAATAATGAGTTTTCTCGCAAGAAAATATAAATCTATTTAAAATTACAACTTAAAAATAATAATTACATGGCAAAACTAAAACTATATCACATTTCATTCACCACACTCAACTTACAACATACAGATGTTGATTTTAATTCCCATTGAACAAAATACCTTACTTACCTACAATAGTAGATTATGCAACAGAGACCAAACTTCATAACGTCACGATTTCGTGACGTTATGAAGTTCGTCTCTTTTCACAGTAACAAGTAAAGACTTGTCACTGTAAAAAGAGATCTGATGTGTCATGCATTTTGTCAGTTTTATACAAAATTCGACAGACACGTGACATATGTAGGTAATTAAAAAGTGTGTTTTGGTACTCGTATGTGTACCCTGCTCTCAAAACGGCGAAGAAAAACATCGCGAGGAAACCGGCATGTCCAAGAACCAAAAGTTCGAAGACATGTGACATCTACCAACCCGCACTGGGCCCGCGTAGTAGATTATAGCCCGCTCACTCTCGAAGAGGGGAGGCCTGTGTCCCAGCAGTGGCTGATTATGCATGTGTACCCGCTGTCACAATGTTTTTTTTTTGGCTCAGCCCAACACTTTTCCCCACCAATGCAACTCCTGAATGCCAGAATCAAAAGTGGCGAGTTAGTAGTCGCTAACGTTGATCCTGGCATTCATTAAAAGAGAAAAACGGGTAAAACACTACTGTTAAATCAACATCTGTTTCTAACAAATATTTAATAACATAATACAACAGTCGCTCAACATACTAAAAGCGATAGTGTTACAATCAACATCGTCCCGCCCTTATCCCGATTTGTTTGGGATTAAATGTTATTTGTTCAGATACAGACAAAATAGACCGTAAGACTTAGGGGCTGATTTTTCCAGATAATTTTATCCGAGGAATAATTTTGAATTTTTGACAGTTCTTCTATAGGAAATCTGTCAGACGTCAATTTTATTCCACGAATAAAAATTATCTGTCGATTGAAAAATCAGCCCTTAGATGTATATTTGACTGTTTCCAGAATGTATTTCCCAAAATAAGCCATTATTTTATATGTTTCCTAGGTTTAAATACACGGATCGTTTTAAAATATTTTTTGATCCATTTGAAGGTCTTTGCTTTGTTTGTTCATCATCAAAAAGTATATTTATTGAATAACACACTTTTAACATCCACATAATATAGGTCTGTATAAACCAACATACCTACAACATTTATACATTTATAGCTCACATTCTACATAATAACCAATATTAGAAACATTTTAAACACATCAACCGAATTATTGTCCACCATGTCATATTTGCACATTTCCTAGTAACTTCACTCGTAGTTATTAACACCACGGAATAATAACAAAATGGAGTTAATAACAAATAATAGCAAACGTTTACTTTGATACTTAAACGCCAAAACCGAGAATTAACACAGTCAATGGGCAATAAATATCGCACGGATATAATATTGCTGCGTTCTGATTGACCATTTCGACACACAGAAAATACATCTCGCCAAATCTATGACCAGCTACCGTACGACTGTCATTGGACGTGAAATGTCATACGGAATAATGGTGCGATCTGATTGTCCGTTCCGACAGACGTCCGCGTCATCACGTTTTATCGCGTTACTTCTACAATAGTGATAGGGGTATAGTTAGCTTAGCTTGGTTGTGGTTCCGGGTCTATAGGTTCCGTTTTGATGGAAACCTGCAAGCCTTGAGGGGATGTTGGTAGAGCTGGGGCGATTTTGGACCTCTCCAAGTTGTATATCTGGAAGGAAGAACGAGTTTCATGAATAATAGGAGGAATTGGTCATTCTACTATAACTTAGTATTAAAACATGATTGTTTTAAGTTGTGGTAGATTTTGTGATGAAATAAATCTTTTAAGACATTGTTTATTAGTTTGGGCACTAGCTGTACGGAAATCACTCATCTTATAATCGTTTATAGTATAATGAGAGAAAGAATAACCAGTCCTTAGCCAACAAGATTGTCTTAGACTTGTATTCGAAATACGAGATTGAGGTCTTTAAAAAAAACAATCCTAATGCTTTTACCGCACAACACTATTGCACGCAAACTTAGCCCTCCATTCTAATGCTATTCAGTGCTCTCCACTCATTCTAAAACCTTGCTTTTAGTATCTTCAACATTTAGGACCTTCATAAAAAATGGTGTAGACAACTGCGCTACGCTGGTGGCATGACTGTAGGAAGGAATCCTCATCGCAAGGAGATTCACACAGTTTCAGTTTAGGTAAGCGCTTCTTGGACCAATGCCTGTATTACAGAACCTCACTCAAGCCTCAAGCATTACTTAAAACTAGTTTCAACCAATCAAATGGCTCTAAACGAGTTTAAAGTAATGCTTGAGTCTTGAGTGAGGTTCTGTAATACGGGCCTTAGAGAGCTGAGACCTGTATTGACAAGCTGCTGTTACTGTTGTTGTTGTTATTAATAACAGCTGCACGGATCGATCGAGACACGGAGGGGTCTCGGTAAGCACGTTAAACCATCGGTCCCGGCTGTCATTCGTAAATCTTTGACAGTCCTTACGGGGTAGTCAGAAGCTCAAAAGAACGATAACTAGTCTTACCAAGGAATATTGTGTTCTTCTTAGCGTGTCGATGGCAAAAATAGAAAAAAAAAACTTGAGAGGTGTCAAGGGACACCCGGATGGAACAAAGTTCCTTTCGATTAATTAGTGAAGGAAATGTAATAATTTTTTTTTTTTTTTAGCTTATACTGGGTATGTATAGTTTGATGTTGATGTGTAGCCGTGCGTACCATTCGCGTATGTAGGAGGATAGTGTGTTTAATAACTCCTAAGGTTTCTGTGCGCCTGGTACTTTTAATGAAATTTTTTTTACGGTTACAACTATAGAAAAAAGTGTCGTTCCCACTTTTGGTCTTAATTTTTTCCGTCTAGCCCCCTTTCGCAACACGCGATAAGGAACTTCGTTCCAATAAATATAGTTTTTTAAAATTTGTTGTTTGGCCCAATATTCAGCAACACGGATACCATTCGCTGACGCGGCCAATTTAGGTCCTCACGTGTGCAGGTGACAGGGCATGCGGTGCAAGATGGGAGGTGAGCCATTGTCTGTGGAGACACCGTATACACACCGAATGTCAGAGCCTTCCATGAACCCCCACTTGTGGAGGTTGTCCTTGCTGCGACCTACTTGGGTACGAAGTCTATTTAAGGTTTTCCAAGTAGGCCCCGGTACTGCAAGATGATCTCTGATGGCTTGGATTTTTAACCTTTTGTAACCTTTCGTATGTCATTCGATAGGGAATCGCATGACGCATCGTTTGACGAAACACGAGAGTTTGAACCAAGGGTGAGTCGTTATTCAAAAAAGAAAAACACCGCATGTGTCAGTGTTGTACAGAAAGCCACAGCAACAGAAAACTTTCATTTCAACAAAAGTTGCGTGTTTTGACCTGCATCCGCGGTGTTAGAACTTAAACGACGAAATAGGCATTCGCTCCTTGTAAAATACTTGTATGCAACTGCAGCTGGTTAGATTGGAGACCCCAACATAGTTGGGAAAAGGGCAGGCAGATGATGAGATGGACCTACCTTCATAAACAGAGGTGTAGACAACTGGGCCACGCTGGTGGCATGACTGAAGGAATCCTCTTCGCACGGAGCTTCAGACACCTTCAGTTTGGGTAAGCGCTTCTTGGAGATCTGTTCCTCGTCTGAATCTGAGGGGGGTGGTCGTACCTGGAAATGAAAGAAATAGTATTTAAAGATTGACTAGTTTAAATTCTTCATCATGTTTGTGGACTGGGAAGTTCGCTGCATCATTTCTTCTTCCCATCATCATCATCTGCACTAGGAAGTGGGTTGGGCGTCTTGAGGATTTTTTTTTGTAACTTCAACTCAGGGTACTAAAGCGCGCTTAAGGTTGAAGCTTCGATTAAAAAATCCTCTAAGAAACAGATTCTTAACTTAACGTTAAGATATTTTATTTTTAGACATGGTTTTTAAGAGCGTTTCAAAGTTCACAATGAATGAAATATGAACGAATAAGATCAGAGAGTATATGTAATTATTTAATTTGTACCTTTCTAGGACGCCCTGGACCTCTCTTTTTCGGTGGCGCCGGAAGGGGAGACGGTGATCGTGCCTGAAGAAGAGATGAACACAAAATGAGTAAGGCATTAGACTAAGGGCTGATTTTTCAATCATCTGATAACTTTATTCGAGGAATAATTTTGACAGTTATTTCATACAACAACTGTCAAACGCCAATTGACGGCACGGTTGGCGCAGTGGTTAAACGATTGACTGCTGCGCTGCGTGTCGCGGGTTCAATTCCCGCACGGAACAAATATTTGCATGGCCCAAGTACAAAATTAAACGCACCCACGATACGATTCAGTTAGGCGTTCCGCAAGGCTCAATACTGGGTCCATTCTTGTTCTTAGTATATATCAATGATTTACGATTCCATTTGAAGGGCATCTGTGACGTTGTACTGTTTGCAGATGATACCTCTCTTATTTTTAAAGTAGACAAGATTTTGTAAAATATTAGTAGACAGGAATAGACAAGATTTTGACGACGTAAACAGTGCACTCTCAATAGTTACAGATTGGTTTACGTCAAATAACCTAGTTCTCAATGCCATGAAATCGAAATGTGTAAAGTTCGCCTCAGCGAATGTTAGAAATATAGGACCCAACATCGTCTTAGATAAAGAGGTGCTTGAAACTGTAGGCTCGACAATTTTTCTAGAACTAACAGTAGATACCAAACTTCAGTGGGGACCTCATATATCAAGTCTAGCAGGAAGGCTCAGTTCGGCTGCCTACGCCGTCAGGAAAGTAAGACAATACACTGACGTTGATACAGCTCGTTTAGTCTATTTTAGTTATTTTCACAGTGTTATGTCCTACGGTATTCTGCTGTGGGGCAATGCCGCTGATATAAAAAATATATTTGTCCTTCAAAAACGAGCTGTTCGAGCAATTTGCCAGCTAGGTGCCAGAGTTTCTCTAAGAAATATTTTTAAAGATATTGGTATTCTCACGGTTGCATCACAATTCATACAGGATGGGTAAAAAATCATGGATCAAACGAAACAGAGCGATAGTTGGGGTTATTTGCAGTAAAAAATATCTTTGTGGCAGGTCACTCACTTGATCTCCTTAAAAGTTATGACTATTTGAGTGTTTTTTTGAAAAAATACCAAAATTTGTGATAAATAGGCAATTAGAGTAAAATGGGTATCTATTTTAAAATAATAAATGGTGTTTAGTAGCTTCTAGGAAATGTATCATCACTACAAAAATGCTTTTATGATAGTAGGTACCATGATTTAAGAGTATCGGCACTTTTTTCAATATCTTTTAAGTCTCACGTAAAATTATTTGTAACTTTAAAAACTTACTTTAAAAAAAAATGTACTACCAAAAAATGACCCTGTAATAAAAACACTTGCTTATTTACTGACGATTAAAACGAGGTGTAGTCATAGCTGATTGTAGCTTCATTATTTTTTTATGTTAGCTTTTTCATAGCAAGGTCTAAATTTTGAATTTGTAGCGTAAACTAAACTTTATTGTGTAGGAATGAAACTTATTTTTCCATAAACTCATAATTTTTAACATTTTTGGCAATTACATCACGAACGCAGATTATTTAAATTATAGGCACATGAGTCAATGTAACTTTGTATCTAATGTTGGAATAACAGCCAACTCCTTAGTGCAGTTGTAGCTGGGCGGCTATAGGGTTGCCGCGCTGGCGGTAAGGGCGGTAACAATTTTCTATACAGTGTATTTATCACACTAAACCATAAAAAAACACAATTCTACTTACTCTTCGTTTCCTAACCGGTCTGCTGCCATCAGCTGACCTCGTCGTCATGGCTAACCTTGACTCCTGACTCTTCTGTGTGCTGGTCGACACATTTGTCTCCTCAATCGCCAAGACCCCAGGCATCCTATCTTTATCAAAAGAATCCTCTGCCACTTTCAGCGCTTCGAAACACTTATGACCCTGTAAAGCATATCTGATGATCTTCAGAACTTCAATCCGACATAGCAGTCTCGTATCATCGTTCATTTTCTTGAACAATGGTATTAGAGAATTCATGAAGAGTTTGTCATCATCGAAATGATCTTCTGGTAGTATGGAGTTCGCATCAATTTTGATCTCGAGGGAGTTGGGTTTGTCCATGCAAGTGGCTTGGTTGCCTTTGTCCTGTGTCTCTGGTTTCTCGTCGTGTTTAGTTTTGAGGTCCAAAGGTTTGTCCATGATTTCGCTCTTTATTTTTGGTATGATATCGTCTGGTGGTGGATGTTGTGGCGAGTTCGAGAGCTCTGAGAAAGACTCGTATTTGTCTTGGGAGTACCTTGGTTTCCTGGAATGAGATGATTCGTGATTAGATGACTGTAACTTTGGCAATAAGATTTTTGATGTGTATATAGGTATCGTTTCTGTCTTTATCGATTATCAGAAATTACAACCAGATGGATATAAACCTTGTTCCAAGGTTATCTATGTAGATAAGGGTATCTTTTGCCTGTAATTATAAATGGCTTTTTCTGAACTATAGTTCACATTGGGGTTTCCATCTAAGTATTTATAAACAGTGAAATGACTTATCTTTTGAATCGTGCAGTTTTAATTAAGGTCTACGATTTTAACGGGGAGGCCTATATCATGAAGACAACTTCTTTCGGAATTGTAGCTAATATTTTATGATGTTGTTAGTTAGCATATCTACTCACTTGTTCTGCAAAGCCTTCAGCAAGAAGGACATCTGCTGGTGGTACTGGTAACGCCTGCTGCCAGGGGGGCACTGTTCTGGTAGCACGCACTTTCCTTGCCTGTAAGTCTTTGTGTAAGAGTCGCGGATCGAGCGCCATCGCTTCTGCACCTCTTTACCTGGAGACAAAAAGAAAGGGATGTTGTAATATGGATTTCTATCACATCTAGCAATAGCTGCACCCTAATTGCGAAACACACTTTCAATCACAACCTGGACTATTTTGAAGTATATTGCTAATCCATTGCTTCATATGTTCGAAAAATTCGTCTGCTCAACAACGTAATAATAACGGTATGAATGTTGTTGAACTGTTAAAATGAAAGCCATTGCTACTGATATATAGTATGTACGCAATTACCCCACTGGTCTCATTCGAGAAGATTGGTATTATAACATAACATCACGCCTGTGAAGATTGGTATTTTGGTATTGCCTAGTAATTATGTTGTAGATATCAAATGGCAGTCATTCCATGTAATGTACTTCAAGGCACTTCGTCTCAGCTCAAGCACTAGGAAATGGTGAAAGTTATGGCGTTTGGGGGACTAGTTTTTGTACTTATTGACGTTTAAACGTAAATACATATTCTCAAACTTATTTGGTTAAGTAATAGAATGTTTCACTGATATTCAGGCATAATTAGTGAAACTCATCCCAAAATCGTACCTAGGTACTGTATTTCTACAAAATCGTGTAGTCGTGTAACACGTGTTTCGTATAACATTTTTAGTAGTTCCAAATTCCAATTGCCAAGTTTCTCCGGCATTGAAATGTTAATGAATCTATTACTTATCGTATTACTTAGACGAAGTCTGCCTGACGTCACGCACGAACAACTTATTATTGGAAATAGTATTTTAGTTAAAAAGTGAATGCGTTGGAATTACAACTTGCAACCTCTTATAAATGTAACAACTAAAACGTTCGTCGAATAATGTTGTACGGCAGCAGTTACTGTTACGTTCAGTTTTTTAGGTTTCTACTTAGTATTAGCAGTGGTTAGAAATTTAGAAAAATTGTTCCCTCAATTATTTTCTCATACAAATAAACGAAAATAAAATAAAACAGTTCTAAGATGCCTCACGATAACGATAATTCGATATGGCACATTTAAAAGTCAGAAAGCAAGCGAGGTCGCTTGTTGGCCGGACGAGTCAAGTTGAAGGCCGTAGATAAACATATTATGTACAGACGCCAGCACATCAACGTAAACTCTATACATAAATATAACTACGACGCGCCGTGGAGTGTTAGAAAGAAAGTATCCTCGGCATGATTGGTGGAGTTTTCAACGTTTTTAAAATTGCCCAATGGTTGCACATACTAATAATTGGGAGCCAATCATCATGTTTCACTGGGGAATGTCACATTTGTCAATATTATCACGATACTAATATCGCGATATCGCAATTATTGAGCACGATACCGTGATACGGCCTATTATACCATCAATATTACCACGGTATCGTGATATTATTGACAATGTAACATGCCCCAATAGGAATAAGCCACACCCACTCGCCCCTGCGCGCCCGCCGCTGCTTCCGAGTTCTCCCGATCCTTTACGAAATTAAACGAAAATCACATCGTTCGTTTACGTCAGTTGCGCCTTGATCCATAACTATGCGTACGTATTTGAAACCCGTTCGTTAGGGTATTTATGTTCTGTGATTTAGAATCCTGTGTGCTGTGCTGTGAAATTTCTTAAAACATTTTATAAATATAATATTGTGGCACCTCAGTTGACGCAAATTCAAAGAGGGCGCATCATAGTGCTTCGATTGAGTGGATGCCGGGTGATAGATATTTGTCGGCAGACGGGCATAACGGTGACGGTGAGTAATATTTTTTGTAAGTAATCATAATTTTTGAATTAAATTATAGAAAGGCTATTATTGAAAACATGTGTCAATGGTGTTTTTCTACAGAATTTTCGAAATATAGTTAACGCTACGCGCTGTTCCAAGCGTAAAGCGTAAATTCAGAGTTATACTTATTTATAGAGAATTCGATGAATTATTGTTTTTGATTCCATTTAGTCATGAAACATTCTAAACAAAAGTTAATCCAGTAGGTAGGTAGTGATTGGATTTTAAAGTAAATAGGTATCTAAGCAATTACGCACTTTCTTTTTGTCCGTTGAAACATTGCTGGGTCAAATGTGTTCTCGTGCCCAGCGGGCCCAGGGGCTGCAGTCTCGACATCAAGTTTCGCTAGGACATCTTCCATTATTGACTCAAATAACGAAAAGTTCTGATAATTAGGGGGTCTGTAAACGCACACTACAACATGCTTAACAAGCTCAACACAGGACAGTTCGATGCAATGTTCAATCGATAAACCCACTACTTATGTCATTTCGTTGTTTGGATTATAATACAATTTTTAATCAAGATTAAAGAACCTCCACGCAGCATAGATTTACGATTAAAACAACTGCCCACACTATAGTTCTCTTAACTAATTAGCATTTGGTAATCCTTTAACCAATGTTCAGTACAACAAACAATGTCAAACTTTGTTTTTTCCAAAAACATTTGAATTTCTAATAATTTGGAAGACATACCTTGAATATTTTGATGAAATAGTGTCAAGGCATTCTGCTGATCTCCTTTTTGATATTTACTTAATTTATAGCAAGAAGATACCTTGTTGTTGTTAGGTATAAGAATAATATTACTGGTACCTTCTGTTGTCTTACAAACTAGTTTAAATGATTATTCGGAGTTAATCCCAAGACTTCAATGTTATCACCAGGCAGTGAGCTCATAGTGCTTAAGGGAAATGGAACCTCCTTCGTACAATTTGTATAAATATTTATAGCATTTGAGCTACACTTATTTAGGTCAGCCACCTTACTATTAGTATTATTACTAACTGTTTTGGTGTTAATAATACAAGACTTCGACATACTACTTATGTCTGAGTTTATGTAAAAAGCTAGTAGCCTTGCTATTATGTGTCTAAAGCTAACAGGCAGATACACAGTATCCCTAGTCGACTTTAAAGATTCCACAAAACTGTTGGTGTCAAAATATACAAGCTTGTCACTGTAATGACTAGTTAAAAAGTGCATATGCTTATTAAGCATATGAATATAATTGTTCTGTCTAGTTGTCAATTTCTTAAAATATGGGAAAGCACACAATATTACTTTTCTACAATTTAACTTTAACAACTCAGTTACACAGTCAGTGATTTAATATTTTTTGACATTAGAACTGTTACCTACAAATACAGTAATGTTGGTTTTAGGATTAAATATATTTCCTGTTACTGATGTCATTATTTGTTTGTAGGTTGACCCTGGCATACAATAATTTTGAGTAGAATAACTCAGGTTGTCACTAATTAATTTACCTAAACCTCTTCCTATACAATCTGAGAACATAACTGAATCATGACTACTGAAAGATGGACAAATACCAGTCTCAAGCTGTACTACTTGAGATAGATCTTGCACTATATTAGGTACGTCTTGGTTAAGGTTACAGTCTTGAGACAAACTCTCAGTCTGGGACGGGTGCTCCGTTGCCTCAGGCTGGACAACAACAGGGTTTAAAACCTGACAAGTACACTGACACATAACTAACTCACTAGCAGCAAGAATATGTTCTTTAATTTGGTTCTGAGAACCCACGTATTTAATGTAAAGGGAACTAAGTGTGCTCTCAAGTACCTGTATGTCAGACTGTAAGCGCTGTGTATCAATTTCATAGATTTTTCTGCTGTCTTCTAATTTAATTTGCTGATTGTTTAATTTATTTATTAGATCAACACGTTCTTTCCTCAGTGGAATATTTTTGGAAAAGTGCTTCTGTTGTTTCCTAAATTGATTACATTTTTTAATTATTCTATTCATTCTTGCATATTTATTCATTTTGTTATGACTAACTTTATAACTATAATTATAATTCTGTTTCAGCAAGGAATCTTGAGTAAGGTCAATAGTTGTTATGGAATGAGGGTTACAATTACTATTTAACAATTCATTATATAAATGGTTTTTTTCTTTAACCTGATTACATTCTATTTGTTTTCCTAACTGGTTAATGCGACTATTAGCATGAAATAATTCATCTTCTAGGTCCCTAACTTTGCTTAAAGCCTCCTCATACAAAAGACTACAGTTGTTGAAACCATCCGTGACCACCTTCAATTGGTAGCGTTCATCAACAACATTCAGATATTGTTGATGTAGGTCTACTAGCTCCCGTTTAAGGCTTGATATTTGTCAACAATTTTCTTGAACCGCTCCTCACTTTCATCATTCTCCAGTAGCAATTGGTCATATTGGAGTTTCTTTGCTTCAAGTTTTTGGGAGGGCCGTTCTCAATTTAAGGTCCATCTCCTGAGCAGTAGCCTTACGGGTCATCACAGGCATGGTTTCAGGATTAGTTACTGAAAGTAGCATAGAGAAACGGTGAGAAAAAGTAGGAGACAAATAAAATAAAGTTGGAAATGAAAGGGAAAATGAAAGATGTTAGCGTAGTTCAATGAAGAAATTAGGTTGGGGTTGAAAACAGCTCAAGCCAATTCAGTACTTAAGTAAGGTAATATTATCAAATTTGGATGATTTTATTGCCTTACGAATTTTACTTTTCTTTATGTGGGTAGGTTGCCTAGATTTTAAAGTTATTTTTTGTTTAAATATTACAGTAGGTATAACGGCAATGCAAAAATAAAGATCATGAACCTTTTTATTCTTGTGTATTATCTTAAGGATCACAATGAGAATAACAAAATCTTTGCTAAGTTTCGTTTTCTATGATGTAAACAATGCGATCTAGACCCAATGCAGAGATCTAAATCAGCGAACTATTTATGCTAAGAGGTCACGAGGATATATGTAACAGAGTTACAATAACGATTGTGTGCTATTATAAAGTAAAAGTAAACAAATACTCCCCGTTTTATTCCGCAGTACGAACGTCAGCTGTTGGTTTTAGGTTACCGGTACCGGTGTGTAACAAACACTGTGTATTAAGTACTCTTTCTATTAACAGGAAAACAATAATCCTGAGTATTTATGCAATTAAATTACGTTTACACATAAAATTACACCTTAATTTTACTTAATTACTAATAATTTAAAAATAATTTTAAAATACCATCATATCGATCTCTTTACGACCAAATTCGGTCGCAACTCGCTAAGTCCCGGATTGACAGGTGTAATGTATGGAGTGACAGGGCTTGGCGACCGAATTCGTCGTAAAGCGATCGCTATGAATGTCGAGACTGTAGCCCCTGCTTAGTTAGAATCTAGTTACCACGCTATCGCATTGGGTGTAACCCTGTAATGGTAGCGATGTTAGTGTGTAAATAAATAACTTAATCACTTTATGTAAGCTATTATTGTAGGGAATTATAAGTATTAATACATCTTTGCATAGTAATTGAGTAATTATGGGCAAATACACTATAGCTATTTGTTTCGTTCCAGAAAAAATCTGTTTACTTCTGGCTTCTCTCTGGCTGGCGGTGGGAAGAAAGAGGAACCATCGGAGCCCATCGCCGCCAACCGGGCGGCAGACGCCGCACACTCTGCCGATCCTTTTCTGACCACACGAATAACATCAACTTCGTACAGCGTAAGTCCATGTGTAGCTTGTAATCATAAATATCACCTCAACTTATTCATCACTCATAAAATATGGTTTTCTTAAAAAGTGAATAACAAAATTGATTAAAATAAATGATACCTACCTACTACCTAATAGAAATGTAGGTAGGTAGTTGGAAGGGCGCTCGGCGCTCACATTATTACCTACTATGTATTAGATAAATCGTCCGTGACTAAATAATAACAGCCGCACAGGTCCCGTGGCTAAATAATAACGGCCGCACAGGTCGATCGGTCAGGTTAAGCTACGCTTGCCGCGGTTGGTCTGTGGATGGGTGACCATCTTTACATACCGAGACCCCTCCGTGCCTCGGAAAGCACGTTAAGCCGTTGGTCCCGGCTGTCATTCGGGGATCCTTGACAGTCGTTACGGGTAGTCAGAAGCCCGAAAGTCTGACAACCAGTCTTACCAAGGGGTATCGTATTACCCAGTAACTGGGTTGTGGAGGTCAGATAGGCAGTCGCTCCATGTAAAATACTGGTATTCAGCTGCATCCGGTTAGACTGGAAGCCGACCCCAACATAGTTGGGAAAAGGCTAGGCAGATGATGTATTAGATAAATCTTCAGTTCTTTACAATCTACCTCAACAAGGGTGGAAGTTCTCAATTCGACAAATTTGTTTATCTTTATATTTTGAAGATTTTTTAGCCGTCCCGTACTCATTTAAAGTCTATTCAACTAATGCTATTTCAAGTTAAACAAATATCGATTTTATTCCAATGGTAATTAGGTTGATTTCAGAGTGACTAGCACTACTAGACTAGCAGTTATAAAAATGTTTGAAGTTCTAACGTAAACTAAACTTTATGATGTAGGAATTAAAGTTATTTTTCCATAAACTCATATTTGTTTACATTATCTGCAAATAAATCGCGAATGCAGATAATAGTTAAATTGGCCCGTACTATTTGTCATACTAAGGAATCCTAGGTAAGTATTAAATTGACAAAATTTTCTTTGTTTTAGATTTCAATGGACACAGCCCGCCTTGGGGAAGCCGGAAGACAACTGCCGCGTGCACACCTGCAGGGTGGTGCAGGCGTGGTTCGCGGCACAGGATGACGTCATCCGCCTGCCATGGCCTGAATAAATACCTATATCTGCTTATATTTGTATTGTTATGTTATTACAATTTTACAGTAGGTATCTATAGTTATTAGAGTTTAATTTATGTAAGTAACTTTTTATTTATCATTTAATAATAACATATTGGTTTGGCAACGATTTACGCTCCCATGTAAGTAGTTATATTTCATAACAACTGAAAGGCCGATCTTGCGTATTTCTGAGGTCAAGTTTGGGCTCTTTTAGGTCATGTCATATTCTTCGCGCTAATAAGACCCGATCGAACTTAGTTTAGTCTACAACACTACTACTACCTACAGTACACTCAATGTCTGACACCGTGTCTGAACACTTAGACACTCGGTGTCGCAAGGTGTAGGTATTCGTTGAGTTTTGTTCACACACAGAGACACTGTGCATGGCGTATAGTGTCGTAGCCTAAACTTACCATTAGATGATACGGCACTAGTAAATAATGCACTTCAATCACCCGGGTTTCCGTACGAACCTATCCTATGTATTCAGCCATCCATTCTCAGAAACTTTCACATTAAATAGTAGCACAGTTTTACAATCCATAAGTTGTATTTTAATATTGTAATTATTTTATTTATCAAAATAAAGGTATTCACCATTGTTATATTCTTGAGCATTTTTCCATTATCTACTAATTGTTGGTTATAATTTAAGTTAGGGCCGTCACCCACTGGCGGCATGGCACGACAAGGGATTAGCGCAAATGATTTGGGATTTATTTTATCATGGTTAGCATTCACATTTCGGGATGCCACGGCATGCCAGAACGTCCCGAAGGATGCCAAAGCAGGCTGTGACATATCAATGAAATTGTCGTGCCGTGCCGCCTGTGGGTACCGGGTCTTATACAGCCCAGTCCAATTATATTAATCTAGGTAAAAGTTTACTTTTGTTTGGCGGCAGCATTTGATTTTGCTTGGCAACCATTGGTGACAGATGTAACTGTATAATTAATCTGTTACAAATATTAATAAAACTAATACCTACTAATAATTGTTTTTTTTTGTTTATGTTCCTTTTCGCGTCATGTTTACCGCAAATAAACGTATTTTCTTTCTTTCTAAAAATAAAAGCGTGTAAAAAAGAAATATTATCTACTTATTTTTAATCTATTGTATAG
This sequence comes from Apamea sordens, assembly GCA_945859715.1. NCBI lineage: Eukaryota > Metazoa > Arthropoda > Insecta > Lepidoptera > Noctuidae > Apamea > Apamea sordens. The sequence goes on from OX244009.1 coordinate 12,694,852, forward strand.
TTTGGTTTTATAAATTTTATTGTAGGTAAGTATATTTAATTTTAGAGTAGGTATTTGTTTTTTTTAGTTTTCAATTAGGTATATTAAATAAAAAGATTAAGATTATTTTATTCCGCATTTTATTTTGAGATTTTTTCGCGCTTTCACACGCGTTCCCGTAGTAACCTATCCTATTCCTATGTCCTTTTCTGATAGGTAGATAAGCAAAATTCCATGATGATCGGTTGTGTAGCTAAGGCGCCGAAAGCAGGGGGAGCTAGCGCCGTATAGAATCTATTATACGGGGCCCCGACGACGCCACATTTATTTACTCAAAAAAACTTTTTAGTACTTAGTTTGGTTACTATTTGTTTACTGGTAAAATTTACAACTCAAAAGTGAAAATAAAAACTTTTTTGAGAAAAAAAAAAACAACTGACTTCCAAAAAAGACACTACAAAGTGAAAAATAACTTTAATTTCGAAAGTCGGTATCGCTTGTTTCGCATTTTCGTTGTTCGCCACCAAAAAAGTTTTTATTTTTCACTTTTAAGTTGTAACTTTTACCAGTAAACAAATAGTATCCAAACTACTGAACCGTTTTTGATGAAATTTCTATGGGACCAACCTGAAAGTATATCCTTACAAATAAAAAAGAATTTTGCAAATCGGCTTATAACGGAGTTCTGAGGTAACAAACATAAAAAAATACAGTCTGATTGAGAACCTCCTCCTTTTTTGTAGTCGGTTGAAAACGTCACTGTCCTTTTTGTAAAAGACCCCGCCCGAGTTCCCATAGAAATAGTTTCCTACGAGAACCCATGGCCTTTTCTTTCCGAAAATCCAGTTGAATGGCGTGCAATAGGAGAGGCGGCATAGTCCACGGCTGGACATAGGTCTAGCAGTGGACTGCTATAGGCTGATGATGATGATGAAATAACGATAATAATAGATTAGAATTATAAAATTAAAATTTAATAGAAAATTCATAATCTTCGAAATCGTATCTTATTACTTAGAACTTGCATGTAAAAGCAAACTTCGGTAGGTATAGATAATTCCGTTACTAAGTTCAAACTTATTATTTTAGTAAAAAGATTGTATCGCGGACGTAACGTTAATCTCAAACACGGCCGGCGGCGGACAAGAGACTATATAGGTATAATTAATTGGCTAAACCTTACACAGGTTCGTGACGGGGTAAGTATCCATATTTTTTTTCAAAATTTCACGCAATTGTGTTATGGGTTTTCAGCATTAAATTTCGTAAAAATACTTAGAATAGAAGAGCAAGGAACGCACGAAAACAATTGACCGCCAGCCTGCCAGTAAGTAGGTAACAAAACCCGCAAAAGGTTATTTAAACCTGCTTGAAATTAAAAAAAAATGTTTTTCTCACATCGGGTTATACATACCTGATGATAATTAATAAAATTGTGTAACGGTGTATATCGTAACTACCTACCTGTTTAAATGTAGGTAATATGAGTATACTAATACCTACTTAATACTTATAGGTAATAGAAACAAATAATAATATGTAAAAATGAAGGATTAAGAAGATATCATTTCAATAAAACAAATTGATTATAGCTTTCGTATGTATTTGAGGCATTGCGCGGGCCGCCTGTTTTTATTACCATTCCATTATTTCGATTCGATTCAAGTCAAAAGTATTCATTCAACCCAACTGCTACGCATTTCTTATCGCATAGTAAGTACACCACGACGCGCACACGCACACACTCTCATGTACGCGCTGCAGCACGAAATATTACAAGTAAGAACAGACAAAAAGCTATACATCTCTTTCGCACGATTCTCGCTGTTGTTGCTCATAACGCGTTCAAGGTCAAAGTGGGGTAACTTGATGTGCTGGCGACTGTACGTGGCTACGATATTGTTTTATAGTGAAGCGTTTGAGAATGTAAGTATGCGTTTTTTTCTTGCATCCTCTTAGCAAGGTATAGAGACCCATCCATGGAGAGAGTTCTGGGACCCGTGACAGTTATGAACTGTTTAAGAATGAAGCTGAGGTTTGATTCATAATTTTACAGTTTAGCAAATTATACTTAGGTATATGTAGGTACCTACCTATTAAATTTCAGTAAGGAATATTGTTTTGTAAGTGATGAAATAATGGTTCAGAAACGTAACTTTATAGGAGTAGTGAAGGATAAATTGGCTCAACAAATAGGAAGAAAATCATCAAAAATGGTGTAGGTTATTATTAATTTGGTTCTTGTTTTTCGTTTTATGTGACCAGTAAATCTAGCCTTATGGAATCAGGTTTACTATCAACATGTTTCTACAGAAAAATAAAGGTTTAAGTTATTTCTTGCTTGCAGCAAATTTAAAATCAACCTTTGTACCTATTTCGAGTGTTTTCGTTAACAAACAGCAAGTTTTGAAGGACTTTTGCTGTCAAAAGTAATGTGTGAAGAACATTTTAATTCTTAACAATTTATTTTATTTTTAATTCTCATTCGTTTGTTGTATTTGTGTATTTTTTAGGGTTCCGTAGCCAAATGGCAACGGAACCCTTATGGATTCGTCATATCTGTCTGTCTGTCTGTCTGTCTGTCCGTCCGTATGTCACAGCCGCTTTTTTCCGAAACTATAAGAGCTATACTGTTGAAACTTGGTAAGTAGATGTATTCTGTGAACCGCATAAAGATTTTCACACAAAAATAGAAAAAAAACAATAAATTTTGGGGGTCCCCATACTTAGAACTGAAACTCAAAATTTTTTTTTTCATCAATCCCATACGTTTGGGGTATCTATGGATAGGTCTTCAAAAATGATATTGAGGTTTCTAATATCATTTTTTTCTAAACTGAATAGTTTGCGCGAGAGACACTTCCAAAGTGGTAAAATGTGTGTCCCCCCCCTGTAACTTCTAAAATAAGAGAATGATAAAACTAAAAAAAATATATGATGTACATTACCATATAAACTTCCACCGAAAATTGATTTGAACGAGATCTAGTGAGTAGTTTTTTTTTAATACGTCATAAATCGTAACGTAACGGAACCCTTCATGGGCGAGTCCGACTCGCACTTGGCCGGTTTTTAACTTTAATATCTTTAAATAAAATTTGAACATCGATAGAGGAGTAAAGTTGTTGGAGGAGTTTTACAAAAAAACATATTTTTACAAATAAATACTTGAATGGACACGCAGAGCTCCGAAAAAAAAACATATTTCTTTAATTACCTAAAATATAATCTCTACCTATTCCTTTTATGCATAAAATATACTGTTCGGGCGCCTCCGGCAATAAAATAAATATGGAACGAAATTCAAAATGCTAGCAAAAAAAAATCACTACCTACGCACTGGCAAAATATTTTCCTGCCGATAAAACTAGCCGCCATTTTAATCCTCGAACTCTAAATTTAAATACAAAACAAAACAGACAGTTGTCAGCTCCGACCCGTGCGCAGTGGGTGCAACATTACCTAACAAAAGCAGGTGTGTTTGCGTTATGTTGGCATTGCTATCGGTTACTATCGCGCGATTAATCTATTAGAGGTAGGTACCTACTTATCTATTAACGAAGTAATGTGATAAAATAAAATCGGTATTTCACTCGATTATATCGAAAATAGTTGGTTTTACGATGCTTTGTTTAAAAGAATGACCGTTAAGTATGACCTTGGGTGATCGCTGTTAAAGCAAGCGCGAGATTTCACATAAATTAGGTAAGTAGGTGCAGTTGGTAGCACGGTTTTCTTATAAATTAGGCCACTCGATTGTTTTGTAAGTAAATGCGTATCGCGGTATTAAACTCACTTGACTTTGTTTTGCATTTTACTTCTAGATTTATATTTTTAGCTGACTGCGCGACAGCAAAGACAGGGTTTTATTCTTTCCTTTTTAGGGTTCCGTAGCCAAATGGCACGGGGTTCCCCATACTTAGAACTAAAAATATTTTTTTTTTTCATCAAACCCATACGTGTGGGGTATCTATGGATAGGTCTTCAAAAATGATATGAGGTTTCTAATGTCATTTTGTTCTAAACTGAATAGTTTGCGCGAGAGACACTTCCAAAGTGGTAAAATGTGTGCCCCTCCCCCCCCCCCCCTCCTGTAAAATAAGAGAATGATAAAACTAAAAAAATATATGATGTACATTACCATGTAAACTTCCACCGAAAATTGGTTTGAACGAGATCTAGTAAGTAGTTTTTTTTAATACGTCATAAATCGTAAAACGGAACCCTTCATGGGCGAGTCCGACTCGCACTTGTCCGCTTTTTTACGTTCGATTAAAAGAGAAACCTACCTTCTTTTAGTTATTTACGAACCTGTTTAAATAAATATATCAATATTTATCTCATACTTTCATTTTCTAGTAAATTTTATCAGTTATATCTCTAAAATAATATTCTTCTAATTTCAGATTTTTATTCCGTTTTTCTAACAGTATCATTCAGACCATAATTTCTGAATCTACCACCATGTGGGTCCCAGAAAACGTCCGGTGAGATCAAGGCAGTCCCAGGAGAAAATGGCGGAAGGAGCTTGACGTCTACAGACAGGATTGGTCCACACTAGCTCTAGACAGAGGAGTGGAAAGGAGAAAGGGAGGCCTTTGCCCTGCAGTGGGACAATCATCATCTGCCTAGCCTTTTCTCAACTATGTTGGGGTCGGCTTCCAGTCTAACTGGATGCAGCTGAATACCAGTATTTTACATGAAGCGACTGCCTATCTGACCTTCACAACCCAGATACTGGGTAAACCCTTTGGTAAGACTGGTTGTCAGACTTTCGGGCTTCTGACGACCCGTTACGACTGCCAAGGATCTACGATTGACAGCCGGGACCAACGGCTTAACGTGCTTTCTGAGGCATGGAGGGGTCTTGATATGTAAAAAAAGATGGTCACCCATCCACGGACCAGCCGCGGCAAGAGGCTAAAATAATAATAATAATTTCCTAACTCTACTTCTGCAGCGTAACTTTGATGACTCACATAGACGACGTTACAAAACGTTTTTTCGCCAAAGCGATGTCGGTTCGTAAGCTCGACCCAGTTGCATGCTTGCAAATTGCTTCTGAATAATATCATAAGTCCGAAACTAGATGCCGAAAATATGCGCCACAATAAAGTCTGGGTCTCTATACCAGACGAATCTGTTTTAAGGGTTCCGTACAGGAAACAAAGAGTGAAAGCAGGACCCTATTACTAAGGCTCCGCTGTCCGTCCGTCTGCCACAGGGCTGTCTTCGAACTGTAGAATAGAATACTCTTTATTATAAACACCATATAGATTACAGACATAAATATAGAATTTTCACAAAGGGTGACACAATGGGCGGTCTTATCGCTAAGACTACCCTTAAGACTATCTTTTAAAGACTACCCTACCTACCGTAACAGGTAGACACTTGAAATTTTCACAGCGTATACTACTATGGTTGCTATAACAACAAATAATACTATATTATGGTGTACGTACATAATAAAGAGTATTCTATTCCAATAAATTATAATTATAGTGATAAATATTGTACTGTGGCCCAGAACAGAACCCTTCGTGTGTGAGTCCAACTTCAACTTGGCCGCTTTTTACAATAATTATATTTTACTAGAAAGGTAATCTATAAGTTAATTACAGTTGTAACTCAAGATGCGCAGTATTAATATTGTTAAGTGGTGTTAGCTATAACAATTCTATTAGCGCTACCTACCGATTTTAATAGGAAACGTTATCTATCACCCTTTATAGGTATTTCGGAGTATTTCCATAATCCACTAAAGGCTCAACAATGTCCATGAAATTTTCATAGAAATTTTTTGACCAGAATCGCGTCGCACCTGTCTCCGGACGCCTTAACACATGTGGGCAAAGTGGGGTGTGGTAGTCGGCAGACGAGTGGTGGAAGTCTTCTTTTTTTTTTTTTAAAAAAAACGTTCCACAACACTAGGGTTTTCTCCTGTATCGTGGGTGCGTTTACAAACATTTAAACTCACATACCCAAACAGCCAGACCCGGAACAACTACTTATAGGCCATACAAATATTTGTTCCGTGCGGGAATCGAACCCTGCGCCAACCGTGCCGCAAGGAAAAACGTAAAAATACGCTGTATTTTCAATTATTGAAGAAAATAAAACACTAATGGTAATTGGTAACAGCGTCCTGCACCCCTATTCCGTAACTCATTATCAATCACAAATAATCACAATCTGAATAATTTTGAAGGATATTACTAATCCATTGCTTCATAAGTTCGAACATTTTGTCTGCTGAACAACGTAAATAACGCAATGAATGTTGTTCAACTGTCAAAATGAAAGCTGTTGCTACTGACAGTGTGTTACGCTACCTCGCTGTTATTTCGAAGGGATTCAAAGGCCCACAGAGATTTCAAGGAAAAAATAGACAGATAACAACACGTCTGATAACCCCGAACGGTGAAGGGGAAGGCAGAGGTGTACCTTTAGTACACCCACATATCGCTAGTTATGTTTAAGTCTCATTAATGTAATAGGAGGCGAGCCTATTGCCAAATTCAGACCCCGGACTGTTACTGGGATTATTCCTGTTGGAAAATCCGAATAACACAAGACAACAACTAAAAATATTGGACATCTTAGACCCTTATAATAATCAGCCTATAATGTTCCCACTGCTGGGACACAGGCCTCCTCTCGTAGAGAAGGAATGGGCCGTAATCCACCACGCGGGCCAGTGCGGGTTGGGACATGTCACATGACTTCGAATATTTGGTTCTAGGACATGCCGGTTTCCTCACGATGTTTTCCTTCACCGTTTTGAGAGCAGTGGTGATAAAATAATTTACACAAAGTAAAGCGCCTGTCTGGGTTCGAACCTACGACCTACAATACAACTCGTAAGTCGCGGTCGTTACCATTTGGCCAACACTCCTTCCTTAGACCCTTAGTATTGTTGAAATAAGTGGTTTTTTTTAAATGTATTAAACAAAAACTGTTTGTCAAGGGCTTAACCTCGTCGTACTGGTTACGTATGCGACATCGCAAAGGTTCACAGTGGGCGTCTTGTGAAATGTGAGCTTATAATTAGTTTGAGTTGCTTAACGGACGGTAGTGTAGGTGATTTGTTTCTCATTACAAGTCATTCTAATGGTCTAGAATACTCTCTCACTTTAAAGTCATTAGCATCCCCTACCTGACGAAAGTGATCAGAAGGCCAATTCCCGTAATTTAAAACGTTCAAAATCTAGTCGCAGTCTCATCTCGGTGACCAACAAATGTCAAAAACTTGTCAAAATGTAGGGTAGAGGTATTTTTGACAGATTGAGACTGAGATCAGACTGTGAACGTTCTTAAAATTACGAGAATTGCCCCTCAGGAATGTGAACAATTTATACTACATCAGTAGATTCAGTAGGTAGCTTTCATTTTGACAGTTCAACAACATTCATTGCGTTATTTACCACGTTTTTGAGCAGGCAAATTTTTCGAACATACGAAGCAATGGATTAGTAATATCCTTCAAAATTATTCAGATTCAAGAAACACAGCTGTTGATTTGATGGAAAGGCATTATATTTTTGCATAAATCAAGTTTTTTTTTCAGAGTTGGTCCGATAGTAAAAGTTGTTTAGATTGGTAAGTTATTAATTCCCCGAAAGATTGCCAATAAATACAAAGTCAGCTGGTATAAGAAGTTATTTTTGAAAGCGATAAAATAATAAGAAATATCCTGCTGTTATGTTACTCAAAGGCGAGGCAGTGACATTCAAAAACCATGACTCAGATGACTCGAAACTGTGGAAATATTTTTGTATCTATGTTACCTTTAAAACAAGAGCGCCATGAATCATTTTATTGTTTAAGTAGGTGTTATGTTCTCAACTCAAGATAATTGATTAATTAAGGGCTGATTTTACCAAAATCTTTTATCCGTGGAATAAAATTGACGTCTGACAGCACTAGTAAGTAAGGAATAACTGTCAAAATATCATAATTTATTCGCAGGATTAAATAAGACTTATTCTAGGTATAAAAATGTAAAGGTATGCGCCCTTAGTCAAACAAAAAAATACCTGGAAAAGGGTGAAATATTTTCTGATAAGTAACAAATACGATTTTTTTTTTTTGTAGATAATTAATTACCTATTAATTACTAGTACAAGAAGGCTATGTTAATTATCCGTTAATTGACAATTAGAAAAAATCGTTTAAACGCATTAGGTACCTACTTACTTACTTATGTTTTATTTAAACTTGCACAATATTTTTTTTTATTCTGTAAAGAAAAAACCCCGTAAATAAATTGAGATAATAATAATAATAATTTTTTGTTAAATTTTATGTCATTGTGTTCAATTAAAAAAAGAAACATAAAATACCCATTCCAATTCACCCACAGCGCACTGTATACAAAGTTACATCTAGTATATCCAATCTCTTTGCATGTGAACCAAATCCGTTAGTTCGGCGCGAGTCGCGACCGTCCCTGACCGATCGCACGACACTTGAGCGCTGAATCACCGACGTATTCACGATGGCTTCATAACCCAATCAGTAGCACAAATAATTTATCTTTACTATACTATTTATAATCTGTCCTACTTAAGTTTGACAATTTATTAACATATTACATTTATGAAGGTACATTTTTATGAATATGAATTCACATGGTGTAAAAAAATAAGAAAATAACTAAACGTTACCCACGTGCACGTTTAGTTAGTTCCTTATTTGTTTAAATTACTAATAAGTATAATAATACTTATTATATTTTCGCATAAATTAATTCAAGTGAATAAAAATAAAGTCCTTCAGACCGTATTTCAGCCACTGGAGATATTATAGTATAATTTAAGTAGGCAGGTACTGCCGTGTGAAAAAAAAAACGCCAATTTACACCAAAAACCGTATCCGTTTTATTTTATTTTTTTTTAAGTAGGAAAAAGACTTTTTTTAATTTCTAAAAGACAAAAACTTGTATTATCCAGAAATCCAGTAACAATTAATAAATAAATAAATTTACTATAAATAATACTTACATGAATATGTTATACTTATTAGTAATTAACCTTTTTTTTATTGGTCAACACTGGTTTTGTGAATCACCCTCCAAGAATATGTATTGGCATCAAAATCTTGTTCCATGATCAATTTAGTTTATGGTTATAAAAACATTTGGTCGGTCTCACGTAGATTATTTGAATATTAGAACAATTTGGATTCAGGTTTCTACGTGTGGATTTTTAGTTGTTGGTTTTACTGTGCATGCTGTAATAGTTATTTGTGATAATGTTAAAAAAATAAGGGATTTTCAATGAGTCTACAAAAATAAATGGTTAAACTAGGTATCTACAGACACCAGCACATCAAGCTACTACGATCTGTCCAATTTCTTTAATAGATTTTCAACTTTATCGCTAAAGCATTAAGGTTCAAGGTTGACTGGGAAAATTTTACAGTTTTGAGTAGCTTGACCTGCTGGCGTCTGTACGTAGAAATTGTTTAACGAAGTCTAAAACTTGAAACATTCTTGACCTGTTGCGAATTAAAATTGTCCTGTTGCTTCTACCTACCGAAATAGTTTACGTTCAATACACTATTTTAATAATCACCCGGCGAACTTCGTACCGCCTCAGAATCAGAATCAATAAATGTGTTAACTTATTGAATCTTGAGATATCATCAAAAAATTGGTTGCCTGTAAAGTCGGTATACGGGCGAAAGTTTTACGTGACAACGACTTTGAAGGGACGCGTGCCTTTCACTTTTTATGTCTGTCTCTCTCGCTCTTAGGCGGGCTAACCATGCCCGAGTGGAAGGGACGCGTGCCTCTCACTCGCTCTCATTGTGAGCGCATAACGTGAGCGGAGCGTAACGCAGTTTCTTGAAGTGTCACCCGGCAAACCAATTTATAAGACGTTGTCACGTCAAAAACCGTCCCATACAAAATGTTCTACGTGAAAATTAATTATCTTCATTTTTTTACGTGTTTAAGTTATTATACTATTCGGGGTGGAGACCAATCCAACAAGTCAAAGATCATAAAAATAGGTCCAGCTGTTCTTGAGCTAGATATCGCCATCACGTCTGGGGAGTTTCGCTAGCGAATTTAATTTGGCCCACTAGGTGGCATTTTACAAAAATGTAAAATATGTAAAAAACTCACGAAACGGTAAAATCAGTCTCAACTGAAACAAGATGTCTGCCATTCGGTTTGCATACAAATCAGTTTAGCATACTCGTTGAATTATTTAATTAATAAGGAATTACTCTTGTTTTCGAACTCGGTCGCAAAGTCCCGAATTGACAGGTGAAATATATGGAGTGACAGGACTTTGCGACCGAATTCAGTCGTAAAGCGATCGCTATGAATGTCGAGACTGCTGGGGCTGGAGTGGAGACCGCGTATCGCCGGACGCCCCCAGGTAGAGGTAATTTTTTTTTTTTTTTGAGGATGCGAAATCATCATGATGACCCCTCACGCTCTGGGTGGAGCGGAAGGGAGTGTCAGACTCTTACTGACTAAAACCGACCCGTGTTCCTTCCTTAGCCCTTTATGTTCCAGGGCAGCGGTAACCCTTTCGGACGATCCCGCTACCCTGGCAGGCTTCGGCCCTATCGGGCCCCGTCATTCGTGCTGACATCTAAGAGGCTAGGCCAGATTGGATGCGGAAGCCGGAAGACAGGGTGTTGTGGGCTTGGGAGAGGCCTATGTCCAGCAGTGGACTGCGATAGGCTCCGTTGATTGAATGGTAGCTTAACAACAATTACTAATTAAGCAATTACGTTTTAAAACACGACTTATTAAAATTGTGTGCCTTCAGGAAAAAACTGAGTTTAAATATAAAGTAACTGAGTAATGTCGGTATAATTTAAAAATAAAAATGTTACAAGAACCTATAAAAAACCGGCCAAGTGCAAGTCGAACTGGGACACGAAGAGTTCCGAATCCGTACAACAAGGCAAAATACACGTTTCTTACGAATATATGGAGACCCTCATAAGGAACGGTCAGGTTAACCCTTCTGAAATTAGACGGATTATCAGCATTTATCGAACGACAAAATTACATAAGACAGTCCCCCAAAACGCCCGCCCTTCACTACTTCCTGGTGCTTCTGCTGGGACGAACTGGCACAACAAACTCCCCAGCAGCACAGCTATTTCTTAAGTTAGAAAAACTTGATTCTACTCGTATACGAGACACAGAACATTAAATGTTACCATTCAGTTTTACCGCAGTCCCCGAAACAACTACTTCAAATTGCCGCTGATCCGAAGACTTCAATAAACGAAGTAAACAGTTTTTCGTCAACATAGGGCAAACGTTGGCCTCCAACGTCTCATCCCTTAGTAGATCTTCTATCTGCAAAGAAAAAATAGTGCTTCCACCCTGTGGTGACTCACTCGTAATCCTGCCAGTAAATGAAGCTTATGTAGAAAGGCTCATCGACTCCTTACGTAGCAACTGTGCTACAGGCTACGACAATATACCAGCTAAGGTACTTAAGCAGTCGAGATCCATTTTGGCTGCTCCCATTGCACACATCTGCAACCTAGCGATTGAATCTGGTATCTTTCCTGACGTTTTCAAGAAAGCAGTTGTGCATCCATTTTCAAAAGTGGAGATAAGACGAGTGTCACTAACTACCGACCCATTTCTGTGTTAAGCGCGTTATCGAAGATCCTGGAAAGAATACTTAACAATTGTCTTGTAAATTTCTTAGATCTTGTGTATCGACGGAGGATGCTGTCGTGAATGTCGCCAAAAAATTAGTTCATAAATCGGACCAAAAGATGAAATGCTATGGCGTATTCCTCGATTTATCGAAAGCATTCGACACGGTATCTATTCCCACTCTCATCGCAAAACTTGAGCACGTTGGGGTGCGTGGCCTGGCACTGAATATCTTCAAAGACTATCTATCCAATCGTACGCAGTGTGTGAAGATCGACTCTTTGACCAGTAATCATATGACTATCAATTTCGGAGTCCCTTAAGGAAGCATCCTGGGTCACACTCTTCCTTCTGTATATTAATCATCTGTGCCAGGCCCAGGTACCGAATTGTGACATATTTACATACGCCGATAACACCGCGTTGATAGTCTACGACACTAACTGGACAAGACCGAAACAAAGAGCAGAATGCGCGCTTCGGTTGGTAATGGAATGATTCTCTGAAAATTTCCTGACACTAAATGTAGCAAAAACAAAAATTATTCGATTCTCCTTACCTAACACCACCCCTCCACCTCAAGAGTCGGGATTAGTCAAAGCCCATACTTGCCTAGGAAACAACTCTGACTGCAATTGCCCACTCCTGGCTCTGGTTCCAGACTTAAAATATCTAGGAGTCTACATTAATCATAAGCTAAGCTGGCAACCTCATATTGAAGCCCAAGCACCCGGATCAGGAAGCTAATTTATATCTTTAAAGAGCTCAGACACTCTACTGATCGTGAAACAGCGCTAATGGTTTACTGCGTCCCTGCCTGGGGTGGAACTTATAAAACCTCCCTAATTTTTGCAGAACGAGCTCAAAGGGCAATCCTAAAAATAATGCATTTCAAGCCCAGAGACTTCCCCACTGCCGAACTCTATTCCATGGCTCATGTGCTGTCAGTCAGACAGCTGTTTATACTCCGCGCGCCGTTCTGCGAAGACACGCCATGTTACCTTTAGACCCAAAAATCCTGTTGAGACGCAAAGGAATTACTGTCTGTGATCCTGTGAGGTGTCGTTCCGCATTTGCCACTTGCTCGTCTATATAACAAAATAAATAAAGTACTGTCAATATATACGTGTACAAAATTCCCACTGGTTGCAAGACTTAAATGATGAAACTGAAAATTTACTCAGGGTGATGTCTTAAAGATACTGTATGTTTATATCCTAAAAATACTGTTCTTTTTTTTCCCTTTTTCAATGTATTTTTTATCTTTTTGCTAATTTTCTCAAACAAGATGTACTTGTACGACGCTCACTGTTTATATTGTTGTATGTCAATGAAATCTGGGGGAACTTCGGCTTCTAAGATACAGGCTTCTTGCCTAGTTTAGGAGTCAGATGTTTCGACCTTAAACTGTGTCACTGCTGTACAACTTAATCCTAAGACTTCTCATTGTACTATTTGGTTTTTGTGTGTGTACAAATAAACGATTTTATTTATTTATTTATTATTTCATCTGCCTAGCCTTTTCCCAACTATGTTGGGGTCGGCTTCCAATCTAACCGGATGCAGATGAATACCAGTATTTTACATGGAGCGACTGCCTATCTGATCTCCACAACCCAGTTACTGGGTAATACGATACCTCTTGGTAAGACTGGTTGTCAGACTTTCGGGCTTCTGACTACCCGTAACGACTGTCAAAGATCCACGAATGACAGTCGGGACCAACGGCTTAACGTGCTTTCCGAGGCACGGAGGGGTCTCGGTATGTAAAGATGGTCACCCATCCACAGACCAACCGCGGCAAGCGTGGCTTACCCTGACCGATCGACCTGTGAGAAATTTTCTAACATTGTCAGTGCGCCCTGCTAGCAATCTTGCTGAAAAGTTAATCAGTTAACTATGCAGATAGATTTTCTAATAGCTGGCCCATTTTATTGGTGACCTAACCGGGTATATTATACAGGGTGAAAACTCGAGCAAACTTTGACGGGGCGGTTACATATCAGATTCTAAGCCTGTTACATTACAGAAACAATACTTCGATCGAGCAGCGTCACCTTGACCGACTTTATACTTTTGGGGGCTGCAGTCAAGCAAAAGGGCTCGGACGTGGGTCGTCGTCAGAAAATCATACGCGTCCAGTTAGCGTAAGTTGGAAACAAGCGTGGGACCAGCGGGGTAATTGCGTAACAAATTATCAGTAGAAATACATACTAGCAAAGACTTTCATTTTGACAGTTCAACAACATTCATTGCGTTATTTACATTGCTGAGCAGACAAATTTTTAGAACATATGAAGCAATGGATTAGCAATTAGGGTGAGTAGCGTGGTGTGAGTAGCAATTAGATTCAACTGCATAGTACATATAAAGAAAAACTTGACTTTACTATAATTTCTAGAGATACAGCGAAGTAATTAAATAACAATAGTGTACAACAGGTAAAACAATAAAGCCTAAACAGTTTTTAAAAAAACCCACAAAACTACGTAACGGAAATCATTTAGAATAACCCAACCTTCGCAGAGGTCGCATTTAATACTAAAAACTTTTTATTTATTTTTCATCATATTAAAATGGCGTATTGTCATTTCCAAAGACAATAACGAATTGGTAATTAGTTTATTTCATAACAAATTGCTTTAATAACGACTTGTGTAAACTAAGGCCATAAATAGATTTCTTTAGCATTGAAACGGTGATGTAATTGTAAACTCTATTTCGATGTATTGTCGATGTAAATCATTCCAAAATATCATAACCCCACTTCCTATTTATGTATTTGTGTACCTAGTTTTAATCGTTTTCTTTTTATAATTGTTCCTCTCAACCAATGCACCTGCCGCCATCTAATCTCTTCACCACCCTTGGTGATCCATGTTTTACACACGACGACATCAAGCATTTCAGTTTTTAGCTGACCTCGCATTGTACAGGCTTTTCGTGCAATGAGAAGTCAGCTTATACCGGAAATGTATAGCTTGACATGTCGCCGTGCGTACTATACAAAAATATCAATCATTTAATTTGTGAATGCGAAATACTGAAAGCATGTTCTAATTGATTGATAGTGACATCATAGTGTCAGCTTAAATGATTGGTTGGCATTGTTATTATTTTTTCCAAATCATAACAGCTTACAATTCGTATGATTTGACAGGTAGTTTACTCTACGTTGATTCAATCTGACGTTTAGTATGTGTTCATAGATATTAATCGGGACTGTCGGACGTGGTCGGAACCAATTTTAATGGACACAGGGAATTAGATTGTTTTTGAAAATAAGGTAGGTATTATTCAAAGCTAAATGATTCTTTTTTGTTGTTTGTTTCTAAAGCACAACCTAATTCACATTTAGTTTCAGACACAAAGAAAACCTCTCAGGGTTTATCTGCATGTTGGCGAGCCGTTCATATCAATTCTATAAACAATGTTAACAATTTATAGGTTACATTAAGACCCTGCGCGCACTAGCGATTTTAAGTTGGCCGATAGTTTGATCGGTCAGAGGATCAGTATAGAGTTATATGGCAGTGTGCGCACTTGAAGATTAACAGTTGTACGACTATTACGATTGTGACTGAACTATCGGCCAACTTAAATCGCTAGTGCGCACGGGCTCTAATACATAGTGCAGCATTGGCAAATGCTACATTATAATTTTATCACGAACAGCATTCTTTTATAACAAATCCAACCTTATTTGTAGCCAGAAAGGTTTTTTCTTCATTTTGGTTTTGAATCTATTCTTATATCTTGGACTTACAACCAAAATATGAGTGAATAATAATTATAATGGATTGAACGACCGAGTTCTATGCGGTCATCCAATTTATCCAAGGGCAGTGTTCCCGTAAATAAACGTATCACGTACGTAGAGGCGAGTCAGTATTCTTCATTCAGACTTGGTTTGTAATTTAACTTTTCTTCAGCTCTTTTGTTATAAAAGATTCTGCCTGCGTCTCGGATTATCATTTTTCGTTATTTTCTGTAGATTTATCCGAAGACTGTAGGCGGATCTTGAATTCGCCCCACCGGCCAGCCTGGGAGTGGGACCAGACGACTGCAAGCTTCCTGTTGGGAATCGAACCCAACACAGGTGGATTCTGATACCGGCCAGTGAGGAGTCTTCCGACTACCAGCGTGGGGCCTAGGACCGGATTTGCGTATTTTTTGTAGTTATTATTGTCTCATTTTATTTAAAACAGTCATGTAAATTGTTGCCTCGCTACCTGATAACCGATCGACTTGGTGCAAAGTTACGCATTTTCGACTAGCACCTTAATTGCGTAACACACAATCACTTACAATTAACTTACAATACACTAATTAGATTTTTTTAGGAAAATTGCCTATTTGACAGTTTCGGGTACCTTGACCTGCTGGCGTCTGTACATAACCTAATTCGTAAACAATTTACTAAAATATAATGTTTCTGGGTTTTTCTACTAGTAATTTCTCAGTAACAGCCCGGTCTCGGGATTTGTGTCCAGTTGACAGCAATCATAATAATAATAATTAGAAAGCGGTACTTCTGGACACGGCTCGCATTGTCAGGAGGTTTCTCTCTCTGGAACCCTGACCACCGGTAGCTTGGACCCTGTTCCCGATACCGGTGGGCTACTATTTTTAAATGTTTTTTTATCTTTTTGTTTACAAAAATATTTAAAAATGTAATTTATATGATTACATTGAAATAAAGGAGATAATAATTAATTTATTCAGACAACCATTTGACCCATTACATTACATTTAATAGGCTCGCCCCCTGTTACATGGGACTTAAATACCTGGCGACATGTGGGTGTACACACGGCTACACATCAAGCTATGCAAAACCAGTATTGGCTGGCCGTTCATTGTGAGAAAATATCATACAAAGTGAGGTCAAGACAAAGTGGTTTTGTATAGCTTGACGTGTAGCCGTGTGTACTATGATTACACTTCTGCCTAACCCTTCGGGAATTACAACCGTGATGATGTTACGTTCATAAAATCAAGTCTTTATGTTAAAGTGTATACTTTTCGAGGAATCATCTCGGCGTACGAATGCACTTGTAACGGCACAAGCCCTCCACGTCGAGTGCTTGAAGGACGCCTGCGAATCTCTTCCTATTTTCTGATGGGAAATATTCTTGGAAAATTGTTTTAAGCTTTGAAATATAATTGCATTTTTAGTCAAAAGTTCTGTACTTACTGTTGGAGTAGCTATTTGTAGAAAAGAATATTTAATAGAAAATAGTACTTGGGTCCAATGTATTTCTGGTGTATCCAGTCGGGAAATGTCTTTAATATTGACAGTTCAAACATATTCATTGCGTTTTTAGGGTTCCGTAGCCAAATGGCAAAAACGGAACCCTTATGGATTCGTCATGTCTGTCTATCTGTCTGTCTGTCTGTCCGTCCGTATGTCACAGCCACTTTTTTCCGAAACTATAAGAGCTATACTGTTGAAACTTGGTAAGTAGATGTATTCTGTGAACCGCATTAAGATTTTCATACAAAAATAGAAAAAAAAATAATTGGGGATTCCCCATACTTAGAACTGAAACTCAATTTTTATTTTTCATCAAACCCATACTTGTGGGGTATCTATGGATAGGTCTTCAAAAATGATATTGAGGTTTCTAGTATAATTTTTTTCTAAACTGAATAGTTGAATAGTTTGCGCGAGAGACACTTTCAAAGTGGTAAAATGTGTGTGTCCCCCCCCCCCCCCTGTAATTTCTAAAATAAGAGGATGATAAAACTAAAAAAAATATATGATGTAGGTACATTACCATGTAAATTTCCACCGAAAATTGGTTTGAACGAGATCTAGTAAGTAAGTAGTTTTTTTTTAATACGTCATAAATCGTAAATCGCAATCTACCTTTCATTCAATCAACTCAAATATGAAAATAAAAAACATTTCATTTTTATAGATAATGGTACAATAGTAGCAATGGATTAGCAATATCCTTCAAAATGATTCAAATTGTGATTGATTGTGTTACGCAACTATGGTGCTAGGCCCTCGATTCATGGTAGAAGGAAGAGTAGGCTTTTAGTTGGTTGGAGTTCGACATAACCCTTCGTTATTTCCAGGAAGGTATCCATGTGGAGGAAAAAAAGGTAGGTACTAACACAAATCTCATACCTACGTACCCGGTACAATTTACTGTAGGCAATTTATAAAAGTACTAGCTTCTGTCCGCGGCTTCGCCCGCGTGGATGTCGGAAATTATCCCACAGGAACGTGCTAACAGGATAAAATGTATGTGCTACCCCAGGATGCCATCTATCTCTATGCCAAATCAGAAGTTCAGTGGTTTAGGCGTGAAAATGTAACATACAGTTTCAAGTTCAAATCTTCCCCTTAAAAACTGAATTACCCCTTTTTGTTCCGTCAGTGTTAAATTTTCGACAACTTTACATACTTAATATTAATTATTTTCTGTCAAATGTATCAATACTGAGTTTCGAGTTACTCGGACCACGCATTCTTTTTCTTCCACAGAAACTTAACACCCCTATATCCCCCTTTGAGGGGTAGTTATGAAAAACTTATAATGATAAACTTTATTACTTACTTAGGCAAGTATTCTTGCCAAGTTTCAAGTTTATTAACTAAATGAATAAGATTTTTCATATAAACTGTATCCCCCGCTTTTCACCCCCACAGGGGTGGAATTTTGAAAAATCGTTTGGGATTATTCATAACTTGATTCAAAGATTATTTATACCAATTTTCGAGTTAATCAAGCCACGCATTATAATCCTCCCTTGTAAAATTAACTACTCCTTTTCAACCCGTTAGGGGTAGATTTTCGAAAAACCCTGATACATGTTAGTTTTTATTTTTGGTCTTAAGTATAAACACTGAGTTTCGAGTTAATCGGACCGCGCATTCAAATTATTCCACACAAACTTCAACACCCCTTTATCCCCCTTTGAGGGGTAGTTTTGAAAAACTTATAATGATAAACTTTATTACTTACTTAGGCGAGTATTCTTGAAAAGTTTCAGGTTTATCGACCTAATGAAGAAGATTTTTCATATAAATTGTATCCCCGCTTTTCACCCCACAGGGGTGGAATTAAAAAAAATCGTTTGGGATGTATTCATAACTTGACTTAAAGATTATTTATACTAAGTTTTGAGTTAATCAAGCCATGCAGTAAAATCCTCTCCTAAAAAATTGACTACCCCATTTCAGCCCGTCAGGGGTAGATTTTCAAAAAACCCTGATACACATTATTCTTTACTTTCAATATTAGGTATAAATACTGAGTTTCGAGTAAATCGGACTGCGCGCAAAAATTCTTCCATACAAACTTTGAAACCCCCCAATCCCTTATTAGGGGGTAGTTTAGAAGAAAAAAAAACTGACAATCTTCATAATTTATTTAGATAAGTATTCTTGCCAAGTTTCAAGTTTATTAACCCAAGGAATAAGATTTTTGATACAAACGAATTCCCCCCTTTTCACCCTCTTAGGGGTGGAATTTCGAAAAATCCTTTCTTAGTGGATGCCTACTCTTCACGAAGAACACACCCTTAAAATTTTATGTCTCTAGGACCAGCGGTTTAGGCTGTGCGTTGATCTATCAGTCAGTCAGTCAGTCAGTCAGTCAGTCAATCAGTCAGTCAGTCAGTCAGTCAGTCAGGACTTTGAATTTTATATATATAGATTTGTATCGCGCAGGTATCGACAATGAAACCCACAGTGCACAAGCTAATCGAACAGCCATTGCGTCAACCTTCAATTCGATCAAATAGGTTTCTTTTGTAAAAGTAAAAATTTCATAAATTTAGCTAACTTAATATGTATTTATAAATTATTATAATTCAATGTTGAATGAATGTTTGTGATTTTTAGCAATGCTAAAATTCACAAACATTCTCTGTGACATTCTAAATATGAAATAACAAAATGACGGCCGACCGAAGTCGAGTCACGCCACCTAATCAAGAAACGAACCGCAAAACGTATACAAACAATACTTGTATGTACCTATCGCTACAAAATTATTTTTGTTATCACTGAATATATACATCAATATAGGTATCATATTTAAATCTATATCTAAACAATTAATAAAGCTAAAAAGTTTTTATGTTTGGACGCGCTAATCAGTGGAACTGCCAGTCGGATATTATTTTTTTTTCACATAATAGCCCTATTCTTAAGGAAGGTTATACATACAATATAGGCAATGATGGTGATGAGATGCGACGCAGTGGGTCGTCGGGGGGTGAAATGTCTTGCGGACGAATTCGCGGTCAGAAGCGAGTAAATTAATATACATATTTGAATGAATTATATTATGTATTTTGTACCTTTGTATTGCATCGATTGGTTACGGTTCCGATATTGACTACATTGAACAAACAGTTGGGTAGTGAAAACAACAGCTGCTTTGTTTTTTTTTTTCTCTTTGAAATTCGCAGTATAATTCTGCAATTAGTGACGTAAATGTTTTTTGTTTTAAAACTACGTAATTGGCGTTTTCTTTTATTGTTTAATTATAGTAAAGTAAATAAAATGTCAGTGGTCGTGTACGGTGGTGGTTATTGGATTCATAGAAACAAAAGAATTAAATATACTTAATGTAAAAATATTGGTGTAAGTTATAATACTTATAATGATTCACATTCATAAAAATGGTTTTTGTAAACCAAATTGTACCATTATCCACGGCTGAACGCTGAGTCCCAAAATACAAGCGACAGCTTAGTTTGGGAACCAGTATCACCAACTCCTGAGATTAATGTACCTTTTACTTAGAAATTAATAATATTGTGTAAGTATGTTTTTTCTGGTATCAATAACAACTTTTTTTTTTAAACAGTTTTTTCCTTGTTATTTACCCCTTAAGTACTTATAGGTTATTATTTCAAGAAAAAGGTTTTGATAATATTTTATAGTTTGAAAGCATTCCCAACCATATGAACACCATATGAACCATATGAATACCATGATGAACACTAAATTATTACATTCACGATCAAAGAAACAATTTGAACTTAAAACCAAATACTATTTAATACATATTTTGCAATAGCGACATCAATTTACTTTGGCAAACCTATGTACCATGTATTGCGGTCAAAAACAATATATAACTTTCTGAGCAACAATATAAAGCTATTAATTCAGAAAAAAAACCAGCATGCAATAAAGAAAAAAACTATTGATTGGATTTTTAACGATTTTACGCTGAAAATAAACCAAGTCATCAAAATATATTCAGAAGATGATTTAAATTGCTAAGAGTGCGTCTACGGAGTAAGCAGAAGCCAATGTTGTATGAATCATCATTAAAATGGCATACGATAAGCTAGAAACGGTAATGTATTTCATAGGCAAAGTGTTAAGAAGGAAAGAGATACTATTACAAAACACAGCCATTTTGTAGATCAGCATGATGATAAAAACAACGAGGAACAGTCTGCTGAAGATCCGGAAGACGCAGGGAAATTGTAAAATGGCGAACAAATATTGGACGCTTGAGACTGGTACAGAGAACAATGTTCTTGATCAAACTTTTCTCGCTTTTGTTTTTAATGCTAATAAAGTTTTTCCAAAAAAAATTGCAAAGTCACGCATACGCTATGCAGTACGTAGTCCTGTAATTGTCAATACTCACTTGATGAAGATCCTTTCCACGTTGCTAAAAGGCAGAAATCTAATTCTTGACAATGAAAACCTAAGTTTTATTTCCCAGAGAGGCATTTTAACAGTAACAGAAGAGGAATAGGAAATTCTATTTATCGAGACAATGCATCTGAGCTTATTAAAAATCAATACGCAGCAACTAGTTTCTAAAAGGAAGCTTTCAAACTAATATGGCTTTTATAATCTATTCCCCGAAGTGAATTTAATTGAAATGAAATTGCACGGAGATGGTTTTTATGAAACGTTTTCTTGTAATTTATTTTGCTTGTCATAATTAACTTCAGCCTTTGATAGAGTCTGTCCATTCTTGCGTAAAGGTTTTATATATAACGAGCAAACTTACCATCAGAAATATTTTGTTTTGTAGTGATTTTGGGCGAATTTCAAGGGATTTTTTAAATTAACTAACTGTAAATTAACAGTAAGACTTAGCATTTCTTGCAACGAATGCAGTCCTCTAAAATAGCATTCTTTTCACAAACAGTTCCTTCTAAATGTAACTCTACTTTCCAATCAGCTTCGAATCTTGGATATAATTAAATTTCCAGTAACTATCTTCAGATTTCAGATAGAGAATTTTATTTAACAGTAAAACTAGATCTATAGTCACGATTTCCATTTAACGGTCACTACTTACTCGCAATAATGTTCGCTGAATTATATTAGAATCTTCATGTTTCCGTTTTGAAATTGAACATTTTGAAACTGTGCTTTTTAACCCTTCAGAAGCCCGGCCGCCCGCCCTGTCGAAACGCGCCTAGCGCAAGCGTAGTAGAACGTACTTTTCGATTTTTGGGTAGGACTTCAGAAAAACTAAGAAATCGGCAATTTATAACCATTATCATGGTATATATTATACCTTCCTGGCTTCGTTATGAGTTTATCTAACTATTTATACCATTCAATAAGCAAATAAAACTGACCTTATCTCGCAGTGATGTGATATGTTTTCATTTTTATAATTTTCACTCACATAACCATAAAACTTTATCATAATTTATCGAATTCACACACTTAATCACCAAAAAACACTTACATGATAACACAATAATGTGTAGGCAATGTTAACACAAATTATTCCGCTTAGACACAATGTCCTACACTGTAAAAAGTAATAAAAACTATTTGATAACACAACGAAAAATTATGGCGGCAATTTCGCGCGCTGCCGGCGGGCGTCGGTGCATCGGTCACTAAACTATCGCTAACACATGGCGGCCGCGGTCGGCAGGTACCGTTGGCGCAAAAACGCTGCGAACGAAATATTTGTGTTTTATTTTTCAAGTACGATTTTTGTTATTATAAATTATTTACTTTTATTCTGTTACATTTAGATTTTAGTACCTGTTCAATGAAACGTCAGAGACTTTTTGTATTGAGGTATCCCAATTATTATTTAGTTATTATTCTTTGAAAATAATGACACACTATTACTAACAGGTGTGTAACAATTATAATAATAAATCATTTTATGGTGGACAATACATTAGATAAATTATTATTCAATCTATTTTTCCTTATAACTATAACTAACTATCTACCAACCCACCCATTCTCAGAGAGGAGGCCTGTGTCCCAGCAGTGGGAACATAATAGTCCGATTATGCCAAGCAACAAAAACTTAAGTATGTGGAGGTTAACTACTGTGGTTATTCACCATGAAAACCTGTCAAGTGCGAGTCGGGACTCGCACACCTGGGGTTCCGTACAAATTTGTTGATATGTAACTAAAAATTTACGGTTTTCGCAATTTTTCCTTTATCTGTGCTGTAAGACGTTGCTTCGTACCAAATTTCAAGATTCTGAGTTCACGGGAAGTACCCTGTAGGTTTTGATTCCCTTACGAGGGTCGAAAATTTGCGGCATAAACGGCTGTATCTTTTGATTGCGTTGGCTTAGAAGTTTGATTTTTTCACAGCTCCAAGGGTCAGTAGACTTGAGTATTTTATATAAATTCCAGCTTGATACCTCCACGCGTTCCTGAGAAAAAGGGTCTTGACAGACAGACAGACGGACGGACGGACAACAAAGTGATCCTATAAGGGTTCCGTTTTTTTCATTCGACGTACGGAACCCTAATAAAGTTTGCCTGAATTTATACTACATTATCAATAAGGTGATAGCACCTTATTATGGGGTCATTTATAGAAATGACCCCATATACTTACGGATGGTTATTCTAATTCCACGTAAGAGAGAGCTTGGAACAGATTAAAATAAAATACATTTTGTTTTCAAGAAATATATTTAAAAAAAAATTATATATATATTTGTTGTTATACACACAATCCCCGTGTCGATGATGTCAACAATTTCCCGCATGGGTTCTTCTAACTCCTCAGTGTCGGGAATGTCCTTTCTCGATCTACCTGGCATGGCGGCGACGTCGTACTCGTCGTCGAACTCGCTGTCCAAGTCGCTGCCGGTCACCGCCTCCCTTCCTGACGCTGTCGCTGCCTGCAATCCCGAAGTTGATGGACGAACTTCAACCTCGGAGTTGGTGATAGCAAAAGGCTCCGCCAGATCCTGCACCCATCACCTGACATGCCAGGGGGCCTCCTCCATCATCTCCTCGGCTTCTTCCTGCGACATGTCCAATGCCTCCACCCGTTCGACTACATCGAAACTGCAAGCAAGTACAATATTGTAAAAATATAACCTAAATATGAACACGTACCAAGAACCTTACTCTGTGAAGGAGAGCTTACTTACCAGAGAGGCACGGCTGGCTTAGTTTGGACACGTCGGATGCGACCACCAGGGGTCTGCTCAACGGGTACAGCCTCGCCCTGAACGTTGAGAGAACCACCTGGCGTCGGTAGCACTGGTACAGCAAGGAAGCGGCTAAAAAGATAAGAAATACAAATTATTCCACTGAAACTAAATAAATATAGTAATACGCTATACAGAAAATACTAACCTCGGCGGCGGGGATGGGGATAGGTTAGGATCGTGGCGCGAGTCAATCAGACCCATAATAAGAGCGCGACGTGCGGCGCTCTCTCTGGGCGGCCCCCTTTCAGGAGCGGGGGTCACGCTCCGCGACCTTGACCTCAAGGCCTGCCTCGCCATGCTAAAAATATCAAAACGAATCATTTACTAAAATAATGGCCTAAAATTCATTCTATTTGAGGTCATTCACCTTTTTTTGAAGTGTAAGAAAAATACAATAATCTCGACATTTATTATTTTTAGACATGACAAATAAAAAAACTACATGAAATAATAAAAATCCAATCACAAAAATATAATAAATATAATCAGTCAATTTTTTTTTGCAGTTAGTACTTTGCACTGACGAATGTCCCTTGTACCATGACCGCCTAACTCGTTATTTCTTGGTACAGGTAATGGGCGACGGCGCCGGCATTATTTACCTTTGTAATACGTTTCCAATGACAATACGCAACAATATTAGTAGCAAATTATGTTCGTAGATTAATAAGCTAGCAACTTATGTGTATTTCAAACAATATACAACAATATTTATCATAAAAACATGACTCAAATTGACTCGATACGGCATTTATCATTGTCAAAATTTGAGCATTACAAAACATTCGTTATGTTTTCGCTGAAATATTTATCACTTTTCGATAAACTATCATTCAATTCGAAATCTAAACTTATTTCTCAGTAATTCTGTATAACATTTATAAAAGATTACTCACCGCTTTCGTCTTGCGTTCATTTTTCAATAAAAAACAACACAGCAAAATGTCGAGAATAATCGCGTCACAATGGCGTCTCACTTCAAAAACCACAGATGCATTTTTAAACACTTTTTTTTCGTTCAGTTTAGTGGTGTTCCCTTTAAAATGTTACTAAAACCGGTCAAGTATGAATCGATTAGTCGATGATACAGTCACATCGTGTTGCAAGTGCAAAATAACGGAAAATTCCATCGTCCAATGGGAGCCGTGACGAAGTGTACAGATGGTGTACATTGACATTTTGACCACGTTTTTTAGTGTACAGATGCTGAGCATTTGACATTTAAGAGGTTAAATGCTTAGAAAAATACTGGCTAGTTACTGTGGATCATGACATATGAGATGGTTTACTTTATTCCAAAATCATCTTGCCTATAGAATATGAATTGGTGATCGTAATTCAACATCGCCATTTTGAATTTCACAATTCCTATCGTATTACAGGTGTTAGTTGTTTCTATTATATCCAGTATACCAAACACAAGATAGCCTAGAATACTAGATAATGTTACATTATTATCAACGTAGGTACCTACTGGCAATCTGTCATTGAGGCTATACTTGACGACCGTCACACACAGATGTACAGGGAAATTACAGACTTCCTTTAAAGGGTTTCCGGAGGGTGAAACAGATATTCAAGTATTGTCTACCGTACCTTTTCTAATTACAGTTATTTAGTACAATGTAGTAAGGGGAACGACTGACAAGCCAATCAGTTAATCATAGCCAGGGATAATACAAAGTCTTTTAAAGGACGGAACACAATTAGATGGAACAATTTTACTGAGGGGGAAAATCCTAGATGAGACTCGCACAGACCAGGGAAACATGGCAAAAAAGTAAAGAGGCCTATAGACAGCAGTGGGTGGTAAGATGATGATGATGATGATTTTATTTACAGCACAATCAATTAATAAACCTTGGATAATTTCCCGATTGTAAGATCAGTACAAATGGGCTTTGAGCAATCAATAATAAATTATACGCAGGTTAGTACTTAACCACTTACGTCCGTCAAGCTGAATTTTTAACTTGGAGTTTGAAAATAGGGTTTAATTGATTAAGGTTCTTAGTACAGACGCCAGCACATCAAGCTACTACAATCTGTCAAATTTCTTTAATAGATTTTCAACTTTATCGCTAAAGTATTAAGGTTCAATGGGATGATTGGGAAAATTTTACAGTTTCGGGAAGCTTGACCTGCTGGCGTCTGTACCATTCCAGGTAGACTCATTTTTAATTAACACATTGAAAATTTCTTTAATCTTCTGATGTCTTATAGTTACGAGACTCCAAGAATATACGGGGTATATATACACCGTATATTCTTTTGTTACTACAGAAAATATAAACTGAAGTGGTCATTGAACCAGCAATGGACCTTGAAGTATACATTTTGGAACATTGTTTGATAAGAACTCAATTACACATATTTGAGAGCACATACATACATGTGGTATTTTAGACAAAGTCAGTACAAATAACTGGAAGTGATTAGTTATCACATGTACGAACGTTTGTAAGAAGTAATAAATGTCAAATGCAGTCGTAGTTAGTTGGGGCCATTTATGACTTGTAAAAGCCATATAAGAAGTTAAAAATATTATACTTCTATGCGTCTTCTAATAAAACGCCATCTAGCTCGCATTCGCTAGCAACCTAACGGTCTTACTTATTGACTGTAAAGCGTGAGAATATAAAACTAACACTACATTTCCTTTTTATTTCTACATTAAGAAATAAACAAAGCAAAATGAGCACGTAAGGTTTGTAGCATATGGCGTTCTGTAGTTTCTGCCTAACCCCATGGGAAGAAAGTATAAGATTATGTATGTATTAAGAAATAACAAAGGAAGATCTTTTGTAGACATTTTTGTTTAAATAATTCAACAGTTATTAATTGAAACGTGGTAAATTGAGGAGCTAGAAAGAAGGTCTAGAAATCTTTTCAGTGTTCTGTCAGAGCGAGGGAATGTCTGAAATTAGCACGAATGCCCTTTTGTAGGCGATGGGAGGACGTGGGAGGGAGGGACGGCCCGACACAAATAATGTTTGTATAATCTGTAAGCCTAAACATTGATGTCATTTAGTAAATATATTAGTTAAGTATTTATAAAATATCAAAAGTAGGCGAGTATGTTCTAGATTCATGGACGAGGATAATTGTATACTTTAACTCCTTTTTTTAAATTATTTCATTTAAAAAAACTTAACAACTACATTCCCACAGTAAATAACTAGCAGGATTCATTAAAAATAAAACTTACTCATTTTCTTTTTCATCGCACGAAGCACAGTTACTTAAATGTTGTATAAAAATAATCAAATAAAACTTCATTTGCCACAAAGTCACTGCAATACGACCGTCACTAAAGGCAAAAATGAAAGGAAACTCGCAATCAAACCACGACGATCAAAACAGCTACATTATTTTTTTAAATTACACCATCTTATTTTTCTTTTCAATTTAAACACTATTTTTTGTTACTGGCAAACAAGAATTTCACTTCGCAAAAATTATGAGAATAACACTAAAAATAAACGCGACGACACTGGCACAATACACAACACAGTTGCAAAATTAGAACAAAAAATTGACAGCTACCAAATTCGCGGGAATCAAAATCAAATATGGCGTAAATATTTTAATTTATAAATTCGCGCTAGCCATTTCAATGGGACGCTATTACGGGCGTTCAATAAAGAATCTTACATTCGAATAATGAGCGCGTCGCAAGACTGCCGCAGCACTAGTCTGCCGTTAGTATGAGGCTTCGGTCTGCGAAACGCTCGCCTCATACTCAGGGCTGCCAGATTGTATAATTGGATACAAAAACTGTATAATTAGGTGACTGATTGTATCCTCTATGTATCCTGGATCCTCATGTATAATTGGATACGGTAAACCTAAAATTTAATGTTATATTCATATTCAACTTCGCTGTTATAATCTGTGGGGATATATTTTGAGTTGCCATTTCCCAATGTTGTCTGTCATATGGAATGGATGCGTGCTAAGGAAGCATACTAAATAAATCAATTTAAGTAAGTTCACACGATAAATAATCATTATTGTGTATGTGAAGGATTTTTTTTTATGGAGTGTATCCTGACATTCAATTTCGTATCAAAATCAAAAGTCATTTATTCAAATTAGGCTGAGAATCAGCACTTTTCGAACGTCAAAATTACAAAAGACAGTCCCCCAAAAACGCCCGCCCTTCACCACTTCCTAGTGCTATCGCTGGGAAGAAGAATTGGCGCAACAAACTTCCCAGCAGCACAGCTGTCTGTATAATTATCTTATTTAAGGAGTTAACTATTAACAATAATAATACATTTATGTACATGTGAAAAAAAACAAGCAAAAGAATCATAGGGCATCAAAAAATTCGTCCGCATCGCTGTCAACAGGAACAGTGCCCAAAAGGCTGGCAGCATTGCCACGTTGTATGGCGATGCTAATTCTTTGGGCAAGAAACAGGCCAGCCCTCTGGTCACGTGAAGAGTCGACTAACCGCTTGGCGATATCTCGATAAACCAAGTGGGCACTCGGACCCCATGGCCCTAGTGTTTCAACCCCAAACGGCTCAAAGATATAACTCCCAATCAGGCTGGAATATTTTCGTCTGTATAATAGTGTATAATTTCAGAAACGTGGCTGAATAATTTAAAATTATCTACTGGCAGCCCTGCTCATACTACCATTTCAAAGTATATAAATAACCTCAGCCCGCTCTCTGTTCCGTCCGCATTTAAAGTAAATTAAATTGAAATATTTTCCGTGTCACTTTAATTGAAATTGAATAAGCAGCGGATAGGGAATATAATTTGTTAAAAAAAAAACAATAATTGAGGAAACGTGCCGCTTTAATATTTATAGGTTTTCCTTTACTTAGCAAGTTAATAAATATTTTTTACTGCTGATACCTATTGATTTAAAATGACATTTAAAGTAAGTAGGCATGTAGCAAAATAATAAATCTAAGCTTCGCTACGTAAAGCACTTCATTAATATTAAATGAAAACCAATTTAACCGCCATCATTTTTCCTGGAAAGATGCAATTTTACACACATCATGTCCGTAATATCGAAGCTCAGTTGACTATTGATCGAATTATGTTGCGAACGGATGGACAAAGAGTGGTTTAATAACGTTTCGTTGGTACAGTCGCCAGCACATCAAGTTACCCCACTTTGACCTTGAACGCGTTATGAGCAACAACAGCGAGAATCGTGCGAAAGAGATGTATAGCTTTTTGTCTGTTCTTACTTGTAATATTTCGTGCTGCAGCGCGTACATGAGAGTGTGTGCGTGTGCGCGTCGTGGTGTACTTACTACTATGCGATAAGAAATGCGTAGCAGTTGGGTTGAATGAATACTTTTGACTTGAATCGAATCGAAATAGGTAATGGAATGGTAATAAAAACAGGCGGCCCGCGCAATGCCTCAAATACATACGAAAGCTTATAATCAATTTGTTTTATTGAAATGATATCTTCTTAATCCTTCATTTTTACATATTATTATTTGTTTCTATTACCTATACCTAAGTATTAAGTAGGTATTAGTATACTCATATTACCTACATTTAAACAGGTAGGTAGGTACGGTATACACCGTTACACAATTTTATTAATTATCATCAGGTAGGTATAATCCGATGTGAGAAAAACATTTTTTTTTAAATTTCAAGCAGGTTTAAATAACCTTTTGCGGGTTTTGTTACCTACTTACTGGCGGGCTGGCGGTCAACTGTTTTCGTGCGTTCCTTGCTCTCCTATTCTAAGTATTTTTACGAAATTTAATGCTGAAAACCCATAACACAATTGCGTGAAATTTTGAAAAAAAATATGGATACTTACCCCGTCACGAACCTGTGTAAGGTTTAGCCAATTAATTATACCTATCAAGTCTCTTGTCTGCCGCCGGCCGTGTTTGAGATTAACGTTACGTCCGCGACACAATCTTTTTACTAAAATAATAAGTTTGAACTTAGTAACGGAATTATCTATACCTACCGAAGTTTGCTTTTACATGCAAGTTCTAAGTAATAAGATACGATTTCGAAGATTATGAATTTTCAAATAAAATTCTAATCTATTATTATCGTTATTTCATCATCATCATCAGCCTATAGCAGTCCACTGCTAGACCGATGTCCAGCCGTGGACTATGCCGTCTCTCCTATTGCACGCCATTCAACTGGATTTTCGGAAAGAAAAGGCCATGGGTTCTCGTAGGAACCTATTTCTATGGGAACTCGAGCGGGGTCTTTTACAAAAAGGACAGTGACGTTTTCAACCGACTACAAAAAAGGAGGAGGTTCTCAATCAGACTGTATTTTTTTATGTTTGTTACCTCAGAACTCCGTTATTTATAAGCCGATTTGCAAAATTCTTTTTTATTTGTAAGGATATACTTTCAGGTTGGTCCCATAGAAATTTCATCAAAAACGGTTCAGTAGTTTGTTTACTATTTGTTTACTGGTAAAAGTTACAACTTAAAAGTGAAAAATAAAAACTTTTTTGGTGGCGAACAACGAAAATGCGAACCCAGCGATACCGACTTTCGAAATTAAAGTTATTTTTCACTTTGTAGTGTCTTTTTTGGAAGTCAGTTGTTTTTTTTTTCTCAAAAAAGTTTTTATTTTCACTTTTGAGTTGTAAATTTTACCAGTAAACAAATAGTAACCAAACTAAGTACTAAAAAGTTTTTTTGAGTAAATAAATGTGGCGTCGTCGGGGCCCCGTATAATAGATTCTATACGGCGCTAGCTCCCCCGTGCTTTCGGCGCCTTAGCTACACAACCGATCATCATGGAATTTTGCATACCTACCTATCAGAAAAGGACATAGGAATAGGATAGGTTACTACGGGAACGCGTGTGAAAGCGCGAAAAAATCTCAAAATAAAATGCGGAATAAAATAATCTTAATCTTTTTATTTAATATACCTAATTGAAAACTAAAAAAAACAAATACCTACTCTAAAATTAAATATACTTACCTACAATAAAATTTATAAAACCAAACTATACAATGGATTAAAAATAAGTAGATAATATTTCTTTTTTAGACGCTTTTATTTTTAGAAAGAAAGAAAATACGTTTATTTGCGGTAAACATGACGCGAAAAGGAACATAAACAAAAAAAAAAAACAATTATTAGTATTAGTTTTATTAATATTTGTAACATTAATTATACAGTTACATCTGTCACCAATGGTTGCCAAGCAAAATCAAATGCTGCCGCCAAACAAAAGTAAGCTTTTACCTAGATTAATATAATTGGACTGGGTTGTATAAGACCCGGTACCCACAGGCGGCACGGCACGACAATTTCATTGATATGTCACAGCCTGCTTTGGCATCCTTCGGGACGTTCTGGCATGCCGTGGCATCCCGAAATGTGAATGCTAACCATGATAAAATAAGATCCCAAATCATTTGCGCTAATCCCTTGTCGTGCCATGCCGCCAGTGGGTGACGGCCCTAACTTAAATTATAACCAACAATTAGTAGGTAATGGAAAAATGCTCAAGAATATAACAATGGTGAATACCTTTATTTTGATAAATAAAATAATTACAATATTACAATACAACTTATGGATTGTAAAACTGTGCTACTATTTAATGTGAAAGTTTCTGAGAATGGATGGCTGAATACATAGGATAGGTTCGTACGGAAACCCGGGTGATTGAAGTGCATTATTTACTAGTGCCGTATCATCTAATGGTAAGTTTAGGCTACGACACTATACGCCGTGCACAGTGTCTCTGTGTGTGAACACTTATAAACTCAACGAATACCTACACCTTGCGACACCGAGTGTCTAAGTGTTCAGACACGGTGTCAGACATTGAGTGTACTGCCTATAGTGTTGTAGACTAAACTAAGTTCGATCGGGTCTTATTAGCGCGAAGAATATGACATGACCTAAAAGAGCCCAAACTTGACCTCAGAAATACGCAAGATCGGCCTTTCAGTTGTTATGAAATATAACTACTTACATGGGAGCGTAAATCGTTGCCAAACCAATATGTTATTATTAAATGATAAATAAAAAGTTATTTACATAAATTAAACTCTAATAACTATAGATACCTACTGTAAAATTGTAATAACATAACAATACAAATATAAGCAGATATAGGTATTTATTCAGGCCATGGCAGGCGGATGACGTCATCCTGTGCCGCGAACCACGCCTGCACCACCCTGCAGGTGTGCACGCGGCACGGCGGCAGTTGTCTTCCGGCTTCCCCAAGGCGGGCTGTGTCCATTGAAATCTAAAACAAAGAAAATTTTGTCAATTTAATACTTACCTAGGATTCCTTAGTATGACAAATAGTAGGTACGGGCCAATTTAACTATTATCTGCATTCGCGATTTATTTGCAGATAATGTAAACAAATATGAGTTTATGGAAAAATAACTTTAATTCCTACATCATAAAGTTTAGTTTACGTTAGAACTTCAAACATTTTTATAACTGCTAGTCTAGTAGTGCTAGTCACTCTGAAATCAACCTAATTCCCATTGGAATAAAATCGATATTTGTTTAACTTGAAATCAATTTGAAGCATTAGTTGAATAGACTTTAAATGAGTACGGGACGGTTAAAAAATCTTCAAAATATAAAGATAAACAAATTTGTCGAATTGAGAACTTCCACCCTTGTTGAGGTAGATTGTAAAGAACTGAAGATTTATCTAATACATCATCTGCCTAGCCTTTTCCCAACTATGTTGGGGTCGGCTTCCAGTCTAACCGGATGCAGCTGAATACCAGTATTTTACATGGAGCGACTGCCTATCTGACCTCCACAACCCAGTTACTGGGTAATACGACACCCCTTGGTAAGACTGGTTGTCAGACTTTCGGGCTTCTGACTACCCGTAACGACTGTCAAGGATCCCCGAATGACAGCCGGGACCAACGGCTTAACGTGCTTTCCGAGGCACGGAGGGGTCTCGGTATGTAAAGATGGTCACCCATCCACAGACCAACCGCGGCAAGCGTAGCTTAACCTGACCGATCGACCTGTGCGGCTGTTATTATTTAGCCACGGGCCCCTCTCCACGGGACCTGTGCGGCTGTTATTATTTAGTCACGGAAGATTTATCTAATACATAGTAGGTAATAATGTGAGCGCCGAGCGCCCTTCCAACTACCTACCTACATTTCTATTAGGTAGTAAGTAGGTATCATTTATTTTAATCAATTTTGTTATTCACTTTTTAAGAAAACCATATTTTATGAGTGATGAATAAGTTGAGGTGATATTTATGATTACAAGCTACACATGGACTTACGCTGTACGAAGTTGATGTTATTCGTGTGGTCAGAAAAGGATCGGCAGAGTGTGCGGCGTCTGCCGCCCGGTTGGCGGCGATGGGCTCCTATGGTTCCTCTTTCTTCCCACCGCCAGCCAGAGAGAAGCCAGAAGTAAACAGATTTTTTCTGGAACGAAACAAATAGCTATAGTGTATTTGCCCATAATTACTCAATTACTATGCAAAGATGTATTAATACTTATAATTCCCTACAATAATAGCTTACATAAAGTGATTAAGTTATTTATTTACACACTAACATCGCTACCATTACAGGGTTACACCCAATGCGATAGCGTGGTAACTAGATTCTAACTAAGCAGGGGCTGCAGTCTCGACATTCATAGCGATCGCTTTACGACCGAATTCGGTCGCCAAGCCCTGTCACTCCATACATTACACCTGTCAATCCGGGACTTAGCGAGTTGCGACCGAATTTGGTCGTAAAGAGATCGATATGATGGTATTTTAAAATTATTTTTAAATTATTAGTAATTAAGTAAAATTAAGGTGTAATTTTATGTGTAAACGTAATTTAATTGCATAAATACTCAGGATTATTGTTTTCCTGTTCATAGAAAGAGTAATACACAGTGTTTGTTACACACCGGTACCGGTAACCTAAAACCAACAGCTGACGTTCGTACTGCGGAATAAAACGGGGAGTATTTGTTTACTTTTACTTTATAATAGCACACAATCGTTATTGTAACTCTGTTACATATATCCTCGTGACCTCTTAGCATAAATAGTTCGCTGATTTAGACCTCTGCATTGGGTCTAGATCGCATTGTTTACATCATAGAAAACGAAACTTAGCAAAGATTTTGTTATTCCCATTGTGATCCTTAAGATAATACACAAGAATAAAAAGGTTCATGATCTTTATTTTTGCATTGCTGTTATACCTACTGTAATATTTAAACAAAAAATAACTTTAAAATCTAGGCAACCTACCCACATAAAGAAAAGTAAAATTCGTAAGGCAATAAAATCATCCAAATTTGATAATATTACCTTACTTACTGAATTGGCTTGAGCTGTTTTCAACCCCAACCTAATTTCTTCACTGAACTACGCTAACATCTTTCATTTTCCCTTTCATTTCCAACTTTATTTTATTTGTCTCCTACTTTTTCTCACCGTTTCTCTATTCTACTTTCAGTAACTAATCCTGAAACCATGCCTGTGATGACCCGTAAGGCTACTGCTCAGGAGATCGACCTTAAATTGAGAACGGCCCTCCAAAAACTTGAAGCAAAGAAACTCCAATATGACCAATTGCTACTGGAGAATGATGAAAGTGAGGAGCAGTTCAAGAAAATTGTTGACAAAAACTCAAGCCTTAAACGGGAGCTAGTAGACCTACATCAACAATATCTGAATGTTGTTGATGAACGCGACCAATTGAAGGTGGTCACGGATGGTTTCAACAACTGTAGTCTTTTGTATGAGGAGGCTTTAAGCAAAGTTAGGGACCTAGAAGATGAATTATTTCATGCTAATAGTCGCGTTAACCAGTTAGGAAAACAAATAGAATGTAATCAGGTTAAAGAAAAAAACCATTTATATAATGAATTGTTAAATAGTAATTGTAACCCTCATTCCATAACAACTATTGACCTTACTGAAGATTCCTTGCTGAAACAGAATTATAATTATAGTTATAAAGTTAGTCATAACAAAATGAAAAAATATGCAAGAATGAATAGAATAATTAAAAAATGTAATCAATTTAGGAAACAACAGAAGCACTTTTCCAAAAATATTCCACTGAGGAAAGAACGTGTTGATCTAATAAATAAATTAAACAATCAGCAAATTAAATTAGAAGACAGCAGAAAAATCTATGAAATTGATACACAGCGCTTACAGTCTGACATACAGGTACTTGAGGGCACACTTAGTTCCCTTTACATTAAATACGTGGGTTCTCAGAACCAAATTAAAGAACATATTCTTGCTGCTAGTGAGTTAGTTATGTGTCAGTGTACTTGTCAGGTTTTAAACCCTGTTGTTGTCCAGCCTGAGGCAACGAAGGACCCGTCCCAGACTGAGAGTTTGTCTCAAGACTGTAACCTTAACCAAGACGTACCTAATATAGTGCAAGATCTATCTCAAGTAGTACAGCTTGAGACTGGTATTTGTCCATCTTTCAGTAGTCATGATTCAGTTATGTTCTCAGATCGTATAGGAAGAGGTTTAGGTAAATTAATTAGTGACAACCTGAGTTATTCTACTCAAAATTATTGTATGCCAGGGTCAACCTACAAACAAATAATGACATCAGTAACAGGAAATATATTTAATCCTAAAACCAACATTACTGTATTTGTAGGTAACAGTTCTAATGTCAAAAAATATTAAATCACTGACTGTGTAACTGAGTTGTTAAAGTTAAATTGTAGAAAAGTAATATTGTGTGCTTTCCCATATTTTAAGAAATTAACAACTAGACAGAACAATTATATTCATATGCTTAATAAGCATAATTGCACTTTTTAGCTAGTCATTACAGTGACAAGCTTGTATATTTTGACACCAACAGTTTTGTGGAATCTTTAAAGTCGACTAGCTAGGGATACTGTGTATCTGCCTGTTAGCTTTAGACAAATAATAGCAAGGCTATTAGCTTCTTACATAAACTCAGACATAAGTAGTATGTCGAAGTCTTGTATTATTAACACCATAACAGTTAGTAATAATACTAATAGTAAGGTGGCTGACCTAAATAAGTGTAGCTCAAATGCTATAAATATTTATACAAATTGTACGAAGGAGGTTCCATTTCCCTTAAGCACTATGAGCTCACTGCCTGGTGATGACATTGAAGTCTTGGGATTAACTCCGAATAATCATTTAAACTAGTTTGTAAGACAACAGAAGATACCAGTAATAATATTCTTATACATATCAACAACAAGGTATCTTCTTGCTATAAATTAAGTAAATATCAAAAAGGAGATCAGCAGAATGCCTTGAAACTATTTCATCAAAATATTCAAGGTATGTCTTCCAAATTATTAGAAATTCAAATGTTTTTGGAAAAAACAAAGTTTGACATTGTTTGTTGTAGGTACTGAACATTGGTTAAAGGATTACCAAATGCTAATAAATTAGTTATGAGAACTATAATGTGGGCAGTTGTTTTAATCGTAAATCTATGCTGCGTGGAGGTTCTATAATCTTAATTAAAAATTGTTTAAAATCCAAAACAACGAAATGACATAGTGGGTTTATCGATTGAACATTGCATCGAACTGTCCTGTGTTGAGCTTGATAAGCATGTTGTAGTGTGCGTTTACAGACCCCATAATTATCAGAACTTTTCGTTATTTGAGTCAATAATGGAAGATGTCCTAGCGAAACTTGATGTCGAGACTGCAGCCCCTGGGGCCCGCTGGGCACGAGAACACATTTGACCCAGCAATGTTTCAACGGACAAAAAGAAAGTGCGTACCTAATTGCTTAGATATTTACTTTAAAATCCAATCACTACCTACTGGATTAATTTTTGTTTAGAATGGTTCATGACTAAACGGAATCAAAAACAATAGTTCATCGAATTCTCTTTACATATATAAAACTCTGAATTTACGCTTTACGCTTGGAACAGCGCGTAGCGCTAACTATATTTCGAAAATTCTGTAGAAAAACACCATTGACACATGTTTTCATAGCCTTTCTTTAGTTTAATTCAAAAATTATGATTACAAAAAATATTACTCACCGTCACCGTTATGCCCGTCTGCCGACAAATATCTATCACCCGGCATCCACTCAATCGAAGCACTATGATGCGCCCTCCTTGAATTTGCGTCAACTGAGGTGCCACAATATTATATTTATAAAATGTTTTAAGAAATTTCACAGCACAGCACACAGTACGATTTTATATCACAGAACATAAATACCCTAACGAACGGGTTTCAAATACGTACGCATAGATAAGGATCAAGCGCAACTGACGTAAACGAACGATGTGACTTTCGTTTAATTTCGTAAAGGATCGGGAGAACTCGGAAGCAGCGGCGGGCGCGCAGGGGCGAGTGGGTGTGGCTTATTCCTATTGGGGCATGTTACATTGTCAATAATATCACGATACCGTGGTAATATTGATGGTATAATAGGCCGTATTACGGTATCGTGCTCAATAATTGCGATATCGCGATA
This sequence comes from Apamea sordens, assembly GCA_945859715.1. NCBI lineage: Eukaryota > Metazoa > Arthropoda > Insecta > Lepidoptera > Noctuidae > Apamea > Apamea sordens. The sequence continues at coordinate 12,732,368 of OX244009.1, forward strand.
TTAGTATCGTGATAATATTGACAAATGTGACATTCCCCAGTGAAACATGATGATTGGCTCCCAATTATTAGTATGTGCAACCATTGGGCAATTTTAAAAACGTTGAAAACTCCACCAATCATGCCGAGGATACTTTCTTTCTAACACTCCACGGCGCGTCGTAGTTATATTTATGTATAGAGTTTACGTTGATGTGCTGGCGTCTGTACTATCGGTAGCTGTCCTAAAAACAGTTGCATGGTAGAAAATATTGACGTGTAGCTTGACAGAGGGAACGACGCCATATTGAATTTTTATATAATATATAGGTACCTACCTGTTTACGTTCATTATTACTTATTGCAGTAAGTATACTTAAATGTTTGGTATATGTATTCGTGTTTGTTTTTAATTTGGAAGGTAGCAAATGGTGTTTTATTCGCAATTTGTGGGTACTTTTATATGGTTATTGGTATTTAGGGACGTTTTTAAGGAACTTTTTGCTTTTATTTCAATATTTTATGGGACAGTTGACGGTTTCATGGCAGGAAAAATTAAGGTAAGTAACTTCATTTTAGCAAAAAAAATTGTTGGTAGAAAAATTACTGTTAATAATTATATTTATGAACAGCCATTTTTCTTTGTATCAATTAATTAATCTATCACGGCCATAACGATATAAATTATAGTGTTTTGTCGGAACGAAAATGAACACCAAGACATTTAAAAAAATATCATAAGGGACAGGATAGTACCCTGTGGGACACTTAATTAAGGATGCAATTTACCACTCACTATGCACCTACGTTAGCTCGATTTTCTTGTGGATATAAGAGGATTAATTAAGTTCTAATTTATAGACACTCGCTTCGAACCATATAACTTTCTGGTTTATTTATAAGTATTCTAATGATGATCTAAAAACAAAAACAGTCGAGCGAACCCACAAATTACGTTTATCAATTAAAAATACTTACAAAACTCTCTCACAGAGAGGAGACCAAGCAGTGGGAACATTAATAAGCTGTTTTTGCTATGCACATGCTAATCAAAAATATATTTGGTCGGGTTTAATATCAGGCGAGTCAATTAAACTGACTAGGCAGCAAACCGCACCAAACTAGCTGAATTAATATAAGCGAAACGTGTTGTCTATCAAGTCCCCTTTTAGTGGCTTTTGCAATAGTCGGTTTATGTTATTCCAGTTTGAGCATGGTATAGTTTAAAGTCTTGCTAACAAATTGTACGGCATAAGAAGTACTCGGCTCTACTTTGGAAAATGTGTAATTAAACCTTTTAACCGCTTGTGTCGCATTTATGCGACACATATTTCAGTGCCCCTACCGCTCGTGTCGTATTTCTGCGACAGAGAACATGCATGATTTTTTCGTTCTATTTTCGTCCTATTAACTGCGTGGTACATACAACTAAAACTATTATTAAAATTTTATCGATTTGTAGCCGCGCGCTAGGGGCACGGCAATTGATATTTAGCCAAGCGCTTAAAAGGTTTATTAAAGTTACACCGTCCATTGCACACTTGTTTTATTTTATTATATTAAATAGGAACGACAAACAAGTACATTATCTGATATTACAAACAAAAGAACATAAGTAACTCAAATAATAATGTAGCCCACAGCGCTGTTCACAGATACCATTAATAAATAAAACTTTAAAAGTCACTGGGAGGTGAACTGTTCATGCATGACAGATAATCTTTTAAATATGTCTATCCATTTTGTTTTATGAGATGTACAATAAAAAGTTAATAAATAAAAACAATCATAAAATGCAGAGTCTACCCACCAATATATGTCATAAAACTTGTTTAAATTCTTAGTCGAGAAGATCGGAAACAAGGTTGTCCTGTTTGCCAGTAGCATTTTGCAATCACCTTTCCGTAGTGATTGTGGGAATTCTTTTTTGACAGTCCCCTAATAGGAGTTAATCAGAGGATTGTGTTTTAGCACGTTTGGGAGCTCATCATCATCTTCCTACCACTATTCCAATTTATTTGAGGACGCTGCAGCACGTCTTGGCCATACATCTCTATCAGCTGTCATTTCACGTGTTCACCTTCCAAGTCCTATTATCTTTAAGTAAATTTTTTGGTCTGTCTCTTTTTTTTTTTTTGTAGCCATCCACATTCACACCACATTTCTTGTCATTCACTCCACAAGACCTCACGTGTTTTAATTCACTTGAATGAAATAAAAACACTTAAAGAAACTCATAGAATTCAATTTAATCTTCAATTCTAAGTAATAATTGCTTTTTTGTCATCCTTTTACACAACTAACGTTAATATGGAAACTGGTTTTGGCATGGCTTCTATCATATTAATTAACAATGAAGTTTAAACATTCTCAGGCTATGTTACTACAGACACAGTTCCACGCAGACAGAGAAACGAACGAAGTGATAATATCAAGGTGAGAAAATTGTTGAGAGAACCAAAATTCATTAGTCATGGGCAGCGTTGCCAGGCATCCGGATAAAGCCGGACATAGGTAGGCTTTTTGATTGCGTGTCCGGCCAAAATAAATGGTGTCTGGCTTGTCCGGCTTTTGTTAGGCTTTTTACATTTCGCAAACGAGCGAGCGCCGATGACTGATTATAATAATAATCAAAAAAGTACAATTTTTTTGTCGTACCTATTAATACTGACACAAAATCTTCAATAATGTAGGGTGTCCGGCCTTTCCACCCAAATGTCCGGCCAAACTGGCTGGTCTGTCCGGCTATTAGGTTTGGCGACCTGGCAACCCTAGTCATGGGTAGCGACTAGCGAAAAACTGATGAAGGCCAAAGGTTATTGACTTTGGAAAAATATTATGAGGCTCAAGTGGCTTTGGGCAGGACATGTTGGTAAATAAGGTGAAGAACCTGTGGTAGTACAGTAGGTAGGATAAAACCAGTATAAGTGGGCCTCTTATCCTATTGAAACTCTGTACTACGCTAGGCCAGCTCAAGGTCAAAGTGTTACCACCGACTGTCGTGCACTCTGGTGAGCTGGAGGAGATAGCGAATCGTTTCACTCTTTTCGTATTCAAATTCACCTAAATTGCGTTACACACTGAATATTGGTGAACATGAAGGAATTTTCAAACAGTAATTTTTACAATTCTATTATAATTAGAAAAATACAAGCCCCCTTTTACATTGACATAACCATTTATACTGCTACAGTCATTTTACCTCTGACAGCTGCAAGCCAACAGCAACCTTATTGCAGCAACAATAAAGACCACTGTGATTTTGACAGACTTGACAGTAGCAACAACCCAACTGCAACCTTATTGTCAAGAAATTAAAGATCACTATGATATTGACAGTGATGCAAAATCAGAGGTAAAATAACTGTGAATAGAGATGAAACGATACGAGTAAAAACAATAGTTAATCGATACTTTTATTTCTGCTAAGTTGCCAGCCTTGCTTGTAGATAGAATAGATGCAGACGCCATTATGATGATTTTGTTTTGTTTGCGATTTCCGTAAATTACTCATCGCATGCGATGCGGCTTGCGTTGTTTGCTTGTTATCTGTGACTGAATTTGAAATCTGGGGGCCTACTCCGAAGTGCAAAGTGCGAATGTTCGGATCGGACCGACACGTGGCCGAACCGAATATTATTGAAAAATGCGAAAAAAGTTCGGATCGGTTCAGTTGGGTCGGGACCATAGTCAATATTCGAAAGAGTGTAGGAGTGTAGGATCGGAACCGACCGAACCAAATAGTAACTTCGTAGCAGGAAACGTCCGAATATTCGGCCGATACTACTTCGAAGTAGACCCCAAGGTAATCAAATCGATGAAAATGGGACCACAAAAGTCGGACCTGTGGCTATATTTTACAAAAATATTGATAAAACAGTCACTCACACAAAAATTGTAATTAATTTTAATAAGTACATGGTCTAAGTATTTATTAAAATTAATTACAATTTTTGAAGCATTTCTTGCACGTGGCTATTTTGTTGTTCCAACAGGTAGGGTAAATGGCCCAACTGTTGTCCATGCGTAATTGCTTACAAATTCAAAGAATGCGTGGGTACCGATATCATTTGAAAAATAGTTAACAAAAATCAAATGAGTAATTCAGTTTTAAACATTGACTCATTCACCTGTCGAGTGGCATTTAAGTCGAAAGTGATTAATACAGGCCATGTTGTGGGAATAACAAATGTGGCATCCACTTAAAACTTCGATGTAATTTGTTTGTTCTTGTAAGAAAGTCATAGAAGGAGCAATCATCTAATTAACAGGTCATTTGTATAAGCATGTATAAGCTGCGATTTATTTCAATTGCAAATACTTAAATGTAAATGGTCAACTCATTAGGTATGTAAGAAATGGTTTCTAATTGAAGACCAGTGGTGGCCCAGTGGTTACGACCCCAACTTACTAGTTGAAGATCGTATGTTCGAACCCAGGTAGGCGCTTTACTTTGTATAAATTATTTAATCACCACTGCTCCCAAAACGGTGAAGGAAAACATCGTGAGAAAACCGGCATGTCCTAGAACCAAAAAATCGAAGTCATGTGGTATCTACCAACCCGCACTGGGCCCGCGTGGTAGATAACCACCCACTCTCTCTCGAAAAGAGGAAACCTGTGTCCTAGCAGTGGGAACATTTAGGCTGATTATGCTAAACACGCTTGTAGGCACGTGGGTTAACTTTGCGATGATGCAACTTAAACTTTCGATACGAAATCGGCAATCACTCTAATCCATACGTTTTCAAGGTCAAGCAACGTGGCTACGGTCAAGGTTTTTAGATGGATAACCGATATTTACATATCGATAGATATCTATTAGGTTAGTTACCGGTTGATAAACGCAATGTGAGGTAAGATTGCAGAGTTTATACAGGAATGCAAAAAAAAAAAACACGAAATAGTATTTTTATGAAATGTTTCTGCATATTTTTTTTATTAAGTACATGGGACCTAAATATCTGGTCTGCCTAACCCTTTTTAATATATGCGTGATGTTAAGTAGTAATTTTACTTGATCTGTTATGGCTTAAATCTTGTTGGTAAGTAAATGATTCCTATTATTAATTTATTTTTGGGTTGACTTTTTAATGAAATATTTAAGCTTATATTAATTTTACTGTGCTATTATCCTCAAAAGTACGTTGACGCACCTTTAGTATAAGTATTAGATGCCTTTCGTTTCATAACTTTTCACTATCTATACACTGGAAAACAAAGAAATAAATAACATAACATCACGCCTGTAATATCCGAAGGGACAGGCAGAGGTGTACACTGACATTTCGGCAAGCCTCAGATAACGGGCGAGCCTAATGCCATTAACCGGGCACAATTCCACAATCCAGGCTGCGACTGAGAAATTCCTCACGGAAAAACCTAATAACAATGTACAGACGCCAGCAGGTCAAGCTAACCGAAACTGTCAAATTTTCCCAATCAATCTTGAACCTAATGCTTTAGCGATATAGTTGAAAATCGATTAAAGAAATTTTACAGATTGTTGTAGCTTGATGTGCTGGTCTGTACTCGAACTGGGAATCAAATACAGGAACTCATGCTCAATCAACAGTAGCGCTTGCGACCAGTAGGTCAACGAAGTCAAAGAAATAAATTAAATAGATTGAATAGAACACAGTTTATTCAAATTTTTGGAATGAAGAGATATAATTCTGCTTTAGTTAAATTAATAGAGAAAAAACTAGTAATTTTTAAGTCTTACCCAGAATTCGCCATCAGACCAACTAAATACGAATGAGATTTCACGCGTAACTCGAGCAGTTCTGATAATTTTTATCTTGTCTCCTCATTAAAGTCTATTTTAAGAACCGGTATTACTAAGTTTGTATTATGAGTAGTTGAGTAGCTTAACTAAATTAACGCCAACGGCATGTCATGCTATGCTACCCACGGCTAAACCACACTTGAACACCCATATAATACTGTTTCGATGGCATATTCAAGAGGACATGGTGAATGTAGGTGTTCGTGCATGTCGAATTTTTATCCGACAATATACATACACAGGTTGCAGTGGAAGCCTAGTGTGGGGAAAAGATTTTTATTTTTTGGGTTTTTAATGATAACCCCGTGACTTTGTGGTCACCAGTACACAGTCAGTTCGGCTGTTGTAATCGGGTCTATACTAAGGAAAAGTAATTGGGTTTTCCTGTAGTGATATCTATTTAAGCCTTTAATGGTAATTATAGACTTTCGGTAGCGTTTCATAGAAGTTATAGGATCATGTGTGACGTGGACTGTCAGAGACGACTACAGAGAGTAAGTTACAAAACATAAAAAACAGGCCAAGTGCGAGTCGGACGGACGCACGAAGGGTTCCGAAAAACGACAAAAAAATCACTTTTGTTGTATGGGAGCCCCACTTAAATATTTTTTTATTTTGTTGTTATAGCGGCAACAGAAATGTATCATCTGTGAAAATTTCAACTGTCTAGCTATCACGGTTCATGAGATACAGCCTGGTAAAGACAGACAGACAGACGGACAGTGGAGTCTTAGTAATAGGGTCCCGTTTTATTAATAGGGTACGGAACCCTAAAAACCAGTTCTAACAGTGTACTTAAGTACGTAAGTACCTACGCTCTATACTAATAGGGCGTTCTATATTAATAGGGTGTAGGTACGGTCAGCATCAAAAGTCGGTTAACACTTTAGTTGTTTAAATCTTAATTATTGAGAAAAATATTCTTAAAAAGCTTATATTAATAAGATATTTAAGAATAATTAACTCTTTGCTATTACATGAAATAGAGAAAACCAATGTATCACATCATTTTGTATCAATTTAGATGATTTGTAAAAGTAACAGTGTTAATTGACTTTTGATGCTGACTGTACTTAGGTTAAACAACTATGATTAACCCATACAATACCTACCTTTATGGGAATTGTAGTCCATATTATGGTGTTGATGGAGAGAAACATCTCTAATAGTATAGGTTTCAATCAGCAGAAAACGAATAATTAATTAAACAGATGTTTTAGAGAAATAAGAGAAAAAATACATAATTATTTATGAAGTAAAGCATCAACGTCAAACTGCAGTTACGCTAGCGCAGGCAAAGTTTTTGTAATAAAGACGTATACAGAATACAGATAATGGACTAATTAAATAAATAATTTATGTTAATTGAATCTGCGAGAAACACAAGTCATATAAAGAAGCTAATGAAAACGATGCATTTTAAGATCGATAAATCTCTTTAATAACATTCTCAAGTAAAACTGTGCAATTAAGATGAGAATAGGGCTGACCTATACCAATATTCTGACGTTTTCGCTGTCAGTCTTAACTTCAGTCAGGTGCAACACGAATTTACGATCAATTCAGGGCTAGCCCTATTCTTGAGTTTGATAAGGCACTTATAACAAAAAAAAAACCATTATTAAAAACTTTAAAAAAAAAATTAAACCGCAGAAAAAACTGAAAAGCAAAAAATAATAAACCTTTTTTATTTAACCTTAATAACTAAGTTCTTAAACTAATGTAAGTATACCTAAGTAATTTTGAGTCGGCGCCAAACAATCAACAAAGATCACTAAATTGCCTTAAATTTAAATGACGTCGACTCAAAATTATTTAGGTATACTTACATTAGTTTAAGAATTTAGTTATTAAGGTTAAATAAAAAAGGTTTATTATTTTTGCTTTTCAGTGTTTTCGACGGTTTAATTTTTTTATTATTATTCTTATTTTATCATTTTATGTGGCTATAATCTACTAATTGTTGGCCAAAGGGCAGGCATATGTGGCACCACTGAGTAGAGTAATAATACACAACTCAGCATTCAAATCTGTGAGTGAACAATAAATCATCCCTATTTTCCCACCCTTAGGGTTGGACTTTTTTTCCAAATTTATATGGGACCAACTTTGGTTGGCTGGATCAAACGAGATATACATGGGGCCATGTGCACTATTTACTATCTATTTGCTACTATTTACTACCTATAATGAAATATTTGCTACCTTTGCGTTAATCAAAGAAATAAAGTGGCCAGCCATTCTGACGTCAGGTTGGCTGACCACTTCCAAGTTCTCATAGTTATAGTAACCGCATTGTTAATAAAAATATTTACTACCTATTTGCTACCTTAACATATATTTTTTTACACAACTTTAAGAAGCTCCTATAAAAAGTTATTAATAAAAGCCATTAAAGCGCCTGTACATCAATTATTTACGTCTTTTCTCCTCAGAATAATTGCTAACAATATTTTTGCAGGAGCTCAATGCCTTATGAACCACTTGTTTCTGGATATGAGCTAATGAGCCACAGTTACTTTTTTATTCATAAAAATAAACCAAATTTTGATTTTTTCAAAGTTGAGGCATAGTAAAGTTTTATCTATCTATACAATTTTATAATTATTTACATATCGCATTTATTCTTAGGAATATAAGTACCTACCTACCATATCTTACCTACCTACCTTAACATACATTTTTTTTCACAAATTTAAGAAGTTCCTATTTAAAGGTATGAATTAACGTTAATTTAGAAAGTGCCTGCAAAACCATTAATAGCAATTATCTTACGAGCATAAGAAGTCGTGGTGTAAATTATTTATGTGCAGGCGTTTTAATGTCTTTAATTAAAAACTTTCCGCGTGTTTGTACACACGGCTACACGTCAAGCTATACAAAACCAGTTTGTCTTGGCCTCACTTTGTATGATATTTTCTCACAATGAACGGTCAGCCAATACTGGTTTTGCATAGCTTGATGTGTAGCCGTGTGTACACGGCCATGTAAAATATCTCCACCCCTCTCCCACGCCCTCGACCTTATCATTGAAACTATTGCGACTAAAATTTTTAGTCACTCTCCTGTGTATTCGAAATTATTTAATTACGTTCATCAAGTACATGATTCAAAATAAATATCAAAAATTTCTGTCCAATTTTAATGTTGATTCAAAAAGTATGTCAGATTTTAATTACATATTATATTATTTATATTTTCTGCCATAAATATGTAACCTATTAAAAAAATATACCATTTCCATGTTAGACTTATCGCATTTATTCTTGCGAATATAAGTATGTATGTACTTACTTGGGGATTTATTAAATTGGTCTTGATCAAATTATGATACAATATTTGATAATCATTCATTGACATCTTAGATTATTTTTATTAAAAACTACCCACAATATTCACAACTGTGATGATAAATTATTGTGTTCAAGTTTACTTTTATTGTTTGTGACGTTAATAATAATTTATTAAAAATCTTAATAAAAGACTGATTTCATATCCAGAAACAAGTTGTTCATAAGGCACTAAGCGCCTGCAAAAATATTATTAGCAATTATTCTGAGGAGAAAAGACGTAAATAATTGATGTACAGGCGCTTTAATGGCTTTAATAACTTTTTATAGGAGCTTCTTAAAGTTGTGTAAAAATATATGTTAAGGTAGCAAATAGGTAGTAAATATTTAGGTACATTAACAATGCGGTTAATACAACGCTATAACTATGAGAACTTGGAAGTGGTCAGCCAACCTGACGTCAGAATGGCTGGCCACTTTATTTCTTTGATACATTTCTTAACGCAAAGGTAGCAAATATTTCATTATAGGTAGTAAATAGTACCAATTAGGTAGTAAATAGTGCACGTGGTCCCATGTATATATTTGGTTTGGTCCAGCCAACCTGACGGTGACCAACTTTGGGGTATACCCTTTCCTATAAAAAAAGAATCACCAAAATCGGACTACTCTGTAAAAAGTTACGCGTGGTCATACGTAAAAAAATAAAAAATATATACGCTTGAGAGCCTCCTCCGTCTTTTTTCGTCGGTTAAAAATGTTTGTCTGTTTGTTTGTTCCGGCTAATCTCGGAAACGGCTAGACCGATTTTGACGGGACTTTCACGGGCAGATAGCTGAAGTTATACAGAGTAACTTAGGTTACTTTAATTTTAGAAAAAGAATTAGGGTTCCGTGCAAAAAAATTAAAACCCATGAAATCTAATTTGTTTTCCGACACATGCGAAGTGCGAATGAAGTCGCGAGCATAGCTAGTAGTTAAATACATATAAAATGGGGTTCATTGTAACTTGGATGTAACGAACCAACATAGATTGAATGCTTTATCCATGACGCAAGGTCAAGTCAGTACGGATATAATTACGATACGCCAACTATTTTTCTGATAACATCGCCCGTTGTTGTATTTATAGTATGTACTAGATTTCTTATCAATTAAAAATGTAGTAAGTACAATAGTAATAAAAGTATAAGTGATTTATGATTTATTAAATCGTGGGTTATCAATTGGGTATTTAAATAAATCGCGAATGCAGAGGAGCTTAGAGGATGTGACGGGTTGAGGAAAGTAGTAGCAAAAAAGAAAAAAAGGGCTGATATTTCAATCATCTGATAACTTTATTCGAGGAATAATTTTGAAATTTTGACAGTTATTTCATACAATAACTGTCAAACGTCAATTTTATTCCTCGAATAAAAGTTATCTGGCGACGGAAAAATCAGCCCTAAGTAGAACATTTTATTTGCCCCGGGGAATCAAAGCGTGATGTTATGTTGTTTTATTTGCTTACCTACTTTGAGAGTTAAACTAAGGATTGATGCAATAAACTGGTGCTTACCTGTAACAAAAAATGAAATATTAATTAAATTACGTGAGCTCAATTAAAAACGTTACAATAAAATTGTGTTCACACTTAGATAAAGGGTGTAACCATAGATATCCGTGGGTCTAACAGACCATAGAATTAATAATAGTACAGTCAGCTTCATCAAGAATACTTAGTAAATAAAATTATTATTATTTTCGTAAAATACAAATGAATAGGTGCCCAGGACACCAGGTTCATCCGCCAGCAGGTCAAGCTACCGGAAACTGTAAAATTCTCCCAATCAACCTTGCTTTAGCGATAAAGTTGAAAATCTATAAAGAAATTTGACAGATTGTAGTAGCTTGATGTGCTGGCGTCTGTACTATTGTACGTGTTATATTTTATTTTATACCTTAAAAAACATTTAAGTATATTTTTAAAAGTGAAACTGAAACTGTTCTGGGAAACATAAAATTATAATTGAGATATAGCTCGTTCCTAGTCAGATGAAACGCCGACCTGATCTAGTTTTAAAATATGATTGACGTGTAAACGTGTTTGTATAAACCTACTTACAAAATAAAAAGCATTTATCAATTAAAAATAAGTGTATCATATAATCCGAAATCCGAAAGAAAGAGTCGATTTTCGAATTTAGTTTCCATGTTTTGACACATTGTCCCTAATAGAATTAATGGTTGCATGACACATGGAATAACAATTTAATAAACACCAGCTGAGTTTTTGTTTTCCTTACATTATTATTATTGCTTACTCTGGCTATATGATAACAGCCGCACGGGTCGTCGCTACGCTTGCCGCGGTCGATTTGTGGATGGGATGGGTGACCATCCAGTACATAACGAGACCCGTCCGTGCCTCGGAATAAACGTTAAGCCGTTGGTCCGGGCTGTCAATAATTGCAGGTCTTTGACAGACGTTACGGGTAGTCAGAAACCCAAAAGTCTGACAACCAATCTTAGCAAGGGGTATCGTGTTACCCAGTTACTGGGTTGTGGAGGTCAGATAGGCAGTCGCTCCATGTAAAATACTGGTATTCAGCTGCATACGGTTGGACTGGAAGTCGACCCTAACATAGTTGGGAAAGGCTAGGCAGATGATTATGTAGCAAAAATTAATCTAAACATAGTAATAGTAAAGTACAGTCAACGTCACGAGTAAATGATTATTATTACACACTATGATTTATTTATAACACTTTGATTATTATTCCTACAAACTAAAACATTACAAGTAATTAAAACAATAATAAGCTCTTGTAATATTCGTGTCACAATTCAGAAAATGTTATTAAAGTTAGGAATGGTAACATAGTTTATTACACTATTGTTGTGCTCTACTCTCTCTATTATTATCTCGCCGGTGCTAATAAATCTAATACTATTGCTGACATACACTCGTGCTTACGGTCCGTAAGAACTGCTTACCGACCTATTTCTATCACTTCAAATAAACCATGCTCATACTCGTATAACAATTTCGGTGTTTGAAATAAATATTTCTTACTAACTGTTTCCTGCGGTTTTACTCGCACTGTGGAGAAACTACTCGATATACCAGGATAAAAAGTAGCCTATGTGTTAAAACAGGACATGGACTATCTGTGTGTCAAGTTTTATTGAAATCCGTGGAGCCGTTTATGCGTGATGAAGGAACAAACATTCAAATATTATTACTAATACTCACATGGTAACTGATCAGCTAAAGACAGATTGTTATGGCAATTTAGACCTATATCCAGCAGTCAACCTTTTGGCTTATGCATTACTAGTTTATGCCCGCGACTTCGTCCGTCGCACCGCATCGCGTGCCCCCGCTATTTCTTCGTTTTCGCTTAGCGTCCGTCTTACTTTTTTTCGATTTCCTCGGCGCCCGAGTGCTACCCACCTGTAGCCTTCCTCAAAAATTGGGCTATATATGATAGCCCAATTTTTGAGGAAGGCTGCAAAAATATTTTTTCAAATCCGCCTACTAGTTCCAGAGATAAGCGAATCAAACAAACAAACCCTTAAACTTTATTATTAGTACAGCCGTGCGATTCTGTAACCATCTCATCGTGAAAACTTAGGTGAAGTGAGCGTGGAGTGGACTGTCATTCCACCTAATGCTAGGGATTGACACTGTTGACAGCTCACTATAAGCTCACTTCAACAAAATTTTCACGGTGAGATTTTTACAAAATCGAGCGGCAGATAAGTATAGATGTAGATGATAATTTCTTCATAATTTCTCTGAGAAGCGGCCGGGAGTGTATGTGCCCGATTGATGGCAATAGGCTCGCTCCTTATTACATGGGACTTAAACTTATCTAGCGAAATTTGGTTGTACACACGGCTACATATCAAGCTATGCAAAACCAGTATTGGCTGACCGTTCATTGTGTGAAAATATCATACAAAGTGGGGCCAAGACAAACTGGTTTTGTATAGCTTGACGTGTAGCCGTGTGTACTATAGGTACACCTCTGCCCAACCCTTCGGGGAAACAAGGCGTGTGTTATGTTAATTACTTACGCTTCAACCATTTATTTCTTAGCCGCATTTTGATCAAGTCTTTATAGAAGGTAGACGTTTACGAGCTGACATAAAATAGTACCCTTTCCTATGCATGATTTTTATGACTTGCAAAGGGATGATAGAATGCTTAGTCTCGTTTTTTCCGTTCAGGTGAATATAGAAGTCTTGTTTTTTTTTTGAACATCAAGATCATATTGAAAATATGTTGCCGGATCAGGCTTAGGCACCTATAAAATATAAAATGGATAGCTCCGACTTTAGTTGAAAACAGTCAAGTTCATTTAAATCGATTGACATAGTACGGGCATGTGATGTAGAGGAATTAGGAAAATGTCGTGAGGAAAGTTTTGAGCATGGATGTGGATGGATATGAGCGTAGGGAAAGATGAAATAAACGATGGATGGACTGTGTGAAAGAATATATGGCTAGAAAGAGGCAGACTACCGAGATGACGACTATTAGAGAAGTATGGAAGAAAAAAACACGTTGCGCTGATCCCAAATAAATTATGATAAGGGCAGGAGAATGATGACGAGAAAAAATCAAGGCATTTACTCAATTAGACCATTAGGTGCACACGACGAGATATCAAGCTATATATTTCCAGTTTTAGCTGACCTCGCATTCTACAGGCTTTTTGTACAATGAGAAGTCAGCTTATACTGGTACAGGAAATATATAATGTAAATTGTTATGCGACGCGGGTACTTTAAGTGTTTAACAAGTTACTAGCTCGTTCCAATTGAAGATTTATTTAGAGAAGACAGGACAACAATTTCCAAAGGAACTTTTTTTTAACTAAATGTTTGTACACACGGCTACACATCAAGCTATACAAAAGCTATTTTTTGTATAGCTTGACGTGTAGCCGTGCGTACATGTAGACGCCAGCACATCAAGCTACTACAATTTGTCAAATTTCTTTAATAGATTTTCAATGTTATTGCTAAAGCATTAGGTTCAAGGTTGATTAGGAAAATTTGACAGTTTCGGGTAGCTTGATGCGCTGGTGTCTGTATTTTGTTATATTTGGAACTTTGAGGTCTAAAGTTCAATTACGACTTGAAAGTAAGTAAAAATGATGTCATGACTATGTAGGGCGAACATTCCTATTCACATGGTAAGATAAGCAATGTTATCTGCTTATCATTCCAACACTCACAATACGTTACTTAGAAACAGATAAAGTAGAAGTTTTAGAAATTCCTATGTCGGTCTAAAAACATGGGAAACCATAAGTCCAAACGAAAAGATAGAGTTTTTAACCGACTCCAAAAAAGGAGGAGGTTCTCAATTCGACTGTATTTTTTTTATGTTTGTTTTTTGTGTTAACATTTTTACACCTATCCCAGGCCAGGCGCACTCCGCATTTTAGGTATGAAGCTACAAGTACGCGGCGGGCTCGACGTAATAACAACTCTCAATCGCTGCGATTAAGTACAATTTAGCTTGCGCGTCGGCGGGAAGTGCTATTATAAAAGTTCTTCAAGATCAAAGGAGTGCATCTTCTGTACGTTAGTACTATTAGTTATTCTGCGCCTATACACCTACAGAGTACGGTAGTCGTAGTGGTACATTCAGCGAAAAAAAGTTGTTTATCATATCGGAATTTTTAATAAGTATTTGAATATTTATGAAAACAGAAACATCAGCAAATGAAGGAAGAAAAAAGCTCGAATTCAAAACTAAAATTATAGTACATTTTTGAGAATAAATAATAATGGAATACGCTATGTTTGACCGAAACACCTCTTAAATAATAATTTTCAAGGTTCAAAACGAATGCTAATAAACTAACCGCTACTTTTGTTTTTTTGAAGACGCTAGCGTCGCAGATCAGCGTGCAAAGACGACTTTTTTTGGAACCAGTTTCAAGATAATATTAAAATGAAATCAATAAACTCATTAAAACCAATTTTTATTTAACACAATTCATGTGATATTCTGTTACAGGATAACCTGTTATAAACGGACTGTGGTGTAAAAGTACAGTATAACTTAGTGCATCAGTAGATTTAGCAGGTACAGACGCTAGCAGGTCAAGCTACCCGAAACTGTCAAATTTTCCCAATCAATCTTGAACCTAATGCTTTAGCGATCTGCCACCATGGGATCTGGAGGCGATAGTCCTCGCGCGCCTATATGATTGGCGGAGGCACTACGCCGGGGGGAAACTCCGCATCCGCGGCAAACCGCGGCGGAGCGGACGAACCTCCGGCGCGATCTCATGGTGGCATGGAAGGAGCGACTATTGCAACCCAGCGCAGGGCACGCCACGATAGCGGCGGTAAGACCCCTCTTTGAGGAGTGGCTAGAGAGACGTCACGGCACTCTCACCTACCGCCTGACGCAGGTCCTCTCCGGACACGGATGTTTCGGGAGGTTCCTGCACATCATCAGGCGGGAGGAGACGCCCGGGTGTCACCACTGTCAGGATCGCCCAGAGGACACGGTGGAGCATACGGTGGAGGTCTGCCCTGCTTGGGCAGAGCACCGCCGTGTCCTCGTAGAGGCGATTGGCAGCGGCGGCGACCTCTCGCGCCCGGCCCTGGTTCAAGCCATGGTCCGGGGTGAGAGGGAGTGGGAGGCAGTCACCTCCTTCTGCGAAGCAGTCATGCTAGCGAAGGAGGTGGCGGGGTGGGCGAGGGAACGCGCCTTGCGCACCTCACGCCTCAGCCGCCGCGGGAGACGCTCCGGGCGTCGGGAGCCGCGTGACGACTCCCGGCCACCGTAGGCGCGGGCCTGCGGGCGGAGAGTAATGGGTAGCTCTCCGTCCGATCAGGACTAGGCCCGTGCCGGACGGCGTGTTCGTGTTCCACGCGCGCCTCAAAGAGATGTCAGCAAGTGACGGGGCCCCACAGGGCCGAAGCCTGCCAGGGTAGCGGGACCATCCGAAAGGGTTTACCGCTGCCCTGGAACATAAAGGGCTAAGGAAGGAACACGGGTGGGTTTTAGTCAGTAAAAGTCTGACACTCCCTTCTGCTCCACCCAGAGCGGGAGGAGTCATTTGATGATTTCCCATCCTCAAAAAAAAAAAAATGCTTTAGCGATAAAGTTGAAAATCTATTAAAGAAATTTGACAGATTGTAGTAGCTTGATGTGCTGGCGTCTGTACACACAGCTACACATCTATACTTCTTATTATTATAAAGAGGTAAAATTTGTTTGTTTGTTTGTATGTAAAGGGGTAATCTCTAGAAGTACCAGTAGGATTTGAAAAACACTTTTTGCATTTGAGAGCCCAATTCTTGAGAAAGGCTATTAACATCACGCTATGACTAAGGGTCAACACTTGTTCTCAAGTGTTACGCTCCATTTAACGACTGGACCGATTTGGCTATTTTACAATCTTTTATTTAGTTTTTTTTTTTTGTTTTGGAATGTTCGTAATAGTCCAAATTAGGTTTTTATTGAAAGAAAAATTAGTTTCCTAGAAAAAAAAATCAAATTTCGGGAAAAACTGAACGATCAATTTTTTCTATATATGGGACAGCAGGACAACGTCTGTCAGTTTATTACAATAACAATATGTACCCAGGCAGTTTGAAAATGGAATCCAGTCGTATTATCAATGGCGTGAGTCATTCGCATCGCTGCCGCGCTGCCTCGCTGTGAATCGGCCGCCATTGTATACATATACCTAGCAGCTACTTAAGTAGGTACTGCTTTATTTTACCTGTGTTTGTTTTAATCGCTAAATCATAGCAAACAAAATATGTAATAAGGGCTGATTTTTCCAACGCCAGATAATTTTGTCGAAAAGGACATTATATTTTCTCGGTGTCGTTACCCTTGGAATTACATACATTCCTAAGCCCTAGTTCCCAAGTAGTGCGACAGATGGCGCTAGTGTCTTTCAGTTTCAGTTTGATATAGTATTACAGTACGTTAAAGGGCACGGTCTCCGCCTGTGAAAGGCACAGCTGTAGATTGCGTATGGTGAATAAATTATGATTGACCATTTACAAACTATTCGTTCACATTGTTGTTTACGTTAGAAACGTTTGTTGTTGTTACGTTAGATTCCTGACCTTATGAAAAATAGTAAAATAATACCTTTGTTTAAATCAGGTAGTACATCAGACCCTACAAATTACAGACCTATTTCTGTACTACCTACCTTCAGTAAAATTTTTGAGAAATTAATTTTAGATCAAATGCAAAGATTTTTTAATAAACACAAGCTATTACATAGCAAACAGTTCGGTTTTACAAGGGGTCGTTCAACTACTGATGTGTTGAACTTTTAGGACATATTTATAATGCTTGGGAAGATAAATGCGATGCCTTAGGCATCTTTTGTGATTTGTCCAAGGCATTCGATTGCGTTCTTCATGAAACGTTAATCAGGAAACTCCGCCACTACGGAATCGGGAACACTGCTCTGGATCTTCTTACCTCATACTTGAGTAAGAGGATTCAGAGCGTTGACGTTAATGGAAAAAGATCTCCCGGATCCATAGTAACAATGGGAGTCCCACAGGGCTCAATTCTTGGTCCTTTCTTGTTTCTTATTTATATAAATGACTTGCCGTACCTCATAAAGGATACCTAATCATGATATAGTGTTGTTTGCAGATGACACTTCACTTTTGTTTAAACTTAAACGTCAGCAGCATGTTACTGACGATGTAAATAGCGCGATCTCTAAAGTAGTCCACTGGTTCAATGTTAATAATTTACTTTTAAACGAGAAAAAAACCAAATGCATTAAGTTTACGCTACCTCACGTTAGGCAGGTGAAAACTAATGTGCTGATAAAGGGCGAAGAATTGAATCCTGAAGACAGCACAGTATTCTTGGGCATAACTTTGGATGCTAAGCTTCAGTGGGGACACATAGATAAATTGTCAAAAAAGCTAAGTTCCGCAGCATACGCTGTTAGAAAAATTCGTAATTTAACTGATACAGAGACAGCCCGTTTAGTGTACTTTAGCTATTTTCATAGTGTAATGTCATACGGTATTCTATTGTGGGGAAATGCCGCTGATATTCAGACTATCTTTGTTTTGCAGAAGCGAGCTGTTCGATCCATTTATAAACTGAGTCCGAGACACTCGCTCAGAGACAAATTTAAAGAGATTAATGTTATGACTGTGCCTTCTTAATATATTTATGAAAATCTTTTATATGCCCATAAAATATAAAATTGTTTAAAAAATACAGTGATATCCATGATATAAATACTAGGAACAAACACAAATTTGTTGTACATACAACAAGGCTCAAGAAAATAGGTGGCTCGTTCAGATGCCAATGTATACGCTTTTATAATAAAGTTCCAAGCCCCGTTCAAGATCTAAGCCTTAATAAATTCAAATCATTTATTAAACGTAAGTTGTGCCAGAATGCCTTTTATACCGTTAAGGATTATATCGAGGACAAAAAGGCTTGGGATTAAGCTGCTTCCAATTTTTTTTTTACATATTGAATGTTTTTATTTTGTTTTTCTCTGTTTTGTTGTTGTTTTTTTTTTATATACACTGACATTAATGAATTTTATATTATTATATACTAAGACATTTGCTTACTTTGTAAAGTATTATATTATTTTAATTATTGTGAATGTGAAGACTATGTGGGTCATTGTATTTATGTTATTTTTCTCTCTGTTCTCTTAGTTTTTGTCATGGTCTGGCAGCTTGAGTAATTAATGTGGCCTACCCAAATGTCCTTTCTTTGGTATTGTTCGTCAGATTGTTGAGCTCCTTAAGTTTTGAGTTGAGCTGCATGATTTCTGACAAATGCGTGCACTGACTGGACAGGTCCTCTCAATCTGTGTGGTTCTTTCCTCAAAAGACCATCTCAGACATCGACCTACATGGTCTTCATATAATCTGACCAAGATTATGTCTGGACTTTAAAAGAGACTGTGACGTCTGAGTTTGTTTCGGCCTTTCTTCTCAGACTAGTCAGATGGGAAACGCCGACCTCATCTAGTTTTAAAATATGATTGACGTGTAAAAGTGTTTGTACAAACCTACTTACAAAATAAAATCATTTATCATTTAACGTTAGTCAGTTTTCCATAACCTGTACCTACCTGTATCTTTTTTTTCGGGAATACGTATGTACCTAAAACGTGTTATAACTTTTTTATCGCCTTTATTGAATGTTTGTTTTTTTATTGTTAGACTTTTTTATCGAGAAAACAAAAACCACTACAGGAAAAATGCTGATTATTATTACGTTTAAAAACAGTAATAAAAATAATTTAATTAATAATGTTTAACTTTGAGTAAAACGATGTTATTTCGTATCTATTTATTAGACCTATTACATTTTTAATCACACTTTTTGAAGCTAACTGCACTTTTTAGGGTTCCGTAGCCAAATGGCAACGGAACCCTTATGGATTCGTCATGTCTGTCTGTCTGTCTGTCCGTCCGTATGTCACAGCCGCTTTTTTCCGAAACTATAAGAGCTATACTGTTGAAACTTGGTAAGTAGATGTATTCTGTGAACCGCATTAAGATGTTCACACAAAAATAGAAAAAAAACAATAAATTTTGGGGGTCCCCATACTTAGAACTGAAACTCAAAATTTTTTTTTCATCAAACCCATACTTGTGGGGTATCTATGGATAGGTCTTCAAAAATGATATTGAGGTTTCTAATATCATTTTTTTCTAAACTGAATAGTTTGCGCGAGAGACACTTCCAAAGTGGTAAAATGTGTCCCCCCCCCCCCTGTAACTTCTAAAATAAGAGAATGATAAAACTAAAAAAAATATATGATGTACATTACCATATAAACTTCCACCGAAAATTGGTTTGAACGAGATCTAGTGAGTAGTTTTTTTTTAATACGTCATAAATCGTAACGTAACGGAACCCTTCATGGGCGAGTCCGACTCGCACTTGGCCGGTTTTTTTATTATTTCCTACAATTTATTTTCGCAACATTTAAAATCAAATGCGAGTATTATTTTCAAATAGTAATTTAATTAGATTACAAAAAAAGCTATTTATTTTTAACTTCAGCTTGCAGATTATTTAATTCTATAATTACGCGTGTAAGGTTGTGGCTAAGTAATAACAGCCACATAGGTCGATCTATCAGGTTAAGCTACACTTGCCGCGGTTGGTCCATGGATAGGTGACCATCTTAACATATCAAGACCCCTCCGTGCCTCAGAAAGCGCGTTAAGTCGTTGGTCCGTCTCTCCTCCGCTTTGCGGAGTTAGATAAATGACGGTCTATCTCTGACAGTCATTACGGGTCGTCAGAAGCCCAAAAGTCTGACAACCAGTCTTACCAGTAACGTGTTACTCAGTAACTGGGTTGTGGAGGTCAGATAGGTAGTCGGTCCATGTAAAATACTGGTATTCAGCTGCATACGGTTAGACTGGAAGCCGACCCCAACTTAGTTGGGAAAAGGCTAGGTAGATGGCGATGACGCGTGTGAGATTTATGTTTGAAAACGCATCCGCAAAACGGAGTTAGATAAATACAGGAAAAACTGTAAAGGGGCAAAGTTTATTAAAGAAGTCGGATAAATGGAACTATTCCAACTACATGCCTCTTTCTTTCCGCCAAGTCACAAGAGGAAAATCAGTTTGTCACGTCATGCATTCCAAGGAGAACGCATTCTGATTTTGTGATTATTATATTGTATTAGAGCTAGGAATTTGGGATAATTTTCAAGTTATGGAACAACAAACTTAATGTCACACTTACTTAACAAAGTTCAAATTCCATTGCAACCAAAATTAGGACCTTTTTGTTACAAATTATCACTCAAAAATCAACTTTGAATACATTATCGAATGTAATTATCTGAGATTATGAGCACTGCTTTATCTACTTAGTTTAAGGAAAATAAAAATGTACTAAAAATATGTAGAATATATACAGGTTGGAGGGCTTCGACGCGCAAACTGAAACCATGAATTCGGTACATGATTCTAGACCACCTAGAGTAGAAATTGTTCGATGGTTATAAAAAAAATCAGCAGTTTCATACAAAAGTCTACGCGGTCAAAATGTATGGAACAGGTTTTTTTTTTCAGAAACAAGTACTGGATCCATGGTAACAGCCTGCGCGCCGATATCGCCCGTGCGGACCTATAGACTTATACTGCCGATTTTTAATGCACTTGGGCAATATTTTCGTTTTTATCAGAATAGTTGTCAGACATACGGGTTTCTGAATACCATAAATATTCATGACAACTGAGATCCATTTTAACGTGCTCTTCAAAACACGGAATCACAATGAGTAAACCAAGATTACCCATCCACTAACTAACCGGGGTATACGTAACTTAACCCCGTGTCAGTTAACCACGAGCCCCCTCCCTCCACGCCCTTATCCATTACACGTTGAAGTCCCTGCTCGGAAAATAATTTGCCATTTGCGCTGTAATTCTCTTATGCAGATACCTATTACTGAGAACCAACTTTTGTACGATTTGGCGTAAAGCGCTTTAAAGCAGCTATGTTGAACTGAGAGAGAAAATTATTTATCCATGAAATGAAAATGATTTATTTATGTTGCACTAGCTGCGCCCGCGATTTAACCCGCATAAGTCTCCATCCCATGAGCATCCTACTAATCCTACTAATAATAAAACCGTGTATAAACACGGGACAGTTTGTGACGATGGATGGATGGATGATTGTTACTCTTTCACGCAAAAACTACTCTACACATTTTGATTAAACTTTACAGTTTTTATCCCGATATTCCTTCGGGATCGACACTTATGCGGAAAAAAATTAACCTATGTGCCAATTTTCATACAAGGACATTACAATTCGGGTATGAGTATCATAGCGAAAGTTATTGAGAATGACGTGTAGAATCACTCCCTTGACGGATGCAGGACTAAATCGCCACCGCTGCATCGTGTATAAAGCGGATATCGCTACCCTGTATAAAGCGGATATCGCCAACCTGTATAAAGCGGATGTCGCCACCCTGTATAAAGCGGATATCGCTACTCTGTATAAAGCGTATATCGCCATCCTGTATAAAGCGTATATCGCCAACCTGTATAAAGCGGATGTCGCCACCCTGTATAAAGCGGATATCGCTACCCTGTATAAAGCCTCATATGAACTGACCAAATGAATCTGAATCTTTGCTTGGCAGCCCTTTCCACCGTTCTTGGCATTCTTATTATAGCATAGCTTTAGAGGTTTCCGCAGTATGATGTAATATAAGCATACACTTGGATGCTTCTGCTTACTCCGTTGTTATCATGACCTTTTATTATGTACTTACTATAGTAGGTACTCGTACTCGTACGCAAAATACGCGCATTGTCGTAGAGTTGCAGACACCAGGCCACCAGCCCATATTTCCTACTAGCTTCTGCCCGCGGCTTCGCCCGCGTGGATGTCGGAAATTATCCCACGGGAACGTGCTTACAGGATAAAATGCATGTGCTTCCCCAGGATGCCATCTATCTCTATGCCAAATCAGAAGTTCAGTGGTTTAGGCGTGAAAATGTAACATACAGTTTCAAGTTCAAATCCTCCCCTTAAAAACTGAATTACCCCTTTTTGTCCCGTCAGTGGTAAATTTTCGACAACTTTACATACTTATTATTAATTATTTTCTGTCAAAAGTATTAATACTGAGTTTCGAGTTACTCGGACCGCGCATTCATTTTCTTCCACACAAACTTAACACCCCTATATCCCCCTTTGAGGGGTAGTTTTGAAAGACTATAATGATAAACTTTATTACTTACTTACTTAGGCAAGTATTGTTGCCAAGTTTCAAGTTTATTAACTAAATGAATAAGATTTTTCACATAAACTGTATCCCCCCCGGTTTTCACCCCCACAGGGGTGGAATTTTGGAAAATCGTTTGGCATTATTCATAACTTGATTCTAAGAATATTTATACCAATTTTCGAGTTAATCAAACCACGCATTATAATCCTCCCCTGAAAAATAGACTATCCCATTTCAGCCCGTCAGGGGTAGATTTTCAAAAAACCCTGATACACATTATTCTTTACTTTCAATATTAGGTATAAATACTGAGTTTCGAGTAAATCGGACTGCGCGCTAAAATTCTTCCATACAAACTTTGAAACCCCCCAATCCCTTATAGGGGGTAGTTTAGAAGAAAAAAAAACTAAAAATCTTCATAATTTATTTTGGTAAGTATTCGTGCCAAGTTTCAAGTTTATTAACCTAATGAAGAAGATTTTTCATATAAACTGTATCCCCGCTTTTCACCCCCACAGGGGTGGAATTAAAAAAAAATTGTTTGGCATGTATTCATAACTTGACTCAAAGATTATTTATACTAATTTTCGAGTTAATCAAGCCATACAGTAAAATCCTCCCCTGAAAAATTTACTACCCCATTTCAGCCCGTCAGGGGTAGATTTTCAAAAAACCCTAATACACATTATTCTTTACTTTCAATATTAGGTATAACTACCAAGTTTCGAGTAAATCGGACTGCGCGCTAAAATTCTTCCATACAAACTTTGAAACCCCCCAATCCCTTATGGGGGTAGTTTAGAAGAAAAAAAAACTGACAATGTTCATAATTTATTTAGATAAGTATTCCTGCCAAGTTTCAAGTTTATTAACTCAAGGAATAAGTTTTTTCATACAAACGAATTCCCCCCTTTTCACCCTCTTAGGGGTAGAATTTCGAAAAATCCTTTCTTAGTGGATGCCTACTCTTCACGAAGAACACACCCTCCAAATTTCATGTCTCTAGGACCAGCGGTTTAGGCTGTGCGTTGATCTATCAGTCAGTCAGTCAGTCAGGACTTTGAATTTTATATATATAGATTAGGTATTCGAAGAAACGTGTTTGTATTCGTGCAACTATTTCTAATATTGTAACTCAAAAACTTATTATTACAGTTTAACTAAGTATTTTTTTCGGGTTCCGTACCTCAGATGGAAAAACGGAACAAGATCACTTCGTTGTCTGTCTGTCTGTCAGTCCGTTTGTCAAGACCCATTTGCTCAGGAATGCGTGGAGTTATCTAGTTGAAATTTATATCAAATCCTCAGGGCCTCAATCCCTTGAAACAGTGATGAAAAAATCAAAGTTCTAAGTAAACGCAATCAAAAGATACGGGCGTTTATGTTCCGTTTTTGCCGCATATTTTGACACTCGCAAGGGAATCAAAACCTGAAATTTGGCAAGAAGCAACGCATATAGCACAAGTAAGGGAAAAAAATCCGAAAACCGTAAAGTAGTTACATACCTACAAAATTGTACGGAACCCTCGGTGCGCGAGTCCGACTTGCACTTGACCGGTTTTTTTTTATTGTGGAAAATTACTATTTTCGTCTACTTAATAAAAATCTTAAATTCATTATTTCACTGACAGCTAAAACTGCTGGGCGTTTTGCACAAGAGTTCCTTATATACCTAACGTTGGTGAGCACACACTTGAAGGATTTTATTAAATTCATCCCTAACGGGTTAAATAGGGGATGAAACTTTGTATGGAAGTCCGTAATTTTTTCCGATGGAAAATCCCATCGTATACACTCGGGCTTAATTAAAGGATACCTTCAAGTTTCTTGACGGTTCTTCGCCATCTCCATAGGATACAATATCGTGCAACTTGTATAAAACTTTCCATAAGTCTATTACCTTGCTTACACGTACAGACACGGCAAACAGGCACGACAGACAGACACGAGACACACGTACGTAGTACAGTGGCGAGACAGCAGACCCAAGACAGACTAGGCGAAGAGCACTGTGTATCCCGCCACTGTACTCGTAGACAAGGATCTTTTGGCACCTAAATGCCATTGACAGGGGGGCGCTGTTGGTAAACATTTGTGAAGTTGTCACTGTCATTGCGTATTGACAAAACAAGACGGCTGCGTTAGTTCCGATTTTGGACACGCGCCAAAAGAGCCTTGTAGCGGTGTTCGTCAAGACATAAGATTAGAAGATCAGAAGGCCAATTCTTGTTATTTAAAACGTTCGAAATCTAGACAAACAAATTTCAAAAACTTGTCAAAATGTAAGAAAATTTGACGTATTTTTGACAGATTGAGACCAGACAGCAGTGAACGTTCTTAAATTTACCAGAATTGCCCCTCAGGTGTCGTTACAAGGTCGGCAGATTTAGAGCAGAAATTATCAGAGATCGCACCAAATATTACTAGCTTCCTATTCAAAAACCAAAGCATTGTTTGGAAGAAAAACAGGCATTGTTTAGCATTGAATTTATATTTATCAAGGACTAGCTTTTGCCCTAGGTATGGCCTGTGTGGTAGCCAGAAATTATCCCACGGGAACGTACCACCGGAATAAAAATGTATCCTATGTCCTAACACAGGTCATGGTCTACCTGTGTGCCAAATTTCATCAAAATCCGTTCATCAGTTTTTGCGTAATTTGAGTAACAAACATACAAACTTTCACATTTATAATATTACTAGCTGCGCCCCGCGGTTTCAACCGCATAAGATCCCGTGGGTATATCTGGATAAAAAGTATCCTATATGTCAATCCTGGTTAAACAAATTCCCCCGGGGGAAATTCGTTTGTATGAAAAATCTTGTTCCTTGAGTTAATAAACTTAAAACTTGGCACGATTATTTATCTAAATAAATTATGAAGATTGTCCGTTTTTTTTTCTTCTAAACTACCCCCTAATAAGGGATTGGGGGGTTGCAAAGTTTGTATGGAAGAATTTTAGCGCGCAGTCCGATTACTCTAAACTCAGTATTTCTACCTAATATTGTAAGTAAAGAATAATGTGTATCAGGGTTTTTTGAAAATCTACCCCTGACAGCTGAAATGGGGTAGTAATTTTTCAGGGGAGGATTTTACTGCATGGCTTGATTAACTCAAAAATTAGTATAAATAATCTTTGAGTCAAGTTATGAATATATCCCAAACGATTTTTTTTAATTCCACCCCTATGGGGGTGAAAAGCGGGGATACAGTTTATATGAAAAATCTTCTTCATTAGGTTAATATAATATCTAAATTTGAAACTTTTCAAGAATACTCACCTAAGTAATAAAGTTTACCACTATAAGTTTTTAAAAACTACCCCTCAAAGGGGGATATAGGGGTGTTAAGTTTGTGTGGAAGAAATTGAATGCGCGGTCCGATTCGAGTAACTCGAAACTCAGTATTGATACTTTTGACAGAAAATAATTAATAATAAGTATATAAAGTTGTCGTAAATTTACCACTGACGGGACAAAAAGGGGTAATTCAGTTTTTAAGGAGAGGATTTGAACTTGAAACTGTATGTTACATTTTCACGCCTAAACCACTGAACTTCTGATTCGGCATAGAGATAGATGGCACCCTGGGGAAGCACATACATTTTATCCTGTTAGCACGTTCCCGTCGGATAATTTCCGACATCCACGCGGGCGAAGCCGCGGGCAGAAGCTAGTACTTATAGGTAATAAATCTGTAGAAGTGAAAATTCTGTACATTGAAAATATCAAAAAAATAAATGGTACCCTGTTACTAGACTGACACCGAACCCAAAAATGTGATTATAAAAATTTTTGTCTGTCTGTTCAGGCATCACGCAGAAACTACCGGTTCGATTACGATGAAACTTGGTATAATTATTCTTTAGTATCCTGGGCACCACACTGGGTACTTTTTATCCCGGAAAAGTATATACAATAAAAAAAAAACTTAATTTTGCGGTTCGATCCCTAGACCCGATTACTGTACCAACCGCAAATAATAAGTTTGTCGTAGGTTACGTCACCCGCAGTGAAGTTCATTTTTATTCCTTTTAGTTTTTAGAGTTATTTAGGTTTATTTTTATATAAGTCGTAGGTATAGATTTTAATTTTAAAGTATAGGTAGTATATTTGATAGTGTACGTAGTGACCGTAGGGTATTTTTAATACTGTTAGGTAAGATTAGTCATTCGTATAGATATTAGTTTTTAGAGATTTTGCTTATTTATTGAGTTTAGATTAGTTATCATCAGAAATAGGTTTATTTAGGTAGGCAGGTATTTCATTTTCTGTTATTGAGTTTTTATTTTATTTTATTAGGTAGGTACTTAGGTAAAGATATCATATAGGTACCCTCTTAATCACCACTAATGAGACACAATTGGTTTTCTATTGTAATTAGCCACATAGGGCCCCCGAGATAGATGGCATTCTGGGGAAGCACATATATTTTATCCTGTTAGCACGTTCCCGGGGGATAATTTCCGACATCCACGCGGGCGAAGCCACGGGCAGAAGCTAGTATTTATATTAAAAGTGTTGGTTTGAAATGTACGCGAAGTCCAACTTGATATCTCATAGTGCAGAGAATGTATTTACAAATCACAAAATTAGCTCCGAGGTCGTAAAATATTGTAGGAAATAACAAAACTATTAAGAACACGTTTTGTATGTAATGTACTTTTTTTAAATATAAATATTTTTTTTTTTTAGTAGGAGGTTAATTTTTGTAAGGTAAAACTAATTTATACATAACTAGCTGACCCGGCAAAGGTTGTTTTGCCATATAAATTATTTCTAGCTGCCCGGCGCTACTTCGTTCGCGTGGTGTCCTACCCCCTACCCTACTCCTACCCTACTCCTACACTACTCCTTCCCTACTCCTAACCTACTCCTACACTACTCCTACCCTACTCCTACCCTAATTCTAACCTACTCCTAACCTACTCCTACCCTACTCCTACCCTACTCCTACCCTACTCCTACACTACTCCTACCCTACTCCTACTCTACTTCTACCCTACTCCAACCCTACTCCTACCCTACTCGTACACTACTCCTTCCCTACTCCTACCCTACTCCTACACTACTCCTACCCTACTCCTACCCTAATTCTAACCTACTCCTAACCTACTCCTACCCTACTCCTAACCTACTCCTACCCTACTTCTACCCTACTGCTACCCTACTCCTACACTACTCCTACCCTACTCCTACCCTAATTCTAACCTACTCCTAACCTACTCCTACCCTACTCCTACCCTACTCCTACACTACTCCTACCCTACTCCTACCCTACTCTACTTCTACCCTACTCCAACCCTACTCCTACCCTACTCCTACACTACTCCTTCCCTACTCCTACACTACTCCTACCCTACTCCTACCCTAATTCTAACCTACTCCTACCCTACTCCTAACCTACTCCTACCCTACTCCTACCCTACTCCTAACCTACTCCTACCGTAGGGTAGGAGTAGGTTAGGAGTAGGGTAGGAAGGTCTCGGGCTCCGTGAGGTTTATAGCAGGTAGGAGTAGGGTAGGAGTAGTCCTACCCTACTCCTACCTGCTATAAACCTCACGGAGCCCGAGACCTTTCCAACGAATGCAAAACCGTGGAAATCGGTTCGTGCGTTCTGGAGTTATAGCGTCAGGAAGGAAAACCCGACTTATTTTTATATAGTAGATTTCTTTGCAAGGTGGTTTAGAATCATGTGCTGAATTCACGGTTAAAGTTTGCGCGTCGATGTCCCTGCCACCCAGGACAGAGTACAGACAGTACAGCTACAGTCATGGAACAAAAAAAAAATTGGCTAAAAATCTTTCCTTCATTTAAAATACGTAAGTACATAATATAAACTTTACTTTTGGGGTCAGTAGAACTGTTGATCTGAATTAACGGCCTATTCATTCATTGTTCTGCGTCAGTGTTGATACAAAAATATGTTCAACACTGCGGTAAACGGAATGCTGATGATTTATATTTGACTAGCTTCTGCCCGCGGCTTCGCCCGCGTGGATGTCGGAAATTATCCCACGGGAACGTGCTAAATGTGTATCAGGGTTTTTTGAAAATCTACCCCTGACGGGCTGAAATGGGGTAGTAAATTTTTCAGGGTAGGATTTTACTGCATGGCTTGATTAACTCGAAAATTAGTATAAATAATCATCCCAAACGATTTTTCTTAAATTCCACCCCTGTGGGGGTGAAAAGCGGGGATACAGTTTATATGAAAAATCTTCTTCATTAGGTTAATAAACTTGAAACTTTTCAAGAATACTCGCCTAAGTAAGTAATAAAGTATACCATTATAAGTTTTGAAAACTACCACTCAAAGGGGGATATAGGGGTGTTAAGTTTGTGTGGAAGAAATTGAATGCGCGGTCCGAGTAATTCGAAACTCAGTATTGATACTTAAGACCAAAAATAAAGAGTAACATGTATGAGGGTTTTTCGAAAATCTACCCCTAACGGGTTGAAAAGGGGTAGTTAATTTTATAAGGGAGGATTATAATGCGTGGCTTGATTAACTCGAAAATTGGTATAAATAATCTTTGAATCAAGTTATGAATAATCCCAAACGATTTTCAAAATTACACCCCTGTGGGGGTGAAAAGCGGGGGATACAGTTTATATGAAAAAATCTTATTCATTTAGTTGATAAACTTGAAACTTGGCACGAATACTTATCTAAATAAATTATGAAGATTGTCAGTTTTTTTCTTCTAAACTACCTCCTAATAAGGGATTGGAGGGTTTCAAAGTTTGTATGGAAGAATTTTAGCGCGCAGTCCGATTTACTCGAAACTCAGTATTTATACTTAATATTGAAGAAAAAGAATAATGTGTATCAGGGTTTTTTGAAAATCTATCCCTGACGGGCTGAAATGGGGTAGTCAATTTTTCAGGGGAGGATTTTACTGCATGGTTTGATTAACTCGAAAATTAGTATAAATAATCTTTGAATCAAGTTATGAATACATCCCAAACGATTTTTTTTTAATTCCACCCCTGTAGTGGTGAAAAGCGGGGATACAGTTTATATGAAAAATCTTCTTCATTAGGTTAATAAGCTTGAAACTTGGCAAAAATACTTGCCTAAGTACTTACCTAATAAAGTTTATCATTATAAGTTTTTCAAAACTACCCCTCAATAGGGGTAGTTTTGAAAAACTTATTACTAAGGGGGACATAGGGGTGTTAAGTTTGTGTGGAAGAAATTGAATGCGCGGTCCGAGTAACTCGAAACTCAGTATTGATACTTTTGACAGAAAATAATTAATAATAAGTATGTAAAGTGGTCGAAAATTTACCACTGACGGGACAAAAAGGGGTAATTCAGTTTTTAAGTCCGATTTGAACTTGAAACTATATTACATTTTCACGCTTAAACCACTGAACTTCTGATTTGGCATAGAGATAGATGGCATCCTGGGGAAGCACATACATTTTATCCTGTTAGCACGTTCCCGTGGGATAATTTCCGACATCCACGCGGGCGAAGCCGCGGGCAGAAGCTAGTATTTAATAAAAAGGTATGCATTGTGCAAGTCTCGGTCATCATCATACTCCTGCCCTCATTTCAATTTATTTGGGGTCGGCGCAACATGTCATTTTCTTCGAAACTTCTCTACTAACTAGTGTCTACGAGTTCGTTCGCGTGCATGTCGATGATCAAATTGGATTTCATAGGTTTTCATTTTTGAAGTGAAAACTTCTTTAGCGGCGCTGTGCACTTTTTTTGTGATGGGTAAAAAATGTTAAACTCGCATCAGGACATGTGACCTGATCGAAAATTAAAATATTTAAATAGTTCTTTTTAACCGACTTCAAAAAAGGAGGAGGTTCTCGATTCGACGGTATATATTTTTTTTTTTTTTCTGTGTTTGTTACGCGATTACTCCGCCAATTGTGGACCGATTTTCAAATTTCTGTTTTTGTTCGAAAGGAGATACTTCTGAAGTGGTCCCATAGAAATTTCGACAAGATCTGATGATGAGTTTCGGAGACAGACAACGGAACTCTTCAATAAATGCCAGCAAACCAACGGCTATTGCTGCTATCGCTTATGTATGTATTGTTTACGCAATCACACAACATAACGTCACGCCTGTACGCTCTAAAGGGGTAAGCAGATGTGTTCAGTATACCACGGTACACCCTCATTTCTGTCAAAGTTGTTATTGGGGTACCTCTAATCTTGTAGGTAAGTTTATACGAATTTGTGTGGGGTAGGTACAACTAAAAAGTGAAAAATAAAAAAAAAATTGAAAAAAAAAACAACCGACTTCCAAAAACGACACTACAAAGTAAAAAATAACTTTAATTTCGGAAGTCGGTGGCAAACAACGAAAATGCGAACCCAACGACACCGACTTCCGAAATTAAAGTTATTTTATTTTATTTACTTTGTAGTGTCGTTTTTGGAAGTCGGTTGTTTTTTTTTTCATAAAAGTTTTTATTTTTTTGTTATAAGTACCGTTTATACCTAGATGCCTCTATTAAAATGTATACTTAATAATATTATAAACGTGAAAGTTTGTATGGATGGATGTTTGTTACTCTTTCACGCAATAACTACTGAACGGATTTGGATGAAATCTGACACACAGATGCTTTATAACCAGGATTAACATATAGGAAACTTTTTTATCCCGATATTCCCACGGGATCGAAACTTATGCGGGTGATACCGCGGGGCGCAGCTAGTAATATATATTTTTTAATATTTAAACCACAGCTCGCTCAAACGATTATTATTATCAACCGTGGAAAGAAAATTGAGTGTAAATTTAAAAACAAAAATCCAAGATCAGAGAAAATAAAATCGTTCAAACACACACTGCAATTGATAGTTGATTAGGTCGTGGGGAGCCGTTGAATGCAAGCAGTAAACGAAACTAGTATTGAGTCTGACTGAATGCATTGCCCTCCCAGCGTTATAATACAAACAAAAATGTAGTTTCTTAAAAAACCATTTTAAACACAATCAAGTATTTTTAAATACAAATAAGTTTTTTTAGTGACGTTCTCGTTTTTATGCAATTTATTTTTGTCACTATTTAAAAAAAAATATCTTCTATTTTTTCTTAATACACTTAATAAACTTAATTATTTATTATAATTAAGCCAATTACAGGCACCAGCACCATCGTGAGGAAACCGGTATGTCCTAGACCAAAAATTGGAAGACATAATTATGACATCTCTATCTAGATTACAGCCCACTCCCTCTTTCAGAGAGGGGGCCTGTGTCTGTGTCCCAGCAGTGGGGACATATATAGGCTGATTATGCTATTATGCCACAGGAACTTTTGACTTGACTAGGCGTCAGTCAGACAAAAAGAAAAATCGAAGCTAATTGCCCATTCCAAAGCGTAGTAGGTTCCTATGGAGAAGAACTGACTGAAGGACAGGAACAGACTGAACTGGCTGAATGAAGAAACTCCATTGACACTCTTTTAAATCAAATTTTGTGTTAGCTATTAGTTATTACTGTGAGAAAATGTCTAACGTTCGCCAACCAGACATTAACACTGACGGACGAGCTAGCCGACCGGCAGTAGGTATTCATCGAAGGTTATATCACTGTGACCACTAAATTAGGTCGCAAGTCGCAATCGCAAGACAAGTGCAAGTAGCCACGACGTTTCGGTCATGTTTTATTTTTTAAGTTTAATTTTGAATAGAGAGAATAAAAAAAAACCGTGACAATATTTTTTAAAATTGTTGTGGCCTTTTTGTCGTATTATTTCTTTTAAAATTACGCATTTAATATTTGTCTACTACTATAGTACTTTATGAAGAAATTTGTTGAGCTTTGAATTATAGCTTTTGCAACGCAAACAATATTAAAAAATCCTAAAAAAAACTATGAAAAAATAGCCACAAATAGATAGAACAAAAAAAGTATAAACCTGAAATCCTATAAAAAGAAAAAAATAATCTTGAAATTATGACCCTGCGTAAGTACGTGTTTTCATTCAATGATTTTTTTTTCAACCTTTTAATAATTTATACTTATATTTTTATTTCCTATAACTGTTTGAATATTTTTTCTATACATACGTTATACCCACAAAAACGTATTGTATACAATGTTTTTATATTTTTAATTCCTATAACTTTTTAATCAACTTTCCTAATACCTGCACCTTCATTTTTCTCTCTACGTTAGACTCAGACCGACAAAAACAATGTAACAGCGGCGGAGTGCGGACGTAAGTATATAAATCGAAGGTTGTACCATTGCCACAAATTGGGTCGCAATGATTCGCTATAAATTCTCCACAATGTAGATTGTAACGCGGGTGGTGTCTCGTCGAAATGGAACTTTAATGTGTTTCAATAAATTATTAATTAGAAGAGGAAAATGCTACGGAAACTCATGATTAATAATCATATAATATATATCTATACTTATAATAAATCTGTAGAAGTGAAAATTCTGTACATTGAAAATATCAAAAAAATAAATGGCAGGGGGTGTTACTTGACCGACACCGAACCCAAAAACGTGATTAAAAAAAATTTTGTCTGTCTGTCTGTCTGTCTGTCTGTCTGTTTGTTCAGGCATCACGCAAAAACTACCGGTTCGATTACGATGAAACTTGGTATAATTATTCTTTAATATCCTGGGCACCACACTGGGTACTTTTTATCCCGGAAAAGTATATACAATAAAAAACAAACTTAATTTTGCGGTTCGATCCCTATACCCGATTACCACTGTCTGTACTGTACCAACCGCAAATACTAAGTTTGTCGTAGGTTGGGTCACCCGCAGTGGAGTTCATTTTTATTCCTTTTAGTTTTTAGAGTTATTTAGGTTTATTTTTATATGAGTCGTAGGTATAGATTTTAATTTTAAAGTATAGGTAGTATATTTGATAGTGTACGTAGTGACCGTAGGTTATTTTATAATACTGTTAGGTATTTTTAGTCATTCGTATAGATATTAGTTTTTAGGGAGTTTGCTTATTTATTGAGTTTAGATTAGTTATCATCAGAAATAGGTTTATTTAGGTAGGTAGGTATTTAATTTTCTGTTATTGAGTGTTTTTTTTAAAATTAGTTAGGTACTTAGGTAAAGATATCATATAGGTACCCTCTTAATCACCACTAATGAGACACAATTGGTTTTCTATTGTAATTAGCCACAAAGGGCCCGCGACATAGATGGCATTCTGGGGAAGCACATACATTTTATCCTGTTAGCACGTTCCAGCCAGTGGGTAAATTTCCGACATCAACGCGGGCGAAGCCGCGGGCAGAAGCTAGTTATTACTTATATTAACATTGCAGATCATTGCAAATGAGAACTGGACCTTTATCAAAATCAAAAGTCTATATAGACTATAGACATAGAATTGGTGAGGGAAGAAAATGTTCTCAACAGCTTTCCATCCCACAGCACAAGTCGGCGGCTTTTAGAGGCAGTTTTCGCTACGCAGCTAGTAAATGCTGGAACAATATCCCTCCTCCCATAAAGTATAGTAAAAGTTGCTCGACTTTCAAATCGAAATTAAAAGAATTTCTTTTAAGCCATCAAAAAGATTTTGAAAATGTCCGAGCAGATGTATCTGCCATATAAAATAATGTATTTCATCAATTTTATCGATTTTTTAATTATTATATATATTTTTTTCAATTTTAATTTCAATCAGTTTTAATTTTTACTAGTCAATTATAACTGTCCTTACTCTAATTGAGTACGAAAATTGCATGAAAATCCGTTTCGTAGTTAAGTAGAACAATGCAGTCACACGATTTTGTCTTACAGGTGGGTGGGTACTTTCTATTTCTAGATTTATTTATTTCATTTTTCTTTTTTTTGTGTAGGTAGTACGCACATGTTGGGTATTTATTTATTTTGGTTTTTCATTCATATATAGTATGTCACGACATTTTATTTGATTTTGCATGAGCTTTTCTATAATTTCTAGCATTTAAATGAATTCTCTTAATTTATTATTACGGACACACACTTCCCTGTGTTTGGTATTCCAGCGTATGGCACTCGTGGGTTGCAGCTGAAAATCAGCGTCAGGTGGTACACTTGTGTTGTCATCTGACATTATGCTGAGCTGAGGCCCTTTTGGCATTATAATCTTTGTTTTTGTAGTTTTAAGGTGTCATTTTGGGGTTTACCG
Organism: Apamea sordens; assembly: GCA_945859715.1. Classification (NCBI taxonomy): domain Eukaryota; kingdom Metazoa; phylum Arthropoda; class Insecta; order Lepidoptera; family Noctuidae; genus Apamea; species Apamea sordens. The sequence goes on from OX244009.1 coordinate 12,767,313, forward strand.
CTGCCCTGGAACATAAAGGGCTAAGGAAGGAACACGGGTGGGTTTTAGTCAGTAAGAGTCTGGCACTCCCTCCTGCTCCACCCAGAGCGGGAGGAGTCATTTGATGATTTCCCATCCTCAAAAAAAAAAAAAAAAAAAAAAAAAAAAAAAAAAAAAAAAAAAAAAAAAAAAAAAAAAAAAAAAAAAAAAGGTGTCATTTTGTGTAATGCCAATAAATGCATTTTTCTTTCTTTCTTTCTTTCTTTCTTTCTATATATATTCAAATTAGGCTGAGAATTGGCACTTTTCGAACGTCAAAATAACATAAGACAATCCCCCAAAGCGCCCGCCCTTCACCACTTCCTAATGCTTTCGCTGGGAAGAAGACGTGGCGCAACAAACTTCCCGACATTATTTTTTTTCTTACAAAAATACAATTATGTACTTACTTTTAATATTTCGAATTGTTCATGATCTTACTAGACTGACTGTAAAAAAAAATATTAATAATATTTTTGCTACCTATAGTCCACAAACTAGTTCTATTATTTATCAAGTTGATTGATTAGAAAAACAACGTCTATGTCGCTAAGAGCTTACGGTGAGTAAGCGTACCAAGAAACGTAAGTTTACAACCTGACTCATACTGTGTGTACGTGGTCGGTCAAGAAGCAAATCCGCGTTATGGTGCGATTTTTTTTTTCCTTGAATGACGAAAATTGCACACGTATCTTGAAGAAAAATGCACTAAGCTGCTTTAACATTTTACCAAAAATGTATATTTTTTGTCATATTGTTTTACAAAAAAAAAAAAATGGTAGTCGACTTTTTACTTGATAACAGCCTTATTTACGCATCTATACTTATAATAAATCTGTAGAAGTGAAAATTCTGTACATTGAAAATATCAAAAAAATAAATGGCAGTGTTACTAGACCGACACCGAACCCAAAAATGTGATTAAAAAAACTTTTTGTCTGTCTGTCTGTTTGTTCAGGCATCACGCAAAAACTACCGGTTCGATTACGATGAAACTTGGTATAATTATTCTTTAATATCCTGGGCACCACACTGGGTACTTTTTATGCCGGAAAAGTATCTTCTAAATATATAAAACTCAAAGGTGACTGACTGACATAGTGATCTATCAACGCACAGCTCAAACCACTGGAGGGATCGGGCTGAAATTTGGCATGCAGGTAGATGTTATGACGTAGGCATCCGCTAAGAAAGGATTTTGATAAATTCTACCCCCAAGGGGATAAAATAGGGGATGAAAATTTGTATGAAAAATCTTATTCCTTGAGTTAATAAACTTCAAACTTAGCAGGAATACTTATCTAAATAAATTATGAAGATTGTCAGTTTTTTTTTCTTATAGTCAAGTAAGTAATAAAGTTTATCATTATAAGTTTTTCAAAGCTACCCCTCAAAGGGGGATATAGGGGTGTTAAGTTTATGTAGAAGAAATTGAATACGCGGTCTGATATGATACAGTTTATATGAAAAATCTTATTCATTTAGTTAATAAACTTGAAACTTGGCAAGAATACTTGCCTAAGTACCTAATAAAGTTTTTCAAAACTACCCCTCAAAAGGGGATATAGAGGTGTTAAGTTTGTGTGGAAGAAATTGAATGCGCGGTCCGAGTAACTCGAAACTCAGTATTGATACTTTTGACAGAAAATAATTATAATAAATATGTAAAGATGTCGAAAATTTACCACTGACGGGACAAAAACGGGTAATTCGGTTTTTAAGGGGAGGATTTGAACTTGAAATTGTATGTTACATTTTCACGCCTAAACCACTGAACTTCTGATTTGGCATAGATATAGATGGCATCCTGGGGAAGCACATACTTTTTATCCTGTTAGCACGTTCCCGTGGGATAATTTCCGACATCCACGCGGGCGAAGCCGCGGGCAGAAGCTAGTTCAGTAATAAAATAATACGAAAAAAGTGGATAAGTACCTAATAATAGTTTTATTTCTAAAATTAAGTAAAACATCTCGACTAGTCACAAACCACAAAACCCACACTCAGTGTTAAATAACAAGCATATTTTTTTTGTAAATCAATTAAGTACGTTAATAAAAGTCTTCAATCAAGTTCAATGTACAGGGCCTCAATAGCTAAAAGTTGATAATAAAACAACGCGCTGTCAACGTACAACTGCGTGCGAGTAGATGACGTCACTTGCACCTGCTTCCAACTACTAATCATGGACGCACTCGATTTTTAGGGTTCCGTACACCGTGGTGCGACGGCATTTCCAGGTAGAATGCCCAGTGAATAGAAAATAGCGATGGCTTAGTCGCAACGTTTCTTTCGCAAAATGTCTACTGGGGGCCTAAAAAGACCACTTTAAGCAATACCTCTAAAAGCTATTCATTTCCTGAATTCCCAGCAGATCATTAGCAATTCCTCTAATTTTCGTAAAATTTCATTTCATATTTTATATAAACTTTGCCGCACGAATGAAGATAAAAACCGTAATTTTATCGATAAATTTTTCATTACAGTTTTTATTAATCAAATTGTTTTTTTTATTTTTTATTTCTACAGTTTAAATGTTATTTCATTGTGATATGAATTGCACATAGATCATATTATGAATTGTCAGTTTGTGACCATTTTACGATTTTTAATATGATTCATATTGTTTTCCTATTATGATTCTGCCAAAGTGGCCTTTTTAGGCCCTCTGGTCGTAAAATGTCACTTTCTCATAATGGCGCTTTCGCAGAATGACTCTTTCTCAGCAGTCAAGGTCTAGGCTTACTGATCATTCTGTACTATGGCGACAACCGTCAAAAGTATGGGGTTTTCAGGGAAAACTAGCACAAAATATATTTGATTATTAAAAAATAAGTAAAAATCCTATGTAAGTAAAATTAATAGAATAGATTACATCGCGAAATATGACATAAATTGCGAAATGCGAATGTTCCACACACTTCTAGCTACTCCTTCGTGGGATATAGGCGTGATATTTTGTAGTTCCATGTTGTAAATATAAGTCGATTATCGTCAATTATTATGTTTTATCTCTTTTATTCTGACGAAAAATAGAAAACACACATCCATATTTTCGTTAGATAAATGAAACTGAAAGATGATTTTTTTTCAGGAAACCCCATATATTTAAGACTTGAAACAACCGGTTTGTTGTTTTGTAGCCCGTAGCGAAAAATATAAGACAAAAATAAAGTCTGTTGGATCAAAAAAAATTGGGGATGATCTTATAGTACTTGACCATCGTCCTTTGTACGGAACCCTTGGTGCGCGAGTCCGACTCGCACTTGACCGGTTTTTTTGGATGGATGAAAATAAAATAGGGAATGAATGCGAGTATGATGTTCTTATAAGTACATAATACTTAAAATAAATGTAATAAATATTGTTTCCTTATCGGATTTTTTTTTTATTTTAAAAAGTTTTGTTACTTATGTGCAGAAAAATGTGTTTATACAGGGTTACTTAACAAGTCAACTGTATAAATCCTAGTAAGTATTTATTTTTAATTCATTTTACACAAGTAACGTCTGGCGTTTATAGACGCGTCATACAATACAATTGCGCCAATTCCCTTGTTAATAAACTAAACTAAATTTAAGTTCAGTGCATCTTTTTCTTTCCATTTCATTGAGAAAAGGACAGAAGATAAATATTAGTTTAGTCTTGTCCAATTTAGATAGGTACTCCATTAACTCCATAGCAAGTTTAGATGTGATTATAAACATGACCACTAATACGTCAATTTACGTCAGGCGCTGACTAATTTAATAGGACTAAACTAATATTTATCTTTTATCCTTTTCTTAATGAAATAGAATGAAAAAAATGCACTGAACTTAAATTTAGTTTAGTTTCTGAACAAGGGAATCGGCGCCAATTACTGAGTTACTAACTAAATTAAAATCATAAATCGAGCCCCATAAAATAATTTGGATTCAAGGATAATAATCCTTAGGTATACATAATTATTATCACTCTCCTTTTTGCCTGGTACATTATGGACGATATTTCCTTGTGCACGTTTTCTTCCTAAACGGAATTTCCGAAGCAGTCATTCGTATTTTTGAAATGAGACAAGTAAACATCTACTTTTCTCCGTGTCGTTAAGTATAAAGAAAAAAAACTTGATAACGCTAACTTATTTATTTCCTAATCGACGTAGGTAGGTCTAGGTTAAAAATGTTTACAAATAAAAATGATGAGTTTTTTCATCAGGAATTCCTCAGTAGCAGCCCTGATTTGTGCCTGATGTGGATGAGGGCAATAGGCTCGCCCTCTATTATATGGGACTCAAACATAACTTGCAAAGTGCGGTTGTAAGTACATACCATAGTTGCACTTCTGCCTAACCCTTCGGGGAAACAGGCATGATGTTATGTTACTAATAAAAATAAATCGTTAATCGAAATAAAAACAATGGACCAGTTTGAAAACACAAAAATTAAATGATTAAACAGTATAGATATAATATATTACCGTGTCGCCATTTTGTTTCAATGTCATACCAACGCGTAATCTCGTTATGACATTCGGTATTGTAATTCGATTTGTAAAAAATATAAAACTAAGTACCTTTAAAACGTTTGTTTTTCTCCAAAAATTGCAGTAGATAATAGTTAAATGTTATTTATTAAAGGAATAATAGTTAATTTCATAACAAGCTGATTTGAGAACTCCTTTTAAAATGACGACCGAGAGTTCTCAACGATAAGCGAAGCTACTCAAACAACAATCATGCACATTTCCATATGTTCGCGTTACATCGCCGGCTAGCATTACTTGTATGTCTAACGAACGTCTTGTTTGCCCGGCAATGGACTTTATCAGCACTAGTCCGTGTGTTACTACTGGCTGGTTATGAATAAACGGGTGTGCGGGCCGGCCCCTTGCGTGGATCGAGTCACGTCACGAGCGAACACCGCACCGTTCTTACCACTGCATTATTTCACGATAATTCTGTCCGTACCATGTTCATTGTTAACGATATACATTGCTTTTTCGTTTCCCAGTTTTTTTTACCTGCTGGTTCTAAAGATGTAATGTACTGTTAACATAATAGCGGTAACGTATAAATAGAGGTGGATATTAGCGGGCTCAGTTGACACGTCTTCGTAGACTCGACTGTCGAGTTATTTTTTTTTTGTTGCTTTAAGAAAAATAGGTTTTATTACATATTACGAAAGAGATAGTATATTAACAGGTGGAGTTATTTAAAAAAGCGGAAAAGACAATGGTAATTTAAAATTAGAACAATGAATGCGCAAACGCACAATGCCACAAGCCCACAAACAAAGATTTAAATAAATCTTGCTAGTCAATAAACATGTTATTTATCTGCTAACCGTGTTGTGTTTTGTTTTAATAAATTAATTGTGGCGTTCAATATAGAAACGTAGTATCAGCGAATTGATACGAACAGTTGAAACACTGCTTTAATATTGCAATTGTGTAATGTGAATCGTTTTATTAGTTATTGAGGTTATGAGCAAATTGTGTTACAAAGAATAACAGCGGTGACTGAGATTGAGCTGCACAAATAATAGAACGCACGTAATCGCTAGAACATGGAGGATATTAGGAAAAGTATGTCTGTTAAAATATTGCGAGATTGCAGGCAGTTTCTTCAAGAAATATTATTTTAAAACGAAAAACCACTTTTTAACTAAATATTTTTTTAACAGTTACCAATGAATTGCGGATTAACTTTTGCCCGAACCATTTTCCGCATTCAACAATACTGTAGCTTCCCATTAGTGAAAGAGTTTTCGGATCGGTTCAATACTGTAAAATGTTTTGCATTCCTGCTTCTATGAGCTTCTTTTTTCTAAGAGGCTGATAGAAGCAGGAATGCAAAACATTTAATTTCAAAGTTATGATAAAACAATTTTAAGGGGGATGCGCTGCAGTAGCTGGCGAAATTTAAATTTTCTTGCGTTTTTTGCAATTTCCAGGTCAGTGTAAGGTTGTATCTTAATCAAAATAATATGATGCGCGACAAAGAAATATGTAGGTAATAATACAATTTTAACCTTAAAAATCATCAATACATCCCTTTTAGTTAGAATTGCTCCGGATTCGTCTGATTAAGCGGGCTACTGCAGCACATTCACCTTAATTAAAATTGTTTTAACAAATATGGACGTATAATATAAACAAAATAAAAATAATATCTTAAAATTATGCTTTATTTATAGTAACGTCTTCATCACACATTACCAACTTACAACAAAATGAATGAATGAAACAACCGATCACAATGATGATTTAACAATTAAGATTAATGGCAATTATCATTTTTTTTTAAATATTTTAATAACCACTTACAACACAATACGTTGGTGAAATTTCTTCGTATTCATTATCTAATTCAGTCTTCTTCACTAAGAAGTTTCACCAACGTTAATTTTTAAATTCGGTAGAATTATAGTGAAACGAATAACGTTCCAGGTATTGTTCATCCCTGCTTCTTTTAGGTTTTTAGCATTGACACTGTAATTTTAAATTGGAGTTAAATAATATAAATAAATGAAAGCCACATAATTTCATAAGATAAATAGTTAAAATGGTTACAGTTAAGTGTGACAGCTGCTGTAAAAATAGATCATAATAAATTCGGCGTCTATCGTAATGTTTATTGTACTTCTGTTACAAAGTGTGCATTAAAAATAACCTTTTTAACTTCTTTCTAATGCTATTGTAAATGGAGTACCTATAGACTGTTTTGAAAATACGTCTGGAGATAAAAATATGCAACAGGTGAGAAAAAGTTTTAAGACCGAATAGTTTGGTTTTATTTTTAAAAAAAGACTGGCCACGATCGATAGTTTATAAAAAGATATTTATATATATTTTATTATTATATTATTTATTTATATATTTTTAAGATAATATTATTTAATGAATTTATAAAAGGTAGGCTTGAATAAAATTTGTGCTCTTTATAAAATTAAATAGAATGAAAGAGTTTCCCAATAGAATAACAAACACGTGACATAAGTGCTCTGTAATGGTAAGATGATGACCGGCTCACGCAACACAACTGCGTGAAGCAAAATGTGCGCAAACGATGTGAAATTATTTGCTTTTTGTTCGAAAAATAAAATAAACCGGGTTTCAGCAGACAGTTTAGAAATTACGTAACTAAGTCTATACTTAATAGACGCAGATTATTTTTATTTTTTTTTCATATTTGGAAACCTCAAAAACATACTTTGATACCTAATCTGACAGCTTTCTAAACGATTTATTATTATGTAAGATTTTTCAAATTGTTTTTTTTTATTTTATTAATTTGCGCTTATAAATTAATGATGCTGTATAAAACTTGACACACATTTATCAATGTGTTTAATTAACAAATGATTTCTCATGTTTATAAGAAAGAAAAACTTTTATTTCAGACATAGTCCATTTAGTTAGTAAACAAGACTTCGAAATTAGTATTAGTACTTAGTACGACCGACGCGACGCGGACGGTAGAAACAACACTACTTCTATTTTATTTAAATCTATTTTTTTTTTTACTAGTTTTATTATCAGTTTTATCCAATCCTTTTTTATATTCCCTACTTGATATTTCCACTCTGTACATAGCGGTACCACCATACAGCTTTGGTGCATTGCGTTTGTCGACAGTTTCAATAGTTTGAGCTAACTGTTTACCATAAATAAATACTGAATATTCTCCTTTTATTTTTCTTTTTACTTTTTTGATGTAACGTAGACACAATAAAATAAAATTGTCTTGTCTAATATATTTTTAAAATTAACACATAAATGACCCATTTTTTTTTTGTAATTAGCGTCTACGTGGCCGAACAGGTAATACAGGGTATTTTTTTTTATTATGTGGTAATTTTAAGGTCTCAATATTTTTAAGAACACTAGGAAATAAATAAGTAAATAACTCAATGCAAATGTATTTAGTCTAAATCTAAATTTAATCAAAATCCAATTTAGTCCTTTTTGTAGGGCAATCTTTTGTTTTTCTTATTCTCATACGAATTTATCTAATAATACTGAGTATTTATACCTAAAACACAATTGATAGAACCGTGACATCTAATCGTGGCGTCTTGTAGCGATGGCCAAACAAAAATAGACGATTTTTGTTCTAACACGCAACCTTGGACGGAGTCGATTTAAATTTTAAATGCTTTTCGCTAATTACAAGTATGTAAGTAACGCTCTAAATTAATTCAGTACATAAAACTTAAAAGAATTAGATTAATTGTTAAGTACTACCAACCTAATTATAAAGCAAAACAATATTTAACAAGTTTGTTTTCTTAAAATGGCATTTTTATTGTATTTTCTATTTTTAAAAAATCGTTTTATTTAGTTCAGAAAAGTATTAAAAAATAATTAACAAAAAAAAATGTCAAAACATTATAATAATTTAATAGAAAATGAGGAAATGCAAACGTTTGCATATTTGCAAAGTATCATCGTGTAAAACTGCACGTGGTGTATATTACCCGTTCACACCGATGACGCCATTTTACTGAAATATTTTCATCAAGCCAGAATGTGTGGACTTTGATACTCCATATTTGAAAATATTTTGTCATTTAAATTGTCTATTCTCTGGGCTTTTAATAGGAATACTTGTAGTTTCGGTGGCGGGAGTGCACTATGTACCCCCTTTTGGTTGCAACCCCACCTGGTAAGCGGAAAATAAGGCTTCAGTTCTGTTTTAGATGCTCCAGTAATTTAATATTCATTTCTGGATATTAAATGATGATTTTAGAATAAGATTAAATTATGCTGACAATATCTTATTCTTATCTTTTGTTTAGTTTAGTTTTCTGTAGTTTTAGACATTTATAAGTTTAGTACAATTTAATTATGCAATGCAATTATGTAAAAAATAAAATACCTAAGTCCGCATGATAAAATATTGTAAAATTATTTTATCGCCAAGTATGATGTGGAGGCATTATCTGAAATGACGCATCGGATACTTCCTAGGCATACGTTTGAGTAAGCAATATCGGAAATAGTGAAGGCTGAAATCATTCAAAACCATTCGTCTTGTTTTTGCAAAAATCCAGTTCACCTAAGAGCTGAAAAAAAGTAGCGTAAGAAAAAAAAATCCGCAACTAAATGACGTTCCTATAATTTTTAATTAAAATATTAAATGTCAGAGACAACACGTGCCATTTTTATTGGAACGTTATTTCGAACTAGGTACATTTCGAAAGCATCCGAACGTTCGAACAAAGAGCACGCAACTTGAACGCGACAATTACAACGCGACCGGTTTCCGTGATAGCGAGTGCGGCCCGCGCGCCGACCGCGAGCCCACATCCGCGAATCGGACGGTTTATAAAAACGTCACTCAACATACCGGCCGCAAACTTCTCAGGCGGCCCGAGCGCAGCCCAGCCGGGCACGACGCAGTCACAAACTTCCTCCCAGCATCGCGCCTTCTCTGCCCGGTCCCCGTAGTTGGGATCGTTGGTGTCGAACAAGCAGGGCCTCTTCTTCACCTCGGATATGATCAAGCTACTCTTGATCCCGTCCGGGTCCTTCGTCCTGACCATGTCTAAAACTATGGAGCGAGTTAGTGCGCGGCGCGCGGTTACGTTTTTAGTTTGGATCGCGTGCGGATCTTCTGTGCGGCAAGTATACGTGAGCGGTATGCGCCTCTCAATGCCCGCGTGAAACTGGCGGGTTTGTGCGGACGGCATAGCGCGGCGCATCGGCCAACATGGCGGCCAGGCGGCGGGGAAACAAAATAGGTGTGAGCGGAGCGCTATGAGGCCGTTTGCGATATCGCCTTCCTCGCGCTAATAAATAAATAAGATGCATGCAACGTATCCTTACCGTTTTATACTACATTGAGCGAAAACGTGGAGTTTATACGCAGTTTATTCGTTGAATATTTGGGTGCAGAATTACAGCGCTATAAAATAAATATCTTATTACCTAGCTAGCTACGTATCAAAGTTGGTAAATATGTAGATATGATACAAAATGCCGGGTGTACAATTGAGTTAGAAGTCAGCTCGCCTCGTTACGTAAGTTTAGCCGCGGTGCGTATCTTTAGTAGGTGGGTAAGTATCGCTGTTCAGTTTTTTTGTTATTATCTTTATTATTCATTTGAGGTATTCTGACGTAGGCAAACAAATTTTTTTGTGTTATTTACTTGACTAGTTTGACAGAATATCCTATTCGAGTCAATCAGATGAGTTAATGTTTGTCAAGTCTTACAAACTTTTTTGATTCATTTTTTAAGCCAATATCGGACAGGATAAACCTAGGTACATAAGCCTGCGTATATTAGTCACGGATACACTTTGTTAAGAAATGGGAGAAACCCTCTACCTTATCAATTTTAATTAATAAAACAAGAAAAACCTAAGGAAAGAAACTAAAGGTCTCCGAATGCGTCATTAAACGAATATCTAAAAATCATCCATTCTTTCCAATAAGTACGCTGACAAAATCAATCTACCAAGCCTTTTCCCACCTATGTTAGGAACGACTTCCAGTCTTAACTGGATGCAGCTGAATACCAGTATTTTACATGAAGCGACTGCCTATCTGGGGGCATAAAAAGGTCACTTTAAGCAATACCTCTAAAAGTTATTCATTTCCTGAATTACCAGCAGATCATTAGCAATTCCTCTAATTTTCGTAAAATTTCATTTCATATTTGGTGTACTTACTTAAATATTGCCGCATGAATAAAATAAAAACCGTAATTTTATCGGTAAATTTTTCATTACCTACAGTTTAATCAATGATATTTTTCATTGAGTTTAATCAAATTGGTTTTTTATTTCTACCATTTAAATGTTATTTCATTGTGATATGAATTGCACAAAAATCAAAAATCATATTATGAATTTTCAGTTTGTGAATAATAGGCGATTTTTAATATGATTCATATTGTTATCCTATTATGATTCTGCCAGTGTCCTTTTTAGCCCCCCTAACCTCCACAACCAAATAACTGGGTAATACGCCGACGAAAATATGAGTGGTAAACAATTAAACATGATTAGTAAAAGAAACAAGTATATTTAGCTCATTAGTAAGTACGTAGGTAATTAATGTAACGATGTAATAAACAAGAGTAAAATACGTCAAAGCGGAATAAATCGTAACAGCGTCAAATTATATTAAACGATGTTTTTACTGTAGTTGTTATTAACTAGAAATAAGTATTTATTATTATAATTATTTTATTTTACAGTTTTTGGAAAACTTATTGCTAACTCTTTTGCACGATTGACAGTAACAAAAATAAGGCCAATTACAAGTTTTCACAGATAGAAGAGAGCATAATAAACAAAAAAAATATTTGAGAAGGTAGACAGCGTTTTGAGTGAAAACATTATAAGTAAAAATGTATTTCAATCAGCGTAAATTTTTATCAATTAGTTTACGTGATCAAAAAAGAAATCACAAGGAGTCCTTTTCAATTTTGAAATGCTGGTATTGAAAACATCGTTGTCGACGCCACTGCGATTTAAGTCCGACAAATCTGAGTAAAAACACAGAATAACTAATACCTAGTATTGTAAAATTAAGAGTAGGTGTACTAAAAATTGACATACTTTACAAAAAAAAAGTTTATTTTGTAAGCCGGTTTTTTTTAATTTGGTCAGAAATAATCAGGATTTCTTACCGTGTTTATTATAAAACATCATAAACCTACTAAAAAATACTGTTTTTAAAAAAACCGTAATTAAGACTAGAAAAAAACAACGCTGTATAAAAAAAAACTAAGTACCTACGCAACGAAATAACAAAGACAGTAGAATTTGCGTCGGGTATTTATGCGCACTGCGCATTCAGTGACAATTTCCCAATAAGAGGCCCTTTCCGTTACACTTTCAGGTGATAATATGACCCAAATAAATGGTAAAATACGAGCGTCAAATTTTGTTCTAGTTATCTAAGGCCTGATTTTTCCATCGCCAGATAACTTTTATTCGAGGAATAAAATTGACGTGTGTGACACTTTTTGTATGAAATAACTGTCAAATTTCAAAATTATTCCTCGCATAAAGTTATCAGATGATTGAAAAATCAGCCCTAAAACAAAAACTTTACTAGGTTTAAGATTAAATAGAGACTGTAAAGACTAAGTAAAAAATATTTTTTGAAATAATGTAAGTACGAAGTAATACTTACCTACCTTTTTAGGGTTCCGTAGTCAACAAGGAACCCTTATAGTTTCGCCATGTCGTCTGTCTCTCTGTCCGCGGTTTAACTCAAAAACTATTGGTACTAGAACGTTGTAATTTGGCATGAGTATACACGTCAATGACGCCGAAAAAGTGGTAAAATAAAATTTTGAAAAAAAAAAACAATTATTTAAGGTACCTCCCCTACATATAAAATGGGGATGATATTTTTTTTTCGTCCTTCCCATAGTGTGGGATATCGTTGGATAGGTCTTTCAAAAGTATTGGGGGTTTGGTTAGACTGTTTTTTGATTAAGTAAACCGTTCGTGACTTATCAAGCTCTAAAGTACCAATTTTCGTTAGTCAAGTGCAATAATTTTTTTATAAACATTTATTTGATAACTGTGTTGGTCCAGTGGTAACGGCCCCGACTTTGAGTTGTAGGTCGTGGGTTGGAACCCAGGCAGGCGCTTTACTTCATGTAAATAATTTAAACATCACGGCTCTCAAAACGGTAAAGGTAAAAAACGTGAGGATCAAATCGTGTATTTATTTGAACACTGTTTAATGAAACAAAACGAGGGTACTGCAGTATTTTTTTGGATAAAGATATTTCTTTTCATCAATGTAATCATAATTATATACAGGGACATCGACGCTTATTTTTTTTTTTAACAACTGACGACACTTTTCAATGCAATGGTGTTCAAAATCATGTGCTGAATCCATGGTAACAGGTTGCGCGCCGATGTCCCTGCGACCCTGTCATCATCTGCCTGCCTTTTCCCAACTATGTTAGGGTCGGCTTCCAGTCTAACCGGATGCAGCTGAATACCAGTATTTTACATGGAGCGACTGCCTATCTGACCTCCACTACCCAGTAACTGGGTAATACGATACCCCTTGGTAAGACTGGTTGTCAGACTTTCGGGCTTCTGACTACCCGTAACGACTGTCAAAGATCTACGAATGACAGCCGGGACCAACGGCTTAACGTGCTTTCCGAGGCACGGAGGGGTCTCGATATGTAAAGATGGTCACCCATCCACAGACCAACCGCGGCAAGCGTAGCTTAACCTGACCGATCGACCTGTGCAGCTGTTATTATTTAGGTACCCTGTATGTTCCGGAAATCGATACAAAATCGCATGATCTCCAAAAATACTACAGTAGATGTAGCTAAGTGGTAATTTTTTAAACATTAGTAATTAGCTAACTGCACCCTAATTGCGTAACAAAGGGGCCCGCGGCTGAAAAAATTTTTTCATCAAACCCGTACGTGTGGGGTATCTATGGATAGGTCTTGAAATGAAAAAATTAAGTACTATAAATTAATACTTATATAATTAATCAACTGTGTGTCTATCTGTCCGACTGTAGGTACGTGTGGGACCAACATATAGTTATTTTTTTGTTAGTGTATACTGTCCCATTTCTGGGCAAAAGCCTCCTGCAAATCCTTCCTTAGTTCTCTTAGGTTTTTTGCAATTTGCAGGTCAGTGTCATGTTGAATGTTGATTCAAAAATGATTCGCGAGTGTGACACATACTTACCTATGTCTTTATAGAATGGCTATTTTATGATAATTATAACATCAATAGGATTACTATGAACTCAGAGGGTTGTATTGATGACATTAATGATTATAATTCCGTAAATACATACTTGTTACGCTCGCGAAGCATATTTTGTTCAACATACAAGCTGACACCGACCTTTAAATTGGAAAGAACGTAAGAAAATGTGAATTTCGCGGGCTACCTTGCATCCCCCATAAGGTTTTCAGTTATTTAAATTGAGGAGTAATTAATTTAAATGACTGAATACCTCTTATAGGGTAATAAGATAACTCCTAGTAGGATATTCTGTGGTGCACGATGACCACAGCGGTAGTGGTGGGTGGCAAGCACAAGGCTGGACATCGAAAAGCTGTACAAATACGAAAAAACAGTTATGCCTTTAGTGGCAGGAGGAACAGGGTGTAAAGTTCACTCATCCTCCATAGAAAAGGGAGGATCCTCCGACCAGACGGGTGTTGTGTCTGGCGGGCTATTGCCCTACGATTGATGTTGGGAAATTGTATCTATGCTAACTGCGCGGTAAACTCTGCTTGCGAGATGCAGGATTTGCGTGACGTCAGTATGACGCGTTGTTCGCATGTGGCGTTGTAGATACCGCTACATGCCCTCCCAAAAAAATCCTTGATCGACTCTTTGTTGGGGCTCCCTAGCTTGACATTAATTAATTAAATAATTGAAAGATAAGAGAATTTTCAATATCAATGTTTTGCACAAATTAAGGCGGTCATGGTCATGGGCAGATAACGAGATTGGTTTTATTTATTACAAGCTTTTATTTAGTTTCACCTGTCCCGTTGTCTGTCTGTCTGTCTGTAATCATATCTTGCAAGTTAAATTTGATCCACTTCCCGGTTTCCAATTGAGCTGAAATTTTGTATGCATGTATAAATCGGATGACAATGCAATATTATTATGACATAGAGCTGATCTGATGATAGAGCTGGAAGGTGGCCATAGGAACTCCGTAATTAAACGACGCAACCCCATCGAGTTTGGGCTCGTTTGATTCGTCTTGAGGAGTACTTTGATACTACATGGTAACCAGGGTCTGATGATGGAGCTGGAAGGTGGCCATAGGAACTCGGTAATTAAACGACAGAACCCCATCGAGTTTGGGCTCGTATGATTCGTCTTGACGAATACTTTGGTGCTAGATGGTAACTAAGGTCTGATGATGGAGCTTGGAGCACTTAAGTGCAGTAAACGCATATAACGGAAAAACACTGCTACGCGCTACGAACTACGCCGTAGTCAATCTCGCATCAAAAATACTAAAAAGTTAAAAATAAAATTAAAAGAAAAAAAAACTTTCTAAAAACAAGCTTTTATTAAGTTTATTAATAAAAATAACTAAAAAGTTAAAAATAATTTAAACCTGATAAGAAATAAATAAAAGCGTGTTACATTGTGTTCTAAATGTTCTTTAATGTTCCATCAAAATAAGTAATAAAAGCTTGTTTTTAAAAAGTTTTTTTTTCTTTTAATTTTTTTATGTCAATTGACATGACGTAATATTTTTATAATTATTTTGGAAAAGGTTAAGATATTTGCTAGGAAACGGTTCAGTTATATCATAATTCATAACTGTGGGGGTAGTCACTGGTGTCCTGAATACAGGCCACGACTTAGTTTAGGCACCAGTCTCCCACAAATAAACATTGTAATATCGTAATTATTATTTCTCCGTTTTTAATTTTTGGTTGATGGATGATATTTGTGGAAGAAAATAAACATTTTTATTATTATCATAACGGCCGTCGTGAAAATCTGTAATTTTCACCAATATTTGACATGAAAATAAATGAATTTATTCTTTCTTTATTTCTTCTTGAGAGTAGTGGTAGCCCAGTGGTAAAGGCCGCGACTTACGTAGGTTCGATCCCAGACAGGTGCTTTAGAGCAGTCATATTATTTACCTTTGTGTAAATAATTTCATCAAAACTGCTCTCAAAATGATGAAGGAAAATATTGTGAGGAAACCGGCATGTTCTAGAACCAAAAATTCGAAGACATGTTACATCTACCAACACGCACTGGGTCCGCGTGGTGGATTATAGCCTACTCCTTCTCGAAGAGAGGCCTGCGTCCCAGCAGTGGGAACATTAAAGGCCCATTGAATCCCCCTGTATGTGCAGCAATAGGAAGCGGATTTTTATCGATCTAGGTCATGTTTTAAGGATTCATGATCAAACAAAATGTTTAAGAAAAATGCGACACAGAAAAGAAAAAAAAATCTGATGTGCGAATTTCCAAAAAAATATTAAAAATTGTCTAGAACTAATCGGTGTTTCGGGAAGCCATTGGAGCCGGGAGGAGGGAGGCTTCAAAATTGTTCTTTTGGACGTCGTATCGTGAGTAATTAAGTAATGTTTATTATACCCGCAATAACATTCACCGGTGAAGCTCGACCTGAACCAACCGGGCGGCGACGTCTCCATAGATAAACATCACCCATCTCTATACTAGTACAGTCAGCGTCCAAAATATCGGGACGAACAGACTGTTCAAAATGATCTCAACAACTAAGAAAATTAAACTTTGTCTCAATTGGATAAAGTTCTTGTCAGAATGACAGTTATCGTGTACTGTCTTCATTCTGAAACATTCCTTGTGTAATTGAGTTAATATTTCATTTTCATTGTTGCTTAGATCATTTTGAACAGTCTGTTCGTCCCGATATTATTGACGCTGACTGTACAATGCTTACTCTAGGATGCAAATCCGGTATGTCTCTTAAATCCTTCCCTACCATTACCGCGCCCCCCGGTCTACTCCTTGATATGCAATGGTCGCTGTAGTACCATGAAACATGAGGCTACAGGAGCTAGTGGGAATCTTGGGGTTCATTCGATTAATCGAGTCTGGTTTAACCACGCTGGGATCGGTGCATTTCATTCAATCATTTGGGCTTACAGTAGAGATCATTGCTTCATTTGAAAATTCGTCCGCAATCCCCTTAATTCTGGAGGGGGTTGCATCCCCTTCAAAGTGACAGTGAGTACGCTACGTAATCGAAAGAAAGAAAAAGTTTTTGTCGGGAACTATCGTACGACGGCGTATCTAAGGGTTGTTTTTTAGGGTTCCGTAGCCAAATGGCAAAAAACGGAACCCTTATGGATTCGTCATGTCTGTCTGTCTGTTCGTCCGTATGTCACAGCTACTTTTTTCCGAAACTATAAGAGCTATACTGTTGAAACTTGGTAAGTAGATGTATTCTGTGAACCGCATTAAGATTTTTACACAAAAATATATTAAAAAAAAACAATAAATTTTGGGGGTTCCCCATACTGAAACTCAACAAATTTTTTTTATCAAACCCATGCGTGTGGGGTATCTATGGATAGGTCTTCAAAAATGGTATTGTGGTTTCTAATATCATTTTTTTCTAAACTGAATAGTTTGCGCGAGACTTCCAAACTGGTAACGCTACCGCAGCGCAGCCACCTTAATTAAAATTGGTTTGGACGTATAATATAAACAAAATAAAAATAATATATTAAAATTATGCTTTATTTATAGTAACGTCTTCATCACACATTACAAACTTACAACAAAATGAATGAATGAAACAACCGATCACAATGATGATTTAAAAATTAAGATTAATGGCAAAAATAATCATTTTTTTTAAATATTTTATTTTAAATAACAACTTACAACACAATACGTTGGTGACATTTCTTCGTCTTCATCTAATTTAGTCACTATCATCTGATGATGAAGATGAAGTTTCACCAACGTTAATTTTTAAATTCGGTAGAATTATAGTGAAACGAATAACGTTCCAGGCATCCCTGCTTCCCGGAGGACACGGTGGAGCACACGGTGGAGGTCTGCCCGGCTTGGGCAGGGCACCGCCGTGTCCTCGTGGCGGCGATCGGCGGCAGCGATCTCTCGCGTCCGGCCCTGGTCCAGGCCATGGTACGGAGCGAGAGTGAATGGGAGGCCGTCACCTCCTTCTGCGAAGCAGTAATGCTCGCAAAGGAGGAGGCGGAGCGCGTGAGGGAGAGGCAATCGCTGCGCCCTCACGCCCCTAGCCGCCGTAGGAGACGCCCTGGACGGGAGTCAATAGCCGACTCCCGGCCACCGTAGGCGCGGGCTTGCGGGCGGCGAGCAACGGGCAGCTCGCCGCCCGGTAAGGACCAGGCCCGGGTCGACGGCGCGTTGTGTTCCACGCGCGCCTCAAAGAGATGTCAGCACGAACTGACGGGGCCCTCTAGGGCCGATGCCGCCAGGGCTGCGGGATATTCGAAAGAGGTACCGTGGCCCTTGGCACAGGCAACTGAAGGAACACGGGTGGGTTTTAGTCAGTAAAAGTCTGACACTCCCTTCCGCTCCGCCCAGAGCGGGAGGGGTCATATGATGATTTCCCACCCAAAAAAAAAAAAAAAAAAGGGCATCCCTGCTTCTTGTAGGTATTTAGCATTGACACTGTAATTTTAAATTGAAGTTAAATCTATACTTATAATAAATCTGTAGAAGTGAAAATTCTGTGCATTGAAAATATCAAAAAAATAAATGGAAGGGGGTGTTACTAGAACGATAACGAACCCAAAAATGTGATTAAAACTTTTTTTGTCTGTCTGTCTGTTTGTTCAGGCATCACGCAAAAACTACCGGTTCGATTACGATGAAACTTGGTATAATTATTCTTTAATATAACACCAATAAAAAACAAACTTAATTTTGCGGTTCGATCCCTAGACCCGATTACTGTTCCAAACGCAAATAATAAGTTTGTCGTAGGTTACGTCACTAAGGGGCGCTACACACGGCTAAGATACTATAATAGTTTATCTTAAGATACAATATCGCTCGCCATACAATTCAATGGACTATCACACACGACGAAGATAATAAATAATACATATTTCATATTTTCGTATCTTAAGATGAATTTGTATGGCGAGTAAAATAATAGGTTGGGGAAAAAGTTTCTTCGCATTTTTTAAGAAAAGTCAAAACATTTTTTAATATAATCAAATCAAATCATTTATTTGCATAATACATGTTAAAAAGGTGTTACAAGTATAAAAGGTACATTGTATTATAACCTATTGAGGTGTGCAAATTAATATAATAAGTACAACATAAATTTTAAATTGATTTACATGATTAAATAGAATGAAGGTTGAATTTGGCTTGCACCGTTCGCAGCACACCCGGCCGTGGCGGTGGCGCGCGGCCGCCACGGATCGCTACCGTATAAGGGACGGAGTTTGAGCGCGCGCATTACATTTTTTGAACTTTGATTTGAATGGACGTGTCGAGTGGCGTTCGTTCTTATTTTAACTGCTACTTGCAATTCTAAACCGTGCTTTTCAGTGCGACCTTTTTATTCCTTTTAGTTTTTAAGGTTTATTTTTATATAAGTCGTAGGTATAGATTTTAATTTTAAAGTAGTTAATTTAAAAATAAAGTTAATTAATTTAAAGTAGATAATAAAAGTTAATTTTAGGTAGTATATTTGATAGCGTACGTAGTGACCGTAGGTTATTTTATAATACTGTTAGGTAGGATTAGTCATTCGTATAGATGTTTTTAGGGATTTTGCTTATTTATTAAGTTTAGATTAGTTATCATCAGAAATAGTTTTATTTGCGTAGTATTTAATTTTCTATTATCGAGTTTTTTTTTTTAATTAGGTAGGTACTTAGGTAAAGATATCATATAGGTACCCTCTTAATAACCACTAATGAGACACAATTGGTTTTCTATTGTAATTAGCCACAAAGGGCCCGCGAGATAGATGGCATTCTGGGGAAGCACATATATTTTATCCTGTTAGCACGTTCCAGTGGGATAATTTCCGACAGCGACGCGGGCGAAGCCGTGGGCAGAAGCTAGTAATATAAATAAATGAAAGCCACAAAATTTCATAAGATGAATACTTAAAATGGTTACAAATAAGTGTGACAGCTGCTGTAAAAATAGGTCACAATAAATTCGGCGTCTATCGTAATGTAACAATGTTTATTGTACTTTTGTTACAAAGTGTGCATTAAAAATAACCTTTTTTAACTTCTTTCTAATGATATTGTAAATGGAGTGTAGGCAAGGTTATTGTCAAGGCACAACGGACTACGGAATACAAACTAGACTTGTTTATGGCAATCCCGAAAATCCCGAGATTAGCCAAGTTCAGTCCCGGGATTTTCGGGGCCAGAAAACGGGAAATTTGTATTCTCTAATCTCTCATAAATTAATAAAAAAAAACAATCAATCAAGATGCAGCCGGTCTATTGATTCACAGTCTCAGTTCAGTTCACTTACAACTTATTTCACCTGTTTTCACGGTGTATTTTTTTTTTTCACAGAATATATCGGCTGGTCATAGGGTCATAGGACATATCTTGCTGACCTGCCAGCGCTATGTTTGACCGTACTTGACAAATATTCGACACCAGCTTCTGCTTGCGACTTCGTCCGCGTGAAATGTCTTGTTCCCCCGCCCCACTGCGTCGCATCGCATCGCCTGCTCGCTTGTTACCCCACCCCACTCCGTCGCATCGCATCGCCTGCTCGCTTGTTCCCCCGCCCCACTCCGTCGCATCGCATCGCCTGCTCGCTTGTTCCCCCGCCCCACTCCGTCGCATCGCATCGCCTGCTCGCTTGTTCCCCCACCCCACTGCGTCGCATCGCATCGCCTGCTCACTTGTTCCCCGCCCCACTCCGTTGCATCGCATCGCCTGCTCGCTTGTTCCCCCGCCCCACTCCGTCGCATCGCATCGCCTGCGCGCGCTATTACTTACTTCGTTTTCGCTGAGCGTTCTTTTTGACTTTTTTTCTTTTTATTCGGCTTCTAGGGGTTCTAGCGTGAGATTTGATAGCTCAATTCTTGAGGAAGGCTATAGGCTTATTGATGAATGTAAATGGAAAGACCGTGAGAAACCGGACCGTGCCCGTGAAATGTTTTATTTTAACCCAAACGACACAGGGGAACAATATTTTTAATATGAAAATATAACAACTAATAACAAGCAACAAACGAGAAGTTGTGTGAGAGAGAGAGAGAGAGCACAGACAACAGACAAGCTAATGTCAACTGACCATAGGCAATAACTTTATTTTTTGTCGATGTCGGAAATTATACCACGGGAACGTGCTACCAGGATAAAAATGATGTCATCTATCCCTTTGGCACATTTTATCGAAATCTGTTCAGTGGTTTAGGTGTGAAAATGCAACATACAGACAGACTTTATAATATTACATACTGTAGCGAAATAAAAACCAGGTCTTCACTTGTACACGTTTAATTTAGTAATAATACAAAAAAATTGTAAACAAAAATTTAATGTAGGACACAGCACGATTCAAAAGATTAAGTAATAGCTCTGAGGCGACGTCCCTGGTGTTAGAGCCCTATAAATTTCACAATTACGCGTCGGTCACGATACGTTTGCAAACGTTCCTATAACTTCCGCAATAAATAAATATTCGGTAATCCTAAATGGCTAACAGCGCACCAAGTCGATCTGTCAGGTAGCGAGGCAACAATTGATATAACTGATTTAAATAATATACGACGATATTGACGGTTCTACTAGAAATTTAAAAAAAAAACTACTAAAAATACGTAAATCCGGTCCTAGACTCCAGGCTATCAGTCAGAAGGCTCGCTGGCTGGCTGGTACTTGAAACCACCAGCGTAGGGTTCGAATCCTAACACGAAGCTCGCAGTCGCCAGGTCCCAGGCTAGCGGTGGGGGCGAATTCAAGATTCGCCTACAGTCTTCGGACAAATCAAGTCCTGAAAGATGAAACCTGACTCGCAAGGTTTATATGCTGTAATTTAGGGAAGAGTTCCCTTTGATCCAGTCGCATAACGTACGAACTCGGTCGTTCAAATCTTTATATCGTGGCAAATAATTATATGGTCAAACGGAAAAAATAGTATCATAGACTTCCGTCCTGCGCCCAAATAAAACGTCAAATGAAAAAAAAACTCCGTAAGAGAAAAGACATGACACTTTAAGATTCAAAATTCAAAAAAACAATATGATGAAAAAACCTTTCTGGTTACCAATAAGGTAGGATTTGTTATATTATAAAAGAAGGTTGTTCGTGATAAAATTATAATGTAGCATTTGCCAATGCTGCAATACATAGTATAGCACTTTGCCCGCGATGCGCGACGTCGTCCGCGTGTACTTTACTCTAAAAATTTCGAAGATGTATGTTTACGATCTTTATCATTTATTTATTTAATTCGGGTTAATTTTACATAAAAGGTTAAAAGATAGAAATATGGTGTCGCGGACTTTTTTGTAGAATATTTAAGGCGGACCAGATTGCCATACATTGTTTTTAACCCCCGACGCAAAAACGACGGGGTGTTAAAAGTTTGACGTGTCTCACTCTCTCTCTCTGTGTGTGTGTGTGTATGTCTGTCTGTGGCATCGTAGTAGCTCCCGAACGGATGAACCGATTTTAATTTTGTTTTTTTTTTTGTTTGAAAGGTGAATTTGTCGGGAGCTATGTTTGATGAAAATCGGTCCAAGATGGCCGCTGCCACAAAATGGCGAATTACAAAAAACCTGATTAAATACCAAATTACCTGAATCTTAAAACGCAAAAAAATAAAAGAAATAATAAGGAGTCCCTACAAAAAGCATGAAATAAAAAATTAAATAAAAAAATTAAAACAAAATAACCCCGACTACGTGAAACCCTATAAAAAGAAAAAAATAACATTGAAATTATGACCCTACGCAAGTACGTATGAAATTTTTTGATTAAATATTGTCCCGTCGGGGGACCGCTACTATTTTAAACTTTAACAGAACGTTGGGCTAATAATTAGAGCCGCCTAAGCTAAATGAAATATGGTAGGGATACGTAGAATAAACACATTTCAACAAGCGGAGCCACCTGCGGGATCGGGAATTAAACCTGCGACACGTAGCGGCAGCCAATCACACGCACCATCATCATCTGCCTAGCCTTTCCGAACTGCTGGTCTATTCTGCAAAAAATCTCACCATTAATATGTACTTAGGTGAAGTGAGCTTGAAGTTAGCTGTCATTGCATCTGATGCTAGGGATTGACACTATTGACAGCTCACGCCACCAAAGCTTTCACTGTGAGATTTTTACAGAATTGATCGGCTGGTAATAATAACTTATATAACTTATATAAAAAATAACTTACCGAACACATGATTTGATAACGAATTATTTATCTAAGGGCTGATTTTTCAATCAACAGACAATTTTTATTCGTGGAATAAAATTGAAAGTCAGTCAGTGATAGGAATAGGTAGTGCCTATTTCCCTTAACTTCGAAGAACAGAGACAAGAAACGGAGACTTCCTTAGGACTAAATTTTTTCCGGACTTTTAAATAGGTACATTAAAAAAATATGTTATTTGGAATAAGTAATTCGTCTATATTTACCTAAAGTTTGCGACTAGACATAACATCAAAACAATATTTACATTTATAATTTATAACTCCATAATAATAACGTGACGTAACGTGTACGTGTGTTAACGTGTTAATAACGTTATTATTATGGAGTTATAAATTATAAATGTAAATATAGACGAATTACTTATTCCAAATAACATATTTTTTAATGTATTTAAAAGTGTTGTCCCGAATTTCGGGACAGATGTCCCGGAAAAAATATAGTCCTAAGGAAGTCTCCGTTTCTTGTCTCTGTTCTTCGAAGTTTAGGCAAATAGGCACTACCTATTCCTATCACTGATCATCACTGACAGGACTATTGTTGCCAATAAGCCTGATAAGGTGGTGGTGGATCGATCAGAGCGACGCGCAATGATTGTTGACATAACCGTCCCGCATGATGAGAACCTCGTGAAAGCCGAGAAAGATAAACAAATCAAGTATCTTGACTTGGCTCGCGAGGTTGTCGACATGTGGGATGTGGACTTAGCGATCATTGTGCCGATAGTCCTAACAGCCAATGGCTTAATAGCCAAGAGCCTCGACCAATGAAGAGGCTCTCGTTGGGCAGCTGGATCAAGGGCTTGATTCAGAAAGCGGTACTTCTGGACACGGCTCGCATTGTCAGGAGGTTCCTCTCTCTGGAGCCCTGACCACCGGTAGCTTGGACCCTGTTCCCGATACCCGTGAGCTACTATTTTTTATATTTTTAAATGTTTTTATATTTAAAAATATAATTTATAAGATTACATTGAAATAAAGGAGATAAAAATAGTATGAATGTAAAAAGCCTAAAACAATTTTAAAAAAAGAACTTGAAAAAATAGCCACAAATAGAACAAAAACCGGCCAAGTGCGAGTCGGACTCGCGCACGAAGGGTTCCGTACCATTATCTATAAAAATCAATCATGAGTTGATTGAATGAAAGGTAAACTGCGGTTTACGATTTATGACGTATTAAAAAAAACTACTTACTAGATCTCGTTCAATCCAATTTTCGGTGGAAGTTTACATGGTAATGTACATCATATATTTTTTTTAGTTTTATTATTAGAAACCTCAATATCATGTTTGAAGACCATAAATACCCCACAATAAGGGTTTGATGAAAAATTTTTTTTGAGTTTTAGTTCTAAGTATGGGGAACCCCTAAAATGTATTGTTTTTTTTTTATATTTTTGTGTGAATATCTTAATGCGGTTCACAGAATACATCTACTTACCAAGTTTCAACAGTATAGCTCTTATAGTTTCGGATAAAAGTGGCTGTGACATACGGACGGACAAACAGACAGACTGACATGACGAATCCATAAGGGTTCCGTTTTTAGCCATTTGACTCCGCTGCCTCTTCACCATCCACAGCCGATATTCGTTTACAACGACAGAAACTGGAGTATTATATATAGTAACAATGTATAATCGGTTGCTAGTTGTTTCACAGTTTCAATGTCTTGATTACTGTATTCGCTTTTTGGCATGAATACGCTTAGCTGAAAGAAATTAAGTATTTCAGGAGACAGACGGTCCTATAGGTCACTTATTAATGAATCCAGAAGAGGGATGTATATGGCTCTGCGGAAATACTCTTCACCAGATTGAGCAGGTTGGCCCTATGTATTTGTCTTGACACTATTCTGGGACATTTAATTTCTACATCTAGCTGCTCAGCTACTTCTTTAGCTAAAACGTCAAACAAAGTATTATATTAAATTAATTAAATATTGAAAGTAGGTACTTAAATAAAATCTATATTGTGACAAAAAATATATAAAACCATTATGTTCAACAATTTTAATTAGTGGTCCACCTAGGTCCTGGACCCAGCCCAGGGGGGGATCCACCCTTGAGTGTGAGTCAGACTCTCACACGAAGGGCTTTGTACCATTATACAATATTTAACAATATTTTCTTAAAACGCCGGCTGTGTGAATGATGATAATATGGTTAGAAAGGGGGTGACTACCGAGATGACGACTAATAGAGAAGTATGGAAGAAAAAGATATGTTGCGCCGACCACAAATAAATTGGGATAAGACCAGGAGAATTAATAAATTATTAATTAATAAACCCTTTAATTTTTTATTTGTTGTTATAGCGGCTATAGTAGTACACACTCTGTAAAACCCAGGGTCTACTCTCTAAGCACGAAATCCGTAGTTCCGGCCGAAATAGCCGTTGTTTCCTACTCCGTATCACCTTTGGACATGACAGGGGCAATTTAAAGAACGTTTACAGTGATCTCAGTCTCAATCTGTCAAAAATACCCCTAATTTCCCTCCATATTTGACATTGATTGTCGTTGAGATGAGATTGCGACTAGATTTTGAACGTTTTGAATCACGGGAATTGGCCTAAAGATTTAATTCGGGGTCCGAACTAAGAATGAATGACAATACGTTTTGACAGCTGCCCTTACTCGCGATGTGTTTTTCCCGTCCGAAAAGTAGTTAATTAGGAGTAGGTACAGTATCGTACTTTCGGAGGGGCCCATATCTTTGTTGACTGACTTACGGCCGAACCCAATTATTTATTTATATAATTATACTTTATTGTACACTACAAAAATACATAACAAAAATTGTTCGAACACTAAAATATACAATGCCTTATAGCTTTCTGCGATCTCTTCCAGGCAAGCTTGGAATTACCTATCTATCACCAGTATTGGCATAGGTACTGGAGGTAGAAAAACCTATCTATCTCTGGTTTTAACGTCCCAATTATCTATATCAGTAGCGATCTGTCAATAGGTTATTGGGTTCGGCCGTTAGAGTAGGCCCCCTGTGTATTGTCTGTTCCAAAAGTATCAGATGAAAGTGTAAACAAACCCTGTTCAGGTTAAATTCTTACGCCATCACTCACTAAAGGGAATTAGTAACACACACATAACTTTATATCGTAAAGTTTTAAGTTCTAAGACTTACCTTTTAAGTTTTTGTGTCTTGGGGTTAAGGTTTATTTTTTCTGTGAGTCATCATGTGAAGACTCCACTGTTTCCGAGAAGAAAACCTACGACAAACGAAATTATGTGAGTGTCAGTGGTTATGTGTGTGTGTATGAGCCCGCGAATGTTGAGCAAAATATGTTTCACGAAGGTAACAAATGTGTATTTACAGAACTGAGAGAGTTGTATTGTATCGATGATTTTGAAGATAATAATTCTGTGAATAAACATATGATTTCGGCCGCGAATCGTATTTTTATCGGAGTGCCGTTTATTTTTCATTTGATGTCTGTCTGGCGAATTTCTTCTTGCAGAAAAGGCATCGTGAGGGCGTTGGTTGGAGTGATAACGAAGATGAGTGGTGGAGATCATATGAGTGTCTACCTAAGAGAGATCTCGTGTCTGTAAACGTATGTGGGTACGTGAGTTTCTGGAGGTACGAGTGATTGTGGTCACGAGTGTCTATGACCACGTGAGTGTCTGTGGGTAAGGGAGCGTCTGAGTTTATGTGACTGTCTGTCTAGGCTTGTTAACACTGAATACAAAGGAGTACACATACCTTTTATCACACTCATCGTTATCACACTCCAACAGTCCCTCTCTGTGCACAAACTTGACGTGTGTCGCCATGCTTGAGGCTCTGCCGAATTTCTTCTTGCAGACAAGGCACTCGTGAGAGCGTTGATTGGAGTGAGAACGAAGATGGGTGGTTAGGCTGGGGACAAAGAGATAAGAGAGATAAGTAACCCATGCACTTTATGTTTGTTGCAATTTCCAGGTCAGTATCAGGTTGTACCTATTTGATCAAAATATTGTTCGCAATCGTAACAAATATGTATTCCATTCATCAATACAACTTTCCTTGTCCATATCTATTTCATGAAATCATGACATTGCAGGCCGATTCTAACTTAGGAGATTTGTCGTTTTGAAAAGTTGGAATTGCATAGAGTTGCTAATATCTAATTTTCAAATCATGGTAATACAAAATAGATAAGTAATTCTATGGTTGTAACAGATCTCTATATTAGATCTCATCATCCCATGTTCGTATTTCCGAAGATAGACGATGATTGCCGATGCTCATACTTTTTTTGGGAAATCTGTAAATGTAGAAAAATAATGGGGGTGAACACAAAATATGCGAACGTAACATGAAATGTAACGATAACGTAAGATACGTTTGGCAACAGACTGTAGATGTACTACCAGTACAGAGATAGATAGAAAACTCTACACCATAAATATTACAGACTAGCTGACTCGGCAAACGTTGTTTTGCCATATAAATTATGTCTAGCTGCCCGGCGCTACATCGGTCGCGTGGTGTCCTACCCCCTACTCTACTCCTACCCTACCTCCTACTCTACTCCTACCCTACTCCGATCCTACTGCTACCCTACTTCTACCCTACTCCTAACCTACTCCTCCTAACCTACTAATCCTAGATAATCTGAGTAATGTGGATATATGTATGTTGTCGATTCAAATCCCTTAATTTAATACGTGCTTCAATTCGAGTGGACCCGAGTCTACCGTACCGAAGGAACG
Organism: Apamea sordens; assembly: GCA_945859715.1. Lineage (NCBI taxonomy): Eukaryota > Metazoa > Arthropoda > Insecta > Lepidoptera > Noctuidae > Apamea > Apamea sordens. The sequence goes on from OX244009.1 coordinate 12,794,943, forward strand.
AACGTCAAATGTTTGACAGGAAAGTAGGTAGAACAGTTTATATGGGAAAATGAAATTGTTGTTTTTACTATATTCCTTGCAATTTTTCCATATTTTCTCACCGTTTGAACCTTCCCTGGACTACGAAAAACATTTCAAAACCAAAATCACCTAAATCGGCCCAGCCATTCTCGAGTTTTAGCGAGACAAACGAACAGCAATTGATTTATATATATACTAGCTTCTGCCCGCGGCTTCGCCCGCGTGGATGTCGGAAATTATCCCACGGGAACGTGCTAACAGGATAAAATGTATGTGCTTCCCCAGAATGCCATCTATCTCGCGGGCCCTTTGTGGCTAATTACAATAGAAAACCAATTGTGTCTCATTAATGGTGATTAAGAGGGTACCTATATGATATCTTTACCGAAGTACCTACCTAATTAAAAAAAAATAAACTCAATAACAGAAAATTAAATACCTACCTACCTAAATAAACCTATTTCTGATGATAACTAATCTAAACTCCATAAATAAGCAAAATCCCTAAAAATTAATATCTATACGAATGACTAATCCTACTTAACAGTATTATAAAATAACCTACGGTCACTACGTACACTATCAAATATACTACCTATACTTTAAAATTAAAATCTATACCTACGACTTATATAAAAATAAACCTAAATAACTCTAAAAACTAAAAGGAATAAAAATGAACTTCACTGCGGGTGACGAAACCTACGACAAACTTATTATTTGCGGTTGGTACAGTAATCGGGTCTAGGGATCGAACCGCAAAATTAAGTTTGTTTTTTATTGTATATACTTTTCCGGGATAAAAAGTACCCAGTGTGGTGCCCAGGATATTAAAGAATAATTATACCAAGTTTCATCGTAATCGAACCGGTAGTTTTTACGTGATGCCTGAACAAACAGACAGACAGACAGACCGACAGACAGACAGACAAATTTTTTTTAAATCACATTTTTGGGTTCGGTGTCTGTCTAGTAACACCCCCTGCCATTTATTTTTTTGATATTTTCAATGTACAGAATTATCACTTCTACAGATTTATTATAAGTACTAGCTTCTGCCCGCGACTTCGTCCGCGTAGATTTCGGATTTGTGACAGGATTGCGTATCTCAAAAGGAAATCAAAATAACCCATAAAAATACAAAATATATTTTTTAAGTAAATAGAAGAAGATGTATTTTTTAAACTTTGCGAAAAATGAAATCAAAATAACCCATAAAGATACATAATAATTTTTTTTAAAATAAATAGATGTAAGAAGATGATGTTTTTAAACTTTGTGAAAATTATGAAAACTTTATAACACTATACAGATCATGGATGTGATGTAAATAGTTATATTATGACTTGATTTTGTAAACTTATTCCTGCACGTGCACGGCCTTGGTGACGCCCACTTCGCAACGGGCCGTGCAGCAGAAATCGTAATATTTTAATTTCGCCATAACTTCAAAACCAAACGACCAATTTTAATCATTCAACGACCAAATATTATCTACATAAACTGTACTTACTGATAAAATAATTTATTTTGATAAGGATGAATAGCATGAGTAAAATTAATGCGTATAAATGTAGTCCAAAAAAATTCAAGATTTTTAAATAAAAAAATGGTTGTTGTGCCTCACTCGACATAGATAGGTATAGTGTGTCGCGGACTTTTTTGTAGATATTTGTAAGATCTACAATTAATTTGAACATTTTATGGTTCTATCTTTTATAGTTTAGGCAGCGTACGCAAAATAAGTAACTTTTCTGGTTGATTTTTTACACCTTGCGTCCGAAAAACCCAAATATCTTACGGAACCCTATTTTTTTCCAAAATAAAATTTAGTCTATGTTACTCATGGATAATGTAGCTTTCGAATAGTGAAAGAATTTTTTAAATCGGTTTAGTAGTTTTTGAGCCTATTCATTACAAACAAACAAACAAAGTTTTCCTCTTTATAATATTAGTATAGATAGATATAGATAATATATATATATATATATATATATATATATATATATTACAAGGGGTGGCACAATGGGTGGTTTTATCGCCAGTACAACTAGGCTTATAAAGGCTTTCAGGAACATCAAATACTCGACTACCAACCTGGTGCTCTTGCTCAACTTGACACTACAAACAGGACACTCCACAGTTTTCCCACTGTGTGTGTCAGCGTGTCGTCTCAGTATGTGAGGTTCAGGAAAGCCGCGGCCACATTGATCACAGATGTACCTCTTGCGGTCTGCACAGTGTATTCTACGTATGTGGGCTGTGAGGCGTTGTTTTGTTGGGAATGTACGAAGGCAGTTGAGCTGAAAGAAATGTTTTATTAGTTTTGTGTTCATATATATTAGAGAGCATTCATTCACTTTTCATTTATTAATTTTGTGAACACAGGGTACAATGATGTTTTATAAAAATGTTTGGTCCATCCTATGTTCTGTCAATATTATCAAATTTTGATTAATTACACAAATAAAGTACAAAATCACATAAAATACAATGTCAGCAAATGAAATTTGTCAAAAATTAAATGAAATAGTACACAAGTGCGAGTCGGACTCGCCCATGAAGGGTTCCGTTACGAAACACATCAATCACATCACCACGAAGGCCAGCATATCCCTGTGGCAATGCAAGAGAATGCTTGGGAAAAACTGGGGGATTAGCCCCAGGGTCACTTACTGGCTCTATACCACAGTTATCCGACCAATCATCACATATGGCTCACTAGTCTGGTGGCCCAGAACAGACCTGAGCACAGCCCAAAGAGATCTTGAAAAGCTGCAGCGATTTGCTTGTGTGGCAATCACAAGCTGCATGAGAACTGCACCCACCGCTGCCCTACAGGCCATGCTTGGACTGCCTCCCCTACACCTCGTTGTGAGAGAGGAGGCGGCCCTGTCTGCCTTCAGGCTCCAGCTATCAGGAACCCTAAGCAAAGACTCGAGGATCAAGCACATACGCCTAAAGGACGAGGCAATCAAAGGACAGCCAATGATGGCATCACCCTGCGACAAAGCCCCTAAGCAATACTGCTTTCAAAAGCATTACAATGTAGTGCTTAAAGAGGAGCAGTGCGACTACTCAGGCCCGGGAGAGCTGAGAGTTTACACTGATGGATCAAAGACCGACTGCGGAACTGGAGTCGGAGTCTTCTCACACGACCTCAACATAAACATATGCAGCCCGCTAGGAATGCTCAACACGGTCTACCAAGCCGAGTGTGTGGGTATAATACAAGCGGCCCATGCCATAGCAGCCAGGGGAGTTACGGACACACATGTTCGTATACTCTCTGACAGCGCTTCAGTCCTCCAATCCCTAAAGAAGGGATGCATCACATCAAATTTAATACTAGAATGTCACATGGCGCTTGAACAGGTAACTGTATCGAACCGCAACACAGTGACACTACAATGGATAAAAGGACACAGTGGATCACTAGGTAACGACGCGGCTGACGAGCTGGCCAGAAGGGCCTCAAGCACGCCAGTCTACGGACCGGAACCAGTCGTGCCCATCCCCTTCAATCAACTACGCAGGTGGCTACAAAAGCACACCCACACACAGGCAGAGAACTGGTGGTCCTCGTCACCGGGCTGTAGGCAGTCCAAGGAAGCCATGCCATCATTAGATGGCAAGCTAACCAAGAGACTGCTACGTCTGGACAGGAAAGGCCTGCGCCTGGTGACGGGGACCATCACGGGACACTGCTCACTGAACAAACACTTCCATACGATAGGCATAACGGACAGCCCCCTATGCAGGGCCTGCATGGAGGCTGATGAAACCGTTGCGCATGTGCTCTTTGAGTGCACAGGCGTCACCCAGATCAGATCAAAAACCCTCGGGACACCCAGATCCTACACAGATGTTCTCGACAGACCAGGAGACCTAATAAGCTTCTGGAGGGAGGTGGGCTGGTTGGAATAACCACCGACGGCCACCATGGCTCACGCACAATGGTCCACCTGAAGGACTAAGTGCGGAAACCAAACCCATAACATAACGGGTTCCGTTACGTTACGATTTATGACGTATTAAAAAAAAACTACTCACTAGATCTCGTTCAAACCAATTTTCGGTGGAAGTTTTTATGGTAATGTACATCATATATTTTTTTTTAGTTTTATATTCTCTTATTTTAGAAGTTACAGGGGGTGACACACATTTTACCACTTTGGAAGTGTCTCTCGCGCAAACTATTCAGTTTAGAAAAAAATGATATTAGAAACCTCAATATCATTTTTGAAGACCTATCCATAGATACCCCACATGTATGGGTTTGATGAAAAAAAAAAATTTGAGTTTCATTTCTAAGTATGGGGGACCCCCAAAATGTATTGTTTTTTTTTCTATTTTTGTGTGAAAATCTTAATGCGGTTCACAGAATACATCTTAAATATACATTAAAATATTACATTTAGAGCATAACCTTAGTGAACTCCACTGCGGGTGACGTAACCTACGACAAACTTATTATTTGCGGTTGGTACAGTAATCGGGTCCAGGGATCGAACCGCAAAATTAAGTTTGTTTTTTATTGTATATACTTTTCCGGGATAAAAAGTACCCAGTGTGGTGCCCAGGATATTAAAGAATAATTATACCAAGTTTCATCGTAATCGAACCGGTAGTTTTTGCGTGATGCCTGAACAAACAGACAGACAGACAAACAAAAAAATTTTTAATCATATTTTTGGGTTCGGTGTCGGTCTAGTAACACTGCCATTTATTTTTTTGATATTTTCAATGTACAGAATTTTCACTTCTACAGATTTATTATAAGTAATAATAATAGATTTCTCTATTTTTGTGTGAAAATCTTAATGCAGTTCACAGAATAATAATAATAGTTTATTTATAAAAAGGAGAATACATCTACTTACCAAGTTTCAACAGTATAGTTCTTATAGTTTCGGAAAAAAGTGGCTGTGACATACGAACGGACAGACAGACAGACATGACGAATCCATAAGGGTTCCGCTTTTGCTATTTAGCTATGGAACCCTAAAAAAAAGCAGAGCAGCAGTGGTAGCAGTGGTGGCACAGTGGTAACGGCCGCGACTTATGAGTTGTAGGTCGTAGGTTCGAACCCAGAAAGTCGATTTACTTTGTGTAAATTCAAAACGGTGAAGGAAAACATCGTGAGAAAACCGGCATGTCCTAGAACCAAAAATTCGAAGTCATGTGATATCTACCAACCCGCACTGGGCCCGCGTGGTAGATAACCACCCACTCCCTCTCGAAAAGAGGAAACCTGTGTCCTAGCAGTGGGAACATTTAGGCTGATTATGCTAAACACGCTTGTAGGCACGTGGGTTAACTTTGCGATGATGCAACTTAAACTTTCAATACGGAATCGGCAATCACTCTAATCAACACGTTTTCAAGGTCAAGCAACGTGGCCACGGGTTCGAACCCAGACAGTCGATTTACTTAGTGTGAATTATTTCATCACCACTGCTCTCAAAACGGTGAAGGAAACAATCGTAAAGAAACCGGCATGTCCCAGGCTGACAGATAACGCTAATGAACATCACATGTTACAAAAGACAGCTCTGAGAATGGTTTGTCAAGGGTTACAAGGCCACTGGAGCATGAGGTCCTAAGTCCCAGGTTAAACATATTGCTATACTTAGGACTTTCTCAGTAACAGCCTGCAGTCCAGATCTATGCCCACTTTAAATGGGCAATAGCACACAACTTAATACAACTAAACATAACTGAAGAAATATGTGTTGTGTACACCTATTTACACCTTCATGGAAAACAAATGAATAATAAAACAAATATATAATATTATGAAAAATATTTACCTGAGGACATTGTGTTGGGGCACTCTCTTTAATATTGAACTGATATTTTTTATATTTCTTGCCAGTTTCCTTACATACTGTTACACTATCAAGGATTCTTATTTCATCTTTGTCTTTCTGGTCTATAACAGAAAACAAATATGTATAAGTATAGTCAGCCTCAAAAAGATGTCATATTTATAGGAACATATGAAACAAATACAAATTACCTTTTAATGAATCTTCTTCATTTATGGTGGGTTTTAAAGGCTCGGCAAAGACGATACTGTTCATTCTATAGAATCTTGGTTTAGTAGTTAAAGCGGCTTCAGCTCCAAATTCTGCTAAAGGCTGAAAAGAAAATGTTTGGTTGGTAGCACAAAAAATAGTAAAATAAAAAATACCTTATTATGTACCGTTACAAATGCCATACTTATTAACAAATATAAGGTAAGATGACCCTGTGACCGTAAATTTACTAGATTCTAGTAAGAAAAAGGTAGAAATATAAGTGATTAAAGAAAACTAAAACTGACTTACATCGGTTTCAGACGTAAAATAGGCACTGTTGCCTTGTTTATCGCTGTTATCACTTAGTATACCAAGACTACCAAGAGATAGTTCCATTTTCAGTAAAATTCCGCTAGGTTTAATAGAATTGCACGGATTCTATTGATATTTTTTATTTCATTGATCGATCACCATTTACGTTTTGAGATTTTATTGACATGGTAGAATTTTGACATTATTTTTTTATATTGCCATATCATTCACATAACAAAAAATACAGTTTTATCATGAACGTTACAAGCAACTGAAAACCACAAGATTAATGATATGGTTGAAGTATCTTAAGATTAGAAAGCGTTTTTTTGAAGTTTTCAGTATGGATCCGATTAATATGAATCTATTTCGGTTACTTAAAATAGCTGCTACCTCGTTGTGGGTTTTATCGCTAGGTAACATTATTTTGATGGTTACGTTTAATTATGCCACTACGGGTTTCCTGTTATTATTAATTGTACCATTTCATGGAAATTACTGAAAATCAAGCGTCAATAGTCATTATTTTAATTCCATTAATTATGTAGAATGTTAAGAAAATAAGCTTAATTTAAAGCAACTTCTTTGACTGAAGTCTAAAAAAAAACCTTTTAATTTTTGTTTCTCTCTAATGGCCAATCACAAAACGCATTTATTCCTTGCCGAAGCGTGTTTCGTTTCGTGTGAAATTGTGAATTTATTTTGTTAATAGACTTTTTGCCGCAGCTCATGTGCTAAAATACGTATAAGACGCGTTAAATTAACGTATAGCGTGGGTATTGTGTAATTTAAGTGTTTTACTTGTATAATTTGCCAAAATGGTTGTTGTATCATCAACATTTTCGGTACCGGCCGAGGGAATTTTATTGCAGTTGCCTTCGGTGCAGCTAATAGTTAATAACGATGTGGATTTGGGGACAGCTACTTTATACATCACCGAGCAGTAAGTAAAAAACATAATTTTTGTGCCTACTGGCTGAAAATTCAATGTTTTTGTTTTGTCAAATAGTTTGCGCAGGGCACGTTTTCATGAAGGTTCACGCATATTTTCCTCGTCAGAATAACAAAGGGAACAATAGAAAACGTGTTTTTTTCTGCTATCTGTAAAATCTGGACGAAAGAAGTCGTACAAAGTATGAGAATATTAAATTATTACCTATAAAATCTATATCATCTATTGCTGGTTTAGAAAGAAAAAAAATATTTTGGAAGCTAAATATTGTTTACTATTTTCTTCGTGATCAGCTGAATATAACAAAAGTCATCAAATGTCACAAGCATTGTAAACAACTCGTGGTACATACTCAAAATATTGTTATAGGGCGGGCCACCTTAGGGCTAAGTTAGTAAGCAGGATAAAATTGTCTGATATTCAAATTAAGAGCAGGATACCATCAGAAATATGCATTTTCTAACACAACCAGTTCATTTGCTGAGTTGAATCCATACTAATATTATAAATTCGAAGGTAACTCTGTATGCTCCCTTCGCATACCTAAACCACTGAATAGATTTCGATAAAATTCGGCAAGGAGATAGATGGCATCCTGGGGAAGTAGGCTACTTGTTGTCCAGCCAGCACATTCCCCTAGGATAATTTCTAACATCCATGCCGGTGAAGCTGCTGGACTATCTATAAACACTAAAAAAAAAGACAGTGACTGACACAACAGACTCTAAATCATTTTTGCAATAAAATTATTATTGGAACGAAATTCCTTATCACATCGCGCGTTGCGAAAGGGGGCTAGACGGAAAAAAATTAAGACCAAAAGTTGGAACAACACTTTTTACTATAGTTGTAAGCCGTGCGGCGTGCGCGTGTTTCTCTGTCTGTCTCTCTCTCTCTCTCTCTTTGAATTTCGTTCCATCCGGGTGTCCCTTGACACCTCTCGAGTTTTTTTATTAAACCACATGAATAGGACCTCATACGCTTATCACCTTTTTGTAGGCCTTTTATAAATTGTGACATAGGCACTATGTCACAATTTATAGACAATTTAAGAAAAAAATAACTTTCTTCCAGTAATGTAGTATGGGGTGGAGGTATAGGCAGACAGGGAGGCCCGTCGCCCACAGTGACCCTGCTGTACCAGAACATCTCCCTGCACGCTGTCCAGAGGGACCCAGGACCTGGACTCATCCTGGTCATCAATCATGAACTTGGGTAAGATTGACATGATAGTAAACACTTTTGGTAAACAAGCCACTTTTATAAATAAAAAGGGTGAATAGAAAAGAAAAACTGTACAATCCATGGTATTTTGAGCCGTAGTTGGTTTAGCTTATCTGCCAAGCTTGCCCCTAGGGGCAAGGATCAGCTCCTGTCCAAGTGCATCCCAATGATGCTGATAAGTCGCTGACTTTATTTGAGGCTAGGACAAAAAGTTGAAACAACAAGACAAGTATTGATTACCATTGCATGTTTGCAATTGCATTTCCAAATAACAAATGAGTTTATTCCTCTTTTCCATAACAATTAACAGCTAGTATTGATTTGAGCCAATTGTTAAGATTACATTTAATAATTTTTGGAGTAGCCGTCAGCCATCTATTTTGTTCTTTTAATTCCCAGTTTACCTGAGATGACACAGCAGGGCGCTGGCGACGCGATAGCAGACGACGATGATGATGAATATGACGCTGATGAGGAGCCCATGACTAAACTACGGTAAGATAATGTACTTTTATATATATTTTGGCAACACACTTGTCATACAAACATACATAGACTCACGCCTTCTTCCCATGTGGGTAGGCAGAAACTACAGAACGCCACCCGCTACGATCCTTACATACTCCTTTTACCTCGTTTATGTTCATCCATCTGGTAGTACAGTCAGCATCAAAAGTCAATTAACACTGTTACTTTTACAAATCATCTAAATTGATACAAAATGATGTGATACATTGGTTTTCTCTATTTCATGTAATAGCAAAGAGTTAATTATTCTTAAATATCTTATTAATATAAGCTTTTTAAGAATATTTTTCTCAATAATTAAGATTTAAACAACTAAAGTGTTAACCGACTTTTGATGCTGACCGTACAAGCACGCCGGTTGCTAGTACTACGCACCTGGGAGCCTACTCCGAAGTGCAAAGTGCGAATGTTCGGATCGGACCGACACATGGCCGAACCGAATATTATTGAAAAATGGGAAGAAAGTTCGGTTCGGCTCAGTTGGGTCGGGACTAGGGTTGCCAACCCTACTATATAATATAGTATCCTACTATATTAGAGGCCCGACTACTATATTTCTGAAAAAAGTATATAGTAGGCGAAACTACTATATTATTAGGCATAGGTAAAACCAACTAAGCAATAATCTGGGGGCACGGGAGTGCCCCCGCCAAGACGAGCCAAGCAAAGCGCAAGGGCACTACCTACCTTGTCTCGAAACACTTCGTCGTATTTTTGAACCTTCTTAACTTGGGTTTGGATTATACCAGATAAACAAAACTTGAGATGTGTCAAGGGACACCCGGATGGAACGAAGTATAACTGGCTTGCTTTCTATAAGAGAGAGAGAGAGAGAGACAGACAGAGAAACACGCGCACGCCGCACGGGTTACAACTATAGCAAAAAGTGTCGTTCCAACTTTTGGTCTTAATTTTTTCCGTCTAGCCACCTTTCGCAACGCGCGATAAGGAACTTCCTTCCAAAATTTTCGGAATATGATGTCAGTGGTTGACTTATTAAAAAGGTTTCAATTGCATAGCTCTTATACTTCAGAATTTTGATGTTAGAGGTCTGAAAATTTATATAGGTAGGGGGTCCTTGTTATAAATAATAAGATATGTATTTCAGGATTTTTAGTAAATCATAAGCAACTTACAAAAAGAAATGAAATCCCACAAAAACATTTCATGTTAAATGTTGCCAAGACGAGACCATGTAGCTCGCACTGTCAAAAAGTAATCATTTAGAGCCAAGCTTCTAACTCTATACGCCCTAACTCTACAAGGCCTAACTTCGCAAACTCTACACCTTAGTCAATATATGGCTTGGCCATTTCGTTACTACAAGAACCATTGTATAACAGTTTTTCACCTTACGCTCATGTGAATGTAGCGAAATGGCCAAGCCACTTATTTTGACTAAGGTGTAGACTTTGCGAAGTTAGGCCTTGTAGAGTTAGGGCGTGTAGAGTTAGAAGCTTGGCTCTAAATGAGATCTGATTACTTTTTGACAGTGCGAGCTACATGGTCTCGTCTTGGCAACATTTAACATGAAATGTTTTTGTGGGATATCTGTTTCTGAACGATTCTGGTATGTCATTTTGAGTTTGACAGATTTTAAATTTCGCGCCTATCCTCTGAGATTGTGTTTTGGAAATAGAAATAGCTACTTACGTAATGATTTATTTATAGAAATAAATCAGATGAATAAAATTCTAGATATTCTTCTTTCTGATGTTTTTTTTTTTCAAAAAGTACAGATGAAAAATGGCAACAAGTTTTGAGTGATGCAGATTTTACAAATATTTAAAAAATAATATTAATTCCGGCAACATCCGCCTGTAAAGAGCGTATATTTTTTTAAATGAATGATAAATGGCAATGAGCGCATTAGGGCCACTATAAAATTAATTAAAGCTGAGCTGAGTTAATAGTATTTAGTCATTTAAATTGCACTAATAGCTATGAAGGCTCAAGTAGCAAAAAATATTCTTTTAAGAAATAAAGTATTTTAAAACCCACTATATATTTTTTCATTTTTTCGTTATCTACTATATTTTTTGGGTAATTATTTTAAAACTACTATTTTTGACTGAAAAAGAGTTGGCAACCCTAGTCGGGACCATAGTCAATATTCGAAAGAGTGTAGGATCGCAACCGACCGAACCAGATAGTACGTTCGTAGCAGAAAACTGCCGAACATTCGGCCGATACTACTTCGGAGTAGACCCCCCTGACCTTTCTGAAGAACTTCACCAATAAGGTCACTATGCCAGAAGCCTCCTCCTCGGAGGGCTATGTCCAGCTGTGGACGTCTTTCGGATGAAATGATGATAGGGCGGGCGTACACTTGTCGTAGTTGTGCAAATATTCGCATTATTTATTTCTACTTGAGTTGAGTATTACTGTTTTTGTAGGTATACTGGCGTGTGTTACCCGACATATGGCAAATAATTTAATTAAATATTTTGTGTTTCTTAATGCTAATTACTTTGCTAGTAGCAAAGTATAGAATCATGTTTATCTAACTGAATGACAGCTGTGCTGCTGGGGAGTTTATTGCGCCACTTCTTCATTCTAGCTGGAGCACTAGGAAGTGGTGAATGGCTGGCGTAATTTCTATGGTGTACTATCGTCAAAACCTATATCTGACCATTTTGAAAACAAAATCCCGTGTACATGATGATCACAGCTGCGCCCGTAAGTAAAACAAAAGAGGATCCTTATTAGGTCGACTAATAATATGCGCTGCAAGCAGGAATAGTCCTTATGGTGGTCATATAATAGATTTTGGCGATAGTATTAATAAAGAATATTCTATCTAGTTTTCTATCGTATTCATAACTTGAAGTCATTCTAAAGCCGGATTTACATTAATGTGTTGTGTCGCCTTCTGACGCAGTTTTAACCAATCAAAACTCGTTGTGATTTGACGTAGCCCTGAACAGATACGTTTGATTGGTGTATTCCGCGTCACGACACAACACAACACAGTAATGTGCCAGTGGCTTAAGACAGTAAATGAGTAAAACCAACACTCCCCGAAATTGAGAACACAAAGATCATGTTTCGCCACCGCGGTGCGGTTACACCATGACATAACCACTTGCCTTGTGAAAACCATCACCGACGAGGAGTTTTCTAAAAGTTAATTTTTGTAGCGAATTTCTCATACTGTCACCAACTACATTATCAGTATCGGAAATGCACTTCAATTGGCGTACCAAACATATTATCAATATCACCTAATGCGGGCCCTTCACCAATTGAATCGTGTTGCTGTCCAAATATTTGCATTGCGTAAACCGTAAATATACCGTATGCTCATTAGAAAAAAGTTAATTTTGTAGTGGCTAAATCAAAAACAAAAGCCATTTATTCAAATTCGCCTGAGAATCAGCACTTTTTGAACGTTAAAATTACATAAGACAGTGCCACAACGCTTCACCCCACTTCCTAGTGCTTTAGCAGAAAGATGTGGTGTTAGATTAGACATTCCTAGGTTCCTCTAACAAGGACTATCTCTTCACCACCCAGATTCGTCCCACCAAATGACAACGAGCTGGAAGGGATGTTTCTGGCGATGAACCAGGGACAGTCGCTGAACCCCGACCCTGCGGACGAGGTAGAGGAAGAGGAGCCCTTCATGGACGGAGAGGAGTTAGACGAAGGTAACCATCTAAGGATTCAAGATGAATTTCATTACACTATGATTTCTTAGCAGATTGTCACATGTATAAACCGTATTTAAATATATATTCGAAGATATGTGCCATCCGTCAATCTGCCCTGGGCCCGCGTGGCGGATTACGGCCCACGACCCTCTTATAGAAAGGTCTGTGTTTCAGCATTGGGAACATTAAGGGCTGATGATGTATATCGATGTCTGTCTTTCCCAGGAGAGGACGAGTTTGAAGACGCAGAGGAAAGTAACAACACTCCCGAGGAAGCGGCCGCTCGCCTGCGGCAGATGAGGCTGGACAACACGAACGGACAGCATGAACGTTTAAATGGTGAGTTTGGAACTGTCGTGTTTTGTTATAATTTCTAGTCCTTAGCCACACAAGTTGGAACAAGATCGTCTACTAGTGCATACATCGATTACAACCTGCGTTGAGGTCAATCCAGTTTGGTGCATGGAATTCGGACTGCGTTCATCGATAGACCACTGATATTTTGAGCTGATATTACTGCTGGCTAATTGCCTAGCACTATCAGTAGCAATGGCTTGCATTTTGACAGTTCAACAACATTCATTGCGTTATTTACGTTGTGGAGCAGACACGTTTTTCGAACATATGAAGCAATGGATTAGCAATTAGGGTACTGGTCCTTAGCAACTTTAGTGAGGCTTATAGTGGCCTCACTAAATATGGAACTAGGTCGTCTTGGATTTCTTTTTTCGCTTAGCGATCTCTGACTTTTTTATGTTTGCTCGCCTCTTAAGGGTCATAACGTGATGTTAAATAGCCCATAGCCTTCCTCAAGAACTGGACTATCAAATGCGCTGCTGCTGTTGCTGGACTAGCAATCTATTTTTTTAAATCCGACCGGATTTCAGAGATTAGCGCGTTCAAACAAACTCTTCAGCTTTATTATTAGTATAAATATTAATCAATCATAACTTCCAAATACGAGAGAGTTTTCTGATGGATGACATTAAGTAGGTACCAACATACTTACACCCTTGCTACTTTATTAAAAGTGCCGTAAAGAGGAAAGTTGTGCAAACATCTGCAAGGGATTCAACCGCTCTTCGAAAGTCTTCGAGATGGTCAACAAAAAACCGTGGTGGAAAATTACATTTTTCTACCTCCAGTGCGGTGGCACAGAACTGTTTTGTATGTAACGTCTTTTGATATTTCTGGGTCCCGGACCTTTGGAAGGCGTACGAGGGGCCGAGGCCAACTCGCAGAGGCCCGTTAGACGTTTATAATGAAATGAGGCACCAACCGACGATTGTCACTGTTCGCACTATGCAAGTGCACCCAAGAACAACCCCCGGTTGGTGTAGGACTATTGCAGGACATGAAAACAAAGATACTGGATTATGGGTTTGGGTGGCTAAAGTGAACTGATTATTTAGGACTATGGAAAGTCTGGCCCCTGCCTGACCAATATTTTATATAAAAAAAAAACTTGAGAGGTGTCAAGGGACACCCGGATGGAACGAAGTATAACTGGCTTGCTTTCTATAAGAGAGAGAGAGAGACAGACAGAAACACGCGCACGCCGCACGGCTTACAACTATAGCAAAAAGTGTCGTTCCAACTTTTGGTCTTAATTTTCTCCGTCTAGCCCCCTTTCGCAACGCGCGATAAGGAACTTCGTTCCAATAATGTAACGTTATTATTATTATTTGTTTTAGACGAAGCCGAAGACGCCGACATCGCCGAGATCGCCGAGTGATCACCTGTACACATAACATCTATGTAAATTAACTATTATTGCTTCTTCAATGTGTACACTTATGTACGGCACACATACTCGAACATTCTGCTTTTAGGATTACGCACATAAGGCGACGATCAATAGTATATATCTAGAAATCTGCTATATTTGAATTCGTAATCTCAGATAATTCGTATTGCATCGCCGCTTTACTCGAACTATAATCTGATTTTTTATTTGCTAGACTAAAATGACAGCTGCGGTCGACCTTTTCTGTCAATGTGACAGTTAAGCCATGGTAACAGCTGTCATTTTTCTCTAGCAAATTAAAAATTTAGAGTTTATCTACTTTAGCGTTATGCGAGCGATCAAGTTGATTTTAGAGTTAAGTGACCGTTTTGTAATATAAGGGTTCTAAAAAATTGGATGCAATGGAATTTGAACTTTGAATATCTCAAATATATAATAGTCTACTGCCAAATGAAGTACTGTATTACTATTTTTCGGTACTAGACGATTTTTGAAACTGGTGATTCCTCCACAAGAGCCACTAATGAAGAATTGAAGTTTTAGAATTGATTATCCTTTATGATTGAGTACTTTTTATTCTATTTTTACTAAAAGGGTGGTATTATTGCTATTAGAATTGAAAGAAATTGCATGCATTTTATTGATAATATTAAACCTGTATTTAAAATAAAAATACTCGATCTTTGTATCCCGAGGCGCGAGTATGGCTACTCGGGACGGGTCAGTATTTGTCTTATTTCATAGATACTAGTATGAAAGCCGAGTGTTTTAGTATGTGTGTATGTTATGTATAGATGTTTAATTTTAACACGATATAGCTGTTTGTGTGTCATCGATGTATGCCCAATCATTCCTAAGTGTATGTATGCCTCTCAAACGGATAGACTGTCATTTTATTTTTTTATGTTTAAATACGCTTGCTTTTTTATACTTACGATCATAGAATGGATTTCTGATCTACTCAGTACTCCAAACGAAACATGCATAAGTCATTGTCAATAAACTAATTGATAAAGGGTGGGGAAATATCTTTTGACATTCCCATATGGTCAGTCGTAGTACGTCGCAACCTCGTTGGTAACAAAGGAGTGTAAGCTGGCGTCTTATTCAATTGAAACTCCGTACTACGGTAGGCCAAAATGTTACCACCGGTCGTAATAAAGTCAATTGTGTTGACTCATCCACGAAAGCCATTGATGAAGACTTGAAAGTTGAAATGAAATGAGCCAATGATATTGTGATGGTCAGAATTTGACATTTCATAAATGTCGCTGTTACAAAAAGGGTGCACAACTGCGCAAGGGCATATCTTACAAAATACAGTTTGTCTAGGTAATAAATGAATTAAATTCATTACCCTTCTTTGCTACGCAATAGTCGGGTAAAAATTTGCTATATCTATCAGTTTTTGAGGCCATCATTATTTATATCGGGCAAAATGAGTATCGAACAACAGCTTTCGAACACTTGAAGCGGTATTCTCTGCCAAACATTGGACATATACGTCCACTTCAATTAAAATCTCAATTACGAGTATCTATAATTATTTTAGAGGTGTCTGAACTCCAAATATTTTTTTTTTCTAAGACATTTTTGTAACAGTAGATGTTAAAGTTAGGCTAGTCATGCAATTTTGTGCATTATGTAAACTTATGGACTGTCGGCGAGCCATCGGACATGCTGCGCTTCTAAAATGTCTAACGTGATGAAATTATCATGGACGTGCACGGCAGGGAAGTAAAACGTATGGGGCCGTCTCCACGAGCGAGATAATCGCGGCGATATTATCGTCGTGTCACGTATTTCAATACTCTTAGAACGTGATTCCACACGGCGATATCATCGCGGCGAGAACTGGATGGCACGACGATAATATCGCCGCGATTCTCTCGCTCGTGGAGACGGTCCCTATGCGTAGGTACGTGCACGTTATAATTTTACCGTGGACGGAAATTTAAAAGCGTCATCATCATAATTGTGGACGTCCACGATAATATCGGTGATGGTGACGTTAGGAATTCTAAAAACGCACATTCGATGGGGTAAGATGATAGACTAATGAAAGCAGTAATTAAGTACTTATAACATCTGATAAGCATGTTTATGCATAATATTGAAATCTCAATATCTATTAGATAAGTTAACCGGAACTTATCTGCAGATGATGCAACGAGCCCTATGTTAGTCTAAATGTTACGACTACTCTATGATATTCTAGATTACCAATAAAATTTTGAAATTGACACAAATTGTATTTTTTAAAGTTCCTAAATGGTGGTGGAGTTCTCGTACCTATACTAGAATCTGAATATATAAATTTTACTGTCAGAATTAGAATTTAAAAATCTTCATTTTTTTTCTTCGAATAGGCAATAGACTAATGCACAAACTTGCATTCGTAGTTTGAATTTTTCGGAGTTGTATTTATGTGATATTTTTGTATCAACTGGCTTCTGCACCTAGCTGCTAAAGCATAGAAGCTGTAAGCAACTTTCGACCGTCAAATGCAGCCAAAATTGATACAATATTCATTTTCACATTTTTATACAGGTGTTTTTAAATTTACTTTTCCTGACGATATAAATTAGTTGTTCCTATTTTTATTAGAAAGTTGTTTTTGACGGTTTTAAGTCGATTCGTATTCAAAAAACGTATAAGTAATTGTAAAATTATAGAAACTTTGTATGTAATGCATCCTCTCGGTGTAATTGTGTATTAAAACTACTATGGATTACCCATTTTTATGCGCACTGCGATTGATTTGCAAAGGAGCTAAAGGACGAAAATAAGCCTACATGGTTTGACTGAAACCGCTGTACCGAGCCTTCGGCATGCGCGGCAGGACGCAGTGAGCGTTGATTGCGTCAATGCAGGCCGCAGGTGGTACAGCGGTTTCGGTCAAACTGTACATGTATTTTGTATCGGTTAATTAAGGAATGTTGTAACTATGTAGTTATTAACTTAAATATTACAATACGGAATTGTCTTAAAAATGAACGTCAGTTTTTTATTCTATTTTAAATATGGAAACTCTTAGATACTTACATATTTTTGTAGAATATGACATGTATTTTTATGATAAAGTAAATTATTATCTGCAAGAAGGGCGATAAAACGCTTTTTTATATTATAATAATATAGGTATTGATAGTCCTAATATTGGGTAGGCCAGTGGAATGAACTCGAATATTCATAAGATTGTCTGAAGAGGTACAGCGTACAGCCCAGCTATTGGGTACATAGAGTTATCGAAACAGTTCGTGTAAAAAACTTGTTTGATGGTATATCACAGTACCTATCTATATATTGGCAAAATTGTGGCATCTCTTCCTCAAAAACCAATTAAAGAGGAGTTAAAGTTGAGTATGTCTACAAGGGCAATTAGGAACGCACGGAATTGTGATAGTTTTTATGGAACTATTACTGATAGATTAAACTACTTACTTACCACTGCGCAGTCAAAGCAGAAACTAGTATATAATTTTGTCCGAAATGCACACATGTAATGTTAAAAAACGCAGCAAAAGAAGTATTTGAGGTAAGGGTCGTGACATTTGGCGTTATGTAGTTTTAGCCTACCCCCATAGCAAAAGGGGTGAGGCTTTGCATGTATGTAATGTCAAAACTGTTTGAAATCAATCGTCGTGCGCGCAATTTTTAATTGTCATAATTTATTTTTAATACTTCGACTGTCGACATATGTACGCTCAAAAGCATGTAGCGTAGTATTTGTATTCCAAATGTGTAGTTACTGCAACTTGAATAAATAAACCATATCTTAAAATATGTTGTGTATTTTTCTTTTACGAGAAACCGTACAATTTTCACGAACACCACAAAAAAATAAAACACAAATTTTACACTACTATTTTATTAGGAAAACACAATACATTATAGTAATTCATCTTTATTTTAACAATTAAGAAATATAGCGTCGTGGGAAAGAAACAGTACATTTTGTACTTTTATAATCATGCACGAAAAACTGTTACTATAAAATAATGAAAAAAAAAAACTTTCAACATAACGTTTACTTAATTATTTCAATATTTTTGCTACAATACTTATCTATTTTCCGAAATATTGTTTGTTTTTGTACCAGTGTAAGGACACGCATACAACAATCGACAATTCGCTTATAATTATTTATTATTATTATTTATATTTCTTTATTCTCTAGCAACTTCAGCACTAAACGCGACATACATCGCTAAATAAAAGATACTATTTTACACGTCGCGTTCGAGAATGCACGCGTTATGATAAGAACACGTGTGTTTTGTTCGTACTCAAGCACTGTAATTTCTTCTATCATTTTGGTAACTTTTTCTAGTTTTTCCAACTTAATTAATTGTAAAACTTAAAAGCTATAATTTCTAACTCCATAGCAATTCGATTTGTGATAACTAAAATTACGCTTCGAATCAGTTTTTAATTTGATTATTATACTTTAATATGTCGCTACATTTTGGTGTCAAACACGTCTTGTAAATTCCATAGCGACTATTCTACTATTTTTTAAAACTTAAGTATTTATCTTTGCTTAGAATTATCAATTATTTGAGGAATTATCGAAGTCTATTACAAAACGAAACAATTCCAATTGCATTATTTTTAAATAACTCCCAATCCCTTCCAGAAATACTTGAGGCGAACAAAACGCCAGTATATCAAAAATTCTATAACAAAATATCGACGCATGACAGTCTCGGAACGCAACTATTGTGATATTCGAAGTTGAAAACGTTTTTACTAATTCTATGTGCCTTGCTAACAATTCGAAACGTCACGATAAAATGTGAAAATGGCTTGTGCCCAGAGTAGGAAAGAAAGGTAGAAGAACACGGCATATTTCATCTTTAAAATTCGATGTAATGATGCGCCGGAGTGCTCGTCTCTCATTGGCTGAACGCACGCGCACATTATGTAGCGTCGCTCTGATTGGTGGCTGTGTTTCTGAATCCGTTCTTCCCTTTCATTCCCACTTCGGGCCTGTGCCCTAACTATTTGCTACTTGACATCGATATAATTCTTTCTAGAATGAACATTGAAAATATTTAACTTTAATCTTAACTATTATAAAAATGCAGTGAAACTCTAATCGGGCTATCGCGCCGTTTCAAATCGCGAAGACTTAAATATTTTAATTGTACAACAAACGGATCTGTAACTATTAAACTAACACATTGACAACTATTGGAGAAGTGTGAAAATGTTGCTAAATGTAATGTATTTAACGATACTTTTTAAAGTATAAATAAAAAAAGTATAGTAAAACTAGTATTTCTGCTAATACTAGAACCAAGTGCTACCATTAAATGGAATTTAAAACCTTTAAAAGGTCGAATCAGAATAACATTATATTATTTACTAAATATTTATACTCATATGATAACATTATTTATATTATAATTATATGGGGGATATGCGGCAGTCGTTATAAATAATGGTTGCAGAAGCAAAGGGGAGCCTTAGGAGAGTGAAGAAAAGAAAATTTACTTTAAGTTTTAGCTTTATTAAAGGTCAAACATAATATTAAATTATTAATAACACAACCTTCACACCAGAATCAGCCATGGATAGGCAGTCATGTACGTATTGTACACATAAAGACGTGTTTGAACTGACCGTTAAAAACATTACATTAGCTCCGCTTACCTATTAGATCAACTTCGAATATACTTTTGTAAAAATACACTGTATTGTACAACAATACAATTCAGTACATTACGACTCGGTACCGTCTGTACTCAAGTGTCCAAAAGTACCACTTTGGTACTTTAGTCAATTTATACGTAGGGGTTTAGCGACAGACGACAGGCTAATGATGAGTTTTATGAAGATTTTTTTCAAGCTAGACTATGAACTGCGGGTACCTACGTATGAATCGCAGTCATCAGCGAATTAATATTCCCAAAAGGAAGAAGGAAGAGTGTTTATGCCCCATGAAATAGGGCCGCGGCTATTGGCTGTCCAGAAACCGAACCCAGATAACCACTACTCAGCAGGTTAAACTGACTTTGTGGTTCATTGACAATTCAAAAGTAATGGTATTTTTTTTTCAATTCAATAAATGCTTTGAACAAACGCCAAAACGACGGTTTTCCTCAATTTTTTTCTCTGTTAATTCGATTATTTATCAAAGAGGATCAAGGAATCGATACTACGTAGATCGTGACTGTTACAAAATCTATTTTGAGGGTACCGGGTACGTACCCCGGCGTAAATATGACATATTGAACGTTAGAAAGAGACGCAAGTACGAGTGAAAACTTGTTCTATAACTCATGCCATATTAGCCCATTTACTACGAAACATTCTATACACGAGACACTGACTTGCAATTCCTTTAAAAAGCGTTTTGCTAATAGCCTATCCGTGATGAAATCCTCAATAGAGGAAAGGCACGAATTTAATGAAGGCGCTAATATCAAATCTAATATATATTAAAAAAAAATGCGACAACCAGGCAGTAGATTTAGAATAAGTTTAATTTATAAACTAATGTTTATATTATATCGTGTTAAATAAATTCATGCTAGCTAAAGTGATGTGTAGAGATACAGCAACAGCAAAGGGCTCAAATTTATTAAGAAAATCACTGAGAAACAAGTATTTAATCTCAACATCCCTTCTATGGAACCTTAGTGTAAAGATATGTATAACTCAACCGCCAAGACGCAAACCCGAACGTTTAAACCAACTATGTACTGTCCAGTCACAAACACATTTACCATCACGCTGTAGTTGTTAGGGGGTTGGCTGTCTGTATAACATCAACGGTCTTAGTTTCAATAGTTTCAGGTGTCCCGTTCACTTCTGTGCGTTCTTCGCTCATTTCTACATCAGCCTTGTCCGTTTCCTGAGACTTGGTATCACTGTCTGTGGTTTCTTGGCTGGAGGTGTCTGTTGTCTCTGGTTTGGAGTCCTCTGGCTGTATGTTTTCAGGTTCGGTCTGATCAGTGTCTGTGTGTTCGTCTGCTGATTTTGTCTCTGTCTCGTCTTTCTGTTCTTTTGGGTTGTCTGTGGGTGGAAGCAAGTTGTTTTATTATTATTTATTTTAAAGTCAACATTTGTGGTGACAGCAAATGCATGCAGACATCACCTGAGGTTCGTCGTGATCCTCACCAGTGAGGGATACGACTGAGGGAGTAAACAATGTGGTGTTTGTAAATTGGAATGTTAGAAAGTACAGTTATAAAATAAAAAGGGAGGCCTATGCTCAATATAAGATTAATAAAAAACAAGTGCCTATGACAGGGTACTAGACTTGACTATTTCGACTACCCCGTCAGGGAATGCAGGCGTCATGTTATACTATGTTAATTTCGGCTACTGTCACTCAATCCAAAAGGGGCGGCCTATTACAACTTTAATGTTACTATTTTACATAAATGAAAAAGCTTGGTTTTTTATGACTGTATTTATTTATACTAATTAACCCCTCCAACTACACTAAATATTCTGTCTACTGTAATTAGTAGAATGCTCAAACTCACCAGTTTCATCCACTTCCATAGGAGTCTCTTTCTTTTCATCACCATTCACCTTCTGGAAGGTAAATTACAGTGTTATAATAATGTTCTTATACTCTTCTTCTTATACTAAAAACTTCATGTTGATCTTCCAAAAACCCTGTGATAATACGTTTTAGTTAGGGATGCATCCAATACCGATCCCGATATATCGGCGATACTTTGTGTGTGCCGATATATCGGCATCGGCGATATTTTTACTGTCGATATAACGATACTTTTCAAATTTCGCGCTTTAAAAAAGTAATTAGTAATGTAAACGCGCATTTTGTTTGATCTAGTTCGTTGCAAACGAGGCACGGACTATCTATGCTTGGGGATTCCCCACGTTTTATTCAGTTTGTTGTCTCTCTCACCCGCTTTGTCCCCGCGTATTCCATTTCGCTAGACACTTTAGTTGGCTTTTAACTGCTATCGCGCGTAGTATTTTTTCGATGCTAAATAAAATACAGAATTACATATCGTAATCAATCAGTTTGTGTGTGTATAACGTTTATAACTCGTTGGTTCAATTAAAAAAACAGCAAGATCATGCCAACTTCAAAACTAAAGAAGCGCAGAAGTACTTCAGCTTTCAAATGAGTTCTGTCGCATCTGAGAGATTATTTTCCACCGCAGGTCTTATACAGACAGACTTGCGAAATCGGCTTTCTCCCCAAAACATGAGAATGCTCTATTTTTTAAACAAAAATCTTATTAATGTTAATTTTAATTATTAACAGTTATTTATTTTAATTTAATTATTACCCTTAATTCTTAATAATCTTGTTCAAAGTTTGTGACTGTTTATATTTTTTAATAAAAATTAATAACTTTAACCAAACTTGTTTTATATATTTTACCTTAATTTTAATTCACTAATCGTTGGTATCGGTATCGACGATATTTTTATAAGAGTATCGGTATCGGCAAAAAGGCATATCGATGCATCCCTAGTTTTAGTTTATAAACAACTGAATTTAAAGTAACAAAGCCGCGCAACATAACGATGCTGTAACAGTAGCAACATGATTTTCTCTTGTTGGAGTCCAGGTGGCTAGCAAAACGTTGCTGCAACAATATTGCACAGCTTTTTTTTCTCATGAATTCAAGTTTACCCAATACTAACAATAATTTACAAGTACTGATTAACCAATCAACTTATGAGCAGTGATAGGAATAGGTAGTGCCCATTTGCCTAAACTTCGAAGAATAGAGACAAGAAACGCGAGACTTCCTTAGGACTACATTTTTTCCGGGACATCTGTTCAATTCAAAATTGTTTTGAAATTCGGGACAACACTTTTAAATACATTTAAAAAATATGCTATTTGGAATAAGTAATTCGTCTATATTTACCTAAAGTTTGCGACTAGACATAACATAATAAATAACATTCACAGTCTGTTACAACCATAAAATTTTCTGTTTTTTTTTTTTTTGGAGGTCATTTTGTAAATGACTTGTTGATCTTAATACTATGAATCACAATGTTTGTATAAGGAGCCGTACACGTTTCGAAGTAAATATCTTTTTTCTAGCTCACTCTCGGCTACGTTTAATGAGATTTCTAAAGTTCAAGTGTATAATTGAAAAAAAAAAAACATTTTGAAAAGACATTTTGTCTTTAAAATAATAAAACGGTAATTATTATCATTTTAGCATTCTCTATAGTAGGACGAATTTATCATTTAAAAAACAAACGGTATTTGTATTTTATCTTAATGAAATATATTTCTAAAGTAATTTAAAAATGTGCATGATATTAAAATAATGGCCTTATCACATTGTTTAGTAACACACTTAAACTTTAAAAATCTTTAAAAACATCATTTAATCTTTATTGCACCGAAAGTACAATACGACTTTTACGGCAGCGCATTTCGTTATCTATTCTTAGAAATTACAAAAAGAAACCGCCATGATCGCATACCTGTGCGGCGCGGGATTTGGAATTGCATGCCTCAACGTTAGTAAAATAAATATGACATAGATAGATAAACATAAATTTGTAATTTAAGTTTTTTCCGTCTGTACATTTTGTTTCATGCTTTCCAATTACGTCATATTTAAAAAATAATATAAATATACATATATTTGTTACAACAATATTCTATGTTTTATTTTTCCTTTAGAGCCCATAGAGGATAAGTTATTATTATGGAGTTATCCAAACTTTCCAAACTAATATTATAAATGCGAAAGTAACTCTGTCTGTCTGTCTGTCTGTCTTTGCTTCACGCCTAAACTACTGAACCGATTTGTGTGAAATTTGGTACAGACATAGTTTGGAACTTGAGAATGGACATAGGGTAGTTTTTATTACAAAAAATAAAATAAAATAAAAAATAAAATTTATTCCGGACATACAGCGCCATCTATTGGTCAAGAGTCGGCATCAATTCAGTACTGAAAATTCATCGGAAAAATGTAAATAAATAGTAAGAACTATTTGGGTAAAACCAAAAATCTGCCGGAAGTCACTATTCCACGCGAACGAAGTCGCGGGCAAAAGCTAGTAAATTATAAATGTTATGTCTAGTCGCAAACTTTAGGTAAATATAGACGAATTACTTATTCCCAATAACATATTTTTTAAATGTATTTAAAAGTGTTGTCCCGAATTTCGCGACAGATGTCCCGGAAAAAAATTTATTCCGAAGGAGGTCTCCGTTTCTTGTCTCTGTTCTTCGAAGTTTAGGCAAATAGGCACTACCTATTCCTATCACTGCTTATGAGTGATTAAGTAATTGTAATTTATTGTTGCTGTACTGCATTTGCCTCTGCCGTTGGCGAGCCGCCCGTGGATATGAGAACTTAGTAAGTACTATCTACATACACAAATTACATCTACATATACTGTTGACATCCTTTACTGGACTACATCCGACTTTTACAGAAAATACTAAAAAACTTAAAATAATACTCATCAAAACTTAAAATAACTAACTAAACAAATAGGACAACACAATGGACAAAATAAACTAAACAAAAAATAAATGAAAAAATAAACTAAAATAAAGGGAATTTTTGCCATCACCTCTTGATGTTACCTACTTCCTGCCCTCACCTTTATATTTTCTCTACTTATTTAGTTTGTGTTGCACTTGTAAAAATAACTATCTAGTACAGCCCGATTACCGTAAACGCAGCCCTCTCCGTAACAAAAAAAAAATTACGGGCGTCAGGCAAGTATAGTTAAAATATATATTCTTTTAATATTAAATCTAATGTGAAACATTTTAGCGCTTAGAATTAATGTAATTGTTGTAATTTACTTAGGAAGAGATTTCAGACACATATAATTTTGGAAAGTCTTTCTCATAAAAGTAAAATTGTGTCTCATTATCCTGAGCAGGAGATCATGAATGATCGTCTCCCCTTTTCCTAACTATGTTGGGGTCGGCTTCCAGTCTAATCGGATGCATTTTACATGGAGCGACTGCCTATCTGACCTCCACAACCCAGTTTAATTATATACCCCTTGGTAAGACTAGTTGTGTGTGAATGATGATGATTTTGACCAAATCTATTTGGGGTCGGTTAATAAGCTGTACCATTTACACTCTACAGTTACATATGGTTTTCCTGTATGTAATTTACTGTGTGAACATAAATAATAATTTGAATAAAAATTGCAAAAGTAACTCTTAGACTGTTTGTTACCATTTCACGCCTAACCCACTGACTGATTGCCTGGGACCTTGAGATTGGCATAGACTACTTTGCATCCTGAATATTTGTATAAAAAAATGATGAAACACAAAATGCACGCAAACGAAGTCGCGGGCAAAAGTTAGTAGATTATAATTTGACATTAACGTTTGAGAGAAAAGAAAGAGACATTTTGATCAGATCAAATATTTAAACTTTATTTTTCCAAGTGCAACACAAAAATGAGATTTATGATAACCATCCAATGTAACAAAACAACTATGAAGAACCTAATTCCGTCGTGCCTTTTTCCTGGGTTTCTTCGCAGCGTTCGAAGACGATACCGACGGCGTGCGCTTTTTCTTTTTAGCCTATAGTAGATGGATGATACATTTTTATGCAAGTTAATAAAAAAAAGTGTATAATATATGTGTGACCTGCATTATCTGATCAATGTGTTTGGTCAACAAAGTATTAAACTCTCCATTATGTTTGGGGTTTAAAACTGTATATTACAAAATGTAAAAAAAAACCAAAATTTAAAATTGTGTTTTAGTCAAATTGTATTAAGGCAAAAATTGCTTATAATGGTCAAACCTCACACATCTCATCAAGTTATAATTATGAAAAATAGTGGATCTGTTATTAATCATTCCTATAAGACAATTTTATCGATATTGAAATGATAATGAAAACAACACTATTAGCTCGTAGTTCGTACTTCTAGTATATGGTTCACGGAGTAAATTATGTGGCTATGGCGATACACGCATGCGCGGGCTGCACTCAGCAGATGACTGCTGAGTGCAGCCCGCGCATGCGTGTAATATTAGCTAATCAGAAGGTGGTAGCGGGGATGACCCCGCTACCACCTTCTGATTAGCTAATATTTACACAGCGGTATGAACTCTAGTTGGCGTCGATACTTGACAAGAGGGATCTAATAGTTCCTGATCGATGCGGAATCGGCTTGTGCCGGTTAAAAAGAGCTTTATGACCATGCAATAAAAGCGAAAACTCCTCATTCGCCTAGTTTCGGTTCGGACGATGCGACTCGACACCGTGTCGAACTATTCGCTTTTATTGCAAGGCCATAAAGCCCTTTTTCTGTACAGTTCGGTTGCTGAACATAATATTACTATCTCACCTGTGGTTTAGCCTCCTCTCCAACATCACTGGGCTGCGCGCTAGAGGTCGAAGAGATCTCTCCTTCCTGTTCACTCTTCTGCCGCTTGGCGGGCACGACCTCTTCCTCTTCCGACTCGTTGGACTGCGAATCTCCTTTCTGTTCGGATGTCTCGCTTTCTGGAGGCGGAGATGACTCTTTTTGCGATGATGGGTCCTCCTGTCAAATGGATAGGAATGA
Organism: Apamea sordens; assembly: GCA_945859715.1. NCBI lineage: Eukaryota > Metazoa > Arthropoda > Insecta > Lepidoptera > Noctuidae > Apamea > Apamea sordens. The sequence goes on from OX244009.1 coordinate 12,821,937, forward strand.
TATAATTGAGGTTGTGTTAGAATATAGTATCTACTTTGTTGTCTTCAAATGCAAGACGTAAGTCCATTTCAAAACGTTCTATCAAATCTTTGGATACAAAAATTGGTTTCTATTAAAATAAATTATGATTATATACTCTATTATGTAATGCTGAGGACTCGAGGCGGCGTGGCGCGGGCGCGGGCGAGGCCGCGTCGGGACAAGCTTGTAATAAATAATACGTACAACGAGTAGCACGGTGTGCTGGCCGCCCGCCGCCACGCGCGCCGGCCTGCGCGCCTGCAGCGGCGGCGTGGCGGCGGGCGCGGGCGAGGCCGCGTCGGGACAAGCTTGTAATAAATAATACGTACAACGAGTAGCACGGTGTGCTGGCCGCCCGCCGCCACGCGCGCCGGCCTGCGCGCCTGCAGCGGCGGCGTGGCGGCGGGCGCGGGCGAGGCCGCGTCGGGACAAGCTTGTAATAAATAATACGTACAACGAGTAGCACGGTGTGCTGGCCGCCCGCCGCCACGCGCGCCGGCCTGCGCGCCTGCAGCGGCGGCGTGGCGGCGGGCGCGGGCGAGGCCGCGTCGGGACAAGCTTGTAATAAATAATACGTACAACGAGTAGCACGGTGTGCTGGCCGCCCGCCGCCACGCGCGCCGGCCTGCGCGCCTGCAGCGGCGGCGTGGCGGCGGGCGCGGGCGAGGCCGCGTCGGGACAAGCTTGTAATAAATAATACGTACAACGAGTAGCACGGTGTGCTGGCCGCCCGCCGCCACGCGCGCCGGCCTGCGCGCCTGCAGCGGCGGCGTGGCGGCGGGCGCGGGCGAGGCCGCGTCGGGACAAGCTTGTAATAAATAATACGTACAACGAGTAGCACGGTGTGCTGGCCGCCCGCCGCCACGCGCGCCGGCCTGCGCGCCTGCAGCGGCGGCGTGGCGGCGGGCGCGGGCGAGGCCGCGTCGGGACAAGCTTGTAATAAATAATACGTACAACGAGTAGCACGGTGTGCTGGCCGCCCGCCGCCACGCGCGCCGGCCTGCGCGCCTGCAGCGGCGGCGTGGCGGCGGGCGCGGGCGAGGCCGCGTCGGGACAAGCTTGTAATAAATAATACGTACAACGAGTAGCACGGTGTGCTGGCCGCCCGCCGCCACGCGCGCCGGCCTGCGCGCCTGCAGCGGCGGCGTGGCGGCGGGCGCGGGCGAGGCCGCGTCGGGACAAGCTTGTAATAAATAATACGTACAACGAGTAGCACGGTGTGCTGGCCGCCCGCCGCCACGCGCGCCGGCCTGCGCGCCTGCAGCGGCGGCGTGGCGGCGGGCGCGGGCGAGGCCGCGTCGGGACAAGCTTGTAATAAATAATACGTACAACGAGTAGCACGGTGTGCTGGCCGCCCGCCGCCACGCGCGCCGGCCTGCGCGCCTGCAGCGGCGGCGTGGCGGCGGGCGCGGGCGAGGCCGCGTCGGGACAAGCTTGTAATAAATAATACGTACAACGAGTAGCACGGTGTGCTGGCCGCCCGCCGCCACGCGCGCCGGCCTGCGCGCCTGCAGCGGCGGCGTGGCGGCGGGCGCGGGCGAGGCCGCGTCGGGACAAGCTTGTAATAAATAATACGTACAACGAGTAGCACGGTGTGCTGGCCGCCCGCCGCCACGCGCGCCGGCCTGCGCGCCTGCAGCGGCGGCGTGGCGGCGGGCGCGGGCGAGGCCGCGTCGGGACAAGCTTGTAATAAATAATACGTACAACGAGTAGCACGGTGTGCTGGCCGCCCGCCGCCACGCGCGCCGGCCTGCGCGCCTGCAGCGGCGGCGTGGCGGCGGGCGCGGGCGAGGCCGCGTCGGGACAAGCTTGTAATAAATAATACGTACAACGAGTAGCACGGTGTGCTGGCCGCCCGCCGCCACGCGCGCCGGCCTGCGCGCCTGCAGCGGCGGCGTGGCGGCGGGCGCGGGCGAGGCCGCGTCGGGACAAGCTTGTAATAAATAATACGTACAACGAGTAGCACGGTGTGCTGGCCGCCCGCCGCCACGCGCGCCGGCCTGCGCGCCTGCAGCGGCGGCGTGGCGGCGGGCGCGGGCGAGGCCGCGTCGGGACAAGCTTGTAATAAATAATACGTACAACGAGTAGCACGGTGTGCTGGCCGCCCGCCGCCACGCGCGCCGGCCTGCGCGCCTGCAGCGGCGGCGTGGCGGCGGGCGCGGGCGAGGCCGCGTCGGGACAAGCTTGTAATAAATAATACGTACAACGAGTAGCACGGTGTGCTGGCCGCCCGCCGCCACGCGCGCCGGCCTGCGCGCCTGCAGCGGCGGCGTGGCGGCGGGCGCGGGCGAGGCCGCGTCGGGACAAGCTTGTAATAAATAATACGTACAACGAGTAGCACGGTGTGCTGGCCGCCCGCCGCCACGCGCGCCGGCCTGCGCGCCTGCAGCGGCGGCGTGGCGGCGGGCGCGGGCGAGGCCGCGTCGGGACAAGCTTGTAATAAATAATACGTACAACGAGTAGCACGGTGTGCTGGCCGCCCGCCGCCACGCGCGCCGGCCTGCGCGCCTGCAGCGGCGGCGTGGCGGCGGGCGCGGGCGAGGCCGCGTCGGGACAAGCTTGTAATAAATAATACGTACAACGAGTAGCACGGTGTGCTGGCCGCCCGCCGCCACGCGCGCCGGCCTGCGCGCCTGCAGCGGCGGCGTGGCGGCGGGCGCGGGCGAGGCCGCGTCGGGACAAGCTTGTAATAAATAATACGTACAACGAGTAGCACGGTGTGCTGGCCGCCCGCCGCCACGCGCGCCGGCCTGCGCGCCTGCAGCGGCGGCGTGGCGGCGGGCGCGGGCGAGGCCGCGTCGGGACAAGCTTGTAATAAATAATACGTACAACGAGTAGCACGGTGTGCTGGCCGCCCGCCGCCACGCGCGCCGGCCTGCGCGCCTGCAGCGGCGGCGTGGCGGCGGGCGCGGGCGAGGCCGCGTCGGGACAAGCTTGTAATAAATAATACGTACAACGAGTAGCACGGTGTGCTGGCCGCCCGCCGCCACGCGCGCCGGCCTGCGCGCCTGCAGCGGCGGCGTGGCGGCGGGCGCGGGCGAGGCCGCGTCGGGACAAGCTTGTAATAAATAATACGTACAACGAGTAGCACGGTGTGCTGGCCGCCCGCCGCCACGCGCGCCGGCCTGCGCGCCTGCAGCGGCGGCGTGGCGGCGGGCGCGGGCGAGGCCGCGTCGGGACAAGCTTGTAATAAATAATACGTACAACGAGTAGCACGGTGTGCTGGCCGCCCGCCGCCACGCGCGCCGGCCTGCGCGCCTGCAGCGGCGGCGTGGCGGCGGGCGCGGGCGAGGCCGCGTCGGGACAAGCTTGTAATAAATAATACGTACAACGAGTAGCACGGTGTGCTGGCCGCCCGCCGCCACGCGCGCCGGCCTGCGCGCCTGCAGCGGCGGCGTGGCGGCGGGCGCGGGCGAGGCCGCGTCGGGACAAGCTTGTAATAAATAATACGTACAACGAGTAGCACGGTGTGCTGGCCGCCCGCCGCCACGCGCGCCGGCCTGCGCGCCTGCAGCGGCGGCGTGGCGGCGGGCGCGGGCGAGGCCGCGTCGGGACAAGCTTGTAATAAATAATACGTACAACGAGTAGCACGGTGTGCTGGCCGCCCGCCGCCACGCGCGCCGGCCTGCGCGCCTGCAGCGGCGGCGTGGCGGCGGGCGCGGGCGAGGCCGCGTCGGGACAAGCTTGTAATAAATAATACGTACAACGAGTAGCACGGTGTGCTGGCCGCCCGCCGCCACGCGCGCCGGCCTGCGCGCCTGCAGCGGCGGCGTGGCGGCGGGCGCGGGCGAGGCCGCGTCGGGACAAGCTTGTAATAAATAATACGTACAACGAGTAGCACGGTGTGCTGGCCGCCCGCCGCCACGCGCGCCGGCCTGCGCGCCTGCAGCGGCGGCGTGGCGGCGGGCGCGGGCGAGGCCGCGTCGGGACAAGCTTGTAATAAATAATACGTACAACGAGTAGCACGGTGTGCTGGCCGCCCGCCGCCACGCGCGCCGGCCTGCGCGCCTGCAGCGGCGGCGTGGCGGCGGGCGCGGGCGAGGCCGCGTCGGGACAAGCTTGTAATAAATAATACGTACAACGAGTAGCACGGTGTGCTGGCCGCCCGCCGCCACGCGCGCCGGCCTGCGCGCCTGCAGCGGCGGCGTGGCGGCGGGCGCGGGCTCGGGCGCGTCGGCGCGCGCGCCCGTGCCCAGCTGGCCCTCCGAGCCCATGCCCCACGACACCACTTCACCTGCGGAGACAAATTGTGTTGCAGGTCATGCATACATTCAACGCTAAGCACGCGGACCAAAGCCGCGACTTAGGACACTAGTAACACAGAAAGACTTAAACGAACGACTAAATATTATTGCAGTGTTGGGTTTTTATACTCTCGGCGCTATGTGAAAATTGTCACTAGTTTCTGATATTGCCTCGAAGTTCCATTTAATAAACTCCTTACGTTGCTTACAGGATAGGTAACTTGTCCAAGCAATAATAATAATAATAATATCCCTGGACATTTCACACAGCGCCATCTAGTCCCAAGCTAAGCAACTTAATGCTTGTGTTATGGTAACGAGATGGCTGATAAACTACTTATATACATTTTCAAGCCCCCAAACCCAACCCCTCAATCAACCCCCCCAATGACCCTTTTCAAGTTACGCTTTAATTCTAGAAGAATTTTAAACGACTCAGATATGAAAAAATTATGTAAAATTTTGCGAAAAAGCAGACGACTAGGTTTTAAATGATTGGTTTTTGACCAACATTAATTGATGATTGTTAAGATTTTCTATACTGCTCTACTGCTTTTAAGGTCCTTTGAATTCTTGATTATTTTACATAACTTAACATGAATCTTACCGGTATCAGTAACAGCAAAAGAATTACTGGTGCCTGCTGCTATGCTGATAACCTTCTTGTTCTGTAGCTTGGGAACAGGCTCTAAGACCTCAGCATCTCCCGCACGGTCGCCCAGTCCCAATCTATTGATAAATGTGAATAGTTAGAAAAATATACATTATTACAACTGCAGAGGGGAGCCTTTTAAAGGATGACTATAAGGTGGTAGTCAAAATCAAGGCCAGAATTGAGGAAAAATGTTATTAGCAGTCCATTCTGTTGGTATTAATCCTTGTAAAGTTCACTCAACCTCCATAGAAAAGGGTGGATCCTCTAACCAGACGGGTGTTGTGTCTGGCGGGCAATAGCCCAACGATTGATGTTGGGAAATTGTATCTATGCTAACTGCGCGGTAAACTCTGCTTGCGAGATGCAGGATTTGCGTGACGTCAGTATGACGCGTTGTTCGAATGTGGCGTTGTAGATGCCGCTACAATCCTCTTTACATTAATCCTCTTCGGGAAACTGCTGCTGCTGGTTGGTACTAGTCGTTTTTGTTTTGTCGGGGTCATGTATGTAGGAGGGCGTAGTTTCCACATAATTATTATGATAACAATGTTTACATAAACTTTACTTTAGCAAGTTTATCTATCTAGTAATTTACCCAGTATAACTGTCAATTTTACCAAGTATAATAAGCAATGACAAGCTGGATGAATGAATGAAAGGTTCCGTCAAAAGTGGAAGGACGCGTGGGGTCGCAAAAGATGGAAGGAGTGGAGAAAGGCCTTTGCCCAGGAGTGGGACTGCATAGACTAGTATATAAGTAAGTATAACTGGTAATTTTAAGTCTCTAACCTGCCATACTCGCAGCGTCCGATAGCGTACACTTGTCCGTTGTTGTCCAGAGCTAGAGTGTGATGTTGTCCGCACGCCACGCTCTTCCACGTCGTGTTCTGACTCGTGAAGGCATCGCATTCTGTTGGCATAAATAACGCTGTCTTGCGTTTTTCGCCTGTTATGCCTGTTGAGAAAGTAAAGAAGGAAGTTATTAGTATTGCAGTAGGGAATTCCATTCAATTTATACTAGAAATAAGTTTCGAGACTAACAGACAATTTCGCATCAGGGCAGGTTATAAACAACTTATATCAAAGATTTATTATGTTCATTATGAGTGTACAGATTTAATGAATAATGATACAAGTTTTGTTAGCAACCATATAAGTATCAACACAAAGGAGTTCTGCCTCCTGACACCTGTCTTAGGAAACAGTACATAAAAAATTTTGTATTACCATGTTTTGCTAACAGACTGGTACGGTCAACTCCGCACACAACCACAACAATTTGACATTAACAAGTTGACAACGCCTCAATTCCGTAGCAGTAAGGGTAGTTAAGTGTACTACTAACGAGCATTTGATCGTACACTAGATAGGCAAGCTTTTCCCGATCCCTGAGCCTGACATGCGTGAATACTTATATTTTTATGTGATACTAACCAAGCTGTCCATAGTTGTTGAGTCCCCATGCGAACATCTTATCGTTGTTGTCTAGCACGAACGTGGCGTGGTAGCCGGCCCAGATGCGGGCTCCGCCTGCCTTCAGGTTCACCTTCGATGGTACTAGGAGCGCACCTGTAGGATGCAAGGTTAAAATATATTTAAAAAAAAATATATTAAAGAAAATGCAGACATTCTGCAGATACTTGTTTTTTGTGTATGACGTATCCTTTTTTAGGTTGAAAAAAGAGGGGCCCCTGGCTAAATAATAACAGCCGCACAGGTCGATCGGTCAGGTTAAGCTACGCTTGCCGCGGTTGGTCTGTGGATGGGTGACAATCTTTACATACCGAGAGTCCGAGACCCCTCCGTGGCTCGGAAAGTACGTAAAGCCGTTGGTCCCGGCTGTCATTCGTGGATCTTTGACAGTCGTTACGGATAGTCAGAAGCCCGAAAGTCTGACAACCAGTCTTACCAAGGGGTATCGTATTACCCAGTAACTGGGTTGTGGAGGTCAGATAGGCAATCGCTCCATCTATACTAATATTATAAAGAGGTAACATTTGTTTGTAAGTTTGTATGTAGGGGGTAATCTCCGGAAGTAATGAACTAATTAAAAAAAAAAATTCAGTTGTAGAAAGCTACATTATTCGTGAGTGCTATAGGCTATAAATTATAAAGATATCATGCATATTAGCCGAGCTATCTCAATTTTTGTCTAGCCAGGCGGAAAAAAATAGCTCTTACAACAGAGTTATTTGCATGCGCTGCCTTAACAGTTGTATATAATTGAAAACAATGTATGGAAACCTGCCGGTCGATTCTGTAAAAATCTCACCGTGAAAACTCAAGTGTGTGAGTTGTCAGTAGTGTCAATCCCTAGCATTATTTGGAATGACAGCTCACTCCACGCTCACTTCACCTAAGTTTTCACGGTGAGATGGTTACAGAATCGCACTGCAGGTCCGCTTTGAATAGATCTACAAAAAAGTCCGCGACACCATATTTCTATCTACTATATAAAAATAAGTCGGGTTTTCCTTCCTGACGCTATAACTCCAGAACGCACGAACCGATTTCCACGGTTTTGCATTCGTTGGAAAGGTCTCGGGCTCCGTGAGGTTTATATCAAAGAAAATTCGGGTAGGAGTAAGTTAGGAGTAGGGTAGGAGTAGGTTAGGAATAGGGTAGGAGTAGGGTAGGAGTAGGGTAGAAGTAGGGTAGGAGTAGGGTAGGAGTAGGGTAGGAGTAGGGTAGGAGTAGTGTAGGAGTAGGTTAGGAGTAGGGTAGGAGTAGGTTAGGAGTAGGTTAGGAGTAGGGTAGGAGTAAGGTAAGAGTAGGTTAGAATTAGGGTAGGAGTAGGGTAGGAGTAGTGTAGGAGTAGGGAAGGAGTAGGGTAGGAGTAGGGAAGGAGTAGTGTAGGAGTAGGTTAGGAGTAGGTTAGGAGTAGGGTAGGAGTAGGTTAGAATTAGGGTAGGAGTAGTGTAGGAGTAGGGAAGGAGTAGGGTAGGAGTAGGGTAGGAGTAGTGTAGGAGTAGGTTAGGAGTAGGGTAGGAGTAGGTTAGGAGTAGGGTAGGAGTAGGTTAGGAGTAGGTTAGAAGTAGGGAAGGAGTAGTTTAGGAGTAGGGTAGGGGGTAGGACACCACGCGAACGAAGTAGCGCCGGGCAGCTAGAAATAATTTATATGGCAAAACAACGTTTGCCGGGTCGGCTAGTCTTTTATATTTTAGCAGATATAGTAGCTTTTATGTGTTAAAAAAAAGTATTTTTCGACGTACTTTGGACGATTTTTTAAACAACAAAATATTAAAACTTATCGAAAAAAATATTATTTTGATCACAAGAACATCATAGAGATACGATTTGCCCAAAACAGTATGTCAATTGGTTAAATAGTTTCGAAGATAATATAAAATTACTAAATCGCAAAATGCTGCCGTCCATTCACGAACCGCATTAGAACATGCTTTGTCCGGACGTTTTATCCATTTACCCATAGATGGCGTTGTGCAATTACGTCATGTTTCTGAATCGCGGTGTTAAGATTTTCCGCGGATTAAATAATGAACCTCTCCAGTTATTATTTAACTTTCGTCGTTAGGTAGGTGTGTTGTTGCCTAATTCGATCCAGCCTGTACCCTTGCTGCCCTCTCCCAGCGACGCCCTAAGCCGAGGTTCGTACCCCACAGGGGGTGCCCTTAGCGCACAGTCGCTTAGTTTTAATCTAGATATAGCCCTGGCTGGAGGCTTTAAAAATTCTTAAGGCAACCAAAGGATAGTCCGGTTAAGTAGTCACGACCTCTCAAGGTCAACTACGAGATGCCATTCAAAAAAAAAAAAAAAAATAGGTGTGTTGTACGCGGTTGGTTGGACGTCGTTGTTGGTCTTTAAAATTGTTTTGGTTGCTCGGTTTCTTAAAACACAAACACTACTTCGTTCTCATTCTTCGAGTTCGAAGCTGGAATTTGGAAAAAGAAGTGGTATTTCTGTTTTTGGGATATCGGACACTGGACAGTTTCAGCGATTGTTTATCATGCCTAAAAGAAAATCACAACTTTCCCGTCAGACATCCCAGACAAGAGGACCTCGAGTACGCCGTACGGAAGAGTCTGCTCTTGAAAATCATAAGCGCCTCTCGAGGAATAGAGAAAATATTTCGCAAGCACGCGCTGGGGAATCTAGCTCCGAGCGTTCACAGAGGCTTGCTAACCAAAGCTGGAGAACATCGCAGGTCCGTGCTGGGGAATCTAGCGCTAAACGTGCGCAGCAGCATGTCTCTGCAACAAGGGATAGGGAGTCTAGCGCTGAGCGCTCGCAGCGGCTCGCTAGCCAAAGCGCGAGAACATCGCAGGCCCGTGCTCGGGAATCTAGCGCTGAACGTGCGCAGCAGCATGTCTCTGCAACAAGGGATAGGGAGTCTAGCGCTGAGCGCTCGCAGCGGCTCGCTAGCCAAAGCGCGAGAACATCGCAGGTCCGTGCTGGGGAATCTAGCGCTAAACGTGCGCAGCAGCATGTCTCTGCAACAAGGGATAGGGAGTCTAGCGCTGAGCGCTCGCAGCGGCTCGCTAGCCAAAGCGCGAGAACATCGCAGGTCCGTGCTGGGGAATCTAGCGCTAAACGTGCGCAGCAGCATGTCTCTGCAACATGAGCGCTCGCAGCGGCTCGCTAGCCAAAGCGCGAGAACATCGCAGGCCCGTGCTGGGGAATCTAGCGCTAAACGTGCGCAGCAGCATGTCTCTGCAACAAGGGATAGGGAGTCTAGCGCTGAGCGCTCGCAGCGGCTCGCTAGCCAAAGCGCGAGAACATCGCAGGCCCGTGCTCGGGAATCTAGCGCTGAACGTGCGCAGCGTCTTTCTGATTTAAGGCAGCATGTCTCAGCAACAAGGGATAGGGAGACAGTTATATGTGCCAACATATAACTGTCAAAATAGATTGTCTTTCAGTAGTTCCAACCCGAGATAAGCCATTATCTCGGGTTGGAACTACTGAAAGACAATCTATTTTGATACCAAATAATAGCATTACATCTAATATAGTATACAGAGAAGTTTTGAATAATTAAATTTAACATAATTTATTCAATCATAATCATTTCATTCACTCATTTGAAACCCGGTAATATAGCCAAAGTGGCATGCAAATACATACAATATACATACATACATAAATGAAACCCTCCTTTTGGCAGTCAGGAAATAAATGATAGCACTCAGTACTAACCGAAGCACACTCATAATTTCATCACAAGTTAAAATGTTTACCGCCCAACGAAGTGGGCGCGGGTCAGCTAGTGTAAAATACTGGTATTCAGCTGCATCCGGTTAGACAGGAAGCTGACCCCAACATAGTTGGGAAAAGGCTAGGCAGATGATGAGGTTGAATTCAAATAGGTTAAGTTCAATATTTCAAATTAAATATAATATTATGTAACTTATCTCATCATCATCTGCCTAGCCTTTTCCCAACTATGTTGGGGTCGGCTTCCAGTCTAACCGGATTCAGCTTAATACCAGTATTTTACATGGAGCGACTGCCTATCTGATCTCCACAACCCAGTTACTGGGTAATACAATACCCCTTGGTAAGACTGGTTGTCAGACTTTCGGGCTTCTGACTACCCGTAACGAATTATGTAACTTATCTGTCTAGCATATATTTATTACTTATAACTTTCCTTGCGGCCAGCAAGGAAAGTTATCTATACATATAATAAAATCGTAGGAAAGTCAAAACTGTACATTGAATATTTTTTTAAAAGAATACTTGGGGCGTGATCTACAATCGATATGGAAGCCAAAAATATAGTTTTTAGAATTTTTGTCTGTTTGTCTGTATGTATGTCCGGGCTAAACTCAAAAAGTACTGCATAGATTTACTTCAAATTTTGCATGAATATTACTAAGAGGTCGGGTCAACATTAATTCTACATATTATCACGCTATCACCTACGGGGGAGGAGCTGTGAATCTTTATTTTTCTTACGTAATCTGTGACAGCGTGTAATCTAACGACGCATATTTATATGTTGTTTTTGAGTAAGCCATGCTATTATCTAGCTTTACACTATAAAAACTACGCCATTTAAGTAACTTGGGCAGAGAAACATAGTTTAATGAATGTTAGTAGTATAATGAAAATTTTAAAGCAGCGCCATCTATGAGATTTCATAAAAATCAAATCAAGTTACATGTTAACACTTTTTGGAAAATAATTATTTAAATTTGATCATGTTGGCGAGGTTAGTAGTTAGTTACTCTTAAAATTCATAGATGGTAATGTGCATTTTCTTCATAAAAGTTGTATCGTATAGTTCGTTTCGACAAATTCAAGTTCCAACAAAACCCTCAAAATCTTGAGCAGAGTTGAGGAAGACAATTTAAAAAAACACGCTCTGTGAAGTCGACCAGCTTGCGAGATCCCTTACGTATGACGAGGTGCCTTCATATTACACGTACGACAAGCAAAGGGGTGTATTTAACCGACGTCGACAAGGAGGTGCTGTGGAAGGTTTTCCGGGAATTTTCAAGGACACCGCATTGGGTAGGGTTTATACCGTGCATCCGAATAATGGCGAATGCTATTTTCTGCGGTTGTTACTTCACACTGTCCGAGGCCCAACGTCTTTCGCCTTTCTGAGGACATTTGATGGCGTGGAGTATCCCACTTACCGCGCAGCCTGCGTAGCACATCATCTTCTCGACGGTGACCAAAATTGGGATGACACCCTCGCAGAGGCGAGCGTCAGTGACAGTCCCAGCCGCATGCGTCATCTGTTTGCCATCATCTTGGTGTTTTGTGGAGTCGCGAGCCCGGTAGCTTTGTGGGAGAAGTATCGCCATCATCTGTCTAAAGATTTTCTACGAGCTTTGAGGCGTGCTACTGGAGACGAAGTCGAAGTAACTGATGAACGCGTGCTGAACACCTGTCTTAGTTCACTTCAAGATGTGGTCATTTCTATCGGCGGCAATGCACTAATCAAATATGGGTTACCGCCTCCCCAATCATCACCGCATCAAGACCGTGGAAATCGGGAGTATAACGCTGAGACAAATTACGATCCGGGCGAAATGATCACCATACGAAATGACCATGTCGCTTTGTTCTCTTCAGAGCAAAAACAAATTTATGACACCGTCCTTGAAAGCGTTGGGTAAAACCAGGGTAAAATGTTTTTTTTGGATGCTCCTGGTGGAACAGGAAAAACATTTGTTACCACTGGCATACTTGCAGAGGTCAGGAGGCAAGGCAAAATTGCTATTGCTGTAGCGTCGTCGGGAATCGCTGCCACACTGCTTCCGGGTGGCAAGACAGCACATGCCATGTATAAAATTCCCATCGATTTAGAGAGCGCCGAAATGCCTGTTTGTGGTGTGTCACGTAATAGCGATAAGGGACACGTCTCGATTATGCTTCTTCGAAACCTATCTCCTCCGAAATTGTGTAACGGGACCCGCCTTAAAGTTATCTCGCTCCATAGACACACCATTGAGGGTGAAATTCTTACGGGTTGTGGCGTAGCCGAGGCAGTATTTATACCACGCATTTCCCTCATACCTCATAACTTCCCGTTCCTGTTCAAGCGCGTACAGTTCCCCGTGAGTGTTTGCTTCGCGATGACCATCAATAAGTCGCAGGGGCAGACACTGAGGGCAGTGGGTGTCGACCTCAGGACGAGTTGAATCTCACACGGCCAACTGTACGTCGCTTGCTCCCGCGTCACCGTCCTGACTCTCTTTACATTTTGGCTCCTGGCAGCATAACTACCAACGTAGTTTATAGGGAAGTGTTGTAAGGTATGTTTTGTGTCCTGGAATGTATTCCTGCATTATTTTCTCTATTTCCTTCAGTCACATCTTATGACTGAACTCAGCAGGATTCCCATATAACTCTCTTCACTGGCTTCGCTTGCAAAAAAAACTTATATTTTAATGCTATTTTAAAAGTTGTTTATTTATAAGGCTATAGCGACACTGGCATCTTAAGTATTTTTGGTGCTGTAGAGCCTTCACGCAGACGACGTCGCGGGCAGCAGCTAGTAATACATATATGCCTCCTAGCACAGTGAAGATAGAAATTAGAAAAAAACTACGGGCAACCACTGCTTTTACAACAACCGTTTAGTGACTGTGTTACTTGTGTAAAATGAAGTAAAATACCAACATGAACTGAACGCAATGAGAATTCAGTTAAAAAAATGAACCCTGTCATGCAACCAACTGACTTACATTTTTATCAATATAAATGTATGTACTGGAAAATATGAGGGAGACCTTTGCGCAGCAGTGGGACATTATAGGTTAACAAAAAATGCTTGTACTTACTGAATCCTTGTCTGGCATCTCTGGTAGCGGATCGCTGCGGCAATCTGCCGAGTTGGCCCTGTTCGCCGCAGCCCATTGTGTACACGCCTCCTGACGCCTACATTAAAAACATTTATTAGATTTACACATAGTTCATCCCTGAAAGAGTTATTATTCAAAATTTAATTTTAGTGCTGTGCACTTGTCGGTATTGCAATCTACACTCCACTCTTTCCAATGAAAATATTCTTATGATAAGATATAGAGACGAAACTTAGCATAATCTTAACAAAAAATACAGGAAGTTTGGTTAGAAATGAACGCAACTCAATTTAAAAATTTTCAAATTTTAAATTCAATCTGTAGGGTGAACTGCGTGTCAGAAACACTTTTTTAAGTATATTGATTCCTTGATACCCATTATGTCTGCGGAGTCGAGAGTGCGATTTCGCTAACAAATTTAATTGAACTCTGTATTGATTTGCATGATTGTATGCAATACATACCGACAATATAACAAGATGGTCGACGCCTGACGCCACGGCTACAGCTGTCTCTCCGATGTCTATCTTCACGGGCTCGCGACACGACTTGCCTTCGCGACCACGGACCACCAGGCCCATGCTGCCGTGAGAGTCCTGGAATTAAGGATTTAATGAGACCTGGTAATGGTAATCAGGGTGTTGTGTCTACCCTACCTAGTTCAAGGCATACAAAAGTGTGTAGCGTCACAGTCGAATATCAAACTTAAATTATAGAACACAGATAAACAAAATCCTGGATACTTTAAGGTGGATGCTCCAAGGTAGCCTGCGAAATTCAAATTGACGACTTTAATGATTATAATTCTGTAAATACATATTTGTTACGGCCGCGAATCATATTTTAATCATCGTACAACTTAATACTGACCAGCCAATTGCAAAAAACGTAAGAAAATTTGAATTTCGCGGGCTACCTTGGAGCATCCACCTTAAGAAGTTCCTCTAGGATGCGACTATTTAGCAATAATTTGATATATCGATACCTCTGGGCTCAAAGGTCGTAAAGGACATTTGGGCGAAAATGACTTTTTGATACTGTTTTACTCAGTTTTTAATTCTCTATCGATCTGTATATTCCGTTTTACGAAATTCGCAAAAAAAATGCCTTTACGACCCACATAATTTGAGACGTTAAACATAATTTACCATGAAAATGTGGATGTAAATAACACTTAGTTACCAGAGTGAACTCATTTTGGTAGTAAAGGACAGTATAAAACAACTTTTGGGTGTAATATACATAAAAAATATCAATTGTCTTATACCACCTTAGGTGGTTAATATAATTCACCTCAAAAATTTGGATGTAAAGGACATCGTCTTTGCAAATTGTCCTGTACACCCTTACAATTTATATAAACGTAAGTGAGGAATTCTTACATACTAGAATATTCAAAAAACAACGAATTTAATCTAAACTTACTACCTAACTTAATAACAATTAAATCATTTACACGAAACTATTACTACTCACAATTTTGTGTAATTCACCCAACAATGAAACTATCACCTGCAGCTTTGACCTACAAAAAGTCCTGAATACGCCACATGGACAAAGTATGATATTGTACTATTCTAGAAAATATTCAGTGTTTAATTTCATCATTTATGAAAGTCGCACACAGGATGTTAATTGTTATACATGGGGGGAATGTGATGGCAAAAGAGGGAGTAACGAAATTGCAACTTTTTAATGAAATATCTTGAGGAAAAGGACAAAACGGGCATAAAACATCTACTGATGTACTGTGATTCGTGTTGTGGTCAAAATAAAAATAAAATCGTATTAGCTGCCATGAACCATTTCCTAAAATCAGCAAATAATTTGGAGGTCATTCAAATTAACTATTTACTCCCGGGTCATACATACATGCCCAGTTCATACAGTTATCGAAAGGGAAGTGCGTAAAATTATTGTATGGATTCCCTCACAGTGGTCTACATATTTCGAGTCGGCCCGCAAAACACCAAGACCACAAAGTGAATGTCATGGAATGTACTGCCTTTTTACAATTTGATGAATTAGCTTTAAATACATTCACGCCAAAGATATTAAAAAATAACAAAAAAACATCAGAGTCGCCACATTAAAAAAAAAAGCATAACGACCAAATGTTTGTCAAATACTCCATGGAAGACAAAGCAGAGACTCATTCTGTAACATTATGCGAGCAGACCCCAGAGAAAGGAAAAACAAAAGGAAAGGGGAAGGGAAAGTCCAAAGGGAAAAAAAACCAGATTAACAATAAACCAGTGATTGGTATGGATGCAGTGAAGCAGCTATACAATAGTAGATTACCAATAGCGCCGAAATATAAAGACCTGATAAACCTGTGTGAAAATGGAACAATACCTAAAAGATTTCATAAAGAATATAACACGTAATACGCTACGTGAGACTTTGAACGAAACAGACGAAGAGGACGATGAAAAAAGTGAGAAAGAAGATGACTAAATAAATTATCAGCTGATGATGATTTATTTACTCATCATCTCATCAAACAGAATAAAGTTAGTATACAGAAGAAAGTTAGTTTAAGAGAATAAAGTTGATTAAAGAAGTGAAACTAATTAAAAGAGTAGAGAAAAGGCAAGCAAGAAAAACTATGTTAATTACCAAAATATTATTTTTTATTTTTAAAGATTTAGAGCTTTGTGTTCAATTAAGTAAGTACAAATAAACTATCTCAATTTGATTACACAAATGTACGTTTTATTTGCATAATTATGTTATTTCATGAATATTCGTAAAGAAAATACAGTAGTATACACATAAATACATACAAAATTACATAATCCATTTAATACTTAAGTTTAATTATTAATTTATCCTTCTTCTTAGCGTGTGAGAAGAATTTATCCTTTCAGAATACCTTAGCAGGGTATCCTTAACAACCTAAAAAATATTACACTTGTCGATTATTTCCTTACTTTGTTTAGTTTTGTGCGGTAAAGTGGATTTACGCCCTTAGGTTATATCATAGGGTGAAAATTTTAAGGGTGTAAAGGATTTTTATTTTTAAATTTATGGTCGTAAAGGAAATCTATCTCGGTAAATACAGCATTAGGGTAATTTTTTAACATTGCACTAGATAATACTAGAAATTCTAAGTACTTTTTTCCTAGGTTTCATTTAAATAGCTCAAGAAACAAAAAAGTTAGAGTAAAAATATTTTTATTTTTTTAGTTTTTTGCTTCTCCTGAAAAGTCGCATTTTGTCCTTTACGACCTTTGAGCCCAGAGGTATCGATATGATATATATGTATGTCATTGCATTGTATGTTATAAGTTTTATTTTTTTCTATTCAAAGTAAAAAAAGCGAAGATCAACATCGTGACTTCGTGTTATTAAACCGACAAAAAATCGAAGACGTCCACCAAATCGCACTAGGCCTGTGTAGTGGACTATGGCTCGCTCCTGTCCCTCCCCTGAGGAGTGTCCCAGGAGTGGGAACATTAAAGGCTGGTAATAGACCTACCCTAAAAGCTCCCCAAGCATAAACATCTCCGTTGTTCAGCAGTGCCGCCGAGTGCGAGTCCCCGGCCGCCACGCTCACGACGGGCGCGGGCAGCGCCACGCTCTTGGGCATGCCCTCCTCACTGTCGCCTGAGCTCGCGCAGCCTAGCGCTCCCTCGTCGTTGCAGCCGAATGTCCATATCTAGTTGACAGAAAAAAAGGTTATTAGTGTGATTGGCACATATTTTGACGCCAGCATGAAGTTCTGACAAGAGGATGTGTTGTTCTTTTTTAGGGGTACAATTTTTTTGATGACTAAATATAATACCGTACTAAGCTTCTTTGTTTTCAACGGGCTATATCACTTATTATTATCAGCCTGTGATGTCCCACTGCAAGGCATATGCCTCCTTACTCTCTTTCCACTTCTCTCTGTTCAAAGCTGCTAGGGACCAGTTCTTACTGAAGGAGTCCAGCTCATTATATCACTTAGCACACATTATTTCTACTAAAATGCAAATGTTACCAGTTGCTAATAAGAAAGTTTTTTTTTTGCTATATAGCTGTATCAAAGCATTTTACAAAACCTATGCAATTCCAACTATAAATAACAAAATATTGTGAACGTATATTATGCCCAGATATGTATTAAAATATCAAAAAGAGATAAAGTATGATATACCTTCCCACTGCTGTCAAGAGCTATCGTGTGCATGCCTCCTGCATACACATCTACTATTTTGTCACCCAATGCTGTCACATACTTGAATCTGAAACAAAAACAGATTAGGTATATAAAATAATGTGTGTAAGAGAACGGATAATTTCCGATCCCATTTTTCAACAGTACTTGAAGTGTTCTGAATTTAAAGCAGGCATCAAAGTTTTAGCAAATGAACTCTAAACTTGACTTATTTGTGATTTTTGACAAATTATTATTTTTCACACAATCTCACTTAAGATTGTGTGACGACCACATTACTTCTAAACAAGATTTCATGCAGCAACATTGGCCGGCTTTTTCCACCCACTGCTGCTACACTCAGCAGTGGGTGGAACAAGCCTGCTTATGTGCAGCCTCCTCCTTTTTGTGTCATGCTTTCCTGGTCTGTGCCACATTTGTTGAATAATTCAGCTTTCAATAAAAATACTGTGTAGCTCACTTGGTAGTTTCCACGACATCCTCGCCGAGTCCAAGCTGTCCCACGTCGCCCTGTCCGCATGCTAGCACACGCCCCCTCTTCTTAGGAGCCGTCGGGATCTCCCATTGGATCGCTGCACAAACATCACATATTATTAAAAACAAATTGTTGCAATTATTCAGATCACCCTTCATTGTAGGTACAAGTCTGGCGAGTTGTAGAAATGATCTTTCTTTTTCTTTCTTTTTTTTTTTTGATCTTTCTGAATGATCTGTTTCTTTTTTTTTTCTTTTTGTTTCTTTCAGATTTTTTTTTTTTTTTTTTTTTCTGATCTTTTTTCATGGTTTGGGCGGGGTTCATACATACATAAACTGACGCCTTGTTCCCATGGCGGTAGGCACAAATTTCAGAACGCCAACTACTACGATCCCTACTCGTTTGCTTCGATACATCTGGTCATACGCGCTCGCCGTTTGCGAATACGCACCTGACCTTCCTGAAGAATATCACCAATAAGGTCAGTATGTCCTTCTAAATTAACTTTAACCTTCTTCTTCTCCTTGCCTTGTAAATTAACTTTAACCTTTGTGCTGGGTACTTTATTATAATGATTTTTTTGTGGATTTTTGCCACTAGTGCTGACATAGTGTCACCAATAAAAAATTGACATACCAATAAAAAATTGTTTCAAATACAAATGAATGCACTTCCTATCAAAATTCATGCATCCGTTTATATGACGAGCAGTTGAACAACACTTTTCAACCGACGAAAAAAAAAAGGAGGAGGTTCTCAATTCGACACGTATATTAAGCATATCTTTTTACAAGCTTTTATTTAGTTTCACCTGCCCCGTTGTCTGTCTGTCTGTCTGTAATCATATCTTGCAAGTTAAATTTGATCCACTTCCCGGTTTCCAATTGAGCTGAAATTTTGTATGCATGTATAAATCGGATGATAATGCAATATTATTATGACATAGAGCTGATCTGATGATGGAGCTGGAAGGTGGCCATAGGAACTCCGTAATTAAACGACGCAACCCCATCGAGTTTGGGCTCGTTTGATTCGTCTTGACGAGTACTTTGATACTACATGGTAACCAGGGTCTTATGATGGAGCTGGAAGGTGGCCATAGGAACTCGGTGATTAAACGACATAACCCCATCGAGTTTGGGCTCGTTTGATTCGTCTTGATGAGTACTTTGGTGCTAGATGGTAACCAGGGACTAAAGATGAACAGGTCTTAAGTGCAGTAAACGCATATAACTGAAAAACACTGCTACGCGCTACGAACTACGCTGTAGTCAATCTCGCATCAAAAATACTAAAAAGTTAAAAATAAAATTAAAACAAAACATAAACTTTTAAAAAACAAGCTTTTATTACTTACTAGCTTCTGCCCGCGGCTTCGCCCGCGTGGATGTCGGAAATTTACCCACGGGAACGTGCTAACAGGATAAAATGTATGTGCTTCCCCAGAATGCCATCTATGTCGCGGGCCCTTTGTGGCTAATTACAATAGAAAACCAATTGTGTCTCATTAGTGGTGATTAAGAGGGTACCTATATGATATCTTTACCTAAGCACCTAATTTAAAAAAAAAAAACTCAATAACAGAAAATTAAATACCTACCTACCTAAATAAACCTATTTCTGATGATAACTAATCTAAACTCAATAAATAAGCAAAATCCCTAAAAACTAGTATCTATACGAATGACTAAACCTACCTAACAGTATTATAAAATAACCTACGGTCATTACGTACACTATCAAATATACTACCTATACTTTAAAATTAAAATCTATACCTACGACTCATATAAAAATAAACCTAAATAACTCTAAAAACTAAAAGGAATAAAAAACCGGCCAAGTGCGAGTCGGACTCGCCCATGAAGGGTTCCGTTACGTTACGATTTATGACGTATTAAAAAAAAACTACTCACTAGATCTCGTTCAAACCAAGTTTATATGGTAATGTACATCATATATTTTTTTTAGTTTTATCATTCTCTTATTTTAGAAGTTACAGGGGGGGGGGACACACATTTTACCACTTTGGAAGTGTCTCTCGCGCAAACTATTCAGTTTAGAAAAAAATGATATTAGAAACCTCAATATCATTTTTGAAGACCTATCCATAGATACCCCACACGTATGGGTTTGATGAAAAAAAAAAAAAAATTGAGTTTCAGTTCTAAGTATGGGGACCCCCAAAATTTATTGTTTTTTTTTCTATTTTTGTGTGAAAATCTTAATGCGGTTCACAGAATACATCTACTTACCAAGTTTCAACAGTATAGCTCTTATAGTTTCGGAAAAAAGCGGCTGTGACATACGGACGGACGGACGGACAGACAGACAGACAGACAGACATGACGAATCCATAAGGGTTCCGTTGCCATTTGGCTACGGAACCCTAAAAATGAACTCCACTGAGGGTGACCCAACCTACGACAAACTTAGTATTTGCGGTTGGTACAGTACAGACAATGGTAATCGGGTATAGGGATCGAACCGCAAAATTAAGTTTGTTTTTTATTGTATATACTTTTCCGGGATAAAAAGTACCCAGTGTGGTGCCCAGGATATTAAAGAATAATTATACCAAGTTTCATCGTAATCGAACCGGTAGTTTTTGCGTGATGCCTGAACAAACAGACAGACAGACATAAATTTTTTTAATCACATTTTTGGGTTCGGTGTCGGTCAAGTAACACCCATTGCCATTTATTTTTTGGATATTTTCAATGTACAGAATTTTCACGTCTACAGATTTATTATAAGTATATTACTTATTAATAAAAATAACTAAAAAGTTAAATATAATTTAAACCTGATAAGAAATAAATAAAAGCGTGTTACATTGTGTTCTAAATGTTCTTTAATGTTCCATCAAAATGTAACACGCTGTTATTTATTTCTTATCAGGTTTAAATTATTTTTAATTTTTAGTTATTTTTACTAATAAGTAATAAAAGCTTGTTTTTAAAAAGTTTTTTTTTCTTTTAATGTTTTACAGAGTAGTCCGATTTTGATAATTCTTTTTTTATTGGAAAGGGTATACCCCAAAGTTGGTCCCATATAAATTTGAAAAAGAAAATCCAACCCTAAGGGTGGGATTTATTGTTCACGCACAGATTTTAATGCTGAGTGGTGTATTATTACTCTATTCAGTGCCACATATGCCTCCTGCCCTTTGGCAAACAATATTAGTAGATTAGGTATAGCCACAAAAAACTATAAAATAAAAACTTTTTAACAAAAAATTGAACCGCCGAAAAAGCAAAAAATAATAAACCGTTTTATTTATTTTAAGAACTTACCTTACGAAGGTTTAATAAAAAAGGTTTATTATTTTTTGCTTTTCAGTTTTTTCGGCGGTTAAATTTTTTGTTAAAAAGTTTTTATGTAGTTATATGTAAGATTTCACATAGGTAGGTATGTTGTTTAAAATGTCTTGGTGGTTAAGCATCACCTTTGTACATATTTAACCGACTTCAAAAAAGGAGAGGAGGTCCTCAATTCGACGGTATGTTTTTTTTTGTGTTTGTTACACGATTATTCCGCCAATTGTGGACCGATTTTCAAAATTATTTTTTTGTTCGAAAGGAGATACTTCTGAAGTGGTCCTATAGAAATTTCGACAAGATCTGATGATGAGTTTTGGAGACAGACAACGGAACTCTTCGATAAATGCCAGCAAATCAACGTCTATTGCTGCTATCGCTTATGTATGTACTAGCTTCTGCCCGCGGCTTCGCCCGCGTGGATGTCGGAAATTATCCCACGGGAACGTGCTAACAGGATAAAATGTATGTGTTTCCCCAGAATGCCATCTATCTCGCGGGCCCTTTGTGGCTAATTACAATAGAAAACCAATTGTGTCTCATTATTATTAGTGGTGATTAAGAGGGTACCTATATGATATCTTTACCTAAGTACCTACCTAATCCTGCCAGGGTAGCGGGATCATCCGAAAGGTTTACCGCTGCCCTGGAACATAAAGGGCTAAGGAAGGAACACGGGTGGGTTTTAGTCAGTAGGAGTCTGACACTCCCTCTGCTCCACCCAGAGCGGGAGGAGTCATTTGATGATTTCCCATCCTCAAAAAAAAAAAAAAAAGTACCTACCTAATTTAAAAAAAATAACTCAATAACAGAAAATTAAATACCTACCTACCTAAATAAACCTATTTCTGATGATAACTAATCTAAACTCAATAAATAAGCAAAATCCCTAAAAACTAATATCTATACGAATGACTAATCCTACCTAACAGTATTATAAAATAACCTACGGTCACTACGTACACTATCAAATATACTACCTATACTTTACAATTAAAATCTATACCTACGACTTATATAAAAATAAACCTAAATAACTTTAAAAACTAAAAGGAATAAAAATGAACTCCATTGCGGGTGACTTAACCTACGACAAACTTATTATTTGCGGTTTTTGCAGTATCGGGTCTAGGGATCGAACCGCAAAATTAAGTTTGTTTTTTATTGTATATACTTTTCCGGGATAAAAAGTACCCAGTGTGGTGCCCAGGATATTAAAGAATAATTATACCAAGTTTCATCGTAATCGAACCGGTAGTTTTTGCGTGATGCCTGAACAAACAGACAGACAGACAGACAGACAGACAGACAGACAGACCGACAGACAGACAGACAGACAAAAATTTTTTTAATCACATTTTTGGGTTCGGTGTCGGTTTAGTAACACACCCTGCCATTTATTTTTTTGATATTTTCAATGTACAGAATTTTCACTTCTACAGATTTATTATAAGTATAGAATAGATTGTTTACGCAATCACACAACATAGCGTCACGCCTGTACGCTCTAAAGGGGTACGCAGATGTGTTCAGTATACCACGGTACACCCTCATTTCTGTCAAAGTTGTTATTGAGGTACGTCTAATCTTGTAAGTATATACGAATTTGTGTGGGGTAGGTACAACAAAAAAGTGAAAAACAAAAACTTTCTTGAAAAAAAAAAAAAAAACAACCGAGTTCCAAAAACGGCACTACAAAGTGAAAAATAACTTTTTCACTTCTCATGCTCTGAAAGTGCTTCGTTGTGCAGGGTATAGGCTGCACAAAATCGAATTTTGTGCACAAGGGCATTAACGTATCTACTCATAAATGTATTATATTAAGGCAAAGAAAATGAGCCATACAGCCAAATGCAATAAGAAGTTCATAGATAGAATTTGTTATTATATAATATTTACTTTAATTTATTTGCCTTATGTGTTTTTAACCGACTTCAAAAAAGGAGGAGGTTCTCAATTCGACGGTATGTTTTTTTTTTTGTGCGTTTGTTACGCGATTACTCCGCCAATTGTAGACCGATTTTCAAAATTCTTTTTTTGTTCGAAAGGAGATACTTCTGAAGTGGTACCATAGAAATTTCATTAAAAACGGTTCAGTAGTTTAGTTTTTAAACCAAAATTACTGGTAAAAATTACAACTTAAAAGTGAAAAATAAAAATTTTTCGTCGTTTTTGGAAGTTGGTTGTTTTTTTTTGCAAAAAAGTTTTTATTTAAGATATAATAGATATTAAAATTTTAATTCAAGTACGGTAGGTTAGTTGATTTAAGAAAATTATTATTACAAAATTAATTTAATAGTAGGCTGTATAGGTCTGCAGCCTAATATCAATGTCCTAAGATTTAATAGTAGATTTTACAACAAGTCCACAAAACAAACCATTTTTATCCGAGACTTTTAGCATGATAGTAATGTCGAGGATAAAAATGGTTTTGTGGACGAGTTATAAACTCTGCTTTTCACTTCGATTGCGAGGAAATAAAACAGTAGTATAACATAACATTTCTTTAATTAAAATTCAAAGTAAAATTAGAACAGTTTTGAATACTGAAGGAAATTGTTTTTAAATCTTACGACATTGATATTAGGCTGCAGACCTATACAGCCTACTATTAAATTAATTTTGTAATAATAATTTTCTTAAATCAACTAACCTACCGTACTTGAATTAAAATTTTAATATCTATTATATCTTAAAAAACACATAAGGCAAATAAATTAAAGTAAATATTATATGATAACAAATTCTATCTATGAACTTCTTATTGCATTTGGCTGTATGGCTCATTTTCTTTGCCTTAATATAATTCATTTATGAGTAGATACGTTAATGCTCTTGTGCACAAAATTCGATTTTGTGCAGCCTATACCCTGCACAAAGAAGCACTTTCAGAGCATGAGAAGTGAAATAGTAGATTTTACAACAAGTGCACAAAACAAACCATTTTTATCCGAGACTTTTAGCAGCCCGAGCCGAAGGCGAGGGCTGATAGTAATGTCGAGGATAAAAATGGTTTTGTGGACGAGTTATAAACTCTGCTTTTCACTTCGATTGCGAGGAAATAAAACAGTAGTATAACATAACATTTCTTTAATTAAAATTCAAAGTAAAATTAGAACAGTTTTGAATACTGAAGGAAATGGTTTTTAAATCTTACGACATTGATATTAGGCTGCAGACCTATACAGCCTACTATTAAATTAATCTTGTAATAATAATTTTCTTAAATCAACTAACCTACCGTACTTGAATTAAAATTTTAATATCTATTATATCTTAAAAAACACATAAGGCAAATAAATTAAAGTAAATATTATATAATAACAAATTCTATCATGAACTTCTTATTGCATTTGGCTGTATGGCTCATTTTTTTTGCCTTAATATAATACATTTATGAGTAGATACGTTAATGCCCTTGTGCACAAAATTCGATTTTGTGCAGCCTATACCCTGCACAAAGAAGCACTTTCAGAGCATGAGAAGTGAAAAAACAATTTCCTTCAGTATTCAAAACTGTTCTAATTTTACTTTGAATTTTAATTAAAGAAATGTTATGTTATACTACTGTTTTATTTCCTCGCAATCGAAGTGAAAAGCAGAGTTTATAACTCGTCCACAAAACCATTTTTATCCGAGACTTTTAGCAGCCCGAGCCGAAGGCGAGGGCTGATAGTAATGTCGAGGATAAAAATGGTTTGTTTTGTGCACTTGTTGTAAAATCTACTATAATTTCGGAAGTCGGTGGCAAACAACGAAAATGCGAACCCAAAGACACCGACTTCCGAAATTAAAGTTATTTTTCACTTTGTAGTGACCTTATAGTCTGTACATAAATGGTTAAATTTATAAATAAACTAATTTTATTACCTATGCATTCAGCAATTATTTATATAATATTTCAAGCACAGAAATGATACAGAGGCGGACTTAATGCCACAGGCATTTTCTACCAGTCAACCTTGAGCAGCCAGCAGCCAGCCAGTGCCAGCATTGAGTTTGAAGTTCAAATCTCTGTTAACTTTTGTAATTTGCACATCATTTTAGTCTTCTGTAGGTGGAAGACATTTCTAGGACCCATTTTTGGCAAGTCTAGGTTCATAAATCAGTATTTTATGACAATTTGGTGTAATTTTAAACGTAATTTAGTAAGTTGCTGTCTTTATTATATAGGATGCAACAATTTTGTAGCACATTGTTGATGTCATACATTGTTACTTGGAAACTTATGTACGACTAGATTCTGCCCGCGTGAATTTTTTTGTTCCGCCGCCCCACCGCGTCGCATAGCATCGCCTTCCGCGCTGTTACGTCGTTTTCGATCAGTGTTTTTTCTGACTTTTTCGGCTTCTTTGAGTCATAGCGTGATGTTAAGCCTATCTTAGGTTATCAAATACAAAAATATTTTTTTAAATCCAACTGGTAGTTCCAGATTAGCGCGTTCAAACAAAAAAAAAACCGGCCAAGTGCGAGTCGGACTCGCGCACGAAGGGTTCCGTACAATTATGTATAAAAAATAAATCATGAGTTGATTGAATGAAAGGTAAATTGCGGCTTACGATTTATGACGTATTAAAAAAAACTACTTACTAGATATCGTTCAAACCAATTTTCGGTGGAAGTTTACATGGTAATGTACATCATATATATTTTTTTAGTTTTATCATTCTCTTATTTTAGAAGTTACAGGGGGACACACACATTTTACCACTTTGGAAGGGTCTCTCGCGCAAACTATTCGTATTCTATTCTATTCTAACATATAGGATACTTTTTATCCCGTTATTCCCACGGGGTCGAAACTTATACGGGTGAAACCGCGGGGCGCAGCTCGTTCTTACATATATGTCATAATTTGGATTATGGGTATTATTACGTTTTTATAATAATAATATTAGAAATCTTCTATTCAGTTCTCTAAGGAAGTTTACAGTTAATCATATTTTAAATACTGTACTTACTAAAACTCATACAAAATAAATGAACTCACATACAAAGTCAGAAAATTTAACATTAGCCAAATCTTCAGGAAATGTATATTATTTAGGAATCACTAGTGCAAATTGATTTGAAGCAGCAAAGTCTAGCCAATATCACATTTTGAGGTCATTCTTATCAAATATGATGACATGAATAATATAAAAAGATGTAGGTATGACCTAATCTGTTTACTTTAGTCATTTTTAGTTGGTCAGTGTGTTAGGTAAGTTCATGCCATTAAAGTTTTTGCATCATTTTGTAAGTATAGCTATGAAATAATCAGGAGGATCTGTTTTACATTCTGTTTGTAGCAAGAGTGGCTGTGTGCCTTTGTGCTGGCTCAAGGCCGGGCCTAGTCAACAACATTGAAATATTGACCTATTTAAATCTTATAAGAATTAAAATACACATCATTTTCTGCTGTGTCATCCACCATTGTGACTTAGCCCTAATTTACTAGTTTATCAGTGATCAACTAAAGTCATTCCATCTTTTAGACCTGAAATGTTTGTTTAATTAGCTGAGATAAGCTAGTTTAAATAAATATTAATTCAAAAGTAACTGT
This sequence comes from Apamea sordens, assembly GCA_945859715.1. Classification (NCBI taxonomy): domain Eukaryota; kingdom Metazoa; phylum Arthropoda; class Insecta; order Lepidoptera; family Noctuidae; genus Apamea; species Apamea sordens. Next base: position 12,848,635 of record OX244009.1, read on the forward strand.
CTGTATGTTACCTTTTCACGCCTAAACCACTGAACGGATTTCAATAAAATTTGGCAAGGCGTTAGATGACATTCTGGGGAAGGATATATGCTTTTTGTCTTGGTAGCACATTCCCGTGGGATAATTTCTGACAACGTGGGCGAAGCCGCGGGTTGAAGCTAGTTCTTAATAAAGAACTGTCATATTTTCAATAAACAGTTGCAAACTTTTACATTTGAAGTTAGAAAGTTTCCAGTCTAACTGGATGTATTCAGCTGCATCCAGTTAGACTGGAAGCCAACCTAATATTGTTGGGAAAAGGTAATAAAAAAAATTTGTTGCTGAACATAGCTTCAACAACTTGTTTTTTGTGTTGCAGAAAACATGTTACTGGCAACATGTTCCATATAATAATTGGGAAACAAAGTTGCGCACTAACAAAGCAAACCACAAAATTGCACATCTTTGTTGAATCATTTATGAGGTTTAAAACTTGCAAGATGTTAATAGGTACAGCGGGCTGGTGTCCGCAACTCCACGACAATGCGCATATTTTGCGTACGTATTTTTGCAAGATGTTTTAGAATTTTCAATTCAGTTTTAAAATGGCACCTAAACATTGTTGACCTACAGATGAGATATCTCACCATTTTATTTGACCAACATATAAACCCAAGGCAAACAGATTATTATGTAGTACAAACAAGAAGTGTTATGTATGAATGGAATACTTTTAAAGATAATTACATTACAAGGTAATCTCTACTCTTTCTATGTAAGAAAGGGTCAGGGTCGTACAGTGTTGCCATACAAATAAAGATTTGCCTAAAAATGAGTTATGCAGTGATTTTTTTAAGTGTTGCTCTTTTAAGTAAATAGCACAAAATATTATGTGAAAATAGTATACCTAAGTAAGTAAGATCTTAACATTTTCAGCTTTCCATTCAAGTATGTTGCATGTTCGGTAATCAATTTTATACAATTACCTCTTATCAAGCCTTTATTAAAGATAGGTACTAAGTATTTTTAATAATATTTATCAACCTTACTTATAAATAATGAGAAATGTAAACTAGTTAACCAATTCATTCCTTACTTTATAACATTTTTATAATTAGAAGTTACAAAGAACATTATTCATAAAAACTATGCCATTCTCTATGGTATTGCTAGTGGCACACTAATGACTAGGTTCTATCATAAAATATCATTGGTTCTATCCCTCTAATTTTATACCAAACTACAATGATAAATACATTCTTATTGACGTACGTGACTGTAATTTTAACATAATTTTGTCATAGTTAATTAAGGAATACACTAATTTATGTGAAAAACACATTTGTAAATACGATGGAGCGTCGACCAGACCAACTAACCTAAAAAAACTCCATTCTTACGCGATGCTTATATAACACACGCGATATTTACGCATAAACATACTTCTAAATGACCAAACATAAGTACTCCAGTCTCATTTCAGGTACAGTTAACTTGTAAACACAAAAAAAGAAAAGAAGTTCTGAGGCGAGAGTTCGCGCCTTTCGTTTCCCGCCATCGGATTTGACAGGTCATTGACATAGGCAAAAATGTAAAGAAAACAATTGCAAAATGCCTTTACAGGAACTCACCTCCACGTTTTTTCTTGTTTTTGGCCGCCGTTGACGCCGCAGCGGCAGACGATTTAGATGCAGCACGTTTAACGCCTCGCGCCGCCGGCATTATGCCTGCAATATTGCAACCAACGCGTCAATAAACACGGCACACAGCGCGGCAAAACACCCCGACTTGATGGCTTCGCTCCGATGACGTTTTAACTACTTTTGTAATCGCATTAACGCCTTATTTCCACATCGGCTGCATCTGCATCAATTACAAGGCTGCGGCCTCATAGATTTATGCAAAGCGCAGATAGGTTATATTATGCATTAGTATAGACACTGCACAGGGAACCAAACAACGCGTCCGTACCATACGGCGAAGCGTGGGACGAAGCCAGAATAATTTACTTACAGTTTTATTATCAATTTCTAAGCGGCGCCGCGAATTAATTTACAGATATCACTTTAGAATAAGAGATGACGTATTAATTTTAACACTGTACGAATCTCGTACATCTCCCTCCGCTCGCTTCGCTTGGCCCGAGTGACGTAATCACGTGAATCGGATTCAGTCACACACTCGGAATGTCATATTTCGAATACTAAAATACCTTTAGCAGTAAATGATAAAATCATTATATTAAACTATAAAAATATAGTGATTGCCTAAAATTAGCCAAAATATGAATATGTCTCATTAATTTACATGCTTTTGAGTTAAATTACAGTACAAATTCACTTACTACAGTAATCGATTTATGTCAAAGATAATCGATTCAAAATGTTTACTCGCATTCACTTTCCTATGCACCATAGACAAATAATCTAGAAGGTTTTACAGAAATATGTTGCCATGTTCTGTCTTTATTCCCCCTTATTTAAAATGCTTAATTTATTGAACCGAAATGAAATGGGTAGTAGCTGAAATTACTTTACAAAAACGAAGTTAATTCATATTACTTGAAACCACTAGTATCAAGATTGTCTTCATGTAGCTTTTTTTTTCAGCCAAAAAGTAAAACTCCCGCTAAAATTTTTTTCCTCTAGTATCCATTCTGAGTTCATACTTTATCGATCTTTTCCACTTTTCTATTTCAATCTTCTCTATTTATACAACGTATATTTTGATCCACTTCTATTCGTTTATTTTAGCTGTCGTCTACTCTGGTGTCTTAACGTGAGACCATTGATTTCTTATCACAAAAAGTCAGTCACCGTCATGATTTATTTAATATGGGCAGTCTGTATTTGAATTTTGTACTCTTTGTAATTTTGTATTTTTTTCGTGAATATATAACAATTCCTCATATTTTAAACGGTTTGCAAGTTGATTACAACTCCAAACGCAAACACAGTAATTTTTAGATATTATTAGACGTTAGTTGGTTTCCAATTGTAAGTGTGACTATAGCATAATCTCAAGCTAAACCTCATAACGAGTGAGACGGACTTAGTTTGTTTTTTTTTCTTAGTGAATTCACAAGGAATGCATAGCAACTTATTTTTCTTATTTTGACACTATCGTTTTTCTGGAACAGTATAAAATGTAATCATCATAGCTTTTAGGGTTTTTACAAAGATTTTTTGTTGATTTAAGTGACTAATATAATTTTGAAAAAAAAAACTTGAGAGGTGTCAAGGGACACCCGGATGGAACGAAGTTCCTTTCGATTAATTAGTGAAGGAATTGTAATTTTTTTTTTTTAAGTTATAATAATATTTTTTTATTATTAACAAATAAAAAAACAGACAAAAAAAACTGGCTTGCTTTCTATAAGAGAAAGAGAGAGAGAGAGAGACAGACAGAGAAACACGCGCACGCCGCACGGCTTACAACTATAGCAAAAAGTGTCGTTCCAACTTTTGGTCTTAATTTTTTTAGTCTGTCTAGCCCCCTTTCGCAACGCGCGTTATGGAACTTCGTTCCAAAAATCAGCATTTTACAGAATAATAATAATTTATTCTTTGAAGATACCTCTAAAACAAACCTTTTGCTTAGCTTCTTTTGGATACGAATTATGGCAACATTGTAAATTGCAATCAAATTCTATAAGTGACTGTTTAGTCTATGATGATACTAATGACGCCAAATGACGCACCGTGCGCCGGGCGCCTATCGCTATGTATAGAAAAGGTATACAGATTATGGATTATTATAGATCGAATGCATTAGCGTAAATAACAGTACACAATAGTGCAATTGAAAATCCTATATATACTTAAGTTTTGGAACGAAGTTCCTTATCGCGCGTTGCGAAAGGGGGCTAGACGGAAAAAATTAAGACCAAAAGTTGGAACGACACTTTTTGCTATAGTTGCAAGCCGTGCGGCGTGCGCGTGTTTCTCTGTCTGTCTCTCTCTCTCTTATAGAAAGCAAGCCAGTTATACTTCGTTCCATCCGGGTGTCCCTTGGCACCTCTCAAGTTTTTTAAAGATAATTTAAATTGCTAAGCAACACGATAAGATAAAGTTTATAGCACTACACTTTAAACACAAGAGGGTTTCTAAAGTTACCAATAAGAACTTCAGGGGGGTAACAGATCGTGCGGTCCATGGTCCTTTACGGGGCACCGGTATGGGCGCGTTCCCTGAGGCGGCGACCAGCCCGCCGGTTGAACGCGTCCCAAAGGGTCATGGCGGTCCGGCTGATCCGAGGATACCGCACGGTCTCCGCTGAGGCGGCGAGCGTCCTTGCCGGATTGCCGCCATGGGATCTGGAGGCCAAAGTCCTCGCCCACATATGGGAGTGACGAGAGGAGGTAAAACGCCGGGGCGTAACTCCGCTGCCGCGAGAAATCACGGTACAGCGGACAGAGCTCCGGCGGGATCTCATAGCGGCATGGAGAGTGCGATTGTCGCAATCCAGTGCTGGGCACGCCACAATAGCGGCGATAAGTTCCCTCTTTGAGGAATGGCTAGAGAGGCGCCACGGCGCCCTCACACGGTTGTTTCGGGAGGTTCCTGTTCAGGATAAGGCGGGAGGAAACGCCAGGGTGTCACCATTGTGTGGATCGCCCGGAGGACACGGTGGAGCATACGGTGGAGGACTGCCCGGCTTGGGTGGAGCACCACCGTGTCCTCGTGGCGGCGATCGGCGTCGGCGATCTCTCGCGTCCGGCCCTGGTCCAGGCCATGGTACGGAGCGAGAGTGAATGGGTGGCCGTTACCTCCTTCTGCGAAGCAGTAATGCTCGCGAAGGAGGAGGCGGAGTGCGTGAGGGAGAGGCAATCTCTACGCCCTCACGCCCCTAGCCGCCGCAGGAGACGCCAGGGACGTAGATGGTACAGTGCGCTCAGTATATTTTGGCAGAGGCATTCGACTTAAATTATTTACTTAGTAAATACTTGTAAAAAAACCCTTTCATTGAATGCCTATGTTTACTGGTCCTACTGTACTCGTTTCAATAATGATGAAAATGATAAAATTATGGTCTACCATTACCAATAGCCAAATTAGGTAGGTGTGTACACTGCTACAAGGATCTTTTGGCGATCGAATGACGATGCAAGGGATTATTATTATTATGCTGCTGTGCAATTATTTTGTGAAATATATTGGAAAAAACCGGTCAGGTGCGAGTCGGACTCCCGCACCGAGGGTTCCGCACAAAGTAGGTATGCAACTACTAATTTACGGTACCTATTCGGATTTTTCCTTTACTTGTGCTACGTAAGATTGCTTCTTGCTTTCATGATTCTAAATCAACGGGGAGTACTCTAGAGGGTTTGATTCTCTAGCGAGTGTCAAAATATAGGGCATAAACGGAACGTCGTCGAGCCGTCAGCATGCGGTACCCATCCGCCCCACAGCGTTCCGCCCGATGCCTATCCAGGCTCCCGCGCGCCCGCGCGCTGCCCGCGCACACCCCCGCGCACTACCGCACCAGCACCGACCGTTGCGTCCCCGCCCGCGCCTACTGGGGCTACGCCTGCGGGAACACCGAAAACGCAAGCTGTGCCAGCTCCACGCACCGCCACACCCAGTCCCCGCCTCTCGCTGGCGGGACCGGCGATGGCTGAGCGGGAGCGGCCGGCCAGTGCCGGAGCCATTATTAGGCCGGCGCTGTTTACGCCACAGGCACCCGCCTCGCCGGCGCCCCCCCGGGCCTCCGCCTACCACTCGCCCGCAGTGCTGTCGGCATGCTCCTCGCGCGTAGGGTCGAGTATGTCGCTGGCGTCAGCAGGCTCGGCCACGTCCGGTCGCGACGACGTGTCACTAGATACGACCCCGCGATCCGGTCAGCGGCCCACCGAGGGAGGAGCGGACTCCTTGCCACAGCCACCGGCTTCGCCGACGCCGCCACTCGGGTTCGACTTCGAGTTCCAACTCGGGGTCAGACCTCAGCGGCGTCGGCGGAGCACTGATGACTCCGCAGTGGAGGAAGAGGCGAAGAGGTACTGTCTCGACCCGCCGCGGCCACAGCGCAAACTCGCACCGCGGGGTCGGGACACAGCGAAGTCGCCTACTTTTGCCGATGCGGCGCGCCGCACGCCACCGCAATCGCCTTCACCCACACCATCTGCCGCAGGGGTAAGTCCTCAAAATTTACCCCCTGCCCCCTAAACTGATACCGCACCCCCTGTTGCCGCCCCCGGCGCCTCGACGTCGACGACGAAACAGAAGCCGGGGAAAAAGCTGAGGTACCCTCCGCTGGTGGTAGAGAGGCTACCAAACTGGGCCGCTCACTTCCGGGCCAGCAGCGCCAAGCTGGGCCGGCCTCCCAACGCTCGGCCTTACGGGAGTGGAGTTCGCTTCACCCCCGACACCGAGGACGAGTACAGGCTGGTCCAGCGCTGGCTGACGGGCCTGGAAAAAGAAAGCAGCGTGTCATGGTTCGCCTATTCCCTGCCAGCGGAAAGAAGCATGAAGATCGCCATCAGGGGGCTGCCAGCCGACACGGACTCCCAGGAGATCGAGGAGGAACTCCGGGCGTTGGGGTACCAGTCGGAGTACGTGCGCCACATAAAGGGCGCGCAAGGAAGACCCAGCTGTGTATTTCACGCCACACTAAAGAGGACGCCTGACGTCCGGACTGTCTTCGACACCACCATATTCAAGCAGAAGCATCATGCTGAGATAGGAGCCTTTTGGCCTCGTATAGGACTTTCTGTTTTTTTCCTTTTGTTACTTTTTTATACAATTTGTTTTATTTTTATTTTTAACTGTGTTTAGTTTATGATCCTGTACGAGTCGCAAGAAATACTTTTTCTTTCTTTCTTTCATATTCATGTACTAGCTTCTGCCCGCGGCTTCGCCCGCGTGGATGTCGGAAATTATCCCACGGGAACTTGCTAACAGGATAATAGTTATTTGTTATACAAGAGTGCAAAGTTGCTTTTTAACCGCGTGTTCAATTTTGATGACCGAGCAAGCGTAGGATTCTAAAATTGAATCACGAGCGCAGCGAGTGATTCAAAATTAGAATCCTGAGCGTTAGCGAGGGAATCAAAAGAGCACGAGGTGAAAAATCTTTGCACTCGAGTGCAACACGTAACTTTTCATTCCACCTCAGCGAGGAAATGACTAAATGCAAAAAAAAAACGTTTACAATCACAAGATAGGTACACTTTTATTTCAGTTTAGGTATTAATTACTACATTATGACAGGTAAGTATTACAGAATAATCTTTAAATTATAACAAAATAATACTAAGGTATAATTAAGAAAATTTTAAAGTAACGTTGCTACATTTATTTAAATTGAGTGTAATATTTTTGTTTGGTACTGTAATATTTGTGTTAGTCACTTGTGTACTGTTTTTCGGTAAACTATCTGTCATACTTAATAGTTGTACCGATTCATCGGATTCCCTTGGCGTGAATGTTGGAGAGAGAGGGAGATGGTTAAGTGTTTCATAACGGCTTATTTTTGATGTAGAAGGGCCAGTCCAAGGATCCGATTGAGGCTCTTTCAGTGTAATGGCTCCTACGATGCCTTCACATATTTTAGACTTATTTTGGATGGAATCTTCTATGTATCCCTCTACAACTGCATTGGACTTCCAGCCTCCGTGGCGCTTAAGGGACAGGAGATCAGCTCCGGAATCAGCCAAAAGTGTGGCTGAAGTTCGTCGGAAACAATAACCCGTGTACAACAGGGGTTCTGGAAGTTCAAGAAATGTTGCTATTTCTCGTGGGATACTGCCAATTTTATTAGTACCCATAGGCTGTCTAACACACTTTCCATTGCGATACTGTAGAAAAAATCGATTGATTGGAGTGTTAGGCGGGCGTAAGGCTTGATATTTCTCAACAATCGTTACGTATTCCTTGCGAATGACGAAGTTGCGGTCTCTTTTTGTCTTTGTATTAGGTAAATTAATTAATAGTAAGTCATCTGAATGTTTCTCAATGTTTTTGACATTAAGTTGTGTTAGTTCATTAGTTCGACATGCTCCGTTTATTCCAATAATAAGAACAACCTGTAACGTAAAGAGTATTGTAGTAGATAAATGAATAAAATTGATATGAACGCATAATTATGCCTATCAACATCTACTAAGTATACTATTTAATTGAGATTAATATACTTAAGTAGATACTGAATGTGCAACTGACTTACTTTTGCCGCCAAATATACGGAATCGGGTGCTTCGTTAAGAAACTTTTCAATATCAGATACTGTGAAAACCTTCGATTTTTTTGGTTGATGACCAGATGAGGCTCTTTTTAAAAATGCCACTAATTTATGATAGGTATCGATATGTTTGTCTTTTTTCATCTTTATTGTTGCTTTTAGCATCGAATACGTACTCCATAGAGTGCTTGCTTTCTTGTTCTCGGATAATTCTATAAAATATGCCCGCATTACGTTTTCTGAGAAAGTTTTGGCTCCTTTTGCTAGTCGCCACGTGTTGAACATATCGTACTGTTTTAAATACTTCTCGCGTGATTGTTGAGGGAGAAAGCTCATTTGCGCATTATTAACAGTTTCAGTCAATTCTGTTGGCGTCAAGCAAACTTCCTCGTCGCTAGAATCACTCATTTTAGATTTTTCGCTTGTTTTCAAGTTTCTTGTTTTTAAAAGGTTTAACAATGACGTGAAAAAATGCCGCGTAAAGAACCGCGTACAAAGCAAATTGAAAAAAGAACACCAAGAAGGTTCCGAGTCTGAGTTTTTAACAAATTAAAAAAAAGTTGTATGATATATTCGGCACCATAGAGGTAGCAGTAAATAGGTTTAATGTTTTTTTTAATTCACAAACTTAGTGCACACGATGTTCTAAATTCAATTTACTTTATCCTCTAGAGAATAAAAACGGCTTTTCCACTCAGATATTGAAGATTAAAAATACTCTTTCCGAGATGGTGGGATGAAAAATGTATGTGCTTCCCCAGAATGCCATCTATCTCGCGGGCCCTTTGTGGCTAAATACAATAGAAAACCAATTGTGTCTCATTAGTGGTGATTAAGAGGGTACCTATATGATATCTTTACCTAAGTACCTACCTAATTAAAAAAAAAATTACTCAATAACAGAAAATTAAATACCTACCTACCTAAATAAACCTATTTCTGATGATAACTAACCTAAACTCAATAAATAAGCAAAATCCCTAAAAACTAATATCTATACGAATGACTAATCCTACCTAACAGTATTATAAAATGAACGACGTCGAGAGACGTCGAGAGAGAGAGAATGACGAAGAACTTGCTTGAACAAAATGAATCACATATATGAGCACGTCAGACAATAGGGCCAGCAAATGTCTGAAAAGATGAAAACCCGTTATGACCGCAAAATTAACAATAAAGGGTTCAATGAAGGTTCACTAGTGTGGTTGCACAATCCAGTCCGCAGCAAAGGGAAATCTCCTAAGCTTCAAGCTAAATGGGATGGACATGCAAGTGGTACTCCTAAGATCGTCCATGTGGATCGACTGGCGCGTTATTATGGAGCCGATAATGCTCGGGACGAGCATGTCTTAGGAGGGGGCAGTTGGGCAGTGTTGCGCGCCACAATTAATACCTGGTACATGGTGACATTAGTTACCACTAGTGCCATCAAGTATTAAGTAGCAGAACTAATTTACCACTACCACTAGCGCCACCTACTATCGAGTAATAGAACTAATAGATCCTTCTAGAAATTTCGATACTAGAACTATCGACATCTGGTCAGTCGGGGCCGGTATGTACTCGAACATTCTAGATGTTACAACAATAGAAGCTTCTGGAACTATCTGCGGCACTATTAAGGTGATTAGCCGCGACCAGTCAGACTTGGATCTGCGATAGAAGCGAATACATCGAAAGCGATTTTCAAGTGCGACTTAAGAGCAATTGTGTTTTATAATAATTAGTGTGTAATTTTTAGGGTTCCGTTGCCAAATGCCAAAAACCGAAACCCTTATAGATTCGTCACGTCTGTCTGTCTGTCTGGCCGTCCGTATGTCACAGCCACTTTTTTCCGAAACTATAAGAGCTATACTGTTGAAACATGGTAAGTAGATGTATTCTGTGAACCGCATTAAGATGTTCACACAAAAATAGACAAAAAAAACAATAAATTTTGGGGTTCCCCATACTTACACTGAAACTCAAATTTTTTTTTTCATCAAACCCATACGTGTGGGATATCTATGGATAGGTCTTCAAAAATAATATTGAGGTTTCTAATATCATTTTTTTCTAAACTGAGTAGTTTGCGCGAGAGACCCTTCCAAAGTGGTAAAATGTGTCCCCCTGTAACTTCTAAAATAAGAGAATGATAAAACTAAAAAAAATATATGATGTACATTACCATGTAAACTTCCACCAAAAATTGGTTTGAACGAGATCTAGTAAGTAGTTTTTTTTTGAATACGTCATAAATCGTAAACCGCAATTTACCTTTCATTCAATCAACTCATGATTGCTTTAATAGATAATGGTACGGAACCCTTCGTGCGCGAGTCCGACGCACTTGGCCGGTTTTTCGTTATTTCTGTAGATTGCGGCAGTATTGTTTATAACAATATAAATGCAAATGAAACAAAACGGTTTGTTTTACATAATTATAGTGCAATTTCTGTACCTTTTGGTACCAGGGGCGACGTTTGAATCATACCTGGTAAAGATATAGAAAGAAAATACGTTTATTTATGGTAAAAACTGACGCAAAGAAAAAACTCAAACACAAAAAAGAACAAGTTGGGGGAAATATGCGCCACATCCCCGCAAAACGGCCATCGCTCAGCATAATGCTGTAACCACAGCTGTGAGCCACAGCGCTCGTTTTCAGCGACACCGGGCCAATCGTTGTATCTACCTAATTTATTTATATGTGATGTAAAATAATGTATCACTCATTTTTTCCCTTCGCGGGTGAATAGAGGTGAATAACACTTACATACGATTCTATCATCATTTCAGGGCATGTTTGGTGCACAAATCCATACTCTAGTCAGGGTTCCATATTGGAAGTAAATCTAATTCTTAACAATTTGGCCGATCTGGGGATTGATCCCGCGACCCTTCGCTTAAGAGTCTCGCTTACTAGTAACGACTGTTGACAAACGCTCCAGTCATGTGTTGTGAGTTGTGTCTTGTGTGATGGTGGGTTTATGGAGGATTTAAAATCCCATACAGTATGCAAATAATGAAAAAAGAAAGCGTAAGTTATTAGGAGTTAAAGTATGAAATTGCCGATTTGTACTGAAAAATTGAAATTCGTTTTTTTTAAAATTATTATCTATACATTGCTGCCATCTAATAGGAAGGTCATTTATGCCTTTACGATAGAAGATAGAACTCTCGTGATCTAGATTCGACAAACTGTGTGAAAGCGTTTTGTCCTGAGAAGAAAACTTTTTATCACGTAGAAAATTGTCCAAATCACGAAAAAAATGGTAGTTGGAGCAAGGTCTGGCGAATACGGAGGGTGACGAATGGTTTCTAATTGCAGTTCCTGTAGAGTTAAAACGGTTTCTCGTGCTGTATGAGGTCTCGCGTTATCATGGAGCAATAATGGTGAAGATCGATTCATGAGTCGGGGCTGTTTCACTGCTAGTTTTGCCATCATTGTTCGGAGATACAGTAGATATCTGCCGTTATTGCTTGACCAGATCGGAGAAAGCTAGAGTGAATAACACCATGCTGAGACCACCAAACAGTTTCCATCACGAAAGCGTTTAAACCAAAATCGCACGGTGTGTTCATTAGCAGTCCCCTCTCCAAACGCAACATTGATATTGCGAGCTATTTCTGCCGCGTTAGTTCCGCGTCGGAACTCGTATTCAAAAATAACTCGAATTTTCGAAGTATCCATCTTTCTTGTCTAAGCTGAATAAAAAAAACAACTGAAAGTCGATAATCGAATGTTGCACATTTTTTAAAAGAAGAACTTCATAGGTACCATTTGAAAAAAGTTTCACTCAAAAATCTCAAACCATGAAGGTTCTATGTCAATTCAAATTACCTATTACAATAAAAAGGGCAATTTCATACTTTAACCCCTATTATTTAATGTCTTCTTAATTATAGTAAGTTTCTTGAGTTGGGTCGCGACGTTGGCGACATTGTGCCTATAGTCGTTCCTAATAGCCAAGAGCCTCCACTTACACTTGAGGAGGTTCTCGTTAGGCAGTTGGATCAAGGCATCAAGGGCTTGATTCAGAACGCTGTACTTCTGCACACGGCACGTATTCGTATTGTTAGGAGGTTCCTCTAGCAGTAGCTTGGGTGCTGTTCCCGATACCGGTGGGCTAGTTCTATTTTTTTATTTGGAATTTATGTGAGTTTAACAATACAAGGCCATGTCTGGAAGAGCCTTTTGAATGAAGAAAGAGCCATTGCAGCTTTGAGTTGACCTGTCCCAACAGACGGCATCGTGTTCCGTATCCGGTCTGTAAGTCGAACTCTAAGAATACTAGCGCTCCATCGCTCGCTGGCAAACCTCTGGCTTCGTCTTCTTCTGAATTGTCAAAGACCTGCAGTGCTATTCTGTAACCATATCACCGTGAAAACTTAGGTGAAGTGAGCGTGGCGTGAGCTATCATTCCAACTAATGCTAGGGATTGACACCATTGACGGCTCACTCTAAGCTCACTTACCTAACTTTTCACAATGATTTCCCGGTCATTTTTAACCGACTTCAAAAAAAGGAGGAGGTTCTCAATTCGGTTGTATTTTTTTTTTTTTTATTTTTTTTTTTTTTTTTATTTTTTTTTTTTATGTTTGTTACCTCAGAACTCCGTTGTTTATGGATCGATTTGCAAAATTTTTTTTTAACTTTAAAGGATATGCTTCCAGATTGGTCCCATTTTTTTCAAAATCCAGTTCTGATGATGGGATCCATGAGGAATCGAGGGAACTCCTCAAATATTATAGGCAACTATATAGTAATTTTAATATTTTCATCGAGAAATCAAGCGTTTACAGTCAAAAAGTAACATTTGATGAAGTGGAACTGGTGAAGAAGATCAGATATGGCTAACGGAACTTGACACTCGCATAGATATCACAATCAAGATAGTTAAGCAACTATGACAATACAAATAAACATACAATCCTGAATAGTTATATTGAAAATGTTATCATTGAACTGATCTGATGATCATGATGGAGCCGGAAGACAGGTACCGGAACTCCGTAATTAATCAACGTATTCTAGCCGTGTTTGGGCTTATTAGAATTGTCATGAAATGCACTTTGGCTATAAGTTACTATCGAACTGATCTGATGATGGAGCTGGAAGGTGGAAGGTTGGCATGAGAACTTCAAAATAAAACAATGTATCTTAACAGTATTTGGGCTTAGAACTGTCATGAGATGCACTCTGAATACAAGGTGCCATTGAAAATCTAGTTTTGATGTTATCATCAATGTGTCCACAAAACAACTTCTGAAATATTAAAGGCATTTTGCTTACAATGTTTAAAAAAAAATCGCTTCTATTATTTACTAAAATAAAATTGTATTCTTGGTAGTATGCACACGTTTCCACGCCACCTATGAGGTAGTGTGCTGGGCGCGTTTTTTTTAATGTGGTTTCCCCGGTAGGCATATTCCACAATCTATTTTATTGAAGTTTAAAGATAGGTTATGTCAACTTATAATTCAAATAATTCGGGTATTTGACGATTTATCTTTTACATTAGAGAGCTCCAAATAATTTTAATGGTACGTTATGTGTTGTCTTGATTATCAGATGGCAGATTCCGCAACCTTGTTATCTCTGTCATCGCTCGATCATCGTGTGGTCGATTCAATAATTTATTGGCGTCTAAATCTGATAACACTATGCCTTCCAAACTTCTAACACGACTTAGCGCGACATATATTTGTCCTTTTGCAAAGTTTTTTTTACCAAGGTCGATCACAGCTCTCTCGAGGGTGGTCCCTTGTAGTTTATGGACTGTTACCGCCCAGCTCAATATTAGAGGCAGCATACGACGCTCTACATCTCCGTAACCCCTTTTTGCCTGAAACGTAGTACTTGATGGAGGTATAGGTATGCAACCGTCACTATCTTTAAGCCTAACAGCAATTGTATCGTCATCAAATTTCACGTACACGGCTTCCGGTAGCTCCCCCTCCTCCAGTTGATCTCTTCTTAAGGCCGGCCATTTGATTTTTTTTATTATGCCCATAGCTCCATTTACTAGCCCTTCTGAGACTGCTATATTTCGTCTTAACATGACTCTGGATCCGACGCCAATTTTTATTGACGATTGAAAACCACCACAGTTATTGACGTCTTTGGGAATTACGTTGTCTGGTGGTTTCCTGCCATATGTTGCCACTTCACGAGACTCATCCACTGCGTTGATTTGATAAGTCCGGTGCAACTTTGCATTTTCCTTACTCATTTTATCATTATAATCGTCGACTTGCCTAACCGTAGGAAAAATACGAACAGCAACTCCATCCGCAAATTCACCATTTAAAGGCACGTGGCGACGCTCACATAATAACTCCAACTGAGCCGTTGTCAGTTCGCCTACCCTTAAACTATTCAATAAATTGATGAATTCGGTATCATCGCGCTGTCGCATATTTATGGTCAGTTCACAAAAAGAAAACTGATGCCATAAATTTATCTCCGCGGAGAACCACGATGGCTGCAGAAAACACCAACTCCCTTTAACTGGAGGAAGTTGAAATATATCACCAAATAGCAAAATATTGACTCCACCGAATAATTTGTCATTGTTTTTGTATTCCTGTAGCCTCAGGTGAATTATCCTTAGATTCTCATAAGAAACCATAGAAATTTCATCTATGATTAGCCAATTGATATAACGCCACTTACGCCGCTCATTTTCAAGTCTTTGCCCGGTAATTTTTTTGTATGGCATAGTATTTCCTTTCTCAATTGGAAGCAAAAAAATACTGTGTAGCGTTTTCCCAAATATCTGTCGGGCGGCAACACCAGTCAATGACCCAACCTCCACAAAGTTGGGTTTCAGCATTGTATCTACTGTTGGTGCATAACAACGCTTAATATGCTCCACGATTAATTTTAAGAGGAATGATTTACCACTACCTGCACCACCCGTGATAAAAAGTAACAGTTGACTTTCTTGACCATGTAAATCGTTTTCGATTGCCAATGACACTTTCTGAAATAAATTCCTCTGCTGGATATTTAATCCTCGGATGCTTCCCAGGAACTGCTCATCTGACATGAGAGCTCGTTCTCCCATGTCTTCACAGAAGGTTTCATCGCGATTTACAATCTGCTCACCACCACATAATACTGAAGCATTTTCTACATGGGTTTCACGTGCAGCATTAAGCGCGGTAACTTGGGCGAGTGCTTGTTGAATAATTTGCTCAGCATGAGCAAATTGTTCTGCGCTTACGTTACCTTGCAACGGGCGAAGGTCTCTTTGGCGTCTCATAAAACCGTCTTCGGCGGATTCATTTTCGAGTAGTAACTCGTTTTCATTGCGGAATGGTATATGACATACTATTAGGCTATAATAATACGCTTCTTTATCACTATTAATTGTATAATAGCGGGTACGTAATACTGCCGGCCTATTTCTTACACGCATTCTCGTGTTGTCCTGCAACTTAATATATCTTACTGCAGTAATATTATCTTCGTCTCTTAGCTCCACATCACCATCATCCTCTGACCATATTGTGTTTGAAACCGTTTCATAACGGACGGCAAACTCAGCAAGGCTTAAATCCTCCAGCTCGTTTGGACGTAACATATAACGGTCAAAAATGTTGTTGTAAATGCTGGTTTCATCACTGTCAAACCTCAGTAGTCTAAAACGTTCCTCTGGTCTGCAATTATTGACAAAAACAGTCTTTCGCGATGACATTTTCAATGGCAAATGGCATAATCTGTATGCACATTCTACCGCGCTTACCAAGCGTTGATTTAAAATAGCCATTGAAACTGAAAACAACTGTTTCCAAACGTCACCACCTTGCCTCTTTGCTTTAGAAATAGCTTCCCTTATAACGTCACCTGTATCATGCGGTTCACACTTACTTGCATATTTCGCGACGTAGTAAGCTACAGCAGTGACACTACCACAGGGTTGCACATCAATGTTTCCTTTCCATATACCTAAAAGGACTGCATTGTAATTATTGACCATGCTTTCTTCTGAGGTTCTTTTTAATAGACAGAATCGTCCGTTATTGGCAAGTGCTTCATCCGGGCCTAGACAGACGGTATTCTGGCTTTCTGGCTTTGGAAAACCAAAACGACAGCCATCGTCCTGGCGATTCTTTTTACACGTCGCAGTGTGTTTATGTATCTGTAAATCCTCGACTAACTTGCGCAACACAAGATCGTCAGAATTTAAAGAACATGAAACCACATTTTCGATTACGGCTATTCCTTGTGGAGTAGAGAATTCCGGAACATTAGAACACCACACTAACATATGCAAATGTGGGCTGCCACGGTTTTGGAATTCCACTCGGTACCAGAAGTCTTCAATAGGACCACCCAAGCAAACTTGATTGCGCTTTAAAAATCGCATGAGAGCGTTAACTCGCAATGTGAACTGTCGAGCAACTACTACCGGATGTCTTTGCACTAGATCTAAGCGCTCCGGAAATGTAAGGTGCTCAGCATCCACGACGTCACGTCCATCAGCGATTAGTAAGGCTTTAATCATGTCTGTCCAGTTTAAATCATTGCAGGAAAATGTTAAGAACCATGTTGGAGGCCCTAAACTTCTAACCATTGCTATTAATTCAGAGCAACATTTTTGCCAATATGATGCTGATCCTCTAATATTTCGCATAGTGAGATGCATATTATCTACAAGACCCTGAGGTGTATGTTCTCCGTGGCCTTGACGCATCCTACATGAAACGGAAACACTTGATTTTGCGCGAAAATATTCTACAATGGATAGGGCATAGAATAAATACTCGTTTCTGTTAAATCTCCTTTCATTACTCATTATACGGTTTTGAAAATAATCCAAAGGGGTAACTGGATTTTCTCTTTCTTCACCAAAACCATTCTTACCATCTGGATAAAGGAAATACCAGCACAATTCTTCCATACGGCGTTCACGCTCTAAATTTAATGGCGGTACCGTTTTCCTCGTAATAGCGGCCAATCTCATTGTATCATCTGTTGAAGAAGTATTCACTTCAACAACATTTTCTAAATTAGGCAGATTATCGTCTATGTTTTGGAGCATACTGGTCGATTCGATATAAATTGTGTCCAAGGAATTATGAGCACCTATTGGTAACTGTATTTGTGGTCCTTGACTTAATGCTGGTTGGAGCGTTTTCTGACCAGACTCGATAGCATGTATTGGTGGTTGGGGGAGATTGCTGCTTGGTGTAAATGTTGGACTCTCCATAATTTCCATTGCGGATTGTTCCGATTCAGGTCTAAATGATTGCATTTGGTTGTCTACAGCTACAACTAGTGGTGTTAACGAGTACACATTAAGATTGTCCCGTAAATTCCCTCCTGATGCTTTATTGGGCGATACAAATAAATTACGTCGTAATACGGTATGTAAATCGTCCAGGTCTGTAAAAGTACCTACTTGTATGATATTGGTACTTCATCAAAATAATATTCTATGTAGAAAAGATATTAACTACGTTGCCATTATATTATAATAAAAAATACACTAAACGGCTAGAAATAAAAAAACTTTTTACAAAAAAAAAAAAACCGCCTTCAAAAAAAGACAAACAAAAACGTTCCTGCACTAAAAAGTAAAAAATAAAAAATTGAATTCCTGTAAAGAAACTTAATTTAAAGGTAAACTTATTTGACATTAATATTTTGCAAATATTCAAAATTGTTTACTTCTTTTTGGAGTCGGTGCTTTTTATAATCGTGAATTGAAAAAATAAATGGCACAGGATACAACTGCTGGCACCGACTCCAAAAAGCAGTAAACAATTTTGAATATTTGCAAAATATTAATGTCAAATAAGTTTACCTTTAAATTAAGTTTCTTTACAGGAATTCAATTTTTTATTTTTTACTTTTTAGTGCAGGAACGTTTTTGTTTGTCTTTTTTTGAAGGCGGTTTTTTTTTTTTTGTAAAAAGTTTTTTTTTACAGAGTCGATCGGCAGGTTTTAAGGACACCCCCCCCAGTGGGTTCCCGCATTGTCAAGGCGGGGGGGCTCAGTAGCCGTGGCTGGGCGGGCCACGGTGAAGCTAAGAGGGACCCAGGCGGGGGCCGCTCGTCCGGGCTGTGCGGTTTAGCCCGACGTAGCGGCCCACAGGTAGGTTGCGGTGCCTGCGACATCGCGACCTACCTGAGGCGGGCCGCGATGTCCCCCGTGAGGGAGACATTGCGGCTGAGGATAGAGGCCGCGGCGGGAGGGGCTCTCCCTTCCTTCCGCGGCCTTGACGGGGCCGCCACCGTTAGATGGCGGACGCGGCGGGGCCGCAGGGGAAGAGGAGTGTCGGTGTTTCGTTGCCGCTCTCCCTATCCTCTGCGGCCGTAGCTCCCCCAACGCGGGGGGCTTGCGGGGCCCGCCTTTTAGGCGGGCGTGGAGGCCAGCAGGCAACGGGAGCGGGGGCTCCGTTGCCTGTTTTGCACAGGCCTCCACCTTGTGGGACGGGAATGGCCAGGTGTTCCCGGCCATTCCCGTAGCCCCCCAACCTGGGGGGCATGCGGGGCCCGCCATACCATCTTGGCGGGCGTGCGCCGGGAGGGCCGTGGAAGTATTGATTTCCCATAGCCCTCCCATTACGGCGTTTGTAGGAACACCGCTGAGTTTTAGTGGGTATACTGTCCTTAATCCGACAGGGAGTCCCACATACCCCGTCTCGGTCCCCCGCGAGACGGGGATGCATAAAGCATTTCTCAGCGACAAAAAAAAAAAAAAAAGGTTTTAAGGACATAAATATGTAAGGACTAGCTTCTGCCCGCGGCTTCGCCCGCGTGGATGTCGGAAGTTATCCCACGGGAACGTGCTAACAGGATAAAATGTATGTGCTTCCCCAGAATGCCATCTATCTCGCGGGCCCTTTGTGGCTAATTACAGTAGAAAACCAATTGTGTCTCATTAGTGGTGATTAAGAGGGTACCTATATGATATCTTTACCTAAGTACCTACCTAATTAAAAAAAAAACTCAATAACAGAAAATTAAATACCTACCTAAATAAACCTATTTCTGATGATAACTAATCTAAACTCAATAAATAAGCAAAATCCCTAAAAACTAATATCTATACGAATGACTAATCCTACCTAACAGTATTATAAAATAACCTACGGTCACTACGTACACTATCAAATATACTACCTATACTTTAAAATTAAAATCTATACCAGACAAAAATTTTTTTAATCACATTTTTGGGTTCGGTGTCGGTCTAGTAACACCCCCTGTAAATTATTTTTTTGATATTTTCAATGTACCGAATTTTCACTTCTACAGATTTATTATAAGTATAGATATAGATAGGGAAAATTCACACTTACACCTAAGTATTGAATTCATTATCTATATCTGTATCTAATAAATCTGTAAATAAATCGAATTGAAACACGTATTAAATTAATTTTGGGGTTTTGAATAGTGTAGGAGTAGGTTAAGAGTAGGGTAGAAGTAGGGTAGGAGTAGTGTAGGAGTAGTGTAGGAGTAGGGTAGGAGTAGTGTAGGAGTAGGGTAAGAGTAGGGTAGGATTAGGGTAGGAGTAGTGTAGGATTAGGGTAGGAGTAGGGTAGGAGTAGGGTAGGAGTAGGGTAGGAGTAATGTAGGAGTAGGGTAGGAGTAGGGTCAGAGTAGGGTAGGATTAGGGTAGGAGTAGTGTAGGATTAGGGTAGGAGTAGGGTAGGAGTAGTGTAGGAGTAGGTTAGGAGTAGGGTAGGAGTAGGTTAGGAGTAGGTTAGGAGTAGGGTAGGAGTAAGGTAAGAGTAGGTTAGAATTAGGGTAGGAGTAGGGTAGGAGTAGTGTAGGAGTAGGGAAGGAGTAGGGTAGGAGTAGGGAAGGAGTAGTGTAGGAGTAGGTTAGGAGTAGGTTAGGAGTAGGGTAGGAGTAGGTTAGAATTAGGGTAGGAGTAGTGTAGGAGTAGGGAAGGAGTAGGGTAAGAGTAGGGTAGGATTAGGGTAGTAGTAGGATAGTAGTAGTGTAGGAGTAGGTTAGGAGTAGTGTAGGAGTAGGGTAGGAGTAGGGTAGTAGTAGGGTATAGTAGTAGTGTAGGAGGGTAGGAGTAGTGTAGGAGTAGTGTAGGAGTAGGGTAGGAGTGGGTTAGGAGTAGGGTAAGAGTAGGGTAGGACTAGGGTAGGAGTAGTGTAGGATTAGAGTAGGAGTAGGGTAGGAGTAGGGTAGGAGTGGGTTAGGAGTAGGGTAAGAGTAGGGTAGGACTAGGGTAGGAGTAGTGTAGGATTAGAGTAGGAGTAGGGTAGGAGTAGGGTAGGAGTAGTGTAGGAGTAGGGTAGGAGTAGGGTAAGAGTAGGGTAGGATTAGGGTAGGAGTAGTATAGGATTAGGGTAGGAGTAGGGTAGGAGTAGTGTAGGAGTAGGGTAGGAGTAGGGTAGGAGTAGTGTAGGATTAGGGTAGGAGTAGGGTACGAGTAGGGTAGGAGTAGTGTAGGAGTAGTGTAGGAGTAGGGTAGGAGTAGGGTAGGAGTAGGGATTGTAATTAGCCACAAAGGGCCCGCGAGATAGATGGCATTCTGGGAAAGCACATACATTTTATCCTGTTAGCACGTTCCCGTGGGTAAATTTCCGACATCCACGCGGGCGAAGCCGCGGGCAGAAGCTAGTTAATAATAAGTAGGTATGTAAAGTGGTCGAAAATTTACCACTGATGGGATAAAAGGGGTAATTCAGTTTTTAAGGGGAGGATTTGAACTTGAAACTGTATGTTACATTTTCACGCCTAAACCACTGAACTTCTGATTTGGCATAGAGATAGATGACATCCTGGGGAAGCACATACATTTTATCCTGTTAGCACGTTCCCGTGGGATAATTTCCAACATCCACGCGGGCGAAGCCGCGGGCAGAAGCTAGTTCTCAATAATTTGATTTCGTACCACATCTAGTATATTCACGGCACTAGCCCCTCGGGCTCTGAGGGTGTCTGACGTACGTATCACGTTACATGTGGCACGGTGGGCCTGTCCGTTGGCGGTAAAAGGTCGTAAGTGACGGTTTTGATAACAAAGAATTTTGGTTGAAAAGATATGTATGTGTAAATGTAACAAGCAATTTAATGTCATTTCAAACTATAGGCAATGGTCAAGTTCGATCCTCTACTGTACCTACATAGATAATATTGACGTGAACCTAATTAATTTTGAACCCTTGCGTTGAAATATCTCGTCGGTTATTTAAAAAACCGACCAAGTGCGAGTCGGACTCGCCCATGAAGGGTTCCGTTACGTTACGATTTATGACGTATTAAAAAAAAACTACTCACTAGATCTCGTTCAAACCAATTTTCGGTGGAAGTTTATATGGTAATGTACATCATATATTTTTTTTAGTTTTATCATTCTCTTATTTTAGAAGTTACAGGGGGGGGACACACATTTTACCACTTTGGAAGTGTCTCTCGCGCAAACTATTCAGTTTAGAAAAAAATGATATTAGAAAACTCAATATCATTATTGAAGACCTATCCATAGATACCCCACACGTATGGGATTGATGAAAAAAAAAATTTGAGTTTCAGTTCTAAGTATGGGGACCCCCAAAATTTATTGTTTCTTTTCTATTTTTGTGTGAAAATCTTAATGCGGTTCACAGAATACATCTACTTACCAAGTTTCAACAGTATAGCTCTTATAGTTTCGGAAAAAAGCGGCTGTGACATACGGACGGACAGACAGACAGACAGACAGACAGACATGACGAATCCATAAGGGTTCCGTTGCCATTTGGCTACGGAACCCTAAAAAGCGGCCACAGGGTTCCGTTTTACGATTTATGACGTATTAAAAAAAACTACTTACTAGATCTCGTTCAAAATTTTCGGTGGGAAGCTTACATGGTAATGTACATCATATTATTATATTTTTTAGTTTTATCATTCTCTTATTTTAGAAGTTACAGGGGGGGAGGGGGGGGGGGGGACATTTTACCACTTTGGAAGGGTCTCTCGCGCAAACTATTCAGTTTAGAAAAAAATGATACTAGAAACCTCAATATCATTTTTGAAGACCTATCCATAGATACCACACACGTATGGGTTTGATGAAAAAAAAAAAATGAGTTTCAGTTCTAAGTATGGGGAACCCCCAAAATTTATTGTTTTTTTTCTATTTTTGTCTGAAAATCTTAATGCGTATTAAATCTTAAGTTTCAACAGTATAGCTCTTATAGTTTCGGAAAAAAGTGGCTGTGACATACGGACGGACAGACAGACCGACAGACATGACGAATCCATAAGGGTTCCGTGCCATTTGGCTACGGAACCCTAAAAATAGCTGTTCCATACATTTTGACCGTGTAGGTATTGCAACTTTCTGTGAAAATGCTGTTTTTTTAGGGTTCCGTAGCCAAATGGCAAAAAACGGAACCCTTATAGATTCGTCATGTCTGTCTGTCCGTCCGTATGTCACAGCCACTTTTTCCGAAACTATAAGAGCTATACTGTTGAAACTTGGTAAGTAGATGTATTCTGTGTCCCAAGTGGAAAAATGTATGAGTAGTTTTTTTTTAATACGTCATAAATCGTAACGTAACGGAACCCTTCATGGGCGAGTCCGACTCGCACTTGGCCGGTTTTTTTTTGTATTTTTAAGCTCAATCTGTTACTAACCACTAACAACGTATGGACTGCTATAGGTCTGAAATAAAGTTTTTTTTTAAAATATATTTTGCAATGGTAATTAAATTTATATTTAAGCATTAAGATTTATAATAAATTGAAGTTGTTAATATTATTAAACTTTTTTCTAAGAAATGTGAAAGATGTTTACGTGTGTGCAAACGTGGCCACTTGAGCGACTGATTTTTGTTATTATTGATCGAAGCATTTATATAATACTAGCTTCTGCCCGCGGCTTCACCCGCGTGGATGTCGGAAATTATCCCACGGGAACGTGCTAACAGGATAAAATGTATGTGCTTCTCCAGAATGCCATCTATCTCGCGAGCCCTTTGTGGCTAATAACAATAGAAAACCAATTGTGTCTCATTAGTGGTGATTAAGAGGGTACCTATATGATATCTTTACCTAAGTACCTACCTAATTAAAAAAAAAAAACTCAATAACAGAAAATTAAATACCCACCTACCTAAATAAACCTATTTCTGATGATAACTAATCTAAACTCAATAAATAAGCAAGATCCCTAAAAACGAATATCTATACGAATGACTACTCCTACCTAACAGTAATAAAATAACCTACGGTCACTACGTACACTATCAAATATGCTACCTATACTTTAAAATTAAAATCTATACCTACGACTTATATGAAAATAAACCTAAATAACTCTAAAAACTAAAAGGAATAAAAATGAACTCCACTGCGGGTGACGTAACCTACGACAAACTTATTATTTGCGGTTGACACAGTAATGGGTCTAGGGATCGAACCGCAAAATTAAGTTTGTTTTTTATTGTATATACTTTTCCGGGATAAAAAGTACCCAGTGTGGTGCCCAGGATATTAAACAATAATTATACCAAGTTTCATCGTAATCGAACCGGTAGTTTTTGCGTGATGCCTGAACAAACAGACAGACAGACAGACAAAAAAAATTTTAATCACATTTTTGGGTTCGGTGTCGGTCTAGTAACACCCCCTGCCATTGATTTTTTTGATATTTTCAATGTACAGAATTTTCACTTCTACAGATTTATTATAAGTATAGATAGAATAGATTTTATTTTATGGCAATTGAAAAGGTTATCACGAAAACTATCTTGTGCTAGTGATTTACTTTTGTTCTTTATAACAGTGGGACCATTACAAGCTGGTAATAACTAAATTTTAGTAAGAGGTCTGCCTACCCCATGACTCGTGTGGTAACTCGGGTGACGTACGCTGGTGTCATGTTACAGTGAGGTGGGCCTGTCTATTGAGAGCTATGGAACACGAAAGTACTGGCGGTATTGCGGCCATCTTTTTATTTTTGACATGATTTTTTTTTGGTGCCTCTCAGTCCCTCATCTCGTGAATGTCCCAAACATATTCTAAAGAATCTAAGACCATGATAGAACAATTATGAACATAACATATATGAATTTTAGCTGTAGCTGTATTTTATTGGAACGAAGTTCCTTATCGCGCGTTGCGAAAGGGGGCTAGACGGAAAAAATTAAGACCAAAAGTTGGAACGACACTTTTTGCTATAGTTGTAAGTAGTGCGGCGTGCGCGTGTTTCTCTGTCTGTCTCTCTCTCTCTTTGTACAGACGCCAGCAGGTCAAGCTACCCGAAACTGTCAAATTTTCCCAATCAACCTTGAACCTTAATGCTTTAGCGATAAAGCTGAAAATCTATTAAAGAAATTAGACAGATTGTAGTAGCTTGTTGTGCTGGCGTCTGTACTTCGTTCCATCTGGGTGTCCCTTGACACCTCTTAAGTTTTTTATGCTAATTATTATTATTATTTATTCTTAATCAAGTAACAAAAGACTCATACTAATTATTAGGCACACAATTTCAACAACAATACAAACATACAAGACAATAAAATTAATTAAATTAAACGTATTCATTATATTATTGGTCATAAAAATAAAAATCTATACTTATAATAAATCTGTAGTAGTGAAAATTCTGTACATTGAAAATATCCAAAAAATAAATGGCAGGGGGTGTTACTTGACCGACACCGAACCCAAAAATGTGATTAAAAAAATTTTTGTCTGTCTGTCTGTCTGTCTGTCTGTCGGTCTGTCTGTCTGTCTGTCTGTTTGTTCAGGCATCACGCAAAAACTACCGGTTCGATTACGATGAAACTTGGTATAATTATTCTTTAATATCCTGGGCACCACACTGGGTACTTTTTATCCCGGAAAAGTATATACAATAAAAAACAAACTTAATTTTGCGGTTCGATCCCTATACCCGATTATCACTGTCTGTACTGTACCAACCGCAAATACTAAGTTTGTCGTAGGTTGGGTCACCCGCAGTGGAGTTCATTTTTATTCCTTTTAGTTTTTAGAGTTATTTAGGTTTATTTTTATATAAGTCGTAGGTATAGATTTTAATTTTAAAGTATAGGTAGTATATTTGATAGTGTACGTAGTGACCGTAGGTTATTTTATAATACTGTTAGGTAGGTTTAGTCTTTCATATAGATATTAGTTTTTAGGGATTTTGCTTATTTATTGAGTTTAGATTAGTTATCATCAGAAATAGGTTTATTTAGGTAGGTAGGTATTTAATTTTCTGTTATTGAGTTTGTTTTTTTAATTAGTTAGGTACTTTGGTAAAGATATCATATAGGTACCCTCTTAATCACAACTAATGAGACACAATTGGTTTTCTATTGTAATTAGCCACAAAGGGCCCGCGACATAGATGGCATTCTGGGGAAGCACATACATTTTATCCCTTTTAGCACGTTCCCGTGGGTAAATTTCCGACTCCACGCGGGCGAAGCCGCGGGCAGAAGCTAGTATAATAATAAATATAATAATTATAATTTTCTAGTCGGCATTGGAACAGCAACAGAAAAAAACCGGCCAAGTGCGAGTCGGACTCGCCCATGAAGGGTTCCGTTACGTTACGATTTATGACGTATTAAAAAAAAACTACTCACTAGATCTCGTTCAAACCAATTTTCGGTGGAAGTTTATATGGTAATGTACATCATATATATTTTTTAGTTTTATCATTCTCTTATTTTAGAAGTTACAGGGGGGGGGGGACACACATTTTACCACTTTGGAAGTGTCTCTCGCGCAAACTATTCAGTTTAGAAAAAAATGATATTAGAAACCTCAATATCATTTTTGAAGACCTATCCATAGATACCCATGGGTTTGATGAAAAAAAAAATTTTGAGTTTCGGTCCTGAGTATGGGGACCCCCAAAATTTATTGTTTTTTTTATATTTTTGTATGAAAATCTTAATGCGGTTTACAGAATACATCTACTTACCAAGTTTCAAAAGTATAGCTCTTATAGTTTCGGAAAAAAGCGGCTGTGACATACGGACGGACAGACAGACAGACAGACAGACATGACGAATCCATAAGGGTTCCGTTGCCATTTGGCTACGGAACCCTAAAAAGCATCCTAACTAGAAAGATTAGAAAAAAGTATTCTTAACTTCTTTCTAATCTTTCTAGGTAGGATTAAGAAATCCTTCCTAGAACCTGAGAACCTTGATATCTTTAATTGTTCTACGTGAAATCCGTCTCTTGTGAACTAGGAAGGCGTAAACTCATCTAGATTATTATATGACGAGAGGATAAGCAGCAGCATTCTTCTTCGCCATCACACAAATTGGTGATGATTTTTTAAAACAGTCTCAAAAGTTTAGAATGTCGATATCATTGATGCACACTTCCTCAAGATGTTTTATCTGCTGCAGGTAGTAATAATCTGTTCATAAAAAAAAACCGGCCAAGTGCGAGTCGGACTCGCCCATGAAGGGTTCCGTTACGTTACGATTTATGACGTATTAAAAAAAAACTACTCACTAGATCTCGTTCAAACCAATTTTCGGTGGAAGTTTATATGGTAATGTACATCATATATTTTTTTTAGTTTTATCATTCTCTTATTTTAGAAGTTACAGGGGGGGGACACACATTTTACCACTTTGGAAGTGTCTCTCGCGCAAACTATTCAGTTTAGAAAAAAATGATATTACAAACCTCAATATCATTTTTGAAGACCTATCCATAGATACCCCACACGTATGGATTTGATGAAAAAAAAATTTTTGAGTTTCAGTTCTGAGTATGGGGACCCCCAAAATTTATTGTTTTTTTTATATTTTTGTATGAAAATCTTAATGCGGTTTACAGAATACATCTACTTACCAAGTTTCAACAGTATAGCTCTTATAGTTTCGGAAAAAAGCGGCTGTGACATACGGACGGACAGACAGACAGACAGACAGACAGACATGACGAATCCATAAGGGTTCCGTTGCCATTTGGCTACGGAACCCTAAAAATGGGAATCGAACCCAGGACCTCATGCTCAGCAGTAGCGCTTGCCACCGATAGACAACGAGGCAGTCAAAAGGCAAATAATCTCTTCGTGTATCAGTAATCGTATATATATATATTTTTTTACCCTATCCAGGACTTTCCTCTGACCATACCAAACCACGGGACGTTTCAGTAAGTCGTAAATTGGACGGGACGGCATAACGCCACACCGTGTGAGAATCCCGGGAATTCGGGCCGCGACGCGACGCAGGACAATCAAATGATGTGTTTTATTGACATCACTATTATATTTTTTGTGTTTACACTTTGTTTTATAGGTACGGGTCAAGTTGTTGTTCTTACAAGTTTTATTTAGCTTGTGAGAATGTTAAGAATGTAGGTAATTTTGGAAAACCTAGTCTTAGGCTCATTGGGATGGTGGGTAATTTTTCCTGTCCTAGAAACTTCTTTTGATCACTTTTTATTAGGGTTTTTTTAGAGCCGTACATTTTGACTATGCCAGGTTTGTAGAGTTAGGCGCTTGGCTGTACATTCGATCTGATAACTTTTTAACAGTGAAACTGTTATTTAAGTCTTGGCAACCTACTTTACGTAAAATGTTTTGGTGGGATTTTTTTATTACGAGGAGCCATTTACGATCTCTCATCAGATGACTGTGGTTAGTTCAGCTCAAAAAAATCCCTCGCTACGCCAATGAGGCCAGTATTACAGAACCTCATTTAAAACTCAAGCATTACTTAAAACTTGTTTAAAGCCATTTGATTGGTTCAAACTACCTCAGTAAGCGAGTAAGTTTGAGTCTTGAGTAAGGTTCTGTAATACGGCCTTTAGGGCTGATTTTACCAAAGTCTTTTATGCGTCGAATCACGTCTGTTCCGTGCGTCGAATAATATTGACATCTGACAGTTCTAGTATGGTAAAACTGTCAAAAATTCAAAATTTATTCTCAGGACTAGCTTCTGCCCGCGGCTTCGCCCGCGTGGATATCGGAAATTATCCCACGGGAACGTACTAACAGGATAAAATGTATGTGCTTCCCCAGGATGCCATCTATCTCGCGGGCCCTTTGTGGCTAATTACAATAGAAAACCAATTGTGTCTCATTAGTGGTGATTAAGAGGGTACCTATATGATATACTAGCTTTTGCCCGCGACTTCGTTCGCGTGGAATAGTGACTTCACCAATAGATGACACCGACTCTTGACTAATAGATGGCGCTGTATGTCCGGAATAAATTTTATTTTTTATTTTATTTTTTGTAATAAAAACTATCCTATGTCCATTCTCAAGTTCCAAACTATGTCTGTACCAAATTTCACACAAATCTGTTCAGTAGTTTAGGCGTGAAGCAAAGACAGACAGACAGACAGACAGACAGACAGAGTTACTTTCGCATTTATAATATTAGTTTGGATTTACCTAAGTACCTACCTAATTAAAAAAAAAAACCTACCTAAATAAACCTATTTCTGATGATAACTAATCTAAACTCAATAAATAGGCAAAATCCCTAAAAACTAATATCTATACGAATGACTAATCCTACCTAACAGTACTATAAAGTAACCTACGGTCACTACGCACACTAACAAATATACTACCTACCTATACTTTAAAATTAAAATCTATACCTACGACTTATAAAATTAAACCTAAATAACTCTAAAAACTAAAAGGAATAAAAAGGTCGCACAGATAATACTGCGGGTGACGTAACCTACGACAAACTTATTATTTGCGGTTGGTACTGTAATCGGTCTAGGGATCGAACCGCAAAATTAAGTTTGTTTTTTATTGTATATACTTTTCCGGGATAAAAAGTACCCAGTGTGGTGCCCAGGATATTAAAGAATAATTATACCAAGTTTCATCGTAATCGAACCGGTAGTTTTTGCGTGATGCCTGAACAAACAGACAGACAGACAGACCGACAGACAGACAGACAAAATTTTTTTTAATCACATTTTTGGGTTCGGTGTCGGTCTAGTAACACCCCCTGCCATTTATTTTTTTGATATTTTCAATGTACAGAATTTTCACTTCTACAGATTTATTATATGTATAGATAAAACTTATTCTATGAACTCGTAGGTATAAAAGTTTGGTGTATGCGCTCTAAGACTATCAAGTTATAACTTAGTTATCATACTTATAAGCTTAATGTCTTGCAAGGGATTTATGGGTCAGCATTTAAATACTATTTTTATTCATAAATAATTTAAGTAATTAACCGCAAATATGACATTTTATAGAGCGTTAAAATGACTAAGTAAAACCCATGTCGATGTTGCTGTTACACGACTCAAATTCTACTTACACATCTATCTATAGGTACTAATAATAAAGCTGAAAAGTTTGTTTGTTTGAACGCGTTAATCTCTGGAACTACTAGTCGAATTTGTAAAATTCGTTTTGCATTTGATAGCCCAATTTTTGAGGAAGGTTATAGGCTATTTATCATCACGATGTCTCTAAGAAGCCGAGCAAAAACAAAAACATCAGTCAGAAAGAACGCCAAGCAAAAATGAAGTAGGGTTATGCGATGCGATGCGACGCGGTGGGGGGGGGGGGGGATGTGACGCGGTGGGCCGGGGGACAAGAACTTTCACGCGGACGAAGTCGCGGGCTGAAGCTAGTTCATATATAAAGTGTGATGCTGTTGTAATGATACCATGTCAAGAATTTTAAGAATTTCGTCGCCGACATACCTCGACACGGGATGGGACAATAAAATTGTATGTTTTATTTACATTAAGTACTGAAAGGCTCGTGGCTAAGTAATAACAGCCGCACGGGTCGATCGAACAGGTTAAGCTACGCTTGCTGCAGTTGGTCCGTGGATGGGTGACCATCTTTATATACCGAGACCCCTCCGTGACTCGGAAAGCACGTTAAGCGTCAAAAATCCAAGAATGACAGCCGAGACCAATGTTCCGGCTGTCATTCTTGGATTTTTGACAGTCGTTACGGGTCATCAGAAGCCCAAAAGTCTAATAACCAGTTTTACCAAGATCAGACCAGTAGCTAGGTTGTGGAGGTCAGATAGGCAGTTGAGTCGCAGTCGCAATACTGGTATTCAGCTGCTTCCGGTTAGACTGGAAGCCGACCCCAACATAGTTGTGAAAAGCTTAGGCAGATTTAGATGTATTACATTAATTAAATACTAATAAATGTTGAGATTATAAGGCCGCAGCATCCTTTGGTACACCACTGACTACCTACAATATTGTCCTTCCCCTTTTTAATCCATCCAAAGGTTGTCTTGATCGCTGTTAGTGACAAGACCACACATTATGTCACCCTTTGTAAAATTTCTACATTCATACCTATCTGTAATGTATATGGTGTACATAATAAAGAGTAAGTATTCTATTCTCCACTCAAGAACACGGGTACTCCAACGGTCATCGGTTCAACGGCTAATATGGCCGGCCCATTGCCACTTCAGCTGTGTTATTCTGTGGGCTATGTCGACCACTTTGGTTCTCTACCGAATCAACTCGTTGCGGATTCGATCCCTCAGAGAGACTCCAAGCATAGCCCGTTCCATAGCTCGCCGAGCAACCTAGAATTTATGTACTAGCCGTAC
Source organism: Apamea sordens (assembly GCA_945859715.1). Taxonomy (NCBI): domain Eukaryota; kingdom Metazoa; phylum Arthropoda; class Insecta; order Lepidoptera; family Noctuidae; genus Apamea; species Apamea sordens. Next base: position 12,879,300 of record OX244009.1, read on the forward strand.
CGGGAGTGTCCACGGTTCAGCTCCGTAAGTGATAACTGGCAGGACGCACTGATTGAAGACATTAGTCTTTAGGCTCTGTGGAGCGACGGTCTTTGCAGGATGGCTGGTAGCAGCTGGATGAGAGTTGCCAAAAATCGAGTTGAATGGCGTGCAATAGGAGAGGCCTATGTCTAGCAGTGGACTGCTATAGACTGATGATGATGATTCTATTCGTAATTTAAAACGTTCAAAATTTAGTCACAGTCTCATCTCGGCGACAAACAAATGTCAAAAACTTGTCAAAAATGTAGGGAAATTAAAGGTGTTCTTGACAGATTGACATTGAGATCAGAAGGCCAATTCTCGTAATTTAAAACGTTCAAAATTTAGTCATAGTCTCATCTCGGCGACAAACAAATATCAAAAACTTGTCAAAATGTAGGGAAATTAGAGGTATTTTTGACAGATTGAGACTGAGATAAGACTGTGAACGTTCTTAAAATTACGAGAATTGCCCCTCTGAAAGCCAATTCCCGTAATCGAAAACGTTCGAAATGTAGTCGTAATCTTATCTCAGCGACAATCGATGTCAAAACTTGTCAAAAATGTAGATAAATTAAAGGTATTTTTGACAGATTGAGACTCAAATCAGACTGAACGTTCTTAAAATTACGAGAATATTGTCCCTCTGCTTTTCCATATCCTACATATTAAAATACAATAGTATCACTCGACTAAAGTTTTAAGGACGTTATAATTTTAACGGTGCGAGAGTGAGACAGTCTGTACGAAAGAGATAGCACACCGAAGGCTTCGCAGGTGGGCGTGGTTTAAACTGACACACCCACTGCTCTATTCATTGTTTCGAATGGAAGGGAAATTATTGGAAATGTTAATTTGGGGTTCGAATTTAAGGAAAATGGTGGGCTGTAATAAATATTAAAATGGGAAATCGAATATTTTACATTATTTATTATAAGGCTAGTTTACAATGGTGGTGTTGTCTGAGTTTTTACAAAAGTTATTTTAACTTGAATTGGTCTCATTTCTTGGGGCCTTCCATTCTCCTTGTCCCGGTTGGCCGAAGCAAGGAAAACCTGCTCAGGTGGAGGTTCACAGATAACTCGACCCTGGAGTTTGAATAATAATAATAATAATAATAATAAAGCGGTACTTCTGGACACGGCTCGCATTGTCAGGAGGTTCCTCTCTCTGGAGCCCTGACCACCGGTAGCTTGGACCCTGTTCCCGATACCGGTGGGCTACTATTTTTTATATTTTTAAATGTTTTTTTTATCTTTTGTTTACAAAAATATTTAAAAATGTAATTTGTATGTATAGTAAATGTAATAAAGGAAATAATAATAATAAAGTTTATTGTTCTTCTCTCACATAGAATTTTACAAACAAATATAAAAAAAGCAAACAAAACATTAGCTATAATTGTTGTGATCTATGTGAGAGACTGGTTTCTGTACTAGGAGACCTGTATGACAGATTACCAGCCTCTCCAGCCTCCGAACAAAAGGTGACAGCTGTATACAACATCGTCGTCATCGTCGAATGTGGTGCTGTTCCACAATCGATGGGACACTTCATATCTTGTCTTACCTTTCTTATTGTCTGCACTATACAGGAACTGCTGGAGTTAGTTAGTTAATTCTTAGTCAAATTCTGGGCTACTCAATTTAGATTACCACCGACACGCTAAGAAGATCGATTCACACAATCCATTCTTCTCTTATTTGACTTTCTCCTCAACACTCTCTTCAAATTCATTTCATCCCTCCTAATCACATGCCCATATCAAGACAAACCATTTTTTTTTCGAGTTCAGACACACACACAAGTCCAAATACTCTCTAAGAATATTTTAATGGGAGAACCCAATAACATTGTAGGGACTCAAACCCAGGTCCAACTAGGCAGTTAATTTCCGGGGATGGAACCCAGCACCCTAATAGCGTAACACACTATCAATATTAATCTGAATCATTTTGAAGGATATTGCTAATCCATTGCTTCATATTATGTTCGATAAATGTGTCTGATCAACAACGTAAATAACGCAATGAATGTTTTTGAAAGGCCAAAATGAAACCCATTGCAACTGACAGTATCTTACGCAATTACCGCGCTTATGTACATACGAGGTAATCTCTGGAACTGGTACACTGATTCTTTTGTCCTAGAAGTGGTGGCTGCTACATAACAGCCGCAGTGACGGCTGTCAAGAAAATGATGGGAGCTGGTATTGAGATTACGGTGTCAAAAAACGCTCTCTACGAAGACACCAACTTACTTTCATAAATAACGTTCACACAACAATCGACGGTAAATTGCGGACGCTATGTGGCGACCACCGCAGTCTTAGAAAACCCTAGCTTTATAGGAAGTTATTGCCACATGAGTAAAGATTCCCGAGCGTCATATAGTTGCTATACTTGACGTCCACGCAGACTAAGTCGCGGGCAGAAGCTCGTGTTATATAGTAAAAGGTCCAATAAGGTACCCAGGTACCCTACGTGAGTGAGACGGTCAGTAACACCAAGGCGTTGCAGGCCTTCCTTGAGGAGCTGGGGTGGATTGAATAATCGATTTTCCCACCCGTACACAAAACACGCGCATTGACGTGGAGTGGCGGACACCAGCCCGTAATACCTACCTAAGGTCCAATAAAATTGTCACTTAATCGTTGCGGAAACCGAGATTTTTATTAACTGTCAAAATGCACACGGAATCGCCAAATAAGACAGACAGAATCTAATTCTCACGTACTGACGTCGTTTCCCATGTAGCATCAATTGTGATAACGTCGTAATAAAGTGCACAATGTGAAGGACAATGCCACAATTACTGGATATGTTTCAAGCACCCTTAGTGCAGTCAATGGGGTGGGAACTGGGGTTGGTTCCGTATGAGGAATTGAAGCTTAACGGGTGCGATTAAAGTATGCTGCGATTATGAATTGGTTTAAGAAGCTGCAATGTCAATTTTCGATCAGATTTGGGATCGTGAGAGTGGGCTTGTGCATGTGAGAGTGGGCTTGTGCATGTGAGGCTTTTGATTAGTAAGATACAGTAAGTCATTCCTGGTAGTTGGTAATGCAATGTTTAAATGAAATGTTGGTTAAAATAATCTAAACAAATTGGGTCTTTTTACGACGAGAATGGCCGTATGGCATGAGAGTACAACCATTAAAAAAAGATTGGGACGCTAAAGTCTAGGTGAACTCGCAAAAAATACATACTTTGCAAAGTTACAAGCCCTCCACCAAGTCATCATTTTTAGTGCACCCAGCTAGATTCTGCATACTCTAGAAGTCTAGAACAAACACGCAATAGATATAGAATAGAATAGTCTAGGCTGACTATAAAATAACTAACGTAAAAAAACAACCGACTTCCAAAAACGACACTACAAAGTGAAAAATAACTTTAACTTCGGAAGTCGGTGTCGTTTGGTTCGCATTTTCGTTGTTTGCCACCGACTTCCGAAATTAAAGTTATTTTTCACTTTGTAGTGTCGTTTTTGGAAGTCGGTTGTTTTTTTTTTGCAAAATTTATTTTTCACTTTTAAGTTGTAATTTTTACAAGTAATTTTGGTTTAAAAACCAAACTACTGAACCGTTTTTGATGAAATTTCTATGGGACCATTTGGGAAGTATACCCATTCCAACAAAAAAAGTTTTTTTCTAATCGGTTGGCAAGCGACGGCGTTATGCGCGAACAAACATAAAAAAAAATACAAACATCTGAATTGAGAACCTCCTCCTTTTTTAGAAGTCGGTTAAAAAGGCATTAACATAAAAAGTGCATTAACCCAATTAAAACCACCCAACAATTACCCACTTCATTATACACGCCACATTATCAATGGTTGTACAAATTCGCCTCGGGACCCCAAGCCGTGGTAAACATTATGGGCTGTTATGTCGTTACTCAGCATATCGTTAGCACCCCATGACGTAATGGGGTGATGGTGTACCCCATACCCCTGTTTGTTATACTTTAAGTAAGGGCGTGAGGTTTTTGGCATATTATTATTATTTTTACGAATAACAATTTTATCCCAAAAATGCATAAATCACTAGAGTAGCTGTACTTGGCTTGTAATTTATGCATTTTTGGGATGAAATTGTTATTCGTACAAAAAAAACATGTATCTGATGGATAATTTGGAAGATGCATTTCAGGTATTTCATGGGACATTACAACTGTTTTATAAACTATGTTTTCCCATGCAAAAGATAAAAAGGTCGAACCGAAAAAATTATACTCTTTGGTTGATGAAAGGTCTAAAAAAGTCGTGTATACGGAAACGATATTTACATTTAAAAAGTATTCATAATAAAACAAACAAAAATAGATTAACAAAAAAGTATAAAAAATATAGAGACATATTTAAATGTTGTATTAATAAATCTCAACAAATACACAATAAAAGATACATACAGAATATGAAAAACGAGTGCAAGGCTACTTGGGATATTATCAATAAAACAATTGGTGACACACAAAAAAGTAATGACATAGAACAAATTGTATTAAAAACCAACCACATCACTGACCCTCAAAAAATTTGTGACATGTTTAACGAATACTATATTTTTTTTGTGTGTACTATTAACAACCCTACTGACGCTTTCTTTGTAAAAATGTATGCACGTATGTCTGAAATAAAGATAAATTATTATTAATTATTATTATATCCAATTGACAAATAATAATGAATTTACATGTAATATTGACGCGATAAATAGAACAATGGACATTAATCAGAATAATACAATATTCTTGAATCCTACTGATGCAGTAGAAGTCTTCAGGGTAATCCAAAACCTAAAAAATACGGCGTCTGTCAGTTTTGACGAAATAAGTACCAAAATTATAAAAGCTTGTTCTAATCACTTATGCAAACCTTTGAGCTACTTAATTAATAGATCGTTCATAGAAGGCATATTCCCAAGCGCATTAAAGAACTCAATAGTCAAACCAATATTCAAGAATGGTGATAAATCTGACATGGCGAACTATAGACCTATAACCTTAATTCCTATAATATCGAAAATAGTGGAGAAGACAATGTTAAAAAGGCTATACGACTATGTGGATAAGTATAATTCCGTGGCTGGCGTGAATATGTTGACATGTCTAAAATGGCAATTTGTCAGGACGGCCATTTTAAAGGTTTGACCTCTTCTGGTAAATCGGTAAATTAGTTTACCGTATGTGTTTTAGTTGTTTTAAGGGTTATTTTGTACCATCTTTTAAATGATGACAATAAATAAACGAAATACCCCATAGTTCGCATAATAATAGACTTGTCAAGTCGTTCACCAACGAGTTATCAACTTATTCACCGAGTTGTCAACTTATGCACCAGCAGTTATCAACTTATTCACCTTCTGAGTGGGGAATATTAGTATGTAAACAATGTTATTAATGACAAACACAATGAGGACCAATTAAACAACTGATGACGAATATAAATGTAGTTGATTTGTTGAAAGACTTACTCAAATCAAGCAAAGTTTTTCTAACTGAACAAAATAATATTAAATTGAAAAACCACGAACCTATCAGTTTCCTAGCGTTAGAGCAATAAAAAAATATATAAATAGTAAATTGTTTTATTGGGCCAAACAACGGAAACATACTTATTATAGAAAGAAAAGAATAGTGGTTTCTGAACTTTGCAAGTCGTCACTAACTGCACCCAATCATATAAGGCTAAAGCCCCCCCCCGACCCCCCCGTATGTTTAAAAAGGGGGTGAGTACCGAGATGACGACTAATAGAGAAGTATGGAAGAAAACTGTGTCTGCCTCATTGGTCTAGTGGTCGCAAGCGCTACTGCTGAGCATGAGGTCCTAGGTGCGATTCTCGGATCGGACAAAGTGTTATTGGGTCTCGGCTTCCAATCTAACCGGATGCAGCTGAATGCCAGTATTTTACCTCCGGAGCGACTGGCTATCTGACCGCCACAACCCAGTTACTGGGTAATACGATGTCCCTTGGTAATATTGGGTGTCAGACTTTCGGGCTTCTGACGACCCGTAACGACTGTCAAAGATCCACGAATGACAGCCGGGACCAACGGCTTAACGTGCTTTCCGAGGCACGGAGGGGTCTCGGTATGTTAAGACGGTCACCCGTCCACGGACCTACCGCGGCAAGCGTAGCTTAACCTTCAATCAACTCGTGCGGTTGTTATTACTTAGCACGAGCCCCTCACCTCCTAAGTCAGTATGCTATATTCTTTATTTTGTAAAAACCATACCCTCTGTAGCTTCACAATGGATAAAAAGGCCCCCCAAAAATTTTTGATACAGGGCCCCATTAGGATGAGCTACGCCACTGTTCTGATGGCAAACTGTTGCAGAAGCGCCACAAACATGACGCAATTTGGTATGCTCCTCGAGCTCCTATAGTCTCGTCCCACAATATGTAGCATGTAGCCTCATTAGTTGCTAAATCATGTATAATATTGTCAAATTAAAAGACCAAAGCTGTCGTTTGTAAAACGAGACAGACGTTTTTAAATTATGGTGTCGGCAAGCACTGCTGTAGGTCAAACGCAAATGCCCTAACAGATTTTTACTTTTTACGGAAGCATCTTGACAACTCGACAACTTAGGTTCATAAGTTGGCAACTATGTTTCATTTAATGTCAAAGTTTTTGTAACAAACATTTAGTGATAACCATACCTACTTATTACATTTAGGGTTCCGAACTTAGCTGGCCGTAACTGGACATCTCAATATATCACAATTTAAACAGAAATATTTAGGTTGGCTATAACTTGACATCTCAATTTGTCAATTAAAAGAGAAAACTTGTATGTGTATAAGTTGAGATATCAAATAATAAATAATATTTGTGTTACTGGGTATAAGTTGATATAACAAAATATCAATGTTCGTTCACAAAAACATGTGAATCGTTAATTTGACATGTTGTGTTGTCAAGTAAAACACGTAAAAATGCGAGATGTCAACATAATACCATAGTCGATTGCTCCAAAAGTTATGTATATTATGAGCTGTCAATTTTTTTCATATAAATTCCTAATGCATAGGACGTATTAAGCCAATAAAAAGAAAAACATACAAGTCGAGTTGTCAATGTATTCACGCCAGCCACGGAATTTGCTAAGGCGGGAGCAGTTTGGATTCAGGAAAAATAGCACCACGTCTTTATCTTGTTTAATTTAATAAAATTAATAACTGAGGCAATGAATGACAACATACCTGTAGTAGCAATTTTTTTAGACATGAGTAAAGCCTTTGACTTCTTGGATCATACGCTATTACTAAGCAAATTAGATAAATATGGCATGAGGGGCCAAAACAATGACTGGCTTAAGTCGTACCTAAGTGATAGGCGTCAATGTGTGCAAATATCAAAAATCGTTGATGGAAACAAAGTAGAATATAAATCTAACTATAAAACTAACGCAGTGGGAGTACCTCAAGGCAGCGTGATAGAAGCGTTTTTATTTCTGCTATATATCAATGACCTTCCCAATGCAACACATCACGAAACAATCTTATTTGCTGACGTCTATAAAACGTCTTCGATCAACAGTGTCAGTAGCCGCAGCAGTCACGGCATATTACGGATACGTAGCGTCTGTGCTGTCATATGGTCTGATACTATGGGGCAATTCAGTTGAAGTTCTAAGAGCATTTCGAGTACAAAAGAAGTGTGTTAGGGCAATATCTGGCATCTGGTTTTCGGACAGCTGCAAACCTTTATTTAAAAAACTTCACATTATTCTACCGTTACCCTGCATGTACATCAAGGAACTATATATGCATGCTAGTAAAGCAAAATCCGCACTATTTTCGTATGCAATCAGAAGTGAGCCACAAAAAGGCTTCTGCTCGAAATAAATACAAACACGAACTAAATGTACAGACGCCAGCAGGTCAAGCTACCCGAAACTGTCAAAATTTTCCAATGAACCTTGAACCTTAATACTTCAGAGATAAAGTTGAAAATCTATTAAAGAAATTTGACAGATTGTAGTAGCTTGATGTGCTGGCGTCTGTACCTCAATGTAGATTGCAATTATTTAGGAGGAATCTATATATATAAAATTCAAAGTCCTGACTGACTGACTGACTGATAGATCAACGCACAGCCTAAACCGCTGGTCCTAGAGACATGAAATTTGGGGAGTATGTTCTTCGTGAAGAGTAGGCATCCACTAAGATAGGATTTTTCGAAATTCCACCCCTAAGAGGGTGAAAAGGGGGGAATTCGTTTGTATGAAAAATCTTATTCCTTGAGTTAATAAACTTGAAACTTGCCACGAATACTTATCTAAATAAATTAAGAAGATTGTCAGTTTTTTTTTTCTAAACTACCCTCTAATAAGGGATTGGGGGGTTTCAAAGTTTGTATGGAAGAATTTTAGCGCGCAGTCCGATTTACTTGAAACTCAGCATTTATACCTAATATTGAATGTAAAGAATAATGTGTATCAGGGTTTTTTGAAAATCTACCCCTGACGGGCTGAAATGGGGTAGTCAATTTTTCAGGGGAGGATTTTACTGCATGGCTTGATTAACTCGAAAATTAGTATAAATCATCTTTGAGTCAAGTTATGAATACATCCCAAACGATTTTTTTTAAATTCCACCCCTATGGGGGTGAAAAGCGGGGATACAGGTTATATGAAAAATCTTCTTCATTAGGTTAAGCTTGAAACTTTTCAAGAATACTCTCCTAAGTAAGTAATCTAATAAAGTTTATCATTATAAGTTTTTCAAAACTAGCCCTCACAGGGGGATATAGGGGGGTTGAAGTTTTTGTGGAATAATTTGAATGCGCGGTCCGATTAACTCGAAACTCAGTGTTTATACTTAAGACCAAAAATAAAGAGTAACATGTATCAGGGTTTTTCGAAAATCTACCCCTAACGGGTTGAAAAGGGGTAGTTAATTTTACAAGGGAGGATTATAATGCGTGGCTTGATTAACTCGAAAATTGGTATAAATAATCTTAGAATCAAGTTATGAATAATCCTAAAGGATTTTTCAAAATTCCACCCCGGTGGGGGTGAAAAGCGGGGGATACAGTTTATATGAAAAATCTTATTCATTTAGTTAAATAAACTTGAAACTTGGCAAAAATACTTGCCTAAGTAAGTAATAAAGTTTATCATTATAAGTTTTTCAAAACTACCCCTCAAAGAGGGATATAGGGGTGTTAAGTTTATGTGGAAGAAATTGAATGCGCGGTCCGAGTAACTCGAAAATCAGTATTGATACTTTTGACAGAAAATAATTAATAATAAGTACCTACCTATGTAAAGTGGTCTAAAATGGACCACTGACGGGACAAAAAGGGGTAATTTAGTTTTTAAGGGGAGGATTTGAACTTGAAACTGTATGTTACATTTTCACGCCTAAACCACTGAACTTCTGATTTGGCATAGAGATAGATGTCATCCTGGGGAAGCACATACATTTTATCCTGTTAGCACGTTCCCGTGAGATAATTTCCGACATCCACGCGGGCGAAGCCGCGGGCAGAAGCTAGTGTATATATAAATGGCATTCAGGTGTATAACAAGTTACCAAACTCATTTAAGGAACTTCCTATCCCCATGTTTAAAAAAAAGCTGACAAGTGGGTTACTGGATAATTGTTTTTATGACATTGGTGAATATATTGAATATTGTAAAAATTCAAGATGACATGTACTTAATTTTGACATTGATTTTAAATTATTATAATAATTCAAATTGGACATACTTTTAATCATTAAATCTTATAATTAATTGTACTTAGTTATATAAAATGACATTTTAATATTTGTACACCATATGTTATGGTAGAATGTATAGAACTTAAAAAAATGTTACCACCATACTATGTAAAACTACATTCTTACAAATAAATAAATTCAATTCAATTCAAAAAACAAAAATCATTTATTTGCATAAATAAGGTACATAAGGTTGATAAAATGTACAGAATTGTTCTCTTATTCTGCCTTTAATTTCGGCGTGAAAATATAAAATAAGGTTACATATTTTATTGCAATTAATTATTGATCATAATCATGCAGTCAGTAAACAGATAATCCCAAAAAATTGTGTCATTGATTTAAATAAATGTCACTATAAAATTGAAAAAAGAATAAAAAAAAACTTGAGAGGTGTCAAGGGACACCCGGATGGAACGAAGTTCAAAGAGAGAGAGAGAGACAGACAGAGAAACACGCGCACGCCGCACGGCTTACAACTATAGCAAAAAGTGTCGTTCCAACTTTTGGTCTTAATTCTTTCCGTCTAGCCTCCTTTCGCAACGCACGTTAAGGAACTTCGTTCCAATAATAATCATAAATGTCAATAATAATCATGTCAATAATCATGTCACACACAATAACAATAATGAATTAAAATGACCGTGCAATTTACAAAACTTACAATTTATAATCTAAAAATTCATGTACACTATAAAAGCATTTTCCAATTAAAAACCTCGTTAAATTATTTTTAAATCTAGAAAATGGTAGCGTTGTTATAGAATTTGGTATTTTGCTATACAATTTTATGCACATAATATAGCAGTTGTTGCCTGTAAATGCGAGATTAGTCCTCGGTTGAAATAGCTTATTAGTATACTTAGATCATGGGGCATAGTAGCTTGTAGCTCGCTGAATAAGCAGCCGATCGATTCTGTAAAATACTCACCGTGAAAAGTTAGGTGAAGTAAGCTTAGAGTGAGCTGTGAATAGTGTCAATCCCTAGCATTAGTTGGAATGACAGCTCACTCCACGCTCACTTCACCTACGTTTTCACGGTGATATGGTTACAGAATCGCACGTACAGTGTTCAAAGTATTCATTGATTGATTTATTTCTTTTAAATTGACCGCTCCCGGGTTTCAATAAGGGCAATATTGGCCCAGTGGTCAGTTCCGTCTTAGGAGTTGTCATCGGTCGTGAGTGCAACCCAGGCGGGCGCCTTTACTTTGACATAGTGAGGGAACCGGCATGTCCTAGAACCTTTGATTTGTTGGTTTTGTCTCCACCCCGATTAGCAAAATAACAGAACTATTATAACACTAGCTTCTACCCTCGGCTTCGCCCGCGTGGATGTCGGAAATTATCCCACGGGAACGTGCTAACAGGATAAAATGTATGTGCTTCCCGAGGATGCCATCTATCTCGCGGGCCCTTTGTGGCTAATTACAATAGAAAACCAATTGTGTCTCATTAGTGGTGATTAAGAGGGTACCTATATGATATCTTTACCTAAGTACCTAACTAATTAAAAAAAACATAAACTCAATAACAGAAAATAAAATATCTACCTACCTAAATAAACCTATTTCTGATGATAACTAATCTAAACTCAATAAAAAAGCAAAATCCCTAAAAACTAATATCTATACGAATGACTAATCCTACCTAACAGTATTATAAAATAACCTACGGTCACTACGTACACTATTAAATATACTACCTACCTATACTTTAAAATTAAAATCTATACCTACGACATAAAAATAAACCTAAATAACTCTAAAACTAAAAGGAATAAAAAGGTCGCACTGAAAAGCACGGTTTAGAATTGCAAGTAGCAGTTAAAATAAGAATAAGAACTAACGCTCGCCACTCGACACGTCCGTTCAAATCAAAGTTCAAAAAATGTAATTGGCGGCCGCGCGCCACGCGTATGCTGCGAACGGTGCAAGCCAAATTCAACCTTCAGCACTACATTTAGATCATAACTTAGGGTCACTGCTCACGGCTAAGATACTGTAATGTAACCTACGACAAACTTATTATTTGCGGTTGGTACAGTAATCGGGTCTAGGAATCGAACCGCAAAATTCACATTTTTGGGTTCGGTGTCGGTCTAGTAACACCCCCTGCCATTTATTTTTTTGATATTTTCAATGTACAGAATTTTCACTTCTACAGATTTATTATAAGTATATATAGAATAGATGAAAAAATAATAATGAAGATAATTCATACTCATGCTGACTTATTGATTCTGAGGCGGTACGAAGTTCGCCGGGCCAGCTAGTTGGTCATAGTCTCTAGCTGATTGATTGATGATTATTCGCTTCTAAGGCACTTCCACACTTATCCCACACAGAAAGCAAACGCTTCACTGCACAATGAGGCTCGAATGTCCAAATAATCAACATCCCTTTAAGTTTTTTCCTCACCCTACCATCTTCGACGTCCCTTCGGCGTCTTTCAAGCGAATCTGACAGAGGTTCAGTTATCTTGTCATCTCTACTGTTGACTGTGATGCTCTGTTACGGTGAGTAGTTATTGGTCTGAACTATAAAGTGAACTGTCAGCTTTTGTACGTACCTACGTACTTGACTTGCACATGAATCATGATCAGTCTATAATGTCTCCACTCCTCTTTTGGAGAGGGTGTGGTGTGTAATCTAAAACGTGGGCACAGTGCGGTTTGGTAGATGTCACATGTATTCGAAATTTGATGTTTTCCTTCACCGTTTTGAGAACAGTGATGAATTGATGCTGAAATTATTTACACAAAGCAAAGCACCTGCCTGGGTTCGAACCCACGACCTACAACTCGTAAGTCGGGGCCCTGTTATCACTGCTACCACTGCTCTAGAACTCACATGAATGAATAACATAAAAGTTACAAAACTTGCAAAAACCACCACTTGTAAAGACACTGGCATGAATTAAAATAAATGCTTGGAGTTTGAGACGAGATTCGAGATCAGTGATCTTGAAGTTACTTTTTCCAAAGCTGGAAACGAGCCAGGAACCAATCAATTACTGTAGCCATTGCGCCATTTAGATTACCTTTAAACCCCCTTTTGTCCTTTGTTTTACATGTCTTTCAAACAAACCCGACAGACTCCGTTAACTGGTAATCTAAGACTATTGTTGTCTATGCTTTCATCTATTGTTGTTTGTCTACTGGTCCGTTTAAGTAATTAACTACTGAATAGCGGCTTGCAAAGATGCTGACAAAAAGACGTGAGGATCACAGGATGGATACTGTTTTTATAACATCATGTACGGATTCTCCTCTAGAATTCATCATAATGAATTGACATCTTAACACGTTTCCATCAACTCCTTCAAAGGTTCCAGATTTATTAGCAAACTAGCTTCTGCCCGCGGCTTCGCCCGCGTGGATGTCGGAAATTATCCCACGGGAACGTGCTAACAGGATAAAATGTATGTGCTTCCCCAGAATGCCATCTATCTCGCGGGCCCTTTGTGGCTAATTACAGTAGAAAACCAATTGTGTCTCATTAGTGGTGATTAAGAGGGTACCTATATGATATCTTTACCTAAGTACCTACCTAATTAAAAACAAAAACTCAATAACAGAAAATTAAATACCTACCTAAATAAACCTATTTCTGATGATAACTAATCTAAACTCAATAAATAAGCAAAATCCCTAAAAACTAATATATATACGAATGACTAATCCTACCTAACAGTATTATAAAATAACCTACGGTCACTACGTACACTATCAAATATACTACCTATACTTTAAAATTAAAATCTATACCTACGACTCATATAAAAATAAACCTAAATAACTCTAAAAACTAAAAGGAATAAAAATGAACTCCACTGCGGGTGATCCAACCTACGACAAACTTAGTATTTGCGGTTGGTACAGTACAGACAGTGGTAATCGGGTATAGGGATCGAACCGCAAAATTAAGTTTGTTTTTTATTGTATATACTTTTCCGGGATAAAAAGTACCCAGTGTGGTGCCCAGGATAATAAAGAATAATTATACCAAGTTTCATCGTAATCGAACCGGTAGTTTTTGCGTGATGCCTGAACAAACAGACAGACAGACAGACAGACAGACCGACAGACAAAAATTTTTTTAATCACATTTTTGGGTTCGGTGTCGGTCTAGTAACACCCCCTGTAAATTATTTTTTTGATATTTTCAATGTACAGAATTTTCACTTCTACAGATTTATTATAAGTATAGATAGATAATTTTAATTTTATCTTTATTTTATCAACTAGCTTCTGCCCGCGGCTTCGCCCGCGTGGATGTCGGAAATTATCCCACGGGAACGTGCTAACAGGATAAAATGTATGTGCTTCCCCAGAATGCCATCTATCTCGCGGGCCCTTTGTGGCTAATTACAGTAGAAAACCAATTGTGTCTCATTAGTGGTGATTAAGAGGGTACCTATATGATATCTTTACCTAAGTACCTACCTAATTAAAAAACAAAACTCAATAGCAGAAAATTAAATACCTACCTAAATAAACCTATTTCTAATGATAACTAATCTAAACTCAATAAATAAGCAAAATCCCTAAAAACTAATATCTATACGAATGACTAATCCTACCTAACAGTATTATAAAATAACCTACGGTCACTACGTACACTATCAAATATACTACCTATACTTTAAAATTAAAATCAATACCTACGACTCATATAAAAATAAACCTAAATAACTCTAAAAACTAAAAGGAATAAAAATGAACTCCACTGCGGGTGACCCAACCTACGACAAACTTAGTATTTGCGGTTGGTACAGTACAGACAGTGGTAATCGGGTATAGGGATCGAACCGCAAAATTAAGTTTGTTTTTTATTGTATATACTTTTCCGGGATAAAAAGTACCCAGTGTGGTGCCCAGGATATTAAAGAATAATTATACCAAGTTTCATCGTAATCGAACCGGTAGTTTTTGCGTGATGCCTGAACAAACAGACAGACAGACAGACAGACAGACAGACCGACAGACAGACAGACAGACAAAAATTTTTTTAATCACATTTTTGGGTTCGGTGTCGGTCTAGTAACACCCCCTGTAAATTATTTTTTTGATATTTTCAATGTACAGAATTTTCACTTCTACAGATTTATTATAAGTATAGATTATTTGAAATCTCATCTATACTTATAATAAATCTGTAGAAGTGAAAATTCTGTACATTGAAAATATCAAAAAAATAATTTACAGGGGGTGTTACTAGACCGACACCGAACCCAAAAATGTGATTAAAAAAATTTTTGTCTGTCTGTCTGTCTGTCTGTCTGTCTGTTTGTTCAGGCATCACGCAAAAACTACCGGTTCGATTACGATGAAACTTGGTATAATTATTCTTTAATATCCTGGGCACCACACTGGGTACTTTTTATCCCGGAAAAGTATATACAATAAAAAACAAACTTAATTTTGCGGTTCGATCCCTATACCCGATTACCACTGTCTGTACTGTACCAACCGCAAATACTAAGTTTGTCGTAGGTTGGGTCACCCGCAGTGGAGTTAATTTTTATTCCTTTTAGTTTTTAGAGTTACTTAGGTTTATTTTTATATGAGTCGTAGGTATAGATTTTAATTTTAAAGTATAGGTAGTATATTTGATAGTGTACGTAGTGACCGTAGGTTATTTTATAATACTGTTAGGTAGGATTAGTCATTCGTATAGATATTAGTTTTTAGGGATTTTGCTTATTTATTGAGTTTAGATTAGTTATCACCAGAAATAGGTTTATTTGGGTAGGTATTTAATTTTCTGCTATTGAGTTTTTTTTTAATTAGGTAGGTACTTAGGTAAAGATATCATATAGGTACCCTCTTAATCACCACTAATGAGACACAATTGGTTTTCTACTGTAATTAGCCACAAAGGGCCCGCGAGATAGATGGCATTCTGGGGAAGCACATACATTTTATCCTGTTAGCACGTTCCCGTGGGATAATTTCCGACATCCACGCGGGCGAAGCCGCGGGCAGAAGCTAGTAACTAATATGGTCTTCATGTCACCAGGCAATGGTGTGACATGAAGAGATTTTTTTTTAAATGTATGATATCCTAAGTATATACTTACCCTCTAACTTTGAAATCCTACCCTTTAAGGTCGGATTTAAATACCATTTACCAATCAACTCAGCTACAACTTCATTACCTACTAGGATTGGACTTAACTCATCTTGGTCTCCTATATCATCATCGTTATTGATTACAGCATCTGCAACCCCACTCCAGACGGTCTATTATTTAAAAAGATTTCAATCACCGCTCACCGTGAAAACTATGACGAAGTGAGCTTGAAGTGAGCTGACCATAGTGTGTAGCTCAAGTCCCCATGGTGAGATCTGCTTGTTATAAGCCTCCCTCTTTTCACCGTCTACGATACTCCCTCAGGCAGTCACAAACCATATGTCATTCGCCACATGTTTGATGTCAACCCTGCCTGTAGCAACATGTTAATCCCTTAGTATATCTAAATAAACATCCTATTTATTTTTTCAAACCCCATCTAATCTGGAGCTTACAGCTTTCACAATTCTGTAGTTTTATCTCATGAATGATCTTAGACTATTGTTGTATTGAGTCGTGCTTGACTGTTGAAGGGTCGTTTAAAAAGGTGTGCTTGATTAATGTGGGTTTGAAGTGGGTTCCAGTGGTAATTTTTAGATTTATCGTGGGGTAAAAATGTCGTTGGATGATTTTGACGTTTCGACTGTAATTATTCAGAAATTAAAAGATTAACCTAGGCAGATATTAAGAAAAATTTATTTATTTATGTCAGCTTTCGCATTCGGGATATAATGACATATTGTTATGATCCATCTCTATGTCTTCACTTTGGATACTTTAGCTTTGAATTACAAACATAAGCTCATCTTATTCCATTGGATGTCGTCCTCCTGCAATTTGGCCTGTAGAGCATTTACATTTAAAGCTCTATTCTAGGAATGGAATTTATTGATTCCACTACCATCCCAAGTGTCCTGCAAAGGATGATAATAAAAATAATAAAAACTATAACAAACTACCAAATCTCACCCGGGACCCCAAAACGTCTTCCGTTTCCCGCCAAAAAAAGATGGCCACCGCTAAACGTCAAACTACAATGGCGGGCGAACACAAAGGCAACAAAAGAACAAACAACCGTATAATGATCGCATTCAATGCATTATACAACTAGCAAGCAATATTTAACTGTTTTTGTCAACTTTATGGCGGTAACTATAAAGTCTATTTTAGTGGTAGTTTATGCTTTTGGAACTTTTTTTGAGATCTGTGCATTGAGGGTTTAATTCATGGGTTGTCTATCAATTTGTCATTATTGTGATATCATGAATATCTTTTTATCCAGTCCATTATATTAAATGCAAAGGTCAGTCTCTTCATAGGGTTTTGGTCTGTTTGTACCAAAATAATATTATTTGCTTGAATTCCTATATTATTTTAAAATATCATATCTCAAAATTCCTATCAGTTGTAGACATATTTAACAAAAAAATAAAACACACTAAGCTAAAAGGGCCAACATGGCTAAAAATTGCACAAGACAGGAAGGTTTGAAAGGAAAAGGGGAGGCCGTTGCCCAGCAGTGGGACACAATATATGCTAACAAAAAAGAAAGAAAAATTTTAAAAGCATAATTTACAAAAAGGAACGCTGAAGATTTTTAGTTTTAAATAGCTCATGTTGGCAATTAGGGCATTAAATAATATGTAATTGTTAAATTTATGCATGATTTTCAAATATTTTAGTGCACACCATATTTTTACGTCTCCTGGCATAACACAGCGCTCTTTTCCTCAAACATAAGATTTGTATTTACTTTACCTATGTTAACAAATAAATTATGATTTGATTTGTTCAATAAAAATACATTCTAAACTCTATATATGCAAACGACTCGGTGTAACAGGTGTTATCAAAACATAATCAACTAAACAAAGGAAGCCACTACTTCACAGTGGGGTACGGCACCATGGTACAAAGAAAAAATAAACCTCAATTGTTTTCCAAAGATGCATATAAGTAAAGAATAGGAACGAAATGAGCAAACAATCGCTTCCTTTGATATTTGAAGTAAAAGTTCTTTTATATTGAAGTGGCGTTGAGAATTCACGTGACGATTCCGATACGACGTTTGAAAAAGGTAATCAACGAAATATTTTTAGATAAAATCATTATTATTAAAGCAGGTGCTAAATTTTATTAATTGGACAGAATAACTATATCAAATATGTAACGAAAAAGTGAGATAAACATTTGCTATATGAAACAAAACTGTTCTAAAATAAAATTTGTCCCACAGGGAGCTATAATGTGCCCTATATTTGTAACCATATGGCTTGACTTCTGACTCACTACACATTTGATAACATTAAGCATAAGCTATAGTAATTAATAATTGCTAATAGAGCGATTATTAAACTGACAGCGGATGTCCTAATTATGAGAGCAGCTGAAATAACTTGGCACGTCTGTGTCAAAATGAAAACGCTGGATCCACAATTTATGCACAGTTTTTATGTTTTTTTTTTTCTGATTTCAATTCTCTCTAGATTAATGAGTGTAATGCTGGAAATGCAGATTTTCAAACAAAAGGAAAGGAACAATCAACGTATCAAAGATTTCAAAAAACACTGACTAAAGTCATCCCATCGCGTAGCATGTAAACGACCCTATTTAGATTCCCTAACAAACAGTGCAGTGTTAATATTTGTTCACGTGGTCATTGGTGGCTCATGATTTAATGAGAGACGTCTCAATCAAGAGCAATTGAATGAAATAGGATGACTATGCGTTGTGTTGTGTTGTGTCTGGCTGTGACAAACGTGAAGATAAAGATGTGTTGAGAGAGGAGAGATTGATTAGTATGGCTTGAAAATGTGTTTAAGCAAGTACTATTGTCATAAATTAACGATAACATCGTAATAATAAATTGTAGATATGCTGGAAGAAACGGGGTTAAATCC
Organism: Apamea sordens; assembly: GCA_945859715.1. NCBI lineage: Eukaryota > Metazoa > Arthropoda > Insecta > Lepidoptera > Noctuidae > Apamea > Apamea sordens. Next base: position 12,898,035 of record OX244009.1, read on the forward strand.
CGTTTTTGAAAATGTTAATAATAAAAATTTGTTTACTGCATATTTTCAAGCACGTCCAAAATCTGTTAAATGAAAAAAAAAACAGCGTTTTGAGATATTTTTCTTCTGTAAAAAATTGTCTTGGAAAGCATTCGTCACAAATCTACTCCTGGTAGAACTAGCACTGTTAATATATACCTAGTAATTCATACAGAACGAAAACATTTAGAGCCAAACCTAAATGAAAACATTTGACGAAAGTACATCGACTCCTGACCCGTATCGCCCACTCCGTCTGTCACATTCAAAATTAGCAACTGACCAACTAATTGACCGAGAAAGACTTTCTTCACACCCGTTACATCACGCACACCGGATGATTTAATCATGTCAGCTGAAACGAACCTAATTCACGCATTGTGGGACGCAACGAAAATATCCACGTCGTCGTCTCATAAACCACTAACCTAACCGGTGATAGTCAAGAATCCGCCTACATAACAAACTCAATTGTTTCACGAAACTGAAAAATGGCGAACCTACACAGCAACCAATAGGAGGCGGTACCCTTTAACGGTTCAAAACCACCCCATTGGACGATTCCATCTTTTTAATTCATCACAGCCAATCGCAGGGCCCGACGGAAGTTCAAGTCAAACCAGTTCCATTTTAGCGTTCGAGCGGCGCGCACGCGTTTCAAATTTGGTATTGACGGCATTTAAAAAATTCGGATTTCGAACTCATTTCGTGTTGTATGCCAGTGTGTTTAGTTGCCGGTGTTTTGCTGTGTTCGATATACAAATTCGTAACGGTTTTGTTAGTTTTGAATTGTAAATCGTAAATAGGTTGTGTTTCGTCATTGGTGGGGGTATTATTTTTAGCATTTAGCTTGTTAAAGATGTTGGTGTGATGTGAGACGGATCTTAATTTAGCGGGGCACATGAGTGTGAGTATGCCTCGGCCTGTCTTCCTTATTTTTAAAGCTCGCCTGCCGTCGGTAAGCGTGTTTGTTTAGCGCCACATTTTTAGTTTTTAAATAGGGAGTGCGACTTATTTTTTACTTTATTTGTACTCTGAGGATGATTTCAGTTATTTTTACCCCGAAATAGGCTTGATTGAGACTCTATGTGAAGATTCTAAAAAAAAGAAAACAAATCAGATATAAAAGCTTCATTAGAATTAAATAAAGCTTATACAACTACTGCACCTGATTTGTGCGGAATGCCGGAGAGCAGTTGAATGTTGTAAACAGATTTATGAGTCACATAAACTGTAAAAACACACTTCATGAAGAAAATTGTTTTTAAAAACGAGCCTTTGACATCATAAAAGATGACTATAGGTTTATATCTAGAGGATTATGCAGTAAATATACTGAAAGCATCACACTTGATAATAGATTCATCAAACTCAAACACAAAGGACCAACTTGAAATAACCAACTAAAGGCACTTTTAAATTATCAAGGAGTCGGTTAGTCAGAAATATGAAGCTAGTTGCCCATTCCAAAGCGTAATAGGCTAACTATGGAGCAGGATGGACAAGAAACTTCACGGACACTCTTTTAAATCAAAACATTGTTACAAGATATTAGTTACATCTAAACAGAGTATGTAATGACTAAGGCAACCAGTGTGCAGTGTCCATAAAAAGCTTATATTTCGCAGAAGATCTGACCTGTCTATGTGTCAATGTCCTTTGTTTTAAGCCGATTAAGCAAATTATCACTTTATGGATTCCGACGAAGGTTTGACAAAAACAAGGATGGCCATGCCATTTTTTGCCGAAAGACGACCACTGCTGGTCATAAGCCTGCCCCAAGCATAGCCTCAACGATAGGTTCTACGGAACAATTCCTCAAATACAGCGACTTTGTAAATAAGGTCCATTAAAAAAAAATTGAATTAAAAAACTGGCAGAATATAAACGTAAGAATTTCAGACAGTTTTTTTTTTAAGAACTTTTTTGAAGTAAGAAAATCTGTCTAAAGATTCAAAGAGTCCAATTTGTTTAATCTTGCACAGTCAAAGAGCATATTCACATTCCAAATACAAAAGCAACAAAAACAAAAGAGAATATAGAAACATTAAAAATTAAGAACGCACATAACTTCCGCTTGACTGATGTTAAAAACCTTTTCGGTGTTAAACTTAATAGAGAATCTTTGTTCTTCTGTTTTCGTAATATTTTAATTTCAGTTAATTTTATGGCTTCTGTATAAAATCGACCGTGGCAGATGGTTGTTAACGTTTAAAATCGGTCTATTAAGTTTCATGGATTTATTTGAGGAATTGGGATGTTATATATCGATGATGTTAATGTAATTTTAATGTGAAAGAACTAGGTAATACTTATTCGATGTCAAAGCCTAGCATTATAAGCGTTATTCCCGTAATCATCATCTGCATATCTTATCTTCATAGGTTATTGGCTATAATGTTCCCACTGCTGGGACACATACCTCCTCTCGGTGGAAGGAGTGGACCGTAGTCTATAATATATATAATGTTTATGGGCGACATGCTGCTATCAGTTCAGTTGCTAGAAACATGAGCATGCATGAGGTATGTCAACTGCACATGACATAGCAACTTGGGCGTAAATATTGCAGTACTGTATTAAAACTAAGTGAAGTTTGCTGACCTTGCTGAAACAGAGTTTAACATTCTGCAGTGTAATGACGACAGTGTTATACTTATCAAGCTATACATTTCAAGTTTTAGCTGAACTCGCATTGTATAGGCCTTTCCAACAATGAGAGCCAGCTAATACTGGAAATATATAGCTTGATATGTCGTCGTCCGTAAGTACCTACATACGTCTAGCGCTCCCAGGACCGATCATTTTACTGACTAGGATCTTTTTGGATTATTCGTGCTGATATGAAAGATGAAGAAACAGTTAGATACTACTATGAATGATTTCAAGAAATAAGAACAGTAATATGTAGATCTAACTGAAAGTATACGCGTTCTACAGAAGATTCGGGACTCGGGAGCCACTGTTCTTCTGGAACGAGAAGGGCCTATATTGGTTTTTATAAGTAGAAGCCCGACAATGTTCTTCCAACTAACCTAGGTCAAGGGTATCTATGAAGATTTCTAAACAGTGAAACGGTTGCAACATTGCGCCGTATATTTAGATGAAAACTAATAAACAGAACCGTTTGCCCATCTACTGTTTTAATAACTCCACAAGAAATGCTGCGGTTATCGTTTACGACTGGATAAAACTGCATAACTCTTAGTGTAGAAAATTAATTATTGGAACTAAATTAAAAACGGAGATGGCGGGATGAGCTAGACTTCTTTAGTAAAGATTGGTCATTGGCAGCTCTAGACCGAGAGAGGTGGAAGGAGAGTAGGCAGGCCTTTGCCTCCAGCAGTGGGACATCAATGGGTAATATGCGGCTTTAATTGTGAAAGTTCCCAATCTAGGTGATATTCGATAATGGATACTCACTACAATATAATTACTTTTAAGTTACCTTGCTGCGCCCTAACAGGGTCATGTACTCACTAATTTTAAACCTAGCGTGTAACTATGGTTAGTTTTTATTTTATTTATTTATTTGATGAACTAATAAATAAAACAATAAAAAAACTAACCAAAGTGTGAATTATTTGAACACTGTTGTATTTGTTATTGCGTTGCAAACGCAAACACGAAGACCTTATAGGAAATGAGTTGTTCGTCAGCTCTGTGGAAGGCTTGTCGTAGTTCCATCTTTCAATTTATTGTTGGTCCAACTAAATCTACGTATTCAACAACAAACAACACTAACAGCAGCGAAGGGCTATGTTTTTCATAATCCACTTGGTCACAATTATTATTTCCAATGAATCAACATTTTATGACATATACAGCAGTGCTGACGCAGTCACTTACAAAATGATTATTTTAACGATGAATCATAATTATCTACTGCATTGTTTGCCTAGTTTTCGCACAGAGTTGTTGCAAGTGTGACTGCTACGAGTGCTAAGCGTAGAATCTTCTTCCTTTCCTTTATCCTTCCTGACATTTTCAGTAGCTACCTTCCAGATGACCTACACAAGTGCCAATCACTTTCAAACCATTTCGTATGTCTAAAACGAGTTTCAGGATTGATATATGCTTTTCGGTAGCATAAGTCAGTCCCATACATGTTTGACGTTTCATCATCGTTATCACTGATAAAATATCACTTTGTCTATTCTCTCAGGAGTGTTTCAAGGCCGATTTATGATAAGAGGCTCGTCCCTTGGCAAAATATGGCTGCAAAATACTTCTCTGCATATATCCCTTCGGGGTTTTCAGTCACAATGCTATGTTATGTCATCATAATTAGCAACCTGTCACAATAATTAAGATCATCGGCCTCTCATATAGCTTTACAAACGGTTGTCAGTACTAAGGGAGTTGCCAAATGCTCCCAATTCAATGACTCATTTTGTTTTTGGCAGACATGAGACCAGGTTTGTTAGTGTGTTTGTTTTTCGTGTCGTCATGTAGCTACGTGACTATATACAAGCACCTGGCTGTTAATAAGGGACATAAAAATACAAAAAAACAATAGACTAAAAGACTGACAAACAGTTATGAGACATATGACTATCGACAGCAAGCAGAGATTTTTGTAGAACCAAGTACTATTTGCCATATCCGGGCACTGTAGGTACTGTAGAGGGTTAGACGAGCCCTCTGAGGTAACGGGAGGAATCAAACACTATTATAACTCCTTTAGATTATATTGTAAGAACGTCTTTACATATTTCTGAATTATCACTCCCTATTCTAAACCCAAAATCCTAACGAAAATATATGACACTAGCCTGATCGTTCGAATGTCACCCGCGCTAAGTTATAGCCGGCCTGCATCAAATAAGGTTGCCTTCGGCAGACAAGCCTCTACAGTACTTAATAATGTTAAGTTATTTTGGAAGAATCGAATCTCGTAATGGCAAGGAAGGTGATTTTGCAAGACCTTGAATAGAGGACCGTAACACCAGCTGCAGATCTATGCTGTAAAAATCGCACCGTGAAAACTTAGGTGAAGTGAGCTTGAAGTGAGCTGTCATGCCAACTGATGCTAGGAATTGACAGTATTAAAAATCGCACCGTGAAAACTTAGGTGAAGTGAGCCGCACTTCACCTAAGTTTTCACGGGGAGATTTTTACTAAATAGACCGGCTGTTGTCAGACCCTAAAGCATAAACTGACCAACTGAACCTATTGTTACAGTCAACTAGACATGCCTCCACGCATGTTCCCGATTACCTCTACTCTAAGACTCTAGAGCTTATGTAGACCAATGCTTGGTGATTTTGCCCTACTACGGTACTGTTACTATCAGCCTGAATCAATCTACTGCTGGAGGCTTTCCCCATGACTTCTGTAGGGGAAGTTACTTCGGCATCGAGCTACTGTGCTGTGGCTCATGGCTTGTTGATTTTTTACAGCTTGTCTTGTCATCTTCTACAGTGATTCACTGCAAGGCTGCTACTGCATAAAAGTGTGCATTAAAAAGCTTTAAAGAGTACCCATACTGATGTATTTTGGGCGCCCTGAATAGTCAGCGTCGCTACCAACCTGAGCTGTAAAAAACTGCGACCAATCTGACGAATCTTTCCATCATTCCTATATTTTCCTATACAGACGACCTATTCTGAAAAATCTTACCGTAAAAACTTAGGTGAAGTGAGCTTGCTGTGTGTGTGTGTGGTGCTTGCTTGCTTGTGAGCTGTCAATAGTGTCAATCCCTAGCATCAGTTAGATTGACAGTCAGTTTTCACGGTGAGATTTGTACAGAATAGACCGGCAGCTCGTGCTAACATAAGTGTGAATGCGTATTGCCATCTTTCCTCTTGAAATAACCCCTCCGACGTTCCTTTAGCTCATTGAGAAGTGATAGGGTGGCCCTTTCGAAACCGAGACCACACGGTGAGACCGATAAATGGCTCTTATGAAATTATAGAAGTGTCCCTCACGAAATTAAATGTATTTTGTAACTTAATCGTTGTAAAAGTCATGGAAAAAAAGGTTTGGTGTCTCGGTTATAACTTTTGAAGAGGAATAAACCATGTTGTGTATTGAAGTGAAGCTCTAACTAAATAAAGAAGTAATAAAGTGGCACTTGCTTACTGAAAGTCAGCGATGAATTGATTTGATACCTGTCAAATCTTGTGTTCAATTTTGTGATTGGTTCACTGAAATAATGACGAATCATGTAAGAGAGTATCATGGGCCTGGAATATCAATAAGTTGGTATATGAGCAGTCAAGAGGCCGCTGCCATTTCCCGAAGTGACTCTTTAGCCACCTTTTAAGATGCCCACAGATTGTCAAAGGGTTGTCTTTGGACCGTTGACAATCTTTTTTAGTAATCATAAAAACTATGACTTGTCACTTTGAAACTATCCCTCGATACATTTGAACCTCCTTCTTTTTTCAAACTCACGATTTGGAAGGACAAAAAAAAAAAAGATGGAGATCTCCGTAAAACCATCAAACCGAGTTTTATCGGGCAATTAATTAAATTTTTCAATAATATTATCCCAAAAACATATGTTACGAATGTTCCTAAGTTTATTATAAGCTCTCGGTCGTAAGTCGTGGTGTAATATGGTCTTACACGGCCATTAATTAACCTCCTGCAGGTCTCGGAACATAAAAGTACCATTTTATGGGCCCTCGATAAAATCTGGGTTCAATTGAGTTAGGCCTATTTGAGCGCAGTGTTGGATCGTTTTGTTAATTGATAGTTTTGTCAAACGGGCGAAGGCAGTTGGGAATTTTAAGGCTTTTTAATTTGAATTTAAGAGGCATAGTTAGTACGTTAGAGTACTTTAATTTTGGAGTTGGTCCATACTATTTATTTTGAACTTACGTAGGTAAGATTTTTAATGTGAACATTTTTAACGTGTCTTCTGTTAGATTATTGTTATCTTGATGATTTTCGGTTATTTTGATTCCTTGTCCAAGTGAGATTTTGAAGGAAATTCCTAATCTATTGCTTCATATGTTTGAAAAATTATTATACTCGCCAGCGAAAACAACGCAATGAATATTGTAGAATTGTCATTATGGAAGGCATCGTTATTGTTAGTGTGTTACGCATTTACCTTCCTGGAAAAGTTGACATACGAACGAAGTCGCGTGCACAGCTAGCTTTGCAAGCACTTGACTACGAATAAATTAGATTTTACTATGTGTATCTATTAGGTAATTACCTTCCTATGTCTAGTTTTAAGCCAGCAACGGTTTATTAAAAAAAAAAATCAAATTTATTAAGGAATGTAAGTACAAGAATAATAAATAAAAATACTGGTATTCAGCTGCATCCGGTTAGGCTGGAAGCCGACCCCAACATAGTTGGGAAAAGGCTAGGCAGATGATGATGATGATGTAAGTACAAGAATTTTATCAAAAACTCCGAGAATTTGTAATTTCTTATAATAAAACGTATCGTTAAGATTAATTTACTGATTCAAAGTTAATGACAAATAATTATTTTTACTTCTTATTTTGAACCAGAAATAAAATCAAAGTCAGAGCATATCTATATACTGTATATAATGCAGTAATATTTTTTAAGAATATTAAAATGAATAATTTTCAAGATAGGATAGGATAGGATTTTTTTTATCTAATAAAAATCTCAGCCTTCGGTCTGATGACTAACTAAAACTAATAGATCGGCATTCCCACTTCAAATTGATCTAAACTAACCAATTAATTAATTCAGACATTTTATCAGAACAAAATCGGTCAAAACAGAATTTTATCTCCGAAAAAATCAGTTGACAAAACCAGAACCGAATAATTGGTATATCGAAAAATCAAATCGCTAAATAGTGCCGTGATTTGTTCGACCATCATGGAGTGGTAAAATATCGATAAATCTTGCGTTTTACAGCTGGTGTTGTACGATAAGGATCGCGGACACCACGTGGGGTAATAGTGATGCGGTCCGCGATGTCGATTGTCGTTATTAATGTAAAATATTGTGTAGTGGCGCCTACAAACCGGGGTAAGGGAATGTTAATTGGAGAATTACAGTTTTATTGTTTGTTTATGACGGAACGTCTCTAGCACTGTGTGTCCCTTCTCGGAAATATTTCTGCTTGCAAAATTAAGGAGGTATAAACTCATTGTGTTAAAATATTCGCATTTTATCTATTTTTGTTTATTTAAGTAGCTTAACTTTAGATCATCTGTAGAGATTGTTATCTTATCTCTTTTGCATTTTATAAGTTAATTTTCATTTAGAATATAATGAACCTTGTTCGCGTCATTTTGATAACGATCTCTATGTTTTTGATCATAGATAAAAGAGCTTGCGGAATTAAATCGAAACTAATAACCATGACAGGTTTCATATATTTAAATGACATAGAAAAACCGCATTATTTTTCTCTCATCTTTTGCGTACTATTAAGAAGTATAGGAATACGAGTATCTGAAAGAATTCGAGTTGACGAATATAATTATTTGGAACGCATCCAAATACGTTACAATGTAAATACAAAACGCAACCTAAATTTCTTCAATGATTCTAAATTTAAATTATTTTGAAGACGTTTCGGATTGTCTCGGGCGTTTTGTGACGTCCTATGTTTTTTACAAAGTGATCCTATTACGAAGAGTGAGCTTTTTCATTTGTTTTTAGTTTCACATTTAGAAAAATTCTAAAACTGCGCGATTATTAATATTCTCATGAAGGATCGCCGTCACAGCTGTTGTGCGTGGAAAACACTTGCAGTAGGTATCTACATAATTATTTTTCTGGATTAACCAGCGAAAATGAGGTTCACCAGTCCTTAAGACAAAATAATGATTGTCGACCAATGACGACCACGGTGTCAACGAACTCCAGAAAAAAAAAACAACAAAAACCGAAGGTAGAACAACTAAAAATGTCTCATCGTCTCTATGACACAATTCATTCGCTAAAACACGAACTGGTACAAAACAAAAAAAAAACAAGAATCATCGACAATAAATGTACATCACTGTTGACCCGTCAACTCCATATATCAAGGAGGCCTCCCTTGCGATCGTGTCGATGATAAAAATTACTTAAAACACCAAACATTTAACATCGTGCCCCCTGACGACCCTCCTGTGTCTCTCTCACGCTTTATTACGCCAATAAAAGAGAAAGAGACGGAAATACAAGTAAGCTTTGTCTTCAAAGAGGATTTTAGGCTTTGTAACACAAAATTTTGGTTTGTTTTATAGAGTTTTGTACTAAATCTTGCGTTGTCGCGTCAGTGAATCTTAGTAATGCTTCAAAGTACGTGATGGTATGTTTTTTTGGTGATAAAATTATGGAAAATTGATGGTGGAGACTCCTTTGAAAAGATTTTGTGGGTGATTGCGATGAGAAATTGATTTAATGTGGTTGACACTGGAGGTTTTTATGAGAGGAATGAATTCATTGTAAATTATTTGTTTAAGTGGGTTCCTGTTAGAAATAAACGTTATATGTCCAGAAAATGTTTTATTTAACAAGATTATATTATTTAGAGATAGTCCTGAGTCCTGACTCCTCATTCTATCTACCTTAAATCAACTTGACGAGACACTCTGTCAATATTTAGAGGAAAATCTACGGTTGAAGCTGAGAATTAAGTAAATTCGATACTAAATAATTTTTGGTCCGATCAACTTAGCCCACGGATCATCATCCTAGTTTTTCATCTGTGACTCAAGTGACAGCTATGTGACCAGAACCCAGCTATGCATAAATATGTAAGCTGTCACGCCCTTTATGCCTGGAGGCTTTTATTTAGGTAGTAAGTTTTTATTTCCATTTGAATTAATTATTTTTCAGCTTGAGTACGTATAGTTTTTATTATATTTGTTGGTATATTGGCGTGGCTAGCTGACATATTTTATGGCAAATAATTTAAGTTTCTTGTAATGTTAATTACTGAACATAGGTTCCTAGTATTGTATACATGCACTATATTCTAACTGAACAGACAGCAGTGCTGCTGGGAAGTTTGTTCCGCCACTTCTTCTTCCCAGCGATAGCACTAGGAAGTGGTGAAGGGCGGGCGTTTTTGGGGGACTGTCTTTTGTAATTTTGACGTTCGAAAAGTGCTGACTCTCAGCCTAATTTGAATAAATGACTTTTGATTTTGATTTTGATCAGCCTATCACAATGATTGACGGGCAACGTTGCTAGACATAGATAGGCCTTTGTCAAATTGCGCCTCAACTGATTCTCTTCTATCCATGCTAGTTAAAGTTAAAACTTGGTAACGGTTCATATGCAAAGTTGCATCAATTCCTAATTCAAATAAAAACACTTAAAATAAAACGTCTAAACACCTCTGTCAATAGGAACTTACGACGGAAACGGTGGGAGTTCCACAAGGGTCAATTCTCTGCCCTTCCCTAATTCTCATCAATGTTAATGAACTACCGTATCTTGTTCAAGATTATCTTAAGATAGTGTTATTTGCAGCTAAGAAATCACGTTTATTTAAGCTTAGATGGCAGCAGCCAGAGACTGGCTATGTAAATAATTATGCACAGCTTTATCCGAAGTAGTGCTCGGTTAAGCATAATATTGATTAACGGCATAATGTAGCAATATAAAATTAAAAATTAAAACTGTGGCTATAATTTTGTTCTTTTTGTTTCCCATATCAGCATGAGTCAGACAATAAATCCGTATAGTGGTAGAACGATTTGCCAGTCAGCCAGGTCAGTCACTACTAGCTCCGGTGTGCCGGAAGCATGGGCTCCTTTAACGCAACCCAGGCAATAAGTTATTTATATGTATGTTTCTTTGTAACTTTATCTATAACTGTAATAATTAGTAACGGGATTTCGTCAGCTGCTATATTGCAGTAGAAAGTTCAACGTGCAAAATATTTTGGGTACCAAACGATATTTTATAAAGAATTGAAAAGTCTGTAAGAGCATTGCGTTTCCGCTTCTTCTCAATTAGGGACTGAATGTCCTAACGGTAGTTGATGTGTTTTTGTTTCTTTGGCAATAAAGGATAGTGTCAAAACCATTCAGGATACCCTTATTTTTGATTCTTGGTATCAACATCGCTTATTTATTTTTTTAATACCTACCTACGCAAACAGTAGATATTACTCACCCGGTTTATAAACCCTTCATGTAACAGAATCATAATTATCTTGAAATACATTTTTATTTTTGTAGATCTTTTTTGCTGAAATATAACATTCTTTAAAATTACTTTCTGTTGTTACAGGTGAACGCGGTGACTATCTGCAATAATTAAAGTAAAATGAAAAAGAAGAGAAAACCAATAACGAAGTGAAATACATCAACCAAATAATAATTTTAAAAGCATTTATCTTAAACAATAACAACGCATGGTGTAAACGGTCTTTATCCAGATAGAGACTGGGAGTGATTTCAAAAATAAAATTAAAAAAGTTGACTCTAAATACAACTCACTCGTATTAATAAACAAACTTCAGGCCATTTTCGAAATCGGAACACAAATAAGTAATCGACGTTTAAAAGGTGATCGCTTTTGTTTAAACATTTTTGGGACTGCCGCCTTTTTATGTTTATTTACCGTTTAAAGTATTTTCAAAAAACAGTGGGAGTGCAAACACTCGATTTTGGAAGGCACTGTACAGTTATTCTCGTTGAAAAAAACCATATATAAAAAAAAAGTTGTGAAAGCGCGGGAAAGTGAATGACATTTCGTGAATTTTTGTGAACTGTGGTACTTGACCGCCATATTTGGTGGTTTTTCGCATAAATTGGTGTGAAATTGTGTCAAAGTGGCTGGAGACGAGCATTTGGACATGCTGGGGGGCCCCGAATGGGGTCAGCGGGAGTCGAGCCCCCCTAGAGATGCTCCCCTGCCGAGTTTCGGCTTCACACAGGAGCAAGTCGCGTGCGTTTGCGAGGTAAGCTTTATTCAATAACGTAAACAGTAAATAAAATTTATAATTGGTAATTTTTTATGGTAAACAGTAACTAAAATTATAATTGGTGATGATTAAATTTTATTAATGGTAATAAGGTAAAATATTTCTATAAACTATAAGAATGTATTAATATGCGACGCCTGCGAGATCTGAGCGGAAAACGCGGCGCAATTTCGCCGATTAAGACGATACGAAAGTCGTAGGGTAAGATTCACATACCGCACTTTGACTTTACGTTGGTAAGTTACCGTCTCATACAAAAGTGAACCTTTACCTAATATGTAGTTACTATACATAAAATAGTACAAATTCGTATGAAACGCTTGCTAATAATTATCATTCGCTTAAGCGAATATGAACATTATTTGCAAAGCCCTAAGTGCGGTCTATTAATCATGCCCGCAGACTCGAGATTTTTCTGCTCAGATATGACTTTCAAGAATATATTTTACGTTGCTAAGATTGAGTATCGCCGTGTTGTCCAAGGCAATAGCCAAATGTATATTTAATCTCAGCCAAAAATATAAGTCTTTACTGCAAAAATATTTCTGAATCTTACAGAAAACTTAACAGTACTTAGTATTTATTTGGATCACATTCCACTAAACGCGGCCAGTGGAATTCCTATGTTTTGTTTACGTAAGTACGTGTTTTTATGATGGACGCATATAACCTCGCGTATTTTCGTTATTTTAACGTGTGTGTACGCACTGGCCGAAATTGGCCACGATTCAACACAGGCCTATTAAAGGAATAATAAAAGGCCGAGACTATAAGCAATTCCGAGCAGAAATCCGGACTCTGAACTCTATAGGAAGGTGTAATGAATATGACTTCCATATCCGTCGGCCTTATTTCAAAATCAAAAGTTATTTATTCAAATTAGGCGGAGAATCAGCACTTTTCGAACGTCAAAATTACTTAATTCTATACAATAGAATAGAATATTGGTCGAAACTGGGATCCCTTACCTTAGGTAAATCTACCACATTATTGGCTTGTTTTTAATTATTAAAATTGATAACCAAAAGTCTTAATGATAAAATACCAATTACATACATCGGTTTTCCTAGATATGTCCAAGGCTTTCGATTTCGTCAACCATAAATTGCTACTTCTCTTATAAATCGCATTAGAGGAAATGCGTTGTCGAACACGTCGTTGCGAATACTATAATATGCTGACAATACAGCCCTCAGCATTATAAACGGTAATTATAACGTAGGTGAGACTGAACTTAACACTAAATAAAATTATCACATACCTAGCTCTAACAAAACAACCTCCACATTAGCAAAACTAAAATGAAACAGTTCCAACCATACAGCAGTAAGCGTCCATAAAATCAAAAGTCTTTTGTATAGATTAGTCTGAGAAAGTATCGAGCTCAGAAGAAATGCGTTATCTCAATATGTGGAGCGCATCCACTGGAGCGCACACAAAAAAATTGGAATATTACCACTCCCAGCACTACAGATGTAGGTACCTATTTTTGAAATCTATCTTCTATACTAGGTACTTATAATAAATCTGTAGAAGTGAAAATTCTGTACATTGAAAATATCAAAAAAATAAATGGCAGGGGGTGTTACTATTGATGCCGACTATTGACCAATAGATGGCGCTGTATGTCCGGAATAAATTTTATTTTTTATTTTATTTTTTGTAATAAAAACCATCCTATGTCCATTCTCAAGTTCCAAACTATGTCTGTACCAAATTTCACACAAATCGGTTCAGTAGTTTAGGCGTGAAGCAAAGACAGACAAACAGAAAGACAGACAGACACGAGTTACTTTCGCATTTATTCGCATTTATTATAATATTATATAATAAAATATAATATTAGTTTGGATGTGTAAGATAGACAAAACGGTACAATCAGAGAGAGTTACGCGAGAGTTAAACATAGAGATAACTGAAGAGACGAGAGAGAGAGTTATACTTCGTTCCATCCGGGTGTCCCTTGACATCTCTCAAGTTTTTGGAACGAAGTTCCTGATCGCGCGTTGCGAAAGAGGGCTAGACGGAAAAAATTAAGACCAAAAGTTGGAACGACACTTTTTGCTATTGTTGTAAGCCGTGAGGCGTGCTCGTGTTTCTCTGTCTGTCTCTCTCTCTCTCTTTGAACTTCGTTCCAACCGGGTGTCCCTTGACACCTCTCAAGTTTTTTTGATGTTTTTTATATTACTTGTATTGTGTCTTTTGTTGCACTGAATAAACGTTTTATCTATCTATCTAAAATATTGGTATTCAGCTGCATCCGGTGATACTGGAAACCGACCCTAACATAGTTGGGAACAGGCTAGGCAGATTATGACTTCCAGAAATTCCAGAATAGGCTGTAGTGTGCCAATCCAAAGGGGCCTTGTTTCTACATATATAAAAAGAAACTGCTATATTAACGGATCAACAAATCTTGCTTAAGTAAACAAATAACTTAAAACAACCCACAATGTTTTGAGTTCGTACTAAGTTGCTGGGTAAGCATTCTGTGAAAAGTGAATTAAGTAGGTCTACTAATGGTAACATAAGCGATTTAGAAAGAGTAAAAGACCGTATTGTGTAAGGTTTTAAATTTAGATGTCCTTAGGGCTGAGTTTAAGCAACAAATGTACTTAATTATGTGAAATCTATATATATAAAATTCAAAGTCCTGACTGACTGACTGACTGATAGATCAACGCACAGCCTAAACCGCTGGTCCTAGAGACATGAAATTTGGAGGGTGTGTTCTTCGTGAAGAGTAGGCATCCAGTAAGAAAGGATTTTTTGAAATTCCACCCCTAAGAGGGTGAAAAGGGGGGAATTCGTTTGTATGAAAAATCTTATTCCTTGCGTTAATAAACTTGAAACTTGGCACGAATACTTATCTAAATAAATTATGAAGATTGACAGTTTTTTCTTCTTATAAACTACCCCCTAATAAGGGATTGGGGGGTTTCAAAGTTTGTATGGAAGAATTTTAGTGCGCAGTCCGATTTACTCGAAACTCAGTATTTATACCTAATATTGAAAGTAAAGAATAATGTGTATCAGGGTTTTTTGAAAATCTACCCCTGACGGGCTGAAAAGGGGGTAGTCAATTTTTCAGGGGAGGATTTTACTGCATGGCTTGAAACTCGAAAATTAGTATAAATAATCTTTGAGTCAAGTTATGAATACATACCAAACGATTTTTTTTTAATTCCACCCCTGTGGGGGTGAAAAGCGGGGATACAGTTTATATGAAAAATCTTCTTCATTAGGTTAATAAACTTGGAACTTTTCAAGAATACTCGACTAAGTAAGTAATAAAGTTTATCATTATAAGTTTTTCAAAACTACCCCTCAAAGGGGGTTGTTGAATTTTGTGTGGAATAATTTGAATGCGCGGTCCGATTAACTCGAAACTCAGTGTTTATACTTAAGACCAAAAATAAAGAGTAACATGTATCAGGGTTTTTCGAAAATCTACCCCTAACGGGTTGAAAAGGGGTAGTTATTTTTACAAGGGAGGATTATAATGCGTGGCTTGATTTACTCGAAAATTGGTATAAATAATCTTTGAATCAAGTTATGAATAATCCCAAACAGTTTTTCAAAATTCCACCCCATGTGGGGGTGAAGAGCGGGGGATACAGTTTATATGAAAAATCTTATTCATTTAGTTAATAAACTTGAAATTTGCCTAAGTAAGTAATAAAGTTTATCATTATAAGTTTTTCAAAACTACCCCTCAAAGGGGGATATAGGGGTGTTAAGTTTGGTTGGAAGAAATTGAATGCGCCGTCCGAGTAACTCGAAACTCAGTATTGATACTTTTGACAGATAATAATTAATAATAAGTATGTAAAGTTGTCGAAAATTTGCCACTGACGGGACAAAAAGGGGTAATTTAGTTTTTAAGGGGAGGATTTGAACTTGAAACTGTATGTTACATTTTCACGCCTAAACCACTGAACTTCTGATTTGGCATAGAGATAGATGGCATCCTGGGGAAGCACATACATTTTATCCTGTTAACACGTTCCCGTGGGATAATTTCCAACATCCACGCGGGCGAAGCCGCGGGCAGAAGCTAGTCTTAACATAAAATCACGCCAGAATTCCTCGAATTATTAGCAAGAAGTGTAACTACATCCACATTTCGCCAGTTATGTTTAAGTCCCGTGTAATAGGGGGCGAATGGGGGCGAGCCCATTGCAAATATGAAATCGTGTACGTATGACCCAAGGATGGATGGATGGTGGGTAGCAGCTGGATGAGAGTTGCCGAAAATCGAGTTGGATGGCGTGCAATAGGAGAGACCTATGTCCAGCAGTGGACTGCTATAGGCTGATGATGATGTAACCCAAGGATTGTGATGAATTCAGGAACAACATGCACCAGGGTGCCTCCTCCTGGATGTCCGACGTAAGAGCGTCCATAATCAACAGGAAGAGGTAAGGACTTAAAGCCGATCCCTGGTGCAAGCCTACAGCCACACTAAACTCGTCGGTATAGCCAGCAGCTGACCGGACGTAGGTACGAGATTGACTACACATAACATGAATTAACTCACATACTTCCCGGGCAAACCTTTCTCTTTCAAGGCCCACCACAGCACATCACGAGTTACCCTATCATACGCTTTCTCCAGATCAATGAACACCATGTGCAAGTTTTTATGTGCACGTCTGTACTTCTCGTGTAATTGGCGGAGTGAAAAAGTGGCGTCCATTGTTCCTCGACCTGGCATAAACCCAAACTAGTTTGGGGTAATCTCACTCTCTTCTCGCAATCTTTTCTCTATTACTTTCTCCCATACCTTCATACTATGTGACATGAACTTTATCCTTCGATAGTTGTTGCAGTCCTGTACATCACCTTTATTCTTGAAGATGGGCATTATTGAACTATTGCACCATTCTTGTGGGATCCCTCCTTCATGCAACAACTTATTGTAGAATAAAGTCAGCCACATACATCCATCTTCTTTTAAACACTTCCATACTTCTACTGGTATATCATCTGGGCCCATAGCCTTCCCATTTTTCATACCTTGAACTGCCTTTCGTACTTCATCCATGCTAATTTCCCTCACCAAACCCATATTTACTTGTACCTCTTTGAGCACACCACTCCATTTATTCTCTTCGTTCATTAGTTTTTCAAAATAAACCTTCCATCGTTCTTTTATTTCGTCATCTTTAGACAGAACCTTACCAGCGTCGTCTTTCATACATTTAATGTTAATTATATCTCTCGTCCTCCATTCTCTTGCTTTTGTAATCCGGTAGAGCTCCTTCTGGCCTCTAGGGCTGTCCAGTGACTCATACAACTTCTCCTGCGCCTTAGCCCTCGAAACTGCTACCGCCTTTTTTGCCCTTCTCTTCCATTCTTTATACATCTTCTTTTTATCTTCTTTCAAACTATCATTCCCGTTTTCTACACCCTGCCATTCTTTAAACGCAATTTTCTTTTCTTTGAGTATCTTTTGCACATCTTCATTCCACCACCATGTATCCTTATCTATCTTACCTTTCCCTTTCGATTCTCCAAACACATCTTTTGCTACGCTTCTTATACAATCCGCCATCTCTTTCCAACATTCATTCACAGATTTTCCTTCCATATCCTTCATTTCAATCATCTTATCTACCACTTGACTCTTTAACATAATGGCACATTCCTCTTTTTCTATCATACGCCATCTGGTTTTGGGCGCGGGCCGTTCCGTTCTTACTGGACGAGACACTGAATTTTACCTCCATTATCACCAGTCTATGTGGTGAGACTAGGTCTTCACCTGGGAGCACTTTACAGTTTTAAGACTGTTTCGTCTTATTAGGAAGTAGTCGATTTTTGTCGCGTGGCAGCCACTTTTGTAGCTTATTAGATGCTCATTTCGTTTTTCAAACCACGTATTTGATATTTCGTAATCACATTTACACATATTAAAAAAAAATAAGCTCAATGACGCCGCGTTTCCTGTCTGACTACTCTGAGAAGAAAGACCGTAACACATTCAGAGTCACAGTCTTTTTTAAAGTCCAGACATAATGTTGGTCAGATTATGTGGAGACCATGTAGATTGATGTTTGAAATGGATTTTTTTTGAGGAAAGTACCACACAGATCTGAGTGGACCAGTCCAGTCAGTGCAAGCATTTGTCAGTAATCGTGTAGCTCAACTCAGAACTTGAGCACTTGTGAACTACTGTGTCACGACAACTAGTTTCATAATGTAAACCCCGTTTAAATCGCGTAACGTTTTACGATTGTTTCTGTACGAAGTGTGCACATGCGAAGTGTATGCACTACTACTCTACGTACTATGGTTAATCTAAATCCGTCCACGTTGCTTGCGGTCACGTCAGTCGCCAGTTGTTTACCTTGTGGGGATTTGAGGAGCAACTGCAAAGTACAACTTTATAGTAAGTGCAACTGCAAAGCGAGTGGACTGAGATTTGATTGTTTATGGAGCTTTATTATTCTTACAATTAATTGCTGTAATTAAACTTTCTTCAAAGTGATGGACATAATTATACCGGTTAAACCGTTTCCAAATGTCAAACTTGAAATGAGCTGCCTAGGGGATGACACCACAAGTTTTCCCGGTGAGGTTTTTACAGAATAGGCCATAAGAAAGGTTCTGAAAAATGCATGGCACTATCTTTAGGTTTTACTTATTTTGGGGTTGGCTACGTATTTTCTGGAGGAAACTGAATAAGCTACAGCTATCTGACCTACACAAACTTGGGTATGGCAATTGCCAAAGAGTTCCCCCTGTTGTCTGCAATGCGATAGCAGAGTTTTTGCTCGCTAAATTCGTGTTTAATGTCACATAGTTTATCGCAGCTACCATAGAGCCTAGGACACCTATTGATGCCATACTGATATATCTAGGTAAGCAGTATTAATCAACAAGTTATGGAATAGAACTCCTTGTTGCGGCGCGTTTTGCAATTAATAAAACTCATTTAATAATAATATAGCCTCCCGACCGATTCCGGTCATGATGGCCAATCTCGACGGTGATTAGCCCGGTAAGCAGAAGATACTATAGTGCACAAGTGTGTGCGCAAACACACAGGTGCACTCTCTGTTCCTTTACTCTCATAGTCCGATAGGACGGTAATCCGACACGACCGGGGAGATCAGACGCAAGACCAACGGCTTTACGTGCTTTCCGAGGCACGGGGGTATTAATCCACCGATTTCTAAACTCCAGGCTGTTACTAAGAAATTCCTAATGTAAAACCCAATAATACTCTGTCCGACCCGGTAATCGAACCCAGGACCCCACGCTCAGCAGTCGCCCTTGCAACCACGAGACCAACGAGGCAGACCAAACAAAAAAACCGTCCAAGTGCGAGTCGGACTCGCGCTCGAAGAGTTCCGTACCATTATCTATAAAAACCGGCCAAGTACGAGTCAGACTCGCGCTTGAAGGGTTCCGTACCATTATCTATAAAAATCAGTCATTTATTTATTTTATTATTTATGTACACACAGTAAAATACAAATTGATATGACATAATCATAATATGAGTACAAAGGTACTGCTTATTTCTTAAGAAATTTCTTCCAGCAGACCTGCGAAAGGAGAAGTAAAAAAATCGGCCAAGTGCGAGTCGGACTCGCCCATGAAGGGTTCCGTTACGTTACGATTTATGACGTATTTAAAAAAAACTACTTACTAGATCTCGTTCAAACCAATTTTCGGTGGAAGTTTATATGGTAATGTACATCATATATTTTTTTTAGTTTTATCATTCTCTTATTTTAGAAGTTACAGGGGGGGGGACACACATTTTACCACTTTGGAAGTGTCTCTCGCGCAAACTATTCAGTTTAGAAAAAAATGATATTAGAAACCTCAATATCATTTTTAAAGACCTATCCATAGATACCCCACACGTATGGGTTTGATGAAAAAAAAAATTTTGAGTTTCAGTTCTAAGTATGGGGACCCCCAAAATTTATTGTTTTTTTTCTATTTTTGTGTGAAAATCTTAATGCGGTTCACAGAATACATCTACTTACCAAGTTTCAACAGTATAGCTCTTATAGTTTCGGAAAAAAGCGGCTGTGACATACGGACGGACAGACAGACAGACAGACAGACAGACATGACGAATCCATAAGGGTTCCGTTGCCATTTGGCTACGGAACCCTAAAAAGAAATGTAGACAATAGTGTGTGAGAACAATATGTATGTGTAAAGTGTAAAACAAAAATCTATACTTATAATAAATCTGTAGAAGTGAAAATTCTGTACATTGAAAATATCAAAAAAATAAATGGCAGGGGGTGTTACTAGACCGACACCGAACCCAAAAATGTGATTAAAAATTTTTTTGTCTGTCTGTCTGTTTGTTCAGGCATCACGCAAAAACTACCGGTTCGATTACGATGAAACTTGGTATAATTATTCTTTAACTAGCTTCTGCCCGCGGCTTCGCCCGCGTGGATGTCGGAAATTATCCCACGGGAACGTGCTAACAGGATAAAATGTATGTGCTTCCCCAGAATGCCATCTATCTCGCGGGTCCTTTGTGGCTAATTACAGTAGAAAACCAATTGTGTCTCATTAGTGGTGATTAAGAGGGTACCTATATGATATCTTTACCTAAGTACCTACCTAATTAAAAAAAAAACTCAATAACAGAAAATTAAATACCTACCTAAATAAACCTATTTCTGATGATAACTAATCTAAACTCAATAAATAAGCAAAATCCCTAAAAACTAATATCTATACGAATGACTAATCCTACCTAACAGTATAAAATAACCTACGGTCACTACGTACACTATCAAATATACTACCTATACTTTAAAATTAAAATCTTTAACTACGACTCATATAAAAATAAACCTAAATAATCTAAAAACTAAAAGGAATAAAAATGAACTCCACTGCGGGTGACCCAACCTACGACAAACTTAGTATTTGCGGTTGGTATAGTACAGACAGTGGTAATCGGGTATAGGGATCGAACCGCAAAATTAAGTTTGTTTTTTATTGTATATACTTTTCCGGGATAAAAAGTACCCAGTGTGGTGCCCAGGATATTAAAGAATAATTATACCAAGTTTCATCGTAATCGAACCGGTAGTTTTTGCGTGATGCCTGAACAAACAGACAGACAGACAGGCAGACCGACAGACAGACAAAATTTTTTTAAATCACATTTTTGGGTTCGGTGTCGGTCTAGTAACACCCCCTGTAAATTATTTTTTTGATATTTTCAATGTACAGAATTTTCACTTCTACAGATTTATTATAAGTATAGATATCCTGGGCACCACACTGGGTACTTTTTATCCCGAAAAAGTATATACAATAAAAAACAAACTTAATTTTGCGGTTCGATCCCTAGACCCATTACTGTCTCAACCGCAAATAATAAGTTTGTCGTAGGTTACGTCAGCCGCAGTGGAGTTCATTTTTATTCCTTTTAGTTTTTAGAGTTATTTAGGTTTATTTTCATATAAGTCGTAGGTATAGATTTTAATTTTAAAGTATAGGTAGCATATTTGATAGTGTACGTAGTGACCGTAGGTTATTTTATAATACTGTTAGGTAGGATTATTCATTCGTATAGATATTAGTTTTTAGGGATTTTGCTTATTTATTGAGTTTAGATTAGTTATCATCAGAAATAGGTTTATTTAGGTAGGTATTTAATTTTCTGTTATTGAGTTTTTTTTTTTAATTAGGTAGGTACTTAGGTAAAGATATCATATAGGTTCCCTCTTAATCACCACTAATGAGACACAATTGGTTTTCTATTGTAATTAGCCACAAAGGGCCCGCGACATAGATGGCATTCTGGGGAAGCACATACATTTTATCCTGTTAGCACGTTCCCGTGGGATAATTTCCGACATCCACGCGGGTGAAGCCGCGGGCAGAAGCTAGTATTAAATATACCTACACATATAACGCAAAATATAATAAATACATAAGTATACTTACATAAATACATAATACAAAAATATATAAATATATATATATATAAATACTCACGGTATAGAGGAAAGGTAATGCTCTTTTAAATAGAGAAATAGTTTTGAAATCACTAATGCTAGGTGGAAGTGAGTTGCACAATCTTAAAGATTCATACAGATCAGACAGTTGATTGAATGAAAGGTAAATTGCGGTTTACGATTTATGACGTATTAAAAAAAAACTAGAAAGAAAAAGAAAAAAAAGAAAGAAAATGCATTTATTTGCGGCAAACATGACGCATAAAAAAAAGGACATAAACACACAAAAAAAAAAACAAGAACTACTAGAACTACTTACTAGATCTCGTTCAAACCAATTTTCGGTGGAACTTTATATTACATCATATATTTTTTAGTTTTATCATTCTCTTATTTTAGAAGTTACAGGGAGGGGGCGGGGGACACACATTTTACCACTTTGGAAGTGTCTCTCGCGCAAACTATTCAGTTTAGAAAAAAAATATATTAGAAACCTCAATATCATTTTTGAAGACCTATCCATAAATACCCCACACGTATGGGTTAGATGAAAAAAAAAATTTGAGTTTCAGTTCTAAGAATGGGGAACCCCCAAAATTTATTGTTTTTTTTTTCTATTTTTGTGTGAAAATCTTAATTCGGTTCACAGAATACATCTAATTACCAAGTTTCAACAGTATAGCTCTTATAGTTTCGGGAAAAAGTGGCTGTGACATACGAACGGACAGACAGACATGACGAATCTATAAGGGTTCCGTTTTTTGCCATTTGGCTACGGAACCCTAAAAATCACGTCTGTTGTATGGGAGCCCCCTTTTTTTTTTTTTTTTTTGAGGATGGGAAATCATCAAATGACTCCTCCCGCTCTGGGTGGAGCAGGAGGGAGTGTCAGACTCTTACTGACTAAAACCCACCCGTGTTCCTTCCTTAGCCCTTTATGTTCCAGGGCAGCGGTAAACCCTTTCGGATGGTCCCGCTACCCTGGCAGGCTTCGGCCCTGTGGGGCCCCGTCACTTTGCTGACATCTCTTTGAGGCGCGCGTGGAACACGAACACGCCGTCCGGCACGGGCCTAGTCCTGATCGGACGGAGAGCTACCCATTACTCTCCGCCCGCAGGCCCGCGCCTACGGTGGCCGGGAGTTGTCACGCGGCTCCCGACGCCCGGAGCGTCTCCCGCGGCGGCTGAGGCGTAAATATTTATTTTAATTTCATTATTTATTATTAAAGTAAAAATACAACTGAGTATTTTTTGAATATTTCAAGTGCCTACCTGTAGCCATTATTGATATCGAGCAAAAAAGGGCAATAAAATCACGTTTGTTGTATTTTTGTTTTTAGTATTTGTTGTTATAGCAGCAACAGAAATACATATTTTGTGAAAATTTCAACTGTCTAGCTATCGCGGTTCTTGAGATACAGACAGACAGACGGACGGACAGACAGCGAAGTCTTAGTAATAGGGTCCCGTTTTTACCCTTTGGGTGCGGAACCCTAAAAAAGCTCATTTAAATAGCTGATAAAACCACTTTTACACGATACAAGTATCTAAAGCCACCGGCACATTACTGTGTTGTGTAGTGTCGTGACGCGGAATACACCAATCAAACGTATCTGTTCAGAGCTACGTCAAATGACAACGAGTTTTGATTGGTTAAAACTGCGTCAGAAGGCGACACAACACACCCCGACACAATAATGTGAACCTATAATAATAATAATAATAATAATATCCCTGGACATTTCACACAGCGCCATCTAGTCCCAAGCTAAGCAACTTAATGCTTGTGTTATGGTAACAAGATGGCTGATAAACTACTAATATACATTTTTTTTTTGTAAATACATACATATTATAGATAGAAAAACACCCAGACTCGGAACAAATACATGTAGGTCATACAAATATTTGTTCCGTGCGGGAATCGAACCCGCGACACGCAGCGCAGCAGTCAATCGCTTAACCACTGCGCCAACCGTGCCGTCATACATCACCTAGCTTTACATATACGTGTTGCATACATATAATTGAAGCAGCAGTTCGGTCAATCTATGGTATGCTTATGCTTCAAACTAAATCTAATTTTATAACAACTCCCTGAGTGTAAACTTGAGGTTAGAGAAAATAAACAGGGTAGGTAACCTTGACGACAGGGCTTCCACCCGGATATCCGGTTACTGGGGGGCGTGGCGGAGGGCCGGAGATGGGGGTCGAAGGACCAATGGAGTACCGCTGAGTAATTTAATTTGGGAGAGATGTGGTAGGTATGTCTGTATTGGGGATCGGTTTAGTTCACATTTTTTTGATTAATGAATTTGTATACCATTTATTGGGACCTTTGTAAAATCAATGCTTTAATAATAATAAATAAATAAAATCTAATAAAACCAGTAATAAATAAAATCAATGTCGGCTGGGACCAACGGCTTAATGTGATTTCCGAGGCACGGAGGGCTGTAAAGATGGTCATCTATCCACGGACCAACCGCGGTAAGCGTAGCTTAACTTGATCGATCGTGCCCCTACTGCTACTGCTAAAGTCTGGCTGGGTTTATGCTTGGTTAGTGGCAGTAAGCTTATCCCATGCTCATTCTCGATTACATGGGCCTTACCTTTATACTATAACTGACAAAATATGGACGTGCACGGGTGTTTTTGGAATCTCCATATTCATTGTCATAGTATTGTCTATTAATGTCTATAGTTTTTTCATAGTCTTAGACAACCAGTTCACTTTAGCCACCCAAACCCATAATCCAATATTTTTGTTTCCATGTCTTGCAGTAGTCCTACACCAACCGGGGGTTGTCCTTGGGTGCACTTGGATAGTGCGAACAGGGATTATCGTCGTCGGTTGGTGCCTCATTTTATTTAAACGTCTAACGGGCCTCTGCGAGTTGGCGCCGGCCCTTCGTACGCCTTCCAAAGGTCCGGGATCACAGAGACACACACACCAAACACAGACCTACACCAATTGCAATCCCTTCGGGAAATACAGGCAGGCGTTACATCATAAGATTACTTACTTACACATAAAACCGAAATAATCCCCCAACATCCCCCACACATTTAATTCCATCTTTTTAATAGCCATCACCTTTCATTTTCCATTTCATCAATAAACCCGTTGTCATGACATTACGCACAAATTGAATGGGATCACCCCCTAATGGTTCGGTATCGGTTACAGTAATTTGCGATGCGCCCGGTGTAGATAATGAGATTCAGAGGGTTGAGTTTTGATAACTATGGTGTGTGTTTTCCGGGTGTTATTGGTGTTCATTTTAATAGATTCATTGTAGAGTAATATAATAATAAACATTTATTTCTCTTCCACAAAGGCGCCTTAAAAATATGAAGACACTGCATCTGATAAATCATTTGTGGGAGACTGGTATCTGCACTAGGAAAAACCTGTCACACAGATTACCAGGCCCCCCCCAAAAACAATGATTGAGTATTAAATCTTAAGATATAAAAACCGGCCAAGTGCGAGTCGGACTCGCCCATGAAGGGTTCCGTTACGTTACGATTTATGACGTATTAAAAAAAAACTACTCACTAGATCTCGTTCAAACCAATTTTTGGTGGAAGTTTATATGGTAATGTACATCATATATTTTTTTTAGTTTTATCATTCTCTTATTTTAGAAGTAAGTAAGAAGTGGGGAAGTGGGTAAGTAAGAAGAATACAGGGGGGGGGGGGACACACATTTTACCACTTTGGAAGTGTCTCTCGCGCAAACTATTCAGTTTAGAAAAAAAGGATATTAGAAACCTCAATATCATTTTTGAAGACCTATCCATAGATACCCCACACGTATGGGTTTGATGAAAAAAAAAATTTTGAGTTTCAGTTCTAAGTATGGGGACCCCCAAAATTTATTGTTTTTTTTTCTATTTTTAACCCCCGACGCAAAAACGACGGGGTGTTATAAGTTTGACGTGTCTGTGTGTGTGTGTGTGTGTGTGTATGTCTGTCTGTGGCATCGTCGCTCCCGAACGGATGAACCGATTTTGATTTTGTTTTTTTTGTTTGAATTTGTCGGGAGTGTTCTTAGCTATGTTTGATGAAAATCGGTCCAAGATGGCCGCCGCCACAAAATGGCGGATTACATATTTTTTCACAACTCCCTCAATATGGGTATCAAATGAAAGGGCTTGACTAGTAGAATAGTATACACTATGATAAATTTCAAATCCAAGATGGCCGCCACCACAAAATGGCGAATTACATTTTTTTTTCACAACTCTCTCAATATGGGTATTAAATGAAAGGGCTTGACTAGTAGAATACTATACACTATGATACATTTCAAATCCAAGATGGCCGCCGCCACAAAATGGCAAATTACATATTTTTTTCACAACTCCCTCAATATGGGTATCAAATGAAAGGGCTTCACTAGTAGAAAAAACATTATGAACAAAATTCAAATCCAAGATGGCCACCACCACAAAATGGCGAATTACAAAAAACCTGATTAAATACCAAATTACCTGAATCTTAAAAAGCAAGAAAATAAAAGAAATGAAATAATTAGGAGTCCCTACAAAAAGCATGAAATAAAAAATTAAATTAAAAATTTTAAAAACCCCCGACTATGTGAAACCCTATAAAAAGAAAAAAATAACCTTGAAATTATGACCCTACGTAAGTACTTACGTATGAAATTTTTTGATTAAATATTGTCCTGTCGGGGGACCGCTACTATTTTAAACTTTAACAGAACGTTAGGCTAATAATTAGAGCGGTACCCCGAACCGCCGAACGGGACAATCTATACTTATAACTAGCTTCTGCCCGCGACTTCGTACGCGGATCCAGTCCCTTTCTCGTTCCGATAGGAATTTCGGCAAGTGTTTGAACTGTGCGTTGGTATGTCAGCCAATAAATCAGTCAAAACCGATGAAGGATTTCGATTAAGTTTGGTATAACTTAGATTAAGTGTTGTAGACTGGGTAGGTTATAACTCCATTAAAATAAAAAGGTAGAATTATTTTCATTCCGAAATTATGAAGCGAAATTAATATCAATTAGTTAACATTACTATTCTAAAAAAATTCTTTATAAACTATATAATTGGTTTTTCCGTCGGGTGCCAGAATATAAAGCCCGAAAGCGTTGCTAACCCTTGAGAAAGCAACATAAAGTTGGCCATGAGAAAAACAACCGGTTCTCAAATCAACACCAGCAACTTTCAGTGTCTGTCTTCACTCGCGAGACAACGCCTGACGATCACGATCAGCCGTAAGTAGCGCATCACCTTCTTCACTGGTTTCTAGATACCTATAAGTGGATGTGCGGATACGCTGGGAACTCAAGCGTGATTCGCTTTCCGTGAATGTTTCCGACTCGCGAGACAATGCATGACGATCACGATCAGCCGTAAGCAGCGCATCACCTTCTTCACTGGTTTCTAGATACCTATAAGTGGATGTGCGGATACGCTGGGAACTCAAGCGTGATTCGCTTTCCGTGAATGTTTCCGACTCGCGAGACAATGCATGACGATCACGATCAGCCGTAAACCGCGCATCACGTTTTTCACTGGTGTCCAGAGATCTAAAAGTCAACGTGCGAATGCGCTGAGAACTTAAGCGTGATGCTGTTTCTGTGAACGTTTCTGATTCGAGAGACAATGCATGGCGATCACGATCAGCGGCCAGTCGCACTTCACGTTCGTCACTGGTCTCTAAAGACCTAGAAGTCGACGTGAGAATACGCTGAGAAAACAAGCGTGATTCTCTTTCCGTTAACGTTTCCGACTCGTGAGACAATGCATGACGATCACGATCAGCGGTCAGTCGCGCATCACGATCCTCACTGGTCTCTAGAGACCTAGATGTAGATGCGTAAGTACGCTGAGAACGCAGGCGTGATCCTCTTTGTGTGTAAGTGTCAGAAACGCGAGACGATGCATGACGCTCACGATCAGCGCTAAGTCGTGCTTCACGATCCGAAGAAGTTTCCGCGGGGCGAGAAACAGCCTGATGTTGTCGAACAGCATCAAGTCTTGCCTGGCGTTCTTCATTCGATTCTTGGGATCTAATGATCTTCAATCTTTTAGCTCCTTTCAAACATTGCGAAAGATTTGACCTCTTTCGTAGCATGGTTATGGTTATTAATGTACTTTAATAACTTTGCAATTAAGATCTAAGTGACTGCTCCCCTGCGTTACCGGGTAGACCGTGTCTCGAAGATAAATGGAAAAGGAAATTAAACACTCAAATAACATAAGCCCGAAGGCATATCTATTATATATATATAAATGGGAGATTTAGCCAGTGAAGCCAAGTTTTCAATGACTTACCATCGTCATCGAAAAGAAGTCCCAAACTATTACTGCCTTCACCACGTGGAGGTACTCCCAGCTTATGTTAATTTAATTCAGACCAAACAAATTTTGTTAAAATGTCATGTCTGCTTATGCTATAGTTTAGCTGTGCTCTCCCGAGTTCCACATCAGATGTTTCAATCTTAGAATTTTATTCTCCCAGCAGAAAATACTCATCAGACTGAACAACTTTTGCAAAGATGTCATTCCTATATATGTTATGGTTTAGCTGTGCTCTTAGAGTTCCACATCAGATGTTCCGATCTTCGAGTTTTATTCTCGCAGCAGAAAATGCTCATCAGACTGAATAACTTTTGCTAAGATGTCAAACATATATATATTATAGTTTAGCTGTGCTCTAAGAGTTCCACATCAGGATCTTCCGGATCTTCAATTTTATTCTCTCAGCAGAAAATGCTCATCAGACACAACATTTTTTTCTAAGGCACCATTTATGTCACTCTTATAGTTTAGCTGGTCTGTTGCGGTTCTGCATCAGGTATTCCAGTTTCCAGAATCAATTATAGCCTATATGTTGCCCAGGTTTAGTAGCTAGTTACTAAAAAAAGTTTCATTCAAATCCGTCCAGTAGTTCCGGAGATTAGCGTGTACAAACAGACAAACAGACAGACTTTTTTTATTAGATTCGTGTTCTGTTACTGTTTCTTAACCCCCCTCAATTATTCTTTTTTAAATATATTCAATGTACAGACACAACTTTTTTACATTCTTATTATAAGTATAGATAAATCTGTAGAAGTGAAAATTCTGTACATTGAAATTATCAAAAAAATAAATGGCAGGGGATGTTACTAGACCGACACCGAACCCGAAAATGTGATTAAAAAATGTTTTGTCTGTCTGTCTGTCGGTCTGTCTGTCTGTCTGTCTGTCTGTTTGTTCAGGCATCACGCAAAAACTACCGGTTCGATTACGATGAAACTTGGTATAATTATTCTTTAATATCCTGGGCGCCACACTGGGTACTTTTTATCCCGGAAAAGTATATACAATAAAAAACAAACTTAATTTTGCGATTCGATCCCTAGACCCGATTACTGCACCAACCGCAAATAATAAGTTTGTCGTAGGTTAAGTCACCCGCAATGGAGTTCATTTTTATGCCTTTTAGTTTTTAGAGTTATTTAGGTTTATTTTTATATAAGTCGTAGGTATAGATTTTAATTTTAAAGTATAGGTAGTATATTTGATAGTGTACGTAGTGACCGTAGGTTATTTTATAATACTGTTAGGTAGGATTAGTCATTCGTATAGATATTAGTTTTTAGGGATTTTGTTTATTTATTGAGTTTAGATTAGTTATCATCAGAAATAGGTTTATTTAGGTAGGTAGGTATTTTATTTTCTGTTATTGAGTTTTTTTTTTAAATTAGTTAGGTACTTAGGTAAAGATATCATATAGGTACCCTCTTAATCACCACTAATGAGACACAATTGGTTTTCTATTGTAATTAGCCACAAAGGGCCCGCGAGATAGATGGCATTCTGGGGAAGCACATAGGTACATTTTATCCTGTTAGCACGTTCCCGTGGGATAGTTTCCGACATCCACGCGGGCGAAGCCGCGGGCAGAAGCTAGTCTATAATATGTATGTATTTACAAAAAAAAAAAAATGTACCTATATAAGTAGTTTATCAGCCATCTTGTTACCATAACACAAGCATTAGGTTGCTTAGCTTGGGACTAGATGGCGCTGTGTGAAATGTCCCAGGGATATTATAATGTGTAACAATATAATGTTTTGTGGCTACACATTGATGCAATAGTTATGGATCAAAGATTGTAGATAATTAAATGAATTATTGTAGATGTATTTGTATAGGTAAATTCTCTTTTATAAATCTTTGACATTTAGTCTTCTGTTTTCATTGCGGGACTACTATAAAGCCTGATTTACACAATGCAAGTTTCTTACCTGTGGTATACAATAAAATTGTAGCAACAAATTGCTGGTATCGTCTAAACACAATACAGACGGTGCAACTTACTGTTTACTGGTGCTTTAATTAAATTAATTTGCACTTTGTAAGTCAGCCGATCTATTCTATAAATCTCATCGTGAAAACTTAGGTGAAGTGAGCTGTCATTTCACCTGCTGCCTTTCGATTCTGTAAAAATCTCACCGTAAAAACTCAAGTGAAGTGAGCTTGATGTGAGTTTTCAGTAGTGTCAATCCCTAGCATTATTTGGAATGACAGCTCACTCCACGCTCACTTCACCTAAGTTTTCACGGTGAGATGGTTAAAGAATCGCACTACAGATCTATTCTGTAAAATCTTACCGTGAACACGTAGGGGAAGTGAGCTTTAAGTGAGCCCAGTCAGGGATTGACACGATTGACTGCTCACTTCACTGAAGTTTTCCCGATGAATTTTTTACAGAATAGATCAGCTGCCTTTAGTAGAGTAGCTACGATATTGTTTCGAGTGATAAGACATGAATTATACCACCTATTGCACTAGTATTTGTAATAATATTTACGTTTAATGTTCGTTTCCACGGTATTCACCTATAGGAAAAGCAAACCACTTTTCTGTCATTTATGGTCGATTGTTCACACGACAGATAATCATCAGAAATAATCAGAGGTTTAATTTTGTTTTTTGTCACTTTTTCAATACAATAACTGTCAGATTTTACTTTTATTCCATGTATAAATGAAAGATAAGTATCAGGTGACGTTGGAAAAATCAGCCCCCCAGTTATTAAAATGTAAACAATGAAAATCTGGGTGTAGCCCGCAGCTATACTATACCTACCTACATCCTACTAATTCTACTAATATTATAAATGCGAAAGTTTGTGAGGATGGTTCTTCGATCAATAATAGTACTAGATTAAGGATCAGGAACAAAAATCAGTCGCTCAAGTGGCCACGTTTGCACACACGTAAACGTCTACATTTCTTAGAAAAAAGTTTAATAATATTAACAACTTCAGTTTATTATAAACTTTAATGCTTAAACATAAAGTTTAATTACCATTACAAAATATATTTAAAACTAGCTTCTGCCCGCGGCTTCGCCCGCGCGGATGTCGGAAATTATCCCACGGGAACGTGCTAACAGGATAAAATGTATGTGCTTCCCCAGGATGCCATCTATCTCGCGGGCCCTTTGTGGCTAATTACAATAGAAAACAAATTGTGTCTCATTAGTGGTGATTAAGAGGGTACCTGTATGATATATTTACCTAAGTAACTACCTAATTAAAAAAAAAAAACTTAATGACAGAAAATAAAATACCTACCTACCTAAATAAACCTATTTCTGATGATAACTAATCTAAACTCAATAAATAAGCAAAATCCCTAAAAACTAATATCTATACTAATGACTAATCCTACCTAACAGTATTATAAAATAACCTACGGTCACTACGTACACTATCAAATATTAAAATTAAAATCTATACCTACGACTTATAAAATTAAACCTAAATAACTCTAAAAACTAAAAGGAATAAAAAGGTCGCACAGATAATACTGCGGATGACGTAACCTATGACAAACTTATTATTTGCGGTTGGTGCAGTAATCGGGTCTAGTTTTTGCGTGATGCCTGAACACACAGACAGACAAAAATTTTTTAATCGCATTTTTGGTTTCGGTCTAGTAACACCCATTTATATTTTTTATATTTTCAATGTACAGAATTTTCACTTCTGCAGATTTATTATAAGTATAGATGAAACTTAAAGTCTAAGTAAAAAGAGTATGCAAGGATCGTAGCAAGGGTAGCGGGATCGTCCGAAAGGGTTACCGCTGTCCTGGACGATAAAGGGCTAAGGAAGGAACACGGGTGGGTTTTCGTCAGTAAGAGTCTGACACTCCCTTCCGCTCCACCCAGAGCGGGAGGGGTCATTTGATGATTTCCCATCCTCAAAAAAAAAAAAAGTCTAAGTAATAAGGTTAAAAACATACTAATTTGAAAGAAGACCACAAAAGTATTTGTGGTCTTATTTTTCAGGCCGTTTTTGAAGCGCTTATCGGGAATCTAGTACTATTATTGATCGAAGGGATGGTTGTTACTCTTTCATGCAAAAACGACTTAACGGATATTGATGAAACTTTACAGTACCTAATATAGCTTATATATCAGAATAACACATACGATACTTTTCATTCCGATATTCCCACGAGATCGACCCTTATGCGGGTGAAACCGCGGGGCACTGCTAGTTTTATATAAAATCATTATGTTACGTATACTTTTAATTTATTTTAAGCCCATTGTTTTCGAATAAAAGGCTTAACTAGTGTTGTGCCATATTTAGTTACATGGATTGCGTAGTTCGGTACAATATAAAAATCTAAAAAAACAACGGTAATTTAGTTATAATAGAGGGCATTTTGTAGATAGTCGTTTAGAATAGAATAGAATATTTTGTATATTTGCATAGGATAATAATACGGTCTAGTAGTGGTGAAAAACATTGGAAGGAATTACTTCCTGTGTATCAATCAATCTGCCAGCCCCTTTCCAACTATGTTGGGGTTGGCTTCCAGTCTTACCGGATGCAGCTGCCCATCTGATCTCCACAACCCAGTTACTGTATAAGACGATACTCCTTGGTAAGACTGGTTGTCAGACCTTTGGGCTTCTTGGCTTGGGCTTTTGGGCTTGGAACCCGCAACTACTTCCTGTAGTTTTACTAGAAAAAATAAATCTCTTCGTGACGTATCACTTGTGTAAAATAAAAAGGTAGGTAGGTACTATAATATGCCCATTCAAAAACAAAGAATTTGCAACACAAAACATATCCTTTCGTTTTCAACCCGTCAACAACCCGAGGGTGGTCACAAACAGCCGTATCAAGCTATTTGCGCAGGCGCACATGTGCAAGGACATCCGGTGCCTAAACTAATACTCTGTAGGTAGGTACTCTAAATAAATATGGCGCCTGCACGGAATTTTACGAGATCTTTGCCAATTTTTTTCGACTATTATCAATTCTAGTAGAAATTGTTTCTGTCTAAAATACGGTGTTTAAATTAATGAATTGATTAAGCTTTCGGAACAGTGCTCTTATGTCCTTAGATTATAGAATAAAGGGTTATATCGTTGAAATTCTGTTCACTCGTTTATGACATAATTGGGTATTAGCAAAAAACCGGCCAAGTGCGAGTCGGACTCGCCCATGAAGGGTTCCGTTACGTTACGATTTATGACGTATTAAAAAAAAACTACTCACTAGATCTCGTTCAAACCAATTTTCGGTGGAAGTTTATATGGTAATGTACATCATATATTTTTTTTAGTTTTATCATTCTCTTAGTTTAGAAGTTACAGGGGGGGGGGACACACATTTTACCACTTTGGAAGTGTCTCTCGCGCAAACTATTCAGTTTAGAAAAAAATGATATTAGAAACCTCAATATCATTTTTAAAGACCTATCCATAGATACCCCACACGTATGGGTTTGATGAAAAAAAAAATTTTGAGTTTCAGTTCTAAGTATGGGGACCCCCAAAATTTATTGTTTTTTTTCTATTTTTGTGTGAAAATCTTAATGCGGTTCACAGAATACATCTACTTACCAAGTTTCAACAGTATAGCTCTTATAGTTTCGGAAAAAAGCGGCTGTGACATACGGACGGACAGACAGACAGACAGACATGACGAATCCATAAGGGTTCCGTTGCCATTTGGCTACGGAACCCTAAAAACCTTGTAATATTTCAGAATAATTCACTGAAAATCCGCCTAGAACATGCTTGAAATGAAGCATCAAGGTATTTGACCCGGCTTGCAACAAAAGGTTGAGTAGGTACTCACCTACCTACCAACTAAACACTACAAATACTAAGAAGCCCTGTTAACTACGCTAATTGACTACAGCAGCAGGTAGTGGGTAGGTACCATGAAGCTAAAACATAGTGAGACACTTTTTAAGTATTCAATCAAACATTATTACGTATGTTGTAATCTAAATCATACATAGAACGAATTAGACAATTTTTAGGGTTCCGTAGCCAAACGGCGCGGAACCCTTATAGATTCGTCATGTCTGTCTGTCCGTCCGTATATCACAGCCACTTTTTTAGGGTTCCGTAGCCAAATGGCAACGGAACCCTTATGGATTCGTCATGTCTGTCTGTCCGTCCGTATGTCACAGCCGCTTTTTTCCGAAACTATAAGAGCTATACTGTTGAAACTTGGTAAGTAGATGTATTCTGTGAACCGCATTAAGATTTTCACACAAAAATAGAAAAAAAACAATAAATTTTGGGGGTCCCCATACTTAGAACTGAAACTCAAATTTTTTTTTTCATCAAACCCATACGTGTGGGGTATCTATGGATAGGTCTTCAAAAATGATATTGAGGTTTCTAATATCATTTTTTTCTAAACTGAATAGTTTGCGCGAGAGACACTTCCAAAGTGGTAAAATGTGTGTCCCCCCCCCTGTAACTTCTAAAATAAGAGAATGATAAAACTAAAAAAAATATATGATGTACATTACCATATAAACTTCCACCGAAAATTGGTTTGAACGAGATCTAGTGAGTAGTTTTTTTTTAATAAATCGTAACGTAACGGAACCCTTCATGGGCGAGTCCGACTCGCACTTGGCCGGTTTTTTTTTCCGAAACTATAAGAACTATACCTACTGTTGAAATTTGGTAAGTAGATTATTCTATGATCCGCATTAAGATTTTCACACAAAAAAAAAAAAATTTTGGGCGTTCCCCATACTTAGAACTGAAAGTCAAACTTTTTTTTTTTCATCAAACCCGTACTTGTGGGCTATCTATGGATAGGTCTTCAAAAATGATATTGAGGTTTCTAATATCATTTTTTTTCTAAACTGAATAGTTTGCCATGTAAACTTCCACCGAAAATTGGTTTGAACGAGATCTAGTAAGTAGTTTTTTTTAATACGTCATAAATCGTAAAACGGTACCCTTCATGGGCGAGTCCGACTCGTACTTGGCCGCTTTTTTTTTTAAACGTTGCCCCACACTCATAATCTCTCCTGTATCGTGGGTGCGTTTACAAACATTTAAACTCACATACACAAACAGCCAGACCCGGAACAACTTGGCCAATATAAATATTTGTTCCGTGCGGGAATCGAACCCGCGACACGCAGCACAGCAGTCAATCGCTTAACCACTGCGCCAACGGTGCCGTCGACAATGCACCTTCCACTGCGCTAAAGCTAGTCCATTTTTAGGGTTCCGTAGCCAAATGGCAACGGAACCCTTATGGATTCGTCATGTCTGTCTGTCTGTCTGTCTGTCCGTCCGAATGTCACAGCCGCTTTTTTCCGAAACTATAAGAGCTATACTGTTGAAACTTGGTAAGTAGATGTATTCTGTGAACCGCATTAAGATTTTCACACAAAAATAGAAAAAAAACAATAAATTTTGGGGGTCCCCATACTTAGAACTGAAACTCAAAATTTTTTTTTTCATCAAACCCATACATGTGGGGTATCTATGGATAGTTCTTCAAAAATGATATTGAGGTTTCTAATATCATTTTTTTCTAAACTGAATAGTTTGCGCGAGAGACACTTCCAAAGTGGTAAAATGTGTGTCCCCCCCCCTGTAACTTCTAAAATAAGAGAATGATAAAACTAAAAAAAATATATGATGTACATTACCATATAAACTTCCACCGAAAATTGGTTTGAACGAGATCTAGTGAGTAGTTTTTTTTTAATACGTCATAAATCGTAACGTAACGGAACCCTTCATGGGCGAGTCCGACTCGCACTTGGCCGGTTTTTCGAAATTGTCACTTTTCATCTCTCTCTCTCTCCCCAGGTCCTCCAACAAGCGGGTAACATCGAGCGTCTAGGCCGCTTCCTCTGGTCCCTCCCAGCTTGCGAGAGGCTTCACGCTCACGAGTCGGTCCTCAAAGCGAAGGCAATGGTGGCTTTCCACAGAGGGAACTTCAAGGAGCTGTACCGCCTCCTGGAGTCACACACCTTCAGTCCTCATAACCATCCTAAGCTGCAAAATCTGTGGCTTAAAGGTACGCGAAAATAGGCTGTGTTTGAAAACTGCTGGTGTTTCAGGATTCCCTGAATTTTTTAATGAAAAACAAATATTTTACGCTCTGTTTCTAGTGTTTTTAATGGAAGTCATAAATATAGTGTTGTACAGACGCCAGCACATCAAGCTACCCGAAACTGTAAAATTTTCCCAATCAACTTTGAACCTAATGCTTTAGCGATAAAGTTGAAAATCGATTAAATACATTTGACAGATTTTAGTAGCTTAATGTGCTGGCGTCTGTACATAATATTACCTTTCGTTTATCGGAGATGCCCATTTTTTTGTTCGATTGTTCTGGTTTCATGTGTATGTTGAATGCGGTCCATTAAGGCGCTTACTAAGCATTTTAACATTGTCTCTGAGGTACGCAAAATACGCGCATTGACGTGGAGTTGCGGACACCAGCCCGTATTATCTATTAAGGTTGGCAATCCATGTATGGGAAGTATCCATCGGTTGGCAATCTTTGAATTAAGCCTCCTGAAGTCGGCATACAGCCGCGACGCGACGCGGTGCGACGCGATTCTTGTAGAACAATTTCCATTAAGTTTTCATAGAAATGGTTCTACTAGTCGCGTCACCTTTCTTCGTCTTGTTTGAGAATTTTATCGACATAATTCTTATATTATTTCGATTTGGCAGAGAACTGTTGTTACCTTTTCCAAACTTTAGTTTGGCAAAGGTGACAACAGTTTTCTGCCGAAAAGAAAAATAAAAATGAATGATAAATAGCTGTTATTTTGACATTACAAAACACTTCAATTTAAAATAATAATATGTTACATGTATAAGAATTAGCATCGTCATGCAATGCAATGTAGCAATGCTGCCAGTTTTTTCGTGTCGGCAGCGACGCGGACGAACTTTTTGATGCCCTATGATTGTTATGCTTTTTTTTTCATATGATGAATTAAACGTTTCTCTATTGTCCAGCGCACTATATGGAAGCAGAGAGGCTACGAGGCAGGCCGCTGGGTGCCGTCGGCAAATACAGAGTACGACGCAAGTTTCCGCTACCTCGGACTATATGGGACGGGGAGGAGACCTCTTATTGTTTTAAAGTAAGTTGTACATATTAGAACATTATCATACCCTTGCAGACTCTGGTTATATTTTTCCGACCTTATGTAATGTGTGAATCACCTACCAATGCCACTATAAAGATAGTAACAACTGAGGTGTTAGTGAATGAGATTGGCACAAGCCACGGCAGTATGAACAACAGGAAGCAGGAAATTGCTAGAAATACTAGTAATAATGACGACGGAGATTATACCCAAACCAGCTCTTGAAAGAGGCTAGGGTATTGTTGTGTGGAGAGAGAAAATTGAAATAATACGACGAATTATTGAAAACTATTCATTGAACTGGCGTCGTGATATCTCAAGATACTCACCTTTCTTTCATTTGTTAGTTGACTTGCTTGACCCTTTTTTAGGATTCCGTACCTCAAAGGGAAAAATGGAACCCTTATAAGATCACTTCGTGGTCCGTCTGTCTGTCCATCAGTCAGGACCCTTTTTCTCAGCAAAACGTGGAGTTATCAAGTTGAAATTAATATCAGATACTCAGGGCTGCAATCCCTTGAAGCAGTGCATAACTCAAACTTCTAAGTTAACGCAATTAAAAGATACGGGCGTTTATGTTCCGGAATCAAAACCTTTAGGGTACTTTCCGTTGACCTAGAATCATGAAATTTGGCAAGAAGCAAAGTCATGTAGCACAAGTTAAGGAAAAAAATTGAAAATCGTAAATTTGTAGTTACATTCCAAAAAAAAAACTTTTAGAACAACCTATTTACATAGGTACACAAAATCAGTCACGTCCACAAAATCACATTACCTACATAGACTATTATAACTTAAAGTATAGTTACCGGCACGTAAGTTGGCAAGAGATTTTGTAGTGGGGGAAGTTCGCGCATGTAAAAATGTATGAAATTGTGCGTGCGCAAACTTCCCCCACTACAAAATCTCTTGCCAACTTACCTATACCTTCTTTTGTTTAGGAAAAGTCCCGATCAGTTCTTCGAGACTGGTACCTACACAATCCGTACCCTTCACCCCGAGAGAAGAGGGAGCTAGCAGAGACCACCGGTCTTACTACAGTACAAGTAAGTTCATAAGTGTTAATGGTTATTGGTGCATAGAGTCAGATCAAAGAAACGGTAAGTGGGTTCTATGAAAGATTAATGACTAGAAAGGGGCTACAGGGGCTAGGGGAGGTGACTAGTAGTGACTACTGAAATGATGATCGACACTAACACTGTCCTACCATACCTATTAACTCTGTAATATAAAAACTGCCTTCAAAGCAAGACTGAATTGGCATCTTCTGGGCACGCTCGTTCCATCATAGACCTCATCCATCGCTTTCCATCAGGCGTGATCGAGGTCAAGAGCAGGCTCATTCAGCAATAAAAAAAATACCTATAAAAAAACAAAATAATAAAATTGAAAAGCTAAATATTCAAAAAGAGTAAAAGTGAAGTTTCTTGCTGGCTCTTCTCCATAGGAAACGACCAGTTGGATACCTTGCCTCTGACGTTTCATAAGTGCCCATGTTGGCTTATGTCATATGTGAAATAAAACATTTTGAAAAAATGTATTTATTTATTTAAAATTCTACCTGTAACTGTAACTATCATTACAGGTTGGTATCAGGTAGGTATGTCATGTATGGAGCGAAAAGATGTACTGCGCTGATCTATACTTATAATAAGAATGTAAAAAAGTTGTGTCTGTACATTGAATATATTTTAAAAATAATAATTGAGGGGGGTTAAGAAACAGTAATAGAACACGAATCTAATAAAAAAAGTCTGTCTGTTTGTCTGTTTGTACACGCTAATCTCCGGAACTACTGGTCGGATTTGAATGAAACTTTTTTTATTATCTAGCTATTAAACCTGGGCAACATATAGGCTATAATTGATTTTGGAAACTGGAACACCTGATGCAGAACCGCAACAGACCAGCTAAACTATAAGAGTTACATAAATGGCGCCTTAGAAAAAAATGTTGTGTCTGATGAGCATTTTCTGCTGAGAGAATAAAATTGAAGATCGGGAACACCTGATGTGGAACTCTTAGAGCACAGCTAAACTATAATATATATAGGTTTGACATCTTAGCAAAAGTTATTCAGTCTGATGAGCATTTTCTGCTGCGAGAATAAAACTCGAAGATCGGAACATCTGATGTGGAACTCTAAGAGCACAGCTAAACCATAACATATATAGGAATGACATCTTTGCAAAAGTTGTTCAGTCTGATGAGTATTTTCTGCTGGGAGAATAAAATTCGAAGATTGAAACATCTGATGTGGAACTCGGGAGAGCACAGCTAAACTATAGCATAAGCAGACATGACATTTTAACAAAATTTGTTTGGTCTGAATTAAATTAACATAAGCTGGGAGTACCTCCACGTGGTGAAGGCAGTAATAGTTTGGGACTTCTTTTCGATGACGATGGTAAGTCATTGAAAACTTGGCTTCACTGGCTAAATCTCCCATTTATATATATATAATAGATATGCCTTCGGGCTTATGTTATTTGAGTGTTTAATTTCCTTTTCCATTTATCTTCGAGACACGGTCTACCCGGTAACGCAGGGGAGCAGTCACTTAGATCTTAATTGCAAAGTTATTAAAGTACATTAATAACCATAACCATGCTACGAAAGAGGTCAAATCTTTCGCAATGTTTGAAAGGAGCTAAAAGATTGAAGATCATTAGATCCCAAGAATCGAATGAAGAACGCCAGGCAAGACTTGATGCTGTTCGACAACATAAGGCTGTATCTCGCCCGGCGGAAACTTCTTCGGATCGTGAAGCACGACTTAGCGCTGATCGTGAGCGTCATGCATCGTCTCGCGTTTCTGACACTTACACACAAAGAGAATCACGCCTGCGTTCTCAGCGTATTTACGCATCTACATCTAGGTCTCTAGAGACCAGTGAGGATTGTGATGCGCGACTGACCGCTGATCGTGATCGTCATGCATTGTCTCGCGAGTCGGAAACGTTAACGGAAAGAGGATCACGCTTGAGTTCTTAGCGTATTCTCACGTCGACTTCTAGGTCTTTAGAGACCAGTGACGAACGTGAAGTGCGACTGGCCGCTGATCGTGGTCGTCATGCATTGTCTCGCGAGTCGGAAACATTCACGGAAAGCGAATCACGCTTGAGTTCCAAGCGTATCCGCACATCCACCTATAGGTATCTAGAAACCAGTGAAGAACGTGATGCGCGACTTACGGCTGATCGTGATCGTCATGCATTGTCTCGCGAGTGAAGACAGACACTGAAAGTTGCTGGTGTTGATTTGAGAACCGGCTGTTTTTCTCATGGCCAACTTTATGTTGCTTTCTCAAGGGTTAGCAACGCTTCCGGGCTTTATATTCTGGCACCCGACGGAAAAACCAACTATATAGTTTATATAGATTTTTTTTAGAATAGTAATGTTAACTAATTGATAGTAATTTCGCTTCATAATTTCGGAATGAAAATAATTCTACCTTTTTATTTTAATGGAGTTATAACCTATCCAGTCTACAACACTTAATCTAAGTTATACCAAACTTAATCGAAATCTTTCATCGGTTTTGACTGATTTATTGGCTGACATACCAACGCACAGTTCAAACTCTTGCCGAAATTCCTATCGGAACGAGAAAGGGACTGGATCCGCGCACGAAGTCGCGGGCAGAAGCTAGTCCTAAATATATTGGGATAAAAACTAGAGGAACTAATAATAAACATGAAAGAGTTTGTGTTTATACACGCTAATCTCTTAAAACATAGTTTTTGCATTTGATAGCCCTTTGCAATTCTTGAGGACGGCTTAAGGTTACTTAACATCACGCTAGGAAACTAAGGAGCTGAGCAAAGGCAACAAAAAAGTCTCGAGGATCGCTAAACGAAAACGAAGTAATACCGCGGGTAGGCGATGCAATGCGACAGGGTGGGTCAGGGGAACAAGTAATTTCAAGCGAACGAGGTCGCGGACAGAAGCTATAATATGGTCTGTAATGTTCACTTTGTCGATCAGTGTAAGTAATATCAGCCGCACGGGTCGATCGATCAGGTAAAACTACGCTTGCCGCTGTTGGTCCGTGGATGGGTGACTATCTTTACATACCAAGACCCCTCCGTGCCTCGGAAAGCACGTTAAGCCTTTGGTTCTAGCTGTCATTCTCATCTTTGACAGTCGTTACGGGAAAATCTGACAGTCTTACCAAGGGGTATCGTATTACCCAGTTACTGGGTTGTGGAGGTCAGATAGGCAATCGCTCTATGTAAAATACTGATATTCAGCTGCATCCGGTTAGACTGGAAGCCGACCCCAACATAGTTGGGAAAGGGCTAGGCAGATGATTGATTGAAGATGATGATTGATGATTAGATTATTCTCTGCTCACCTCAATATATTATAACAATGAACAAAAAACCTCATAAGAGCAAGTTAGTCATGGCAGTGCATGCACCGTTCGCAGACGGTCAGTTGTGGTCGCCGGGAACTCGACACCGCTTCCTCAAACTGAACGGATAGAGTTACTGAACATAATATACTCATGATATACACACTATGTATTTATGTAAATAAAAAAAAAACAATGTCCCACTGATGAGAAAGGAAAGGCTGAAGGAAACGAGCATAGATCATGAGCAAGGATGAAATCCCGCGAAATTCAAAATGTCTTTGTAAACTTTCGTACACGAAAATTTGAATTTCGCGTAATGTCTTCAAAACAAGGGTGAACAGACATCTGCTGGGCATGCTCGTTCCATCATATACCTCATTCATCGCTTTCCATCAGGCGTGATTAAGGGCAAGAGTCATCCCATTCACCAATAAAAAATTCTGAAGTAGAGTTTGACAATTTCTAAACATCAAATTCTCAATTCAGAAAGTGTTGTTTCGTTTCGAAAAGTTCTGGTTTCGTCTAGTTACAGATAAAATCCCATTGATTGTCGTTTTATAGTCTTTGATTGTCGTACATGGTTTATTTTCTATCTCGTAATCTGGTGCAAGTATCAAGCAGGTTCACAAACCTCTGTGACTCCGAGAAACATAACATCTGTCGATCTATTCTGTAAAAATCTCACCTTGAAAACTTACATGAAGTGAGTTTAAAGTGTGCTGTCAATAGTCCCTAGCATCAGGAGGAATCACTGCTCATTTCACCTAAGTCTTGACGGTGACATTTTTACGGAATAGGTTGTAAATTCAGATATGCCCGGAGTTTGGAAGTTGGCGGTGTGATACCGTGCCTCGGAAACCACGTTAAGCTGTTGGTGATGGCCGTCCCTAAGGACTCTGAAGGTCTATGAGAGTGAGGGAAGTGGGTGTGCATCTATGTCTGCGCACAAACGCAGCACTATAATATCTCCCGCGCCCAAGCCGGTCTCCGTTCAGACTGACCGCCTTGGCCGAAGTACGATCTGGAGGACTATTACTATTACTATTTTTATGAAATACTTAAGTACTGACTTTTGTTATGCTTGCAGGTTTCAAATTGGTTCAAAAACAGGCGACAGCGAGACAGACAAGCCGAACACAAAGATAGGTGAGTCAGTCAAAACATAATCGTGTTATACTAGCTTCTGCCCGCGGCTTCGCCCGCGTAGATGTCGGAAATTATCCCACGGGAACGTGCTAACAGGATAAAAAGTATGTGCTTCCGCAGGATGCCATCTATATCTATGCCAAATCAGAAGTTCAGTGGTTAAGGCGTGAAAATGTAACATACAGTTTCAAGTTCAAATCCTCCCCTTAAAAACCGAATTACCCGTTTTTGTCCCGTCAGTGGTAAATTTTCGACAACTTTACATATTCATTATTAACTAGCTTCTGCCCGCGGCTTCGCCCGCGTGGATGTTGGAAATTATCCCACGGGAACGTGCTAACAAGATAAAAAGTATGTGCTTCCCCAGGATGCCATCTATATCTATGCCAAATCAGAAGTTCAGTGGTTTAGGCGTGAAAATGTAACATACAATTTCAAGTTCAAATCCTCCCCTTAAAAACCGAATTACCCGTTTTTGTCCCGTCAGTGGTAAATTTTCGACAACTTTACATATTTATTATTAACTAGCTTCTGCCCGCGGCTTCGCCCGCGTGGATGTCGGAAATTATCCCACGGGAACGTGCTAACAGGATAAAATGTATGTGCTTCCCCAGGATGCCATCTATCTCGCGGGCCCTTTGTGGCTAATTACAATAGAAAACCAATTGTGTCTCATTAGGGGTGATTAAGAGGTTACCTATATGATATCTTTACCTAAGTACCTACCTAATTAAAAAAAAAAACTCAATAACAGAAAATAAAATACCTACCTACCTAAATAAACCTATTTCTGATAATAACTAATCTAAACTCAATAAATAAGCAAAATCCCTAAAAACTAATATCTATCTGACTAATCCTACCTAACAGTATTATAAAATAACCTACGGTCACTACGTACACTATCAAATATACTACCTATACTTTAAAATTAAAATCTAAACCCATGACTTATAAAAATAAAACTAAATAACTCTAAAAACTAAAAGGAATAAAAAGGTCGCACTGAAAAGCACGGTTTAGAATTGCAAGTAGCAGTTAAAATAAGAACGAACGCTCGCCACTCGACACGTCCGTTCAAATCAAAGTTCAAAAAATGTAATGTGCGCGCTCAGTCTCCGTCCTTATATACGGTAGCGATCCGTAGCGGCCGCGCGCCACGCGTGAGCTGCGAACGGTGCAAGCCAAATTCAACCTTCAGCACTACATTTAGACAAAACTACGACAAACTTATTATTTGCGGTTGGTGCTGTAATCGGGTCGTGGGATCGAACCGCAAAATTAAGTTTGTTTTTTATTGTATATACTTTTCCGGAATAAAAAGTACCCAGTGTGGTGCCCAGGATATTAAAGAATAATTATACCAAGTTTCATCGTAATCGAACCGGTAGTTTTTGCGTGATGCCTGAACAAACAGACAGACAGACACACAAAAATTTTTTTAATCACATTTTTGGGTTCGGTGTCGGTCTAGTAACAGCCCCTTAGCAGCAGCAGCCCCAGATAACAACCCCTGCCATTTATTTTTTTGATATTTTCAATGTACAGAATTTTCACTTCTACAGATTTATTATAAGTATATAGAATAGATTATTTTCTATCAAAAGTATCAATACTGAGTTTCGAGTTACTCAGACCGCGCATTCAATTTCTTCGACATAAATTTAACACCCCTATATCCCCCTTTGAGGGGTAGCTTTGAAAAACTTATAATGATAAACTTTATTACTTACTTAGGCAAATTTCAAGTTTATTAACTAAATGAATAAGATTTTTCATATAAACTGTATCCCCGCTTTTCACCCCCACAGGGGTGGAATATAAAAAAAATCGTTTAGATGTATTCATAACTTGACTCAAAGATTATTTATACTAATTTTCGAGTTAATCAAGCCATGCAGTAAAATCCTCCCCTGAAAAATTGACTACCCCATTTCAGCCCGTCAGGGGTAGATTTTCAAAAAACCCTGATACACATTATTCTTTCAATATTAGGTATAAATACTGAGTTTCGAGTCAACCGGACTGCGCGCTAAAATTCTTCTATACAAACTTTGAAACCCCCCAATCCCTTATTAGGGGGTAGTTTAGAAGAAAAAATAACTGACAATCTTCATAATTTATTTAGATAAGTATTCGTG
The DNA here is from genome assembly GCA_945859715.1 of Apamea sordens. NCBI lineage: Eukaryota > Metazoa > Arthropoda > Insecta > Lepidoptera > Noctuidae > Apamea > Apamea sordens. Next base: position 12,942,969 of record OX244009.1, read on the forward strand.
CTAAATTTCAAGTTTATTAACTCAAGGAATAAGATTTTTCATACAAACTTTTATCCCCTATTTTATCCCCTTGGGGATAGAATTTATCAAAATCCTTTCTTAGCGGATGCCTACGTCATAACATCTACCTGCATGCCAAATTTCAGCCCGATCCCTCCAGTGGTTTGGGCTGTGCGTTGATAGATCACTATGTCAGTCAGTCAGTCAGTCACCCTTGAGTTTTATATATTTAGAAGATACTTTTCCGGCATAAAAAGTACCCAGTGTGGTGCCTAGGATATTAAAGAATAATTATACCAAGTTTCATCGTAATCGAACCGGTAGTTTTTGCGTGATGCCTGAACAAACAGACAGACAGACAGACAAAAAAATTTTTAATCACATTTTTGGGTTCGGTGTCGGTCAAGTAACACCCCCTGCCATTTATTTTTTGGATATTTTCAATGTACAGAATTTTCACTTCTACAGATTTATTATAAGTACTAGCTTCTGCCCGCGGCTTCGCCCGCGTGGATGTCGGAAATTATCCCACGGGAACGTGCTAACAGGATAAAATGTATGTGCTTCCCGAGGATGCCATCTATCTCGCGGGCCCTTTGTGGCTAATTACAATAGAAAACCAATTGTGTCTCATTAGTGGTGATTAAGAGGGTACCTATATGATATCTTTACCTAAGTACCTAACTCATTAAAAAAAACATAAACTCAATAACAGAAAATAAAATATCTACCTACCTAAATAAACCTATTTCTGATGATAACTAATCTAAACAAAATCCCTAAAAACTAATATCTATACGAATGACTAATCCTACCTAACAGTATTATAAAATAACCTACGGTCACTACGTACACTATCAAATATACTACCTATACTTTAAAATTAAAATCTATACCTACGACTCATATAAAAATAAACCTAAATATCTCTAAAAACTAAAAGGAATAAAAATGAACTCCACTGCGGGTGACCCAACCTACGACAAACTTAGTATTTGCGGTTGGTACAGTACAGACAGTGGTAATCGGGTATAGGGATCGAACCGCAAAATTAAGTTTGTTTTCATACCACTTGCTCAAAAAAGTGACATTCTATGCCACAAAAAGCGAACATAACAATAGTCATTTTTAATCTGTTAAAAACAGGGAAAGAAAATTGTACTGAATTTCATTCATCCTCTAGGGGGAGAATGTGATTTAAATTTGGAATACTTACCGAAATTTATACTGAACTACATCTGTGTTTACACCATTGAGTTTGTATATAAAGCATTATACATCTTTTTGAAAACGGAATACGCATTTATTATGCAGTTATGATTATTAAATAAAATTACGAAAACCGACGAGGCCGTATGAGCTTGATGCCTTTGCTTTTCCGACAAAAAAATATTAGTCTAGGAATTTGCCAACTTCCTCAGACGCAAGAACAGAGAAATACTCAAATCAACTCATCAACAATAAATGTACCAAACAAAAATGTAACTCTCTCTATCAATAATTGGACCAATGTTTCGAATGTTAACTTTTACTTTTAATTGTCATTATTTTTAATAAATGCTTATCTCAATTCAATCTTATAATATTATTATTGTGTTAATTTTTTCGCAAATGGTACGAAAAGTAGAGTATTTTCCTCGGTGATAAAGCTGTCTTAGTCTTGGGTGAACTTAAATCCCTCGCTACACTCAGGACTCGTCTTAAATCCCTCGCTTCGCTCGTGATTAAGTTTTTAACACCCTCGCTACGCTCGGGAGTAAACCTCAAGTCCTTCGTTACGCTCGTGATTTAAATCGTCACCCGCGACAGAAGACACTGCTTTATCCCCTTGGTTAATAATCTACTATTTTTATTGTATATACTTTTCCGGGATAAAAAGTACCCAGTGTGGTGCCCAGGATATTAAAGAATAATTATACCAAATTTCATCGTAATCGAACCGGTAGTTTTTGCGTGATGCCTGAACAAACAGACAGACAGACAGACAGACAGACCGACAGACAGACAGACAGACAAAAATTTTTTTAATCACATTTTTGGGTTCGGTGTCGGTCTAGTAACACCCCCTGTAAATTATTTTTTTGATATTTTCAATGTACAGAATTTTCACTTCTACAGATTTATTATAAGTATAGAAGATAGATAGAAGATATAGATAATGATCTGTCGGGGGACCGCTACTATTTTAAACTTTAACAGAACGTTAGGCTAATAATTAGAGCGGCCCCCGACGGAACAATATTTAATCAAAAAATTTCATACGTACTTACGAAGGGTCATAATTTCAAGGTTATTTTTTTCTTTTTATAGGGTTTCACGCTGTCGGGAGTTTTTTAAATTTTTAATTTAATTTTTTCACGGAGAGATTTTTAGAGAATAGAGACCAGCTGTACCTATTATGATATCAGAATAGTCCGGTAGGATGATATTTTCCGCAATTGAATTAATTCGATTCCTTCTTGTCATTGACTTAAAAATAAACACGAAAGCAGCCAGTCAGATGATATTTCAAAAAAAATTATGAGGTCTAAATGGAATAGCCAGTCGGAAAGGTCGTTGCGTGTGCGATTCAAAATAAGCTGAGCTACAAACAATTAATTGTTACTGCAATAACCGCTGAGTATAGAATGTCTGGTCGAACGTCGACTCATCATAATCATATTAAGTTACAACATTCACTCGTAATGAGGTTTGGGTGTTTGTAGGTTAGTAAGTAATAAAGACATGTGCAACTATAGGTATCCACATTTCGCCAGTTATGTTGAAGTCCCTGCAACAGGGGGGCGACCCTATTGCCATTAACTGGGCACTAATTCAGCCGACGGTGTGTCTACCACAGGTACACCTCTGCTTTACCCGTCGGGGATTACAGACGTCATGTTATGTTATGTAAGTAGAGGTATAACCGGCACCCTAATTGCGTAACACACGATCAATCGGAATCGGTTTCATTTTGACAGTTCAACAAAATTCTTTGCTTTATTTACGTTTTGAGCTGACAAATTTTTCAAACTATGAAGCTATGGATTAGCAATTTGCTTCAAAATGATTCAGATTCCAATTGATCGTGTGTTACGCAATTATGGTGCAGGAAGGTTTCATAATTGAAAGGTTTACACTTAACATTATGCGTAGGAGCAGATTCTTGAAAAGAACTGTCATCAAAAGTAATTAAGAAACTTCTATTTTAATGACAGCATTAAGAATTTAAGAAATGCGAAATCGAATCTTTTTGACATTCAGAAAGGTTAGCTCTTAAATCTGAAAATCGTAACGCATGATCAACATTGACTAATTGCACAATTACCTATGTGATTTCTAAATGATCGAGAAATATTGGGTGGTGAGCCAAAATCCTCGCTTTTAGAGTGCTCTAATTCTTCGAAAAGACCAATTCTGCTTTTGAAATAGGCCAGAATTCCCCTAGTTGTACTACGAAGACATTCCCAAAAGTCATTCTCATTCAAAATTGAAAAGCAAAAGAACTTCTTGCAAATATCCGGACTTTTCAAGTTTCAAAATGGTAACAGTAACACCACTTGGGACACTTCTTCTTCTCAGCCTGTCGATAGCAATCTAAATGGACTCGGCCCAGAATTCGGCTACTTGTTTGGCGCCATCACTAGCGTCCATCAGTTCCTGTAACGTGCAGCTGACAGGTCACGCAGGACACGATATTAAGTGTCCTATCTTTTGTGGAGATTGGAGCAGCACCACATTTACACTCCAAGGCGGAGTCGTCTATGAATCTCCACCTGAACAGGTTCTCCATGCTTCGGCCAACCTGGGTCCGGAGTCTTTTTACAGACTTCCAGTCCATGTCCAGGTGGGAGGTCTTCAGCGGGTGGGACGAATGGTTTGGGTAAGCACTGTCTCGCCACAGCTTCAGTCTTTCTCAGCTCAGCTTCAGTTTTGGGTCTTCTTATAACTGATAGATACTTATTAGGTATCAAACCTCACCGATGCACCTTTCAGATAGCTGTCATCTATACTTCAAGCATTAGAAAGAAGTTAAAAAAGGTTTTTTTTTTTTTTTCTTAAAAATTAATAGAGGGTTTTTATCCACATGGATACGCCAACCCCATTGTACCTTATCACTACTCTTACACCACTAAAATTAACATAAAATAACAATATTCTTTTAGTCCTTATTATTTTATTATTTAGCTATTCATTGATCAAGCCGTTGTACTAGACCACACAATTTTTTTGCAACATTTGATTTAGGTTTCGCTAAAATAGTGAAAATAAGCCCAAGATCTAAAATATTTAAACCAAACTCCCTAATCAATGAATCTCTTTCATTTTTGTTCTTTACACATTCCATCAGTAAATGTTGTACGTCTTCTATTTTGTTGCATACTTCGCAGTTTGGAGATGCTGTCTTACGCCTTAGGAAAGCAAATTTTGCTGATGGAAAGTGCCCAGAACGCAGTCTTAAAGCTACTTTGACGTAACTCCTACTTAACTTAGTGTCATCAAACCAGGGCACGCGAGAAGGTTCACTCTGAATTACTTTGTACCATATACCTTTTTCTTTCGAAATCTCGTTGAAATGATCTTTCCATTTATCATAACAAGACTCCTTGATTTTTGAGACATATTCCCAGTGATCAGGTAGGTAAGAAGCTTCATTCCCTGCGTTAATTGCCAATTTTGCCAACCGGTCAGCCTCCTCGTTGCCACGTAATCCTATGTGTGCTGGAACCCATTGCAATATAATTCTAATTTCGTCTTTATTAATAATGTTTATAATTTTAAGAATGTCGTAAGCTATCGATGCACCTCTGCAACCAGAGGCGCATCGAGCTACATGCTGTAAAGCGCTTTTACTGTCGGTAAAAACAACTGCTTTGTGTAAATTTTGATTGAGAACATAAGCTACTGCTTCGTATATTGCAATGAGTTCCAGTGACATTATACAAGTATTTGCATCGATTTTAAAGCTAGCTTTAAAGTCTATTTTTTTATGAAAGAAAGCTGCCCCACCACCACTAACATTTTTTGATCCGTCCGTGAAGATTTTATCCCAATCGTTATACTTATTATTTAATTCTGCTACCACTTCATTTACCAATAAATTAGGGTCATAATATTTTTTTGGTTGTTTGACATATTCTAGATCACATTTAATAACTCCTTTAGTTTGTATGGCGGACACCCACACATCGAGAGTAAACATTTTCAGAACATCTGAAGAGACAATATGCAACTGACTTAATTCGTTAAGCGTAGAAGCTAGCAACGGTTTCTTTTTATTTACCCAATAACTATTATTTATAAGAGAATTTAATTCAGAAATTACATTAATATTTAAATTATTTGTCCATGATCGGGATTTCAGAATGTGCTTATAGGAGAGATATTGCCGCCTCAAAAACAGTGGTGGTATGTGCAATTCGCTTTCCATCACATGAATTGGTGAGCTTTTAATGAATCCCCCTACAACTCTTAGGGCTTGGTTCTGTACTTTATCCAATTTAGAAACATGTGTCTTTGCAGCAGAATCATACAAAAAACAGCCATAGTCAATCCGACTTCTTATGACGGAAATATATAATCTTCGCATGTGTTTGGTGTGAATTCCCCATGAACTACCCGCTAATACTTTTAATACATTCAGATATTTTGAGCATTTTTCAATTAATTCATTAGTATGTTTTCTCCAATGTAAACTTCTATCAACCCAAAGCCCCAAATACTTAATACATTCTACCATATTTAATGGTTGACCATACACTTTCAAAGCTGGCAATATTCGTCTTCGACCCCTACTGTAAACACAATAGTTAGATTTAGTTGACGATAAAGTCAGTCCAATCTCACCCAATAAGGCTATAATACAATTAAGGGCATCTTGTAACTCATGTTCACAAAATGAGATTTGTTTGTTACTAATGTAAATAACAAAGTCGTCAGCGTATTGTGACACTATTACATTGTGTATTTGATGACAAATTTGGAATGTAACCATGTTAAATAAAAGGGGGGAAAGCGGGTCCCCTTGAGCTAGGCCTCTATTAGTCCACCTACCTTCAGACCCTTGACTATTAAAAGACTTAATGATTAAATGTCTTTCACTTATAAAAGACCAAAGGTAACCCAAAATTTGGAACCAATTTGGATTTCATCTAGTACTTTAGTAACCGATTCAATTAACACATTATTGTAGGCATTTTCAATGTCCAAAAAGCATGCGACTGTAGGAACATTTTTAGTAAATCCGACTTGAATATAAGATACCAGCCTAGAAAGTGCATCTAAAGATGATTGTGACTTTCTAAATCCTACAGTATATGGAGATAGCAATTTGTTCTTTTCTACAAACCATTCTAATCGTTTACAAATCATTAAGTGGAAGGTTTTACAAATACAAGATATTAACGAAATGGGTCTTAGTTTAATGTCCGTATTAAGATTATTTGAATATTTTGGAATGGGAATGATTAGAATATTACGCCATTGGAGTGGAACAATACCGAGTGAAAATACCAAATTGTAGATTTTAAGTAAAAACTGTTTTCCTATTTCGGGTAAATTATAAATCATTGAATAAGATATACCGTCGTGCCCCGGAGCCGTGTCCTTCTTTTTTAAACAATTTTCGAGTTCTTGACTACTAAAATCAATTTCTAAAACCTCATTTTTAGATCTAAAATAGGGCATACAACTAGAAACGTAGTCCGGAGTTAGGTTTCGTAACAGTTCATTTTGTTTTTCAACCGGTACACATGGCCGTTGATGTTTAAAGCCCTTCATCCACCTCATCCGGCGCCACATCTCAGGGGCTGAAGTAACTTCATCAATTGAATTACAGAATTTTTGCCAACCCTGATTTCTAGCTTTTTTAATTAGTTTTTGGGATTCCAAAGTCATTCTTTCCAATTTATTCAAATTATCTGGGGTGGGGTTTCTGCGGAAAGTGGATAGGGCTAACCTTCGTTGTGCAACTAATTGTGATAAATAAGGGGTCCAATAGTTCTTAGGTTTAAACTTTTCATCTGGCTGATCACTAAATTTATAATATGGTATATGCTTATTAGCCGCGTACTCTATAGTTTTTATAAATAAATCATACATTTGTTGAACATTAACAGCTATTTCCTTAAATTCTAAAATTTTTCCAGAAACCGTTTCGCGGTAATCTCCCCAGTTAGCACTTTTAAAATTTCGTTTTTTATGGATATGAACGGTGGTCCATACGTTAGCCGTCATTTTAATAATAAGGTGGTCACTACCCAAATTTTCGTTAAATATCTGCCAGCCGAATTTTATTGCAACATCAGAAGAGATAAATGATACATCAGGTGAAGTCTGTTGTAAATTTCCATTCACTAATTTAACCCGAGTCGCTTGGCCGTTGTTTATAGAAATAAAGTCGTTATCTAGCGCCGCATCCATTATTTGTGTACCTCGAATATCCGATTTAACAGACCAATTGGTGTGGTGTCCGTTAAAATCGCCCGCTATTATTGTTTTTAACCGACTTCAAAAAAAGGAGGAGGTTCTCAATTCGGTTGTATTTTTTTTTTTTTTATTTTTTTTTTTTTTTTTATTTTTTTTTTTTATGTTTGTTACCTCAGAACTCCGTTGTTTATGGATCGATTTGCAAAATTTTTTTTTAACTTTAAAGGATATGCTTCCAGATTGGTCCCATTTTTTTCAAAATCCAGTTCTGATGATGGGATCCATGAGGAATCGAGGGAACTCCTCAAATATTATAGGCAACTATATAGTAATTTTAATATTTTCATCGAGAAATCAAGCGTTTACAGTCAAAAAGTAACATTTGATGAAGTGGAACTGGTGAAGAAGATCAGATATGGCTAACGGAACTTGACACTCGCATAGATATCACAATCAAGATAGTTAAGCAACTATGACAATACAAATAAACATACAATCCTGAATAGTTATATTGAAAATGTTATCATTGAACTGATCTGATGATCATGATGGAGCCGGAAGACAGGTACCGGAACTCCGTAATTAATCAACGTATTCTAGCCGTGTTTGGGCTTATTAGAATTGTCATGAAATGCACTTTGGCTATAAGTTACTATCGAACTGATCTGATGATGGAGCTGGAAGGTGGAAGGTTGGCATGAGAACTTCAAAATAAAACAATGTATCTTAACAGTATTTGGGCTTAGAACTGTCATGAGATGCACTCTGAATACAAGGTGCCATTGAAAATCTAGTTTTGATGTTATCATCAATGTGTCCACAAAACAACTTCTGAAATATTAAAGGCATTTTGCTTACAATGTTTAAAAAAAAATCGCTTCTATTATTTACTAAAATAAAATTGTATTCTTGGTAGTATGCACACGTTTCCACGCCACCTATGAGGTAGTGTGCTGGGCGCGTTTTTTTTAATGTGGTTTCCCCGGTAGGCATATTCCACAATCTATTTTATTGAAGTTTAAAGATAGGTTATGTCAACTTATAATTCAAATAATTCGGGTATTTGACGATTTATCTTTTACATTAGAGAGCTCCAAATAATTTTAATGGTACGTTATGTGTTGTCTTGATTATCAGATGGCAGATTCCGCAACCTTGTTATCTCTGTCATCGCTCGATCATCGTGTGGTCGATTCAATAATTTATTGGCGTCTAAATCTGATAACACTATGCCTTCCAAACTTCTAACACGACTTAGCGCGACATATATTTGTCCTTTTGCAAAGTTTTTTTTACCAAGGTCGATCACAGCTCTCTCGAGGGTGGTCCCTTGTAGTTTATGGACTGTTACCGCCCAGCTCAATATTAGAGGCAGCATACGACGCTCTACATCTCCGTAACCCCTTTTTGCCTGAAACGTAGTACTTGATGGAGGTATAGGTATGCAACCGTCACTATCTTTAAGCCTAACAGCAATTGTATCGTCATCAAATTTCACGTACACGGCTTCCGGTAGCTCCCCCTCCTCCAGTTGATCTCTTCTTAAGGCCGGCCATTTGATTTTTTTTATTATGCCCATAGCTCCATTTACTAGCCCTTCTGAGACTGCTATATTTCGTCTTAACATGACTCTGGATCCGACGCCAATTTTTATTGACGATTGAAAACCACCACAGTTATTGACGTCTTTGGGAATTACGTTGTCTGGTGGTTTCCTGCCATATGTTGCCACTTCACGAGACTCATCCACTGCGTTGATTTGATAAGTCCGGTGCAACTTTGCATTTTCCTTACTCATTTTATCATTATAATCGTCGACTTGCCTAACCGTAGGAAAAATACGAACAGCAACTCCATCCGCAAATTCACCATTTAAAGGCACGTGGCGACGCTCACATAATAACTCCAACTGAGCCGTTGTCAGTTCGCCTACCCTTAAACTATTCAATAAATTGATGAATTCGGTATCATCGCGCTGTCGCATATTTATGGTCAGTTCACAAAAAGAAAACTGATGCCATAAATTTATCTCCGCGGAGAACCACGATGGCTGCAGAAAACACCAACTCCCTTTAACTGGAGGAAGTTGAAATATATCACCAAATAGCAAAATATTGACTCCACCGAATAATTTGTCATTGTTTTTGTATTCCTGTAGCCTCAGGTGAATTATCCTTAGATTCTCATAAGAAACCATAGAAATTTCATCTATGATTAGCCAATTGATATAACGCCACTTACGCCGCTCATTTTCAAGTCTTTGCCCGGTAATTTTTTTGTATGGCATAGTATTTCCTTTCTCAATTGGAAGCAAAAAAATACTGTGTAGCGTTTTCCCAAATATCTGTCGGGCGGCAACACCAGTCAATGACCCAACCTCCACAAAGTTGGGTTTCAGCATTGTATCTACTGTTGGTGCATAACAACGCTTAATATGCTCCACGATTAATTTTAAGAGGAATGATTTACCACTACCTGCACCACCCGTGATAAAAAGTAACAGTTGACTTTCTTGACCATGTAAATCGTTTTCGATTGCCAATGACACTTTCTGAAATAAATTCCTCTGCTGGATATTTAATCCTCGGATGCTTCCCAGGAACTGCTCATCTGACATGAGAGCTCGTTCTCCCATGTCTTCACAGAAGGTTTCATCGCGATTTACAATCTGCTCACCACCACATAATACTGAAGCATTTTCTACATGGGTTTCACGTGCAGCATTAAGCGCGGTAACTTGGGCGAGTGCTTGTTGAATAATTTGCTCAGCATGAGCAAATTGTTCTGCGCTTACGTTACCTTGCAACGGGCGAAGGTCTCTTTGGCGTCTCATAAAACCGTCTTCGGCGGATTCATTTTCGAGTAGTAACTCGTTTTCATTGCGGAATGGTATATGACATACTATTAGGCTATAATAATACGCTTCTTTATCACTATTAATTGTATAATAGCGGGTACGTAATACTGCCGGCCTATTTCTTACACGCATTCTCGTGTTGTCCTGCAACTTAATATATCTTACTGCAGTAATATTATCTTCGTCTCTTAGCTCCACATCACCATCATCCTCTGACCATATTGTGTTTGAAACCGTTTCATAACGGACGGCAAACTCAGCAAGGCTTAAATCCTCCAGCTCGTTTGGACGTAACATATAACGGTCAAAAATGTTGTTGTAAATGCTGGTTTCATCACTGTCAAACCTCAGTAGTCTAAAACGTTCCTCTGGTCTGCAATTATTGACAAAAACAGTCTTTCGCGATGACATTTTCAATGGCAAATGGCATAATCTGTATGCACATTCTACCGCGCTTACCAAGCGTTGATTTAAAATAGCCATTGAAACTGAAAACAACTGTTTCCAAACGTCACCACCTTGCCTCTTTGCTTTAGAAATAGCTTCCCTTATAACGTCACCTGTATCATGCGGTTCACACTTACTTGCATATTTCGCGACGTAGTAAGCTACAGCAGTGACACTACCACAGGGTTGCACATCAATGTTTCCTTTCCATATACCTAAAAGGACTGCATTGTAATTATTGACCATGCTTTCTTCTGAGGTTCTTTTTAATAGACAGAATCGTCCGTTATTGGCAAGTGCTTCATCCGGGCCTAGACAGACGGTATTCTGGCTTTCTGGCTTTGGAAAACCAAAACGACAGCCATCGTCCTGGCGATTCTTTTTACACGTCGCAGTGTGTTTATGTATCTGTAAATCCTCGACTAACTTGCGCAACACAAGATCGTCAGAATTTAAAGAACATGAAACCACATTTTCGATTACGGCTATTCCTTGTGGAGTAGAGAATTCCGGAACATTAGAACACCACACTAACATATGCAAATGTGGGCTGCCACGGTTTTGGAATTCCACTCGGTACCAGAAGTCTTCAATAGGACCACCCAAGCAAACTTGATTGCGCTTTAAAAATCGCATGAGAGCGTTAACTCGCAATGTGAACTGTCGAGCAACTACTACCGGATGTCTTTGCACTAGATCTAAGCGCTCCGGAAATGTAAGGTGCTCAGCATCCACGACGTCACGTCCATCAGCGATTAGTAAGGCTTTAATCATGTCTGTCCAGTTTAAATCATTGCAGGAAAATGTTAAGAACCATGTTGGAGGCCCTAAACTTCTAACCATTGCTATTAATTCAGAGCAACATTTTTGCCAATATGATGCTGATCCTCTAATATTTCGCATAGTGAGATGCATATTATCTACAAGACCCTGAGGTGTATGTTCTCCGTGGCCTTGACGCATCCTACATGAAACGGAAACACTTGATTTTGCGCGAAAATATTCTACAATGGATAGGGCATAGAATAAATACTCGTTTCTGTTAAATCTCCTTTCATTACTCATTATACGGTTTTGAAAATAATCCAAAGGGGTAACTGGATTTTCTCTTTCTTCACCAAAACCATTCTTACCATCTGGATAAAGGAAATACCAGCACAATTCTTCCATACGGCGTTCACGCTCTAAATTTAATGGCGGTACCGTTTTCCTCGTAATAGCGGCCAATCTCATTGTATCATCTGTTGAAGAAGTATTCACTTCAACAACATTTTCTAAATTAGGCAGATTATCGTCTATGTTTTGGAGCATACTGGTCGATTCGATATAAATTGTGTCCAAGGAATTATGAGCACCTATTGGTAACTGTATTTGTGGTCCTTGACTTAATGCTGGTTGGAGCGTTTTCTGACCAGACTCGATAGCATGTATTGGTGGTTGGGGGAGATTGCTGCTTGGTGTAAATGTTGGACTCTCCATAATTTCCATTGCGGATTGTTCCGATTCAGGTCTAAATGATTGCATTTGGTTGTCTACAGCTACAACTAGTGGTGTTAACGAGTACACATTAAGATTGTCCCGTAAATTCCCTCCTGATGCTTTATTGGGCGATACAAATAAATTACGTCGTAATACGGTATGTAAATCGTCCAGGTCTGTAAAAGTACCTACTTGTATGATATTGGTACTTCATCAAAATAATATTCTATGTAGAAAAGATATTAACTACGTTGCCATTATATTATAATAAAAAATACACTAAACGGCTAGAAATAAAAAAACTTTTTACAAAAAAAAAAAAACCGCCTTCAAAAAAAGACAAACAAAAACGTTCCTGCACTAAAAAGTAAAAAATAAAAAATTGAATTCCTGTAAAGAAACTTAATTTAAAGGTAAACTTATTTGACATTAATATTTTGCAAATATTCAAAATTGTTTACTTCTTTTTGGAGTCGGTGCTTTTTATAATCGTGAATTGAAAAAATAAATGGCACAGGATACAACTGCTGGCACCGACTCCAAAAAGCAGTAAACAATTTTGAATATTTGCAAAATATTAATGTCAAATAAGTTTACCTTTAAATTAAGTTTCTTTACAGGAATTCAATTTTTTATTTTTTACTTTTTAGTGCAGGAACGTTTTTGTTTGTCTTTTTTTGAAGGCGGTTTTTTTTTTTTTGTAAAAAGTTTTTTTTATTCGGAAAGTATGAGAATATATCATTCCAGTCAGACGATTGTGTTTGTACGGACGAAGGACAGTAAAGCGACACTACATATTCTAAGTCCTTGCAATTTAATAACTTAACACAAACCATTTCAATACCCACATTATTAATACTTAATGACACTAGGTGAGATTGTACCGACTTGTGTACTAACAAAGCGACACCACCGTAACCGTCATATCTATCATTCCTATAAACATTAAACCCGCTAATATTGACACCAACTTCACAGTCAAACCATGTTTCGCTAATAATTGCGATGTGTATATTCTCTCGAATTAAAAGTTCTGAAAAGGATACAAGTTTAGGACGTAAACTTTGCGAGTTCCATTGAAATAAATTCAACTTAATTACATTCTTCACCTACCCGCTGCTCTAAAATATCATCATTTTTGTTTTGGTTTGTTTTTTGGTCTGTTTTGAAGTTATGACTTTTTTCTTTGTGGTTGCCACTGATGTTTCGGTCTGTTGTATTTCTTCGTCTTCCTTTCTATTTGGTTGCGGTTCCTGATGTACTAGGCCCCTAGTCAAGATACTACTATAGGTTCCAGTATTCAGCGTGAATATTGGTTGCGTATTAGCAATTTGCTTTGAGGTCTCCATTGTATCTTTATTCACTACTTGCTTTTTCTCCATAATACGTTGTAGGGCTTTTTTGTATGTAAGTTGTTCCTCACTCATTATTTTTCTGATAGCTTTTTCTTTTAAGTACATAGGACACCTTTTGTCCAGAACAAAATGATTCCCCTTACAGTTTAGACATGTGTATTCTTCCAAACTACAATTAACGTGTTTTTCTCCGCACTTAGGGCAACATATCTTTTTAGATGGACAATATTTAATGATATGGCCAAATTGCCAGCAACCTGAGCATTGCGTCACTGGGAAGATATATGCTTCTACTATAAAACGAAAGTCATAGGCATAAACATATTGAGGTAGTACATTTCCTTTGAAGCTAATTCTTATTGACTCACAATCAATCCATTTTCCTTCCGAACTCAGCCGTTTTAATCTCTTAATTGATAAGACCTCAGTGTTTGATTTTAAAATATTCTTAATTTCGTCTTCATTTAATTCAAGGTCGATACCTTTCACAATTCCATAGGATATCGTCATTTCCTGAGTTAATTGACACCGTAAGCGCATGTCTTTGATTTTCTGACAGTTTAGAAGTCTTTCAGCATCTTCCCTTCTTTGAAATTGAATCAAAGCTTTGTATGAGCTTTTATATTTTATTCTCAGAATATTCTTCATATTTTCAGAACTCAGCAACTTAGCCATGGCTATAGGTTTCGGCAGATTATCCTGTGAGGTAATACACATTTCATGATTGTCCATTACTTTGGCCACATTCGTCTCAATTCCATTACCATTCACTGTTTCCATGGACTCACTCCTTATTAACCGTTTAGGTCTCCTTCGGTTCACAGTTATAAAATCATCTTCGCTCGAGTCCACTTCTCTTTCTTTTCTCTTCTCCACAGACCTTCTTATTCCATCAGCTCTTTTTTCTGTCCCTCTAACTTCTACTTCCATCTCAATTAGTTGCTCTTCACATCTCTGTACTATTTCTGAATCACTTAAATCCGCTCCACTTGAGTTTTCTCCCATTTCACAAATAACCGGGTATAGTAGTGTCACTCGTTACAAAGCTGCGAAAGCATAAACGCGTACGCACAGCTCCACGACTCGCGCCACACTCAAAAGGTTATTTTTAATGCACACTTTGTAACAAAATTAAAAATTTAAAAAACCCCCGACAACGTGACACCCTATAGGTAAAAAGAATACCTGTAACGTTATTCGTTTCACTATAAAAAATATAAAGAAATAATACCTGTAACGTTATTCGTTTCACTATAATTCTACCGAATTTAAAAATTAACGTTGGTGAAACTTCTTCATCTTCATCATCAGATGATAGTGACTAATTTAGATGATGAAGACGAATAAATGTCACCAACGTATTGTGTTGTAAGTTGTTATTTAAACTAAAATATAAAAAAAAATGATTATTATTTCCATTAATCTTAATTTTTAAATCATCATTGTGATCGGTTGTTTCATTCATTCATTTTGTTGTAAGTTTGTAATGTGTGATGAAGACGTTACTATTTAAAGCATAATTTTAAAATATTATTTTTATTTTGTTTATATTATACGTCCATATTTGTTAAAACAATTTTAATTAAGGTGGATGCGCTGCAGTAGCCCGCGAAATCAGATGAATCCGGAGCAATTCTAACTTAAAGGGATGTATTGATGATTTTTAAGGTTAAAATTGTATTATTACCTACATATTTCTTTTTGTCACGCATCATATTATTTTGATTAAGATACAACCTTACACTGGCCTGCAAATTGCAAAAAACGCAAGAAAATTTGAATTTCGCCAGTTGCTTTATCATAACTTTGAAATAAAATGTTTTGCATTCCTGCTTCTACGAGCCTCTTTTTTCTAATCTATATATATAAAATTCAAAGTCCTGACTGACTGACTGACTGACTGATAGATCAACGCACAGCCTAAATCGCTGGTCCTAAAGACATGAAATTTGAAAGAAAAGAAAGAAAAATGCATTTGGAGGGTGTGTTCTTCGTGAAGAGTAGGCATCCACTAAGAAAGGATTTTTCGAAATTCCACCCCTAAGAGGGTGAAAAGGGGGGAATTCGTTTGTATGAAAATCTTATTCCTTGCGTTAATAAACTTGAAACTTGGCACGAATACTTATCTAAATAAATTATGAAGATTGACAGTTTTTTCTTCTTCTAAACTACCCCCTAATAAGGGATTGGGGGGTTTCAAAGTTTGTATGGAAGAATTTTAGCGCGCAGCCCAATTTACTCGAAACTCAGTATTTATACCTAATATTGAAAGTAAAGAATAATGTGTATCAGGATTTTTTGAAAATCTACCCCTGACGGGCTAAAATGGGGTAGTCAATTTTTCAGGGTAAGATTTTACTGCATGGCTTGATTAACTCGAAAATTAGTATAAATAATCTTTGAGTCAAGTTATGAATACATCCCTATCCTGTGGGGGTGAAAAGCGGGGATACAGTTTATATGAGAAATCTTCTTCATTAGGTTAATAAACTTGAAACTTTTCAAGAATACTCGCCTAAGTAGGTAAGTAATAAAGTTTATCATTATAAGTTTTTCGAAACTACCCCTCAAAGGGGGATATAGGGGTGTTGAAGTTTGTGTGGAATAATTTGAATGCGCGGTCTGATTAACTCGAAACTCAGTGTTTATACTTAAGACCAAAAATAAAGAGTAACATGTATCAGGGTTTTTCGAAAATCTACCCCTAACGGGTTGAAAGGGGGTAGTTAATTTTACAAGGGAGGATTATAACGCGTGGCTAGATTAACTCGAAAACTAGTATAAATAATCTTTGAATCAAGTTATGAATAATCCCAAACGATTTTTCAAAATTCCACCCCATGTGGGGTTGAAAATCGGGGTATACAGTTTATATGAAAAATCTTATTCATTTAGGTAGTTAATAAAATTGAAACTTGGTAAGAATACTTGCCTAAGTAAGTAATAAAGTTTATCATTACAAGTTTTTCAAAACTACCCCTCAAAGGGGGATATAGGGGTGTTAAGTTTGTGTGGAAGAAATTAAATGCGCGGTCCGAGTAACTCGAAACCCAGTATTGAACTTTTGACAGAAAATAATTAATAATAAGTAGGTATGTAAAGTTGTCGAAAATTTACCACTGACGGGACAAAAAGGGGTAATTCAGTTTTTAAGGGGGGGATTTGAACTTGAAACTGTATGTTACATTTTCACGACCATTGAACTTCTGATTTGGCATAGAGATAGATGGCATCCTGGGGAAGCACATGCATTTTATCCTGTAAGCACGTTCCGGTGGGATAATTTCCGACATCCACGCGGGCGAAGCCGCGGGCAGAAGCTAGTGCTATTATAAATGGAGTCTATATTCCTATGTTTTAGCTTATCAGGTTAAGTTGAAAGCTGCAACAATATAATTAATAACAGCCCACTATGCTCATCATATCTATAGAACTATCTACAACATAACACCGTATAGCTATCTCAAATTGTCAAGTTATCGGCGTGTAAAATCAACTCTTATCTAAATCTGAGCGCATCTGTTTCGGATCAGTGGTGCAGAAGTCCCGGGTTTGATCGCCCCAAATATTGGTATTAAGTGTGAATGGAGTTTTGGATGTGGAAAAGAAATATTATTCACTAGCTTCTGCCCGCGGCTTCGCCCGCGTGGATGTCGGAAATTATCCCACGGGAACGTGCTAACAGGATAAAATGTATGTGCTTCCCCAGAATGCCATCTATCTCGCGGGCCCTTTGTGGCTAATAACAATAGAAAACCAATTGTGTCTCATTAGTGGTGATTAAGAGGGTACCTATATGATATCTTTACCTAAGTACCTACCTAATTAAAAAAAAAAACTCAATAACAGAAAATTAAATACCTACCTAAATAAACCTATTTCTGATGATAACTAATCTAAACTCAATAAATAAGCAAAATCCCTAAAAACTAATATCTATACGAATGACTAATCCTACCTAACAGTATTATAAAATAACCTACGGTCACTACGTACACTATCAAATATGCTACCTATACTTTAAAATTAAAATCTATACCTACGATTTATATGAAAATAAACCTAAATAACTCTAAAAACTAAAAGGAATAAAAATGAACTCCACTGCGGGTGACGTAACCTACGACAAACTTATTATTTGCGGTTGACACAGTAATGGGTCTAGGGATCGAACCGCAAAATTAAGTTTGTTTTTTATTGTATATACTTTTCCGGGATAAAAAGTACCCAGTGTGGTGCCCAGGATATTAAAGAATAATTATACCAAGTTTCATCGTAATCGAACCGGTAGTTTTTGCGTGATGCCTGAACAAACAGACAGACAGACAGACAAACATTTTTTTAATCACAATTTGGGTTCGGTGTCGGTCTAGTAACACCCCCTGCCATTTTTTTTTTTTTGATATTTTCAATGTACAGAATTTTCACTTCTACAGATTTATTAGAAGTATATAGATACTTAATCAGTTTGTTAGAATAGAATAGAGTATAGTCTATTGTTGCTTTAATATAAAATTGGTCAAAATTAAAAACAATATATCTATACAGCATAACCCTAGGGTGTGCAAAAAAAAAAAAAGAATATTCTAACATACATAAGATAAACAGTAAACTTAACTATGGTACAAGAACTATTTTAATTAATACAGGAAAGGATAGAAATATAGGATAGGACCACATAGATATAGTAAAAAAAGATAGTAACTAAAGTCTATTCAAACTTATGTTTAAAATTTATGTTATTTCAAGTTAAACAAATATCAACTTTATCATAAAGGTTATTACGTTTATTTCAGACTATTGAAAAAAAATTATAAAAATGCTTGAAGTTGTAGCGCAAACTGAACTTTATTGTGTACCTGGGATTTAAAGTTATTTTGCCATAAAATATATTTGTTTACATTTTTGGCAAATAAACCGCGAATGCAGATTAGGTATAAGTCTAGGGATTCTTCAATATAGTTATTCATAAGGTAATTGAGTAATAACATAAATCAGTGATAGTAAAATTCACAGTTTTAAACAAATAAATAAATCTCTCTAATTAATCTGACTTGTTTTGGGTACCTACTATTAAAGTTACTAAAATTGATATGGCGTATGCCAAACAATTGTATCGTATCGATATCTAGCTATATTTGACTGATAAAGGCTATATTTTATGCGATAGAATGTGTGTGTGATTTAATTATAAGAATTTGTTGTCACTGGTATCAATTACAACTTTTTGCATGAAAACGTTTTTTTTCGGTGTTAATTACTTACCTTTCATATCGTTAATTTATTCTTGGGTTTTAAATTACATCAAAATTTAGAAAAATTGGGTCATCGGTTGTAGTAACGAGATCACGAGACTGACAATCGTCTTTGTCTTTTTTTTTAAGTCTGTTTAATTCATCTATCTCTTTATTTTAATAACTAGCTGCGCCCCGCGGTTTCACCCGCATAAGTTTCGATCCCGTGGGAATATCGGGATAAAAAGTATCCTATGTGTTAATCCTCGTTATAAACTATCTGTGTGCCAAATTTCATCGAAATCCGTTTGGTATTTTTTTGCGTGAAAGAGTAACAAACATCCATCTATCCATCCATACAAACTTTCGCATTTATAATATTAGTAGGATTTACAAGTAATTTGCTGTTTCACTGTACTTAGTTGATCAAAGTAGATATTTAACACATTTTGCATTAATTAAAAAGTCAACGAGTAGGTACCTAAAAAAATATAAGTGATCCAAAAAGTACGAAACAAGAAAATACATATTTCAGACAGAAATCAAGACATTTGGAATCTATTGATACCTCATTCATCAAAATCGGTTCAGTAGTTTAGGCGATACGGTAACACACGTAAATACAAACATACATTTATACACTGCTAAAATCATAACCCATCCTTTTGGCTTTGCCGTAGTCGAGTAAAAATGTATGCCATTATAGCCACTACTGTCATTCCTGAAAACCCAGTCAGAAGAGCGTTAAAACTTTTCCAAAGTATATTTTTCCAAATTATTCTTCCACGAAGCCGCCAACGTACACAAATACACATACATAGGTACAATAACACACAAAGAGGGGAGTACACGTTTGCCTATCCATTTGGCTGGCTTCGAATCGAAACCCGATATCCTACACAGTACATCCCTGGAAATTATGCCCTATACAAGCAAAAACGAACCTTACCATTCCAAAAATAAGGTTGGAAATCAGAAATTCGAGCGTAAATAGTACATCCAACGGTTACTTTATAATAATTTCCAATTTAGAATATTATGGTTCGAATATTTGAATTTTAGCGTTCGTAATATTAATTGAAGAGTCTGTTTATGATCCAAATGGTCGCCGTGTTATATCAAATGGTGCAATTGTCATTTTGGCGGCAGGAATTAATTATAGTTTTCAGTTGATCGGGACTTTCAGCATACTAATTTTATGGGAGTGTGTCATTATAATCAACGCGAAATCTGTTTTGTATGTGCTGTATAGTTCTAATTGATGATTGTAGATTGATATTAAAATACCGTACGCACTGATTTTACCTCTTTGGAGGAAATGAGCTTAGGCAACATTTCGGCTACTATGGTTAGTTACGATTCGACACTGGTTTGGCTACGGTTCTTGTTCATTTTCAAGCCAAAATAGTAGATTTGGCCCCAATATCTTTGGCTACCTATCTTGGTCCTAAATTCCTAGTACAGTCACGAGCATCAATATGTCAACACTTGGCAACTTTCAATTGCGATTTTTTCGCTTTATTTCCGATTTTTGTTGAAATACGACACATTACATAAACCTATGGGTTCGAAAATGCTGTGACGAACACAGCATTTTCGAACCCATAGGTTTATGTACAACAACATAAAATTTCATTAAAAAATAAAGAAGTAAATCGCTTTTGAATAAAGCCGAGTGTATACATACTTTTGTTCGTGACTGTACCACATAGAAATTAAGCGCATCAATAAAAGAAAAGAAAGGAAGAAAACTTGAGAGGTGTCAAAGGACACCCGGATGGAACGAAGTTCCTTTCGATTAATTAGTGAAGGAATTGTAATAAAATTTTATTTTTTTAGGTTATAATAATATTTTTTTTATTATTAACAAATAAAAAAACACAGACCAAAAAAACTGGCTTGCTTTCTATAAGAGAGAGAGAGAGTGACAGACTGAGAAACATGCGCACGCCGCACGGCTTACAACTACAGCAAAAAGTGTCGTTACAACTTTTGGTCTTAATTTTTTCCGTCTAGCCCCCTTTCGCAACGCGCGATAAGGAACTTCGTTCCAAAACACAAACACAAACATGAACACAAACATTTGTGGCAAACATGACGCAAAAAAGAACAGAAACCATTCAGTTAATCTACATTCTATCTCAATGACAGAAACACAAAAAATAACAAGTTGGGGAAAAATATGCGTCACATCTACGCAAAACGCAATGGCAGCAAAGTAGGTATTTCAATATCTCAATTCATTATTTCAGACAATGTCCATAGGTATTAAAAAAGCATCTTTTTTGGCAACCCGATTCCAGACATTACTGAAACATAGCATCTATACCTAAGTATACTAGTCTATAAAACCTGAAATAGGTATAAACTTAATTAATTCCTAGTGAATAAAACTCAACCATCATCTGACTTTGTCCAGCTGTGGGATGCAATATCTATATTGGATACCATCAGATGACGTATCGCATGTAAGAGCGAGACAATGCAACGAGTGCGAAAGGGACAGGCGTATGTAACCTGACACCTTCACATCTGCGGTCTAAAAGCGTACAGGGACGTACTTGGGAACTGTATTGTTGTAATAATTGAGTTTTTTCATTTTATTTTACTTTTAATGTGCTTCCTGAATTGGGAGGTGCAGGAATATTGGATCAGCTGCCTGTTAGAAAATGTAAATATTTAGTAATGTTGTGTAATGTTTGTGTGTTGTGTAATGTTTATTTGTATCATTAATCAGAAAAAAATCGTCTATTGGAAATCTCCTTTTAACACAGACTCCTCCAGTATCATTTGTAACTATGGAGTTTCTTGCCCATCCTTTCCATTCCAAACTACCTTTTGGAAGGGGCACCTAGAATCCATTCTAATTTCTTGTAAATGTTTACGTTCGAAAGTGACTTGTGATGGCCTTCTTGAAATAAATAATTTGATTACGACTACTATTAAAGTACATAAAGCGCCCTCAGCAACCATCTAAAAGAATGCCACACAGCATATTGTCCTGTTTTCGCTTGATTTGCAAACATTCCCGAACGGGCAAACACAGAAGCATGAGGGAATAAGCCGATGGTCAAACGGACTGGACAAGCCAGAAGGAACAGTCATCGACTCTTTCTGAAGAAGTCTCGTAGAAAGTTTCGTAGTCTGTGGGGAATGGGGAATCCGTTCACTGCTACAGATAGTGCCATCCACGAAGACGCACCCCATTCTTCATCCTAATCGTGTGTAAAAGTGTAATCTCCATTTGGGCAATAATGTTTGTTCAATGTCAGTCCCGTGTTTAGCAGTGGACGTTTTCAAGTAGAAAAAAAAATATGAACAGTCAAAATGGCTACTTTGACTGTTGACATTCTGAATGGTTTGCAAGTTTGCAACTTCATGATTAAGGTTATTGATAATTAAAACTAATTATCGTTTAAGGACATGATTGTTTAAGGCAGTGATTTAAAGAGGCAGTTGTAAATAGCGGTTTTGGTAAGTTAAAAATTATAAATGGCACGTTTAATAACTAGTTCAGCAGTTAAAACTAAGCAGTAAAGTAAACAAAAATGAGTAATATAAAATAATGAAATGAATCAGTGAATATATAATTGAGCAGGAAAATAATGAAATGGGCGGTAAAATTATTGAACGAGCGGTTACGTGTGGGCATATATTTAAAATGTTTGATTTTGTATTCAAAAATATGTTTCTGGCACTCGCCGGGCGCTGCCGCGGCACCGCTCGCTTCGCTCGGCTCGTGCGTTGTGTGGTCACAGTTCTAACCTAACCTAACCTAGCTGTTTCGATGTAAAAAAGGTATATGCGTGTTACGCATGACTGCTCAATTATTTTTAGAATTGACATTGTATGATAAAATAACCGACTAATTGATTTTTTATTACTGTCCATGTTTTACTGTCGCAATAATTAATCAACCGCCATTAAATTAAATAACTGCTCAATATGTTTTTCAACTGATCATAATAACATCGCGAATCTATACTTATAATAAATCTGTAGAAGTGAAAATTCTGTACATTGAAGATATCAAAAAAATAATTTACAGGGGGTGTTACTAGACCGACACCGAACCCAAAAATGTGATTAAAAAAATTTTTGTCTGTCTGTCTGTCGGTCTGTCTGTCTGTCTGTCTGTTTGTTCAGGCATCACGCAAAAACTACCGGTTCGATTACGATGAAACTTGGTATAATTATTCTTTAATATCCTGGGCACCACACTGGGTACTTTTTATCCCGGAAAAGTATATACAATAAAAAACAAACTTAATTTTGCGGTTCGATCCCTATACCCGATTACCACTGTCTGTACTGTACCAACCGCAAATACTAAGTTTGTCGTAGGTTGGGTCACCCGCAGTGGAGTTCATTTTTATTCCTTTTAGTTTTTAGAGATATTTAGGTTTATTTTTATATGAGTCGTAGGTATAGATTTTAATTTTAAAGTATAGGTAGTATATTTGATAGTGTACGTAGTGACCGTAGGTTATTTTATAATACTGTTAGGTAGGATTAGTCATTCGTATAGATATTAGTTTTTAGGGATTTTGCTTATTTATTGAGTTTAGATTAGTTATCATCAGAAATAGGTTTATTTAGGTAGGTATTTAATTTTCTGTTATTGAGTTTTTTTTTTAATTAGGTAGGTACTTAGGTAAAGATATCATATAGGTACCCTCTTAATCACCACTAATGAGACACAATTGGTTTTCTACTGTAATTAGCCACAAAGGGCCCGCGAGATAGATGGCATTCTGGGGAAGCACATACATTTTATCCTGTTAGCACGTTCCCGTGGGATAATTTCCGACATCCACGCGGGCGAAGCCGCGGGCAAAAGCTAGTATTTAAATAATAGCTCAAAAAATTTGTTCCCATTGTTTAATATTACTTGCGCATTGCCAACTAAAATATTTCTTTATTGTCTATTAATTACTTATTCCTGCTCCTTACAGAAATAACACACTTTTTTTCATACAAACTAGTGCAAAAACAACAAAAGCATTGTATTACAAAACAAAATGAGCATTTTTCCAAGGTTACAAACAAAAAGGTCTAATACCCTAAATCCTGTTCGTATTTGATCAAGTGGAAGGCTTTCGGCTCAATGGACAAGGGACCT
Organism: Apamea sordens; assembly: GCA_945859715.1. Taxonomy (NCBI): domain Eukaryota; kingdom Metazoa; phylum Arthropoda; class Insecta; order Lepidoptera; family Noctuidae; genus Apamea; species Apamea sordens. The sequence continues at coordinate 12,966,870 of OX244009.1, forward strand.
GGATATTTGCCGACTTAAAAAAAAACAATCTTTTTAATCTGTGGAGTACAAAGGCTTTGTCTTGGCGCGAATTTTTTTTGTAAACTTTGTTGATTTCTTTAAAGTGGTTTTTGCAATTGCAATAATTATTAGGTTTGCAACGTCCCAAATAAGAAATTGAGAGCAGTGGTGGCCCAGTGGTAACGCCAGTGACTTACGAGTTGTAGGTCGTAGGTTCGAGCCCCGACAGGCGCTTTAATTTGTGTATGGTTATTTCATCACCACTGCTCTCAAACGGTGAAGGAAAACATCGTGAGGAAACCGGTATGTTCTAGAACCAAAAATACGAAGACATGTGACATCTACCAACCCGCACTGGTGCATTACAGCCCACTCCCTCTCACAGAGAGGAGGCCTGTGTCCCAGCAGTAGGCACAATATAGGCTGATTATGTGTTGTCTGTACTTTTTATACATTTTGCATAACACACTCTCTCACTTAGGGCTGATTTTTCAATCATCTGATAACTTTATTCGAGGAATAATTTTGAAATTTTGACAGTTATTTCCTACAAAATCTGTCAAACGTCAATTTTATCTATACTTATAATAAATCTGTAGAAGTGATAATTCTGTACATTGAAAATATCCAAAAAATAAATGGCAGGGGGTGTTACTTGACCGACACCGAACCCAAAAATGTGATTAAAAAAATTTTTGTCTGTCTGTCTGTCTGTCTGTTTGTTCAGGCATCACGCAAAAACTACCGGTTCGATTACGATGAAACTTGGTATAATTATTCTTTAATATCCTGGGCACCACACTGGGTACTTTTTATCCCGGAAAAGTATATACAATAAAAAACAAACTTAATTTTGCGGTTCGATCCCTATACCCGATTACCACTGTCTGTACTGTACCAACCGCAAATACTAAGTTTGTCGTAGGTTGGGTCACCCGCAGTGGAGTTCATTTTTATTCCTTTTAGTTTTTAGAGTTATTTAGGTTTATTTTTATATAAGTCGTAGGTATAGATTTTAATTTTAAAGTATAGTTACTACGTACACTATCAAATATACTACATATTTGATAGTGTACGTAGTGACCGTAAGTTATTTTATAATACTGTTAGGTAGGTTTAGTCATTCGTATAGATATTAGTTTTCAGGGATTTTGCTTATTTATTGAGTTTAGATTAGTTATCATCAGAAATAGGTTTATTTAGGTAGGTAGGTATTTAATTTTCTGTTATTGAGTTTTTTTTTTATTAGTTAGGTACTTAGGTAAAGATATCATATAGGTACCCTCTTAATCACCACTAATGAGACACAATTGGTTTTCTATTGTAATTAGCCACAAAGGGCCCGCGACATAGATGGCATTCTGGGGAAGCACATACATTTTATCCTGTTAGCACGTTCCCGTGGGTAAATTTCCGACATCCACGCGGGCGAAGCCGCGGGCAGAAGCTAGTTCCTCGAATAAAAGTTATCTGGCGATGGAAAAATCAGCCCTTACTCTCTTACTTATTTACTTCTTTTTACTTTACAGAACTGAAGTAGGTATATTAGCAAGTTCATTAGTCAAGATAAAAATGGATTGGCGATATAAAAAATGGCGCACAAGTTTTTTTATGGCCTTTTATTGGTTGCAAAATAGTCTAGCAAATTTTTTTATAACTCATCAGCATCTGAGGTTATAGGGTAGGAACACCAATTATGTGACGAGAAAATGTTAATATAGTAAAAACTTTGCAATAGCAAAAGCAAAGTAGCAATTTATTTCAAGAATAAGACGGTTTTGAATGAAAAACGAAAAGCAAAACAGTTTTGCAAAAAAAAGTAGATCTACGTTTTTTTTTTTGCAAATTTGTTTGATTTGTTTTATATTATTTTTGGAGTAGGTATTGCTGAAATAATTGCAATAATGGTTATGCAACGTCCAAAATAAAAACGCTTACTCAATGTTATTATATGTAGATTTCGCATTAATTATATGATTTACGGAACTGAAGTGGGTAGAGACAACATTTTTAGCCACTTAATTTTTATTGCAAATTATGTAATAAAAATTAAGTGGCTAAAAATGGCCCACAATCTTTTTAAATGAATGAATATGATATTATTGGTTACAAAATATTCTAGCTAACATTTTTATAACTCATTACTGCTAATGATGTTTTAGGGTAGGAACACCAATTATTCGACGAGTTAATGTTAATAGCATAGTAAAAAAATACACTTCTATTTTATTTTAAGACTAAAGAATATTTCTAATGAAAAACACTAATATTTCACAATGAGACTTACTTCTGCTTCGAAGCAGTGGGAAAACATGGCCTATAAATTTTAACAACAGAAATACAATACACAAGATTACGTAATTTATTTTTATTAACACTATTAGTACTTAAACGACCTTTGGTAGACAAACGGCATACTGTTCGGCTGCCAAGCAAGCGGTTCCGGGTTCTATTCCCGTTTGAACTCTATCCATCTGGGCATTAATTTGTAACCAGATTGTAGTATGTCAGCCTTGTCATTTCATATGCTATCCAAGATGGTATCGGGAAGTGAAACACTACATTTGGTTACTAATAGCTATTTCGATTTCGGTGTTAGGTGTATAGACGGCCAAATTATTTTTTCTTGGCTACTTGGGTTTTATAGTGTGGGAGCGATGATTTGGCCGCAGTTGACACGGAAAAAGTTTGAGTAGTGGTGGCCCAGTGGTACTTACGAGTTGTAGGTCGTGAGTTCGAATCCAGGCACGCGCTTTACTTTGTGTAAATAATCCACTGTTCTCAAAACGGTGAGGGAAAACATCTTGAGGAAACCCGCACTGGGCCCGCGCTCCCTCTGAAAGGGCCTGGTGTCCTAGCAGTGAGAACCTTATAGGCTGATTATGTTATTTTACAATAACCTGATTCCTTATTTTTCTTTAATCTGAGGGCTGAACCCAACAAACATTAGTTAGTATTTTAGTTACTTTCATGAGCGGAAAAACCGGAAATCCTTTTATCATTAACTCCAAGCTGTTCCTGTCTTTAAACATCTACAACTTTTCAGAAAGTTTAATGTTTCAATCAACAGTTTCACCTACAATTCCCCGTTTTCTAAACTACTCAAGCACACTACAAAGTTCTAAAAGCATACAAAAACAACAACAGCTCATCGTTTATCTAGCAACACACAAAAAATGAGCCCCCACATATCACGTTACTTAGTCCGGAGGGCTGGCTGTCATCGGCGATATGTCTCGATGTGCTTCCCCCTCATTGGGTCTGAACGAGTGGTGCGACTACCAATTTTATTATTAATACGTTTTGGAGCGTGGTCATTTTTAGTAAAGGTGGGTTTTTGGTAATGATGCTGGGTGGGCGTTGGTCTGTTTTGTGTTTGGTTTATTTTTAAACTCAAGAATCAAGCCTCTTAAAAGCGTCGTAAAGAATACAAATGAGAATTAAATCAGTCGGTTACTTGTAATTTAGATTATCAGTAAGATTGTCAGTAATTTATGGCATTTACTTTTTTTTCAGGAACAATCGTCGTAATGTTTTGAACTTAAGTTTCAAAGATATGGTGGGTTGTGACCCACTGTCTCTCACTGAGAAAAAGCTTTTATCCCAACCGTGGGAATATTACAGGGTGATTATACTTATGCTAACCCCTATCTTTTCTCTTTATTTCCAGCGGCGGCACGGGCGACAAGCAACTAGATTCATCCACAGACGATGACAGCGACGCGCCAGCGCACGGCCCCACACCGCACGCGCTCCCCACACATGCACCACAGCCTCTCTACCCGCTGTACGAACATCCTCTAGCGCACCTACAGTACCATCATACGTGACCCTTTAGTAACTATCAGCTGTAGGGGACTGGAAGACAGGAGACTTAGAGCCGCAGTAGCCTCTCCACTCGCTGTACGAACATCCACTAATGCACCTACAGTATCACGTGACCTCGCAGTGATTATTTATCAGTAGGAGTAGGGAATAGAGACCAAGTGACATACAATCTGTTCTGTGACATAGCGTGCATTTACCATGCACCGTACAACTTACTCACACAAAAACATCTGTCGCTATCGTTTTGCTGTGCAAAAGCCTTTTATTTTACATATATACGCTAGTGATTGACTAAATCGGAAAGTTATCAATTCTCCAATTTATTATTATACTAAAAAACCGGCCAAGTGCGAGTCGGACTCGCCCATGAAGGGTTCCGTTACGTTACGATTTATGACGTATTAAAAAAAAACTACTCACTAGATCTCGTTCAAACCAATTTTCGGTGGAAGTTTATATGGTAATGTACATCATATATTTTTTTTAGTTTTATCATTCTCTTATTTTAGAAGTTACAGGGGGGGGGACACACATTTTACCACTTTGGAAGTGTCTCTCGCGCAAACTATTCAGTTTAGAAAAAAATGATATTAGAAACCTCAATATCATTTTTGAAGACCTATCCATAGATACCCCACATGTATGGGTTTGATGAAAAAAAAAATTTTGAGTTTCAGTTCTAAGTATGGGGACGCCCAAAATTTATTGTTTTTTTTTCTATTTTTGTGTGAAAATCTTAATGCGGTTCACAGAATACATCTACTTACCAAGTTTCAACAGTATAGCTCTTATAGTTTCGGAAAAAAGCGGCTGTGACATACGGACGGACAGACAGACAGACAGACATGACGAATCCATAAGGGTTCCGTTGCCATTTGGCTACGGAACCCTAAAAACAGGAGAAGTGGCAAGGAGGCGTGCCTGTGTCGTCGCGGTATGCCCGAAATGACCATGCTCTATACTCCATCTGTTTAGGTAGTTAAATAAATGTAAACAATCTTAACATGTCTTTTATCTAAAAAAATGACTAAAAATGTAATCTAAAAATTTTTTTCTAAACTGAATAGTTTGCGCGAGAGACACTTCCAAAGTGGTAAAATGTGTGTCCCCCCCCCCTGTAACTTCTAAAATAAGAGAATGATAAAACTAAAAAAAATATATGATGTACACTAGCTTCTGCCCGCGGCTTCGCCCGCGTGGATGTCGGAAATTTACCCACAGGAACGTGCTAACAGGATAAAATGTATGTGCTTCCCCAGAATGCCATCTATGTCGCGGGCCCTTTGTGGCTAATTACAATAGAAAACCAATTGTGTCTCATTAGTGGTGATTAAGAGGGTACCTATATGATATCTTTACCTAAGCACCTAACTAATTAAAAAAAAAAACTCAATAACAGAAAATTAAATACCTACCTACCTAAAAAAACCTATTTCTGATGATAACTAATCTAAACTCAATAAATAAACAAAATCCCTAAAAACTAATATCTATACGAATGACTAAACCTACCTAACAGTATTATAAAATAACCTACGGTCACTACGTACACTATCAAATATACTACCTATACTTTAAAATTAAAATCTATACCAACCACTCATATAAAAATAAACCTAAATAACTCTAAAAACTAAAAGGAATAAAAATGAACTCCACTGCGGGTGACCCAACCTACGACAAACTTAGTATTTGCGGTTGGTACAGTACAGACAGTGGTAATCGGGTATAGGGATCGAACCGCAAAATTAAGTTTGTTTTTTATTGTATATACTTTTCCGGGATAAAAAGTACCCAGTGTGGTGCCTAGGATATTAAAGAATAATTATACCAAGTTTCATCGTAATCGAACCGGTAGTTTTTGCGTGATGCCTGAACAAACAGACAGACAGACAAAAATTTTTTTAATCACATTTTTGGGTTCGGTGTCGGTCAAGTAACACCCCCTGCCATTTATTTTTTGGATATTTTCAATGTACAGAATTTTCACTTCTACAGATTTATTATAAGTTTAGATTACCATATAAACTTCCACCGAAAATTGGTTTGAACGAGATCTAGTGAGTAGTTTTTTTTTAATACGTCATAAATCGTAACGTAACGGAACCCTTCATGGGCGAGTCCGACTCGCACTTGGCCGGTTTTTTTATATTTCTATGAGTGACACTTATAAATTGAGTGCTTTGATTTGTTTTTCTGAATATTTAAACCATAAATTCTACTTCTCCACTTGGCACTAAAGTCTTTTGATTGTTACTATTGCACTGCGATTGAATGAAGCTTGGTCTCTGTAGTATCTACTGAGGTGTCTCAGTTGTAAATATCCTTGAAATTGCAGTGAAACCTGCTTAAAAGTAACCCCTATGAAAGGAGTTGATGAGCTGTATAAGCTGAACTTTTTAAAATGTATATATAGGCAGAAACTTGCCTACAGTACACAGGGTCAAATGAAATTAGCTAGTGAAACTGAAGACGCGATTAGATAAGATATCAATAGCCATAACGTCTGTGAAGTTTACACAAAATAAAAAAACCGGCCAAGTGCGAGTCGGACTCGCCCATGAAGGGTTCCGTTTTACGATTTATTACGTACTAGCTTCTGCCCGCGGCTTCGCCCGCGTGGATGTCGGAAATTATCCCACGGGAACGTGGTAACAGGATAAAATGTATGTGCTTCCCCAGGATGACATATATCTCTATGCCAAATCAAAAGTTCAGTGGTTTAGGCGTGAAAATGTAACATACAGTTTCAAGTTCAAATCCTCCCCTTAAAAACTGAATTACCCCTTTTTGTCCGGTCAGTGGTAAATTTTCGACAACTTTACATACTTATTATTAATAGCTGTGCATTGCGGGTGACGTAACCTACGACAAATGTATTATTTGCGGTTGGAACAGTAATCGGGTCTAGGGATCCAACCGCAAAATTAAGTTTGTTTTTTATTGTATATACTTTTCCAGCATAAAAAGTACCCAGTGTGGTGCCCAGGATATTAAAGAATAATTATACTAAGTTTCATCGTAATCGAACCGGTAGTTTTTGCGTGATGCCTGAACAAACAGACAGACAGACAGACCGACAGACAGACAGACAAAAATTTTTTTAATCACATTTTTGGGTTCGGTGTCGGTCTAGTAACACCCCCTGCCATTTATTTTTTTGATATTTTCAATGTACAGAATTTTCACTTCTACAGATTTATTATAAGTATAGATTTAAAAAAAACTACTCACTAGATCTCGTTCAAACCAATTTTCGGTGGAAGTTTATATGGTAATGTACATCATATATTTTTTTTAGTTTTATCATTCTCTTATTTTAGAAGTTACAGGGGGGGACGACGACACACATTTTACCACTTTGGAAGTGTCTCTCGCGCAAACTATTCAGTTTAGAAAAAAATGATATTAGAAACCTCAATATCATTTTTGAAGACCTATCCATAGATACCCCACACGTGTGGGTTTGATGAAAAAAAAAATTTTGAGTTTCAGTTCTAAGTATGGGGACCCCCAAAATTTATTGTTTTTTTTCTATTTTTGTGTGAAAATCTTAATGCGGTTCACAGAATACATCTACTTACCAAGTTTCAACAGTATAGCTCTTATAGTTTCGGAAAAAAGCGGCTGTGACATACGGACGGACAGACAGACAGACAGACATGACGAATCCATAAGGGTTCCGTTGCCATTTGGCTACGGAACCCTAAAAACGGGTTGCACTCTGGGAGTGCTGGCAGAAGTGAAAACTTGAATATTAACGTTGTGCATTTTTGATATTTTGGAATGCGGTCTACTCTCCCTCCGTCTTACGGATTTTCGATCAGGTCACTTGTCCTGACGCGAGCTCAGTCTTACAAATTTTCGATCAGGTCACGTGTCCTGAGTTCCTGACGCGAGCTCAGTCTTACGAATTTTCGATCAGGTCACGTGTCCTGACGCGAGTTTAACATTTTTTACCCATCACAAAAAACTCCCTCCGTCTTACGAATGTTCGATCAGGTCACGTGTCCTGACGCGAGCTCCGTCTTACGAATTTTCGATCAGGTTACGTGTCCTGACGCGAATATAACATTTTTTACCCATCACAAAAAAGTGCACAACGCCGCTAAAGAAGTTTTCACTTCAAAAACAGGTTTTTAAAACATATTTCAATTGACTAATAAAACTAAAAAAAAAAACTAAATTACTTTGACGATTTTTTGTGGGGACCCACCACAAAAATCGTCAAATTAATTTCGTTTTTTTTGTACAAAAGTAATATTATAAAGAGAAAAGATTTGTATTTTTATGTTTGTTTGTTACCTACGCTTTCAAGCTAAAACGGATTTGAATTAAATTTAGCACATGGGTAGACCATGACCTGGATTAACACAAAGGATACTTTTTATCCCGATATTCCTCTAGGATCGATACTTATGCGAGTGAAACCGCGGGGCGCAGCTAGAGTTTAGATATCGATACCCAGCACAGCACGTCTATGGAGTTTCGCTAGCTAATTTGATTTGACCCTGTATAAGTTTGTGTCCCTTGAATACAGCGAACAGATTTTTAAGCTCACATAGATTTTATTACTAATACAACATACATAGCAACATTTTATCAATAAAAGTTTTGAGTAATTAAGAAATACCTTCCTAATAAGAATGAAATCGAATGCAGTTTTCTTGTAATTTAACTTGAATAGGACCACAGAACCATTACAATTATTTGTATTTAACTTGTATATCTTATTTTAACAAATATTAAATTATCTTTAATATATGTATTTTATTGGTTTTTCAGTGATACATCATTTAAAAGTAGGGTGGAACCACCAGTTGATGTCCTTCATAGGTGCATGCTTTATAGTCTGTCACGTATTTTTTCACATCTATAAAATGAACAGATGTGAACAGTGGCAGTGATATATATCACTGCCACTGTTGACATCTGTAAAATAATTTAATTATTTAAATTCCTTTTTCAAATAAACTACGTGCATATTATAAAGCATGCACCTATGAAGGACATCATTATTTTTGTTAACCCTTAAAAATTATAGTATCACATAAAAAAAATATTTTCAATTATTTTTAGCGAATAATTTTGACGCTCACATTAACATTGCTCACCTCGCCAACTAAATTTCAGTGATAACCAGAGATATTCATCACTGATAACAAAACGTCATTAATAAAAAAAAAAACAGGTCCCAATATCAATATCATAAATAACCACACACTTAATTATGGCTTGTTCCATCCTTATTATCATAATGTTCTACATCATTAATTATAATAAACATTCAATTAACAAAATGTGGGCGACGCACGAAAATAGCACAAATTCATAATTATGTAAAACAGATGATTATACCAACCGTTCTCAACTAAATAAGGATTGGAACGTCATAACTACTTCATTTTACATAAAATTATGATTGCCAGTGATATTATCGCTTTCTTTAATACATTTGTATTGATTTTATCGTAACAGATCGTTGTAGTAATTGAATTTTTGATGATTTTAAATCATGGTTTTGACCTTTTGATCTTATCGCGGTTGACAATTTAATCGCGAGCTATTGGCGTGTTGTAAGGATTAATTTAGCAATTAATAAAGGTTAATATATACAGATTTTGAAGATATTGATCAATTTGTGATTGCTGGGACTGTAAAACCAAAACAAAATATTTTTTTTGTGTAATTAGAAGCTGCACGCGCGATGTAATAGGTTATTTGTAACAATATAGCTATAATAATACAACAAGGGACACCCGGATGGAACGAAGTATAACTGGCTTGCTTTCTATGAGAGAGAGAGAGAAACACACGCACGCCGCACGGCTTACAACTATAGCAAAAAGTGTCATTCTAACTTTTGGTCTTAATTTTTTCCGTCTAGCCCCCTTTCGCAACGCGCGATAAGGAACTTCATTCCAAAAACATGAGAGGTGTCAAGGGACACCCGGATGGAACGAAGTTCAAAGAGAGAGAGAGAGACAGACAGAGAAACACGCGCACGCCGCACGGCTTACAACTACCTATAGCAAAAAGTGTCGTTCCAACTTTTGGTCTTATTTTTTTCCGTGTAGCCTCCTTTCGCAACGCGCGATAAGGAACTTCGTTCCAAAATATATATTATTATAAAATACAAATTCATAGATACTTGAGAAATATGTATAATTTTTCTTATACATAATTATTAGACTCAAGATCACAGAATATAGATAAAGATATTTAATGTACAAAGCTCAAGCTGTTTCTAGTTAGTCTGAATCGCAACATATCTATACTTATAATAAATCTGTAGAAGTGAAAATTCTGTACATTGAAAATATCAAAAAAATAATTTACAGGGGGTGTTACTAGACCGACACCGAACCCAAAAATGTGATTAAAAAAATTTTTGTCTGTCTGTCTGTCTGTCTGTCTGTCTGTCTGTCTGTTTGTTCAGGCATCACGCAAAAACTACCGGTTCGATTACGATGAAACTTGGTATAATTATTCTTTAATATCCTGGGCACCACACTGGGTACTTTTTATCCCGGAAAAGTATATACAATAAAAAACAAACTTAATTTTGCGGTTCGATCCCTATACCCGATTACCACTGTCTATACTGTACCAACCGCAAATACTAAGTTTGTCGTAGGTTGGGTCACCCGCAGTGGAGTTCATTTTTATTCCTTTTAGTTTTTAGAGTTATTTAGGTTTATTTTTATATGAGTCGTAGGTATAGATTTTAATTTTAAAGTATAGGTAGTATATTTGATAGTGTACGTAGTGACCGTAGGTTATTTTATAATACTGTTAGGTAGGATTAGTCATTCGTATAGATATTAGTTTTTAGGGATTTTGCTTATTTATTGAGTTTAGATTAGTTATCATCAGAAATAGGTTTATTTAGGTAGGTATTTAATTTTCTGTTATTGAGTTTTTTTTAAATTAGGTAGGTACTTAGGTAAAGATATCATATAGGTAGGTACCCTCTTAATCACCACTAATGAGACACAATTGTTTTTCTACTGTAATTAGCCAGAAAGGGCCCGCGAGATAGATGGCATTCTGGGGAAGCACATACATTTTATCCTGTTAGCACGTTCCCGTGGGATAACTTCCGACATCCACGCGGGCGAAGCCGCGGGCAGAAGCTAGTTGGAGAATAAGTTTCGTAATAGGGACTGATAATTTTATTGCCAACAAGGTGGATTAATGAAACGATAATTATTAAGCATTATAAATAAACGAAATGAATCCTAAAAAATCTTTGTGGTGGACACTGTGCTTACAACAATACAATTAATTTATATGTAAAATAGCTAAGCATTTATCGAAAGTTTTGCCAGTTATTCATGTAATTTTTAAGAAATAATATTACTAATCTCTGTGTAACCTTTGTGTTAATATACCGATTACTTTGTTCAATTGTTATTACAAAAATATCTTAAACAAAAGGCAGCTTTTTGGCATTTAAACTATATAAACTTATTTATTTATTTTCTAAGTGTCTAATCTTAAGTTTTATGTAGTAAATATTTAAAAAAATTATTGTCATGTCAATGTAAATTATAATATTTCAACTCTCGGCCAACAATTGGGCGCTCCACCCTAGTAATTTTTCAATAAAGTTGTATACATATCACAATTCAATAATCTTTAATAAAATATTATTTTTAATTGTAATTTTATTTTGTAAAAATAATGCTAAGTCAGTAAGTTATGTCCAAAAATATTAAAATTAGTTTACAAAAATATTTGTGATTTTAACTCATGGCTTCCTATATATATTTATGATTAATTTATGTAATAATGATTTTGTACAATAATAATTATTATAAATAAGATACCAATATTAAAAATTACGAAATAGTTTAAGTACAAAAGAAGTTACAGTTTCTTTATTAATAGCATACATGGAATGTAATTTTAAGGTTGATATCCATAATCCGTCATAGTTTAAACCATCTTTATTGGAAAGTATATTACTAAAATTGGATACCTTTCTTACCTTTTCACATACTTAATAGTTTTTTTTTATTTAATCATTTACTCACCAAAATTGCATAAAAAAAATTGAAATAAAAGAAATAAATCATTAAAAAATTTTTGTAAAATATAAAGTTTTTTTTTTACAAAATTATTTTAGTAAACAATTCTTTGAATTCTATATAATAATTTCGGTTATCGTTATATCATACAATTAATTATTTATTTATATAAACAATAATTTATTTAGTAAATAACACACAATATGTCGTGCTGTACAATATTATTTTAATTATTAAAGTAAGATGAGCATACGTTTTCTTTATTTAGTTTCTTTTAAAACAAACCTGTTGTTGAATGTTTTTTTTTTTTGTTAAAAAGCGCCTCAACTTTCTATTAGCAATGTTGTAGGTTCAAGTCGTATCCTCTGCTCATCGGTTGAATCGTAGGCACCAGTACCACAATTCCGTAACACACTATTAATCACAATCTGAATAATTTTGAAGGCTATTGCTAATCAATTGCTTCATTATGTCCGAAAAAGTCTTCTCAGCAACGTAAATAACGCAATGAATGTTGTTGAACTGTAAAAATGAAAGCGATTGCTACTAAGCCGAGAAGGAAGCGACTAGCTATCAACGATTTTCTCGTTCAATAAACGTACAGACACCAGCACATCAAGCTACTACAATCTGTCAAATTTCTTTAATAGATTTTCAACTTTATCGCTAAAATGTTAAGGTTCAAGGTTGATTGGGAAAATTTGACAGTTTCGGGTAGCTTGACCTGCTGGCGTCTGTACAAAAGATTGCAGGTCCCGTATCGTGTCAGTAAAAGAGATATATCACTAGTTGAACACTGACTGTTCGCTGACTGAGAGCAGTGGTGGCCCAGTGTTAACGGCCCCGACTTACGAGTTATAGGTCATGGGTTCGAACCCAGACAGGCGCTTTACTTTGCATACACAATTTCTTCACCAATGCTCTCATAGCGGTGAAGGAAAAGATCGTGAGGAAACAGGCATGTAATAGAATCAAAAAAATCCGAACCTATGTGACATCTACCAACCATTACTGGGCCCGTGTGTTAGATAACACACCACACATTGCTGGGATACAGGCCTCCTCTCCGTGCGAGGGGCACGGAGAGGAGGCCTGTATCCCAGCAATGGGAACATTATAGGCTAATTATGCTTATGCCTACGTACAGACGTCAGCACATCAAGCTACTACATTGTCATTTATTAGATTTTCAACTTTATCGCTAAAGCATCAAGGTTCAAGGTTGATTGGGAAAATTTAACAGCTTCGGGTAGCTTGACCTGCTGGCGTCTGTACCTAAACTTCTGAATGCGAACTGTCTAAGGCCTGGCCATAATAGTCAAGCTTGTAAGCTTCCAGGCTCTTGTCGTCAATGTGGGAAGAAACATAATTCTTTACTACACTTCCCTACTCCTCAATCATCTGGTACTCCTAGCGATACGTCAATATCCATGTCTGCACTGTCTTCACCTGAAATACTACTCTGCACTGCTAGGGTACGCCTATTGAATCCTCATACAAATACTAATATTACTGTCCGAGCGTTACTTGCTGAGACTCAGGGGACGGATATTTCAATTTGAATACGTGTGAAAGATATCGATCGTGCTATTAAGGGTATGAAGGGAGGAAAATCACCGGGGTTTGACGCTCTCAGCGTGGAACACCTCAAGCATGCTGGTTTCCACCTTCCTAGAGTACTTGCATTGTTATTTAATTTATGCATAAATCACTAACACCTACCCCCTGCTCTGATGAAGACTCTGGTGGTACCGATTGTCAAGAGTAATACGGGGGATGTGTCTGAAAAATCTAACTACAGACCCATTTCGCTAGCCTCGATTGTAGTGAAGGTATTTGACAGTGTGCTTAACTCATATTTGAACAAGCATGTTAGGTTACATGATGCTCAGTTCGGCTTTCGTCCTGGCATGTCCACTGATACTGCTATTCTTAGCCTTAAGCACACTGTGAAATATTACACTGATAGACAGACCCCGGTTTATGCTTGCTTTCTAGACCTCTCGAAAGCATTTGACCTAGTGTCCTATGATATGTCATGGCAGAAGCTAAAAGAAACGGGCCTACCTCCAGAGTTGACATCAATTTTTAGGTATTGGTTCCTCAATCAGAAAAATAATGTAAAGTGGGCAGGTGAACTGTCGAGTGAGTACAGACTAGAATGCGGGTTGAGCTCGCCCTTGTTTTTTAACTTATATGTAAATGCGCTAATCGAGGAACTCAGTCAAATGCCTGTAGGGTGCTACGTGGATGGTGTCAGCGTGAACAATCTTAGCTATGCCGACGATATGGTGCTGCTGGCTCCCTCGATTAGTGCATTGCGGAAGTTACTTGCCGTGTGTGAAAAGTATGCGAACTCACACGGCCTGAGTTACAATGTAAAAAAATCAGAGTGCATGGATCTTCAAAGCAGATACTAAAGTGCCCAACTGTTGTTCCACCAGTGTTACTGAATGGTATTCCTCTTAATCGAGTATACCAATTCAAGTATCTTGGGCATGTGATTACCGAAAATCTTGGAGATGATGTAGACATGGGGAGGGAGCGCAGGGCATTGTCAGTCCGGGCGAACATACTGGCCCGCAGGTTCGCTCGCTGTACAGACGCGGTGAAAATAACTTTATTCAAAGCGTATTGCACATCTCTGTACTCGGCGAGCCTATGGTTCAGATATACCCAAAGGGCTTACAATTCTCTGCGCATCCAGTTTAACAATGCCTTCAGGGCGCTGTTGCGTCTGCCACGCTTCTGCAGTGCGTCAACAATGTTCGCTGAGTCGCGCACAGACGGCTTTGATGCCACCTGGCGCAAAAAGGCAGCCTCACTGCTAAGCAGACTGCGTGGGAGCAGTAATAGCATCCTGGAGGTAATAAGCAGTAAGCTAGACAGCCCAATGGTGTGGAGCCTCACCCAAAAGACTAAGTCTCTCTTAGTTATTAGATACTAACATAGTTTTTAAGTTCATACTAACAACTTAAATGTAATATTAATGTAATGGATCAATGGTTGTCTGAATAAATAAATTATTATTATTATTATGTTACTTGACAGCGGGAGTCAATCGTCCTTTATCACGGAAGGTGTAAAGCAAAGACTCATTTTGACTCCTCAGCCATCAAATGTCGGTATTGTCGGTATAGGTAACAACCCACTCAACCTGAGTACTGAGTACAGAACGCTGCGCTCTCCAATTACAATCCACTACTACTTCTTTCAAAGTTTCTATGTTTTGCCTCGTGTTGCAAACTATCACTGAAAACATACCGAAAATTCCTTTTGATACAAATCATCTTAATCTTAGTGAGTTCGAGCTAGCGGACCCTAGCTTTAATGAACCATCCCCAATTGATATGCTTATTGGTGCTGACCTGTTTTGGGATTTGATAGGTAATGAACGACATTCCTTAGGGGCAAGCAAAACAAATCTTCGTAGCACTAAACTTGGATGGCTCATCGCAGGTCCTATGTCTATTTCTACTCAATCTTCATCTAATAAACCTATTATTTGTAACCTTTTACTTAAAGAAGAACAATCTTTAAGTATAGACAATAATAATAATAATATAATATCCCTGGACATTTCACACAGCGCCATATAGTCCCAAGCTAATCAACCTAATGCTTGTGTTATGGTAACAAGATGGCTGATAAACTACTTATATACATTTTTTTTTTGTAAATGCATATTAAAGATAGAAAAACACCCAGACTCAGAACAAATCTATACTTATAATAAATCTGTAGAAGTGAAAATTCTGTACATTGAAAATATCAAAAAAATAAATGGCAGGGGGTGTTACTAGACCGACACCGAACCCAAAAACGTGATTAAAAAATTTTTTGTCTGTCTGTTTGTTCAGGCATCACACAAAAACTACCGGTCCGATTACGATGAAACTTGGTATAATTATTCTTTAATATCCTGGGCACCACACTGGGTACTTTTTATCCCGGAAAAGTATATACAATAAAAAACAAACTTAATTTTGCGGTTCGATCCCTAGACCCGATAACTGTACTGTGTACTGTACCAACCGCAAATAATAAGTTTGTCGTAGGTTACGTCACCTGCAGTGGAGTTCATTTTTATTCCTTTTAGTTTTTAGAGTTATTTAGGTTTATTTTTATACTAGCTTCTGCCCGCGGCTTCGCCCGCGTGGATGTCGGAAATTATCCCACGGGAACGTGCTAACAGGATAAAATGTATGTGCTTCCCCAGAATGCCATCTATCTCGCGGGCCCTTTGTGGCTAATTACAATAGAAAACCAATTATGGCTCATTAGTAGTGATTAAGAGGGTACCTATATGATATCTTTACCTAAGTACCTACCTAATTACAAAAAAAAATAAACTCAATAACAGAAAATTAAATACCTACCTACCTAAATAAACCTATTTCTGATGATAACTAATCTAAACTCAATAAATAAACAAAATCCCTAAAAACTAATATCAACAATTATATTAAATAGTATACTTAGTAGATGTTGATTCATAATTATCAATTTTATTCATTTATCTACTACAATACTCTTTACGTTACAGGTTGTTCTTATTATTGGAATAAACGGAGCATGTCGAACTAATGAATTAACACAACTTAATGTCAAAAACATTGAGAAACATTCAGATGACTTACTATTAATTAATTTACCTAATACAAAGACAAAAAGAGACCGCAACTTCGTCATTCGCAAGGAATACGTAACGATTGTTGAGAAATATCAAGCCTCACGCCCGCCTAACACTCCAATCAATCGATTTTTTCTACAGTATCGCAATGGAAAGTGTGTTAGACAGCCTATGGGTACTAATAAAATTGGCAGTATCCCACGAGATATAGCAACATTTCTTGAACAGTGCACAGAAATCTCTAGGATATGTCCAAAAAGTAAATTAGAAAAGAAATATGTATCAAAACCAAGACACGTAAAATATGGCGTTCCACAAGGCAGCGTACTGGGTCCACCACTATTTTTGATATATATAAATGATCTCCCGGAAGCAATAACCAACAAAATGGTTCTTTTTGCAGATGACAGTACGGCTATTATAAAATGTACTGATCCAAATAGTTATAAAAATGACATCAATACTTGCTTAAACGACGTAATAAATTGGCTCAATAAAAATAATTTGGTTATAAACCTGAGTAAAACGAAAATCATGCATTTTTATCAACGGCAACGGTGTGAAAGCTCAGAGATGAATATTTCCTTCAACGGCTGCGATATTGAAAAAGCAGATCAAGCTAAGTTTTTAGGTATCACAATTGATAATCAACTTACATGGAAACCTCACGTAGAAGAAGTTTGTAAAAAACTTAGCAAATCCGCATATGCTCTTTATCAACTTTCAAAGAAAGTCAATAATCAGGCTCTTCTAACAGCCTACCATGGAATAGTTGCCTCGGTTTTGCGGTATGGCATTATATTCTGGGGGCAGTCTACTGAGAGAGAAATGGTGTTTAGGTTGCAAAAGCGATGCATCAGGTCAATGTGCGGCCTGAAGACGACTGATAGCTGTGTTCCCTATTGTAAGTCATTAAAAATTTTAACATTGCCTTCTCTATACATATTGGAAACGGCCTTGTTTGTGAAATGTAACCCACATCTATTCCAAAACTTATCAGAGGTCAGAAAAAATCCAATACGGACACAATATATTGATAAATTATGTCATGTGAAATGTAAAACTGCACTTATGCGAAAAAGTTTTTTTGGTATTGCCCCTCACATTTATAACAAATTACCGAATATTATAAAAAAAATGACTGTATTACAATTTAAAAGGGCGCTAAATGAAATTTTACTTGCTAAATGTTATTACACTATTGACAGCTTTCTTAATGATGATTCACTTACTGACTGACATATGTATTATTGCTCTGATTGACATATTATTATTATGGTTTGACATACTTTTACTCCGTTTGACATTTATTTATTTTTTTTAAATTTTTATTCATGTTTAAAATTTTTCTTTTTTTTTGGTGTATTACGTTCTCAATTAAGTATGTTAAACTGAAACTGTATGTACCTACACTATTTGCATGCCCATTGTATGGTAAAATGTGGAGAACTTGGTTATAAATATGAAACATCTATGTATTTTTTTTTACCCATGTTTGCAAAGAAATAAATTATTTGATTTGATTTGATTTGATTTGAACTTCCAGAACCCCTGTTGTACACGGGTCATTGTTTCCGACGAACTTCAGTCACACTTTTGGCTGATTCCGGAGCTGATCTCCTGTCCCTTAAGCGCCACGGAGGCTGGAAGTCCAATGCAGTTGTAGAGGGATACATAGAAGATTCCATCCAAAATAAGTCTAAAATATGTGAAGGCATCGTAGGAGCCATTACACTGAAAGAGCCTCAATCGGATCCTTGGACTGGCCCTTCTACATCAAAAATAAGCCGTTATGAAACACCTAACCATCTCCCTCTCTCTCCAACATTCACGCCAAGGGAATCCGATGAATCGGTACAACTATTAAGTATGACAGATAGTTTACCGAAAAACAGTACACAGGTGACTAACGCCAATATTACAGTACCAAACAAAAATATTACACTCAATTTAAATAACTGTAGCAACGTTACTTTAAAATTTTCTTAATTATACCTTAGTATTATTTTGTTATAATTTAAAGATTATTCTGTAATACTTACCTGTCATAATGTAGTAATTAATACCTAAACTGAAATAAAAGTATACCTATCTTGTGATTGTAAACGTTTTTTTTTTGCATTTAGTCATTTCCTCGCTGAGGTGGAATGAAAAGTTACGTGTTGCACTCGAGTGCAAAGATTTTTCACCTCGTGCTCTTTTGATTCCCTTGCTAACGCTCAGGATTCTAATTTTGAATCACTCGCTGCGCTCGTGATTCAATTTTAGAATCCTTCGCTTGCTCGGTCATCAAAATTGAACACGCGGTTAAAAAGCAACTTTGCACTCTTTTATAACAAATAACTATTCTGTGCGGGAATCGAACCCGCGACACGCAGCGCAGCAGTCCGATCGCTCAGCCACTGCGCTAACCGTGTCGTCAGCAGTTGACCATATTTTGGGACTTGGAGTCAAGTCAAGGGCAAGGCAAGGCAAGTCCAACCACGATCAGAAGAATAAACCTTTTGTGAAAGGCACTTTCTCTCTAATACTGTCCGAGAAAGTGATGGTCGTTTCGTTGTAGGTCTTCCACTAAAAGACGAAAAAGAATGTCTGGGAGAATCCTATTTTATAGTCAAAAAGCGGTTCTACAGTCTTGAGTCTCGCTTTAGGAAAAATCCAGAGCTCAGAAAACAATACTCCCAATTTATAAAATGAGTACGCTGACTGTGGCCATTTCTCTGAATCTTCTGATCCAAAACCAGCTAATTCCTATTTTCTTCCTCATCATTCTGTTTTCAGGGACAAGAACGAATCTACTAAGCTCAGAGTTGTTTTTAATGCCTCTGAGCCCACAAGCTCTGGCTTTTCCGTTAATAACCTCCAGATGGTAGGACCTACAATACAAGATTCATTATTCAACATCCTATTACGTTTCCGTCAATACAAGTATGTTTTATCAGGGGACATAGAAAAAATGTTCCGACAAGTGCGGCTAAGAGAGGCTGATCGTGACTTACAACTCATTCTATGGCGCGACAGTGAAAATGAGCCTCTCCGTACACTAAAATTAAATACAGTCACCTACGGTTTTGCCAGTGCAAGCTTCCTTTCCACTCGCTGCATTTGGCAGATTGGCGAAGAATGTGATAGTCAAAAATATAATACAAAGGAATTTCTATTGTGACGATTTATTATCAGGTGCTGATACAAGTGACGAATTACGTTACATTCAGTGCTCAATCGCCACCGAACTAGCTAAAGGATGCTTTCCTCTCAGGAAATACCGATCCAATTTACCTGACCTATTATGTCAAAACCTTATAAATAAAGAACAATCCAATCTAATTATTAGTAATACCACAAGCACATTGGGCATTGGCTGGTCTCCTTCAACCGATGAAATTCATTTCCCAATTAATTATTCAGATAACCCTACGTATACTAAAAGGACAATTTTGTCAACTACTTTTAAAATATTTGATCCTCTGGGCCTTCTATCCCTATGTACAATCAAAGCAAAAATATTGCTCCAAAGGCTGTGGATTAACAAATTAGGCTGGGATGAGCCAGTTACTAAGCTATTCAAATTTTATGGATACAATTTTCTAAACAGATTACCCTTTTGTCGTCTTTAAAGATCCCAAGACAGGTTCTCATCGATAACTTAGTTTCTACTGAGCTCCACTGTTTCCGCCTCACAACAAGCCTACGGAAGCTGCGTCTACCTACGATCCGTCGATGGGGACGGAAACGTGCAAGTCAATTTGTTGTGCGCTAAGGCACGCGTGGCTCCTATTAAAGCTTGCACTATTCCTAGATTGTAGCTTTGTGGCGCTTTACTAGGCGCAGAGTTGAGTTCCGCTGTTAGTAAGGCTCTCAGTTGCGGTCTAAAACGTAAGTGTTTACTCGAAACACTGGAGCTTGGTGCTCAATAAAACGATGTCTTCACGAATACAGATGAATTTTAATTTTAAATAACAATGAGACAACGTGTAGGTACATAATTTAGAAAAATGCCAAGCTCTTAATTCAAAAGAATCAATGTGGACTGATGTTCGTCCGTTTTAGAATGTAGATGAATTTATTTCTCCAAAATGTCAGGTAGAAGTTTTTTCCGTAACAATTTATTTTGTGAATCATCTACCGACATTTTTTAGCGCCTGATCAAAACTTAGCTGCAACTTGACACGTATAAAAAATACAGATGTAAATAGCAGGCGCAAACATCTTCCCCGCAGTTAAAAGTCTCTGGCTTTTAACTCTCACTCAATCAAGTGCTCCGTCGCTGGCAGCGGGCAGAGTCGCTTGAAGGGCCTCCGGTAAGTTCCGTGTGTCGTTTGAACGTCTGCCACGCGACATATTCCATCTGGACCCGGAAAGAGCTTGGTGATGCGGCCCATGCGCCAGCACAATGGTGGTAAATTGTCTTCTTGAAGCAGCACTAGGTCGCCAACGTTCAGTGGAGTGTCGTTGATGCGCCATTTGGATCGTTGCTGAAGCTCAGCCAAATACTCCCTCTGCCATCTCCTCCAAAAGTGCTGTCTGACTTGCTCCAGACGTTGATGGCGCTTCAGGTGAGTAACTTCGGAGTTTTCTAGGCTCGGTGAAGGCAGCGCGGTTAGCGGCCGTCCAAGCAGGAAGTGCCCTGGGGTGAGGAAAAGGAGATCATTTGGAGACGAGGACATGGGGTAAAGCGGGCGGCTATTTAATATGGCTTCCACTTGTGCGAACAATGTGGATATTTCTTCGAAGTTTAGATGCGTGTGGCCCATTTGTCTTATATGATATTTGGCGGATTTTACCCCGGCCTCCCAGATACCACAATCCAACGCTTGGCGAATTTTGCTTCGCAATGATAGGAAGAGCCGACATCGAAGGATCAAAAAGCAACGTCGCTATGAACGCTTGGCTGCCACAAGCCAGTTATCCCTGTGGTAACTTTTCTGGCACCTCTTGCTAAAAACTCTTTATACTAAAGGATCGATAGGCCGTGCTTTCGCAGTCCCTATGCGTACTGAACATCTGGATCAAGCCAGCTTTTGCCCTTTTACTCCACGCGAGGTTTCTGTCCTCGCTGAGCTGGCCTTAGGACACCTGCGTTATTCTTTGACAGATGTACCGCCCCAGTCAAACTACCCGCCTGGCAGTGTCCTCGAACCGGATCACGCGGGAGTTGTACGGCGACGAGCGTTGCCGCCACGTCGCCACTCTGCACGCTTGGAACGAAACACCGTGCGCCCGCCGATATTATCGACCGCGCACCGCTTCCGCCCAACCGAGTAAGTAATGAAACAATGAAAGTAGTGGTTTTTCAGCGACGATCGCGCGAACGATCTCCCACTTATGCTACACCTCTCATGTCTCCTTACAATGCCAGACTAGAGTCAAGCTCAACAGGGTCTTCTTTCCCCGCTGATTCTCCCAAGCCCGTTCCCTTGGCTGTGGTTTCGCTAGATAGTAGATAGGGACAGTGGGAATCTCGTTAATCCATTCATGCGCGTCACTAATTAGATGACGAGGCATTTGGCTATTTTAGCTCGAACATTTGCCTTCGTCTATTAGTGACTACAACTGTAATCATTATAGATTGTTGTGACAGGACTCCCACGTCCCCTACCGTCACCAAACTGTCGAAATTTCGCCGGTGGGATGTTGGGTTAGGCCGAATTCGTCATCTTTTAAATTGTTACAGAACAAACGGAGTAGCCATTGGTGGGAGTTTCGACCCTGGGCCCGGCGGCGGCCCGCGACACAGGAGTCCGACCACTCGCTCCCCGACTCAATCGATTCGGGTAGTCATGCGATTGAAGCGTGTCCAGTTCATATGGGACCCTCTCAGTACCAAAGACGGGATGCCGGCCAGCACTCCCTCATCGAGCCCGACAAATCTTTTAAGCTCCCTATAGGAAGCTAGGCTCCATACACCCCTCCAAGACAAAGTGCAGGAGGTCGAGTGGACGCTCTCTTTACAAGGAAGTCCTAGTATATCGGCGACCCTCTCGACAAGCTCATCGTGATTCCCGTATTTATTACGTTTCTCACGATGAAGCTCATCAAGGGGCCGCTGACCCGAGACCACCTGCGCATCCACAATCACCCCCACACCATTCCTGGAGGCCACAATGTCGGGCTTTCTGAGGCCCAACGCGGTCCTGACCTTCGGCTCCTTCACCACAAACCACCCTTTGTCCACCATGGCAGAGCTGACGACGTCCGCTACGCAATTATGGCGTTCAATACGGCCGCCGTGTGTTCTGTGACACTGTTGGATGGTGTGTGCCGTCGTCTCCCTAACCATGCAACCTGCACGGCAGTTCAACTCCGACGCCACACCAGTCCTGCGCCCCCGTGTATTGCGTACTCGCGACGGGAGTGCGTTTATATGAGTGTGCACGAACTGCACGAAGTCCCGGCCAGTGTACTGCATGCTGCGTCCCCGCATCCACTTAGTAGACGCAGGGACACGTGGACACTCTCTCAACTCTACTCCGTCCACGCTAGCATGCAGGGCTTCACGCCAATATAATGCGGTCGTCCGCTCCCCTGACTTGGGGTTCTCTGCAGTGAATTTTCGGAGTTGCTTATCGGCCCACTGCAACTTCCTTCGGATCCTATCGGATCTGGCGGCGGCTTTAGCCACTGGCCATCGCGACGAGTCCAAGCGGCCAAACCTCTTTTTAATGAGGTCCGGCACCCAAGTTCTCAGCGACGGGATCGCCAAGCCACCGTCCGTGGTTGCTGCGTGGAAGTACCCGACAGGCACATCCTTTGGTAGCCTGAGCCAGGCTCGCACTGCCCTCCGGATCTGGACGTCGAGCATTCTAAGTCTGTCATCCGTAATGACCCCTAGCACGAGACCGTGCAGGAATCTCGGAATCAGATGCACCCTTACAATTTCGAGCCGCTGCTGCGGCTTTAAGGGGGCCTTTGTGATGTTATCCAAGGCTACTTTCACATCATGCTCTAACGTCACGCATCCAGACGCCTTGAAGTCCACTCCAAGATAGGCCAACGTTCAACACACGAGACTTGCCGCAACCAACGCGACCCCACCTTAAAGGTACGGTCGGTCAAGTAGTGCACCCTCTTGCGCTTCCCGTCAGGCACCATGGAAAGCACAGCGCTTTTCGCATGGCTGATAAACAGGCCCATCATCCTTCCGGTGCGCCATACACAGTCAATGGAGGATTGCATGCCCACCTTTGAACCTGCAAGCAGGACTAGGTCGTCAGCATAAGCCAGAGCCGAGACACTCTCGCCTTCCAACTTATAACCAACTTCCCTCGGTAGGGCCGCTAGGATCACATCCATGGCCATGTTAAACAACAACGGGGACAACGGATCCCCCTGGCGAACTCCCTGACCCACCCTTGCGGGACCGCTGCGGGCTCCATTTGCAACCAAGACAGTCTCGGAAGTGTCATACAGCCTCGCAACATTGTTGCAGAACCCCTCAGGCAGGCCTCTTTTCCTCAGCAGATCAATTAGTGCCGCATGCGACACCGTATCGAACGCCTTGGCAAAATCCAGCACAGCAACATAGCATTCACGCAACTTCTTCCCACAGTCTCCCAGCACAGCGTCCAGCACTGCCGAATTCTCGAGAGTGCCGTCGGCGCAGATAAATCCACGCTGTCGTGCATCGGGAGGGCAGCATGCTTCAAGCCTCTTCGCCAAAACAGAGTGCATGTGCCTGAGAGGCACCGACGCGATCGAAATCGGCCGATACTCCCCAGGACCTGCAGGAGTCTCCGTCTTAGGTACAAAGACCGTGCGGCAGCCGCGGAGTTTCTCAGGGACCTCTCCAGCAATCAGCCACGCGTTGAATATTTCCGCCTGAGTTGCAGAAGACAAAGTATTCCAGGCCCCTGGGAGAATTCCTTCAGGACCCGGAGCCGACCTGTTATCCACTCGGGACTCCTTCACCTCATCGGAAGTAAAAGGCGTCCACAACTGCGAGTAATCACGGCTACCCCCGTACTGCTCCGAACGTTTTAAGGCGCTCAGAACTTCCGGTGTGAGCCCCGGAGCGTCCGACACGGCCTCCATCACTGGTCGCCAATAGGCTTCCAGCTCAGCAAGACTATGACTAACACCCCGAGTTTGACCGTCAATCACCTCCGCAGCAGCTCTGGACCTACAGGTCTTATACAGCTCCTGCACCCTCGCGTACTCCATTCTTCGCCGCTTTCGCGCAGACAATCTGGCATAAGCAGTTTGGGTCTCCTCTGGAGACTGACCTTTGCGCCTAGGCCGCCCCCGCCTTTTCCCACCCATCGCACCCCGCGTCATCCTCGCTTCGGCGCTCGCAATGAGTTCCTCCACAATTCTGACGTGGTCTAGCGCTTCGGACAGGTCCGGGCTTTGCAAGCTAACGGGGACAGGCACGACTTCAGAAGGGGACTCCGCCCTAACGAGAGGCTGCTCTGGCGTCGAACTTTCGGCAGTGCTTGCGATAGGGGTGCCCCCAGGCAAATTTGCCTCCCCTGGGGTACTCGGAGGAGAAGGCTGTGCCAACTCTGCCAGGCACGCTTGCACCCGGCTCTTATAGGCCTCCTTCCTCCGGTACCCCTTGATCGCTTCTAGGGAGCGCCCCAACTGTGGCAACTCCCTCAACAGGTCTTGGTTTATTGTACTTGCACTGCCTCCAGCTCTAACCAGACGCGCCTCCGTCTGAGCTAAGAGCTCCCCCTCTTCCTCATGCCATCTCCGCTTCACCTGCGGTGGGGCGGCTGCGGCGTTTGCCGTCTCAGGGTGTGCGCGCCGCTTGTGCACGCCCAACCCTGTTTTGGTCCGGAATGCCCTGCTACATTCCGGACAGGTCCACTCGCCTTCCCCCCGCCTCGACTGAGGCGAAGATCGAGCAGTCGGACTTAAAGGTTTAAGGGTCGACACCTCCGGCTCCTGTGGGAGGCCGGAGGTTCGACCATACGTTTCCTTGTTATGATCAAAAGCAACACCAAAAACCTTATGTGGCCGGGTGGCTAGCCCGACCACAGGTACACCCACAGCTCTCGTGTACGCCCCAGCCATGCGAGCCGCTAGATTTGGGATCCGAAGACCCCCATCGGGGCTTCTCCAGGAACTTCCCCCAGAGCCTGTCCTGGATTTAAACATTGTTGTTCTTGCGCACCTTGGTCAGTTTTAGTGACCAAGGTCTCCAGGCTCACCGTACCCCTAGGACCATCAGATTGTAGTCATCTGGTCAAGTCGGGAAGGTATGCGCCACACCTCTAGTCGTGTACAAGGGTCTACACTATAAGATGCTTTTAACAGACTGTCCATGCTATCCAGTCCATTTGATGTTGATTTTGCCCCCCCCCCCCCCCTTTGTCGGTTAGTAGCAGCGGCGCCACGAGCAGGCCAAGGGTAGGAGTTCCCTAGCACCGCCAGCTTGATATTCAGCTGACGTACCACTAGGGCTTCGACGCATGTGGACTGCTCTTTCCCAGTTAGTTGATAGCGGCAGCCAAGAGGGTACACATCCACATACGTGAGCAACGAGACTACATCTTACCTACATTAAGAGAGTCATAGTTACTCCCGCCGTATAGAACAGTTACCACAGGGATAACTGGCTTGTGGCAGCCAAGCGTTCATAGCGACGTTGCTTTTTGATCCTTCGATGTCGGCTCTTCCTATCATTGCGAAGCAAAATTCGCCAAGCGTTGGATTGTTCACCCATCAAAAGGGAACGTGAGCTGGGTTTAGACCGTCGTGAGACAGGTTAGTTTTACCCTACTGATGGCTTGTCGTTGCGATAGTAATACTGCTCAGTACGAGAGGAACCGCAGTTTCGGACATTTGGTTCATGCACTCGGCCGAGCGGCCGGTGGTGCGAAGCTACCATCCGCGGGATTATGCCTGAACGCCTCTAAGGCCGAAGCCAGCCTAGCCGAATCCGGCAAGGATATGCTCACTGTGGAGCCCCGAGAGTCGGGAGGCTCTAAACAATGTGACTTTACTAGTCGCGCTTCACCACGTGAGGTGCGACGTCGAAGCCCATTTGGATCGCGGAGATCGATGCTGTCCGTTTAACGCGTGCATCACGGCTCCGAAGGTCCGAATTTACCTCAGTTCGATGTCGGGGCTCGGAATAGTCTGTAGACGACTTCCGTTCCTGGCGGGGTGTTGTGCTCGGTAGAGCAGCGTCGTGCTGCGATCTGTTGAGACTCAGCCCTACGCCAGGTGATTCGTCCGAGGACGATGTTCGACGAATCTGTCTCTGATACTATGTATTATTATATTATACAGTACTGCTATACTCTATTGTCACTCACTATAGTGTGACGTACGACGGCGTGCACTCGTCGTACGTTATACATGATGGTAATGATAATATGGTGGTGTTGTATGATGTATGTAATAATAAATAGTAATAGAGGGGGATAGATGGATAGCATATGTATGATACAGATATGTATGTTATGGACATCGATTATAACACGAACAGGATTTTCCTCTTTGCAGAGAAATGAACAAAGTTAAAAAAAAAAAAAAAAATCCCCCGCGCCGCCCCAGGGGCGGCGCGAACAAACCTTCCAATTTAATACACGAACGGGATCCGATTTAATACACGAACTGTCGTTTCACTGCGCACGCGCACGTTTAATACGCGAACGGCATAATACACAGCGCGACGCTCGCCGGCGACCGCCGGCGGCCACCGGCGGACACCGCTGGTCTGGCTAACACCATCCAGGCAGACGGTACTCTTACACACGACCTGCATTATGTTGAATATCAAGCGAACATTAAAACGTCGCGTCGCCTACGTAAATTTGAACATTTCCACATAGGTGGGCACCGGGTAACAAACAAACAACGAACGCACTCGGCACCGAAGGATCAAAAAAATTTTCTTCTCACGACGGGGTTCAGTTAATTTATTAATTTTTTCTCTCTGTTTATTTATACATTTAATTAATGTAATATTAACTATCACACGGATCAGTATAAGTGAGGTCTTTCTTTCTGTTTATTTTATTATTATTATAAAATATAAATATACCTATATGTCTTTCTTTATTTATTTATGTATATACGTAGATTTCGGCACAACCCCATGGCATGTCTTTTGTGAAATAAAAAATAACAAATGAACATCAGTACCGACTAACAACCCGACTCAAACGTTTTTTTTTTTTTTTTTTTTTTTAGGTGGACGTTGTGGTGATGTGGGGTGGGGGTGGGGGGGCGAGGGTGTGTGGGGGAATTCACACTCGCTATCACATCGGCAATAATCACAGACAGACACATAACCGTCGACGTAACAGGCAAGAGGGTGAATGAAAACGCGCGTGGGGGCTGGGGTAGGGGGGGAGGAGGGGTCGTCGTCCCCCCCATGCGGCGGGGTCTCTAGGATTGATCTAGGTTATTTATTATTCACTCACGCCTGCACTTGCACCCATTGGAGTATGATGATGTACATTATGTCGGTCGACGAATAGCCCGATCACATCGTTTTCGAGTTTCACATATGTGTCAGGCGACGCGACGTCCGAACAAAAGGACGGAGCGGCGCGGGCGGATGCGATGGTTTCGCGTCGCGGAGTTGTCAGTCGTCTCGTCAGTGTTATTATTAGAAATAATAATAATAGTGGTGGTGTGTGCATTTCTCAGTGTAGAGGTGTGTGTGTGGTGTTGGTTGTGGATCTGTGTGGAACTTGTGTTCTGCCGCCGCCCCCGAGTGGTGCTGCTCGCAGTATATATACGAAGTGTTGTGAAAGAGAGCTCTTCGTGGCTGCGACCCGCCGGCCGGGTGTGCGTGCTTGTGGCGCGCTTGTGACGCAACTTTCTCACTCGCATGCGCCTCTGCCGCCGACTGCCGCCGCCGACTGATGGATGATGTGATTGATGAACTGTGTGGACCGACGGATCGCGTTTTACGCGTGTCTCCGTATGCAAGGTAAACGGTCGTTGTATGAAATGATTTGAACGGCGTGACGTTCGACCGGCGCTCGGACGCGCTCTATAGTTCGTCACGTCTAATGAGTTTATGCTCTTTTATGATTTTCTAATGTGAGGCACTCTATAGATTCCGGGCGGAATCGTATATGATGTCGCGAATGTGTTAACAAATTTTACACACGTGAACTCGTCTCGGTACGAACGTTCCAAATGGGGGCTTTTCTGTTCATGTTCATCGTGAACGTAAACGCCCTTATGCGCGCGCAGCGCGTCTGGCGCGTTGAGATATATGCGTTCAGACGTTCGCGCGTGCGACCCAAAAATTCTAAACATACACACAGAGCTCGCCCGTGTGCGTTTGCGTCTTTACGATCGCGAACGCTCGGGAATGAGGATTCGATGCTCGCTACGCGCTGCCGCCCGCCGCCTGGTGCGGTGCGGTGGCGGTGTGCCGGTGTGTGCTGGGCGCGCGTCGATGTCTCCTTATGACGAAGCTCCCTGGTTGATCCTGCCAGTAGTTATATGCTTGTCTCAAAGATTAAGCCATGCATGTCTCAGTGCAAGCCGTATTAAGGCGATACCGCGAATGGCTCAATATATCAGTTTTGGTTCCTTAGATCTTACTCAGTTACTTGGATAACTGTGGTAATTCTAGAGCTAATACATGCAATCAGAACTCTGACCAGTGATGGGATGAGTGCTTTTATTAGATCAAAACCAATCGACGGAGGGCCTCGCGTCCGAAGTCGTTAATTTTGATGAATCTGGATAACTTTTGCCGATCGCATGGTCCAGTACCGGCGACGCATCTTTCAAATGTCTGCCTTATCAACTTTCGATGGTAGTTTCTGCGACTACCATGGTTGTCACGGGTAACGGGGAATCAGGGTTCGATTCCGGAGAGGGAGCCTGAGAAACGGCTACCACATCCAAGGAAGGCAGCAGGCGCGCAAATTACCCACTCCCGGCACGGGGAGGTAGTGACGAAAAATAACGATACGGGACTCTTACGAGGCCTCGTAATCGGAATGAGTACACTTTAAATATTTTAACGAGGAACAATTGGAGGGCAAGTCTGGTGCCAGCAGCCGCGGTAATTCCAGCTCCAATAGCGTATACTAAAATTGTTGCGGTTAAAAAGCTCGTAGTTGCATTTGTGCGCCGCGCTGTCGGTGCACCGCATCCGCGGTGATACTGACACGTCTGCGGAGCATATCGTCGGTGAGCCGTCGGTCAAACGTCGGTTCAATATCAAAATCCTATCGCGGTGCTCTTCAATGAGTGTCGAGGTGGGCCGACAATTTTACTTTGAACAAATTAGAGTGCTCAAAGCGGGCTCAAAATGCTGCTTGAATATTTCGTGCATGGAATAATAGAATATGATCTCGGTTCTATTTTGTTGGTTTTCAGAACTCCGAGGTAATGATTAATAGGGATAACTGGGGGCATTCGTATTGCGACGTTAGAGGTGAAATTCTTGGATCGTCGCAAGACGAACATCAGCGAAAGCATTTGCCAAAGGTGTTTTCATCAATCAAGAACGAAAGTTAGAGGTTCGAAGGCGATTAGATACCGCCCTAGTTCTAACCGTAAATATGTCATCTAGCGATCCGCCGACGTTACTACAATGGCTCGGCGGGCAGCTTCCGGGAAACCAAAGATTTTGGACTCCGGGGGGAGTATGGTTGCAAAGCTGAAACTTAAAGGAATTGACGGAAGGGCACCACCAGGAGTGGAGCCTGCGGCTTAATTTGACTCAACACGGGAAATCTCACCAGGCCCGGACACCGGAAGGATTGACAGATTAACAGCTCTTTCTTGATTCGGTGGGTGGTGGTGCATGGCCGTTCTTAGTTGGTGGAGCGATTTGTCTGGTTAATTCCGGTAACGAACGAGACTCTAGCCTGCTAAATAGGCGTCGTCATTTAGGTGTGCGTGGCTCCGTCACGCAACTCACTGGCGACGTATTAAAATTCTTCTTAGAGGGACCGGCGGCTTCGAGCCGCACGAGATTGAGCAATAACAGGTCTGTGATGCCCTTAGATGTCCTGGGCCGCACGCGCGCTACACTGAAGGAATCAGCATGTTCTCCCTGGCCTAGAGGCCCGGGCAACCCGCTGAAACTCCTTCGTGCTGGGGATTGGGGTTTGCAATTATCCCCCATAAACGAGGAATTCCTAGTAAGCGCGAGTCATAAGCTCGCGTTGATTACGTCCCTGCCCTTTGTACACACCGCCCGTCGCTA